>JARFIW010000914.1:0-1400000 GCA_036346225.1 Platerodrilus igneus | reverse complement strand
ATACAAAACCTGGATAATGGAACTTAATATGAAAAGGTTGATGACGTGATTAAATTGTTGTAGTTGGATATTTAATGTTGTGACAAATCGAAAGTGACTTGATTATTTAATTTTAAAAGTTGGTGTGTGTACCTGTTTACGGGAATAATGTTATGACAACTGTATTAAAGTAAAATTAAATGATGCAGTAAAATTGTGTTTTTTTTTTGTTTAAAATATAAATTGGTTGTAAAAAGAACACCATTCCACCAGGAGACCGACATAATTATTATCTACTTGGAAAACTCGTCTTTAAGAGGATATTCCCCTAGACCAAACGAGTTGACGCTCGTTAATTAAGGCATAATTAAAAAGGTTTCAGACTAAGTGTTTATGGCAACGTAGCTTGATAATTTAACTCCCCCTTTACTTTTTGTAACTCATCAATTTGTTTATGTAAGTATCCACTCCTCAACCACTAACTAGTCCACAGAAAAATCTAGTACATGATTACCACAAAATTTAATACATATAACCTAACCTTTTTCTTTAACCGCTGGTGACGAATCAACCCTCCAGTCTCACCAATCAAGCTATTTTCTACCGAAGCGATTGTGGGACGTAATTGCCTTTCAATTTTCTTCTACAGTCATTGATTTATTCTAATTTTTCTCTTTATCTTTCACTCTATGATTCTAGGAATTTTTATTATATAGCCGGCTATAGCTTCCAATTATGTTCGCTATATAGCATCAAATCTACAATGTTATAATAGACCGCGAGTTACTGACCAATATTCGCTTCCGCTTCTAATCATATTTGTATCATTTTTAACATTCAAAGGTAGTGTATTGCGGAGTATCATCCCTGTCTAAGTAATACCAACAGTTTGTCGTGGTTCCTTGCTTTTTCTGTTTCTGTAGGATGAGTAGTATCTGTGCCCCGTTAGTGCATGCTTTAAATGGTATTGAACGCGTCTGTTTTTTTGTTATCCAATTTCCTACTGCTGGAATTAACTGCGTTGTCCATCTTTCCTCACTCGAGTTATCCAATCTAGCCAATTGTTCAGCAAGGCCTCTAGGTTGTAATCTTCCATCTCTTGCCACGCTCCACCTGGTGCTCATCCTTTGCAGCTAGTTGTCAGCTCTTTCATTTATCTGAAGATAGATTGACATCACTTGTGATCACCAGTATAGCTTCTGCGTACGTTGTCATGTTGAGCCACATACTGTCGGTGCCACTGTCCTTTGGCTAATGACCACCATATCTTTCGCGCTCTGGATTCTCAGAACATTCCGCCAGATTAGGTCAGCATATAAGACTATCGATTGAACCGCATTATATAGCACCATTCGCTTTTCGGCAGTCATTCTCTCTATATGTTTGATGTACGTCAGACCATAATCGATAGAAATAGACTAGCTCACGGTTGGTGTTGCTTGTTTTCCCTAATTCAAAATATTAACTTTTTCTCGCCTTCCCAAAGCTAAAAATTATTGCTTTTGACTGTTCGGGAGCTATTTCTAGTTGGTTTTATTACATCCAGATGTTAACCATATAACGGCTAGTATATCTAGAAGTTTTAGCTCCCATAGGCTTGAAATGGTTACTAGAAGAGTACATCGGCCGGTCTAAGCACTATAGAAGGTTCCACAGGGTAGGTCCCAGGACTGGTTTCTGTGGAATTCTTTCTGCCAATTCAAATGTATTCTTCTTGTTTATGATTATGTGACGATATTGTACATAAGAATCAATTATTCTTATCAAATGTTTTGAGACACCTTACACTCTTATCTTTTTAACGATCAGTTTCCAAGAGACCTTCTTAAAAATGTCTTAGCTTCAAGCAGAATGAAGTCAGCCTTGCGATAATTTTCTATTAGATTGATAATGTGACTAATGGCATTCACAGTGCTTTTCCTAGTTTTAAAACTAAATTGGTTCGGGTGCATTCTTTTCTTATTTTATATCTCCTCTTTTAGCTTATCGTTTATTAAGGTCTCGTATGTTTTACCCAAGACGTACAGAAGGTGTATTGGTTTTATTTAAGTGGCGCGAATCATTTTTTTTTTCTGTTTCTCGATTAATACGAGTTTAGCTGTCATTCATTTTTGTTGAAAAGAAGTTGCATAAAATAGCTATTAAATGGATCTGGAAAAGTATTGGGCATTGCCTCTAATCAAAGCTTTCTGGAATCTTTGGTACTAAGCCATCTGGCACTGGTGCTTTTCCAGTTTTGATATTTTCTTGACATTTTCAACTTCCTCCAATGTAAGGTTTTGGACGAAGTCTCCCTTACATTTGCCTATTGCTATTTATTACCACCTCCGTTTCGTTTGTAACGATAAACAGTTGTTTGAGGGCTGTGATTTCTTTCTCCATTGTGATAGTCCTGAGGCGTCCCTTTGTACGCGTCCCCAAATATATCGGTGTTGTTTCTCACGCAACTCTTACCAATTTTTCTTTTTAAGTTGATCAAGACGCTATTTATCCGTCTTTTTCACTTGTATATACTCCATCTTTAGAGTTTATTTTTCTCTAGTACAAATTCTTGTCGTTTGGTACCTTTTCTTCTTTTTTTGCGACCTTCGACTTTTGATTCAATCAGTAGGGTAACTTGTAATTTGCCTCTACCTTGACTTTAGGGGCAGTTTCTTAATAGGCTTTCGGCTGTGCAAGATGCGTCAGATATTAACGTGTTAAAATCTTTTCTTGTGTTCATATTCTTCCCCTGCTTTGTTTTTGGAGATCTCGAAAAGTATGTAGCGATGATTGCTAAACGATTCGTCATCGAGTACTTCCCATTTTGGTGTTCATGTCAGAAGTCTATTTCTTCATATTGTAACATCAATAAACGATTGGTTATTAGATCGAACTAAAGTGGACTTTTCTCCATCATTTAATATTTTTAGATCTAAGACATTGATCCATTCCAGCAAAATTTTTTCCGCTATTGTTGCTTACGTTTTCGCAACAGTAAGCAACTAAATAACATAAAAATAAATAAATGAGAAAAGATAAAATATCACGGGTTTTATAGGGATTATATTGCTTATATCAAAAAAAATTTGACTTTTGCCAGATCCACCCTGAAAGGTTCACATCCTCCACTACCAAATCTATGATCTTTTCAAATAACACGCAGTAATTCTAATCATTGTAGTCTTTCTTTGAATGTCCTCTTGTACCGCTCTTTTTCATTTGTTAGTTCTATTAATTCCTTTGCCGTTGTCAGCATGATAGTCATATCTCCAACATTTAAAGTATTTTGTCCTATGCATCTAATCTCCTATAATACAAGGCACTGTACTGACTCTGAGTCTGTCGGTGGCGAGCTTTTTCACGTCTGCTTTGCTAATCGCAAACAGCACTACCTTAGTACTTCATGCATTCTATCGTATCTCCCCTAACTTGTACTCTCTTGTCTATCTGTGGTAGAATCAAGTCCTTTTGAACTCAGAGTTTGTTTGTTTTTTTCAATTCTTATCTTTCTCGTTTAACTGTTGCTAATGATCATTGGTGGCGATTTGTATTTTTTCCAGTGCTTTTTGATCGTTCTGTTGTTATGAGGGGTTAATTTTCTCTCGTGCTCGTTACGTTTCTAATAGCACCTGCCATATCCAGTTTTTTATTTTTTCAAGTAATCAACCTGACATAATCTAAACCCAACCCACCCTGCTAACGTTTTTGACTTTACTTGATTAACTATTAAAGTTTAGTCATGCAAATCTCTAGAGTATACCTCGGCGACGAACTTTGCTTGGACTTTCGTGGCTCGGTTTCCAAAAGCTTGTTTTAGGTGGATGTCTATAATTCTCTGTAGTGCCCTAAAAGAAAAAAGGTAAAAAGATTGGAGAGGTAACGAAAACGACATCAAAAACACAAGCGAGAACGGCACTTCGAAAAACTCGGCCGCTTCTGTTAATTCCCGGAACTGAAGTGGTCACATATTTACCTCCAATTTTGCCAGCACTTCCTTGTCCTGTCCCAGGATTGGCTTATTCAAATCGATTAGTGTCTTACAACCAATTGGAATAGAAAACTACGACGCTTCAACAACGCTTGTCCACATTACACTACCCGAAAGCGATAAAATCCCCGAGGGTATCCTAACCTATCTGTACATATTAAAATCATTCAAATCTTACAACGTAACTAATAATTTATAAAATTTAGGTTCGGATTTAGGAAAAAAAGGGAATTCTCTAAATTTTATACTAAATACCACAAATTTACTAAATTAAGTAAATGGAAACGGTTATTCAGTAATTGAAAAAGTCATGTCACGAGTTTATTTACATTACACGTAACAACCCCATCCCTTAAATTGTTATATTTGCTCTTTGAAAATGGCACATATATCAAACATTTTCGTTCGGTCAATAAATTTTGTTGCATAATTTTCTTTTCCACGTGCCTGCGTGATTTATACTGCGGTCCTTGAACTTTCCTAGGCTGAACCTAATCAAGTTAGACTTTGCCATCGTAGAAGGCATGTAGATCTATGCGAACAATTTTTTAAAGCTCTTGTTTGGGAGCATAACCCATAATGATTTTGCTGTTGTTATTTGCAACGCAAAAACTAATAAATAAGTTACAAGCGAGCTAAGAAAACTGGCCATGTGCCTGATAAAAAAAATTTTTGAGCTGTTTCATCCACATATTTAATTTTGTTGTTTTAAAATATGCTGATAAAGATTATAAGATTGGAGTTGTAGCGTCACTTCCTTTGGCAATTTACTATCGAAAAGGTGAATTTTGGTAGAGCTTCCAGACGATTTAAAGATAATGCGTTACATTACGAAACGATAAATTTGAAATACTATTAATTGAACCCTGCATTACGTGCTGAATTGAGGTAAAGTACCTAAATTTTTACTATACCGGGGACAAAGTAACGTAACGGTTAATTAGTGCACGGCCAACTTTCAGTAGTGTGGGATTAATTTTATAAAAGCACATAACTATTACAAGTATACAAATTCCATCACTTTTACTAAGTTCATTTACACCTACCTTGAAAGTTTGTTGAAGTTGTTCTTTATATAAATCCTTTAAGCACTAACCCATCTGGATAATACCTGCTCAGAAAATGGGCCGTTTAACGGGTTCCATTGCAATTACAGGTTGTCAGTGTTTTTTTCACAACTTGCGCGTCCCTTTCTATTAATTTACTAAAAACACAAATAAAAAACTCACGTTTTTTACATCAAACCTATATTTTCAAACATGAATATCACAATAGAAGAAATTACTCAAGTCTATCCCTAATTGGCTAAGTATGCATGTAGCTAGGATAAAGGAACTCTCTAAATTTAATTTTCATAGACGTTCAACCAGTTTAATTTATGCATAACTATTTGTGAGTGTATGTGTATACACTCCACTTTAAATAATCTTGCACCAATGTAATCGCTCTTCGAAATAATAAGCTTTGTACATCCCTATTTTAAGCGACAATCACAATTATGTCATTCAAAACAGCGAATATTGTTTGTAAAAGGTAATACCAAACTTCAGAAGACTTGCAGCTTTGTTTGCCCTCTACAAGACTTTGCAACTACACCGTATAGGATTGACTGCAGGTGGATCAATTATTCTAATTTTTGATTCAATGAAAGCTTCCAACACAAAGTTTTCAAAATAACGGTATTTTTAACTTCGCGCTTTGCGTTCTAACACCTGTTCCGCAACGGTTCGGTGTATTTAAATACCGCAACTTTTACTACCTGATATAACACCTTATTCGCACGGCGACGGTTGCGTGTCAATCGACTCTAAAGCTTTTTCTGCTGCTTAGTCTTGAATAACTGAAGTTAAATCTCCGCTCTTATATGATTTTTCTGTTCTATAGTTTACAAAGTCACATGTTTGTTGCTCAATTTATCTTGCTCTCACGGAGTAGTGCGTCCAAAGTTGTTTTGAGATCGAGGTCAATAATGTTGTCTTCGTGTAACCAGTTATTTGTTTCTACATCTTTGAAAGCCACGGCATCTGACTGTAAATTTATGTGTATATGAATATTGAGAATTATCTACCATGGTGATAGTTTCTTTGAATCCATGTGAGCTCTTAATCCCTCCCACTTATAATCCATAACGCTTTAATTATATGGTGGGTTTTATGTGTCTGAGGTTTTTGTGATGCATTTCACATGGCTGCAGTTCTTGAACTCGTGTAAATTTATACAAATCTTATTATGAACGGTTACTTCTCGAGTGCCTATCTAAATTTAATACGAATAGTATAAAGTTCTGACCCCTATTAATGTTTGTATTTAATATATTCGCTGCTTTTAAAATTAAAATATCTGTTATACCGTATACCTTTTTCAACAAATTGCCATAACTCCGCCGCCGTATGTTTTATACAATAGTAAAATCTAACAAGCAAGTTTAAAAATCAATTACTATTTGACTCACTTTTAAAGCTAATTTACAGAAACACAAACAATGTAGTCGCCTCTGCAACTTCATTTTTTTCTTTAAAATAATCGAATAAAATGGCAATTGCCTACTTTGGTCGTGACAATCTTTTGCAAAACGCTCATTGCTGCAGAATTTTTTCGATTAAAATTTATTCAACAGCATAACCTAACCATTCTAAATACACCAGCCCTCCCTCTAACTTGGGAATATTTGAATCACAGATCCAACCTAGATATCAATCTTGCTTCCCTATCAGCCAGTATCCTGATAGACCCCCGGAATGTGTCCCGACTTATGACCACAAGCGAACACAACCCTATAATCATTAAAATCCTTTCGGATCTTCTGCCACGACAAACTCAAAAACCTCATCCTATTAAATAAATAAAGCAGATTGGCCTCGCTTTCTGAACTCCTTTAAACACCACATTTCCATTTCTCAACTAACGCAACCCCTAGACCCACACTCAAATCTTGTTGCTAGCTGCATAATCCATTCCATATAGCATGCCGCAGCCACTACAATACCCATGCGATAACACATTACACGAATGACACCCTGATGGAGCCCTATGCTTTATGACACACGAAGATAGCTTAACAATATCCGTCATAAAATCCAGATATTAAGAAGACATGTAGATTCTAATAACTACCATCTCATAGTATTTGAATCGAACATCGGCAACTAGGAGCAGCGTTCAAGAAATAAATGTACGAAGCAATGACCAAACACCTGCAGGAAATCATGGATGACCACAGTGCTGATCCTAAGAGGACCTTTCGCAGGTTAGTAAAATTTCCTCCAGCACGCATCCTAATCACTACAACACTGATTGAAAACTCCACCATCCAAGACACTTTGACGTTACTCCTAGGTAGAGTTATCTCTTCTAACACTATGAACGTCCCTACCATTCGGCAACAACAAATCATAAACAACTGCCTACCCCCTCCAAGCACACCCATTAACGACTTTTTTGACATCGCTCTCCTAGATTCTATGGTATCAAGTTAAAACCGTTATAAAACCCCTGGTCCTGATAATATTTTCTACCTGGTATTACAAAAAATTGCGGTAATCCGTCATGCCACCCACGTCCTATTCAAAAAATGTTTAACAACTCGCATATATCCTGACACTTCCAAACATGCTAATATCACCTAAATCCGGAAATCCACAAAACCCCCTAAACACCCACGCTCCTACAGACCGAATACCCTTATTACACCCATCGGAAAACTTCTTGAAAAGTTAATCTTGCATAAACGTCAATCCCATGTCGAAAGCAACTTCTTGATTTCCGAAAGTCAACGCGGTTTCCGCCAAGATCACAGCAGCGAACAAACCATCCACTCCTTAGTTTCCAAAGTCAGATTCTCACAATTCAAATACGTCCTAGCAATCTTCCTAGACTTTTACTCTGCTTTTGATTACCTTTGGTGGCCCAATATCCTAAACCAATTAAAAACACTGAACTTCCCCTCCAACATTTGTAACAGCATCCAATCCTATTTATCCTCCTGCACAACTACCCTACAAACCAACTACTTTTCGTCTACTACCAACCTTTCACGAGGCTGTTCCCAAGGATCCGTGCTATCAGCTGGCCTGTGGAACTTATCCATTAACCCCCTCCTCGACTTCAACATTCAGAATATTTCCTTTACCTGTGCAGATGATCTAACGTTCCTTGTCCATGGCAACTCCCGTCGTGAATTACAATCTAACGCTAAAGTCCTTATACAACATATCAAATCTTGATCAATTCAGAATAAACAACCCTTCTCTCCAACTAAATCAAAAATGTTACCCATAAAAGGCTTCCTTGACCCTCGCAGCAGTCAAACAATCCATATTTTGGAACACCTATTACTTTCTTCGAATCCGTTTCTGACCTTGGTATTCACCTAGAAACCAGTCTGAAAATGCATAACCATCTCCTGAAAAGTCGAATAAAAAACAAACTAATTATTTACAAAATTCAACAACCCTTGCCAAAATTAATCCAATTATCCCCATCAACAAGAAGACTAATCGTGAACAATATAGTCATCACTGTCGTTCGTTACACTGCCGACCATTGGAATCCCCTTACAACTCCCCATTTTTGCAGAATTTTAAACCCAATCATACGACCCTATCTTTTATACGTTTTCCCTGACTTTTGAACCACTTCTACCGCAGCTCTATACACCATCCTAAAAATCGCCCCTTCTAGAAATCCAATTACACTATGCCGTACAGAACCGCAACATAAAACTTCTCCGCCCAATCCAACTACATGATGAAACATTATCTACCGACACATACCGTACAATCTCTACATCTGATAACAAGTTCCGTATTTAGAACTCTTTACTACGTTACTGGTAAACTGCATGGTCCTTCTTCGAAACCGGTAGATACACTTTGTTACGTTTCGTCCCTGAAATTGAATAATTTGATGCATAATTTAATTTCAAATCTCATAATCCGCGTTCGCTAATACACGCAATTAACCGTGAAAGCAATAGGGCATTATGAGATTTAGAATTAAATTATGCGACAAATTATTTAATTTTAGGAACGGAACGTAACTACTTTCCAAATATTCCCCTCGATTAATGACATTTCCACCCGCATACCAAACTCCAGCAGTACAACTATCTAATTGCTAACTGGTTATGGCAAATTCCGATCCAAACTACACCCCTGCATTTAATCCCTTCTCCGTTATGTCCATGTAGGCATCAAAATTCCCTAGAAACCCCTGATCATCTATTGCGCTACTGTCCCAACCTTACCCACCTCTGAAATGTATCCAAGAAATCATTATAGCTCGACCTATATTCTCTACTACCCTACATGAAATTTCTAGCCACTTACTTTCCCATACCATTGAACGATTTCCTTCAAGATATACTTAACACTTCCTCAACGCCTAACCTGCAAGAATGAATAAACTGAATTGGAAAACGAAGAACTACACCAACCGTGCCCTAGATCAACTTTCTGAAGCTTACAGAAAAAGAAGATGAGCAAGCCTAATAAGAAAATCTCCAGACATTGAATTAAATCTTATTTTGTTATTTTTCATTCATTTATCTTAGATGGTAATGGCTAGGATGGGCCAATGGCCTGAGTATAGCCAAAAACAAAATTTACACACTCGCAACCCACAACACACACACACAACACACACACACACACACACACACACGCACACATCTACTTCTAGCCAACAGCCGATATTTATGTAAAAAGAGTATTCTATTTTGAATTCGTAGGTTGTTCAACCTATAATTATTCCAGAAATATTGTTGTGTTAAGGTAATGTGTTACTTGGTAACATTGTGACTCCAATTTCAAACTTGTTTGTTACATAGTATTTGCTTACTAATTGACAGAACACAATGGAATCCCTCTGATATAAATTACACTGGATATTACGAGCGGATTGGTTTACACGATTTCCGGATTAAATAAAGAGAATTCATAATTTGAATTATTTGCAGTAATATCAAATGTTAGCAATAATATATGCTATAATGAAATATAAATGATAAAAGTCCAATCAACTTCTTTGTAAAACAAATTAGAAAACGCTACCATTTTAGTTTCAAATATTCGCCTCACTGTCAAGTTATTCAGAACAGCTGTTGTTAGGTTAAGTCCTTATGCTAACGCTTACCTTAGCAATTAGTTGTACTCCATTGTAAAAAAGTACCTTGTCAAGACCAGATGAGTTAGTCTGCGATTCTTGATTCTTGAACAAACAAGTGACGTCAGCGAACTTTCCAGATCTGCAGCTTACAAAGCGCAAGCTTGAGCTTCTTCTTTTAAACTAACGACGAATTAAATGCATTACAGCGTATTATACTGGACCATTATAAGGAACTATTTTCATCAATTTGTTGTGCAAATTATCGAATTAATCCATAAAACGAGCTATTTTGCGTGTATCATTTTTTACTTCTCATTAACTTATTCCAGGGCGAGATTATTTAACGGTAAATTAAGCAATTAAACATGATGTCTGAACTCGTAAGTTCGTAACCTTATAAATTGTAAATTAATGAAATTAAAAATTGGTAAGCGTGTGAGTTATTGTTATCGGTATAGGTGAGGGTGAGGGTGAGCGCTATTATAAATCATTTAGTCCACCTTAATACTTATTTAACTTGGTTACCGTTATCAGAAACAAACAAACGTTAAGTGCATTCTGCATTTGATTACGCTGCCACTTTTATGGCCACGCGTAGATTGCTAGCTCGGACTTTATTGATCTCCATGATGCTTCTAACGGCTGCGAGTGGTCGAGTCAGACTAACTCTTCTGTACATCGCATGCGCACAAGGCACAAAAATCGTTTGACATTGGAAATGCTATTCAAATCACTAACGTTTACGAATAAAGCCTTTACTATTATTATTAATTAATATATGCCTCGTGATTGGGATATACGGTACTGATCTGAACAATTATTAACATAATAAAATTAATTGTTTATTTGAATAAACTGTGCAGTGTATTATATAATTAAATTTATAAGCTCTTATAGTCGCCAAAAAAATTGTTACAAGGGTATAAGATGAAGTTGTAAGCTCACTTTTGTAAAGTCCTTTCAATCACAACAGCTATCACAGTTGACAATCCTCTAGAGAAATATTTAATATACTTAATTATATACTGACCATAGGTTAAGTCCGATTTAACCTTAAGATATCATGACTTATTTAACTGGAAATAGAATGAATATAATTGAAGACATGTTTCATTTGTAAGAATGAATTAGTGTGCAAGTTTGCACTCTCAACATGCAAACGATCCCGCGTCTCTCTTTGAAACTGACGTCGTGTACCGCCTCTTGAATTGCATAAACTCGAGATCGGAATCTAAGCTGCGCGCTTTAACAACCACTGGTTTAGAAACAGACTAAAGCGTCCAAGATTAGTATCCTATGAGTACATCATACAAGAAACAAATTGCAAGGTGCTTACATGCAACTTAAAAGCAAGACTGTTAAGCGCTTCAAAAATCAAAGCCTAAATGGGAATGCTATTTCGATTTGCGAACGTAATAAAATTTCAATAAAGGACAAGTTTGCAAAAGTTTGAATATCCTGGAACTTAGAGATCTTCAATACAAAAGTATTAAGGAAAACTATCCAAATTTTTCAATATTCTACCACTTCCGGTTATTAATGTGTAAAGTATACCTTTAACGGTAAGCGAAAAGTCCTGTTACGTTTCTGTAAGTGTAGTTTTTCAGGACAATTCCGTCAAGTGTGTTTCAAGTAGGTTTCAAATATCTTTCCGTTCCTCGTTTAACTTTTCTATGGCCTGGCAGGCCTGTCACGCCTCTAATATCATAGACATTTGATTTACCGTACTAAGTTTTCAGGATTTATTGCGTTTTCCTTAATTCTTTCGGAATTATATTTTTCTAGTAGAGTTGAAAAACTTTAAAGCATTTTATAGTTTAAAAATACAATTCGGTATTGAGGAGTTTCGAAAATAGGACTAGGCGAGTGATTTATTAAAGATGACATAATTTAAAACTCGTTTAATTGTTCTACATGAAATCATTATATTTTACTAAAAAGTATTATGCCAAGTTGATTAGCAGTAGAAAGACTAGTCATTATTTTTAGGCAATAGTATTCAGGGCTAGCGTGTGTAGAAAGCGATCGAGCAATTCGTGCTCCTGAAATCTGATACATCGGAGATAATATAAATTGCCTGCTGTGCGATCGTACTATACACAAAGGGACGATTAAAGTATAACCACCGACGTAGTTGTAACTTTAAAATATTCGACCTCGCTGCAGATCGACAAGATGAAGAAGCATACAACATCGGATTCAGTCAAAACTTGAAAGTATTCGACCTCGCTGCAAGAAGACATGACGGAGAAGCTTACAACCTCGTAGGCAGTCTAAACTTGAACATATTCGACCTTTTCTACAAGAGAACAGGACAGAGCTTGTAACGCTAATGTGTTAATTAAGCATAAATTTCTAAATATAAAACATTTATTAATTTAGTATTGTAGACGCTTGGGTGGTTTACAGTATATAATATTAAAAAATTAAATAACGAAATAAACAGTAAACTACCCAGTACCTTCTTTTACAATCACCAAGAAATGGAACTTCACATGTTGCGCATCAAATTAGAATAATACTGTCTTACGTTAACTTCGATAACCATAGATGATGAAAATAGTAGACGTGTAAATATGAGTGGAACCATCAAGTACTTACCAGTAGTACTTCAAACTCAAGCGGCGGCGGCAGGACGAGGAATTATCGACCTTTGGCGGAGTATTTTATAGCACATAACTACGATCACACCGGTCTTTCTGCAACTGTCGCGACACTTCACAACAAACGGTACTCGAAGGTTAATCGCGGTAAAAACACATAGAATATACACGACGAAAAGGAATTGACCAGCAAGCTACATCTTATGCGATAACTAAAGTTCATTTTAACAATAATTGCAAACGGAACAATTACCAACATATTTTTCCATAAATTATAATCTTACCAATGTGTTGTAGCATACTAAATTCCTCAAAAGGTAAATAGTATGTCTGCTCTACCATATAGGCGGCAGAGCCTCGATAGATTACGAGGGGTTCCTGTTTGACGGTTAAGCTCAGGGTAAAAAGGACGGTAAATGGCTTTGAGAGAAAAGGGTCCCTCTAAAGAAATCTTCCAGCTAGCTAAGCTTCTTCAATTTAGGGCAGAGCTATGAGCTAGGGTCGTAGGATGGTATACGATAAAACGAAAGAAATTTTATTGGACGCCACCGTATCTTAAAGAATGTTATGATAAGAAACTATCCGAAGATCAGATACGGAAATCTTCGAATAAAAAAAAACTTAAGACAAGCAACATAAAAAAAAATACTTACTTTTGTCTCTGCAATCTGGAATGGGAACGACGATATCGTGCTATCTGAAAATTTAACCACATCTAAACATGTTCGAACTAGAGTTTTGTTAGAGCCTAGTCACTTTATCACAAAAAAATTAAAAATAGATCCACTAGTCAAAATTATACTTTCAAAAAAAACTTTTAACTTTAACACCACTAATATCTTTCTTCAATACCAAAATTTCATATTTGTAAAATGTTTGCTTCTATAGGACTTCAAAGACTGCTGACTTCAAAGAAAGAAAGTTTTTCGACAACTTATTATTTTTTCTATTAATTTAAAATATATATATACATTGTTTATATAAAGTTAACTGTACGGAGACTTTCAAAACAGTTTCTTTATTACGATTTAACAGTAATCTCTGAATATTCATGGGATATTTTTTACTTGCATAATTTACATTAATTCTTTATAAAAAATATATGATTTTCATTTTTTATGTTACAGTTTATTCGTGATACTTGAATAGGATCCTGTTCAGTTTGCAAGAAACAAATTAAATGCTCAAAAAAGTTTTTATAGATTATAGAACTATATTTTTAATAAACATCTTTAATGGAATCAAAGGTCAAAGAAAAATTCTTATTTTCGGCATTAAGCTGTACTTCAGGTGTACTGTCAAAATGTGTTATACACAATAATTCGGCAAACAATTCTTATCGTATCACATGTTCAGTTATGCAAACATTTTAATACAACTTTGTAACTTCAAAAATAATTTTACAGAAATACCTTGAAAATAATGTCATTTATGCATTATTCAAATGCTGAATTTTAAACTTACTTTTACGTGAATCCATTTAACTGATCTTCAAACCTTCACAAAAATTCGAGAATTAACCTTAAATAAAACATATATAGCTTCTGCAAAAATTATTTGTACATCTTAAATGAATAGGTATAAAATAAAGGATGACTCACCGCTGGCTATCTGCTGGGCGGCCGGGTCTGACGCAGGGGTCCGGACTTGACCTTTATACTAACCAATCATACGTGGGGTCCACTCTTTTGCCTAGCAACAATTGAAACTGCATCTAAAGATCAACCAATTTCCAAAGAATTTAAAACGTGTCTTTACTTTACTTCAGTCTCGTACTTGCCATATGGTTATCGATTGTTTTATATAGTACATAATTTCCATTACTTCAATATTTGAAACTTGAAATTAATATTTTAAAACTTGGAATTAATACTTAAAACTTGCTGCATAACACGGGCATAATACTTCATACTTTAAAAAAACTTGCTTCGTATTTAATACTTGGTACTTTAAAAAACTTGCACGTAGAAATATATTTACAACCATCTTAGGTCGATACCACAACTAAAACTGGACCCATGGTATACGTTGACTCCATTTTACTACTTGCTGGGACGGCATGTTTAATTAAAAACCTGCAGGCCCTCGATAACACTTCTATACGGATTACATGCTGATATCAAAATGGCTTGACCACGAGGCAATGTTAACTATGCAAGCATGCGCCGGAAAGGGGATATTGAATCAAGATACAAGCAAATAGAAGAGCATTTAAAGGTTACTTTGACTATTCTAATGTAGATGGGGCACGATGTATGAATTCGTAATATAAAGTTTCAAGAGAAGTTTAATATTTATTGAATAGGTGTATTGAACGAAAGCGTATATTTAAATAGCAGAAAATCGTAATTGTTACAGTGTATATGTAAATATTTATACGAATTGCAAAATACCAAAGGGATTTAAAATTATTCAAATAGACAAAACACACAAAACGTTAAATCTAAAGCGTAGGCACCAACCAGTGCCACAGATGTGGTATTTAATGGATAGTATCAAAATTCCAATATTTATTCTCATGCACCAAAACACTATCCACTTCGACCTTAAAACAGTTTAAGTCGTACAAACCTTGTAAACCAGAAAAATCGCGTAAACCCACGGCAACATTGTAACTTATAAATATCGTGAAATCAAAATAGAGAGAAGAGTCGGCCATTCCTTTATGTAATTCAACTGACAAGCAACTAGCGCCGAACGCATTTCTGATTTAAGTAATTCAAAGTAACAATGACTTTATAAATTTGGGTTTGGTAGTAAAACGTGACTGCGAAATTAAATAAATTTCTGTTAACGGTAAAATTGATCCGGTAGTGGATGTTTTCTTCGACGCCTATTGGATCAGGGAATTAATTGTAACCCCATGTTTGCCTCGCACGACAAAGTCGCTCAAGCCATATATAAACAAGCCGTAAGTCGTTGAATTGTTCCACTAGCTAATATTTTATATTTGATTTTATACAATTGGTTTATTGAGACGACTTGAATGTTAGTACACGCTTAATTAAAAGAAATTTCTAATTAGAGAAAGCACCGCATTTGTAATTACATAAGATTTTAAGTACCTATTTAGTTTGGTTCAATATTTATAATTAATATATCTATTCGTCTTGATCACTCAATTTGGTTAATTAGGGGTAGTTAATTTAATCACTTTGTTCTCTTATCTAATTCTATCGTATTCATATTTTGATATAGGTTTAGCAAACAGCTTGAACTTTTATTATTTTTTGTGCATATTATAAGTTAGTAGGTGAGGAAAACGGTGTACGCAATATTTTGTCAACCTGTATTGCTGGAATTTAAAAATCCTTTACCTAGCTAGACTAAAAAATCCAGGTCGGTTTGTGCTCAACGTTTTGTATTAGGCAGAAAGTTTAGAAACCTTGCTAGACAGGTAAAAGCGTCAACGCTGGTATACGTCTACAAAATATGTTTTTATAGAACTCAGCTTTCGACACTGCAAACTATCTGATACATTATTTTTTGTTAAATTGGTAGAATAAATTTCATTCAGATAATTAACGTCAATTTAACACATAACAAGCTATGTACAATATGCAATGCAGTTAAAACTTGAACGTCCGTAATTTCAAAGCGGATTCACTAACCGAGTTCTCCAGAACGATACGAGAACGAACTTCTTTGGGGCAAAACTTCTACTGGCGCAGTAAAACAGCAAGAATAACCGTCTCTTAGAAGCGTATTGAAAATTTTGAGGGGGCTAAAGTGATATCGGCCAACTAATACATCTTTTTTAGTTTATTTTCTTGCACCTGCTTGTATTAACATAGCACCAACATTTCCATAGCTAGAATCTACAAAATAGCGAAAGTAAGTCAATTCAAAGTTTGGGGAGATATAAAATAGTGCCAGTTCACCACAACAGTTTTTCAATTTTTTCTCTTGCACCTGCTAGTACTAACGTAGCACAACTAGTCCATAGTTAGCTCCCCACTGTATCTTTATTGATTTTTTGCAGCTATAGGTACCAACATAGCTTCGCTTAGCAGCCTCTTTCGCATTGCTAGCATTTACAACATGGCGCAGATGTAACATTTCAAAGTTTAAGGAGTACCAAAATGGTACCAGTCCCCCACAACATTTTTCAATTATATTTTCTTACGCCTGGGGAAGGTATATCTATTGGCATAGCTAAACGCTAAGTAATGAAAAATACATAACAGTTCAAAATAGTGTTAAATTCCAAACACCCCTCTACGCACAAGAACATCGTTTGTGATATTACGAAATCGCATAGGAACAAAAATCGTGTAACTACTTAGTTTTTTTTAAATGTACTTTAGAAGCGGTATAAGTCTAACAACTAAAAGTTTCATAGGTTTAACCATTATTCGTCTGTGTCTAATATCAATTTAAGGTTCTGATTGGTGATAGAAATGAATCATCCACGAGGATCGTGGCATTGTTTGGATTTCTAAAACGTTAAATTTGGTACTAGCCGCTTGAAGAAAATTTTTTTTTTAAAGTTAGTGGGAGGTTAACATCGCTCTTGCTTGCGCAAACTTCGAACAGTATAAATCTTTTCCATATATGGGTGCTAGCTGTGGAGCAGAAAGTGCTAGGTGGTGTTACGTTAGTATTTGCAGGTGTAAAAAATTAAATAACTGTTGTGAGGGACTGGCACTGCTATATTCCTCTCCTAATTTTAAACATTTATATATTTGCCATTTGTAGGTGCATTTTTCCGGCTTTCATTACTGATGCGTTATACAACCGTTGCGTCTATTTTCCACTTTCTCTAACCTCTCTTTCATATGCAAGGAACGTGGGTCTTGTTAGCATCATCCTCGGTATTCTCGTAGTATTGGCAATTGCTGTTGCTCCGAAAAAGAGTTGTTACCAAACCAGTTTCTTCCATTAAGATATAAGATAAAGTAGGTTAATTTAATCAGTTTGTTCCGTTTTCCCATATTGTGTTATACATATTTCAATATAGGCTGAGTGAACAGAGTGGAGTTTTATTATTTTTTGTGTATTTTGCAAGTTAGTAGGTGAGGAAAAACTGCACACAAGATTCCATCAACCTGCATTGCAGGAATGTAGGAACAATCTAAAATCGTTTCCTAAACCACTTTCCGCCTAGTACAACTGAAAGATCCACGAGTTTCTTTTACCTAAATAATTTTTAATTTTGCCAAACCCTTGCTGTTGCAAGCAAGGTAGGGATCTTTAACGTGCGTTAAATAGCGAAGAGCAGAAATCTTCGGAGCCACCTTCCAAGAGACATTCTTCCTAAACCCTACCACAGACGCAGAATTAGAAGCACTCTTCTATGTGCAGAGCGACTACAATCCAACCCACCAGAATACCAAATTCGCTTCATTACTCCGATAAAAACCAAAGAAACCATATTAAAACAAGAAAACCGAAATGCACCAGGAAAGGACGGAAATAACTGCACGGCACTGAAGAACATTACAAAATGCACACTAATTTACATCACAATACTACTTAACGGAATCTTAACACATAGATGCTACCCTAAATCTTGTAATACTGCAATCATGGTCATGATTTTGAAACCACAGAAGACCAGATTCGATCCACACAACTACCGCCCAATGACACACTTCAGCTGTAGATCCAAAATATTTGATAAGCTACTCTTTCAACGTTTATGAGATCACCTAAACTAAGACCAAAACAGTTCGGATGTAAAGTAGAACATTCAACAAATCATTGAGTCATCGTTTAAGTAGCCGAAAGCCACAACAATAACCTAATCACCGTTGCAGTCTTACTGAACCTCAAGAATGCATTCGACAAGATATGGCACAAGGGATTGATTTACAATCTACACGCATTCCACAGAGTTCCGACTACCTTACAAACAACTGCTGGATAACTACTTGAAAAATCTACAACTTCAGGTCAAAATTGGTAGTAAACTCTCTAAACCCGTGCCGATGACAGCTGAAGCCCCAAAAGGCGGGTCCCTGTCACCCGCACTCTTCAATGCCTTCATTCACAACGCACTAACCACACGAAACGTCGAGTACTCTACACCGACGACATGATCTACATTGCAACAGGCCGTAACCCAGAACTTGCAACTACAAATACACAACGCCAACTAAACACACCATCTGAATGGTTCGGCACCTGAAGAGTACGCCTTAACGTCGACAAGACTCAAGTGACACTGTTCTCCAACAACTTGATGTACCTACGATACTTAACCGACGCCTCGCTTGGGCCAACGATATCACCTGCCTAGGAGTCATAATTGACCGAAGACTAAATTTTAAAACACACGTCACTTCTATCCTGAACAGCGCAAGATAATCCAAGGGATACCTATATCTAATTATGGCACACAACACAACAACAGGGTTCTGACAAAAACTAGAATGCGGATCTACAAAGCATACATTATACCAAAAATCACATAGTTCAGCAGCAGCGGAGAATAGAGGCATTCTAAAACACAACACTACGACTCATCAGCAGCGTAGCAAGGTTCGTCCGAAGCGATACCATAAGACACGACCTACAAGCGAAAACTATTCAAGAACACTGTACAAACCTGACCACCAAAATATACATCACCATCGACACTTCACATCATCAATTAATAAGATCTATAGCCCTCGCTGGGGGAAAGTTAAGAACGATAAAGGTATAGACACCGAAGGGTATTGGGTGACATAACCACACACCGATCATCAATACAAATAACTCCTGAAAACGTCTTCAACTAAGCAGTAAGAAGCTCAAGATTAACATTGCCACAGCAAGTGACCCTGAGAATGTCAGACCCGTCCATGAGGCACTACAAACGCTGTCCTATGTTGTAGATCACATTACATACCTCAAACGACAATAACTACAATTGTAATTGCATGGATATTTTTGTCAGCCAATATAAAAAATATGAGACCAGTCACCGAAACTGCATCGCAACATGGTGCAATGTATACAACAGCGAATTTGTATATACTTCATGATGCATCTGGGATTGTGGTTCGCCAAAAGTGCATCGCAAAATTAGACCTCATAAAAAAGTCAATCACGTTGGAATTGCATTCATTCCTATATATCATTCAGCGGCAAAATCGCCTTGGCAACCACCACAATTGTTGTTCTATTTTTCATATTGCGCCTAAAAGCACAAACATTTCACAACATATTACAAACAGTTTAGTGGCTAGCAGCTACAAACGAAGGAATTTATTACAGTTTAAAGTTGGGGGAGAGGCTAAGGTGATGTCAGTCCCCAATACACTTTGTTCTATTTTGTTTTCTCTTGCACCTGGTAGTACTAACGTAGCATCACAAAGTACCAACATTCCCTTAGCTAGTATCTACAAAATAGCGAAGATAAAAAAAATGCAAAATTTGGGGAGGGACTGAATAGTACACAACAGTTGTTTTCAATTTTATGGCTTGCACCTGCTGGTACTAAAATAGCATCACCAGTCCATAGTTAGCACTCTCTGCATTCTTGTTTATTTTTTTCTCTAGCATCTGCTAGTACTAACATAGCTCCGCATAGCAGCCCCGGCCGCATTGTTAGCAGCTACAACACTGCGAAGATACAACATTTTGAAATTTGGAGATCAATTATATTGTACCAGTCGTCCACGAATTTATTTAATTTATTTTCTTACACCTGGAGAAGCCATATCTAATTCATAGCTAAAAACCAAGTTAAGAAGAATATTAACAGCTCAAAATAGTGTTAGACCCAAATACCCCTCTACATACTAGAACATCATTTGTGATATTACGTAACATAGCAACAAAAATCGTGTAGGTAGTGAGTTTGCTTAAGGAGGGCATCAGAAGGGGCATAAGTCTAACTCTTCAAAGTTTCATAGCTTTAACCATTATTAATCAGGGGTCTTATATAAATTTAACGTTCCGATTGGTGATAGAAAAGTACCATTCACGAAAAAAGAGGCATTTTTTGGATTTCTAAAACAATGTTGATACTAACCGGTTCTAGACAACAATTAAAAAAGGGAAGTGGAGAGGCTAGCATCGCCTTCGCATCCCGAAACTTTTGCCAGTTACGAATGCTAGCTATGGAACAGGAGGTGCTAGGAAGTGTTACGTAATTACTAGCAGGTGCAAAAAATTTAAATAACTGTTATCAGGTACTGACAATATTTTATTCTTCTCCAAATTTGAAACGTTTATATCTTTGGCTTCTCATTGGTTCGTTGTTTCCGGCCTTCTTTGTTGATGGGTTCTACAACCGTTACGTTAACTTTTACCGCGCCTCTAAACCATATTACATATGCAAGGAGGCTGTGGTTAGCATCGTTCTCGGGATTCTCGCAGTATTGGCAACTGCTTTTGTTCTGTAACAATATTGTTGCCAAACTAGTTTCTTCCATTAAGATACAAGACGAAGAACGGCGCTCACCTTTTCAATCACAACCGCCATTGCAGTTAACAATCCGCTTGAGGACCAAATGTTATTTTTCGATATACACTAACCATAAGTTAAGCCCGATTCAACGTTAAAACATCATGATTTATTTATCTGGTAATAAAATAATAATCATTAAAGTCATGCTCCATTTGTCTAAACGTATTAGTGCGAAAGTCAACTCGCCCAATATGCGAACGATCCCGCAGTTCTCTTTGAGATTGGCGTTGTGTACCGCCTCTTGTATTGCACAGGCTATAAACTGGAACTTAAGCTGCGCGCCTTCAATTTTAAAGCCTTCTTAGAAACAAGCAAAAGCATCCGACATTAGTATCACAACAGCACATCATTAAATACAAGAAAAAATTGCAAGGTACCTACATACAACACAAATGCAAGCTTTTTAACCACTTCAAAAATCAAACGCTAAACGGGGATACTATTTCGACATGTAAACGTAATAAGATTTCAATAAGGAACAAGTTTTGAAAAGCTTGAATATCCAGAAAGTTAGAGTTCTTTAGGACAAAAGTATTAAGGAGAACTTTCCAAATCTTTCAATATTCTACCACTTCGGGTTATTATTGAGTAAAGTATACCTTGAGCGTTAAGCGAAAAGTCCTGCTACGTTTCTCTAAGTGTAGTTTTTCTTGACAATCCCGTCAAGTGTGTTTCAAATAGGTTTCAATATCTTTTCTTTTCCCGTTTAACTTTTCTATGGCTTGACACGGGTGTTGCGTCTCTAATATCACAGACATTTGATTTACCGAGCTAAGTTTTCAGGATTTATTGCGTTTATTGAAGTTATCCTTAATCCTATCGGAATTAAATTTTTCTAGTTGAGTTGAAAAGTTTTTAAACCTTTTCAGATTAAAAATACACGGTATTTAGTATTCGGTCTTTTAAAATGTTCGCGGCACATTACAACACAAATTATATGAAGGTTATTTGCGCTAAAAACAAAAATTGTACTATATACACGACAAAGGGAAATTGACCCGGAAGCTACATCTTTTTTGCTTTTTGCTAACGGAACAAATACCAATATATTTTTGCGGGTTGTATAGTTTTTATTGGCGTATAGCTTTTATTTGCGTTGGGGTTATATAGTCGGTTTCTGTAGTACATTACATTTTCTTCCTCGATTATCATGTTCATTGCTTCTTCTAAGTCTTGGGGGTGTTGAAATTTAATTTTATCTGAAAGTCGTTCGGGTAGTGCATTTAGATAGGTGTCTAATGCCATCTCGTCGTACATTTTTGTTTTTAAAAGTCTTACATTTGGGTCGGTTTCTTCAATTTTGAGTTTTGTCAAGATTAAGCTTTTTACATCTTGGCATTTTATTCCAAATTGATATGGGGATTGGTTGTGTTCCATTCTAAAGTTTATCAAATCTCTCCCTAGACATTTTAAGTTTCTCTGGTCTCCAAAATATGCTATTTTTATGCGTTTGTATTCGTCCCACTGGTCTACGTCTTCTCGACTCGCGATTAATGTTAGTGCCCTTTCCGTCAGTTTACTTATTATAAGGCGGATAAGCAAAGTGTTCCTTTCGTTATCACCGGGCTTATAAAATGTTTTTAGGAATTTTTTTGACAGGCCGAAATATAGTTACTTAATAAACATTGATAACCGTTAAAGTGGGGGATCATGTACAGCTTCATTTCATTACTTATTTTGGCTGGGGGAATGTTCTGGTAATTTTTTTAAAAAATTTTATTCTTTTTTTTGTTGACTTTGGTTATTTTCCGATTTTTGAAAAATTTGGATTTATTTTGTAGTTTGTGATGTTATTCCTTGCTTGGATTTATTAATTTTTTCGTTTAGATTGCGTCGGGTTACTTGCTGTTTTTAGCTTGGGTCATTTCGGATTATTTAAAAATTAATTTGCTTAATTTGTATTTACTTGCACAGTTGTGTAGTTATTTAATAAGTTTCACGCTTGGTATTGGTTTAGTTACGTTTATTTTTAATTTGCCGATGTTAATTTTAATTTCTGAAGTTTCAATTAGATTGAGTGGTTTTTGTGGTAATTTATCTTACTTGAATGCTTTGCGTCAGTTGCGTCAGTTAAAACTTTTCTATTTTTAATTATGTCGATTTTGGTTAGGTGTGTAATAATTATCTCTTCTCGTGGGTTTATGCGATTGTAAGGTGTCTGCAATGCTTACAATGTTGTAATCTGCTGGAGAATGTTGCCAGTTACTTAGTTGCGTTAGTGTCTCCGTTATAGGTTATTTTTAAATATACTGTAGGTGTTATTCAGTAATCGTTGTGATTTTATACAATGTCGTGTTTGAGAATACTACAATTTGTGCGTTGAAATATTTAATTAAAATTGTCAAGTTTGAATAAGGTTGTAATATGCGTTTTTCAGTTCCCTAATTATTTATATCTTTCCTGAGTAATTTAAATTGATACTTTATAAAAGTTTCCGGTCGTAATTTTATTGTGCTTTAATTTACAATGCTGAAAGGTTTTCGCGATGTTTTAAATAGTTTTTGTTCAGTAATTTATAATTAGATTTATGCGTGGTTATCCAAGGTTAGATTTTATTCACTTTTAAAGATGAGATCATGAGGTTTCGCGTATGAAATCGCGCTTTGTTATTTCTTGTAATAAGAATGCGGTTTTAATAATAGATTTGCACGTCGTCTATTTATGGAATACGATGAGTTTTGTCTGGATAATTTATTTGCTGCGTTATTTTGCTGCGTGATTATTAGATTTCGGTTTTAATTTTTCTTGATTTTAATTTTCGTAGTATTGTGTTAGTTAAATGCCGGGTTGTTGAATTAGAATTTTGATTTTGTTTCTAAAAATTTTCTTGCGCCAGTTAAAGCGTAATATAGTCTCTTATGCGCTTATAATTTGCGACTTTTTAAGTGTCTCAAATTTTTATGTCTCAGAAATAAATTTTTCTCAGTTCTTATCTCTCTTTTTCATACACAAGTATAAAATAATAATGAAATTTCATTAACAGCTTGAAGATAAACTCTAGCAATTGCTAAGCAGATTATTTTTAAAAAATTGCATAAAATAGTTGTAACAATAGTCAATATACATATATAAATCATAAACTAGCAAATATCAAATGCTTTTGTTAATAATAAAAATAAAAGTCAATTGGTTTAAAGGAAAATGAACTTACACTAGCTGCTTTGTTGATTTCATTGCTTTCTTTTTTTGTTTCGGATTTCTTTTGGATTTGATCTATTCTTGTATCGCCTCCAATTTTTCTTTTGTTGAATTAGAACGATTCTTGTTTCGCCTTCAACTTATTTTGTTTGCTGGAATTAAACGATTCTTGTTTCGCCTCCAACTTCTGTTTTGTTCTGCCAAATTTGGAATTGAAATTCCAGACCACCAGTTCCTTGATTTTGGATTCGCTAGTGCCCTTTTGACATCCGTTACGACTGCGCCAGTTAAGGTTCGTGGCTGCGAGCAGTCCTTTTTAAAAAGACTTCTTGAATTTCTTAACACATTTATTTGTTTATACAGAAATTAACATTGAATTTTGACAAACTTAAATGAATTATTCTAAGTCAAAAATATATTAGTTAATTGTACAAAGTGAGTTATCTACGAACTGCAATGTTAAAGCTGAACGATGGATTAACTGCCTGTGAATGGAGCTCCCGGGCCTTTTATAACATCCCTACCCCCTCACATTTCTGTGGGAACTTGCAAACATAATGTCTGCTTTCACTTGACCCTTATTCATGATACAATTTACCGTGCTAAGTTTTCAGGATCTATTGCGCCTATTGAAGTTATCCTTAATCCTATCGGAATTAAATTTTTTCTAGTTGAGTTGAAAAGTTTTTAAACCTTTTCAGTTTAGTATTCGGCTTTTTAAAATGTTCGCGGCACATTACAACACAAAGTATATGAAGGTTAATTGCGCTAAAAACATAAATTGTACTATATACACGACCAAGGGAAATTAACCTGGAAGCTACAGTTCATTTTAACTACAATTACTAACGGAACAAATACCAATATATTTATCCATAAATAATCATCTTACGGGCGTGTATTCGCAAACATTTATATAATTCGTAAAACACTAAAAAAATTAGAAAATATCTAAATAGCCGGAAACACATAAAACGTAAAATTTAATGCGTAGGGACCAACCAGTGTCACAGCTGAGGCAATTAATGGACGTTGTGAAAATGCCAAAAATTAGTCTCGTGCACCAAAACACCGTTGGCTTCGACCTTAAAGCAGTTTAAGTCGTACCAACCCTGTGAACCAGAAAAATCGCCTAATCCAACGGGAACGTTATAACTTATAAATACCGTAAAATCTTCAATTCTTCATGCATTTCAAGCCGTTGTAATTCAATTGACAAACAACAAGTACCGAGCGCATACCAGGTTTAAGTAATTCACAGTGATAGTAATTTTAGTGAAGTAAGTAATTAATGAAGTAAGTAATTCTAGTGAAGTAAGCACCCCAACGCGAACGTGACCGCGGCATTAATCAAATTTCGGTTACCAGTGAAATTGGTCAATAGTGGATGCTTTCTTAAACATCTGTTGGGTTAGGGGATTATTGGTACCCTCATTTTTGCCTCGCACGACTATGTCGCACGAGCCTTGTATAAACAAGCTGTAAATCGATGAATTTTTCCACCAGCTACATATTTTAAACTAATATTTTATATTTGATTTTATACATTTACTGGTTATTGAGACGAGTTTTATGTTGGTGCACGCTTGATTAGAAGAGATTTGCAAGCAGAAAAATCATTACAATTGTGATTACATAAACTTGTAGGTACCCATTTAATTTAGACTGATATTTATAATTAATTAGACCATGTTAGGGATAGTGTTAGTTTAATAAGTTTGGCCTGTTGTTCAATATTGCGACTTTCATATTTTAATATAGTTTATGTGAATAGCTTAGAGTTTTATCATTTTTGTGTATACTACAAGTTAGTAGACGAGGAAAAAGATGTACTCAAAATTTCATCAACCTGCATTGCACAAACTTAAAAATTATATAGAATAATCTTTTACACCACCCTTCGCCAAGCAAAACTAAAAAATCCAGGCGGGTTAGTGCTTAACATTTTCTATTAGGCAGAAAGTTTAGAGAACTTTCCAGGCAGTTGAACGTGATAACGTTGGTGTATCTTTATAAGATGTGTTCTATAGAACTCACTCCTCGCCACTTCAAGCTATCTGGTACATTGTTTTCTCTTAAATAGGTAGGGTAAATTTCATTCAAATAATTAACGTCAATTTAACACGTAATAATATATCTACAATATCCAATACAGTTAATACTTAAACGTCCTCAATTTCAAGACGGATTCACTGACCGGGGTCTCCAGAACGAGACGACAACAAACTGTTTTGGGATTAAACTTTTACTCGCGCAAACAAGCAGCGAGAATGACCGTCTCTTCGGTATCCGTATAGTGTTGTGCATGACTATGAAGAAAACCTATTAAAAATATGGAAATACTCATACGTACTCCAACTAGAAACTAAGTCATCGAAAGATGCTTTGCCTTATAACCATCCTTAGCTAAATAAATGAGGAAAGTTCTACACCGCAAACGACTGCCATATGTTGTGTTAAGTGTAGTTCCTGCATTATAATATTTTTGTTCTTACTTAAATAAATGTTTACATTTCCTCTCTCATTCACAGTTATTTGAATATTTATTAATGATTTCAACTGCATATTCAGTTTCAGCGGTTGCTATTTAATTTCATCATATTTACTGAAATATTTAAATTTATCCTATATTGTTGTGGCACTAACAATGTGTATTTTCTATTATCACCAATGTTTTCAATCTTAAACATTTACATTGAGTTTACGTACGTGTTTTATTGAGGTTATTTTCAATTACGAATTCTAATCCATTAAAATGTCTGGTTCGCTTATCTCCACACCTTACTTTATATAATTTTATAATTGGTTTATGATATCTTTTAAAGCAGGAAGTTAGGTAACTCATCCTACGCGTATGCATAATTTCCAAAAGGTTGGTTGTATACACTTTTTATCGTATATTGATACGTTGTAGTTTAGAACTTTAACTAGGTTTCTATTTATTGATCGTAGTTTCGCTTGTTAAAATAATACAAGTTTTGATGTACGAGTTTACCGAAGGATACACCAGAACAGGTACATTCCTGTTAGTTGTTCTGCTTTCTTGATTGACAGATAGATGTTTTGAAAAAAAAATAACATTCATGTTATTAGATTATCTACACATGGATATTTTAGAGTGAAGTTACGATTTGTATGAGTTTATATTATTGCACCTACTTTTCTTGCTTGAACAAAATAGAACTTCTTTTCGTTATAAAATGAGTGTTGTTTCAAGGTCCGGTTACGTGGTGTAGTGTGGTAGTTTGTTCTTAATGTTACGATACGCGTTAATATTGTCTAATGGTTATTTTAGGTAATACAAGTAGTGCAGTTCACGCCATTTCAAATATTAGAAAGCTTTATTATGCTTTTCAAAGTGTAGTTACATCTTATGAGTTGTCACGGTAACAATTACGAAATATTTTAAAATGAAGTACACATATATTCTTTAAATGCATGGTATCGGTTTGTATACATACAAATACAGTATTGTACAACACAGCAAATCTTTGTACATTTCCGCATTGTGTTTGATTTAACTACTAATTAGGAAAATTTTAAAAAAATACGTCTTGAACTTTTACAATTTTGACAAGCAATTATTTTGGCGTATTTTAGTACAGGTTTAAATATAGTAAACGCAATTGTGAGAGCACATGAATATTACTATACACAAATTATCCAATAATATATTTATTAGAGACTGTTTGATCCTTATTAATGGCTCAGAGGCAGGATAATTTTTCTCCAGCCGCTACAAATTCTAAATCTGTCCTTGTACACATCGTCGATTATGGTTTCTAAAGATATAGTAGGATCTGGGCGACCATATGAGAGAAGCAGAGGGGTTTTGTTTTGCTGAATTCCTTTAACGATGGTCCTAATGTCGTAGAATTTTTAAAGGACTAAGACAAAAAGTCAAGTGCACCTTTTGAAGATATCGATCCCAACAGTGTATAAACACCGAAATTTCTTTCTGAGTATTGGTATTTTGGTTTTCTCTAAGTCAGCTCAAAGGGAAAATTTTGTAGAAATTTATGTTGTTTACAATTGGCTTCATTGTGTGAGAAATTTTGCATAATCAAGTTCTAATTAGCAAATATAGTTTAGGTATATGGAATGTGATCACGTAATTGGTTTCAAGTCACCTCAGATAAAAAATTGTTATAGAAACAGTTTGAAAAGTTTTAATTGCTTGGGTTAATGTTATGAATACGCTAATGCCGGCAGGTTTTATTGTTCAGGTATTAATTATAAAATAAGATTAGCATTAACTGTTCGTAAGATCTTTGGTTAAAAATTTAGAGTCACATTATTGTTTAAGGGTGACATCATTACATAACTCTTTACCGCTGCTGCGAAATGTATTTCGTATAGTAGATGGTTTGTTTCTCTATTGCAGTTGTCTACCATTACATTATTTTCATGGTCTTTACTTATTAAGAGTTGTGTTCAAGAAGTGTTGTGGACACTATGTAGGTTTATATACAGGATGATTGACGAGGTTTTCCCCCGGCTTATTGATGAGATTCCTGATATTATTTTGAACAACAAATGTAAATAAAATATTAGGATGATATTTATAATTAGAGTTACAGCAATTTGAAAAAGCAAAACAAAACCTTTTGTTTAAGGATTTCACTAACAAAAATGGAAGAAAACAAACAATTGTTTCATTTTGTAACATTGTATTGCATTTAATTTTTGTTTTATTTTAATACTAGAATTGGGGCTAAAAGTTTTAGGTGACTAAGGAGTATATTAATTAGTGTTGTAAAGATTTTTGTACTGTGTAAATCCTAAGGGGTGTACTGGATAAATGTTTTTCTTTCTGCGTGTTTGTCTTATCTTTTGTAACATATTTTTTATTAAAGGCTTAGTAATTAAATTTTTTCTTTTTAGGTTTTTTTTTTCGTTTTTGTGACCCGCCCCACTGTACAATTTTCTAGTTGATACGAAATTCTTTGGATTCCCCTTTTTGTTGCGGTATTCGGTGCTGGCTACTTTCACTGGGTACGGAATTTTTTCTCCTGTCTCCGCAGAATATTATAGCAGTTGTGAACGACATAATCTACCTCAGATAACAATAACTACAATTGTAATTGCATTGAAGTTCTAACTTTTTTGACCTTTCTAAAAGGTCAACGTACATAAAAAATATATGAATCGGATCCGAAGATTGGCTAGTCGTCGAAACTGCATGGCAACATTATGTAGCGTATACAAGAGAGCGAGTTTGCATATACCTCGTGACACATCCGGGATCGTAGTTCGCTGGAAGTGCATCGTAAAATTAGACCTGATCAGAAGGGTCAATCAAATTGGACTTGCATTTACTCCTATACAATATCTAGCGGTAAAATCACCTTGGCTCCCCATCACAATTCTGCTTGTATTTTTCAAATAGCACATAATAGCACTAACATTTCACAACATATTATAACCCCAGTTTAGTAGCTAGCAGCCACAAACGAAGGAATTTATTACAGTTTAAAGTTGGGGTTGAGGCTAAGGTGATGCCAGTCCCCTAATACACTTTTTTTAATTATTTTGTCTTGCATCTGCTAGTACTAATAACATCACAAAAGCACTAACATTTACATAGCTAGCATCCACAAAATGGTGCAGATAAAAAATTCAAAGTTTGGGGAGGGACAAAATAGTACCGGCCTCCCACGCAACAGTTTTTTAAATTTTATATCTCGCGCTAGTTGGTACTAAAATAGTACTACCGGTCCATAGTTAGCATCCTGCTGCATTGTTATTTATTTTTTCTCTTGCATTTGCTAGTACTAATATAGCTCTACATATCAGTCCCTGTCGCATTACCAACATGGCGAAGATATAACATTTTGAAGTTTGGGGAGGAATACAATGGTACCAGTCGCCCACAACGTTTCTTAATTAATTGTCTCACACCCAACGAAGGTATATCTAAAGACATAGCTAAAAACCAAGCAATGAAGAAGATAAAACAGTTCAAAATAGTGTTAAGTTCCAAACACCCCTCTACCCGTAAGAACATCGTTTGTGATATTACGTAATCGCATGGCAACTACCATCGTGTAGATAGTTAGTTTTCTTAAGATGTGTTTTAAAAGAAGCATAAGTCAACACTTCGTTTCATAGCTTTAACCATTATCAATTGGGGTCTTATATAAATTTATAGTTCTGATGCGTGATAGAAATGAATCATGCACGAGGATAATGGCATTGTTTGGATTTCTAGAACTTTAAAGTTGGTACTAGCCGCTTTAAGAAAAATTTTTTAAAAAGATAGTGGAGAGGATAGCTACGCCTTTATCTCACCAAACTTTGAACTGTATAAATATTTGCTATTTATGGGTGCTATCCGTGGAACCAGAGGTGATAGGTTGTGTTACGTTAATACTAGCAGGTGCAAAAAGATTTTAAATAACTGATGTTAGGGACTGGCACTATTTTATTCCGCTCCAAATTTTAAACTTCTATATCTTTGCCACTTTATAGGTGCATTTTATTAGCTCTCTTTACTGATGGGTTCTACAACCGGCACGTCCATTTTCCCCTTTCTCCTGTTATACTCTAGCTGTCTATTCAAAAATATACTGTTAAAGTCCCGGCGCGTAATTTATAAGAGCCACAACGACAGTCAGTATCATAATAAAAAAAATCTAAGCCGCATGTACGGCTCACAACCAAACTTAGACATTAAGTTCAACAAATATTACTTACCTTTGTGTTAAATATTTGAAATTTAATTGTACGCGAAAATAATAAATAGTAATGTGTAAAAATTCGTATTTAAAGTCGAATATCTTGATTAATAATTGAAATATCGAAAAGTGAATAGCGTATTCGTATTCAGCGTAAAAAACTGTATAAGAATCATATATTATATGTCTTGTAACATCACGGGAACCGTGCAACGGACAGACAGACAGACCGACCGACAGACCGACCGACAGACTAGACCATCTCATTAACCAAACGAAGTTTAGTTGAAAATACAAGCGTGATATTGCGCAATAAGGGGTTACGCCACAAATTATTACCACATATAAAGAAAAAAGACAAAAGGTACTCAAGTAAAATGTAGAATTCGTCACGGCATTGCAGCTATTCTGGCGTTAGTTGGGCGTTGTGGGCGTGGGCCATCCTTTGCCCCCTCGTCGAAACCAAATTAAATTTGTCTTCTCTCTTCTTGTTGTAGAGATACGAAAAGAATACAGGTAAGAGGAACGATATCAGGTAGAGATAAAAGAAAACCTACATCACCTAAAAGTGAAAAGACAGGATAAAAAGCACACAGATAACCACACTCTTCGGCGTCTCAATCATTATTCCGACGTGACGGAAATCACCACTTACTTTCCCACTCCGCGTCTACGCATTCTAGGGCGCCGACGCAACTGTCTAAAGTGACGGAAATGCACGCACATGTCTATTTTTAAATTATTGGCGCGAATTCATTTACAAATTTAAAACTAAAATTAGAAATGTTTACATGCCGATTTTCGGCATGTAATAATCGCGACAGAGCCATAACAGAAAAAATCTTAAAAAAAATGACTGTTAGCACGTTAAAAGCTTAAAATATAAATCCTAACTAACCTACATATACCCTAACTTAAATTCTACAAAATGTTTATTTTAGGCGCCACCTAGTTTTTTTCCGACCGATAACACGTTTTCCGGATTACCAGGAAACGGAATGTAGCCCCACTGATTGTGACTAAATCTATAGGTGCACACACGAGTCTTTAATGTTGCGCAGTTATAATCGACAGCACAAATTTGTCGGGAAGCATGAAACACTACTAAACCTAGAATAAATGCGACAAGTCGCGTATCGTATATACTAAACTAAAACTAACATTACAGTTTCCTAAGTGCATACGCACATGAGCGTTGCATCTAGACTCTCTCTTCTTTGCCAAAAAAATGCCCAAATTTAAAAATGTTCAAAAGAGCAAGTCACTCTGCACTTTAGAAATTTTTTAGGTACTGGTACTCTGGTTTAATAAACAATACACTTCAAAACTTGTTTATGACATGGTTAAGAACAACAAATTTACCAACCGTACCATCTTACTAATTTCTTATATTTCTAACCTAACAAATTACATGGCTGCCATCAGGTTAGCTTTTTCAATCAATATTCAAAAATAATTCCTACGTCTGATCGTAAATATCAAACGTTAGGAAGATAAAAAAGATAAAGCAAAATCTCAAGTTATTATCAAAGATAATAGGTAAGATAACGATATTAAGATAAAGTTACTATCAAAGATAATAAATAAGATAAAGATATTAAGATAAAGTTCTTATCAAAGATAGTAGGTAAGATAAAGATATTAACTCAAGTTATTCTCAAAGATAATAGGTAAGATAACGATGTTAAGCTAAAGTTATTATCAAAGATAATAGGTAAAATAACGGTATTAAGATAAAACTAGCCCAAATAATCATTTCAAATCGAGCTAGTAATTGAAAGAAGGAAAATAAAAGGCCTTGGACATGATTTGAACCTGCATCTCAGTTTTGCCGGATATATATTGCTGTGAATCCTCTCATATCTGCAGGAACTGGCCATTAAAAAAAAACATTTGAGCCCCACAGCTTGGGCGTCAAGAATGCTGTGAAACCTTTTAAATTAACTGGTCCGTTGACTTTCTTCTGTTAATCGCCTCCTTACTCTTTTCGCCTCGGCTGCTCCCCTAGATAACTTACATCCTCATTCATAAAAAAAACAAACACATTCCTACCACAAACATCAACGTTAACTCTATTTACATCAATATTCATAATACATTAAAATTTCAAAATTAAATTTCAGCATAAATTTCAGTATCAGAAAATCTCAAGATTAAATTTATTATCATTCTAATGTGCATCCAGAATTAAAGTCCTTGTAGGATGCCTACTAATTAATATAACCATATATGCAGACCTGAGTCTGAGTACAAAGGGAGCATCTCCCACCCCTTTACGTTAATTAACCAGGTTCGTCTAATTGAGCTCAAAGACATACCCAACTTTTCATCATAATCAAGAACATAAATACTAAATACCCCTTTCTACTTATACAAGAAAATTTCACCTTAAAATTAAAAATTTGTTGTTAGTACAAATTCACTATTGTCCATTTTAAGTAAATAAATTATAAAGTTATTCAACACACACCAAAACATCAAAAATCGAACAACAAAACATAAGTTACCTGAAGGTTAATGCACTCGTGGCTCCAATGTACATCGTCCTCTGTTAATCACACCATTCCAACTGGGTTATGTTTAGGTCCTCGGATTACTGGTCGCCTTTAAAAATTTTCTACACCACCATTCATCTAAAGTTGTTTCAGTGCTTTTCCGGAACTCATCAGTGTATATCTGTATCTTGTTTTGTGGATCTAGTCACGTTTACGAATCATTTACTTATTAACACCCCCGAAAATAGCAAAGAAATTCATACTTCTTTCACGCTATACGCCAAAACTTCCTACTTTTGTTTCTTCATTTGTCGTTGCAAATTTGAATAATTGGTACAGTACTCGCAATTATAACTAGACTTTATTACCTTGCATCTTCTTTTCTAAGTGCACTAAATTACTTTCATTGTAGCACGTAAAGAACAAACTGTTTTAAAGTATTAAATAATCACCAAAATATACGAGCAAACTGTTTAAATTATTGAATCAAAATCGAAAAATTAAGAACACTTTTTAAAGCATCGAATAATCAAAATCTACGAGAGCCCCACTCCTATCAACACGGGTTTATATAATCGCTTGCCCGTGCGTCGGTCTAGTCCCGCAAACGGACAATTTCTAGAATTTCTCATACTATGTTCCCATCTCGATCGCCCGGCACGCGGTTCTTATTAAATTTGCACTCGCACCAGTTAAATCTCAGAAATTTTACACACGGCACGCAACGTCTGAGAATAACTAATTAATTTTTATACAGAAATGTTATTTTTACCTCTCATGTTTGCCTCTTATTTTCAACCAATCGCAACCCAGTGACGTTGCTCAAATCACGCCTTTTACTATATGTGTCTCTGTCTTGCGCATATTATCCGTCTCTATCTACCCTGTTCTGAGTGGTACAAATCGATATTCTTTAGTATCGGTTATTTTCAATCCACGTGGACTGTGAAATAACCCAACTTATTGGCATTTCTCGTGAATATTAAGCGACGGTTTCTCCAACATTCTCTGTAACCACTTGTTATCTGCACAATTTACGAAGAACGAGACTTTTAAAAATACGCAGGTGTTCAATCGTCCTACTTCTAACTAACACTTCTACGATTTGAATATTATTGGGTTTTTACAAGCTTTTATGCATATTATATGTTACTAATGGTTCAATTAACTCCAATTAAAATAATACCCTTTAATTTTTAGTGAATCCTAATTAAATATTAAATTATTATTTGTACATTTTGTTTAATACCGGTTACTTAAAATTTGAATTAATTAATATAAATTTTGCACGTAATTTCCATGTGTTTCTTTACTTTGAATAATTAAATTACACGTTGAGCATTTTAATACTGCTTCTTTCTATAGCAAGCGTCTTGTAAATAATTTAAATCTCTTATTTTTAATGAAATGAATGAATTTTTATGCTCCACGGTTTTTTAATAACGCGTATTATCTAATAAAATTCCTTATACACGGTGATTAAAATTATTTGATGAAATTAATTAATTTTCTACCCTGGTCTAAATATGAGTATTTTATATATATATATATATATATATATATATATATATATATATATTACTGTATATTCTAACTTCAAATCGAGCCTCACGAATTGGGCGTCAAATTTATACCGTGGATCTCGGGTAGGCAATTACGATACAAAAATACATTCAAAAATTTTATAAATTTTCATATTAGACAATAAACAAAATTTTCAAAATTACCTAATCAAAAAAATTATCCTTACCCGTTTTCCTTTCCTCCTCGGTTGAACGGCCTTCTTCAACTACTTTCGGCTAGCTCATTCGGATCTCCTCTTGGGTATCTAAATTCACTCGCATATTTTCAATCATACACACACTTTAGCAATAAAACCTCAAATACAATAAACATACAAGCTTTTATTTATAACTATTTACACATGAAATGCAATAATGTCCATATTCCATTAATCACGTTACACTGCAGAAAAACCTTATTTCATAATGTCCAGTATTTTATTTTTAAATCATTAAACACAGAAATTATACACGGAGTAAATGGGCCTTGAATAATACCTTCGCTAAAATCTTTCTTTATAATTTATTTATTCATTTTACTCTAAATAAACTCTGGGGTAGGATGAGCTCAGAATACCCAGTAATTATGCATTTGCATACTTTTAAAACAACTAACAAAACAAAGCCATGTACTCTTTACAAAAAATTTTATGTTCTGATGGAACGTTTAAAAGCTTTATAGAAACCTTCAACTTTTCAGTAAATACCATAATAAAGTTTTCATTAATTTGAAGCTTCGAACTACGTTATTTAAAGCGCGACACGAGTTGTTTATAATTACAGATAATATCTCCATTAAAAGTAATTTCGGCACACTTAACCGCGTATTTAATTACGAGACTATCACTTTGTAATAAATTTAATAGATTTTGTAATACTAACAACTCGTGATACTGCGATATGTTCTTTTGAGCGGTCGAAAACTTAAGGCCCCTACCACGTTCTCTAAAATCATTTATACATTTAGGCCGCCACCTCCTGGCCACCTTTCATTCGAAATCCCCTTGTTAACACCATAATATTTTCGCAAATTTGCACTCAACCCCATTTTTACTCCGCGAATTTTAATACATTGTTATAAAATTTCCCGAATAATACGCTAGACTAAGCTCTTATTCGTTTCAAACTAGACTAAACATTTCAACCAATCGTAGACCTAGTGACGCTTCACAAATCCCTCCTTTTATTATCAGTGTCTCAGCTTTACGCGTTTTATCCGTTCCTTTGTAATCTGTTCTGAGTGGTACAAATCGATATTCTTGACTATCTACTATCTAAACCCACGTGGAGTAGCGACGTGACTTTTAAATAATCGCTGTTTTGTATTTCCTGCTAAAACATTCACCCGCTTACAATATACGTAGAATCTTGGTTTGTTATCTACACAAATTATAAAAACGTGACATTTAAAGTTTACAGGTGTTCGCTCCTAATGAACGTTTAAATACAATTTTCCGAGCTTCGTTTCATGGTATTTTAACCCTCCTTTTAGCCGTTTGTTACCAACGCGTTTCACCTTGGGTTTTCACAGGCTTTTATGCCTATTATATATCCCTAATTGTTCAATTAACTCTAATTAAAATAATAATGAATGGCATTGAATTCTACCCTTTAATTTTTAGCAAAGCTATTAAATATTACTTATTATTTGTACAATTTGATTAATACCCGTTACTTAAAAATTGAATTAATTAATATAAATTACGCACGTAATTTTTGTTTGTTTCTTTATACAGGGTGTTTTGAAATTACTGCGTTTATTTTTATTTTTAACATATAAAAACCACTATAATGTATATATATATATATATATATATATATATATATATATATATTCATGCACTCACACATTCACACGCTCATATATACATGCACTGTTAACGTCCATGTACGCTGACAGCGGCATCGCATGACTTCACGAAAGATTTCCAGAGACGTGGTCCGGGTGTCTGTAAAAACCGGCGGCTCCGTGGCGCAGTGGTATGTGTGTGACTACTACGCCCAAGGTCCCGGGTTCAAATTCCGACATGGTCCGCTTGAAAAATGTTAGGCGAGCATTTTTCACAAAAATACACCCTCGTTCGGATGAGAGGTAAAATGGAGGTCCCGTGTGTGTGTTGTCACGCACGTTAAAGATCCTTACCTTGCTTGGAACAGCAAGGGTTCGGCAAAATTGAAAATTTTCCAGGTAACAAAAACTCGCTTCCTGGCCAGTGTGGTACTTTCGGGTGGAGCATTGGAAAATAACATGTAATGTTTGTAAAAAAACCCCCGCGCAACCACACAGTGACTAACGGAAATAAAAAAGCAGTAGAAATAGGAAAGGTAGAAAGAGGGAGGTAGGCATTTTGAAATGCATAAGAGGCACTTCCAGGTAGAAGAGCATAGAGGAAGGGCTCTCATTGAGCTAAAGAGACAGAAAAGGTGGATAGCAAAGCACTACTCAACCAGCCAATGTGGTCAGCAGCCCGGAGTGAGAGAAAAATCACTCTTACGACAATCACCACAAAATTAAACGATGTGAGATAAATACTGAAAACAAAATAATCTGTTGTAGAAAAGGTGTGCGGATTAATTAAATGAAGCGACAGAGCTATACTGTGGACGTAGACAATAAACCGATATGCAACTAACAATAAATTCAAGGAAAAGTCAACAAGAAGCAAAAAGATAGCTAGTTTAAGATAAATAAGTTAAATGTGTAGAAGATAGGTGCTGCATAAGAAAAGGAATAAGTAATTGAAGTTAACTAATTGATAGTAGGGACAAAAAACATTAGGTAAATCGTTAAGGAAATGGAACGTGAAAAATTTTGTATGTACGCATAGCTTAAGCGATTTCAAAGATAATTTTATGCCATCTAGTGTGGTTTGAATCGATATGTGAAGAGATATCAGTAATCAAAGCTTGATTTACTGATAGAATTGTTGAAAAAGAGAAAGATATCTTATAACGCATATATTTACTAAGATGACGAGCCCTCTATTAAGCTTCACCAAGACTAATAAAGAAAAACTCCAACATCATTCTTAAAAAAATGATTCACAAATTGCTAGAGCGACAAACTTACCCCCGAGTTTTGTCTAGACTTATGTACAGCTAAACGACCAACCTTTAATGAGTTTCGTCTAGATTTATATACAGCTGAGCAACCAACTTGGAAGAAAAATCTCGCCTAGACCAAATAGATCTTTAAATGCTGCGTTGGAATATTGATATATCTAAAAAAATGTGCTATCAAAACAAAATCATACTCCCTACACAAAAACAATATTCTACGATACATGTATAGAAAAAACAGTATTCCAAAATATTATAATATTCTTTTGATATCGCGGGATTTATCAACAACCATCGTAAATGAGCTTAAATACAAAACATTATCAACAACTTCTTTTTTGAAGTGTTTAAAAAAAGCAGATAAAACGAAATCAAGTTACTATAGCGTTTTAGAAGATAAAAGATATCCTAAAAACTCAAGTTAATTGCAGAAGCTATATTTAGGAAAGAAATTTTCTTTATGGAGGTAATCGTAACTTATAATTGATTATTTAGACTATAAAGGGACACTTAACATCATAGAGAAGTAAGATATTATAAGAGTTATTTAAACGACAGCTTTAAAAGGTTGACCCAAAATACAAAAGAAATCTAAAGTTTATTGTAGTTATTTCATGGACTTTAGTGTATTTTTTAAGGAGATTTTTACTCACAAAGAATGGTAAATGGAGCTATTTATCTATAACTAAAGTACTTACATAAGGCATATGTAATCCAAAAAGCACATGCTTTCAGCTAGAACTGAGGGTAAGGGTATCCACTTCAGCTTTATGTTAAATTAAATTAGTTAATTATTTAATAGAATTTAAAGCAAAACCACACTATTTTTTATAAGGTAAGATATAAATTAATTGAGTTAGCAATGCATTTATAATAGCTGTAACCAATATGGCTGTCCATGTCAGATTGACATTGCAACTGTTTCCATATCATTTCAAATTAAGATGGTTGTCATGGCAACTGCAATGTTACCAACCTATATTTTTTGTTTGACAGTTATTAAAAATTAAAAAAAAAATTATTTTTGAGCCACTGTTATACTCTTGGTGTTTTATTCATAGGTATACTGTTAAAGTCCCGCACGTAATTTATAAGAGTCACTACGACAGTTGGTATCATAATAAATACCTGCGTGATATTGCGCAATAAAAGGTTACGCCACAAATTATTATCACATACAAAGAAAAAAGACAAAAGGTACTCACGTAAAATGTAGAACTCGTCACGGCGTTGCAGCTATTCTGGCGTCAGTTGGGCGTTGTGGGCGTGGGTCGTCCTTTGCCCCCTCGTCTAAACCAAATTAAATTTGTCTTCTCTCTTCTTGTTGTAGAGATACGAAAGGAATACAGGTAAGAGGGACTATATCAGGTAGAGATAAAAGGAAACCTACAACACCTAAAAGAGAAAAGACAAGATAAAAGGCACACAGATAACCACACCCTTCGGCGTCTCGATCATTAGTCCGACGTGACGGAAATCACCACTTACTTCCCCACTCCGCGTCTGCGCATTCTCGGGCGCCGACGCAACTATTTAAAGTGACGGAAATGCACGCACAAGTCTATTTTTAAATTATTGGCGCGAATTCACTTACAAATTTAAAACTAAAATTAGAAATGTTTACACGCCGATTTTCGGCATGTTGTTACACTACTAAGGAAAGTTTATACGGTCGGTAAAACAATTAACAAAATATTACACTTAGATGGTGGTACATTGAAATGGCGATAGATGGCTCTTAAAAGCCTGTAATACAGTTACCAATACAAAAGGTATATTGCGCAATAATTAGCAATATAAAAATTAAACAAAGAAGGATAAAGCGAATCATTTTAACATCAAATTACTACGCAAATTTATTACATTTTTAGGAATGCACCAAATAAAAATACGTGAAAGAGTACTCACATCAGATCTTCTGCTTCCGCCTGCAATTTCACTCAGTAGGCCTGTAACCACTCATCAGGCTCCTTCTGGAGGAATTAGAGATGGCGTCGACGCTACCAAATACTTAAGGGACAGCTCGGCTAGCGGCGGTTAACATGGGTCTCTCCATCTACAGATGTGGAGGTCGGTAGGCCCTTCGGTGGCGCAGATTGGTACCTATGTAAGGTTCGACAGGAGGAAGGTAGAGGTAAACAAACAAAAAGGTAATTAGAGAAGGGATTCTACATAGCTACGATAACTGTACGTCACCAAAAAGAAACGTCTTCTTCACTTCACACCACAAGGCAAAGAGCCACGTTTCAGCGCGAGAACCGCGAAAACTCTCCCCCCACTCTTTGTCTACTATTGCCTTACCCCTATAGGGATAAACACACTTGCGCAAACTCACTATTGTGACGTGCCGGAAGCACCGCCCAGTCTATTTAAAATGTTCCCGCGTCTTGCGTATTTAAAAATTATGGCGGGAAACTTCCGTACATCAAGAAAACTAAACTAAAACAATGTTTAAGTGCAAATTCGATTTGCACGTAACAATGTAACACTCCAACCAATCTTTCATATGTAAGTAGGGTGTGGATAGCAGCATCCTCGGATTCACGCAGTATTGGTAACTGCTTTGTTCTGGTACAGAGTTGCTGCTAAAGCAGTTTCCTCCATTGAGATATAAGATAAAGTAATGCCCACACCTCTATAAGGTATTTTCAATTACAACCACCATTACAGTTAAAATCATCTTCAGGAATAAATAATGATTTCGATATATACTAAATAGAAGCTGATTCAGATTTAACCTTAAATTCATCATGGCTTATTTATCTAGTAATAAAATATATAATTTAAGTCATGTTTTATTAGTCAGAATGTATTATTGCGAAAGTCTTTTCACCGAATATACGAACAATCCCACGGCTCTCTTTGAGATTGGCGTTGTGTAACGCCTCCTGTATAGCATAGACTCGAAGCTTGAACTTAAGCTGCGCGCCTTCAGCAGCTATTGCTTCAGATCCGTTTTAGGAATAAACTAAAGCAATTTATATTAGTATTATAAGAGTACATTATTAAATATAAGGGAAAAATTGTATGATACCAACATACAACTTAATAACAAGCTTGTTAACCACTTCAAAAATCAAAGGCTAAATAAGAATGCTTTTTCGTTTTGCGAACGTAATAAAATTTCAATAAAGGACAAGTTTTCAAAAGCATTAATATTCTGGAAGTTAAAATCTTTAATACACAAGTATTAAGGAAAATATTCGAAATTTTTCAATATTCTACTGCTTCCGTTTATTAATGTGTAAAGTATACCTTCAACTTTAAGTGAAAAGTCCTGCTACGTTTCTGTAAGTGTAGGTTTTCCGGACAATTCCGTCAAGTGTGTTCCAAGTAAGTTTCAAATATCTTTTCTTTCCTCGTTTAACTTCTCTATGGTCTGACAGGGCTGTCGCGCCTCTAGTATCATAGACATTTGATTTACCGTGCTAAGTTTTCAGGATTTATTGCGTCTTATGAAGTTATTTCTTAATTCTTTCGGAATTATATTTTTCTAGTAGAGTTGAAAAGCATTTTATAGTTTAAAAATACAATTTGGTATTGAAGGGTTTCGAAAATACGACTACGCAAGTGATTTATTGAAGATGGCTATTTCGACACATAAATATAATAAGATTTCAATAAGGAATAATTTTTCAGAAGCTTGAATATCCAGAAAATAGAATTCTTTAACACAAACGTATTGTTGCGAGCTACTATTAGGCAACCCGTCAAACACACAGGCGCCGTAAGCACTGTATTCTCCAGGGACCGAGAATTTTCTAGCAATTACTGGAGGATGAATCATCCCTCTTAATTCAGGGTATAAATAAAACCGATGATGAAGTACAGAGTTGTCTATATCAGAATGTCGAATATAAATTTTATCGTGTAAAGTTAAATAGTTGAGCTTTTGAAAGTCCAAGAGTAAACATAAATGTTATATTATGTGAACGTGTCTAATGCTTGTAAAATACATAGATAGACAAAAGTGTAATAAATAAATAGTTGCGTTAGTGTTGTTAATAGATCTATGGTTAAGAATATAGTTTAAGAAGATATTAGTGCTTGTAAATTCTATAGTGTGATAGTGCTTCATTGTTAATTGGACTGAAAACATCTCTAAATAAGGCATATACTGTTGATTAGACTTGTGAACAGTGAGTAATAAAGACCTTTATTATTACTTGTTTTAAATTAGTGAAACGCGGTAGTAGTAGCCCGCTACACTATTAAGAAGAACTATCCAAATCTTTCAGTATTCTACCGCTTCGGGATAATATTGGGTAAAATATATCTTCAGCGTTAAGCGTCTCTCTAAGTGTAGTTTTCTGTATTATCTCGACAAGTGTGTTCAAAATAGCTTTCCAATATCTTTCCTTTTTTCGTTTAACTTCTCTATGGTCTGACACGCTGTCGTGCATTTAATATCAAACACATTTGATTTACCGTGCTAAGTTCTCAGCATTAATTGCGTTTTCTGAAATTATCTTTAATCCTATCGGAATTAAATTTTTCTAGTTTAGTTGAAAAGTTTTTAAATTTTTTCAGATTAAAAATACAATTTGGTATACAGGGGTTTCAAAAATACGATTATATAAGTGATTTATTGAAGATGTCATAATTTAAAACTTGCCTGAATTGGATGTTGTACGCATCTCCATCTTGACCTTCCTCAGATAGGTCAAATATTGTAAAGTTACGACTACATCGTAGGTTATACCTTGATCGCTCCTTTGTGTAAAGTGGGGTCGCACAGCAGGTGATTTGTATTGTTTTTGTAGATCAGGTTTTAGAAACACACACAGATCGAACTCATTCTACACGCTCTAGTTCTAAATTCCATTGCCTAAAAATATTGACATGCTTCCTGGCGCTGGCTTGTCCTCCTGGTGCTAATCAGAAGTCAATTGCTTGCCATTATGCTTTTTTGTGAAATATAATGTCTTAATTTAAAACAATAAATATGAGCAAAATTTATGTAAGCGGAACTTTCATATTCGTACCAGTAATCGTTAAAATTAAGCGGCGGCGGCAGGACGAGGAACTGCCGACCTTTTGCGAAACCAAAACGGTAATATTCTTATAGCACCATAGGTACGACCACAACGGTCTTTCTAGAATTGTCGCGGCACACCACAACACAAACTATTTGAAGGTTAATCGCGGAAAAGAACCATAGACTATACCATAAACACGAAGAAGAATAATTCACCTGCAAGTCACATCTTTTGCGATAATTAAAGTCCATTTTAACTATAATTGAACAGCAAACAAATGCCGATCTATTTTTCCATAAGTATTCATCTTACGAACTTGTATTCGTAAGCATCTATTCAAATTGTAAAACACCAAAAGGATTAGAAAATATTCAAGTAGACAGCGACACATAAAACATAAAATTTAATGCGTAGGAACCAATCGGTGCCACAGCTGTGGTATTCACATCAGTCTTCTACAACTGTCGCGGTACATTACAACACAAAGTATTGGAAGGTTAGTCGCGGTAGAAAACCATAAATTATACTATATACATGACGAAGGGGAATTGACCTGGAAGCTACATCTCATGTAATAATTAAAGTTCATTTTAACTATAATTGCTAACGGAACAAATACCAACATATTTTTCCATAAATAGTCATCTTACAAACGTGTATTCGTAAACCTTTATATAAATTGTAAAACATCAAAAAGATTAAAAATATTTAAATAGACGGAAACACATAAAACACAAAATTTATTGCGTAGGGACCAACTAGTGTCACAGATAAGGTAATTAATGGACGTTGTGAAAATGCCAATTATTCTCGTGCATCAAAACACCGTTGGTTTGAATCTTAAAACAGTTTAAGTCGTACAAACCCTGTGGACCAGAAACATCGCCTAAATCAATTGTGACATTATAACTTATAAATACCGTGAAATCATAATAAACTTCAAGCCGTTGTAATTCAAGTGACAAACTGAGGGCATACCAGGTTTAAGTTATTTGCGCTGACGGTAATTATACAGGTTTGAACGTACAAGTCAAACAAGCTTTCAAACGCAAACGTCACTGGGCATTAAATAAATTTCGGTTAAATTGGTCCGATAGTGGATGCTTTTTTTAACACCTGTTGGGTTAGGGGATTCTTGGTACCCTCATTTTTGCCTCGCAAGGCTAGGTCGCACGAGCCTTGTATAAACAAGCTTTAAGTCGTTAAATTTTTCTACCAGTTATTTTGACAACGTTCCTAGGTCATGGATCGAAACACAAGTAAAGACGATTTTAATAACTCTGAGTGTTTTAATTCCCAAAGAATATTAAGAAAAAAGTCAGAGGCCTTTCTCCTCTCATCAATTCAAATCCGCAACCTTAAACTCAAGCAATTCATGATTCTACATGACTAAACACTACAACTCGATAAGTACGACACCTTACCAATATCCGAAATCAAATCCCGGACGCACTTCTTCTCTTCGACGCTTTGAGCAAGAACTATTGATCTTTTTCCATAGGCCGCCAAACCTAGGACATCTTCTTTCCACATCCTTTACCAGCAGACTCACAATCCAATTCCTTACTGGACGTAGTAGTTTCCGCCAGGAACCAATTCAACGCATTTTTGCCTCTTACTTGCCCTGATATGACCCCAAACTGAAATTTCTATGCACCTTATATAACCCTACCCGCTACCAACTCCACTTTAAACTGGTCTTAAAATTGCCCTACGTCTCGACCAACTCCTCTCCTTGCAAACAGAAATTTCTTAGCAACTCACCACTTACAATAAAATCTGTTCTAAAGGAAATCCTCACAAAACCTTTTAAAATCACATGCTTGCCCGGTCATACACGCGCGCGCGCGTTTCACTCATCCTCACTAACATATTCACTCTGACACACGATACACAGCATACTCGCTTGTCAAGTCCACAAACTCGACAGATGTAAGGACAGGAAACCAGAACGTCAAAAAGATATTTATTTTAAATTTTATTTATATATATTGCTACGATATCGTCGAACATCAGATGTATAACAACCAATTGCCTGCTGATCGCCACCTCTCTATGCCTCTTAAATAATTTTAAATTAACACAATTAAATTTATGCCCCGATTAGCTCTGTGATACCCTGCACAGAGTGAACGACAATATGATTACAGAAAATTTTTACCCACTCCTCTCTAACACTCCATATGCCTGATTAATCCAGGCGAAATTCACCAAATTTAATAATTAGCAAAGAAAATTTACAATTTGCAACTCTACGTCCTTTTTAATATCATTTACAATTTACATAACTTTTAAATCAAAATAAATATAAACACTCCTACCAAATTAGTTCATTTTGAAATTTATAACCTTTTTTACACCTTTTTATAGCAATTAAAGCCCGCAAATAGAACTGTATTTTATTAAGAAAGGTGTCGTTGAATTTGTATATACCATCCAAATTTTTGTTGACCCTTTACACTAAATATCTAAATTACATGCAAGTTTTAAGTTCATCAAATATTTAAGATAATAAATGTAACATACTGTAAATTGAAAAGATATTCTGACCTGATACTCTTCCTGCTGCTTTTTATTAGAGTTTCCTGATCCAAATCGGTTACTTGTTTAGTGGTTTTGAGTCGTTGACCCGCCGCTTGACGTGTATTCCTGTACTTCAAACTATTTTTCAGCAACTTGTAGCCGTTTGTCCAATGATTTGAAGTACTAACCCTATACTTTAAGTATCATACCATTTATTTAACGTTTTATCCCAATATTCTAGAGTTTTAGCGTTGTATAATTTAGTCTAATTTATTTAATTATTTAGGTGGTTGTTTAGTTTAACGCTCAGTATTTAATTGATTACCCAGTGCCCGTACTTAAAGTCGATTTTAATTTCCAATACTTCAAGTCGATTTATAGTTGTGTCCTTACTTAAAGCAATAAATAAATTGTAAAGATTTTGTTTATATTAATTAAATCTAGACTTGCTTATTATACCAACGGCAGGGTTTTATACACACGTATTTAATCACGCACTTTTACTGTCTTCTACTTGGAATTTTTAATTCATATGACTTTCACTTATAACTTTTAATTTAACTTCACTAAATTGAAATTTACGTAATAATTTTGCTTAGACTATTACAGTCCGTTCGTCGATTTTGGAATACTCCCTTTTATCGGCTCGGGTCGGTTTTATAGACAAATTTGTTCCACGTGCTCATACTGGTTGACCGCTTGCTATCTTGTTATTAGACCATGGCAAAGGCGTTGCAATTATGTGCTATATTCAACCTGTTGGGTTTTATTGGGTATTCCATGTTATAGATTCTTAATATTGCACATAAATCAAAGCTTTGTATTATGGAATTTGGTATTTTTGTACCTTTTAACTGCACGTAATCTTAACTTTAGTGTCCATAATTTGTTTACATATGTTGGGTTTTATTAAATGTGGCAATACCTACATTTCAAACCGAACGTACGCTTTCGCCTTAATTCTTTATACTTTATGAAAAGTGTCCGCGTTTAAATGTTTGCCTATACAAATTGATATAAATTATATACGTTTTATTGACTTAGATTTCTTACGTAAATGCATCTAGGTTGAAAGAAATTTCAGTTTACGTTTATTTTACTTTAGATATGTCGAATTTGTATTTATTTTGAGCCTAGGAAAGTTTAAATGTTTTAAAATGGATTGGGTTGCGACCGCATTTATTTGTTTTGATGAATGTGAACAAATTATTACTGAATGTGCTTTCTTGAATTAACTGTAACTAGTTATTGATTATATACAGGGCGATTTGTATCTGCTTCTGTATAATGAACCAATTATTTACTTTTCATTTTTTAAATGTTTCGTTTTCTTGATTTTTATAATGCTTACATGCAGTACTCCTCCCTTGTAACAGTAAATACCCTTAAATAACCCTATTATCATAGCCATATATTTATATATATATATATATATATATATATTATTATATACACCACCCCCCTACTTTCTGTGTGTTTCACCTATATTATACCCTTTATTTTATACTTTTGTAAAATGTGCACACCTAATGCACGCCCCTTGTACTTGCACCGTTTGGTTGGTTCTTTTATAAACTATTTAATGTAATGCCTCGACTCTATAAAACTCTTAATCTCAGGTTATTCAACTGCTTATAGTGGGTTTCCGTTATAAGTAGTTGTGTTAAGTCCAACCAACGTGCACCCTTTTGTTTTACTATTAAAATTGCTACTCTATTTTAGTATATGCCAAAATTTCTAATTAGATCAAAGTTACTATGTGCCAAATTAAATTAAAACCAAATTTTATATGACTAAATTTTGACGTATTAAAGAATATGATTTTTAAAAACTCACCTGGTTTATACTCCGTTGATGCCTCGCTGACTGCTGGCACAAAATCCTAATTACTGTATACGTCTTCACAATGATGCTGTTGAATTTCCGTACTGCTTCCAGGTGTCATCGACTTTTAACTGTTCCCCAATATCTGAAATGATTAACCCAAATTTAGAATTTTGAAAAAAACTAGTGTTATAACTTCCCTCTGTACTAATCTCCACTTCAAATCCTTGTTTCCGCTCAATGCTTCTGCTGCCTTTAACCCGCTCAAATATCCAACTCGTATCTTTGTTTCCGCTCAATGCTCCTGCTGCCTTTAACCCGCTCCAATATCCAACTCGTATCTGTGTTTCCGCTCAATACTCCTGCTGCCTTTAACCCGCTCCAATATCCAACTCCTAATCTGTATAACCACTCTCGCTGACCTTCTAACTTTGAACCACACTCCAATATCCAACTTCTAATCTGTATAACCACTCTCGATGACCTTCTACCTTTAAGACCACTCTCCAAATCCAATTTCTAATCGTCGCACAATCACTACTATTCCCTTTATAATTCCTATGTTTGTATCTTTTACCATTTTTCAATTAAACTCATTTTAAAACAATTACTTTTCTTATCTGAATACAAAATTAGCACAGTTCTGAAAACACGTCTTTTACAAAATTGGTTCGAAAAATAATCCAAAACACGTCTTTTACAAAATTGCTTCGAAAAATAATCACTTTGTTTACTCTCTAAGGCGACCATGTTGACTCCACTAGCCTACTACATCTTAAAGTCCATAACAAATAGTCAAGTCCGTGTCGCACATACCAAAGTTCATGTCTTTTATACCGTTTCATAATCACATTAAATTCTAATATATGTCCTAAATCTTTACATTCAACCAATCATATTTTACGTTGTTATAACTAATAATTTTGAGTTTACAAATATTGTCCAAAAGTTGATTCTATAGAAAATGAAACCAAAATAAATTACACTTGACCCTGGATGCATGTTGATAGTGAACATTCATAGACGCATCCGGCTTTTGGACGGCAAATGTACTTTCAAAGGCTTTTAAAAATTCAACTCGGTATAAACCCTTGAGCATTTCACATCTTACTACGCCACTTAGTCATTTTAAAATTGCCTTTTGGCACTTAATTTCAACTACTATATTTGAAAGGTATTTGAGTATACATAAAATACGGCAAACATACATTTTTAAGTATATGTGATCGATTATGTGGATTATTTTTGTTTGGCATATACTACCTTGTACTAACCAACCCTTATAACTCTTAGTAGCTCCCTTAGACATTTTAATATATATATATATATATGTGATGAAAAGGTCACAAGAGATCATAGAAACCCAAAGTCTATAAATAAAACCCACCCAAATAGTATGAAAACAAAAAAAAATTAAATTTCCTAATATTTAATGGGTCCATTCTGTACAAAATAAGCGTACTTTTTTGCCATTAAAAGACAAAGCCCTTATTAATTATGTGATTAAATTTTCGTGTATTAATTACATTAGTGGCGGACTGTGAAAGGATCATAAAACGAATATAAACCTAAAATTCCCTAATTTTAAATCAATTTATTTCAATCGTTGATGATTATTCAGTAGAAACGAGTATTAATCTTGAAGATATAAAGCCATTCATTTCGTTGCCGTAAAGAAAGCAACTGAAGCTTTATTAGTTACGTAATTATACTGAAATTTGTAGGTTGCAAAGCAATTGCATGCTTGAATCATTCATGTTATAAATTTTCTGGACATAAGGATGCGCTAGAAAACGTATACTCACCGTAAAGCAAATTTAATTGCATTTCGAAAGCCATTTATTTCATTACCATTAAGATATATTCGCTTCATTCGTCGTAAATGGCATAGAATAGTGTTAGTTTAACGTAATTTTATTTATAAAAAAATTACATTTATTCTTGTCCAAAATAACACTTTGTGTTTTAGATATTAATCCAGAAACATCCTTATTCAGAATCGAATGCGTCACGTTTACTAAGAAATATTTTAAAAGTCAACTAGTTTTTAGTAAATGTCGATATAAAGAATCCTGCGACAATTATAAAGTCGTAATTATTATGGAGATAAGATAACGCGAGTAAAACTACTCTGTACGAAAAAAGTAGGTAGTAGCAGATAACTTCATGCATTAAACAGAGATAAACAGCGCGGTTTACGATAAGACGTAAATCATAAATTTGAGACTAACTAGGCCATTAAAACCGTGGAGTTCGAGGAAATATTGCATTATCGGGGTATGTTATGTTTCAAATAGATCACCAAGAAGCTAGACCGGTGACGTATGGAGATAATTTTAATACAAAAGCCGGAACTTGATTAGAACGATTAATTAAACTTTCATTTGAGTTGATTCATTTTCAACCCAAGTGACATGAAAGATTTAGTACTCGGTGATTTATTTCATTTTACGAAAATAATTTGGCCTGCATACAGTGTATAACATTTAGCATGCAATTTTGAATGTGTAAGCTACAACAATTTAAATTACTGTAATCTCATTGGCGTTTCACAATTAATTAAAATTTTTCAAATTACTCTTAAATGGACAGTTAATATAATATGTACGATTTTGTACACCAGAATTTAAACGTCAATTTTAAAATAAAACCAGGAAGGATTTAATACCGCTGAGGGTAATGAAGAGAAGATTTTGATAAGCGCTCTTAAACAAATAGCCATAAGTATAAGGTTTGGAATTTTTTCGTTTACTAATTGATATTTCAATATTTTATATTTTAGATTAGAATAAGTTTACATTTTTTTCTAACTGTGAAGCGGATGATTTGCAGAGAATTTTAAACTTGAAGTTCGATGCATCTTGACCTTCAATGAAATATCTGTGAAGTGTTCTTGGCCAATCACACCTACAAGCGGGGTGGTAATAAGAGATAGGAAAATTAATCAGCTATTAATTAAAAAGGATTTGTATCTTTTAACAAAAATTAGGAAAAGAATAATTTAATAATTAAGTAAGTCGTAGGAATTATTTTATACTTAAATGTAAGCAATGAACTCTTTTTATAAACTCTTTTATATAAAAGAAAAATGTTTCTGAATGCATAGGTGTTTTCTTGAGATTGCTGTTTTATTTTATTCTGTAAATTCTGTTGCGCTAGCTAGCTAATGAAAAGAAAAGAAAGTTAGAAAATTTCCCATTGTTGTACCGTTGGCACAACACATAAAGAAGACCAACGCGATATATAATCAATAGTCGTTTAAATAATAGAACTAAATATCTGTCCCACAGTTAATTTTTAATCTTATTTTTTAAATTTTTATCCAAAAAGGTAATAATAGCATCGAGGCCTTTAAAAATTTTTTAAAAATTAAATATCTTAAGTTTACAATTATTTCGGTCGCCTAATGAAAACTAAAAGAGATAACGCCCATCATCCGAAAATATTAAAATAGTTGCTTATATGACGAAAAAAAGCTTAACAGTAAACAAAACAATTTATTATGTTCTGATAATGGCCGTTATCCTGTTTAGATTTTATTGGCGGCTAGTTACGTTTCGGGCCTTGAAAGCGGTCTATTTTTAAAAACTGCTTCCAAAATTCTTGTAACAAAATTTATTTATTAAACAGATATTAATGCGGAATTTTGACAAATTTGTTTAAATTGAACTAAGTCAAAAAATAATTAATAATTGAATTAATATTAGGGTGAGTAGCCTAAGCAAACGGCAATGTTAAAGCTGAAATACGCAAGACTGACTGATGGTCTTGGGGCTCCCGGGGTATTTATGTTGTCCCTGCCCCTCAGATGTCTGTGGGAACTTGCAGAGCTCATGTATGCTTATCTCTTAATTCTATTCATTATACAATGTAACAATCTTAATTTCTAGATAATCGCGGTTTCTTAACCGTCAGTGATCTGCACCTGCAGTATCACTTACTGTCTGGAATACAATGTATTGCATCCGTTCTCACAACTTGCTTGTGAACTTTCAATAACTTTTTTGATTTATTCTTTAATTTACATTGTTGCATATACTTAAGTTTCTTTAACAATTTCTACTAATTCCTAATAAATTCGATTTTGTTATACATATATAGATTGGGGGATACATAACTGGCTGAAGTAATTATAAACTTAAGATAGTTCATTTTTAGAAAACTTTTTACAGAATATCGAGTTTAGGCTCGCTATTATTACTTTCTGGATAAAAATTTAGAAAAATAAGATAAAAATTAACTGTAGGAGAGATATTTAGTTCTATTATTTATAAGAGCATCTCTAATTCCATTAAGGAAGAAAAAATTAATATGTTCAAACACATTCAATTCAATAAATTGGTTTATTTATTTGCAGTTATTATTAAGCAAACAAATCTGCAGTTATTTAATCAAGTTATGTTAGTATACATAGAAATTGGTTATTCCACCTTTGAGGTTAACAAGCAGGTTGGTTAATGAATTGAGTTGATAAAAAAGCTAAGTGTATTACATCCATTAATGCTCCATTACTGAATGATCTAGAAACAAAAGGAATAAATCTATTAAACGAACAATGGAATCATTACGGGAACAAGTGTCGATTGGGAAATTTGAAAAAAATTTCTCCGACATCTGATATAATATGGAAGTTTTATAGTTCAACATATAAACCGTACGACTCGACACTTAGTCTAATCTAAGTCCTAATGAGCAGCAGATATAAAATAAATTGTAATTTGGGCTGTTAAAATAAATTTGTTTAATGTCTGTACAATCTAGGATATAACAGTTAGTTCGATAGTGCTTGAGCAGTAGTAAATTGATGCTGTGTCAGTGAACTAATTAACTTTGTAATAAATATAGGGTAATTCTCACTTTAGAAAGAATTTAGTGGATATCTTTGAACTCAGTAGCGGCTTCTGGTGAAATAGAAATTTTCAGTAAATAATTGTGAATAAAGGGGAATGTAAATTATAGCCGTTCAGCAGTATTAAAAATCGTTACAAATGGACCATACACTCCCTTTAGCAGCAATATCTTTTACTGCAAGTTTTCCAGAATACATATCTGCAAACGAATAGCTTTACAAAAGTAGATATGCACGTCATTTCACTACCCTATAAAAGGGTGAATAAAGCCAGTCTATAAATTATTTGAAAACTTGCTTCGAACTAACTAGGATTTCTGTTCAAGTAAGTACAACTTCAAGATATGAAACCGGTATTCGAATAGAAACGACAAATTCAGCTGCAGCCACTCAGGAAAACCACGTTTCGAGCCACTCGTGTGGATGTGATAAGTGCCTCTTTTACTTCACGGAATTGACATCTTCTTCGTTTACTGACCAATTCTCGATAAATTTGCTTTTTACGACTCATACATCGTATTTCGCATCCAATGCGGTAGTATTTTAAAGCTTTCTTAAGATGTTTTTTCTACCATTAGATAAATTTACTGCGTACTCTAGAGCTAAGGAAATGGGGATGAAAAGTGAGGGTGTATTGTAGGTCATCTAATGATGACGCAAAATAATGCTTTTAGTTATTTTAATGAATGTGGTTACTGCATGTGTGGGATAAACTTTGAGTGATCTCGACATGTCTTATGGGTCAGCAGAATACGAGGAGGTGGGGACGAAAAAGGGTGTTATCTATCTAGTTACGAAACTAGTATACTATAGCGTTAATTATTTTGGCAAGTACCTGTGATATTTTATAGGGTTACCTCTCAGTATTGTTACAACCGCAGAACGTCTGTCATTTTTAGTTTAAAGCGGTAAAAATGAGTAATTCAATACTACACGAACAGAAACGCCTCAAGATTACTTCAAAATGGTTATGAATAATTTTGTCTGGCATGGAGAAAGTAATTCGAGCATAGAAAACGAAAAACAATATAAATTGTTGGTTATTTTGCAAAAAGAAGAGCACGTGACCGGTTTCACTGTTCTTGCAGATCATCAGATGGACACATCCCTTTTTGCAAAACAACCAACTAAGTTCTGGGATTATACACAAATCAAGGTGTATTTATAATACGGTTTCTCATACACTTGTTTGTGTTATAAATACACCTTAATTTGTGTATAATACCAGAACTTAGTTGGTTGTTTTTGCAAAAAGAGATGTGTCCATCTGATGATCTGCAAGAACAGTGCAACCGGTCACGTGCTTTTCTTTTTGCAAAATAACCAACAATTTGTATTAATTTTCGTTTTGTATGCTCGAATTACTTTCCCCATGCTAAACAAAATTATTCATTATCAGGTAGCTAGAAACGCATTAGTTTCAGTAGGCCAACATTCTCAGTTAGCATTGGGTGTAGTACCTTTTTAGAAAGTCCGCCAATGTTAAGTGGGAGTTCGGCCATTTGTTTATTTATTTAAAATGGTTGTCTTTATGTTTTAAGGGTTTAATAGCTTCAATTATTGTACAAAGCATTTTCAAAAGCTTAGTGACATTACATGTGATTTTCCAATGCTCCACCCGAAGGTACTACATTGGCCAGGAGGCGAGTTTTTTTTACCTGGAGAATTTGGAATTTTGCCGAACCCTTGCTGTTCCAAGCAAGGTAGGGATCTTTAACGTGCATGACAACACTCACACACGGGACCTCCATTTTACCTCTCATCCGAACGAGGGTGTATTTTTGTGAAAATGCTCGCCTAACATTTTTCAAGCGGACCGTGTCGGATTCGAACCCGGGACCTTGGGCGTAGAAGTCACACACATACCACTACGCCACGGAGCCGCCAAGCTTAATGACATCAAAATAAAGACGTGCAAAATTGTAATAACAACTATTGCAAGTATCAGTTGTTAAAACGTTTTTTTTACAACGTCTTTGTGGCATGTGCTACTTGTTAATTAGACAGGTAAAGGGTACTATAATTCGTCGCATGCCGTACAAAGGGCGTAATTGGTTTTACAAGAACTCACCATCAATATTATTTTGCTAAACTAATTAATCATGCAAAATAGCTACACGAGTCTTAATCTTACGTAGAGTCCAAAATAATTACCGCAAAGCCAATTAATGCATTCTTGATTACGGCATGTACACAAAACATATCAATTGTTTCTCCACGCAAATCCGTTTGTGAAATTTCAGCGATCTCTCTAAACTAAACTAAATTTACAGTGAAATTCGCTTTTGTTTACCTTCAACATCTAAGAACAAACAGATACGATGAAGGAATAGAAATAGAACGTAGTCAAGGTAAGTTACTGTGAATTATGAAGCACTAAGGGCTAGTTTTCAAGATGAAATAATTACTAGCAAAATTAATCATGGCCGACGTTGACTTGCTTACCTGTTCACTACTCCTTGTACGAATCGTGTCTTCATTGGTCGAAATAACGACGTATATTTACTTCGAAACGTAAGAAACATCTTATTTAACATTTCATTCCCATGAGGTTCATAATTCGAACAGCCTGGAAACTCAAAACCGTAATTACATAATGCGTCATAACTTACTTAATTATACAAGAAGGAGTGCCTTAGGTTAGTTATTAAAATAAGATCGTTGTGGGCTGTTGGTACAAATAAAACACCTAGACCATACAATTTAAAATTCAAAATGGAAGATCTACTTCTAAAATTACCTATGGTAAATGAAGTAGCTGCAGATCAAACGAATGAGTTTGTGTTAGAAAATCAATTTGATAGACTAATTCCATAGCCAAATTTTGCCCGTTAAATCGTACGCGCCTTAAAGCTTTTAGAGAATTTTAGAGGTGTGCTGTGAATTAGATCGGAAACCTATAAAGTGGTGTAACGTTAGTGCGTTAAACGAGCATACATTGGATTGGAAAGAATAATCTATTACTTTAAATTAGTTAATATGCCAATGCCCTAAACGTTTTATAGAAGCTTGGGGGGTTTACTTTTAGTAACACGGGTATTTTATTAAAATATTAAAATAGGCAATTAATAGCAAATTACCTAGTACGTTCTTTTACAACCAGGATCCACATTTTGAATATTAAATAAAAAAATACCGATATATTTTGAATAAATTGCAAGCCCAGAAAAAAGTAGTCGTAAACATTCACACGAGTTTAGAAACATTGAAATCATATTAAATTACCACACAAGAAGTAAGCTCGTAAATATACAGTCAGAAAACTTGTAAACAAAAACAATATTGCCGGCTTCAAAAGTTTGAGAACCAGATAACCGTGGACCTAAAGAGTGTGACACTCAACTTAAAATAGGACATATGCACTTTCCGTGTGAACGATAAATCAGGTAATGCCCTTGAACATTGTAACTTATAAATAGCTACCTATCAGAACAGAGTGGATCATTCATTCACGCTTTTTATCTTCACATGTTCGATTGACGTATCCATTACTGAGCGGTTAAAAGATTGAATAGTTGAAAGGATGGTAATTTTAAACAGGAGATTATTAGTGAAGCAAGCTCTTACACACGAACGTAAATGCGGCTTAAAATCAATTGCCGTTACAAGTGGAAGTTGTTCTTGTGGTAGATGTCTTCCTTCAACACAAAGTTGGTTAAGTCGAATATCGGTAACCCCATTTTTGTCCTGCACGACACAATCGGTTGTGCCATGTTAAAGATCAACAACTTATAAGTCATCTAATATTTGCTTTTCACTTGCTATACATTTTAATGCTGATGTGTATTTAGTAATTGGTTATCTGAAACAGTTTTATTAAGACAACCTTTATGTTGGCGCACGCTTAAATAAAAGCGTATTATAAACAGGAAATTTCTATATAGAAACGCACCAGAATTGTATTTAAATAAATTTGTATGTGCCAGTTAATTTTACAACTAACAAATTTGTTTTCTTTTCTTTTTAGGTACACGTAAACGAGAGAGCTTAGTTTATCGGTTTTATTGTGTTTATTAAGTACCGTAATATTTATGTTTGGATAATGCAGGTTATGCAAACTATTGGGAGTTTTGTTGCTATTTGTGTTTAATTTAAATTAGTAGGTGAAAAAAAAGTGTACACAAGACTACACCAACCTGTACGGCAGAAACAAATCATCCAAATCATCTTCTAGCGAGACTGAAAGCAATTGAGTTGACACTCAACGGCTTTTTATTAGACAGAAAGTTTTAAGGATTTCTATATTCTTAAAACGATTTTCGTTCTCTTATATACAACGCACCTCTCATTACTGAAAGCTAGCTATTGAATTATTTACTGTTACGTTAACCAGCGTCAATTAAGCACGTAACGGTGTTTTCTACTACAATACATGTTAGAACTAAAAAGCATATTGGATTTTTTGTTCAAGCAGGACCACGATGAGAGAATGAACCATAATATAGACAGTAAGATCATAATGCTGTATGAGATAATAGCATCTCCGCATTACGGTGGTTTATATATGTTAACCTCGTATTAAGCTTTCAAGAACTTTACGGAAAATAGCTAGCGTACAAGAAAAAACCGACTCCATCCTAAGATGCTTTTCTTGCCGCATTCTGTCTAAAAAGTTTCCCGTTGAGTATGTAAGGTACATTAAAGTACTTTAATTAAAAGCAACAGCGGAAGAAGAAACCCCTAGATCAAGTTGGAAAATAGATGAGCAAGGAATCAGAAAAGAAATGTAGCGTTAGGAATCTTCTAGAGCGTTGGCAGAATAAACTAAAACTACTTAGAGGATGTTTCATCACGTTTTATTTACTTCAAATTAAACGACCATTAATTTCCCAATAAAATTCCGGACTCTAATTGAAGGTATTTGACGCCATTTACTGTTATTGGGTTTTTAAGGAGCTGGTAATTGACACACCTATTTTTATTCAGAAACATAATAGCAATGTGTACATTATTAACCTACCGAAGGTTGATAAATCAACTATTTCTTTGTCTCATGACGAATCTCGGAACGGATAGTTGCAGTTCGGGTTACATTAAACGGTCGGAAAGCTGCCCAGTTGTTAAAGTCAAACTGAAAATCGCGCGCAGCCGTGAAGCTGTGTAAAATAGATCTAACACACAGTAACTACGACTGCCAATTTGAATTCTTTACTTTTTTAAATTAAAAGAAACAACTTGCGATTCAACGTTTATCGTACGACTAGAAGTGGTTTTCAGTTCCTGCGGGACTGTGGAACTTTTGTGTGGAGAGCTTTTTCGCCTGGAAAACTTTTTCGCCCGGAGTTCTCTCGGCCGCTGAGCTCAATGCCCCGGAGAGCTTGACTGCATCCTCGAGCTTAGCCGTTGAAGCAATCATCTTCAAGTATAGGTTTGTCCATGCGTTCTCGCGCTTCGCGGTCGGAATAATTTCCACTAGGTATTGGTTTGCCTAGGCTTTCTCGTGTTTCGTGCTCAAAGCAACCTTCCATAAGTAATAATTTGCCCACGTATGCTCGCGCTTTGCGCTCGAGACAACCTTCTATAAGTATTAATTTGTCCACCCGTCTTTGGGCTTCGTGCTCAAAGCAACCACTTTTAAGTATTGAATTGTCTTCGCGTTCTAGCGCTTTGCTGTGATAGATTTTCAAACGCACAAATTAGAACTAAAACGGCTCTCGACAACCTAAAACGAATATACTCAAGTAAGTAAAACTAATTTATAATTAAAAATAAAACTTTAACCTAATTTTTGTTGACGTATATAACGTACCTGACGTTTACTTATATGTTTGTAATAAAAAAGGACCTAAAGTAAAATGGAAATCAAATTAAAACGCTGCTTAAACAAGAAACATTATAAATTGCTAGTTTAGTAAAAATGGCATAATAAACAAATGCGAAACAAAGGGAAATGGACCCTTTTGCCATTCCAGCACTTCTACAAAATTCTATAACAACCACTTCCGTAAGATAGATGACGCCAGTTTTTCTTTGAAAAGTAAAAAAAAAGGATCAACTCTTGTTACGGTATTTTGTGCAGAAAAAAAAGAATGTAGTAAAGTAAGTTAAAAAAATCTTTCGCATCGGATACCGCAACAAAGCAAAAGGGTACAATAGAAATCTAAAAAGATTAGATGCCGCACTAGCTCAAAATGTCGTAGAGTTAGGTGGGTCACATAGAAAAAATTTGGACATCTCAGTAAGTAGATTTTTTTTTACAAACGTTAGTTAACAAACATAAGTACAAAAGGAGTATTTATACAAAAACCAAATCAAACAATTCCGTAATCGTACTGTTACAACATGATGTAAACAAAAGCGTCAACTTACAATAACACAACATACAAGTATACAATTTAAGCAAATATAGATTAGAAATCATTTCCCAGTCACGTAAAATCTTAAAATCTAAATAACACGTACAAGGATACGTAGATAATGTTTCCAGTCCTAAATACACACAAGAAAAAAATAATAACACAATATGTACAGTATTAGAACGCTTTTATACCAGATGCTTAAAGTGCATTTCCTAAAAGTAATAACGTAACCGTAAATTGACGTAGCCTAACCCTAAACTAAAAAGAACCGGGTGTTAAAATTAATCTAGATTAGAATTTATTAAACAAGTTGTTAACTTTAGCATTTCGGCAGTCTTAAATTTATTGTGCCATAACCATAAGTAAGAAAAGAACTCGAGCATTTACGTGGTCAACAACCACTAAAAAAGCAGCTAGACTTCATACAAACATAAAAACAGAATGATTGCACCTTAAGAACAGTAGTTGTCTGCTGCTGGTACCATATTAGTAGATTTGAAATTGCATACTTACACTTGCCGGCGGCCTGGATGCTTTATGAAACAATTTCACTAAACTAAGTTTGACTATAACACAGAAGTAAAACAATGTCTCTTAAAAGAGAGCATCCTAAGTAGCACCGCTACTTTACAGAGTTCCTTTACGAGAGACGACGCTATATAGAGCAGAGATCCTTTCAAAGTTTAGCCTGCATTTATAGGTAAGGAAATCATCAGGGGCGTAACCCGTTATCAAAATAATTCCAACGATAAAATGTAAAGAATTTCCAGAACCCACTCCCCACCCCCGCAAAATTTAATAGCAAAGTATTTTTGAGACAACTGTAAAATATTTCTACAGTACGGCTTGCAAACAAGAGCCAATTAACGAAAGCAAAAATCTCAATATACTATAACTACTTCCATGAATTTTTCCGCATTAGAAAACTTTGTATGTTCAACTGGTTAGGTATGTTTGCAACCTACGTGCCAGTATTATGTAGTAAAGAATATCGCAGGTTGCATATCTTTTAGTGTACAACCATAGCGATTTACTATTTCTAATTATATTACCGAGAACTAATAACTAAGACACAATTTTATTGCTCGTAAACGACAACATCTACGCGATAACGAAATACCGCTTTTATTACTTTGTAGTAATAATATAGATAACAAACCAGTAAAAATATTAATTTACGGTATGCAGGTGTTTGCTTATTTCAGCTAACTTAATGAGGTTTTATAGAACGTCTCTTAATAAACGTAAAACGAAGTAGTTGGAAACTAATATTATATACAGCGTGCAGAAATAAATCAATCCCCACTCTCCTCTATTAAAATTAAAAGGGGTTTGTAACAGCCTCGAGCAAGATCACAGAGCGAGATACGATTCAACGGCAGATCATATAGTCGCAAGCCAAGGAAATTGTTTTGAATATGATGCAGTTTACGAAACAAGAGCAAAAAAAATAAAGGACCTATTGTTCCACCCTATTGATTTACGAAACGGGTGTTGGCGACAACTAAAATATCTAAAAGCAGAGAAGCTAAACAGAGGAAGCAGTCTTCTTTTTCGACATCATCGAAGAAAAAGGCAACGGCGATCTCCAAAAGCAGATCTCAGTGTAGGCGATAGGGAAATTTATTTATTTTCCATTTTTGAAACTATTTTAACATATTTCAAATAATCTTACTTACTTCTGTACATTTAAAATTCCTTTTCCGTAACTTTCAATAAATAATTTCACAATTAAGACTGAAGTATTTCCACTACGTGGTAAACTGCTTTTGTGACGTTTGAAGGAGGATACAACATCTGACAGAGTCCTTGACTTCGATTAGGTTAGATAGGCAAGCCACCGTATTACGTCGGCATCCAGAATTTCCTATATCAATTCTGTATTTTGTAATTGGTCGTGTTTTGGAGATGTGTGACGTTACATTCAGAACTTTGCCGTTTTACGGTTTGGGCTACACTAATTAATTGACGTCGTTTTGTGGCTGCAATTAGTGTTACTTTTACGACTTTGTCTTTTAACTCATCTTAATTGGGCGTACGGTTGTATACATGTTTGATAGCTTCCACGAATTTACGATATTTTATTACTCACCTTTTGTTTCAGTTAAGTGCTCGATTATTCTATAAATTCTATGGACACGTTTTTCAGTTGGTATACACCTTTCTACAAAACCTTGGTTTTTTATTTGTTAATTATAAAAATAATTGAATGTTTTGTAATTTAAATTTGGAATAAGTTCTGATTTTATGATTTGTGTCTAAGTTCGAGGTATTTTGACTTTTACCAAAGAGAATTATTAACAAATCACCTTTACAAACGTGGGAATAAAGGACGAATAAACTTTCAGCCTATTTGTGTATCTGTTAGTAAATATTAGGTAAGAATTTTAATTATTTTGTGTATAAACTGGACCTGTGAATTGTTTTATAAATTGTTTTGTATGAAAGAAGAATGTTTCTGAATGTATAGATGTCTTCCTGAGATTTTTGTGTTTTATTTCATTTTGTAAATTCCATAACTTTCGTTGAGCTGGCCAGGCAAACAAAAAAAATTGAAGGTAAGATGATAATAATTCAAATCTATAATTTTTGTAGCGTGGTCACAGCACTCTTTTAGCTCAAATTACAGGAAAGGGTGCCACAGCAATATATATAATATATATATATATATATATATATAATATAATATATTTATATATAATATAATATATATATATAATATAATATAATATAAATATATATATGTATATATATATATATATAAATAAATATATATATATATATATATATATAAATGTTCTAAGATGATTAAATTGCCTCCGCAACTATTTATTTTAATAAATGTAGTGAAGTTATTACGGAATGAGCTTACTTTAGTTAATTGTAGCTAGTTATTGATTTCATACAGGGTAATTTGTATTTGCTTTTCTATAAAGAATATATTTATAGGGAGGCGACGATCAGCAGGCAAATGGTCGTTACGCACCTGGCGAGTACGACGATATCGTTGCCTGCTGATCGCCACCTCCCTGTGCCTTTAAAATAATTTAAAATTAACCCAATCAAATTTATGCCTCGACTAGCTTAGTGATTCCACGCACAGAATGAAACGCCAATATCATAACAAAGAATGTTTACTCACTCCTCTCAAACCCTCAATACATCTGAACAAGACAAACGAAATTCACCAAAATTTGTATAATGAACTAAATAAAATTTTGTCACATTATAATTTAGAAACCTACGCCATTTTTAATATTATTTACGTTTCGGTAAAATTTTAAATCAAAATTAAAATAGATATTCCTATCGAACTAGCTCTTTACGAAGATTATATATCTTTACACCTTTTTCAAGAAATTAAAGAAAGAAAAAAATTGTATCTTACCACGAATAGTTTCGTTGAACGTTCAAAGAAATATCTCCTTTTTAAGCATAATTCTACGTACCGATTAAATTTTTGTTGACCTTTTACACACTATATCTTAACTACATGCAAACCTTAGGCTCACTTCCAAACACACAAATTATGTAAAATTACAAATGCAACGTGTTATGAATTGAATAAATAGTTCTGATTTTATAGTTCTCTTGTTTTTCTCTTGCCGGAGATCGCTGACTCAAATTTCCGCTTGTTCTGGAACTTCCAACAATTCGGCTTAGAAATTACTCTTAATTGAATAACGGTCGTTTCGTCAGTTGTTTAGAGTCGTTGAACAGTACCTTGGAGTGTTAATCTAGTAATTTGAAGCTTATACACAATAACTTAGAGTCGTTTACCCAGTAATTTAGAGTGGTTTATATTCAGTAATTTAAAATATTTTACTAGTGACTTAGAGCAATAGATTAACAGATGGCGCAAAATTTTTTATTTAAATTAATTATTTCTATACTTAAGTTTATATCAACGGCAAAATTCTATATAAATTTATTACCACACGCGTTCTACTGTCTATATTACTTGATATTATAAATTTTTGTTAAGTTTCAACTTTTAAAATTATGAACTTTTACTAAATTCTATTCACGTAATAATTTTCTTTCCAAATAGCACAGTAAATTATAAAACAATCTTCCTTTATCTGCTTCGTTAGTATTATAGAATCAAATTCCTTCTCGAATATTTCCACGCGTTCTCGTTGGTTGACAGAACGCTATCAGTTGTTTGTATGTGAACAAGGTGTTTCAATTATGGATAATATCTGCAACCTTTTGGGTTTTGGATGTTTTAATATGTACGTCCTAAATTGCACGTACATCGAAACTTTCTAGCCGGACTTAATTAACAAATGGTATTTTATGTACGTTTTAAATTGCATGTATTACCGTCGCCTTTAATATCCATATTTCAATTAAATATACTGGTTTTATTATATACGTCCTAAATTGCACGTACTTATTAACTTCTTTACGCAAATGTGTTTAGATTACAAAAAATTTTATTTTACGGTTGTTCTTCGAATATCTTGAATTTGTATTTGTTTTGGGCTTAAGAATGTTTTTAAATGTTCTAAGATGATTGAATTGCTTCCGTAATTATTTATTTTAATGAGTGTCGTGAAGTTATTACGGAATGAGCTTCCTTTAGTAAATTGTAGCTTGTTATTGATTTTATACAGGGTTATTTGTATTTGTTTTTCTATAAAGAATAAATTGTGTACATTTTTGGGTTTTAATGTTTGGTGCTTTTGTGGTTTTTATAATATTTATGAGGTATTCCTTCTTTGTGACCTTATATGACCTTAAAAAAACTTATATTCATCGCAATATATATATTGCTGTGATAATGGGTTGTTTAGGGGTGTATTGAGTAGTAAGGGTCGTGTAGTAACTGTAAATAGCAATAGGAATCAGAAAACTGCATTTATTTAGCAGGAAAATAAGTAATTCGTACATTATGTAAATAGCAAGCACTTAACACCCTATATATAGACCGTAGTTAACTTTAATCAATGCCAATAATAGGAAGCGTATTCAGCAGAGAAATAATCGTACATGTAACAAAAACTACGTTGAGAAATATTTAACAAGTTTATAAAATAAATACGCTGGAGATAAGATAAAACCTAATAAATCCTCATGCAATTACGCTTGAAATATAAGAGGAACAATAAACGCTTTGATAAGAAAACGCACTTTTAAAGATCAGTTTAAATAAATACATGAACGAAAACAGCAGTCGTGTTACATCATTTATTTTGTACATTTATCCAAAAGCTTTATCTACACGAAACAAAAGACATAAGTTATAAGTCCGGCCACGGTAACAAATATTAAAACAATCAAAGATCGTAAATAAACAGCATGATATGAAAATCCAAAATAGTTTCATCAGAAATCAGCTTAAAAATACTGGGAATATTAAAGACAAACGTGGTTGGTTGCAACAATCTGTAAGACTGCTTGGAAAACTAATCCAAATGTAGTGGGAAAAAGCTATACAACTCCCACCGGTGATAAGGCACGGTCAGTCTCCACTTGAAGCACGTCGAATCCACAACACTTTTAATCAGAAAACTACGCGTCATATAAATAAAATTTATATTATAGTGAAATAGTGCTGTGCAGCAATTGCGTTAAGAATAAATGAAGAGTTTTTGCCGTTTTTTTTTAGAAAACGTGACTAGAAATTGGGTAAATAATTTAAATTAAATATTTAGAATGATATAGGTCTTCTAATCTGAGTCGAAAACAATTCTAATTCCAATTCTAATTTTGGTTTGGAATTCTGGGACAATTCTAATCCTAATCTGCGTCTAAAACAATTATAATTCAAGATAGTAAGTCTGGTGTTCAGAAATTCATAATACTAAAGTGGTTCTTTAGGCGTATCCAGATAAATATTGAATAAAGCACGAGGTGATTTTGGAAACAAGGGGTAACCGTACTGAAATATTGGTTCAACATATGTTAAAAAGTACGAAGCATGGCATTGGTTTCGATTGAAGATAATGAGGGGGGGTTGATTGACAACACGAAACAAATCAAGTCAGACCTACCTAGTTTTAAGGAATCTCTTCAAACTTAAATTTTAACATTAAATATTAGTTTTCTCACTAATTTGTAAAGAGTCAACAAGGACATTGAGTACGTTAAAACCTACGTAATAATCATAAAAAGGTCTCGAACGTTCCAGATTTTTTTGTAAAGGGTGTTGTTTTTGGTGACTTTATATTAAATTAAAAGTATATAAATTTTGTGATAAATAATACATATGATATTAATTGATTGAAGGGTGTATTCGTAACGTGCATTTTTATAGTTTGAACATTTTACGCTCTACTCAATTCTTAAAATACATCGTTTTTGGATCGCTGTTTGTATAAAGTAAATACTTTCGAATAGTTTTCAGATTGGTATGCAATTTAACTCGCGGGTATTAATTTTAAAAGTAGATTTATTAAAGATAGATAATTTGAAGGTTGATTTTCATTAACAAATAAATTGCAACGAAGTTTTAAATTGGATTATTCGTAAATTGCTTTCCGGCTTATCGAAAATGATAAACAACTGTAATTAGTTATTAGATATGATGGGGCATTCACGTTTTGTATGTGCCTTATGTTATTAACGAAGTCGTGATAGTAGTCGACAAGAGTTCATGGTAACAACTAGTTTTAAATAAACAGATTAGAGTGCAGAGTTGTAGTTTTGTTCTTGGTTGCTATATATTAATTACGTTGAAAATACTGTTTCTGTTTGCTTTGTTCCTATAAATTACTGAGTTGTATATTAACGGCGAAGTGTAGTTCTGATGACATTTGAAGGAAGTATGCTTTATACGTAACGTGTTTGATTGTTTTAGTGATACGCGTTGCTCTACAAATTGTTTTTGTTGCTTTTCGGTTTGAACAAAAAGTAGTAGAGCTTGTTAAACTTGAGGCACGTCTGCTTTACGGAACACATGACGGGCGGTTTTATTTGCTTACGCGTACTTTACTAATTTGTGGTTTTTAGTTGTTTGTCTTGTGAAATAATAGTTGTAGAACTTACTAAACTGACCGATTCTTTCTTTCGGACTAATGTGTGTGCGATCTAGTTTCGCGGGCCTTTTCTTCTAAGAGTAGCGCATACTTTGGATTATTTAAATACAGTGATACTGTAGTTTCTGAATTTTTCTAACCCCAACGAATCTAAAATAGATCGTTGTTTGCGCAGATTTCGTTATTCAAAAGCATTCGATTTTTCTTTGTTACCATAGGTAGCAAATAAAACACCTCACGTTACTGTTAGTTTAATGCATTACGTCGCGCCTTGAAAGCCCGCGATTCTAAATTTTTATTACCTTTTTTTTTCGATTTGTGTTACAAAATATTTCGAAATTAGTGTCTCAGGAAATAGAATTGACAAGAAATTTATCAATGCTACATAGTTCTATCAGCATGATAATGTCTGCTGCGAACACCAGTGAAATACGTAGGTGGGATTAGTGTAACGTGTGATAAGTTCCGTCAACACCCGCACAGTCAAGGGTGAAGTGCTTCGTTAGTGCAGGACATCGTGAATCCCACACTTCAATTGTAGGGAAACGTTACTGAAGGACCTTTTGTAAGTTGAACTATTTTCTACTTGTTATTACTTTAAATATCTATTCGTGGCTTTGCCATATCTTTGTCGTTCTGATACCTTTTGCAATAGACTTGCATGCTATTTTAAAACAAAAAAAAAAAGAAAGAAAGAACAATCAATACTACTGAATTACTCATACCAATGGTGTCTTATCTATTTATCTTTTGTTAACATTTTATCTGATTTATGTTTAATTGTTGTGTGAGGAAACGTTTCTGCTACTCCCCAATATTACCTCACTTTGTGATAAAAAATTTTTGTAATGCTTTTACCGTTATTATATTACAGAGTTTATCTAAACAGTTTTTTTTCTTACATTCTACAAAGTACTGAATAATTTAGACTTATCATTGCTGCTATGCTTATTCTTTTCTTTATTTCAAGTTTGCTTAACTATTTTTTTTTCCTTGCAGGTATTATCACTAACTCCTTACAGCCGCGTACATTGTATGTTGGTCTGCTTTCTACAACCCCCCTACTCTCCGATTGAGCCCGGTCATTTCTTTGATTTTCTTTGTGTTACGCACGAATTACGTAACGTAACATTTTTGGCGCCCAACGTGGCTGCCACGAAAAAAAAAACGTAACATATTTAAAGAATTTCAAAAAACTGTGAATTCTTAATATTATTTCTTTTCATTATATGAATGTTGATTAACTTCGTTTTATCAATTATCGCAGATAATCAAAAAGGGGTGAAAGAAAATTGATCATCGTAACGTTGTGCACTCTGTGTAGATTAAAAAGAGCTAACCGTGGCATAATAATAATAAAAGTAAAAGATTAATTTCACATGAAACACAGAGCGGTGGCTTTCAGTAGAACGTTTATTACATCCGGCTGCACAAGTAAGTGGGGTACTACAGCAAATTTATAACACAACAACGGGGGGCAAAAATACATAGCAAAATAAATATAACGTTTTGGCATTTACAGGAAGAACTGAAACAAGTGATGAGGTATTGCTTGAACCCAGTATTAGTAAGATACACAGTTGCAGACGAAGAAAAGTATTTAGCCCCAAGATGATGATTTAATCTTGGGACAGAGCAAGTATATGGTTTTAGACTATGCGTAAAGGTTATGTCGTATTTACTGTTAGCTTTATCCACATACCTGTATCTAGCAACAGTTACTCTCTTGTACAACCCTACAAAGTCTTTCTTTTACACGTATGCAAACACACGCACAATTACTTAACATATTACACTTGACGATCCCTCAGTAGATTCTTGCACTTTTTTTTTCATATCTTTTTCTCCTCTCAATATTCACAAAAGCTAACAAATATGCCAGGAGCCTGCGTCTAATAAGCAATTTTAGTGGTTCACATTTTTCAGAATAGCACATCAAAGTACTTCAAATAGAAAATAAAGAAAGACGGTTTCACGAATGTGGAAAACTGAACAAACATTGATAATATCACTCTAGAATCCTCTTTCGTAAATTCATTTTCGATTTCAACACAGCAACGTTTATACCAAGAATTGCTTTGGTAGCAGCTTATAGTGATAAACATAATTGACTCTTTTAAAAACCTAAATTGGTTTTTATCGATAGCGCTAAGTTATAAGAGCAGAGCGTAGCCTGGAGGACAAGTGACCTAAGTCTAATAAATTTTTCCCCTAGTTTTTATTAGAATTGGAAAATGTTGTAAAGGTAAAGCTGGAATTTCGTGTCATCTACTGGCTCAATTATCAGTCATCATCTGGAAAGCATGGCGTGATAATAAACACAGCAATTAAAGCTTAGACAATAACTAACCATAAAATTTTGCATAATCTAAATGGAGCGCAACGACTCCCAATGGAGTGATTCAGGATTACAATAACACTAGGCTGCAGAAGTATAAATGAGAACACTAATAACGCTTTTGTGTGAGAAACGAACAATTCTTTAAGAATTACATCTTATTCTAGCCAATTGGTGCGAGATATCATTACAAAAGTCAACATCCCCAAAAAAGTCTAACTTAACAATTGTGGATTTTGGACAGCAACAACCCTACCAAAAGAGAGCGTCGTTAAATGCAGTTTTAAGGGTTGGTTGCTTTCCGGACACAAAGCGATCGATTGTGTTCATCTGTGCATGATGCTCACTCAATACATACCAGTTGTAAGAATATTTCTCTAACGGTTGGTTGAGGATCTTAAATAATTAAGCCCCTTCTGCATCTTTGGAATGAAAGGTCGACGATTGATTCTCCAAATGTAACTAAGATTTTAATTTTATTAAAAGATTTTCTTATTTGTGAATTTATTTTAAGATTCAGGAGAGCGTGCTTTCCATACAAATCTGAAGTAATTATTGAATTAAGTTGATTAAGTTGGTTATCCCTGAGTTTCAATATACTCAGGCATTTTCTAGCTCTCACAGTTTATCTCTGTGGCGGCTACACGATACAATTTCAAATATTCTGTTTCCCACAATTCTATAAAAGCTTCAGCTTTGAAGTTGACGTAGAAAGAGTACGGTTTTTTAGGCAAGCAAGATAATAAATGATAGGGTAGTATTTGAATAATCAGTAACGATGGAGTGTTTGAATAAACTGAAACATGCAGTTTGTATCTGAAAATTTAAACTAAGAGACAGTCGCGATGAATAAATTGTGCCAACGTTACCGGATGCATAAGATAAGTGCAGCTCATTCTATTGAAAATACAAAGAATAGGGTAGAAATCTTAGAAGAAACTGATTCCACGATAGATATCCGTGGGTTAGATCAGCGTACAACATCACGAAGAAAAAACAAATAAAAGAGTTCTACTTTGTCTACATGCAAGCGTATCAAATTCTTTAATTTGCAAGGAAGGTCAATACAGTGCTTTCTGCAAGAAGATCTACGTACAGATTTGACCCACAAAATATGTAGCAGGCAATTCACACAAAATTCGGTGAAGTACTCCGCTAAAATTCCATTTTGGTAAAATACCGAAAACCTCGGCCGTACAAACAAGAAGTCGGTTGCCGACTCACTCAGTGTTACGGTAGGTAGGTGTTTGAAAGGGGTTCCAGAGGCTGTCGAGTATGAAATGTAGTCTTGATTGGGAAATACCTTAGGCGCCATCTAGTCTTGCGCGGTTGCTAGGGAAAAGCCGAAAATAAATGACATAGGCGTGGCAAAATCGCAGATGAGGAGAAGGATTCTGGTTTAGAGATATACCGAAAAATTCATAAGAGTCAAGATTATTTAAAATCTTACACAAACCTAAAACACATAAATCTATTTAAGCCTATTAACTGGATAGAAGGTTTCTAGAAGTAAATATTAAATGACTTGAAATACTCAGCCACGCTTTTAGATAATAACAACACCATTTATTACAGCAAAACTGTAACTATTCCGTTTACAATAATGAAAAAACCAAATATACACAGTTCTTACATAATTTTGTACGATTTTCTAAATATATATAACACACACGTTTTTGATTACGAATACACATACAATCTTAAGCATATATTAAAAATGCAAATATCCTAAATCCACTAATTAAAAACTTAATCTAAACACAGACGTACTTGTAGTACGTCCAATGAGTTCATGCACTAAATTATGAATATTTATTTACAAATCCTCGCTTCGGTATAGTTTCAGAAGGGTTCTCTTAAAGTTTCTTTCCATAGCGACTAATTTATTATTGCGCCATTAAAGGATGCTTTCTACTCCAAATTAACTTTGTCCGCTCCAACATGGTTACTTTCAACGTAAGGGTTAATTATCTATGAACCATGTGGTTCTAAAATAAAATTGACCCAATTGGCAGGGAATTATCCAAACAGAGGCTGTACTAATTAGAATAAGGACATCATCTCCAACCATTTAAAAACGGACACATGAATTTGACAATCTTTGACTATGGATTAATATGACGCAAAATAGTATTTTCCTTGATTAAAATTTATAGAGACCTAAAACTTATATTTCTTAAAAGGAACAACGTAATCCTATTTGTGGGATTTACTAATACAGAAACTATTAAAATGAAATGTGTTTATAGTTATTTCTAAGGGAACATCACAACTTGTATCCAATAAAATTCGACTGCTGCAAGAGTAAAACAACACTGATACTGCGCAGAAGATTAAGTGTGCTTTCATGTTTCGTGAAACTTATTCTCGTTACAATGGACATGTGATTAAGCAAAACTTTCATTACTGGAGTGACATTAATACCAAACACAAACTTAAAGACTTTTACAAACCTTAATAAAATATATTGACCGCATGTTTGCTTACGTAAAAGGTTGAAGACCAATCGTAATTTTGCAACAATAAATAAGAATGATTGCAGAGTTTTTTGACACAGAAATTTAAAAATGTTCAAGGTCGCAACCACAGAATGTGGTTTGTATAAACTGAAACGGCCGCTCATATTTCCCACGTCTTTTACTTAACAAATTTTTCCAGCAACTTAAACTAAATGTTAGTAAAACCTTTCTTTTATTTGGTAAGCTTTAAACGTTTTGATGTAAAACAAAAAAATTCAATTGGCAGTAACTCAAATAGGAACAGGGGAGGCTTCTTGTAAAAAGATGCTTGTAAAATTAAATATTTATGTTACTATGCATAAATTATTAAACGTCATACAACTATAGACCGGAAACATAAGTTTCTTATTTTCTTACTACTTACAGGCAAATTTACAAGTATTAGTTAATTGCTTGCATGCACAGAGAGCGAAACATATTGCACAAAATTTATAAATAAGTTAGCATAATTTACGTTTCAAGTTAATAATGTAGATTAATTAGTAACTCGCTCACTTTCTAATTCAATGTAAATTGATAAGCTATATACCAAATAATTATTGTTTATACCCGACTACATTAAACGGGATTACACGAATAGAGGTAAGGAAATCAGATAAAAGAATCGGCTGGTCAAACTCCAACACATTCTGTAATGCACACCCGCACACGTACTTAAAGATTGTTGGGTTCGTCGAATGCTGCTATGGCACGCTTCGAATAACTTGTAAACTACCACCTCTTGTTTGTATGCGTCGTATTTTGGCATAAAAACGATGTATATCTATTACGAACCGTGAGAGGTATATTTAACGTTTGTTTCCCACAGTATAAAAAACTGTCACTATTAAGACACAAAGATGATTCACACAAAGCCTATTTTCCTAACTATTTTACTGAAGAATGTGTAATATACATTGTTACGTTTCAATTTTGCTTTAAAATTTTCCTGGTTAACTCATATCCCTTTAGCTTTTAAAACAAAAATTTATTCGATGCTTTTATTCTATGCTTTGTTTTAGGTATCCGGTAATCTGTTAAATCCTGCAACATAATTAATAATAGATACGTTTCCTACAAATTTTTATTTTAAACTTATTAATTTCGAAACGACAAGTTAATGCTACAATTAAATAGTTTATATCCAGTTTTAGGTTCCTGTTATCTTGGTATACATTTCAACCGCGTATAATGGTTTTATCTATTGTTCCGATGTAAAGACTGGCTGAAATAAGGTCGCGCTCTATCCGATAAAACCTGGGTTTTCCAGCTTCAGTCGCGCTTTGATAAGCGAAGGTTTGCATTTCGAATTTGTGTGAGTTGAACCATTGTTGAATTTGTCTGTTGAAATATTTTCTACAGTATTCGTCGCCGTATTTCAAAGGCAATACACGTTTGTTTTTTTCTGTTCGACAACTAGGAGGTGTCTTGCGTGTATTGGTGAGTCTCCCCACGCGTACCCATTCTAATCAGATTTTTTTTTTAGCTTTTTTAGCTGAAGACCAAATGGGTTTTCTCTTTATGTAGATCAATTGCTTTTGTCTGTAGATCAACTGCTTTTGTCCGTAGGCCGCTGCTGCAGTTATGGTGGCAGGGTAAATGGGTCCTGAAGACCATGGCGTTGCTGTGCTGATACACGCCCGACGGGTTGCGAGCTAAGTATTCGGACTTATACAGGTATACAACGTGTTTTCTTTTGTGTATATCAGTAGCATATTCCGTATCAACGTTTGATGCAGTTACGTGATAGGAAACGTGACACTGTAGGACTATTGTGTGTTGCAGCGATTCGATATTATCGCTCTACAGCTGCGATGTACTATTTTTTTAAACATGCTTGTCAAACGAACGCACACGTTTCTTCTCTATATTGAATAGTTTAGTTTACAAAAGGTATTATGTACAATTTAAAAACGTTCGACATAAGCTCTCACATGTTTATTTACTACCGAGTAATTTTATTTTGTGTGAAATACGAGATGCGCACTTCGTATCTAAATTCCTAAATTGTCCGTACAATATAATTGTTTGCTGTGAAATAATAACACCTAATTTATTTTTTTTGTTGCATGTTTGTACAGAAACCGTTATTTATTTTTATTTGTTAATGGATATTCGTGGGCGATGTGTTTTTTTGTTTCTTTTTGGTATGTTGGCGAATCCCCCCACTCTCCGCGTTTGATAGTTGGCCTGATATTTACTTTCCTTTCGGCTACGTCTAGGTACGTAGCAACATAGTCTAGTTATACAAAAGTCCCGTAAAAATTAATTGTTTACTAAAAATAATTTCTAAAGTACTTTTTGGCACATAAAATTATCTATCACATTTTTGACACAAACTTCCGATGCAGTAGCACATCACATTCTTCAATCTAAATTGAACATATTTTGGAATTCATCAAGTTTATGATGACTTTCCGGGCTTTGCTTAAGATGTTTCTGGTTTGTTTCCAAAAAGTTTGTAGCCATTGCTCATCTAACCTCCACCTGATCCTTCGTTTCTCGAGTTCAATGTAGTTGCAAAGTGTTGAGAACAGCAATATCTCGACGTTGTGTAAATATAGGAAAATTTTCTTTTTACCCCAATAAAAACTCTGAACAAATTTATGCTTGGGCATCTGTATCCAAGCCTCTTGTTGAAGATGTGAGTAGATCCTAAATATATATTGTAAAAATGCAACAACTTACAAACTAATTCAATACATATGGAACATACTTAAGGCAAGCTTACCATTCCTGTGATCATTATGTGCTATATAGGTGGTAGTTCTCGTTGGAATAGCGATTTATAATCGTGCTGTTAATACGCCTCTTGGGTCAAGCAGTTTGGCCAAAAACACACTGGATATTGGTGGACAAACACCCATTTCACAGGTACATCTGCATCTAACGATATCTAAAACCGTACTGTCCTTATTGTTTCTTTACATTCGCACTTCTGTATTTTTTACAACGTCTCAAATATGCGCGACAAAATACAAGGTATTCTCGCTTTAGGAAAGAAAAACGGTACCAAGAAATATTACAAGTTATATTAACTTGCACAAACACCTCAAGAGTTTTATTATATTTTCTTACTGCTTGTTTCTTTCTTTTATGGATACCAGTTAAGATAACCACAGTAAAAAACTAGAATCTGCTACCACTTTATTGACATACATCAGTACCTACGTGTTTGTCATATTCTTACTCGTAGGTTCCTGTTTTCGACTTTTGAGCGTAGAAAAATTGGAGAATGGGTGTTCTAGCAAACAATTTGTTTTAGGGTGTCAGCAGCATTAAGACCTCTAACGTTCAGTTCATGTTATAAACAGATTGAAGTAAAGCAATTGCCAAAAAGAAATAAAACGGAAAATTGACCAACTTAGACCTAAGAATATTCGCGTATCCAAATACTATTTGAATACAGTCCAAGATCTTTATAAGCATTAAGTAAAAGCCCCGATGTCCCCTCTTAAGGAGAAAACAACACCTGAACCAATTCAAAGGGCATTATGCTACATGCTGAAATGACGTTACGCTACCTACTTATTTTTACGCTACAGGAGAGAGTGTGACGTAATAGCTAACTGGTGCATTGACTAGCTTTCAGTAGTGTCGAGTGTGTTGTATAAAAGAAAATATAAATACTTTTAGGGATATACAAGTTACAAACCTTCTACTAAAACCTGTGCTCTTGCCTTGACTATTTCAACCTCCCTTACCTAAGTTAAGCCTTTCAGCTCCAACCCACCTGAAGAAACAATACAAATAACACCTTATCGGAAGGTCGGTGTCACAAATAGCTTGTTGGTGATTCTTACTGCTGTTAAAGGTTGATAGAGCCTTGCCTACACACTTATCACTTATTTCTACTGGTTCAAGATAAACATGAAAAAACGCAGTGTCGTGAATGCCTAATCTATATTATAGAATATAGTTAAAACGGTAAATAACAGCAAAGAAGAAACCACGTCTACTCTAATTGGCTAAATACGGGTTAAGCTAAAAAAAACTTAATACTATTAATAATAATAATTAAACTAATTTGATTTTTACTTGCTAATTTGCTGCTAAAATACTGAACTTCTCTTTATGAGAATGCAGAATGTACAATACTTTCTAAATAAGCGTGCATCATCGGTTAATAGCCTTTTATCATAAGCTACACACATTATTATTACAATCAATTACAGCTACTAAATAAAACAAAAGCAGCATATGATGTTATTGAAATGTATAGCAAAAATTCCTCGATTTACAGTTTTACCCACTCAAAACTCGATCACCACTCGGGGAACAAATATCGCAGTTGGAAAATTAACTGTTGTTGTTGAGAAAAACTTTCTGATACTGGTAACCTTCACGGCAACACAGATGCGCTTTTCCTTCCGCGTTCAAAAACCTGTTCTTTTTTTGCTATCAGTACAAGGTATTAATATTGTCACGTTAACTATTGCCCTTGGTTTCCAACATATTTCAGAACTGAGATGATTGGGTGCTGATCGAATAAGCAAGTCTCAATAGGATGTTTGGTATTGACTAATCTGTTCCCTTCATTTACTACCCGTGAGTTTAAGTTTCACGCCCGAGGGTTTATTGCATACTGTTCTCGTTCTCACGGTTTGTGTGTCACGGTATTCTATTTTCGAGGTCATTGTCATTCTGTTCGTATGAACCCTAATTCATTCCCACGATTTTACATTGTAATAGTAATAGTCTGCGTCATTCATGGCGTTCTCAATACATTTTTAAGGCTGTTTTTATGCGAATTATGGTTATTGTGGTGTATCGTTCCATAGTTAATGTTCGTTGAATCAATATGAATTCGTAGAAATAACTTTGTTATGAACGGTTAATTCCCGGTTTCTATCTGCAATCCTTTGATTTCAATACGGAGAGATATAAAGAACCGATATCTATTGTTTGAATTAAAGTATGGGTGCCTTCCTGTTTTAATTCTCTAATCCAATTAAAAATTATATTGAAAGAGCTACGTTATTAAATTGAACTATTGAAATTTATAAGTTTACAGAGTACTTTCGTGCTAAAAGCTCATAACTGACCAAATTTATTAAACTCTTTTTACTACGTAATACCCGCTAGCGTGGCAACCTATCTCAAAGTTTGTACTCCATCCTATAGGTATGCATTTTACGATTGCTCACAAACATGCTTTCTCCTAAGGCACCGATATTTTGCTTATGCTATGTTGTTGCTCTAAAGCTGCGAAGTTCAAAAATGTCTTGTTTAGGAGAAAATGAGACACGAAGATAAGAATAGTATTCTGATCTATCTAGAGTAGGTTTTTGAGTATATGGAGGGTCTTCATAATATACGAGAACAAATCCACAGATATTACATTGATTAGTATTACATTATTACTGTCCGTCCTGTTTTCCAAATATATATACTTTCTACACAGAAGGCGCATAAAAAAAAATTAACTTTTGTTGCGCGTCAATTTCATGCGTATCAACCCTCTTATAATATACAATTTTTATACATAACTTAATTATAATTTTATGTTTAAATTGAGGCCTTTCCTGAACATTTACGTATTCCCTTTCGACACGGTGTGATTGGATTTCAGCGAGCAAGTGAACATCGCAAGTTAATGAGAATTGATTTAAACGCAGCATTGAGCAATAAAAGTGGTGACAGTTATAGTGAATTGTGATTGAATTTTATTTACGTTAGTCTGTCATAACAGAGCACCCAAACTTCAAAATGAGGTTTAAAGAAAAAGTACCAGGCGGCAATCACATTCGGCCGCAATATGAAAATTTCAGAATTGTGACGGGTAAATATGACGCTGCGTTACGAATTTCCTTTTGCCCAGAAGGGACGGGTACCCAGTAATAATTTTAATGATACATCAACTAATTACGGTGGTGTGGGAGTGACTTCATATAGAAAGGAATCTTCTAGTTTCCAAGATTGATCGATACAACATTTTAATCTCATTACTTTGTAAACGCCCTCAATACCAATGTATTGAGAAACAACACAATTTTAAATTCTGCCGTAGCCAATTTAATATACATTACTAATTCTAAATTTTCACAAAGATATAAACTACTAAATATATCCCACAAATAAAAGTTGCGTTTTAATTGAGGCGCACATCTTTAATGATGTTTCGAAAGTTTAAAACTTCCTTTACAATATTATGATTAGATGTAAAAAAAACTCCTTCCGTTGCTCTATAAAACAACTACAATTTATATTTACAAGTTTGCCTGAACATACTTATCAGGCGTAAACAAATAAAGAAAAAAAACTTAAACAGTACTCGCAGTTAAATTCTGCTTCTAGTTTCTATTTTAAATTACTTAAGCACGTTCAGAAACAACAATAATTTATCCGTTTACTTTTTTGGCACGCTAGATGCCCTGTTCTAATTATTTAAATTGCAACATTTAGTTGAAGAGTAAAAACCGCTCATTACCCTTTCATAAACTCATTCCTTTATTTAATGGACCACCGACGTGATTTGAATTCCGCGCTTAAACGTGTGCTTCAGCTTTCTGGAATAGTTATCCAGCAAAACCTAAAACAATTCGTCGTTGGCCATCAATCGAGGGGCCTAAGGCCTTCCTCTCCGCTATTACTAAGCCCGCATTTCTTTCCTACCCACATATCTCAACTTTTTCGAACTTTTTTCTTATATTTTACGCTCCCTTCCTTAGAAATTTCGTTCTCATACTTTGTGCGTCTAGAGTTTTCTTATGGTCGAGTTCAATGTCATTCATCCTTGTGAACGGTTATTGTTCTTTCTCTTTACATTTGATACGGAGAGCTGTTCCATTTCCTGATAACTACGTTTTCTTCTGTAGGACTGTAGATTCATGATTTTATAATTATTGAGATTGTTTATATGGTAGAGGGTTTTTGAACTCGTGAGAATAAGTTAAAATCTGCCTAGTTATTTACCGAGTATTTGTATTTTTCTAATTTTAATTCGAAGTGTGTAAAGTTAAGACCGTTATTACTGTTTGTACAAAATGTGCTAAGTATTTTTCGGTTAATTTATTTGTCCAAATATAATATTCTATTGAAATAGACATATTACTACACATAGATCGCTTAAGCTTCTATAAGTTTTTCGGGATGCCTTCTTGCTAAAACTGAATGAAATAACTAAATTATATAAATTTTTTCCTACGACCAAATGTTTGCTCAGGTAACGTATGAGCGTCATGGAATGCCTCTATAGGGAAAAGTCAGCAGGTCGGCTTATAACGTCCCAAAAAGTGGTCAAGCTTTGGAATTCAAGTTTCATGCAGAAGCAAACGATCAGAGCAAGCAAACAGCTGAATATGCAACAACCAACCGTTTAGAAGAGACAGAGGTCATTTAAATAGACTTTCCACTGTTTGAAATTGCTACAAATCCCGACACATTTTGACACAGTAAAGTGATCGAATGTAAGTGCAATGTTAGAAAAGTGGAAGAAGATTTGTTTAGCGAGAGGATTTTTTCTGTAGTGAACCAACTTTCTTGTAAATCGTAAATCTTGTAAAGCGTCAATCATAAAACGACCCTCCTTTATTTTATTCGTTAGTTTCATCAATCAATCAAATTTCACGCGTTCTCATTGGTTGACAGAACGTTATCAGTTGTTCGTATGGGGAAAAGGCATTTCAATTATGAGATATATCTGCAACCTGTTGGATTTTGGATGATTTAATATGTACGTTCTAAATTGCACATACAACCGTCGCATCTAATATCCATACTTTATTTAAATATGCTGGTTTTATTAAACATTTCATTTTATGTACGTTCTAAATTGCACGTACATCGGAATTTTCTAGCGGGACTTGATTAACAAATGGTGTTTTATGTACGTTCTAAATCGCACGTATTACTGTTTCCTCTAGTATCCATACTTCAATTAAATATGCTGTTTTATTAAATATTGTATTTTATGTACGTCTAAATTGCACGTATTAATCATTTCACTGTTGTTCCTCCTCGAATATCTTGAATTTGTATTTGTTTTGAGCTTAAAAATGTTTTTATATGTTCTAAGAAGATTGTATTGCTTCCGCAATTATTTATTTTAATGCATATAGAAAAGTTATTACAGAATGAGCTTCCTTTAGTTAATTGTAGCTTGCTATTGATTTTATACAGGGTGATTTGTATTATTGTTTTTCCATAAAGAATGAATTGTGTACATTTTTGGGTTTAATGTTAGGTGTTTTTGTAGTTTTTATGATATTTACATGAGGTATTCCTTCCTTGTGACTTTATATGACCTTATTATCATAGCAATATATATATATATATATATATATATTTGTATATAACGTTTTGGCATGAACTAAAACAAGTGATCAGGTATTAATGGCTTGATCCCAGTATTAGTAAGATATACAGTTGCAGGCGAAGAAAGATATTTAGTTCCAGGGCGATGGCTTAATTTTGGTACCGAGCAAGTATATGGTTTTGGACTATGTGTAAAGGTTATGTCGTATCTACTGTTAACTTTATCACATATTCGTATCTAGCAACATTTACTCTCTTGTACAACGCTACAAAGTCTTTCTTATACACATATGCAAACATACGCACAATTACTTTACATATTACACTTAACGATCCTTCAGTAAATCCTTGCACTTTTTTTTCATATCTTTTCTCCTCTCAATATTCACAAAAGCTAACAAATATGCCAGGAGCCTGCGTCTAATAAGCAATTTTAGTGGTTCACATTTTTCAGAATAGCACATCAAAGTACTTCAAATTGAAAATAAAGGAAGACGGTTTCACGAATGTGGAAAACTGAACAAACATTGATAATATCACTCTAGAATCCTCTTTCGTAAATTCATTTTCGATTTCAACACAGCACCGTTTATACCAAGAATTGCTTTGGTAGCAGCTTATAGTGATAAACATAATTGACTCTTTTAAAAACCTAAATTGGTTTTTATCGATAGCGCTAAGTTATAAGAGCAGAGCGTAGTTTGGAGGACAAGTGACCTAAGTCTAATAAATTTTCCCCCTAGTTTTTATTAGACTGGGAAAATGTTGTAAAGGTAAAGCTGGAATTACGTGTCATCTACTGGCTTAATTATCAGTCATCATCTGGAAAGCATGGCGTGATAATAAACACAGCAATAAAAGCTTAGACAATAACTAACCATAAAATTTTGCATAATCTACATGGAGCGCAACGACTCCCAATGGAGTGATTCAGGATTACAATAACACTAGGCTGCAGAAGTATAAATGAGAACACTAATAACGCTTTTGTGTGAGAAACGAACAATTCTTTAAGCATTACATCTTATTCTAGCCAATTGTTGCGAGATATCATTTACAAAAGTCAACATCCCCAAACAAGTTTAATTTAACAATTGTGGATATTGGACAGCAACAACTCTACCAATAGAGAGCGTCGTTGAATGCAGTTTTAAGGGTTGGTTGCTTTCCGGACACAAAGCGATCGATTGCGTTCATCTGTGCATGATGCTCAATACATACCAGTTGTAAGAATATTTCTCTGAGGGTTGGTTGAGGATCTTAAATAATTAAGCCCCTTCTGCGTCTTTGAAATGAATGGTCGACGATTGATTCTCCAAATGTAACTAAGATTTTAATTTTATTAAAAGATTTTCTTATTTGTGAATTTATTTTAAGATTCAGGAGAGCGTGCTTTCCCATACAAATCTGAAGTAATTATTGAATTAAGTTGATTAAGTTGGTTCTCCCTGAGTTTCAATATACTCAGGCATTTTGTAGCTCTTACAGTTTATCTTAGTGGCGGCTACACAATACAATCTCAAATATTCTGTTTCCGACAATTCTTTAAAAGCTTCGGGTGGTGAAATTGACGCAGAAAGACTACGCTTCTTTAGGCAAGCAAGATAATAAATGATAGGATAGTATTTAAATATTCAGTAACGATAGAGTATTTGAACAAACTGAAACTTGCAGTTTGTATCTGAAAATTTAATCTAAGTGACAGTCGCGATGAATAAATTGTGTCAACGTTACCGGATGCATAAGATTAGTGCAGCTGATTTTATTGAAAATACATAGAATAGGGTAGAAATGTTAGAGGAGACTGGTTCTACGATAGATATCCGTGGGTTAGATCAGCGTACAACTTCACGAAATGAAAAAAACAGATAAAATTTGTACGTTGTCTACATTCAAGCGAATCAGATTCTTTAATTTGCAAGGAAGGCCAATACAGTGCTTTCTGCAAGAAAATCTACGTACAGTTTCGGCTTCCAAAATATGTAGCAGGTAATTTACACAAAATTTGTTGAAGCACTCCACTAAAATTCTATTTTGGTAAAATACCGAAAACCTTGGCTGTACAAACAAGAAATTGGTTGCCGGCTCCTTTAGTGTGACGGGTGATGTAGGTGTTTGAAGGGGTTTTAGAGGCTATTGAGTATGAAATGTAGTTTTAATCGGGAAATACCTTGGGCGCCATCTAGGCTCGCGCGGTTGCTAGAGAAAACCCGAGAATAAATAACAAAGGCGTGGCAAAATCGCAGATCAGAAGAAGGATTTTGGTTTAGAGATATACCTAAAAATTAATTAAAATCAAGGTTATTTTAAATCTGACACAAACCTAAAACATATAGACCTATTTAAGACTGCTAACTAGATAGAAGGTTTCTAGAAATAAATATTAAATAACTTGAAATACTCAATCACGCTTCTAGATAATAACAACACAATTTATTACAGCAAAACTGTAACTATTCTGTTTACAGTAATGGAAAAACCAATTATACACAGCTTTTACACAATTTTGTACGACTTTTCTAAATACATAGCACACACGCTTTCATTAGAAATACACAGTACAATCTTAAACGTATATTCAAAATGCAAATGTAAATCCACTAACTTAAAACTTAATATAAACACAAATGTACTTATAAGTACGTCCCATGCACTAAATTATGAATAATTATTTACAAATCCTCACTTCGGTTTAGTTTCAGAATGGTTCTCTTAAAGTTTTTTTTCTATAACGGCTGATTGATTATATATATAAGTACTACATACAAAATAATCCTGCATAGTAATTCAAATAAAGATTAAATAAACCAAAATAAAGATTAAAAATTGTTCGGTAACAATAATATAAAATAACTTTATTGCATATGCTTTACCACTGCTATTCTTTTAAGTTCATTGAGTGATTTAATCTTCCAAATTTTATTATCAAATTTTATACAAATTATACCACTGGAGGTCCAAGTATTACGGTTGCCTATTAGATTTGTAGCTTCTTTTAATAATATAGAACGTTGTTTTGTTAAATCTTCTTTAATTACGACATTACTTCCTTTGAGTTTCATTTTGTTTCAATAAACGATATCCTTTACTGAGCGATTTAAAAATTTTACTATAACAGGCCGGTTCCTTCCTTTTTTATAGTTGGGTAAACGATGACAGTAATCGATATCTTGTGAATTGATGTTTATACATAATTTATCAGAACAAATTTTTTGTATCACCTGTTGTGTGTTTTCATTAGGAAATTCTTCTATTCCAAAAAATCGTAAATTATTTAATCTTGAATATTGTTCTAGTGAATCGTATTTATCAACAAGCTCATCAATTTTCTTCTGTGCGTCGTCTAATCTGTTTTGCATAATATTAACTTCTTGACGTATGGCATTAGTACTTTCTTCAACTAAACAACGTACTTGTTCACTTATTTGACTGACTATATTATTGATAAAACTAGGTGAATTTAGAATTTTTTCTACTATACGCTGAACCACCGCATCTTCTTTATCCGTAGATCGTAAATGAATTGTTTCTGGCATTTTTATTTTAGTGATGAATTATTGAAAGAGGAATTAGCAGCGGTTAAGCAAACGTAGTCTACTCGTAGTAACTATTCATTAGAAATTTGGTGCAAAACATTTTTAAAGTTCAGTTTAATAATACAAAAATATTTTGTAAAATATCAACTGTCAAAGTCTGTCAAATTTTAAACTAAATTAATTTACAAAATACCTTTTCTTCCAAGTTTTATAGCTTTTTAATAGCATATCCAGTTCACAAAATTTAATATTATTGGATGAACATTCTTTAGTGTATTAATTAATGCTGTTTATCAGTAAAAAGTTACAAAAGCCGCAGCGAACACTGTCACTTTACACAAACAAAATGTGTCTTTAAAGATTGCCTTCTACTTCAAATTAACTTCGTCCACTCCAACATGCTTGCTTCCAACTCAAGGGTTGACTATCTATGGACCTAATCTGGCCCTATAATAAAATTCACCCACTTGGCAGGAAATTATTCGAACAGAGACTACTTTGCCTTGTTCACTAACGGACCTACCAATGCAGCATGTTAAGGATTTGACTGTTATAAACGAAGTGCTTTTTGAAAAATGGATCTCCCCTTTCTAAAATCATTCGAGGCATCCTCTTCAAACTTTGGACGGATGGTTTAAGTGTATTAAATAAACATATTTTTTTGTCTTTTTCCACCTAACCTGTATTTACTTAAATTTGCGTATTGTCGACCTAGAATCAGAAATCGAGATTATACGTTTATTTGCGACAGTACGACAGTGTATATGACCTGTCCTTGTTATCAGACGATGACATCACAGGCACTATTATTTCTTTCCTGACAAAACATTATCACGACTCTGCTAATTACAATAATGAGATTATCTCCAACTTTTAAAAACGAACACATGAATTTGACAACCTTTGACTATGGATATAATATGACACAAAATAATGTTCTCCTTGATTAAACTTTTTAGAGGCCTAAAACTTACATTTCTTAAAAGGAACAACGTAATCCTATTTATAGGAATTACTAATGCAGAAACTATTAAAGTGAAATGTGTTTATAATTATTTCTAAAAGACCGTCGCAACTTGTATCCAATAAAACTTGACTGCTGCGGGAGTAAAACAACACTGATACTGCGCAGAGAGTTAACTGCGCTTTCGTTTCGTGAAGTTTATTCTTGTCTCAATAAACATGTGAATAGACAAAATTTTCGTTACTCGAGTAACACTAACACCTAAACACCTTTAGAAACGTTAATAAAATATTATGACCGCATGTTTTTGCTTACACAAAAAGCCGAAGACCAATCGTAACTTCGTAACAATAAATAAGAATGATTGAAGACTTTTTTGACATAGAAATTAAAAAATTTTCAAGGTCGCAACCACAGAATGTGGTTAGTGCTAAATGAAACGATCGCTACGTTTTTTGCTTGACAATTTTACCCAACAACTTAACCTAGATGTTATTAAATTCTTTCTTTTATTTGGTAAGCGTTAAACGTTTTGATGTATAGCAAAAAATTAAATTGGCAATAACTCAAATAGAAACAAGGGAGGTTGCTTGTAAAAAGATGCTTGTAAAATTAAATATTTATGTTGCTATGCATAAATTATTAAATGTCATACAGCTATAAAGAAAACCAGAAACATAGGATTCCTGTTTTCTTACTACCTGCAGGCAAATTTACAGGTTCTAGTTAATCGCTTGCCTGCACTGAGGGCGCAATATATTGCACAGAATTTATCAATAAGGTAGCATAATTTACGTTTCATATTAATAATGTAGAGTAATTAGTAACTCGCTTACTTTCTAATTCAATACAAATTGGTAGGCTATCTACTAAATAATTATTGTTTATACCCTGCTACAGCGTAGGTGCGGTTGGATCTCTACTCCAAATTTCTGTAGTTGAGCTCGTCGCTAATTTCTACATTAAACGGGGTTATACAAATAAAAATAAGGAAATCAGATAAAAGAATCAACTGGTCAAACTCCAACACATTCTGTAATGCACACCGGCATACGTACTTCAAGATTGTTGGTTACGTTGAATCCTGCCATGGCACGCTTTGAACAACTTGTAAACTCCCACCGCTTGTTCGTACGCGTCCTATTTGGTCATGAAAGCGATATATCTATTACGAACCATGAGAGGTATATTTAACGTTTATTTCCCACAGTATAAAAACTGTCACTACTAAGACACAAAGATAATTCACACAAAACCTATTTTTCTAACTATTTTACACAAGTATGTGTAATATACATAAATTAGTCATACAAAAATCCCGTATAAATTAATTGTTTATCAAAAATAATTTCTAAAGTGCTTTTTGGCACGTAAAATTAACTATGATATTTTTTTAAACATCACATTCCTCAAGCTAAATTGAACATATTGTGGCATTCACAGGGTCTATGTTGGCTTTCTTCGTATATTGTAAGATAAGAGACACATTTAAATCTGGAATAAGCATTTCGCTTCGACAGGTTTCGCTTAAGATATTTCTGGTGTGTTTCCAAAAAGTTTGTAGCAATTGCTCATCTAACCTCCACCTTGATCTTTCGCTTCTCGAGTTCGATGTAGTTGCGAAGTGTTGAGAACAGCAATATCTCGGCGTTTGTAAATATAGGGAAATTTCCATTTTATCTCGATAGAAACTCTAAACAAATTTATGCTTGTACTTCTTTATGTAAGCCTCTTGAAAATATAATACTTTTAGTGGTATACAAGTTACGAACCTCCTACTAAAACCTGAACTCTTACCTTAAAAGGTTTATAACCCCCCTTACCTATGTTAAGGCTTTGAGCTCCAACCCACCAGAAAAATCTACACAATTAACACCTCATCGCGAGATCGGTGTCACAAATAACTTGATTGGCGATTCTTACTGCTGTTAGAGGTTGATAGAGCCCCGCCTACACGCTTATCACCTATTTCACTGGTTCAAGATAAACATAAAAAAGAAGCAGCGTCGTGAATGCCTAACCTATAATATAGATTATAATTAAAACGGCAAATAACAGCAAAAAAGAAACAACGTCCACTCCAATTGACTATATACGGGTTTAGCTAAAAAAAACCTTAATACTATCAATAATTGAAATTTAACCAATTTGATCTTTACTTGCTGATTTGCTGATAAAATACTGAACTTCTCTTAATCAGAAGACAGAATGAATAATATTTTTCTAAATAAGTCTTTCATAATAAGCTCCACACAATATTATTACAATCAATCACAGCTACTAAATAAAACAAAAGCAGAATACAATGTTATGGAAATGTATAGCAAAAATTTATCGATTTACAGTTTGACCCACTCAAAACTCGATCTACACTCGGGGAACACATAGTCGCAGTTGGAAAATCAACTGTTGTTATTGACAAAAACTTTCTAATACTCTGCGTCCAAAAACCTGTTCCTTTTTCGCTATCAGTACAGAGTATTAAAGCTGTCACGTTAACTATTGCACTTGGTTTTCAACGTCATTCAGAACTGAGATGATTCTTTGCTGATTGAATTAGCAAGCCTCAGTAGGATGTCTGGTATTGCCTAATGTTTTCTTCATTTACTACCCGTGGCTTCAAGTTTCACGTCCGAGGGTCTATTGCATAGGGTTCTCGTTCTCACAGTTTGTGTGCCAGGGTATTCTATTTTTGTAGGTCATTGTCATTTTGTTCGTATGGACCCTAAATAGTTCCCACCACTTTTTATTCTAATATCAATAGTCTGCGTCATTCATGGCGTTCTCAATACATTTTTAAGGCTGCTTTTATGCGACTTATGATTAATGGAAATAACTTTATTATGAACAGTTAATTCCCGGTTTTTATCTGCAATCCTTTGATTTCAATACGGAGAAATATAAAGAACCGATATCTGCTAATGTTTGTATATAAAGTATGGGTGCCTTCCTGTTTTAATTCTCCATTCTAATTTAAAATTTTATTAAAGGAGTTACGTTATAAATTGTACTATCGAAATCTATAAATTTTTGAAAGTGCTTTTTTGCTAAAAGTTCAGAACTGACCAAATTTGATAAACTCTTTTTTACTACCTAATACGCGTTAGCGTTACAATAGGTATGCCTTTTACGATTGCTTACACAAATGCTTTCTTAACTAAAGCACCGATGTTTTGCTTATACTGTGTTGTTGCTTTGAAGCTGCGAAGTTCAAAAACGTTTTGTTTAAGAGGAAATGAGACACGACGATAAGAATAGTATTCTGACCTATGTAGAGTAGGTTTTCGAGCAAATGGAGGATCTTCACAATATACGAAGAACACATTTATAGATATTCCGTTGATTATTATAACATTATTGCTGTCCGTCTTGTTTTCCAAATATATATACCTTCTACAAAGAATTATGTAGCCACTCAAAGTCAAGGCGCAGAAAAAACATTTAACTTTTGTTAAGCGTCAATTTGATGTATATTAAATCCCTTTCAGTACATAATTTTCCTTAATTATAATTTTTAGTTTAAGTTGAAATCTTTTCTGAACATCTTCGTCGTCCCTTTCGACGTGGTGTGATTGGATTTTAGTGCGCAAGCAAATATCGCAAACCAATAAGGATTGACTCAAACGCAGCAGTGAGCAATACTGATTGTAAGAGTCATCGTAAATGCGTATGTTACGATTGAATGTTATTTACGTCAGTCCGTCATAACAGGGTACCCAAACTGTAAAAGGAAGTTTGGAGAAGAAACATCAGGTGCTGACTCTATCCGACCACGATATGAAAACTTCAGGATTGCTACGAGTAGAAATGGCGTAAAGTTACAAATTTCCATTTTCCCAGAAAGGACGGATGTACCATAGCAATTTTAATGGCACATCAGCTACTTGCGTTGGTGAGGGAGTGAGTTTCTATAAAGAAAAGGTGTTCTAGTTTTCCAGATTGATGTATGCGACATTTTAAATGACATTACTAAAAGATACTAAAAGATATAATTTAAACTACTTCTCGTTTAAATTATATCTTTTGGATATGGAAAAAGGCAGTTGAGCCGGATCTCCTCCGTGCCGACTGTTGTTGAAAACCTGCGATGTCAGGTAAAACGACACGAAGACATAAATTGTGAGCTAGGTGATGCTGTACTTCCCATAAGGTGTCTGTATTAAATATTACAATTTTGCTACTTCTGTCCTGATGAGCCCCAATTAGGGCGAAACGCTTCGACAGGATGCCCTCGTGGCTGAATTTGAATCACTTGCCATTAATTCTTTTTTACTTTATATATATATATATATATATATATATATATATATAGCTTGTATAACTTTTTTTTTTTATTGCATAAAAATATATGCGAAAATTTAGGCCATAAAAAAGAGTTTTCTTTATTACCAGCCGACCTAAAACCTGCTAATTTCAATACAATTATATATATATATATATATATATATATATATATATATATATAACGTTTTGGCATTTACAGGATGAACTGAAACAAGTGATGAGGTATTAATGGCTTGAACCCAGTATTACTAAGATATACAGTTGCAGGCCAAGAAAGGTATTTAGTTCCAAGGCGATGATTTAATTTTGGGACCGAGCAAGTATATGGTTTTAGACTATGTGTAAAGGTTATGTCGTATTTACTGTTAACTTTATCCACATATTCGTATCTAGCAACAGTTACTCTCTTATACAATGCTACAAGGTTTCTCTTTTACATGTATGCAAACATACGCACGATTACTTAACATATTACACTTGACGATCTCTCAGTAGATCCTTACACTTTTATTTTTATATGTTTTCCCCTCTCAATATTCACAAAAGCTAACAAATGTACCAGAAGCCTGCGTCTAATAAGACATTTTCGTAGTTCACATTTTTCAGAGTAGCACATAAAAGTACTTCAAATAGAAAATAAAGGAAGACGGTTTCACGAATGTGGAAACTGAACAAACGTTAATAATATCACTTTAGAATCCTCTTTCGTAGATTCATTTTCGATTTCAACACAGCAACGTTTATACCAAGAATTGCTTTGGTAGCAGCTTATATTGTTAAACATAATTGACTCTTTTAAAAACCTAAATTGGTTTTTATCGATAGCGCTAAGTTATAAGAGCAGAGCGTAGCCTGGAGGACAAGTGACCTAAGTCTAATAAATTTTTCCCCTAGTTTTTATTAGAATGGGAAAATGTTGTAAAGGTAAAGCTAGAATTTCGTGTCATCTACTGGCTTAATTATCAGTCATCATCTGGAAAGCATGGCGTGATAATAAACACAGCAATAAAAGCTTACACAATAACTAACCATAAAATTTTGCATAATCCAAATAGAGCGCAACGACTCCCAATGGAGTGATTCAGGATTACAATAACACTAGGCTGCAGAAGTATAAATGAGAACACTAATAACGCTCTTGTGTGAGAAACGAACAATTCTTTAAGCATTACATCTTATTCTAGCCAACTGGTGCGAGATATCATTTACAAAAGTCAACATCCCCATCATCATCATCATTAGGTCTTCAGTCCTAGAACTGGTTAGACGCGTACCATCATTGTTCCCCAAACAAGTTTAATTTAACAATTGTGGATATTGGCCAGCAACAACCCTACCAATAGAGAGCGTCGTTGAATGCAGTTTTAAGGGTTGGTTGCTTTCCGGACACAAAGCGATCGATTGCGTTCATCTGTGCATGACGCTCAATACATACCAGTTGTAAGAATATTTCTCTGAGGGTTGGTTGAGGATCTTAAATAATTAAGCCCCTTCTGCGTCTTTGAAATGAATGGTCGACAATTGATTCTCCAAATGTAACTAAGATTTTAATTTTACTAAAAGATTTTCTTATTTGTGAATTTATTTTAAGATTCAGGAGAGCGTGCTTTCCCATACAAATCTGAAGTAATTATTGAATTAAGTTGATTAAGTTGGTTCTCCCCGAGTTTCAATATACTCAGGCATTTTGTAGCTCACAGTTTATCTTTGTGGCGGCCACACAACACAATTTCAAATACTCTGTTTCCCACAATTCTTTAAAAGCTTCGGCTTTTAAGTTGACGCAAAAAGAGTACGGTTCTTTAGGCAAACAAGATAATAATTGATAGAGTAGTATTTGAATAATCAGTAACGATGGAGTGTTTGAACAAACTGAAACTTGCAGTTTGTATCTGAAAATTTAATCTAAGTGACAGTCGCGATGAATAAATTGTGCCAACGTTACTGGATGCATAAGTGCAGCTCATTCTATTGGAATTGCAAAGAATAGGGTAGAAATGTTACAGGAGACTGGTTCTATGATACGTGGGTTAGATCAGCGTACAACATCACGAAATGAAAAAAGTACAGATAAAATAGTTCTTCGTTGTCTACATGCAAGCGTTTAGATTCTTTTTTTGCAAAGGTCAATACAGAGCTTTCTGCAAGAAAATCTACGTACAGTTATGACGACCAATATATGTAGCAGGTAATTCACACAAAATTCGGTGAAGTACTCCGCTTAAATTCCATTTTGGTAAAATACCAAAAATCTCGGCTGTATAAACAAGGTGGTTGCCGACTTACTCAGTGCGTCGGGTGGTGTAGGTGTTTAACGGGGGTGCCAGAGACTATCGAATGCTAAATGTAGTCTTGATCGGGAAATACCTTGGGCGCCATCTAGTCTCGCGCAGTTGCTAGGGAAAATTCTAGAATAAATAACAAAAGCATGGCAAAATCGCAGATTAGGAGAAAGATTTTGGTTAAGAGATACCTGAAAATTCATAAAAATCAAGATTATTTTAAATCTTACACAAATCTAAAGCACATAAACCTATTTAAGACTGCCAACCGAAAAGAAGGTTTCTAGAAGTAAATACTAAATAAGTTGAAATACTCAATCACGCTTCTAGATAATAACAACAACAGTTATTACAGCAAAACTGTAACTATTTTGTTTACAATAATGGTAAAACCAAATATACACAGTTTTTACACAAATTTGTACACCTTTTCTAAATACATAGTACACACGCTTTCATTAGAAATACACAGTACAATCTTAAACATGTATATTAAAAATGCAAATATCGTAAATCTGCTAACTAAAAACTTAATCTAAACACAGACGTACTTGTAAGTACGTGCAACGAGTTCATGCACTAAATTAAGAATGTTTATTTACAAATCCTCACTTCGGTATAGTTTCAGAAAGGTGCTCTTTAAGTTTTTTCCCTTAGCAGCTGATTGATTATTGTGCCATCAAAGGTTGCCTTCTGCATACGGTTCGCGTTTTCACAGTTTGTGTGTCAGGGTTTTCTATTTTCAAGGTCCTTGTCATTTTGTTCGTATGAGCCCTAATTCATTCCCACGATTGTTCAATGTAATACCAATAGTCTGCATCGTTCATGGCGTTCTCAATACATTTTTAAGGCTGTTTTTATGCGAATAATGATTATTGCGGTGTATCGTTCCATAGCTAATGTACGTTAAATTAAGATGAATTTGTAGAATTAAGTTTATTATGAACGGTTAATTCCCGGTTTCTATCTACATTTCTTTGAATTCAATACGAAGATATATATATATATATATATATATATATATATATATATATACTAATGTTTGTATTTAAAGTACGGGTGCCTTCCTGTTTTAATTCTCTAATCCAATTTAAAGCTATATTGAAAGAGCTGCGTTATTAAATTGAACCATCAAAATATATAAGTTTTTCAGAGTGCTTTCTTGCTAAAAGCTCATAACCAACCAAATTTAATAAACTTTTTTTACACCTAATACCCGCTAGCGTTGCAACTATCTCAAAGTTTGTACTCCATCTTATAGGTATGCTTTTTACGATTGCTTACACAAATGCTTTCTTAACTAAAGCACCGATATTTTGCTTATGCTATGTTGCTGCTCTAAAGCTGCGAAGTTCAAAAATGTCTTGTTGAGGAGGAAATGAGACACTTAAACAAGATTAGTATTCTGACCTGTCCAGAGTAGGTTTTTGAGCAAATGGAGGATCTTTGCAATATACGAGAGTACATCTATAGATGTTACGTTGACTACTATAGCATTATTGCTGTTCGTCCTATTTTCCAAGTACATATACTTTCTACAAAGAATTATGTAGCCATTCAAAGTTAAGGCGCATAAAAAACATTTAATTCTTGTTGCGCGCCAATTTCATGTGTATTAAATCCCTTTTAGTACATAATTTTTATACATAACTTAATTATAATTTTTTGTTTAAGTTGAGGCCTTTTCTGAACATCTTTGTCGTTTCTTTTGACATGGTGTGATTGGATTTCAGTGCGTATGCGAATATCGCAAGCCAATGAGGATTGACTCAAACGCAGCAGTGAGCAGTATTGTTCGTAACAGTCATAGCAAATGCCTATGTTACGATTAAATGTTATTTACGTCAGCTCCTCATAACAGGGTGCCCAAGCTGTAAAAGGAAGTTTGGAGAAGAAGCATCAGGTGCTAACTCTAATCGACCACGGTATGAAAGCTTCAGGAAATGACGTAACGTTACAAATTTCTATTTGCCGAGAAGGGACGGATGCCAGTTGCAATTTTGATGGTGCATCAGATAATTGTGGTGGTGTGGGGGTGAGTCCCTATGAAAACAAATATTCTAGTTTTTAAGATTGATTTATGCGACATTTTAAATAACATTACCTTGTAAACGCCTTCAACACCAATACATAGGGAAGCATCGCAATCTTAACTTATGTTCATTACTAATACTAAATTTTCACAAATGCATCCCACACATAAAGCTTGCGTTTAAATTAATGCGCTCATCTTTCTTAATGTTTCGAAAGTTTCAAACTTCTTTTACAATAATATTATGATTAGACGTAAAAAAAATTCCTACCGTAGTTTTACAAAACAACTACAATTTATATTTACAAGTCGCTTGTACATACTCATCAGGCGTAAACAGATAAAGAAAAAAAGCTCAAACAGTGCTCGCAGTTTAATTCTCCTTCTAGTTTCTATTTTAAATTAATTAAGCCCATTTAAAAACAACAATGATTTACCCGTTTACTTCCTCGGCACGCTAGGTGCCCTGTTTCAGCTATTTAAATTGTAGCATTTAGTTGCAGAGTAAAAAATCGCTCATTACTTTTTCATAAAATTAATCCTTTATTTGATGCACCACCGACACGATTTGAATTCCGCGCTTAAACGCGTGCTTCAGCTTTCCGGAATAGTTATCTGGCAAAACTTGAAACAATTCGTCGTCGGCCACCAATGGAGGGGTATACGGCCTTCCCCTTTGCTATCACTAAGCCCGCATTTATTTCCTACTCTCATATCTCAACTTCTAACTTTTTCTTATATTTTAAGCTCCCTTCCTTAAAAATTTCGTTTTCATACCTTGTGCGTCTAAAGTTGTCTTATGGTCGAGTTTAATGTCATCCATACTTGTGAACGGTTATTGTTCCTTTATTTTACATTTAATACAACGAACTGTTCCATTTCTTGATAACTACGCATTGCTTCTGCAGGAATGTAGATTTATGATTTTTTAAACTATTGCGGTTGTTTATATGATAGAGGGTTTCTGAACTCATGTGAATGAGTTCAAATATCCCAAGTTATTTACCGAGATTTATCTGTATTTTTCTAATTTTAATTCGAAAAATGTAAAGTTAAGGTCGTTATTATTGTTTGTATAAAAATGTGTTAAGTATTTTTGGTTAATTTATTTGCAATATATAGACTGCTCAAGCTTCTATAAGTTTTTCAAGATGCCTTCTAGTTAAAACTGATTGAAATAGCTAAATTATATAAATCCTTTCCTACGACCAAATGTTTGCTCAGGTAACGTATAAGCGTCACGGAATGCCTCTATAAGGAAAAGTCAGTAACTCGGCTTAAAACGGCCCAAAAAACGTTTGAGATCTTAAATTCAAGTTTCACGCAGAAGTCAACGATCAGAGCAAACGAACAGCTAAATATTCAACAACCAACCGTTTAGAAGAGACGGAGGTCATTTAAACAGACTTTCTACTGTTTGCAATTGCTACAAATCTCGACACATTTTGACAAAATAAACTGATAGGGGTTAAGTGCAATGTTAGAAAAGTGGAAGAGGATGTGTTTAGCGAACTGATTTTTTTTTGTAATGAACCAACTTTCTTGTAAAACGTAAATCTTGTAAAGCGTGAATTATAAAATGATCCTCATTTATCATAGTCGTTAGTTTTATAAAATCAAATTTTTTCTCGAATACCCCACCCGTCCTTATTGGTTGAAAGAACACTATCAGTTGTTTATATGTGGAAAAGGCCTTTTAATTATGGGTTATATCTGCAAGCTATTGGGTTTTGGATGTTTTAATATGTACGTTCTAAATTGTACTCGTTACCGTCGCCTCTAATATCCACACTTTATTTAAATAAGCTGGTTTTATTAAACATTGCATTTTATGTACGTCCTAAATTGCACGTATATCGGAACTTTCTAGTGGGACTTGATTAACAAATGGTATTTTATGTACGTTCTAAATCGCACGTATTACCGTCGCGTTTAATATCCATATTTTATTTAAATATACTGGATTTATTATATACGTCCTAAATTGCACATATTTATTAACTTCTTTACTCAAATGTGTTTAGATTGCAAGAAATTTCATTTCACGGTCGTTCTTCAAATAACTTGAATTTGTATTTGTTGTGAGCTTAAGAAAGTTTTTAAATCTTCTAAGATGATTGAATTGCTTTCGCAATTATTTATTTTAATGAATGTAGTGAAATTATTACGGAATGAGCTTGATTTAATTAATTGTAGCTTGTTATTAATTTTACACAGGGTAATTTGTATTTGTTTTTTTATAAAGAATGAATTGCGTACATTTTTCGGTTTTAATGTTTGGCGTATTTGAGGTTTTTATGATATTTATACGAGGTATTCCTTCTTTGTGACCTTAAATATCCTTTAAAAACTCATAATCATAGCTACTTAAAAATTTTTATATGTATATAACGTTTTGGCATTTACAGAAAGAACTGAAATAAGTGACGAGGTATTAGTGGCTTGAACCCAGTATTAGTAAGATATACATTTGCAGGCGAAGAAAGGTATTTAGTTCCAGGGAGATGATTTAATTTTGAGACCGAGCAAGTATATGGTTTTAGACTATGTGTAAAGGTTATGTCGTATTTACCGTTAGCTTTATCCACATATCCGTATCTAGCAACAGTTACTCTCTTGTCCAACGCCACAAGGCGATTCCTTTACACGTATGCAAACATACGCACGATTACTTAATATATTACCCTTGGCGATCCTTCAGTAGATCCTTGCACTTTTTTTCATATCCTTTCTCCTCTCAATATTCACAAAAGCTAACAAATATGCCAGAAGCCTGCCTCTAATAAGCAATTTTAATAGTAGCACATCAAAGTACTTCAAATAGAAAAAAAAAGGACGACGGTTTCACGAATGTTGAAAACTAAACAAACATTGATAATATCACTCTAGAATCCTCTTTCGTAAATTCATTTTCGATTTCAACACAGCAACGTTTATACCAAGAATTGCTTTGGTAGCAGCTTATAGTGATAAACATAATTGACTCTTTTAAAAACCTAAATTGGTTTTTATCGATAGCGCTAATTTATAAGAGCAGAGCGTAGCCTGGAGGACAAGTGACCTAAGTCTAATAAATTTTTCCCCTAGTTTTTATTAGAATGGGAAAATGTTGTAAAGGTAAAGCTGGAATTTCGTGTCATCTACTGGCTCAATTATCAGTCATCATCTGGAAAGCATGGCGTGATAATAAACACAGCAATAAAAGCTTAGACAATAACTAACCATAAAATTTTGCTTAATCTAAATGAAGCGCAACGACTCCCAATGGAGTGATTCAGGATTACAATAACACTAGGCTGCAGAAGTATAAATGAGAACACTAATAACGCTTTTTTGTGAGAAACGAACAATTCTTTAAGCATTACATCTTATTCTAGCCAATTGGTACGAGATATCATTTACAAAAGTCAACATCCCCAAACAAATTTAATTTAACAATTGTGGATATTGGACACCAACAACCCTACCAAAAGAGAGCGTCGTTAAATGCAGTTTTAAGGGTTGGTTGCTTTCCGGACATAATGCGATCGATTGCGTTCATCTGTGCATGATGCTCACTCAATACATACCAGTTGTAAGAATATTTCTCTAAGGGTTTGTTGAAGATCTTAAATAATTAAGCCCCTTCTGCGTCTTTGGAATGAAAGATCGACGATTTATTCTCCAAATGTAACTAAGATTTTAATTTTACTAAAAGATTTTCTTATTTGTGAATTTATTTTAAGATTCAGGAGAGCGTACTTTCCCATACAAATCTGAAGTAATTATTGAATTAAGTTGATTAAGTTGGTTCTCCCTGAGTTTCAATATACTCAGGCATTTTGTAGCTCACAGTTTATCTTTGTGGCGGCCACACAACACAATTTCAAATACTCTGTTTCCCACAATTCTTTAAAAGCTTCGGCTTTTAAGTTGACGCAAAAAGAGTACGGTTCTTTAGGCAAACAAGATAATAATTGATAGAGTAGTATTTGAATAATCAGTAACGATGGAGTGTTTGAACAAACTGAAACTTGCAGTTTGTATCTGAAAATTACATCTAAGTGACATTCGCGGTGAATAAATTGTGCCAACGTTACCGGATGCATAAGATAAGTGCAGCTCATTTTATTGAAATTACACAGAATAGGGTAGAAATGTTAGAGGAGACTGGTTCGACGATAGACATCCGTGAGTTAGATCAACGTACAACATCACGAAATGAAAAAAACAGACCAAAAAGTTCTACGTTGTCTACATGCAAGCGTATCAGATTCTATAATGTGCAAAGAAGGTCAATACAGTGCTTTCTGCAGGGAGATTTACGTATAGTTTTGACCTCCAATACAGCAGGTAATTCACACAAAATTCGGTGAAGTACTCCGCTAAAATTTCATTTCGGTTAAATACCAAAAACCTTGACTGCACAAACAAGAAGTTGGTTGCCGACTCACTCAGTGGGACAGGGGTTTGAACGCCATCTAATCTCGCGCGGTTGCTAGGAAAAATCCTAGAATGAACAACAAGGTGTGGCAAAATTGCAGATCAGGAGAAAGGGTTCTGACTTAGAGTGTTACATTCCAAATTTAACAATGTACATTCTTATAATTTGCCATTTAGCTACGAGACCTGAAGCCAAGAACATCTACCGGTGTTGTGTGTGTGTCTTTCCTCTTTTTAGAATATAGGTTCCTTTCTACCTTACCTTTGTGTACCTCTACCTGGTTGTCCTTATCGTTCCCTGACAAATGCATAGAGTTTAGGATGGACGGATTATAAATTTGATTCAGCAATGGCGTAGCCTACCCACAAGGCAACAAGGATCCTGAGATGTTAATAAAATACAAGTGAGTAACCGTTTTACTTATATGTAAATGAAAATTTGACAATTGCGTAATATTTAAAACGTGGTGTTACGTGTTATAGATACTACGCGTTTTTAACGATTGCGCAATAGTATATCAATTGCCCGCATATAGTATAGCGAATGACCGGTTTATAATAAGAGATATACCCGAAAATTCATAAAAATCAAGGTTATTTTAAATCTGACACAAACCTAAAACCCATAGATCTATTTAAAATTGCCAACTGAAAAGAAGGTTTCTAGAAGCAAATATTAAATAACTTGAAATACTCAAACACGCTTCTAAATAATAACAACACCATCTACTACAACAGAACTGTAACTATTCCGTTTACAATAATGGAAAAACCAATTATACACAGTTTGCACACAATTCTGTACAACTTTTCTAAATATATAGCACACACGTTTTCATTACATATACACAGTACGATCTTAAACATATATTAAAAAATTCAAATATTGTAAATCCACTAACTAAAAAATTAATCTAAACACAGACGTACTTGTAAGTACGTTCAACGAGTTCATGCACTAAATTAAGAATGTTTATTTACAGATCCTTACTTCGGTATATTTTCAGAAGGGTTCTCTTTAAGTTTTTTTCCCATAGCAGCTGATTGATTATTATGCCATTAAAGGTTGCCTTCTACTTCAAAATAACTTTGTCCACTCCAACATGGTTACTTCCAACTCAAGGTTTGACTATCTAGGGACCCAATGTGGCTCTAAAATAGAATTGACACGTTTGGCAAGGAATTATCTAAACAGAGGCTACCCTGCGTTGTTCCCCAACGGACCTACCAATGCAGGGTTTTGAGGATTTGGATGTTATAAGCGAAGTACTTTGTGAACAATATATCTCCCCTTTCTAAAATCATTCGAGGCATCCTCGTCAAACCTTGGACGAATGGATTAAGCGTTTCAAATAAAAATATTTTTTTGTCTTTTTTCTACCTAACCTGTATTTACTTAAATTTGCGTATTATCGACCTACAATCAGAAATCGGGATTTTACGTTTATTTGCGTCAGCACGACAATGTATATAACCTGTCTTTGTTTTCAGTCCACGATATCACAGGCACTATTACTTCTTTGTTGACAAAACCAAGTCACGGCTGTACTAATTACAATACTGACATAATCTCTAACTGTTGAAAACGAACACATGAATTTGACAACCTTTGACTATGGATATAATATGACACAAAATAATATTCTCCTTGATTAAACCTTTTAGCGGCCTAAAACTAACATTTTTTAAAAGGTACAACGTAATCCTATTTGTAGGATTTACTAATGCAGAAACTATTAAAGTGAAATGTGTTTATAATTATTTCTAAGGAAACGTCGCAACTTGTATTCAATAAAATTCGACTGCTGCAAGAGTAAAACAACACAGAGGGTTAACTGCGCTTTCCTTTCGTGAAGCTTATTCTTGTTTCAATCGACATGCGAATAGGCAAAATTTTCGTTACTGGAGTAACACTAACACCTAAAGACCTCTACAAACGTTAATAAAATATTATGACCGCATGTTTTTGCTTATGCAAAAGGTCGAAGATCTATCGTAACTTTGCAGCAATAAATAAGAACGATTGCAAACTTTTTTGATATAAAAATTAAAAAATTTTCAAGATTGCAACCACAGAATGTGGTTAGTGCTAAATGAAACGATCGCTCATATTTCCTACGTCTCTTAATTAACAACTTTTCCCAACAACTTAACCTAGATGTTACTAAAACCTTTCTTTTATTTGGTAAGATTTAAACGTTTTAATGTAAAACAAAAAAATTAAATCGGCAGCAACTCAATTAGAAACAAAGTTTCCTGTAAAGAGATGCTTGTAAAATTAAATATTTATGTTACTATGCATAAATTGTTAAACGTCATACAGCTATAAAGAGGACCAGAAACATAAGATACCTATTTTCTTATTACTGCAGGCAAATTTACAGGTTTTAGGTAATCGCTTGCCTGCACTGAGGGCGCAATATGTTGTACAGAAATTTATAAATAAGATAGCATAATTTACGTTTTAAATTAATAATGTAGAGTAATAAGTAACTCGCTTAATTTCTAATTCAGCGCAAATTGGTAGACAATCTACTAAATAATTACTGTTTATACCCGGCTACAGCGAAGGTGCGGTCGGATCTCTACTCCAAGTTTCCGTAGTTGAGTTCCTTGCTAATTTCTACATTAAATGAGATTAAAAAATCGGCCGATCAAACGCCAACACATTCTGTAATGCACACCCGCACACGTACTTCAAGATTGTTGGTTTTGTCGAGTCCCGTAATGGCGCGCTTCCAACAACTAGTAAACTATCACCGCTTGTTCGTGTGCGTTCTATTTGGTCATGAAAACGATGTATATATATATATATATATATATATATATATTACGAACCGTGAGAGGAGTATTTAACATTTGTTCTTCACAGTATAAAAACTGTTACTATTAAGACACAAAGATAATTCTCACAAGCCTTTTTTACTATCTATTTTACACAAGTATGTGTAATGTACATAAATTAGTTGTACAAAAATCCCGTAAAAATTAATTGTTTACCAAAAATAGTTTGTAAAGTGCTTTTTAGCACGTATAATCATCTATGATATTTTTTGAAACAAGCTTTCGATGCAGTAGCACATCACGTTCCTCAATCTAAATTGAACATATTGTGGCATTCACCACGTCTGTTGGCTTTCTTGGTATATTGCAAGATGAGAGTCACGTTCAAAACTGAAATAAGCATTTCGCTTCGACAGATTTCGTTTAAGATATTTCTGGTTTGTTTCCAAAAAGTTTGTAGCAATTGCTCATCTAACCTCCACGTAATCCTTCGCTTCTCGAGTTCAATGTAGTTGCGTAGTATTGAGAATAGCAATATTTTGGCGTTCTGTAAATATAGGGAAATTTCTCTTTTACCTAAATAGAAACTTTAACAAATTTATGCTTGGACCTCTGTACGTAAGCCTCTTGAAAATATAATACTTTTAGGGGTATACAAGTTACAAACCTCCTACTAAAACCTGAACTCTTACCTTGAAAGGTTTATAACCCCCCCTTACCTATGTTAGGCCTTTGAGCTCCAACCCACCTGAAATAACCTACACAAATAGCACCTCATCGGGAGGTCGGTGTCACAAATAACTTGCATGGCGATTCTCTGTTAAAAGTTGATGTAGCCTTGCCTACATACTTATCACCTATTTCTACTGGTTCAAGATAAACATAAAAAAGACGCAGAGTCGTGAATACATTACCTATATTATTGAATATGATTAAAAAGGTAAATAACAGCACAAAAGAAACCACGTCTACTTTAATTGGCTAAATACGGGTTAAGCTAAAAAAAAACCTTAATGCTATCAATAATAATAATTAAACCAATTTGATTTTTACTTGCTAATTTGCTGATAAAATAGTGAACTTCTCTTTATGAGAATGCAGAATGTACAATACTTTTTAAAAAAGCGTGCATCATCGTTAATAGCCTTTTAACATAAGCTACACACATTATTATTACAATCAATCACAGCTACTACATAAAACAAAAGCAGCATATGATGTTATTGAAATGTACAGCAAAATTCATCGATTTACAGTTTTACCCACTCAAAACTCGATCGACACTTGGGGAACAAATAGTCGCAGTTGGAAAATCAACTGTTGTTGTTGAGAAAAATTTTCTAATACTGGTAACCTTCACCGCACCACACCTCCTTCCGCGTCAAAAACCTGTTCTTTTTCGCTATCAGTACAAGGTATTAATATTGTCACGTTAACTATTGCACTTGGTTTCCAACATCATTCAGAACTGAGATGATTGAGTGGTGATCGAATTAGCAAGCCTCAATAGGATGTCTGGTATTGACTAATCTGTTCCCTTCATTTACTACCCGTGGGTTTAAGTTTTACGCCCGAGGGTTTATTGCATACGGTTCTCGTTTCTCACGGTTCGTGTGTCACGGTATTCTATTTTCGAGATCATTTTCATTTTGTTCGTATGAACCCTAATTCATTCTCACGATTTTAGATTGTAATAGTAATCGCCCCACAGGACTTAAAAGTGAAGTGATAGTAATTGTGATCCCCCCAGAACGTTTAGTGCATATCCACCAGAACTTTAACAGTGCATATTCAACTCCTCCATAAAAGTAGAAAACTAATAGATGTAGGTAGACGACCAGATCTTTATTTTTACACTCATCTTTTTGCCTGCATTGTATTGCTTTGTGGCTTGATTTAATTCGTTTGACGTTCTGTCGCCAATCCTTGGTTGCAGTATATATAGAAAAGAAGATTGTGTATATAATATGTCAGTTAGGGAATGATAGGGAACGTTAGGGACAAATTAGGATAAAATACTTAGATCAGGGAGGACAAATTTGTAAATTTATAAAGCAGGCAAAATAGCTGTATTCACTATTAATACATTTGGTAAATGCTTAGAAATTTTAATCCATTTCAAATTAGCTAGCTAGATTTGGATAGTTTTAAGTCGACCCTTCAGGACGCACTGGTAATCAGAGCCGGCGTCTGCTATCCGGTATTACGAATCTCTATCCCTCTTATTTTTGCTCGTTTTGTTGATCGGGCACACTCCAAAGTCAACGCTAGGGATACCGTTATTCAAACCCTGTTTAAACCCTGTTTTATTTAAGGTGGATTAATTATGAAGTTAGAATAAATTAAAAGCACGTTTATTTTTCGCGTTTAACCCAATGTAGTACCTTCGGGTGGAACATTGGGGACGTGGCCGCAAGTATAGCGGCCCTTATTCAAATTATAATGTAATAGTAATCGTCTGCGTCATTCATGGCGTTCTCAATACATTTTTAAGGCTGCTTTTATGCGAATTATGGTTATTGTAGTGTATCGTTCCATAGTTAATGTTCGTTGAATCAATATGAATTTGTAAAAATAATTTTGTTATGAACGGTTAATTCCCGGTTTCTATCTGCAATCCTTTGATTTCAATACGGAGAGATATAAAGAACCATTATCTACTAATGTTTGAATTAAAGTATGGGCGCCTTCCTGTTTTAATTCTCGAATCCAATTTAACATTATGTTGTAAGAGCTGCGTTATTAAATTGAACTATCGAAATTTAAAAATTTTTCGGAGTGCTTTCTTGCTAAAAGCTCATAGCTGACTAAATTTGATAAAGTCTTTTTTACTACATAATACCCGCCAGCGTTACAACTATTTCAAAGTTTGCACTCTATCCTATAGGTGTGACTTTTACAATTGCTTACACACATACTTTCCCCTAAGGTACCGAATTTTGCTTATACTATGTTGTTGCTCTAAAGCTGCGAAGTTCAAAAATGTCTTGTTTAGGAGAAAATGAGACACCAAAATAAGAATAGTATTCTGATCTATCTAGAGTAGGTTTTCGAGCAAATGGAGGAACTTCACAATATACGAGAACAAATCCATAGATAAAACGTTGATTACTATAGCATTATTGCTGTCCGTCTTATTTTGCAAGTAATACTTTCTACAAAGAATTATGTAGCCACTCAAAGTCAATGCGCATAAAAACATTTAACTTTTGTTAGGCGTCAATCTTATGTGTATTAAATCCCTTTCCATACATAACTTAATTATAATTTTTTGTTTAAGTTGAGGCTTTTTCTGAACATCTTTGTCGTCCCCTTCGACATGGTGTGATTGGACTTCAGTGCGCACGCGAATATCACAAACCAATGAGGATTGACTCAAACGCAGGGGTGAGTGTTAGTGTTCGTAACCGTCATAGCAAATGCCTATGTTGTCATTGAATTTACGTCAGTCTGTCATAACAGGGTACCCAAGCTGATAAAGGAAGTTTGGAGAAGAAGCAATACGTGCTAACTCTATTCGACCCCGGTATGAAAACTGCAGGAAATAAAGTAACGTTACAAATTCCCATTTGCCCAGAAGGGACGGATGCCCATTGCAATTTTAATGGTGCATCAACTAATTGTGGTGGTGTGGGGGTGAGTACCTATGGAAACAAATGTTCTAGTTTTCAAGATTGATTTATGCGACATTTTAAATGACATTACCTTGTAAACGCTGTCAACACCAATACATAGGAAGCATCGCAATCTTAACTAATGTTCATTACTAATACTAAAGTTTCACAAATGCATCCCACAAATAAAGCTTGCGTTTAAATTAATGCGCTCACCTTTCTTTGCAATTATATTATAATTACAGTAAAAAAAATTCCTTCCGCCGCTCTACAAAAAAACTACAATTTATATTTACAAGTTCGCCTAAACATACCTATCAGGCGTAAACGAACAGAGAAGAAAAGCTCAAACAGTACTCGCAGTTAAATTCCACTTCTAGTTTTTATTTTAAATTAATTAAGCACACTCAAAAACAACAATGATCTACCGGTTTACTTCGTCGGCACGCTAGGTGCCCTGTTCCAGCTATATAAATTGCAACATTTAGTTGAAGAGTGAAAAACCGCTTCTTACCCTTTCATAAAATTATTCCTTTATTTGATGCACCACCAACGCGATTCAAATTTCACGCTTAAACGTGTACTTCAGCTTTCTGGAATAGTTATCCAGCAAAACCTACAACAATTTGTCATCGGCCACTAATCGAGCGGCTTACGGCCTTGCCCTCCGCTATCGCTAAATCCGCAATTCTTTTTTACCCTCATAGCTCAACTTCTTTGACCTTTTTCTTATATTTTAATCTGTCTTTCTTAGAAATTTCTTTCTCATATCTTGTGCGTCTAAAATTGTCTTATGGTCGAGTTCAATGTCATTCGCACTTGTGAACAGTTATTGTTGTTTTGCTATACATTTAATACAGAGAATTGGTTCATTTTTTAATAACTACAGATTACTTTTGTAGGACTGTAGATTCATGATTTTATAACTATTCAGGCTGTTTATATGGTAGAGGGTTTCTGAACTCATGTGAATGAGTTTAAATGTGCCAAGCTATTTACCAAGATTTATCTGTATTTTTCTAATTTTAATTCGAAGGGTGTACAGTCAAGACTGTTATTATTGTTTGTATCAAAATGTGCTAAGTATTTTTTGGTTAATTTATTTGTACGAATTTAATATTCTATTGAAATAGACATGTTTTTCGGAATGCCTTCTTGCTAACGCTGATTGAAATATCTAAATTATATAAATTTTTTTCTACAACCAAATGTTTGCTCAGGTAACGTATGAGCGTCACAGAATGCCTCTATAGGAAAAAGTCAGCAGGTTAGCTTATCGCGGCCCAAAAAACGGACGAGATCTTAAATTCAAGTTTCACGCAGAAGCTAACGATCAGAGCAAGCGAACAGCTAAATATTCAACAACCAACCGTTTATAAGAGACGGGGAGGTCATTTAAACAGACTTTCCATTGTTTGCAATTGCTACAAATCCCGACACATTTTGACAAAGTAAAGTGATCGGGGTTAAGTGCAATGTTGGAAAAGTGGAACAAGATGGGGTTAGCGAGAGGATATTTTTTGTAATGAATCAACTTTCTTGTGAATCGCAACGCAAACAGACAGGCACGCTGTCCAAATCAGAAGTAGGGAAAATTCTAACGTTTTTGTGCTGGACATTCTAGCCTTGCCAAAATTTAACGTACTGTGCGCAGACTCGCAGAATGAAGCTTTCTTTGGCGGCTCTGTGGCGTAGTTGGTATGCGTATGACTACTATACCCAAGGTCCCAGGTTCAAATCCCTACACCGTCCGCTTGAAAAATGTTAGGCGAACATTTTTCACAAAATTACGCCCTCGTTCGGATGAGAGATAAAATAAAGGTCCCGTGTGTGAGTGTTGTCATGAACGTTAATGAATTCGGCAAAATTCCAAATTTTCCAGGTAAAAAAACTCGCTTCCTGGCCAATGTAGTGCTTTCGGGTGGAGCATTGGAGTACCAAATGTAAAGTATGAAGCTTTTGGACACATTTTTCACAAAAGGAGGCATGCAGAATATGTATACCTCCTGTTGTGAAAATTGCTGAAAAATCAGTTCACGTAAGAGACGCAGACCGACCACTACACGGGGTTATGCTAGAGATTTGATGTTTTAACCTCCTTTACCAGTCCTCTGAAACAGAAAGCTCACGTTAGTAATGCACTGGAACCGATCCATAGGAAACTGTTTCACTGAGTGCGGGAAAACTTGGATATAGGGTAAACATCGAATACTGGCAGTTTATCTAAAACTTTACAAATCTCCGCATGACTGTGAAATTTACCGATATGTTCAGGAGTAAATTTGTAAAATCGTTTCAACAATTGTACTCACTACGTTTAATCTATTCACTATAGATAGTTGAAACGGCTCACTTTTGTACAATGATCGTGGATTAATACTAAAAGCATAAGACTTTCCCACAAAGCAAAGACGCACCTTTGCGCGTTTCCATATTCACATCTACGCAATACTTCGTATATGTAACACACGTACAGAATGAGCAAGAAATGGAGGGCAGAAGCTATTTACCAAGCAACTTTGCACTTTCCTGAAGCAGATTGTAGTTTATGCGTTTCAAACATTTGCTCCTTACGATTGTGTTAGTCAGGTCCCTACGCCTTTCCTTGAACTTCACATTACAGGTCTGAAAGCTAAAGGGAGGGTTTTATGTTTTATGTTTCGTATAGAGAAACACGGGATTTATTTACAGTCATTTATTCCCTACCTGTCAGCACTGTAGCTGCTGAATTTGCAACGTGTGTAAAAACAGCACCAATCGATACTCGCTTTTATAAAGTAAGTGTGAATCAGCTCTAAATTGCTTTTTGTTCCAATTCGGATGTTTCTGTCACGGGTCTCTGCTTTTTACACATATAATTTATTGAAAACTTGGAAATTTCGTACAACTGTAGAAAAAATGTGAATTCTTGAAAAGGTTATTCAAACTAATGATGGTCGCTGACCATAAGCCACGTATGTAAGACAAATATAAGAAATTTTATGAATACTTTGGTGAAAACTAAAAAATTATAGTGCATTAGTTGTCGTCACTAGATATTTGATTATTTGTTTACCTTCTAACAAAGAATCAAGTTGTTTCCACATTGAATTTTTTAATAGCATACAATTCACTTGTCATGTCTCACTGCTATGTCTGCCCATAATGAAATTGTCCCTCACTTTAAATTGTTGGTTGTCCCCAGAGAAACGTTTTACAAATTTAACTTCAAAATCTTTAAGGAAGTTTAACTCACTTTCAATAAGTCCAAAACAGATTTCCACACTTTCTTTTAACATGGATCTTACTGTATTTAGTTTAGCCTGTTCAATGTATATAAATTTATATAAATTTTTATCATTGATGCCCTCATTTAAACGTTTATCACCTTCATTTTCCTTAAAATTTTGCAACTTACTATTTTTTGAATATTCAATCAACTCTGACTCTAAATTATCTCCTACCTTAGCTGGATCCTCGATACTTTTTCGAACTACTTCATTTACTTTTTCCCGTACCTTATTAACTTCTTTCATTTACTTCTTTCTCTACTTTTTTTTTATTTCATTTACTTCTTCCACTATTTCATATGAATTCAAACTAGCACAGTTTTTCTTGACTTCAATATTCACCTCATCATCCCATTTAATATATTTTTTACCACATATAATCTTTTTACTCTTTGTATCTATTATCAGTTTCAACCCATCAGTTACCTTGATCACAAACATTGCCTCCATCCTCATTCGCGTTGAAACTCAAATCTTAAAATTGCCATGCTATTTATACTTGATAATTTTTTGTTATTCGATGCTACAAAGTTACGTTTCTTTATGGGTATCAACTCGCTATTCAATTTTCAAATGTTATTTTTAATAAAACTTTCCGAAGTGAGCGTTGTTTCAGCTCTTGTATCTATAGGTACCTTAATAAATTTAGCCTCTATAGTCAAATTTAAAATAGGTAATAAGTTTTTGTTCAAATTTTCATCGCTTTTTAAATCAATCTTTTAAATTCAAGTTGATGTTCATCCTCAATAATTTCTAGGGGTGTGTTTGGTTTGTCACTTAATGAAGACAGACCTTGTACATGAAGATCTTGTTCTGCGCACCGTCTCGGTATGTCTTATTCTTTCCCTATTGGTGCCAGCTCTCTGTAGATTTTTATTGTTTTCCCTTCTTTGGGTCAAAGTCCTATTTTCAATAATTCGAGACTCATTCTCCATTCCCCGCCCACTGTTACTTTGATATCGGAAGATATTTATGGACTGGCTCCTAGGTCTAATTCCAATCCTCCGGGGTTGACCCTCTCATCACATTTTTGATGGTATTCTAGAAATACATCCCTGTCCACGATGTTCTGTAAGGCGATGCATTGTCTTACTGCTGTCTCAAAATGCCCAACTAAATAATTGATTATTTGTTTATCCTCTAACAAAAAATCAAGTTGTTTCGTCACACTGAATTTTTTCATGGCAAACAATTCACTTGTCACGTGAGAATCACTACTGTGTTTGCCCATGATGAAATTTTCCCTCACTTTAAATTATTGATTGTCCCCCGAGATATGTTTTAAAAATTTAACTTCAAAATCTTTAAAGAAGTTTAACCCACTTTCAATAAATCCAAAACAGATTTCCCCACCTTCTTTTAACATGGATCTTACTGTATTTAGTTAAGCCTGTTCGTTCTAGCTAGCATGTATTAAAGTTTTGACATTATTTAAGAATATTTTTGGGTTCAGCTTGTTATCTCCATAAAACTTAGAATAGTGTCCCAACAGGACATCGGTTAGACTCCATCGCATGATCTGCCCAACACTAATATTTTTCTAGATTTCTACCTTATTGCTTAAATCTGTTTTAAAATTTTTTAAATCATTTATAAATGTATTGAATCCATCAGGGCAACTTAATCTTGTTTACTTTTTAATCTAAATTATTAATTTTTCAATTTGTTTTTCCTCACGTGCTTTATGATTTACTTTTATTTGAGCAATTTCTCTTTTCATATGATACATATCTTCTACAATCTCTACCACTTTTTCACTAATTTCGAATTTCACGTTCTCTGCGGTCTTATGTGTTCTCTAAGCTTGAAGTTATCTTGTCACTCATTTCTTTAAATTTTACTTCATTCTTTTCACTTTCTGTTTTTAACTCCTGAGTATTTTTGTCAACCTTCTCACTTATTTATTTGATACCCTCCTCGCCCATTGCTTTTATGCTCTTCTCATTCATTTCTTTTATATTTTTACTCATGTATTTAAAATACTTCTTATGTTTTTCACTGATGTCCTCGGTACTGCTTTTATTTCTTTCACTTATTTCTTTTTGTTCCTGAATATCTTTGTTTAAATTTACTAAAAGGGCTATCAATTTGATTTCTGAGTTTCCCTTACACTCTGTTCATTCTTGAACTCCGGATTCTCATTTTGGATACTCCAAATAGACCCAATTTCTACACCTTTAGCTCTCAAACCCGCAGGAATTTCTTGTATTCTATCGTCATACTGGAAAGTAATCAGATATACTACACCGCAAAAATTTCCACAAAATTCTATGGGAACTCTAATTGAGCCTACACGTTGGGACGCCAATAAAAAGTGTTGTAAATTTAGAGCTGTATGCTGTAGGCGCGGGGATTCAATGATCTTGAATGAATTATCGCCTGGGGATGATTGTATTAACATACTAGCTCAGATAAAATAAAACAACACAGTTACAACATCAATATTATAGTTTCACAGATATTCATTAACAAACAAAATAATAATGATAGTTAGAAATATTGTTCTTCTACACTTCATTATTCAAAAGATTACTTACACACAAACATTAAAACCTACAAAGGCAATCTACAAATTAAGTCTAAAAACTAAAATATTTCATAACTACTAAATATTAGTTCGCCCAGTCCTTATTTATAGCTATAATTTCAAACCTTTTCTTATGTAAGTCGCCATTTACAAAAAAAATTTTTTCTAAAGGGGTATGAATAATTTGAATACTCTTATATAACTCGTTTCATAAGTGTAACTGATCAGTGACCCTTAAAGAAACCTTTTGTAATGAACAAATTAATTCGGAATTAGACCTAAAAAAACTGAAAATTAACCATTCACAAATATTATCCACACACCAAAATCGTATCCACGCTTAATCGGCTTGAAATAATTACAGCACAAAATGTCTATCTAAAGAGCTAAACAATGAAATACTTGCGTTTTCACCGCAGGATCCATGAATTTTTTAAACTAAGTCGTTGAAAAAATTTCTGTCGTTCCATTTTTAAAAGAACATCATCAACCAATACAGTGAAAACCATACCGTGTTTCTCCTCTTTCCAATATGGGTTTGTTAAAATTTTAATAGAACTATATTTAAGACGTGGTTCGTTATACCGTATATATATATATATATATATATATATATATATATATATATATTACTGCGGATCGTGGATCAGTCTCCTAAAATCATTCAAGTCCCGACGTTGGGCCGTTATAAGAGTGCTGCGGATTGTGGACCTCGAGTTTAACTTCTCCAGCGTCAACAACCGATTTTCAAAAAAAAACATAAACATTTTATAAAAATATTCCTTACCCGGATTTTTCTGGTTCACAATGGTATCTTCAGCAGCTCTCTGGCTAGCTCAGCTGTGCCTCTCTATCAATACCTAAATTTTCTATCATTTTTCCTTCCCATTCACACACCATTCAATCACAAAATAATACAACAATCATACAACTTTTATTTACCACTATTTACAAAATTATTCACAGATATGTACATTTTTGGTACTCTAGTTCCAACTCAACAGTGCGATTTTTGTAAAATTCTTGTTTTTTTAAATTTTAATTGTAAACACGTTTAATACAACAGGAGTAAATGGGCCCCAAATAATTTCCTATATTTATTATTACACACTGGAGTATGGTGAGCTCATAATAACCCAGTTTATTAAAGTATGCTTTTCACCTAGCATAAAATTACTACAAATTAATAACCCATGTACCCTTAACAATCTAATTTAAATTCGTGATCAAATTTAGTAAACTTTACGTACACATTTTTCTTTTAAAATTTAAAATACCTTCATCATAGTCAAGTAGACTTATCTTTTCCAATACATTACAAAAAAAAAACATAAATAACCTCCAAAGTTCACTAACACGTCACAAATAATTCCAACAGTTTATCAACTAACAACAATTCGAATGTGTTACCTGGACAATGTTTCAAGATTCCATTTCCTACGATGACGCCGTCTTCCAGAACCCCTTGGCTTCGACTATGCGTTCTAATCTTCCAGATCCCCTTGGCTTCGACTGACTATGTGCTCTGCTCCACCAGCTATCTATAGATAATTGACTCAGTCTATACTGAGTTCCGTGCTACCAATTACATACCATCCCAGCATCCAAATCCACGTATATTGCACTTTTGTTTATTGCTTCATTAATTTACTAGCTTGACAAAGTATTGGTTGGACCTCAGTTTAATTTAAATGACTCGCCACTACTTGCGTTAATAACTATAAGGCCCCCCCAAACACCATGTTATAGGAGCTAGTACTATCTTACTATGTTACAAATAAATTTCAATATTTACAAAAACTCTACTATAACATCGGTTTACGTCGTTAAATCGATGCCAAAATCAAGAGTAGTAAAGAGGAACTTAATAACTTTCATCCCGTATTTATACGCTAAAGACTGTCACCTCCCGGACACTATTATTGCAAAATACCTAATTGAAAATAACATTACTGCAAATTTTGAATATAACCGCTTTACACTTCCCGAAATTTAGCTCGTGAACATTCTACCTAATCTGAAAACCCGCATTCACCTATCGCGTGTTCGTCTGTTGTAAAACTATTTTGACCAATGACACAGTCCTGCATCGTTACAAAACTCCGCCCGTAATATTGTTATCTTCGTCTTATGCATATTGGATGTCGCGTTTCACCTTTACTTGAGTGGTAGAAAATCGATATAACTACCCGCGTCGCATGACTCCACGTGGACTGAGTACGTGCATTATGAAACCAAATGCTCTTCTACCCATCTTTATCTATAGCATATTATTGATCGTGCATCCTTTTTGCTCTTTAAAAAACTTTTTTTAGCTTTTCTGCGAAGCAACTGTCGGTTGGACAATCTTCCTTGAAATCCATATTATTATGTTCATATAAATTCAACGAAGGTAACCTTTCAAAACATGCAGGTGTTCCTAATTATTGACCGTTTACAATAACAATTCTCGGAGCTTCTTTTCACGGTATTTAACCCAATCGAGATACTTTGTTGTTACAATAAAAGCTTTTCGCCTTGGATTTATTGATTTTATATACCATGGTGCGTTTTCGGACGTTATTACCCGTTGAATTAAATAAATTAAATTAATTATGCTTCTATTTGTTTTTAAAACTGGTTTTCTTTATGAACTTATTACTTTTCAATCCCTAATTATAAAAATACGTCAATACTTCTTTGTTCAAATTAATTAAATGAAATAAATTTTGGGCGTAAATAAATTGTTTGTTTCTCTATAGCGGGTGTTTAAAATTGCATTGCTTACCCCAAATTTAACTCTTTAAATCCACTACAATATATATATATATATATATATATATATATATATATATATTCTTATGCTCACCCCCTCTTTTTATATGATATATTTACTTTAAACTGTGGTTTATTTATTTATAATTTTATGTACTTGACAATGTGAAAATGTTGACTCTTATATTTCGTGCTTTAACTATGTTTGGTCGATCTACAAAACAAAACTATATAAATATGCCTCGACTATTGAAACTCTCCTCCTCAGGGTCTACACCTACCTACCGTGGGTTCAGTGATAGGTAGATGGTCACGACACCGACCAAACTGCACTACCTTTATTTTAGTATACGTAACCTTATATTCGTATATGCCAAACTTAATAAACAGATCCACGTAGCCTTGTGCCAAATCAAATACTCTTACCAAATTGACTTTGACGTATCAAAAACACAGTACTCACCCGATTTATTCTTCGCTGTAGGCCTTTCTGAAATCTGGCTCAAGATCTCAGTCACCGGATGGGTCTTCACACTGCGTTTCACTATCACCAGTACTACTCTGCTTTCCAGACACCAGGTTTTGATTTATTTAATTTTGATATCCACCCAAATCTATCAATAATGACTGAATTTAGAATTTGAATACCTTAAATTTTAACTTCCCCCGCGCTAATTTTCCTATAATTATGCCTTCGTTCTGAATAACACTCCTTCTAATCCAACACTATCCGATCCTTAACCTGCTCGTTCCAATTCTATGCTGCTTTCTAGTTTCCACTCAATACCAATCTATCCGCAATGTACTATCCAAATCACTCTAATTTGTTTCCTTCCGTCTAATAACTCCAATCCAAATCCTTTCTACCTTAATCCAACGCGTTCTAAATATCCACTCTTATTTACGCTTGTCTCAATGCCGCTCCAATATCCAATCTCGCACCTTTCTACTCTTCTTGACTATTATTATTCCGTTTAACTATCTATATTCTTCTTTATTTCAATTAAAGGTTTTACTTTTCAAAATATTTTATTTTAACTTTTAAATATCCAAATTAGCGCAATTATACAAAAACACGTCTTGTTACAAAAATAATTCAAATCGATCTCTCTATTATTATGTTTACCTAGATGATACCACCTTTAAAATTATGCCTACTCTTTATACATTTTTACAAACCCAACATCCAATTAAATCGCCCCAACTAGTTTGTGTCACTAATACCTATTATTCATCTTTTACACTTTACAATTATATAATTAAATGTTCAATCATTGGTTCATATGACCGCGTCGCACTTCAATCAGTTTTGATACAATATTTTTACATATAATTTTGATACTACAAGTTTGTCCAAAGGTTGATTCTAATAAATAAGTGCCGAAATGTTTCACATATAAACCTGGCTTTGTGGTGTGAATAGTGGAACTTCCACAGACGCAACCGGCTTTCAGACCAGCAAATTTACATTCTTTGGCTTATCAACGTACAACTTAGTATAAATCCTTGAATACTGCGCTTTCTCACGTCATCAAGTCATTGTTTTATTTATTGGCACTTCTACTCTGACTAATATACTTCAAATACTTGACCATTTGTAAAGTACGGCAAACACAAATTTTTCAGTTACGTGATCTGATCATTGGCTTTATTTGGCACATACACAACCTTCAAACAAAATAATCTTTATACCCTTTTAGCTATTACGTACACTTCAATATATATATTGCCGTGGACTCAGGAACTAAAATTCGTGCCCCACCTGGGCCAACGTAAAATTTTCAAAAAAAAATTAAAAAAATTCCTTACCCTTTTATTAGGACGCCTTCGAATTTATCTGCTTTCCGGGCTAGCTCAGCAATCGGCCTCTTCTTAAATACCTAATTTTACATACATACCTCTTTCACACTCGCCCACCATCAAATGAAATTTTCAAAATAATACGACAACCATACAACCTTTTATTTACACATATTGGCAGATAAAATATATTTACACATGTGTCGAAACAGTTTGGTACAATAATTACCAGCTCAATTTATTGAATATTTTAAAGTCCTTGATTTTTAAAATTATTTTAAACAAATTCGAGTAGATATGAGTAGATGGGCCCCACATGTAACCCTAATTTGACTTCACACTGGTGTATTGTGAGCTCATTATAACCCAGTTTTATTTGTATATGTTTTTTAAACCTTGCATTAATGAAAACAAAATTTACAGACCCGCTTACCCTTTACAACACAATTTATAACCTAAATAAATTTTTATATCCTAAATAAACCCTTTTTCAATACTCACAATTATTAAATTGTCCTGTACATGTATCTTTTTAAACAAGTTTTAAAACAATAAATATACCACCAAAAAGTCAACCACACAAACACAAAAATTCCACAAATGTTTATATAACAACAGAAATTTCAAATTAATTACCTGGAGACACCTTCATTCTTCATTCCCCATGAGATGGTTACCAGAAACCCCTCGGCGTTGTTTTTATCTACTGCTCTGATTTCAGGAACCACAGATCTCTACTATCCGATATCTCCGCTACCACGCAAGATATTCGCTTCGTCTCACAGTACCATTCCATACTATATAGTTCGCGCATACAAAATTGATTTCCAGGTCTGCTTACCCCATATATCCTGCATCTACTTAATAATTTTGTCGTAATAGCCGGACCTTTTATTTAAATATACACTAACTCATGCATCACGTTAATAACTTACGGTCCGCTACTACAGTATTATACTTTCAACTAAGATGTTAAATATAGCTTTATTATACAGACAAATTCTAACCAAAAGCTTTACTATTATGTTGGTTTGAACCCGTATTCAGAACTCGATGGAAGTAAAAGAGAAGAGAGCTTTAATATTTACGCTCGGGTATTTATATTATTATTCCTTCCCCCTATCGGACCCGTTTCATTTGAAAAGCTTGTTTTCCAAAGCGGCTTCTTAAAATTTTGAACTTAACCGTCTTTAAATTCTGCAAAATTTCTCCCGTCTTACGTCCTATTTACCTAGAATTCGTTTTCTACCTTACCGTGTGCGTTTTTTTATAAAACTGTTGGCTCTCAACCAATAAAATTTTTTTCTGTCGTTACAATGCTCCGCTTAACCGTTATTCCTCTCTGTTCTATGCATGTTTGTTGTCCCCTTTCAAACCCCATTTGAGTTACAGACAAACGATATTGTCGACGTCCTTCATCAACTCCACGTGTATATCTTACGTGACTTTCAATTCAGCGCTTGCTTTATATTTGTCTCTATCTGTTGTATATTAACGATTGTTCATTCCACTCACTTTTTTAGATATTTGCTACAATAGCTGCTTATACCAATTTACCGTTGAAAACAATTTTTATGGAATTCTATATTAAAGTTCAGTCAAATTCTCTGTACGTAATATTTAACAAACAGGTGTTTCTTGTAATTATCGACCGTTTGAAAATAACAATTCCTCGATTTTCTGCTTCTTAGTATCTGTGAAAATGCACGTTGGTTTTTAAAACGAATACATTTGCTTTAGAAAATATTGATTTTCTTATGCAAGCACGTTCCCCTACTACTTTGATGTGTTTGATTAACAGAAATTATGATTAATTATGCGTATCTTTGAACTTCTATATGCTTTAAAGCTTTCTTCCTTTATGTAATTCTAACATTCCAATTATTTAAATATAAAAATACTTTAATACTCGTCTGTAATTCACTATATGAATTAAATTGATTTTGCACGTAAATAATTTGCTCTTTTCTATATACACGGTTAATAAAATTTTATTGTCTACACCTATTTACCTCTTTAAATCCACAACAATATAAACATATAAACATATAAAATATATTGTTCTTGATCAACATTTTTAAACGTCTAGAATCACGAACCTGAACGAAATTATAATTTGTAGTTGACCAATAAACGAACAATCGAGCATAATCCCTTTTTCAATTATTTAACATCTTTTCTATCTTATAAATCTCTACGTCATAGGCTTCCGAAGGCTCCTATACGCTTCTCGTCGATGTATTCAGTTCATATTGCTCGTCTCTATACACGTTTATCTAATCTATATAACTAAATTATAAGGTTGTAAAAATTGTATTATCTTTGTTAATTGGTGCCGCTCAAAATTTAAAGGAAACGATTATCTGTGAGCTAGTTATTACGGGCTATCTTGTATACTTTTTAGATCGATAAACTTCTAATCGCATATTTGAATCTCACCAATTAGGTTGTTTATTCATATAATTTCTTACCTGCTATTTTGCAATCTTTTATTTACGTGTTTATTTTGCTAGCAATGAACTAACTACGATTCAGTAGAATATAAAATTGGATTCCACTTTTCTCCTGGGCAAAGGCATAATTTAATAATACAGATGTAAGAAGTTGTGATTTAAATATTTACCTACCGCGTGAGGGTATCCAATTAACAATAAATAATAAATGGCAGGACCTCTAGCACTATCGTACCCTCACGTTTCGGGACGTTGCCTCGCAAGCTGCAGCAGTCGGTGAGAGGGGGGGTTCATTAAACAAACACACTGAGACGAAATTCCGATTGTCTTATTAAATGGGCTACTAACTAAAACTTCAACTAATTACATATGCATAACAAAAATATACAGTAAATAACATTAATTACAATTGGGCGCCACCATGGGAATTAAACGGCCCATGGACCAATCGCGGTAATAGCTCTCGTCGCACTTTGTTCGTGGGCGATGAACCAAGATTGCAGGACAGAAAATAAATCACTTCACAGGGGCTAATCTTTTAAAGTCTCCGGCTAGCACAAACACAACTTAACTAAACTAAACTAAGATCCTTATTTTATGAATATTAATAACAGTTCTGGGTGAAACCACCCCAATACAATAATTAATTAATTCTACCGTAGTCTACTTAACTTGCTTATGGCGACGACCCTCCTTTAACCACGGGGTCATCAACACCAGGAAAAATACGACCTTCCCAAGGGTCAAATAGTACAGTACGTGACTCCTGACCTGGGCTTTGCATACTCAGGTAGTCTCGTGGCTTAGTGATTAACGGCCTCTGACACCGTCGAAACACAATATAATAGTAGACCCTTCTAGAACGACGCGGTCTCCAAAACAATAATCTAACGGATCAATTTACTTGAACTGAGCTTTTAACCCGGAGTTGTATTTTATGGAAGTCGACAAATACTGTATTTAAACAAATAACTGACTTATGCTGCATAACACAGCCTTGAGTTCATGGTAATACCACATATACTAATTACTTACTCAGAGAAATAATTAACTTAGAACATAACGGCACGCACTTGACTTCAGAGAAATAAAACACTTCACTCAATCTGGCAAATAACAACCAGCTTTAACCTCTAACGCGTCTGGAAATAAACAACCCCGATTACCACCGGCTGGCATCCTTATATACATTTAAGTTAATTGAAAATTAACCCCTTTCTTGGCTCTCATACTCGACTTAGGATACGCCGGTCGTAAATCTTTAAGATTAATTAAACTGCCAATTGCACTAAGATAGCCACACAAGTAGATCTCGGAACTAATTTTTAGTTGAGTGCTCCGCTAATTGAAAAATTGCTTCCGACCACCCTGACATAAATAGGATCCTAAAACATGATTGACATCTAATCATAGATAGCAACTAATCTGACATGTTTAGTGCCTTTGAAGTAAAGTGCCTTTAGAAAACTTAATTAACTCTTGGATTATATCTTCCTGGAACTTCGCTAGGACGCTCTTGGGTAATCTTGCAGCCGCTTACAATTGCAGACATATTTATGCTACAAGACCTTCATTCTAATAATTAGAATGCTAAAATTAAACTAAAAAATAACTATTTTTAGAAATAATAGAACTATTAGAGCGTATTAAAACAGTATGTTACAAAGTTACCATTTCTTAATCATCTTAGATGAAGTATATGCGACGTTTTGGTATAAAGCAATCAAGATATTAGGAATATAATGTGGCGTGCCGTCCTATCACTAAACACCGTCACAGCTAATCCCTGCTTCTCTCGTACAAATATTCGCAATCAAGTGAACAGCAGCAGATTTTAAAAGGTACGGGTAAACTATTCAAGAACTTGTAACGCATATACGTTATGTTACAGAGGAACCTGATGGAGAGGGAGAAAATTTATCTTAAACGGTCAAAATAAATATGAATGCACCCTATCCTATACGTTAAGACTGTTACGTTCACTTTTGACGGTAAATTTAAAACATACCCTTTTTTGTCTTTTATTACTTCTTCACATAAATTCTGTTTTTCCTCTACAAACACCATCCTGTATATTTTGCCTATTTACAATAAGTACGCTTTATTATCATTTCATTAAAACCCATTTGTTGCGAATTAGAAAGTTTCCGCGATTAGTTACATCGTCCGTACTTTGTTTTAGGTGTCCGTTGACTTGATGCACATTACTACAGAGCGTAATAACTGCGTATATTACTTAAATCTACAAATTCGTTAAAATAATGTATTGTATTATTTGATAAAACGTGTTTCGAGTTTCTAATAAATTTGATAGCGCGAGGATTGAAGTTCGAATTCTTGTTATTTGAACGAATTTTTAATTTGATTCTTTCTGAACATGACACTAATTACTCGTCGTTACATTAATTTTTTGTTATCTTTGAAATGTGCGTGCACATACGGTGTGGTAAGTACTTGCCAATTAAAAAAAATAGACTTTTATTTGTGAAGGGTCTAATCTGTAACTGCACTTATTATAGCTTCCTCCTAGGGATATGATCGTCTGTTGCATTGACCAAAGACTAACGTGTCAGTTCTAAAGATGAAGTACATCTGTACTAACTGAACGTTAAAGATAGAATAGCGATTAACCGCTTAAACCATAAAGCGGATAACTTCACTACGACCGTCGATGACTTCATCAGCAATAAATTGGAGTTAGATTGTTTTTTTTTTGGTTTGTCCTTTGTCAGATTTTGGGGTATTGGAAAGGGATTTTACTTCTCTCCCGATCGTCGGGATACACTATGGATTATAGCGATTAAGTTTCACCCTGCTACCTAGTTACCTGCTATTTGCTTATATGTTTTGTTTTAGAGATAGAATACTGTTTGAGTACAATGTTGTGACCTACCACAGCTAGACGAATGCATTCTGACAGCAACAAATTATCTTTAATTTGGATCAATATGTAAGTAACCTTTCGTTTTTGTATTTATTAAAAGTTTAACTCTTTTGGCAATAAAGATTTAATCCTTGTAAATATGGCAGGACTGAAAGTAACCCATCCTAGTTTTGTTTTAAATTACTTTACACAGTACTTGGGAGGGTATTAATTATTTTTATTTTCATTTTTTGGTACTACTGTTATTAATTATTTTTAATTTTCATGTTTTTGTGGTACTACTGCTCATGTGTGACATAGTTTCTAATTAAAGGTTTTTTTATGTTTTTCTTGTGAGTTATAAATGAGTGTTTATTTTTATTTTTAGGTTTTTCCGTTATTTTTGTATGTGTTATACCCCGTCTACTCACTAACTGAGCCCGGGCATTTTTTCATAGTTCTGCCAGCTACGTCAATGTACGTAGCATAAATTATGACACCCTGGCGTGAGGCTCCGTTTTTGTTTTGGGTAGCGTTGGCTCCGATTTTTTTTTTGTTTAACTTTGCCTCCGATTTTGTATGGCTTAACTTTTGCTCCGATTTTTTTGTTGTCACTGACTAATTTCTGACTTTACCCGCATTTCTCGGCCTTATGCTACTACTTTTTTTCTTCCGTTATGTTCAAACTGTTATTTATTTTCTTTCTTTTGGCCCTTCGGTGTTCCTCACATGAGAATAGGTTTTTTTCATTTTTTGTGTGGGTTTGATCTTCTTAAATTTTAGTTTTTTTTTCTTGATCGCTCAATATCCTTGGTTGGCTCATTTCAGATTATCGAAATTGTGTTTTCGCTGATGATTCTAGTTCGTTGGAAACGATGATGCCCTATTCTAATTTCTATTTTATTGTTTAGCTCCTATTGGTGTTCCTGAAGTATATCCGTCGGATATGTTTAGGTTTTTTTTTCTTGAGCTTTCATCGAGTTACGGCTAGCTTTTACTTAGTTACTTTCTACCAATTTCTTTTTTATTCTTATTCAAAATGACTGATCATAGGTTGATGGTGTTTAATATGATCTGTAAGAGACGGTAGAAGTCATCCGAAAGCCTTACTAACTATTTCGCGTATAAGACGGACGAGCCTCTTTGAGTGGTATGGTTCTTTTAATGAAGATGATCAATTGTCCAATTTGCTTCTTAACCTTGATTCATTTTATAGAACCCATTTGCCTACCGTCTGCTCCTTACAAGAATTAAAGGACGAATGTCTGAAGTTAGGTGCGGAAAATCTTCTTGCCGTTAATTCCGTATCACTTAGTCACGACCAACATACTGTTGTTGCTGACCCGGAATCAGCCCTTGCTATAGTGCCTGAGTCATTCGCTACTTCTTTTCTAGTTTCCCACCAAGACCTTCCTGTGTGGGAATGGAATTTGAAATTTTCTGGCGATCCAAACACTCTTACCGTACATGGACTTGATTTCTGGACTTTACGATTCTTCTATTTACTTCCCTGTTTGGCTGGGTTTTCTTTCTTTATTTTTCACCAGTGTAGGTCTGAAAATAGAATAGCCTCATGGTACGGCCTGCCTTTCGTAAGAGGCGGCTAAAGAGGTCCCACACATACAAACACACACACACATACACACACACGCACGTACACGCACACACATACTCATATCTAACTACACTGGGATTCTGTTTTATTTTCTTTTGTGCGATACTTAGGGTTTTGTGGTTCTTGTACTTGTCACTTAGTGTAATTCTTTTTGGGTTCCTTTTCTTCTTTTCCTCGTTTCTTAAGTTCCACATTCCTCTTTCCCGTGGCTGGTGTTACTTTCTGTCGGTCTTCGTGCTGACTTGATAAATTTCTTTTTATCGACTTCCTGTGGTATATGCGCTTCTAGACCATTTTTTTTTCTTCGAAAATTACGACTTAGTCGATTTTAGGCCTAGTTAGCAGTTTTTTTTTTCGATTTTTTGTTTGTTGAAATTCTTGGGTACCACAGCTTAAAGTATTTTTTTTTTTTTTAATCAAGCATTCTTGTTGTTTTCTGGCTTAGTTTGAGGCTTGACAGTTATTGTCTCGTTTTGGCTTGTACGGTTGGTTTTCTTCCTCGTCCATTTTCTTACTTTGGGTTTTTTTCGCGAGAAACCAATTTCTTTTCTTGAGGTTGAAGACTTTACTGTTTCTTTACTAGAGATATCTGTCCTCCGACGACTTTTCTTTAGTGTTAGGTCATTCCATCTTTGTCCTCTATGATTACTCCCTTCTACTTTTCCTTTCTCTATGTCTTCTAAACTACTTGACTTAGTCCGATACACTTGTACTTCGAGCCGAATAAGAATTTCTTTTTTGCTTTTGGAGTGTTTCTTTTTGTTTTTCTCGTTAAGCGAATTTTTTATTAGTTGGTTCCATCAAATATTGTATGTTGGCCTATCGGTTGATTGTTCTTTTTGAATTTTTTTTTTAAATTTATTAGGCGAATTCTTTTTTTGGGTTTTTTTTATACTGAGTACTGTCCTGTCCGCAGCATTACTTTTGTTTTCCTACCCCGACGTGGATTTATTGAAAGTTCAACTTTTTTGGCAATAAAAATTTAATCCTTGTAAATATGGCAGGACTGAAAGTAGCCCATCCTAGTTTTGTTTTAAATTACTTTAAAGGGTACTTGGGAGGGTATTAATTATTTTTTTTTATTTTTTGGTACTACGGCCATTAAATATTTTAAATTTTCATTTTTTTTTGTACTATTTCTCATGTGTAACATAGTTCATAATTAAAGGTTTTTTTTTGTTTCTTTTGTGATTATAAATGAGTGTGTTGATTTTTATTTTTAGGTCTTTCCGTTATTTTTGTATGTGTAATACCCCGCCTGCACACCAACCGAGCAATGTACATAGCAAGATGTCATGTATAGTAGTATTCATTAAGCATGACAGCACAATAACTTTTTAATTCTATAAAGAAAATTTAGGCAATACATTAAAACCCATAAGCCATAGTTATATTTTTGAATCTTACATAATTGAAAGTAACTCAGATCAATAATTGTTTCAAAATCACAAAGAAAAGGAAACAGATTGCAATAGTACGTGTTTTGAAGTCATTTACAAGAATGTAAACATGAATGATCTTCCCAGTCATGGTTAACAAAATGTTTACAGTAATGAATTTTCAGTGCGTAGCCATGTTATTATAAGGACGCTTTTAGAATAATTTAAGAAATTAACAATGGAAAAATTATAAATGTGCATGTTAAATGCCATACTTATCTTAAAATTAAGAGAACCATTTACAATTTTTAGTAACATTAATCAAAAACAACGTTACAGGGAAAACCATGTAGTTATAATGCAAAGCAACCTACAAGCAAGATAATAGTAGTATCATCAAAATGTAGTTAATTACTTAGATAAAAACTCTTATTTAGCAAAACTCACAAATAGGAGATTAGAAATGATCTCAGCAGAAATAATAAAGTAACTACAATGTAAAATGTTTTCAATATACCTATTTTGACTACCGAACACACGAAACAACAGAATGCGCGTGGCGTTAACATAATTAAACCATATTTACTCCCTGTACGTTTGTTGTGGTTTGTTAACTATTCTTTTTAATTTTTCTTGGGAATAAAATTACTTATATTTGTTAAAATTATCTTTATTTACGTTTCGACCCATAAGTAGTAGACTCATAGTAGTGTTCATTAAGCATGACAGCATAATAACTTAATAATAATAACAACATAATAACAACGATCCTAGGTCATGGATCGAAACCTAAATAAGGATCATTTTAACAAATAAAGTGGTTTTATTCCCAAGAAAAATTAAAAAGGATAATTAAACTATATAAACACGCATTTTTCGCGTGATTCACCACCAGCTCAATATTAAAACCGTAATGCAATATCGTACTCCTGGACAGTGAATGAAAAAGAACAGAAGCTAGACAACTGACAAAAATAATAAACTAATTATTCGCACACAGGTAATTAGAAAAACCAATATGTAGTAATACAAGCACGTAAAAAAACAGTGCAGCGTTGTTGACATTGGTATGAGGATACTTTAAAGTTAGTGTACGGAACACAGCTTCAGGATGTAACGAAGGCTTTACCAAAGAGAAAATTGAACCATGCGCGAGTTTTTGCACAGCTTCGCTGACAGATTTGGCAATGAATTTAACCATTCGTCGTATTACAAGAACTCGTGTATGTCGTAATAAAAGGGACCGCCTGCGGGTATAGCAAAAATAAGTTGGTTTTGGAGGTATTATGGAAGATTTTTGTAGGATGAGAAATTAAACAGTCGGCGTTTACTAGATATTCCTAACCTGTTAAATGAATTACACCGTGGGTAAAATAAGTTCTTATGTTTATGCTTGTTAATTAATGTACAAGTGGATTGTAAGAATAAACGATTTGTATTTACTCAATAGGACGATGACAGCGATGGAACAAATGTTGGTTAAATTTAAGCAGGATATTATCGTGAAAAAATGCTAGAACATTTTAAAAAACTATAAAATATGTGCGTCTTTATTTGAAATTTAGGTTTCATTGGTCAGATTTAGGGTTAGTCAAAATATAAAACTTTAGTATTTTGAATGAAGTGATATAAGGAAAAGTTGATATCTAACTATTTTCTATGGTTGTTATTAAGTGCATTTCTATAAATCGGATTTAAAATGTCATGTAATTTAAAATTGTTTTTGTTTGCTTTATACAATTTTTAAAGTAATATTTGACTAGTTTTATATTCGGAAATAAAATTTTTTTCAAGAAAGTATACTGGTTTTCATACTGCAATAGAGTAATCTTTACAAAAGTTAACTTAAGGTAAAATATTGTTGAACTTATTACTGAATTAAGTAAACACAGACAGATTGTGAAAGGATGTCCAGTCACTCCAGTGAAGGAGTTGTATTTGAGAGAAACATTTTATATTAAATTTTTTTAACATAAACAAAATCTAATCAGTGGTTTTACGGACTTGAAAAAAAGGTTAACGTGCGACGGGATTAACTTAAGAATGCAGAATCAAAGGACACCTATTTTGGAATAACCGTCTTCCGTGTAAAAAATATCGAAAGGGGTTGCTGACACAAGATGGTTTGGCGCCTTGTAACTATGACTGTAGAAAAAGGTATGTGAATATTGTAGTCTAGTTTAATTGTATTTCAGCTATTTAGAATGTTTATTTTAGTCTTCTATAGGAACCACTCCCACACCACTGTAGTTAGTTGGTAAAATCTTAAATTGTTACGGTGTTCTTGTCCCTTCAGAACAAATCTAAATTTATAACGCAAACCTTATTTTAACCCGCAAGAAGTCGCCTAAGTAGTAGGATTATTTAGCTTGTGCCAGGCCGTACAGATCTTAATATTGCTCAAAGCTACATCTTGGATTTTATTTAACTATATTCAATTTAAATAAGTGCTGTGGAGCAAAGTGGTTAAATTTTTGCTTGAATGTAGAAAATATTTTATGAACGACTAGATGTGGTTTAAAATCTCAATGAGATCAAATTTTCAATGCGTAGTAGCACCATCGTCATCTTTGGCTGTATAATGCGCTTTTGTGTACTTAGACCTGATATGCAACCAGCTGTGTCGCAACTCACCACCCGTTTAAAACTCCATAGAGCCGTTTGTGGTACACACGTGGGTCTATTTCGCGTGTAGTACCGCAACTCACGTCGTTCTTCGCGCTTCTTAGCGCCAGCTGTTGACCACGTCAAGTGTACAGCACTACATTCTTTGTACTTGTGGACGTGTTACAACAACCCACCTCGCGTTTCACGCTCCTTAGCCTCGCTTCTTTTGAATAATGTATCATTTGTGTCAGGGCAACGCATTTTCAAAAGGAAATGTTTTCATTTATTTGCAGTACATTCGCATGCGATTTACATTTTAACAAATACGCCGGTAACTGATAGATTTTACTGTTAATTTGTATAAAATGGTCGTTTGTGCATCGCTACATCGATAGGTATATCCCAACTATACACAATAATAAACTGATGCAATTTACTGACATCCTATGAATATCGCTCCCGAATTGGAGGTAGGTGTACGGATGTTTGAGTAGAATTATACGAGTTTTTCTTCACATGCGGATGACGTGTAAGTGCTGAATACATTTTGTCTTACTCTTGTGCCTTCAATGTCGAAACATCGCTAATACAAAACCCTCAATGGGAATTTAGGCCAAAAATTGAAACCTCAAAACCATAGTATATTTTTTGCACAATACATACGTAACCCATGTTAATGAACTGTATCTAGAAAATCGCAAAAATAAAAACAGTATGTAATAATACGTGTTGCAAAGTCGTATACATGAGTAATTTTCAGAGTTAGTTGTGTAAACTAAATTATTTCAGCAGTAGACCTTAAAAGCGTCATTTTACCTTTAAAAAGCTTTTAGAAGAATTTAGAAAGTAAATGACAGTGAAATTAATAATATGCATCTTCCATACCGTAATTATTCCAAATATAAAAAAACTTTTTACAATTTTTAATAGAATTTAGCAAAATTACGTTACAGGAAAGCACGTGTAGTTACAATACAAAGTAACTCCCAGACAAGACAACGGTAATAACATTACATTATAGGTAATCACTTAAATACAGACACTTATTTAGTAAAACACAAATATCAAGTTACAAATGATCTTGACAGAAATAAATACAACATAAAATATTTGCAATGTATAAATATGCAATAAAAATAAGCACGTGACGTTAATATGATTATACCATCTAAAACTATAAATTTTTCACGTGCTCAGTATTAAAGCCGTAATACAGTAGCGTACCCCTGAAGGCGTGTACAGTGTAAGAAAGAAAGCGGGACTTATACAGCGGACAAAAATAATTGGCTAATTACTCGCGAGTCGCTAACGGGAAAAGACGTATAAAGTTATCATGGATGAAGGAAACTCAAAACGCTTATTGTCTAGGAGATTACCAACGCAGACGCAAGAGGAGCTGTACCCGAAGATTTAATCCATCACCCCGATCTCTATATTATAAACGCCCCACCCCGGAAACCTCAGAATCACATATTCAACATTGACCTTAAGTTAACTACTTCATCAGCTTCCCACCTCATAACCGTCTGGGAAGTCTAGTGACAACAATCCAATGTCCTTTAGCATTTTCAACAACCGTTCCCATAATGTCCTTCAGAAACCGCAGAATACCATACATACAAAACCAATTAGACCCTATTGTTCAAATCGCTGCAAAACTTTACCCCACCAACCCCCTTCAACCACATACTTGGACATCGATCCCCACCTACTAGTCAACATGATCATATTCAATCTGCGCATAGTTGCAATCCCACATAAATAATACATATTACGGGCCGTATCCTAGTGGACGTGTGACTTCGAGATAGCAAGATGAAAACTGACACTTACCCACAAAGAGCAGAACGAACACCAACTTATTCATTTGTAATAAGTACCCTGACAAGGTGAAAGACAATTCAAAAACTTAAAAAGATAAGGAAAAACTGTACAAAATATTTATCATAAAAAATAACTGCACCGACTCATAGATAACCTACTGAAGACTGGTTAAAACATTATTGTCCACTATCCTAATTACTCCTCTTAACATTCCTTCTTACTTTTGATACCATATTGACGACCACATTACATCCATCAATGCCCTCTGCCCACCAGACGTCCTCATCCAATCCCAATAATTCATTATTGACAACTCTTGAAATCGCGATTATGACCTAGGTACCGACGCCGATGCAGCAACTTAGACACGCTAGTAGTCAACCTCGACTTAAACAAAGCCGCTGGCTCGGACAAAATCACCAACCTCATCCTGCAGAGATCCTGGTTCACAAAACAAGAACCTACTGTTATCTTTTTCCAGAAATGTTCTACAACCTAATAGACCCCATGGCGGCACCACTTCCTACAGACACGTGTCCCTACTCCCCAAACTTGAAAAAATCTTAAAAGGCTTAGATCTTTTTAAATTAAATTCACACCTTAAAGCACACTCCCTCCAATCTCTTAATCAATATAGATTCCACAATAGTCACAGCACAGATGAAACTATTCACTCCATTATACCTACCCATCTTTGTGAATATGTAATTGTTCTCCTAATAGATTTCTATTAAACAGCAGACAGCAAACTCTCACACTTGATCGCGGCGCGTAACAACGTTGGAAAAGCAGGTGCGCTATTTCAACGTGGTGGTATCCAAACTCTGAGGCTGCTAGTAGAAAAAAAGGCTTTTGAACACGAAAAAAGCGGGTGTGACTAACGAAACTGTTTGAAAGTAATCAGTCAATGTTCGGAACCTTTTGCAATCACAGCAGGTTGGATTTTAACTGCGGCGTAATGTCGATGGAATCACTAACAGAATAAAACAAAAACTGTAAGTTAATTAAATTTTTTGTTAATCGGATAGTAACCATCACAAGCCGTTTGCTGTATTAATTAACTGGAATTGATTGCTACTACATGTAAATGTGCGGAGCTTAGTAGTTGGACTAACTAACTATTCATGTTGGCGCACGCTTATGTAAATTGAAAGCGTATTGTACTGAATTTCCATATATAAAAGCTTAATGTTATAGAAGAGAAGTAGCAAGTAAAATATACATTGGTTAATGATCAACGAAGTTGTATCATTGCTTATCTTAAGTTTTTTTGTTACTTAGTTTTGACAATCATGTTTTACAATTATGGTTAAGTATACACGACGAGTTTCTTTTAATTGTGTTTATTTTTTTGTGGTAAAGTAGTAGAAGGCAATGATACGAGTGTAAATTAAACTCTATCAGCAGAAATACACGCTCACAACCGTCACTCGAAACGCGCAATTCCCAAGTAGGCTTTATTTGTGTTTTTTAGGTGAGATGGCGTTCAAAGGCTTTACATTGACAAAGAGAGTATACAGATCTTTCAAGATAAGCGTAAAAGTATTTAGTAAAAGTGTCAGAATTTGAGTGGTCCTAAAAGTGGTATATCTGCCTTCATAGAAATCACCCCGAACCACGGAAATCTGTCGAGGGACAAATTTAAGGCAACGGTACTCCACCTTTCTGTAGACCAAAATTAATTCAGAAACGTAAGATCAATTCAGCACGTAGCCAATACGGGTTCGGTAAGATAATGAAATTGGCGCTGTTTCAGAATGGCGACTGAGGAATACATTTTTGGCGGTAAAGAGGGCCTTAGAGCTGTTAAACAATTATACACCATACCAGTTACACATCTCGCTTTTGTAACCGGAACCATAAGCTGTAACCGTTACAATAATGATCGACCTGAAACCTGCGAAAAGGGTATATACAACGAGATACAACGTTGGTCAGAAATTTTAGTCATTCTGAACGAACCTATATCTTAAAGAAGTTCTAAAATACTAGAGCGGATAGAATGGCTTGCGTCTTTCAGTGAGCTAAAAAACCGAACTATAGCTTTAACAAAATTAGTGCGATCTTTTGGAAAAAACCAGACCAAGACAGATCCCCGAAAGAGGGCAACAACTTTTCCGGTACTAAGAGTGGCAGAGACCATAGGGGTCGGTATCGCATTCTAAGACACACTACTGCGATGTGAAAGGTAATGGTAAACCACCACATTACCTCTCAAGTACACGGCGTACATAACTTGTTTTTTAAAGATGGTGGCATCCTCTGGGGTAAAAAATTCTGGAGGTAAGATAGTCCGGCATTCGGATCTTCGGGAGGGGACTACTTCGGGGGATGTGATCCGAAAGTCTGAAAGAAGATTCGTGAAAATTCTGCGAGTCGGTGCGTGAAACGTCAGAAGTATGAAGCAAGTAAGTAAGCTAGAGAACCCGAAAATTGAAATGGATAGGTTAGCACTAGACATAGTCGGCATCAGCGAAGTTCGCTGGCCAGAGGCAAAGAATTTTTTAAGTGGAGAAATCAGGATAATTCATACAGGATCAGAGAAAGGAAATTCGGGTGCGGGGTAGTTGTGCAAAAAAAGGTAGGTCACTGTGTAGAAAGTTACTTACAATAGAACGAAAGAGTACTCATGGTTATATTAGAATCTAAACATGTAAATACAGTAATAATACAAGCATACATGTTAGAAATATATGAGGTTTCCTCTTTTGACGATATTAGGCGGTTTTATCGAAACTGTGCATACACGTGAAAGATAATACCCGTCCTATTATCTACAACAATAAAAATGAAACGAGTCGTGTTCGATACTTCGTAACATATTGTAGATGCACGGCCTTGTGCGCCACATTTGCGGTTCGTACCTGTATTCCCTTCGCGAAACTCATTTTTTTGTGCTACGCAACATCGAAGAACTTCTCGACAAGTGTTGGGTAAGTGTTTACACTGTTCCGATTTATTGCATTTTTTTATTGTCGAAATTGTAAAACCTCAGCATTTATTATTGTTATTATCAATTTGGTTTTCACCATTCACACAACAGTCCACTCAGCTATCGAAAATTTGCACTTGATGAGCAATCTGGAAAAAATCCTAATGCAGGATTTTTTACATCCATTGCTTATCGAACACATACATACATGCCCACCTCTAGCTACAGTCAGGAAGAGGTAGAGACGATTTACAAAGATATGAAAGACATACTAAGATACGTAAAAGGAAATGAAAACTTAATAATTTCGGGAGATTTTAATGCAGTGGTAGTTGAGGGTAGGAAAGGAGCCATAGTAGGTTCATTTAGTTTAGGCACTAGAAATGCCAGGCGAAATAGGTTGGTCGAATTTTGCGACAAGAACAATTTAACCATCACAAACATATTATTTCAACATCATGCTAGATGGTAGATGGCAGGAGATATAGGAAGATATCAAATAGATTACATTATTGTTAGTCAACGGTTTAGAAATCAAGTAAAAGATTGTAAACGCTGTCCAGAAGCAGATATAGACACTAACCACATCATCGTAAATAGAAGACCGCTCTTATATTTAAAAATTTGAAAAAAAAGAAACGGAAAAAGGCGCTTCGACTTTGGGAAACTAATAGATAAAGATATCCACGAAAGACTTGAAAAAAAAATCAAATGAATTGCTGCAAGATATCGGAAAAATTTCTGATACTAAAGAAGTAGAAACAGAATGGAATAACATTAAATTCAGCTTTGACATGGCGGCCGGGGATGTTCTGAGGTATACACAAAGAGAAAATAAGAAACCATGGATAACAAAAGATATCATGTATTTAATAGAAAAAGACGAAAATACAAAAATAAATCAAACTAAACAGGAAATCAGAGATACAAAGCCATAAAATGGGAAATTGTTCGCAAATGCAGGAAAGCTAAAGAACAATGGATTGATGAAAAGTGCAAAGAGGTACAAACTAAGATGGAAATAGGTAAGACGGACGAAGAATACAAACTAATTAGAATGAAATTAAAGGATGTAAAACCATACAGCAAAAATATAAGGGATGTGGGATGAAACGTCATTACAGAAAATGTAGAAAAAGTGGTTAGACAGCAAGAATATATAGGGAATTTATCTGCAGGAGAGGAACTGACAGCATGAGAACAGGAATCAGACATTGAAAACGATGAGCTGGTATATCCTGTACTTCGAGATGAGTTTGAATTATCACTAAAGGGTATGCAAAATGGTAAGGCGACGGGTACAGATAATGTGCAAACAGAATTGTAAAAAGACGAATGGAAAAACGAGCTGAATAAATACTAAGAGCAGATCAATTTGGCTTTAGACGAGTTAAGGTTCGGACCTTGGGAGCTGCGTTTTTTAAAAAACACTTCCAAAACTTAACAAATTTATTTTAATTGATACAGAAATTAATGTGGAATTTTGACAAACTGATTTTAACTTTAAATCAAAATAAATTAATTAATTGAACTAATATTGTGAGTCGCCTAAGCGAACTTGCTAATATCTATGTAGAGCCAGGTAGATAAGAAAAAGATAGAAAAGTATAGGAAGACCTAGACCAAGCTATATTAGTCAAATTATTAGAAATTTAGGTTGTGAAGGGTATGTAGAACTTTTTAGATTAGCACAGAATAGAAAAGAAGTTAGAGCTGCGTCAAGCCGACCTTAAGTAAGGTCGAAAACAAAATGATGATGAGTATATTAGTGGCTCTTCTGTTTATTTATGTATCCTAGTTTAATATTACTTTGAAATAGCCACTTTAGAAAATGTCACTACTTAAGCTTCTAAATTAAAGCGAGTTTCATGCGAACAGTTCATTTAAATTGCAACAAATTAATAAACTTTATTCCACTATTTAATGCTGGTTTGCGTAACGCGCCAGCGGTACAAGAGTTATGAGGAGACAGGAGTATGTATTTGCACGGTATTCTTCAGAGAGGAGATGGTGTTTAAAAAAATCGATTTTGCTTTGAAGGTACAAGATTTTATAAGGCAAGGATCGTGGCGTTGTTAAAGAATGGGTTATGGCAGGACTTTCTGTGGTAGAGAAAAAGGATTTGCTAGTAGAAAATGTTTTAGAATAGCACCATTACTAAATAATTATTCATTTAATCAGTTGCACATTTAAGCTCTTCTAACAGGCCCCATAAACTCTAACCGTTAGAATAGTAATCGATCTGAAACCTACGAAAAAGTATAAACAACCAAATACAAAGCTGGTAAGAAAGTGTCCGTAATTTATACAATTGGTATTTACCGTAAAAGCTTCCTGTAAAATCCAGTTACTTTTTCATTTACAAACAAGAACTGTTTAAAGGAACAAAAATGGTTTTATTGCCTTATGAATAAAAGCAAAATGGTACCTAATGTATTTTTTATTAGAAGCCTGGCTTCTTAAAAGCTTCTCTTATGCCATGGAATTTAATACAAACGAATCCTATGTGAACTGAGGGAGCACCTAGACTGTCGTAATATTCCTACAGGCATCGTTTAGACCATTTTAGTTGCCATAAATATTCTACAGCACGTACAAACTTTATGTGTACTTGCACTACGAAATTCTAAAAATTCATTTTTGGAAAACTAAGTTGACGGACAATTTGTAAAATGTTTTGACATCGCCCACGGGAATAGCGCAAACTGAATTCTATTCTAAAGTTGCAATTCATATTCTCAGCTTGCAACAACTCCTTAGACCCCTGTTGATTCAAGACCCTTTTCTGGAAACAAGCGTTCGTAGAGTTAATGAAACTTCTACGCTCGAAATTTGTATGTTTACTTACTTGAGCTAGTGCCATACACTCACAGAACTTCGATGGACCTTGTGCGGTGCGGGATATAATATAGAAGCTTCGGACTCTTTAGCTAAATCCTGAAATATAATTAAAGTTTAGTGCTGTGTTTATTGGCGGTCCATTTAATAATAACGCGAGTTGCCATTTCGCATCTAATCCATTCCTTATAGTCCACCTCCTTAACCGTGATACTTGATATAAGCTTTCCATAAAGTTGTGCCGCGAAGTCGCTTACATAAGTAACATTAAGCAGAAATGTTGACCCATTTCGTATTGCTACCTGCACGCACAGTATCTTTCTTACGTGCGAAAATGTATGCTCTGCATAAAAAATTAATACGACGAGATTATCATGAATTTTAGTTTTGGTACGCAAAAACTTCAATCGATGAAAGGGTGTAAATGTCGGTCAATTCTCTACCTATTCAAGTTACTTTCTAACTGTGAAACTTGTAACATTTTTTGCCTCCACTCGTTGGATACAAGTGAAGCTTTACTTGTTCTCGGCTAAGTCTGGGAATTACCCCAAGGGTGAGCAATGAGAAAGGGCGTGATGATGGTATAAACTCTACAATAAGCTAATATAAAAAGAAAAAGGGGGATTGAGCGCCACCGTATCTATATGTTTGATAACACAAGAAATTCAATACTCCTATGAGAAGATACAGAAACTCATGGGATATAAGCACCATAAAAAACTTACAACTTAATGAACTAACACATCTGGAAGCCTCTGGAGCATACTTACAACCTCTTTGATCTCGATGACCCTGAAAGAAAAAGTACACAACAAATGCTCTATTAAAAAGACACTGTTTGTGCTTTTTAATAAAAAAGCATACTAATAATTACGAGTGGATAATCTTGAGATTACCACACCAAAGATATTTGAATCAAAAATGAATACCTAGAACAAATCAGTTGTAGCATATCTTTGTTTTTTAAATTACTTCAGCGTTCGTCTAATTTCATTATTCAAAAAACTTATTTTCTTTAAAATATTCTTATTAAAATTAATTGTGCATGGAATAAAAAACTTAAGTCCAAAAATGAAATTTAATATAGTTTCTCTCTTTTCGTTTTTTTCGAATATGATTACAAATACAAAATAATAAAATTGAATTTTTTATAAATCTGTCTTGACATAACAAGACCTTAATTTTAATAATATCTCATAACAAGGTTTCTGATACCAAATGGACAGATCTGTTTATTGGTTTACATGTTTTTCACATCAGTTTAATTTATTTCTTTAAAAAAATTTAAATCACGTGCAGCTAACTTGGATAAATAAAATTTCAACTTATTCAAGTATAATGACCTTATTAAAATTTGACATCTGTAATGAACTTTTTAAAAAATAGGAAGTGGACTTTAGAATCACAATATTTTAACACATGGATGCTCCGCGTGTCTTACAAAATTATTTTAATAGTATTTCTTAACAATTATATTCCACGTTGTTCTTCGTGCACAAAATTTAGTATAATTAAACAACCTTCGATTACAATTTTATGTGAGCACTTTTAAAGTCTCACAAACATAACAAAAGAAAGGTTTGATACCTGTTTTAATGAAGCTGTTACCCCTAGTTATCGAACTGCGATTCACATTTTCTGGAATCCGCTTACTAACTTGTTGCAACAAAACATCGAACAAAAGCTGTAATTTCTTAATAAACGAACGTTGTCCCAATCTCTTTACATGTATTTCTAGTTACTTCATGCGCTAAGGAAATAAAGATATTTTATATTAGTATTAAATTACTTGAATAATGCGATCTCACCGTTAACAAATACCGACTCGAACCATTTTAAAAAGAAGCGTGGTCTAGTGCCTTGCCGGAGTCACAGGAATGAATCTTCCGTGTTCCAAGACAACCAGCCCTCTTGTGCCTACTTCGGCACGCCTATTCTGAGGCCCCACTTATGAAGAACTTGGGAGCCCATCTGTATATGATGCAGTCTGGACTACATTCTCAAATACAATGGCTGACTTGGTTATTCATTTCAAGCAAGTAAGGAACGGCTCATCTGCTTTGCGCGTCACCTCGTGACCGTATTCACGCAAGCGCTATCCTAATTTTAACGACTGAAAGGATATAATCCGCCTGTAGATTAGGCAACACAAACGACTAGTTCCCTTTTAAATATGTTTTCTGAGTGTATATTATTATTAAATATTTCTGGGTAAAGCATTTAAGCTAATTAAACGGTCATGATTTCCTGTTCTATTGTGGAATTGTTTCTTTCAGATATAACAGTATCAAATACAAAAATCAAATATCACAGACTAAAATTGCACAGATGTGATTCTTCCAAAAATAGTGCTACAGAATATATATTCGTTACAAACTACAAACATATGTTTGGTAAGAAAAGATGAATGTTATGTGTTATCTGAGGCTCAGTAACGCCACATGGGGCTTTCAGCTATCGGTAGCTGTTCGTTGGCGGGTCCTCAGTCTTGCAATTGCAAACAATTCGTTGATAGTCACACAGCGGAATTAACAAGGATTTGTCTGTACATCTGACGACTATTGGCAAAGACAACATAAGGGCGGCTCCATGGCGTAGTGGTATGGGTGTGACTACTACGTGCAAGGTTCCGGGTTCGAATCCCGACACAGTCCGCTTGAAAAATGTTAGGCGAGCATTTTTCACAAAAATACATCCTCGATCGGATGAGAGGTAAAATGGAGGTCCCGTGTGTGAGTGTTGTCAGGCACGTTAAAAATCTCTACCTTGCTTGGAACAGCAAGGGTTCGGCAAAACTCCAAATTTTCCAGGTAAAAAATCTCGCTTCCTGGCCAATGTAGTACCTTTGGATGGGGCATTGGAAAAAAATCACATGTAAGGCCGCCGCATTGGATTCCAAATTATTAATCTTTGTTTTCAAAACTTTTGATTATAACCTTACCTTTCATAAAATATACTGTTAGTATGACTCCATGGTAGTACTTTCGTGGATTTATTCGTCGCCACAGCGTTGAAAAACGTTTATCGCCAATCGTGTTGCTTACATTTAGGAAAATACGTCTCGCGCTTCTTGGCATCACATTCCCTCCATCGAGAACCCTGCCGATGTCGGGTCAAGTGGTTTACTCCCTACCGACTTGCGCCTATGTTTTTTATGGTGAGCGGATTCACCAACCTGGTATGAGTCTTTCAAAAACTACAGTCCACATATTCTGCTTTCAGATTATTAACGCTCGGGTAAGACACAGTGGACTGTAATTTTTTAAACATGAACAAACAAAAATAAAGCAATGAACTTACCCAAGATCTGCAGCTCACTTTAAATAGGCGTTTAAAGGGTGAGATTTAGGATGGTTATTGAAGGAAGGCAAGGATCACCAATTTAGAAATTTAACGTTTTCGAACCCACTCTAAGACGGGTGCAAGGGGTTATTTTGACGTACACACCGATGCCACAATTTACTAGCGAACCCAATCACACCGATGTTTGTTACTATCTGTTTTAATTTAGTTATTGTCAGAATTGGCATATGTTTCAATTTATCTATAAATTAAAATAACCTGTATTGAATGTTATTCTGGCAATAATTTATCGAATTAATAAACTGTAATTTTAAAAATAAAAGGAATTTGTTGCCGGCGTTACCACAGATGCTCCCGAAGTTTTCACTGAACACGCTCTATCGTTTTATCCGCTGTCGTAGCCTCCTGTTGCATTCAATTAATCTTAGAGTATCACTCTTCCTTTCCCTTTATTACACGCATTGGTGCTTGGATTTTCTGTTTTAGTCATAATCTACGTCACCCATTTGAAAGATATTCCGTACCTTTGTTATCTTCTGAATTGCACAATGCTTAGATCCCTTTGCTTGCGTATACTCAACAATCTTATTTTGCTATCGAGCTTGATGCCATTCATTCCGGATCGCCTTTAAAAAAGAGTTTTTGCAAGTTGTCCCCTTTTATTCGTGATGGAATCTTGCGAGTCGGGGGTCGCCTGACTCACCCGCCTTTGTCCTCTGACCGTAAATTTCTCGCTTTGTTACCCAGCAAAAGTAGGTTTACTGATCTTTATGTTACTTACGTTCATTTAAAATACCTTGACGCAGGTACTCAAATGGTCCATTTTCTCGTCAGTCAGCACTTCTGGATTATTCGTTAATGTTCCCCCTCTTCGTTGGTCCTTCGGTCGTGTTGTGGCTGTGCATCCTGAGACGGATGGTGTTGTTAGGGTTGTCACACTTAAAACCGCTCATGGTGAGCCAAAGCGCCCTGTGGCAAAGCTCTGTCTTTTGCTCTCAATGTAGACATTTTTTTTTGTTTTGTAAATCCTTTTTTTCTTTTTTTTCTTTTCTTTTTGTTTTTTCATTCCGCCCCCCCTCTTTTTAATTATTTTCTTTAAAATGCCTTAAATTTTGGTGGGCGGTATGTTCCGTTTATATTTTACATATTTTCCAATTTAGAATTTGTTGATTATTTACCTCCACCCGAAATATTAAAATGTTAGTGCATGTAGCGTAATTACTTCAGGCACCGAGACTGTTGTAGCGCTGTAATAATGAAAAATATATTATCGTTCACATGTTCAAGAATATTTCCACCTGCTTTGGAGAAGACAAATGAAGATCGATTTTCATTTCCTGTGAAAGATGGACGCTTTTGCTACAGTTTTACAATCGCATCTCATTCTGAACGACCGCTTTAAATAATTGTGTTTTGCTTTGCTCTATAGACAGAGGTAAGTGTTTGAAGTAATTGTTTGTTTTGTTTAAAATCATTAATTATATGTTTTCTGTTAATTATCATTTACTTTCGTATACATGTCCACTTTTCTTTACAACAGAGCTTGTAACATTTTTTTGTTTATGCATCTAAGTATTGCATTTCGTGCCCTGTTAGTTGCCTGAATTTAGGCGTATCTATCCCCGCAAACACGCTTAAAGCCTAGCGCAGTCGTAATTGGAAATGACCATGCGCATAGAAATAGAACGTGGAATATTCTTGCTAGTCCTCCAGTTGTAGTCGCCAGACACGTTTTTAAGAAAAGATGTGTGGTGAATTTTGGGGCTCTTATGACTGAAAAGCTTCAGTCATGGCAGTTACGTTTGGCGTTGTGGTACAACCATAGCTACAAACTCTGATAGAACATAACTCCAATAATATTTATAAGACGCAAGCAAACAATACCCGTATAATTTTATGGATTGGAAAGTCGACAAGGATTTTATTTTCATTTCAATCTTCACATCTCAGGATGTAACCTGTAGTTTTGGTTAAAACTTGCTCTCCTGTTTCTTTTAAAAAATGGCTGACGCTTGATGATGCGTAAACAGGTGTTGAGTAATTTTTTTGTTGTAACTTAATACGTAAAACTCTGGTGAGTACCATTTTTTTATGATCCGGAGGAATCAACTCGAAGGTTATGAACCTGGTTGGAAAGCTGCACTAGCTAACAATAATTCTTAATTATGAAACTAAGAACCTTGATCCAAAAGTTTAAACAATATCTAGTTGAAACAAATGCTGTTTTTATTTTATTGTAATTTAAATAATTTGATAAAATTTTCATGTGCTCATATTTTATTTTAAAACATTTATTAAGAACAACACCATATTAAAATCACACATGTTATGATAATAATAGGTTTCATGTGTTTGTTTGAAACAATTGACAATTATGTTACTAAGCAACTTTTACTTTGAGATATTTGAAGATATGGAGTTTTAACATAAAGTAAATTTTTGTAAGCTAAATCCAAGATCTTAGATTACAAGCAATATAAATTGTGTGTTTAGATTTTGAATAATACCTTTTTAAAGAACAGGTCTACAATGTTGGTAATTGTAATTTTTGCTAACTGAATAATTTTTATTTAACATTCATGCTCATGATATAGTTACACTGTAACCCTCTTTAATTTTTTTTGTACATAGTTGAGAACAAACACAATTGTTTTTATTATTAGATACAAGTCAGAACTTATGATAGTTTTATTTCCAACAGCTCAATAAATGAAATAAGTAAGCTTTCCATTTTGATTGAGATAAAAATAAGTAATTAAATTATGTTCTTTTATTCTTAACTTCAGGTGGGTGTGATTTCCTTAAGGTTTATCTGCGTCTGTCCTTAAGATGAATTTTTGTGTTGATGCTGTGGCACCCTATTTTATTCAAAGACAGGTTTAGTCTCAGAAAGAACCCCCCAGCTTATGCCTCCGCAGGAATAGACTCCGAGTTTAGACCGAGAGCATGCTATCTTTTCTTTGCAACATCAACGTGGCCCCACTACATCTTCAATAAAGGCCCATCTCTGAAATTATTTTAGGCAAAGAAAAATATAACATTACATGCTATCGAAGTTACCGCAAAAAATTACATATACTATTTTTCTTTTCTATGACGTAGTGCGTCTAACTAATCGATTTTCAAGTTGATAAATTTTTTTTGTGGCCGGTCATCTTGTTCTGACACTTTCACATTCGATTCCAAAAGCAACATGATATATTTACGTTCGCAACAATTTTTTACGGTTGTAATTTATGAGTATACGAATATTGACAGCAATCTGCCATGGTTGCGGGTTCTTTAAGTTCTTGTAAGTTCCTAATTTTTACCACGATTTACATGCAAGGCATTAATTTTTATGTTTGGATTTATGACTATTGAAGTTGTAGAGTGTGTTGGTTTGATTCTATGGTTAATGTTATGTTTTTGAACTTGTACAAATGTATACCAATAAACTTACCTACGCTGGTTATTAACAAAAGTCTATCTGAATTCTTCTAGCTTAATACTTTATTAGAAGAATAATGTTTCGATCTTTATTACCGTTTGCATTTAATATATTCGATACTTTTCTACTTATTTCTATATCCTGTTCAATATAACATTGAAATAGCCAAATTTTAAAATGGCACTTCTTAAGCTCCTACATTTTACAGACGGCTTTCATGCTAAAAGCTCATTAAACTAACAACAAATTAATAAACTCTCTTCTACTATTTAATGTTGATTTGAGTAACGCGCTAGCGTTACAAGAGTTATAAGGACACAGGAGTAGGTACGCGGTTATCTTCAAGGAGGAGATGGTATTAAAACATTGATCTTTCTTTGAAGGTACAAGGTTTGATAAGGCAATGAATGTGGTGTCCTTAGAGAAAGATTATTGGTAACGGGTTTCTGTGATAGGGAAAGAGGATTAGCTAGTAAAAGTGTCTTAGATTGCACAATTACTAAATAATTATTCACTTCGTCAATTGCACATTTTGCTCTCATAAACAGGCGCCATGAACTCGAACCGTTAGAATAATAATCGAACTAAAACCTACGAAAAAGTATAAGCAACTAAATACAAAGTTGATCCGAAAATATCAGTAATTTATACGATTGGAATCTACCATATTAGGTTCTCGTAAAATCCAGTTACTTTTTTAACTGCAAACATGAACTGTTCAAGCAAAAAAGGGTTTTATTACCTCATGAATAAAAGCAAAATGGTACCTGATGTATTTTTTAATAGTAGCCTGGTTTCCTAAAAGCTTCTTTTATGCCGTAGAATTCAATACAAACGAACCCTATGTGAACTGAGGGAGCACCTAGACTGTCGTAATATTCCTACAGGCATCGTTTAGATCATTTTAGTTGCCATAAATGTTCTACAGCACGTACAAACTTTATGTGTACTTGCACTACGAAATTCTAAAAATTCCTTTTTGGAAAACTAAGTTGACGGACAATTTGTAAAATGTTTTGACATCGCCCACGGGAATAGCGCAAACTGAATTCTATTCTAAAGTTGCAATTCATATTCTCAGCTTGCAACAACTCCTTAGACCCCTGTTGATTCAAGACCCTTTTCTGGAAACAAGCGTTCGTAGAGGTAATGAAACTTTTACGCTCGAAATTTGTATGTTTACTTACTTGAGCTAGTGCCATATACTCACAGAACTTCGATGGACCTTGTGCTGTGCGGGATATAATCTAGAAGCTTCGGACTCTTTAGCTAAATGCTGAAATATAATTAAAGTTTAGTGCTGTGTTCATTGGCGGTCCATTTAATAATAACGCGAGTTGCCATTTCGCATCTAATCCATTCCTTGTAGTCCACCACCTTAACCGGGATACTTGATATAAGCTTTCCATAAAGTTATGCCTAGAACTGGTTTGCAGAAATGTTGACCCATGTCGTATTGCCACTTGCACGCACTGCATCTTTTTTACGTGCGAATGTGTATGCTCTGCATATAAAATTAATCGACACGATTATCATGAATATTAGTTTTGGTGCGCAAAAACTTCAATCAATGAAAGGGTGTAAATGTCGGTCAATTCTTTACCTATTCCAGTTACTTTCTAATTGTGAAACTATTTACAAACATATGTTTGGTAAGAAAAGATGAATTTTATGTGTTATCTGAGACTCAGTAACGCCACATGGGGCTTTCAGCTATCGGTAGTTGTTTGTTGGCGGGTCCTCAGTCATTGCAACTGCAATTTTTACACAGAAATGAAGACATGTAAGATAGCGATAACAAATTTTGCGATGAACTTGAAATGTCGATGATCATGTAACAAATTGGAAGAAATTGTAAGTATATCTAACTTCAAGCGGAAAACTAAATGTTACAATAAACTTTGAGTGTTTTACGTGCTGAATTTGTGATATGTCTCTGAATTAAATTTACTCTACAGGGTGTGAAGTAAAGTAAAAGTAAATCAGTTCATCGACTAGTTTTCCGTAGTGCGAGGTGGGTCTCATGCAAGCAGCTATATAAACCTTAGGAAAATACAGGTTCTGCTACTTTCACTAAATACCTATACGATGGAATTTACCTACTTCTAATATTTCTTCAGAACATCTCAGTCATCTGGCTAACCTCAAGCTAGCTAATCCGCTCTTTGCTCAATCTGGACCCATTGATTTCTTACTTGGCGCGAATATTTTCCCCCAAGTGTTATAGACAGTCGCATCCAGGGTGCTAGCGATTAACCTGTTGCTATTCGTACTATTTTTAGATGTGTTTTAATGAGAATCATACCCCCATTTCCGCTTCTAAAGTAACTAGCTAGTTTTGTATGACAGATTCCACTTCCCCATTGGAAGACATTCTCGCTAAATTCTGGGAAGTCAAAGCAGATCCCGCCGCTCAACCTTTCACGCATGAAGAAACTCTTGTTAAAAAACATTTTGTTGATACGTGTTGCCGCACTAAACGAGGTCGATATGTCGTCTCACTGCCGTATAGAGATCAAGAACTATTTTTTTCAGGTAGTCGTGATCTTGCCCTGCAACGATTGGTTTCTTTAAAAAATCGTCTACTTAAGCAGCCTCGTCTTTACGAACAGAACGTTTCGTTCATGCGTGAATATCTGGATTCTCAACATATGCAATCTGTTATTATTAGGTCTCATTTGGGCTTTTCTTATTACATACCGCATCATTGCGTTGTGAAACCCGAAAACATAAGTACGAAATTACGAGTTGTCTTCAATTCTTCCGCTAAAACTCTGTCTCAATCGTCCTTAAACGATCACGTGTTTGTTGGGCCCAAACTGCAACCAGATATTACCGCAATTTTGTTACAATTTCATTTACATCCCCATGTTGTCACTGCCGATATTCGTCAGATGTACAGACAAATTTTTGTTAATCCCGCTCGGTGTGACTATCAACGAATTGTTTGGCGTTTCTCCCATGAGGAGCCTATTCAGGATTTTAAATTAAATATCGTTACTTATGGAAGCAATTCTGCTCTTTTTCTTGCCATATTCACGCTTCAGTTGACCGTAGACAAACGGAATTCTTATCCGTTAGCCGCTTTTGCTCTTTGCCACCATACTTATATTAATGACGTTGTTACTGGTGGAGATTCTACTGAATCAACCCTCGCTCTACGTAATCAACTAACTGCTCTTTCAAAACTTGGTGGTTTCAAACTTCATATATGGTCGAGTAACCATCTCGAATTATTAAAAGATCTCTCCTCTACGCAGCAATTCGCGCAACCCCGCTCGTTTGAGGATCCTGATACTCAACCCCTAAAAGTTCTAGGTCTTCAATGGAACCCCACCTCAGATAATTTTTGTTTTCTAGTTCAGCCACTAAGTACCTCCTGTACCAAGCGCAACCTGCTTTCTAACTTAGCCCGTATTTTTGACCCTATGGGACTTTTATCCCCCTTATTTTCCTGGTAAAATACTTAATTCAGCGTTTGTTGTCGTTAAAATTAGAATGGGATGCTCTCCCTACCCCCGACTTCGTCCGTTTGTGGGAAAGATACTTGCATTTGTTACCGATTTTTTCGCATTTCGCTTTACCTCGCTTGCTAATCCCGCCACAGTTTACTACGAGCAAAGTTTACTGTTTGCTGACGTTTCCAAACGTAGCTACTGTGCTGTTGTTTATTTTTGCTTTGCTACCCCTTCCGCCGTTGATGTTCACTTAGTGTGCGCTAAGTCTAAGGTCGCTCCTCGTCGTACAATCTCTTTGCTCCGGCTCAAACTGTTGGCCGCCGCATTGGCGGCTCCGTGGGGTAGTGGTATGTGTGTGACTACTACGCCCAAGATCCTGGGTTCGAATCCCGACACAGTACGCTTGAAAAATCTTAGGCGAGCATTATTCACAAAAATACACCCTCGTTTGGATGAGAAGTAAAATCAAGGTCATATGTATGAGTGTTGTCACGCACGTTAAAGATCCCTACCTTGCGTAGAACAGCAAGGGTTCCAAATTTTCCAGGTAAAAAACTAGCTTCCTGGCCAATGTAGTACCTTCGGGTGGAGCATTGGAAAAAAAATCACATGTAAGGCCACCGCATTGGCATTCAAATTATTAATCTTTGTTATCAAAACCTTTGATTATAACCTTATTTTTCATAAATTTTACTGTTGGTCTGACTCCATGATAGTACCTTCTTGGATTCGTTCCCCGCCGCAGCGTTAGAAAACTTTATCGCCAATCGTGTTGCTTACATTCAGGAAAATACTTCTCGCGCTTCCTAGCATCACATTCCCTCCATCGAGAACCCTGCCGATGTCGGGTCACGTGGTTTACACCCTAGCGACTTGTGCCAATGTTCTTTATGGTGAACGGATTCACCAACCTTGCATCAGTCTTTCAAAAACTACAGTCCACATATTCCGCTTTCAGATGCTCTTGAAGTTCTCACTGAACACGCTCTATTGTTTTATCCGCTGTCGTAGCTCCTGTTGGATTCAATCAATTCTAGAGAATCACCCTTCCTTTCCCTTTATTACATGCATTGGTGCTTGCTTTCTCTGTTTTCGTCATAATCTACGTCACCCATTCGAAGGTATTCCGGACCTTTGTTATCTTTTGAATTGTACAATGCTTTGATCCCTTTGCTTGCGTATACTCAACAATCTTAGTTTGCTGTCGAGTTTGAGGCCATTCATTCCGGATCCCCCTTAAAAAAGAGTTTTCGCAAGTTGTCCCTTTTTATTCGTGATGGAATCTTGCGAGTCGGGAGTCGCCTGGCTTACGCGCTTCTGTCCACTAACCGTAAATTTCCCGCTTTGTTACCTAGTAAAAGTCGGTTTACTGATCTTTATGTTACTTAGTTTATTTTAAATACCTCCACGTGGGAGCTCAAATGGTCCATTTTCTCGTCAGCCAGCACTTCTAGACTATTTCTAGAAAGCAATTTATTCGTCGTATTTTAAGTCATTGTCTAACGTGCTGTAAGACCAATCCGGCCGCATTGCAACACTTTCTCACTTTCCGCTTAGCCGCCTCTCTCGCAGGCACTTGCTCTAGTGAATTCAACAAGATTTTTAGTTCCGTTGGTCCAAGGAGTATTTGCACCCGCTACAATAGCGCTCCAAGTGGTACACACCGTCTCAAGTTGAGTTGAATACCTTAGTGCTGATTAAAGTCGTTAATGTTTCCCCTCTTCGTTGGTTCCTCGGTCGTGTTGTGGCTGTGCATCCTGGGACGGATGGTGTTGTTAGGATGGTCACACTTAAAACTGCTCATGGTGAGCTAATGCGCCCTGTGCCAAAGCTCTGTCCCTTGCCCTCAATGTAGAAAACAATTTTTTTTTGTTTTGTAATGCCTTTTTTTCTTTTTTTTCTTTTTGCTTTTTCATTTCGTCCTCTTTTTTTAATTATTTTCTTGAAAATGCCTTGCATTTTGGGGGGCGGTATGTTCTGTTTATAATGTACATAATTTACCGCTTAATTAATTTTTTTATTTAGAATTTGTTGATTATTTACCTCCACTCAATATATTAAAATGTTATTGCATGTACCGTAATTACGTCAGACACCGAGTCTGTTGTAGTGCCGCGATAACGAGAAAATATATTGTCCACATGTGCAAGAATATTATCATCTGCCTTGGAAAAGGCAAATGAAAAGTTGATTTTCGTTTCCCGTAAAAGCGAAACACGATTATTTAAAGCGGTCGTTCAGAAAGAGATGCGATTGTAAAACTGTAGCGAAAGCGTTCGTTCGCTATAGTTTTACAATCGCATATCGTTCTGAACGACGGCTTTAAATAATCGTGTTTCGCTTCGCTCTACAGACAGAGGTTAGTTTTTAAGTAATTGTTTGTTCTGTTTAAAATCATTAATTATAATTATGTTTTCAGTTAATTATCATTTACTTTCGTATACACGGGCAGGGGGTCAATTCTTGACCGTTCGCTAACGCCAAGGTTACACGCTTACTAGCGAACGCAACCAAATATTATTCTTAGTCAGTCGTTGACAAGCGAAGTCGCTATTTTCTATTCGCTACACAGCGAGCGGGCTCTATAAGCTGTTACAGATGGTAACTTATAAAATTAATGTTGTGTAATGTAATCATTGTCATTGTTTGACGTTTGAAAAATATGGACAATTTGTTTAACGCAAACGTAATGTTAATAGAACATCTAGAATTGGCAGATAGAAATGTAGATACCTATAGAATTCCGCGAAATCCTATAAATCCATTCTTAAGCATGAATGATGATGCATTCCTTAAGACGTTTTGGCTACCAAAAGAGTTAGTTACTTACTTATCTGATGTTTTGGAGATGTATATGACCCGCTAATTAATTCCGGCTTCTTTGATAAATAGTCTACCATCATTTTCCTTTGACTTTTTAAAATTTTTTGGCCACGGGTCTACTTCCTTTGCATTATCGTTTCAAAATTCAAGAAGAATAAAAATGTGAACTTAATGTCAACTTGCTATTAACGTCAAATGTTGTATGCGAAACGTACAAAATTATAAAAATGTTCCTCATCTGCGGTGTTGCAATATATCTTAATCGCTTACTTTAAGGTGTTGCGAATGCTTCAACGAATATGCGTCAAGAATATGTTCCTAATAAAATCGTCGCTAAACAGCATTCACTACGTAGCGAATACGTATCTTAACGAACGATGTCAAGAATTGGACTGCAGTTTTCTTTACAACAGATCTATCGAAATTACCGCAAAAAATTACACATGCTATTTTTCGTTTCCATGGCGTAGTGCGTCCAACTACTCGATTTTCAGGTCAATAGATTTTTATTTTTGTGGTCGGTCATCTTGTTCTCACACTTTCACATTCGATTCCGAAAGCGACGTGATATGTTTACGTTCGCAACAATTTTTTACGGTTGTAATTTATAAGTACACAAATATTGATAGCAATCTGCCATGGTTGCGGGTTCTTTAAGTTGTTGTGAGCTCCTAATTTTTATCATGGTTTACATGTAAGACATTAATTTTTATGTTGGGATTTATGATTATTGAAGCTGTAGAGTATCGGTTCGATTCCGTGGTTCATGTTATATTTTTGAACTTGTACAAATGTATACCAATAAACTTACCTACGCTGGTTATTAGCAAAAGCCTATCTGAATTCTTTTAGCTTATTACATTATTAGAAGAATAATGTTTCGATCTTAATTACCGTTTGTATTTAGTATATTCGATGCTTTTCTGTTTATTTCTGTATCCTGTTTAAAATAATATTAAAATAGCCAAGTTATAAAATGGCACTATTTTAGCTCCTAACTTTTACAGACAGCTATCATGCTAAAAGCTCATTTATTTAGCAACAAATTAATCAACTCTTCTACTATTTAATGCTGATTGCGTAACGCGCTAGCGTTACAAAAACTATAAGGTCACAGGAGTAGGTGCGCGGTATCATTCAGGGAGGAGATCGTGATGAAAAAAATTTGATGTTTTTTTAAAGGTACAAGGTTTGATAAGGCAATGAATGTGGCGTCGTTGGAGAATGTCTTATGGTCTCGGGTTTCTGTAATAGAGAAAAAGAATTAGCTAGTAAGTAGTATCTTAGAATGGCGCAATTACTAAATAATTATTCACCCTTATCAACTGCACTTTTTGCTTTTCTAACAGGCGCCATTAACTTTAACCGTTATAATAACCGATCTGAAACGTACGAAAAAGTATAAGCAACTAGATACAAAGCTGATCAGAAAATATCAGTAATTTATACGATTGGAATTTACCATGGAAGCTTCTTGTAAAATCCAGTTACTATTTCAACTGCAAACATGAACTGTTCATAGGAAAAAAGGGGTTCTATTACCTCATGAATAAAAGTAAAACGGTACTTGATGTATTTTTTAATAGTAGCCTGGTTTCCGAAAAGCTTCTCTTATGCCGTAGAATTCAACACCAGCGACCCTTATGTGAACTGAGGAAGCATCTAGACTGTCGTAATATTCCTACAGGCATCGTTTAAACCATTTTAGTTGCCATAAATATTCTACAGCACCTACAAATTTTATGTGTACTTGCACTACGAAATTCAAAAAATTCCTTCGTGAAAAACTAAGTTGACGGACAATTTGTAAAATATCTTGACATCGTCCTCGAGAATAGCGCAATGTGGATTCTATTCTAAAGTTGAAATTAATATTCTCCGTTTGCAACAACTCCTTAGACCCCTGTTGGTTTAAGACCCTTTTCTAGAATCAAGCGTTCGTAGAGTTAATGAGACTTCTACGCTCGAAATTTGTATGTTTACTTACTTGAGCTAGTGCCATATACTCACAGAACTTCGATGGATCTTGTGCGGTGCGGGATATAATCTAGAAGCTTCGGACTCTTTAGCTAAATCCTGAACTATAATTAAAATTTAGTGCTGTGTTCATTGGTGGTCCATTTAGTAATAACGCGAGTTGCCATTTCGCATCTAATCCATTCTTTATAGTCCACCTCCTTAACCGTGATACTTGATATAAGCTTTCCATATAGTTGTGCCGAGAAGTGGCTTGCAGAAGTGTTGATCCACTTCGTATTGCTACTTGCACGCAGTGCATCTTTCTTACGTGCGAATACGTATGCCCTACATAAAACGTTAATACGACGAGATTATCATGAATATTAGTTTTGGTGCGCAAAAACTTCAATCGATGAAAGGGTGTAAATGTCGGTCAATTCTCTACCTATTCAAGTTACTTTCTAATTGTGAAACTACAAACATATGTTTGGTAAGAAAAGATGAATGTTATGTGTTATCTGAGGCTCAGTAACGCCATATGGGGCTTTCGGCTATCGGTAGCTGTTCGTTCCCGAGTCCTCAGTCATTGCAACTGCAATTTTTACACAGAAATGAAGACATGTGAGATAGCGATAACAAATTTCGCGATGAACTTGAAATATCGATGATCATGTAACAAATTAGAAGAAATTATAAGTACATCCAACTTCAAGCGGAAAGCTAAATGTTACAATAAACTTTGAGTGTTTTACGTGCTGAATTGGCATTACGTCCCGGAATTAAATTTATTCTACAGGGTGCGACTTAAATATCCCCCAATTAATTTGTATACGAACTTAAATATAATTATTAATTTTTAAGAAATAGAATGTTGCATTGTTTATTTAAGGGACATATTATAAAAGATTAATGAAAGTTTAAATCAGACGTAAGAACGGAAGCAGCTATTTTGAATTCCAGACACAACATGATACTGCAGGTGCAGGTCACAATGAACTACAAGAAAGCAATTGTTGGAATTAAGACTACTAATAAATAATACTTTGTAAATTATCAAGAAGTAGCAGACATAAGATCTGCACTTCCCAAAAGATGATACAAGAGCAGGGATTTCATAAATACCTTGATAATCTCCTGATGACCAGTCAGTCTTGAACTTCTTAACTTTAGCATTGTTGGTAGGTCTAGCTACTCATTGGTAATTATTAAAACACAACTTTGATTAATTGTTAATTAAAATTAAGACGTTAATGGATATAACTTACAAGTTGTCAAACCATTTATGTAATTACTATATAAAAATTTATTTGATAGAAGTGTTGTTGGAAAGAAAACTTTCTAAAAAGAAGCTCCCAAAGGCCCATAACCCATCTGGCGCAGTCGGAACGGATTCCAGAAGGGCTCTAGCAAGTCCAAAATCGAGAAACTGGTGTTTGTGAATTTCAATTATTTACTGAAACAAAAAACCAAACAATTTGACTAAGTACAGAATCTACTAAGCCCAATAAAGAACGAAGGCTAATGGAACTGGAAATCTAACTTTTGTGAGCACCATAGGTTCACTTTCCTAACCATTTTCAATTGCATATTGATATTAGCAAGTAAGATTTAAAACAATAGAATTTTATATACGCATTTTATTACATTTATTATCACAATTTATTACTGAAACAATTTACTCAGCTTTATTATAACAAAGGTGTATAATTATACACAGTTCTTTGTACAATTTTTTGTAGTAATTATTTCTTAAGTAATTTATTCAGAAAATATGAAACTTGATGAGATTATAAAGATTTATAATTGCACACATTTATGTACAATTAATTATTGCAACAATTTAATGAATCAGTTATTCAGCAGAAGTCTGAAGTCGATGTAATAGTAGCCTAAGTTTATAATTACGGCCAATATACGTAACAATAAGTGATTCTTTAAATAACTTTAATACAGATTTTACTACGATAACTGAGAATAAAATTTATAAAAATGAATACTGAAACCCTGAGATTATACTTAGATTCAATACCAATATACGATGATAATCAGGCTTTATTAGATACCCTGTTGGTTGTTCAAACTACTCACCACGTTAGTAATTATTAACTTCGATTATTTTAATGAGAAGACGTTAAGAAATATAACGTACAAGTTGTCTAACCATGTATGCAATTACTGTATACATAAATTTAATAGAAGCGTTTTTGCAAAGAAATCTTATTAAAATGTAGCTTGCAAAGGCCCAAAACCTATCTGGCGGGGAGAAATGTAAAAGTAAATTAGTTCACTGATTAGCTCTCAGTAGTGCGAGGTGGGTTTCATGCAAGCAGCTATATAAAGCTTAGAAGAATACAAGTTGTGCTACTTCCACTAAATACCTGTACGCTATAACGGTTTTTAAACTTACGCGTCGACATGTTGACTTTGAGCACCAACCAACCAAACAATAAATATCACAAAAGAAAGCTGTTCGGAAGATGGGTATCCAGTGTAACCGTTTTGGTAGATTGTTACGGGTAAAAGAAGTAGTTATAAAATTTAGATTTATTTGCTTTAAAGGAAGACGGCTCTGTAAAAATATATAGGTACAAAAATAAAGGAATGAACGTCATCAAGCAAAAATTCTACATTACACAAACGCATGCGCTGTAAGGTTCGTTTTTTGTCAAAATCGAGGGGCGATAAACCGTCGGAAAGAGCAATTTTTTTTGATATTATCCATTATACGGAAAACGCTTTTTCCGTATAAATCTCCCTTGTTTTGATATCCTAAGTTGTATAACTTTATATCCTGCCTTTCTCGAAAGTACCTATAAAAATACTTATTAATTTTGTTATGTTCTAAGAAATTTCTTAAATAAAATATTTTTTCCATATAAAATACCGTTAGACGAGGTACCTGGATACATTCTACAAATAGCTGACTTCACCTCATTCATAAATAAATTCAAATAAAAATTCAACCTAAACTTAAACTCAACTCCAAAAAGCAATATCAATAAAAATACAAATTTATTTTCCTAAAAAAACAATTTCTTAACGTCAAATCTGGCCAGGTATTGCTAAAATAAATTCTAAAAGAAAAACAATAAAATAAGCTGCATCACGAAACAAACTTTAGAGAATGCACTAATAACAATTCTTTCCATACTTCTCCCTTCTAAATCTTCTTTGGGGATTATACCACTCATAGTTTTTAAAATTATCTTTATTAACGTTTCGATCCATGACCTAGGATCGTTTTCAAAATAATAATTATTAACTTTGATTATTTTAATAAGAAGACGTTAAGGAATATAACGTACAAGTTGTCAAACCATGTATGCAATTACTGTATACATAAATTTGATAGAAGTGTTTTTGCAAAGAAAGCTTATTATTTCGAACATCAATAAATCAAAGTCACCTTCAATTTATGTCATAAATGTCAAACTTGAAGTTTTTATTATTTTGAAAACGATCCTAAGTCATGGATCGAAACGTTAATAAAGATAATTTTAAAAACTATGAGTGGTTTAATCCCCAAAGAAGATTTAGAAAAATACTAAACAAACCACAACAAACATACAGGGAATACTTTTCCCGTTGAACCATTTGATATTATAAATCCTACTTTGGTTGGAAATGCACTTAATAAGACAGAGAATACAAGTTGTCCCTTCCATTCATTCGCTTTAAAGTAATTCAAAAATTAATACGCACATATTTCTTAATATTTTAAAATGATAACATTATGCTTTAAATTTAATCAACACTCGTTCCGCGGATTAATCATTCGCAACAGAATAATCGCTTTCATGTTCCATTAATTTTCTATTTTAAAAAGTACCAATACATTTATATTCAGAACTCCCATATACACCAAGTACACAATATAAACATAATAGTTTATTCTGCTCACAGTTTTCAAAACATTCGTTGTTTAGAGATGTGTTAATGTTTAAATATTTCCATCTTTTGCTTTTAAACAACAGCTACCAATAACTGAACACATCACAACGATTTCAATTTAATGACGGGATGTAATATCCAAATCTCAAACCCTCTTAACGGTCAGAACAATAACAGTTCCACCATCAGATGCATGGAGAGTTTTTTGCCCGCGCGAGAGTAAGTTCGCACATGTTACCATATGCTCGTTTTTGTTGTCCCTGTAATAATTCGATCTGTTCGTAGAGCTACTTTTCATTCAACTTTCCACTGCTAATTCGTCTTACTACATTGTACTTTTCAAAGCTAAACTTTCTGCTATATCTTCCCCGGACCGCACAGGTCACCACCATATTACGTCTTAGGATACCATGATATACCGATTTGTAACTAACTTACTTTGTTTCTTTCTGTTCTGCTCTAACAGATCTTTTTTTTTCCCACCAGAAACCATACAAATTTTGATCATCATCTGGTTAATACAATGTATGGAATTTAATCTATGCTTAATACACTGATTGCCACAACGCATCAATATATCACAATGTATTTAGCTATGAAATCTGTATACGTAGTGTTAGTCGCATTACAATGTCTGCTTTGTAGTTTTTAAAGTGCCATTGTCCTTTACTACGCTACAATGCATCTAAAAGAATACATTTCTACTTCTTCGTCTAAATTATTTTTATGTAATCAAAATTTGAAGTATTATAATTACTAAAGAATAATTATTTGCCGAATCTTTTATACAAAGTAGGGCCATATATCTTGTCCCTTTAAAATTAAATTTTCATTCTTTAACGTATAATTTACTGTTAGCGCATCGCACCGCGATACAAATTTCTACTATAGCGAGAGGTTGCTGGAGCATCGGTTAAATCCTTCTCGCCTCTTTCTACTAATTTCTAACAAACAAATAAGAAAACTCCACTTTGTGTATACCAAACGTATACTGTAAGCAACAGCAAGAAAAGATAAAAAACTTTGATCTACCCCTAATTGGTCAAATACGCAAGCAACTAAGAAACAATTTAGTATTATCCATTACGCAACTGCACACAAAGTCAACCAATTTAATTTTTGTGCTATTTTGTCACTACAACATTGTACTTCTCCCTGGGAGAATTCTGTATTTACAAAACGCTAAAAATAGGCGTGCACAAACGTTACTAGTTCTTTTGAATAATAAATTCCGCACATTATTATTATTATTATCTCCAAGCACAGTAATTAAGCACAACAAGATAGCATGTGACGGTTATAAGATAGATAACAAAATTCAATCGATTTATAGTTTTCTTTTCATTAAGACAGGTAAAAATTCAACTATGGTTACACATAACACTGACAACTTTATTGAGACCAGTAAATTACATCCACCTTTTTTTCTCCCGCGTTCGGAAACTTGTTTCCACCATCAGTTCTGGGGTTAATTACATAGTTTTCAACTTATATTTTACCGAAATGGTGGTAAGTGTGTCGATCGAATTCGAACCTCTGCCAACTCATGTGTGGTATCAAATAACTGGTGATTTCCTCTTTAGATATCCGGGGTTTGTTTATAGGTTTTAAGGTCAAAGGTTATTGCACGCTGTGGTTGTTTTGTGGTCAGTGTCATTCTGTCCACGTGAACCCTTAATGCGGTACCACGATTTTCCATTTGATACCGATCGCTGCCTCATTCCCAACACATTCTTATGGCTGTTTTTACGAGTGTGTTTTCGGGTTGTATTCTTTGATTGTTGATGGTTTCCTGTACTTGTATGAATTTGTACGAATAGCTTTAATGTGAACTGTTAATACTCAATTTCTGTCTGTAATTCTTTTGAATTTAATACGAAGAAATGTGAAGAAGTGATATCTACTAATGCTTGTATTTAATATACTGGGTCTTTTCTATTTATTCTTTCACTCTAATTTAATATTATTGTGAAATGGCAACGTTATTAAGTGTGAACTACCAATGTTTCTAAATTTTATACGATGCAGTAGTGTTAAGCACTCATTTAGGTAACCAAATTAAAATACTTTTTTTTTACTACTTAATGCTTCCTTAAGCAACACGCCAGGGTTAAAAGTGTCCCGTATATAACGTGGATCAAATATATGGGTCTCATGATATACTCGTAGAATTGAAAAGAATTGCTACACCTTAATTGCTGCAGTTTAAGGGTAGTATAAACGATTGTAGATTATGCCATATTAAGCTATTTTTAAAAAATAAAATCACTTAAAAACAAAGTGAATAATTAACATAAAATTTTGCATATTTAGCATATGTCGATACATATAGTGCCAAAATGAAGCACATAGTACTTGCAGATATAATTTTCATTATCTGAAACCTTTAAAGACAATTTTAGGTTGAGGCACACTTTTATAGGCAGATTCCGCTGCACGTGATCTGCGGTCGGCTCTGAGGTTTAGTTAGTATGCATGTGAGTATTAAGCCCAAGGTCCGTGTTTCGATTTCCGAGAGGACCGCTTGAAAAATTAGGCGAGCATTTCTCACAATAATAACTCCTCGTTCGAATGAAAGGTGAAATGAAAAACGTGTGTGAATGTTGCCAGGCACGTTGCTTCGTTGCTTCAAACAACAAAGTTTGGCCAAAATTCAAAATTTCTAGGTAGAAGGAATTCGTTTCCTGGCCAATATGGTACTTTTAGGCGGAGCATTTGTATATTAAATGTAGTGGCAGTTACTGCATCGACAGGCAGGTGGATTAATTGTGGCAGCTTTTGCAAGAGTCCGACGTAATCTTTACAATATATGCAAAGTGGTCATGCTTTCCGGCTTGCTGCGGCCAATCCAAAATCTACGCACTTTCTACGACAGTTCCTACGGCGCATATTACCGCTGCCACATTTTATAGGTTTTGAGAAGGTTAGGATAGATCCATAATAAAGAAAATTAACGGAAGTAAAGGAAACTGCTCTTAAGGGCGATCATGGTTAAGGGCGATAATGTAGAATAAATACAAAGTGCAGAATAAACCAACAAGAAAAGTTTGAAGATCATGTTTCGTGCTAAGCTGATCTTAAGTGCATGCGTTAATTTTACCCTACATGAGCGAAATGACGTAGCTTAAAATAGGGCTTTTAGTGGTGCGAGGTGTATTCTATGAAAACAAATGCAAAACCTTAAGGTATATACAAATTTTAACACCTTCACTGAATACCCTTTTACCTACCTTGGTAAAGTTTACAAACTCTATTCGTTACTATCCAGTTACTTTTTTAACTGCAAACATGAACTGTTCAAGGAAAAAAAGGGTTTTATTACCTCATGAATAAAAGCAAAATGGTACCTGATGTATTTTTTAATAGTAGCCTGGTTTCCTAAAAGCTTCTTTTATGCCGTAGAATTCAATACAAACGAACCCTATGTGAACTGAGGGAGCACCTAGACTGTCGTAATGTTCCTACAGGCATCGTTTAGACCATTTTAGTTGCCATAAATGTTCTACAGCACGTACAAACTTTATGTGTACTTGCACTACGAAATTCTAAAAATTCCTTTTTGGAAAACTAAGTTGACGGACAATTTGTAAAATGTTTTGACATCGCCCACGGGAATAGCGCAAACTGAATTCTATTCTAAAGTTGCAATTCATATTCTCAGCTTGCAACAACTCCTTAGACCCCTGTTGATTCAAGACCCTTTTATGGAAACAAGCGTTCGTAGAGTTAATGAAACTTTTACGCTCGAAATTTGTATGTTTACTTACTTGAGCTAGTGCCATATACTCACAGAACTTCGATGGACCTTGTGCTGTGCGGGATATAATCTAGAAGCTTCGGACTCTTTAGCTAAATGCTGAAATATAATTAAAGTTTAGTGCTGTGTTCATTGGCGGTCCATTTAATAATAACGCGAGTTGCCATTTCGCATCTAATCCATTCCTTGTAGTCCACCACCTTAACCGGGATACTTGATATAAGCTTTCCATAAAGTCATGCCTAGAACTGGTTTGCAGAAATGTTGACCCATGTCGTATTGCCACTTGCACGCACTGCATCTTTTTTACGTGCGAATGTGTATGCTCTGCATATAAAATTAATCGACGCGATTATCATGAATATTAGTTTTGGTGCGCAAAAACTTCAATCAATGAAAGGGTGTAAATGTCGGTCAATTCTTTACCTATTCAAGTTACTTTCTAATTGTGAAACTATTTACAAACATATGTTTGGTGAGAAAAGATGAATTTTATGTGTTATCTGAGACTCAGTAACGCGGCATTGGGCTTTCAGCTATCGGTAGTTGTTTGTTGGCGGGTCCTCACTCATTGCAACTGCAATTTTTACACAGAAATGAAGACGATGAACTTGAAATGTCGATAAACATGTAACAAATTGGAAGAAATTGTAAGTACATCTAACTTCAAGCTGAAAGCTAAATGTTACAATAAAGTAAAAGTAAATTAGTTCGCCGAGTAGTTTTCAGTAGTGCGAGGTGGGTCTCATGCAAGCAGCTATATAAACCTTAGGAAAATACAGGTTCTGCTACTTTCACTAATACCTGTACGCTGGAATTTACCTACTTCTATTATTTCTTCAGAACATCTTAGTAATCTGGCTAACCTCAAGCTAGCTAATCCTCTCTTTGCTCAATCTGGTCCCATTGATTTCTTACTTGGCGCGAATATTTTCCCCCAAGTGTTATAGACAGTCGCATCCAGGGTGCTAGCGATTAACCTGTTGCTATTCGTACTATTTTTAGATGTGTTTTAATGAGAATCATACCCCCATTTCCGCTTCTAAAGTAACTAGCTAGTTTTGTATGACAGATTCCACTTCCCCATTGGAAGACATTCCCGCTAAATTCTGGGAAGTCAACGCAGTCCCCGCCGCTCAACCTTTCACGCATGAGCAAACTCTTGTTGAAAAACAGTTTGTTGATACGTTTTGCCGCACTAAACAAGGTCGATATGTTGTCTCACTGCCGTTTAGAGATCAAGAACCATTTTTTTTTCAGGTAGTCGTGATCTTGCCCTGCAACGATTGGTTTCTTTAAAAAATCGTCTACTTAAGCAGCCTCGGCTTTACGAACAGAACGTTTCGTTCATGCGTGAATATCTGAATTCTCAACATATGCAATCTGTTATTATTAGGTCTCATTTGGACTTTTCTTATTACATACCGCATCATTGCGTTGTGAAACCCGAAAACATAAGTACGAAATTACGAGTTGTCTTCAATTCTTCCGCTAAAACTCTGTCTCAATCGTCCTTAAACGATCACGTGTTTGTTGGGCCCAAACTGCAACCAGATATTACCGCAATTTTGTTACAATTTCATTTACATCCCCATGTTGTCACTGCCGATATTCGTCAGATGTACAGACAAATTTTTGTTAATCCCGCTCGGTGTGACTATCAACGAATTGTTTGGCGTTTCTCCCATGGGGAGCCTATTCAGGATTTTAAATTAAATATCGTTACTTATGGAAGCAATTGTGCTCTTTTTCTTGCCATATTCACGCTTCAGTTGAACGTAGACGAACGGAATTCTTATCCGTTAGCCGCTTTTGCTCTTTGCCACCATACTTATATTAATGACATTGTTACTGGTGGAGATTCTATTGAATCAACCCTCGCTCTACGTAATCAACTAACTGCTCTTTTAAAACTTGGTGGTTACAAACTTCATACATGGTCGAGTAACCATCTCAAATTATTAAAAGATCTCTCCTCTACGCAGCAATTCGCGCAACCCCGCTCCTTTGAGGATCCTGATACTCCACCCTTAAAAGTTCTAAGTCTTCAATGGAACCCCACCTCAGATAATTTTTGTTTTCTAGTTCAGCCACTAAGTACCTCCTGTACCAAGTTCAACCTGCTTTCTAACTTAGCCCGTATTTTCGACCCTATGGGACTTTTATCCCCCTTATTTTCCTGGTAAAACACTTAATTCAGCGTTTGTTGTCGTTAAAATTAGAATGGGATGCTCTCCCTACCCCCGACTTCGTCCGTTTGTGGGAAAGATACTTGCATTTGTTACCGATTCTTTCGCATTTTGCTTTACCTCGCTTGCTAATCCCGCCACAGTTTACTACGTGCAAAGTTCACTGTTTGCTGACGTATCCAAACGTAGCTACTGTGCTGTTGTTTATTTTTGCTTTGCTACCCCTTCCGCCGTTGAGGTTCGCTTAGTGTGCGCTAAGTCTAAGGTCGCTCCTCGTCGTACAATCTCTTCGCTCCGGCTCAAACTGTTGGCCGCCGCATTGGCGGCTCCGTGGGGTAGTGGTATGTGTGCGACTACTACGCCCAAGATACCAGGTTTGAATTCCGACACGGTCCGCTTGAAAAATGTTAGGCGAGCATTATTCACAAAAATACACCCTCGTTCGGATGAGAAGTAAAATCAAGGTCTTATGTATGAGTGTTGTCACGCACGTTAAAGATCCCTACCTTGCGTAGAACAGCAAGGGTTCCAAATTGTCCAGGTAAAAAACTAGCTTCCTGACCAATGTAGTACCTTGGGGTGGAGCATTGAAAAAAAATCACATGTAAGGCCACCGCATTGGCATTCAAATTATTAATCTTTGTTATCAAAACCTTTGGTTATAACCTTATCTTTCATAAAATTTACTGTTGGTCTGACTCCATGATAGTACCTTCGTGGATTCGTTCCCCGCCGCAGCGTTGGAAAACTTTATCGCCAATCGTGTTGCTTACATTCAGAAAAATACGTCTCGCGCTTCCTAGCATCACGTTCCCTCCATCGAAAACCCTGCCGATGTCGGGTCACGTGGTTTATACCCTAGCGACTTGTGCCAATGTTCTTTATGGTGAACGGATTCACCAACCTTGCATCAGTCTTTCAAAAACTACAGTCCACATATTCCGCTTTCAGATGCTCTTGAAGTTCTCACTGAACACGCTCTATCGTTTTATCCGCTGTCGTAGCTCCTGTTGGATTCAATCAATTCTAGAGAATCACCCTTCCTTTCCCTTTATTACATGCATTGGTGCTTGCTTTCTTTGTTTTCATCATAATCTAAGTCACCCATTCGAAGGTATTCCGGACCTTTGTTATCTTTTGAATTGTACAATGCTTTGATCCCTTTGCTTGCGTATACTTAACAATCTTAGTTTGCTATCGAGTTTGAGGCCATTCATTCCGGATCCCCCTTAAAAAAGAGTTTCCGCAAGTTGTCCCTTTTTATTCGTGATGGAATCTTGCGAGTCGGGAGTCGCCTGGCTTATGCGCTTCTCTCCACTAACCGTAAATTTCCCGCTTTGTTACCTAGCAAAAGTCGGTTTACTGATTTTTATGTTACTTAGTTTAATTAAAATACCTTCACGTGGGTGCTCAAATGGTCCATTTTCTCGTCAGTCAGCACTTCTGGATTATTTCTAGAAAGCAATTTATTCGTCGTATTTTGAGTCATTGTCTAACGTGCTGGAAGAACAATCCGGTCGCATTGCAACACTTTCTCACTTTCCGCTTAGCCGCCTCTCTCGCAGGCACTTGCTCTAGTAAATTCAACAAGATTTTTGGTCGTGTTGGTCCAAGGAGTATTTGCACTCGCTACAATAGCGCTCCAAGTGGTACACACCGTCTCAAGTTGAGTTGAATACCTTAGTGCTGATTAAGGTCGCTAATGTTCCTCCTCTTCGTTGGTTCTTCGGTCGTGTTGTGGCTATGCATCCTGGGACGGATGGTGTTGTTAGGGTGATCAGACTTAAAACCGCTTATGGTGAGCTAATGCGCCCTGTGTCAAAGCTCTGCCTCTTGCCCTCAATGTAGAAAACATTTTATTTTTGTTTTGTAATGCCTTTTTTTCTTTTTTTCTTTTCGCTTTTTCATTCCGTCCCCTTTCTTTAATTATTTCCTTGAAAATGCCTTTTTTGGGGGGCGGTATGTTCTGTTTATAATGTACATAATTTCCCGCTTAATTTATTTTCTTATTTAGAATTTGTTGATTATTTACCTCCACCCAATATATTAAAATGTTATTGCATGTACCGTAATTACTTCAGACACCGAGTCTGTTGTAGTGCCGCGATAACGAGAAAATATATTGTCCACATATGCAAGAATATTATCATCTGCCTTGGAGAAGACAAATGAAAAGTTGATTTTCGTTTAAAGCGGTCGTTCAGAACGAGATGCGATTGTAAAACAGTAGCGAAAGCGTTCGTTCGCTATAGTTTTACAATCGCATATCGTTCTGAACGACGGCTTTAAATAATCGTGTTTCGCTTCGCTCTATAGACAGAGGTTAGTGTTTAAAGTAATTGTTTGTTCTGTTTAAAATCATTAATTATAATTATGTTTTCAGTTAATTATCATTTACTTTCGTATACACGGTCAGTTTTCTTTACAACAGATCTATCGAAATTACAGCAAAAAAGTACACATGCTATTTTTCGTTTCCATGGCGTAGTGCGCGTAACTACTCGATTTTCAGGTCAATAGATTTTTATTTTTGTGGTCGGTCATCTTGTTCTCACACTTTCACATTCGATTCCGTAAACGACGTGATATGTTTACGTTCGCAACAATTTTTTACGGTTGTAATTTATGAGTACACAAATATTGATAGCAATCTGCCATGGTAGCGGGTTCTTTAAGTTGTGTGCTCCTAATTTTTATCATGGTTTACATGTAAGGCATTAATTTTTATGTTGGGATGTATGATTATTGAAGCTGTCGAGAATCGGTTCGATTCCATGGTTCATGTTATATTTTTAAACTTGTAGAAATGTATACCAATAAGCTTACCTACGCTGGTTATTAGCAAAAGTCTATCTGAATTCTTTTAGCTTATTACACTATTAGAAGAATAATGTTTCGATCTTAATTACCGTTTGTATTTAATATATTTGATGCTTTTCTGTTTATTTCTGTATCCTGTTTAAAATAATATTAAAATAGCCAAGTTATAAAATGGCACTATTTTAGCTCCTAACTTTTACAGACAGCTTTCATGCTAAAAGCTCATTTATTTAACAACAAATTAATCAACTCTTCTACTATTTAATGCTGATTGCGTAACGCGCTAGCGTTACAAAAACTATAAGGACACAGGAGTAGGTGCGCGGTTTCATTCAGGGAGGAGATCGTGACAAGAAAAATTTTATGTTTTTTTTTAAAGGTACAATCTTTGATAAGGCAATGAATGTGGCTTCGTTGGAGAATGTCTTATGGTCTTGCGTTTCTGTAATAGGGAAAAAGAATTAGCTAGTAAAGAGTATCTTAGAATGGCGCAATTACTAAATAATTATTCACCCTTATCAACTGCACTTTTTGCTTTTCTAACAGGCGCCATTAACTTTAACCGTTATAATAACCGATCTGAAACGTACGAAAAAGTATAAGCAACTAGATACAAAGCTGATCAGAAAATATCAGTAATTTATGCGATTGGAATATACCATGGAAGCTTCTTGTAAAATCCAGATACTATTTCAACTGCAAACATGAACTGTTCATAGGAAAAAAGGGGTTTTATTACCTCATGAATAAAAGTAAAACGGTACCTGATGTATTTTTTAATAGTAGCCTGGTTTCTTAAAAGCTTCTCTTATGCCGTAGAATTCAACACCAGCGACCCCTTTGTGAACTGAGGGAGCACCTAGACTGTCGTAATATTCCTACAGGCATCGTTTAAACCATTTTAGTTGCCATAAATACTCTACAGCACGTACAAATTTTATGTGTACTTGCACTACGAAATTCTAAAAATTCCTTCATGAAAAACTAAGTTGTCGGACAATTTGTAAAATGTCTTCGAGAATAGCGCAATGTGGATTCTATTTTAAAGTTGAATTTAACATTCTCAGTTTGCAACAACTCCTTAGACCCCTGTTGGTTTAAGACCCTTTTCAGGAAACAAGCGTTCGTAGAGTTAATGAAACTTCTACGCTCGAAATTTGTATGTTTACTTACTTGAGCTAGTGCCATATACTCACAGAACTTCGATGAACCTTGTGCGGTGCGGGATATAATCTAGAAGCTTCGGACTCTTTAGCTAAATCCTGAAATATAATTAAAATTTAGTGCTGTGTTCATTGGCGGTCTATTTAGTAATAACGCTAGTTGCCATTTCGCATCTAATCCATTCTTTATAGTCCACCTCCTTAACCGTGATACTTGATATAAGCTTTCCATATAGTTGTGCCGAGAAGTGGCTTGCAGAAGTGTTGACCCATTTCGTATTGCTACTTGCACGCAGTGCATCTTTCTTACGTGCGAATATGTATGCCCTACATAAAACGTTAATACGACGAGATTATCATGAATTTTAGTTTTGGTACGCAAAAACTTCAATCGATGAAAGGGTGTAAATGTCGGTAAATTCTCTACCTATTCAAGTTATTTTCTAATTGTGAAACTACAAACATATATTTGGTAAGAAAAGATGAATGTTATGTGTTATCTGAGACTCAGTAACCCCATATGGGGCTTTCGGCTATCGGTAGCTGTTCGTTGGCGAGTCCTCAGTCATTGCAACTGCAATTTTTACACAGAAATGAAGACATCTAAGATAGCGATAACAAATTTCGCGATGAACTTGAAATGTCGATGATCATGTAACAAATTGGAAGAAATTATAAGTACATCCAACTTCAAGCGGAAAGCTAAATGTTACAATAAACTTTGAGTGTTTTACGTGCTGAATTGGCATTACGTCTCGGAATTCAATTTACTCTACAGGGTGCGACTTAAATATCCCCCAATTAATATGTATACGAACTTAAATATAATTATTAAGTTTTAAGAAATAAAATGTTGCATTGTTTATTTAAAGGACATATTATAAAAGGTTAATGAAAGTTTAAATCAGACGTAAGAACGGAAGCAGCTATTTTGGATTCCAGACACAACATGATACTTCAGGTGCAGGTCACAATGAACTACAAGAAAGCAATTGTTGGAATTAAGACTACTAATAAATAATACATTGTAAATTATCAAGAAGTAGCAGACATAAGATCTGCACTTCCCAAAAGATGATACAAGAGCAGGGATTTCATAAATACCCTGATAATCTCCTGATGACCAGTCAGTCTTGAACTTCTTAACTTTAGCATTGTTGGTAGGTCTAGCTATTCATTGGTAATTATTAAAACACAACTTTGATTAGTTGTTAATTAAAATTATGACGTTAATGGATATAACTTACAAGTTGTCAAACCATTTATGTAATTACTGTATAAAAATTAATTTGATAGAAGCGTTGTTGGAAAGAAAACTTTCTAAAAAGAAGCTCCCAAAGGCCCATAAACCATCTGGCGCAGCCGAAACGGATTCCAAAAGGGCTCTAGCAAGTCCAAAATCGAGAAACTGGTGTTTGTGAATTTCAATTATTTACTGGAACAAAAACCAAACAATTGGACGAAGTACAAGGTCCACTAAGCCCAATAAACAAGGAAGGCTAATGGAACTGGAAATCAAACTTTTGTGAGCACCATAAGTTCACTTTCCTAACCATTCTCAATTACATATTGATATTAGCAAGTAAGATTTGAAGCAATAGAATTTTATATGCGCATTTTATGCACAAGTTATTATTACATTTATTATCACAATTTATTACTGAAACAATTTACTCAGCTTTATTATAACAAAGGTGTATAATTATACACAGTTCTTTGTACAATTTTTTGTAGTAATTATTTTTTAAATAATTTATTCACAAAATCTGAAACTTGATGAGACTATAAAGGTTTATAATTGCACACATTTATGTACAATTATTGCAACAATTTAATGAGTCAGTTATTCAGCAGAAGTCTGAAGTCAATGTAATTTTATCCGAAGTTTATAATTACGGGCAATATACGTAACGATAAGTGATTCTTTAAATAACTTTAATACAAATTTTACTACGGTAACTGAGAATAAAATTTATAAAAATGAATACTGAAACCCTGAGATTATACTTAGATTCAATACCAATGTACGATGATAATCAGGCTTTATTAGATACCTTGTTGGTTGTTCAAACTACTCACCACGTTAGTAATTATTAACTTTGATTATTTTAATAAGAAGACGTTAAGGAATATAACGCACAAGTTGTCTAACCATGTATGCAATTACTGTATACATAAATTTGATAGAAGTGTTTTTGCAAAGAAAACTTATTAAAAAGTAGCTTCCAAATGCCCAAAAACCTATCTGGCGGGGAGTAACGTAAAAGTAAATTAGTTCACCGACTAGCTTTCAGTAGTGCGAGGTGGGTTTCATGCAAGCAGCTATATAAAGTTTAGGAGAATACAAGTTGTGCTACTTCCACTAAATACCTGTACGCTGTAACGGTTTTTGAACTTCCGCGTCGACATGTTGGCTTTGAGCACCAACCAACCAAACAATAAATATCACAAAGGAAAGCTGTTCGGAAGATGGGTATCCAGTGTAACCGTTTTGGTAGATTGTTACGGGTAAAAGAAGTAGTTATAAAATTTAGATTTATTTGCTTTAAAGGGAGACGGCTCTGTAACAATATACGGGTACAAAAATAAAGGAATGAACGTCATCAAGAAAAAAATACTGAAAAGCAAAAATTCTATATTACACAAACGTATGCGCTGTAAGGTTCGTTCTTTGTCAAAATCGAGGGGCGATAAACTGTCGGAAAGAGCAATTTCTTTTGATATTATCCATTATACGGAAAACGATTTTTTCGTATAAATCTCCCTTGTTTTGATATCCTAAGTTGTATAACCTCATATCCTGCCTTTCTCGAAAGTACCTATAAAAATACTTATTAATTTTGTTATGTTCTAAGAAATTTCTTAAATAAACTATTTTTCCCATATAAAATACCATTAGAGGGGTAGCTAGATATATTATACAAATAGCTGACTTCACCTAATTCCTAAACTTAAACTCAATTCCAAAAAGCAATATCAATAAAAATACAAATTTATTTTCCTAAAAAAATAATTTTGTAACGTCAAATCTGGCCAGGTATTGCTAAAATAAATTCTAAAGGAAAAACAATAAAATATGCCGTATTACGAAACAAACTTTAAAGAATACACTAATAATAATGCTTTCCATACCTTTCCCGTTGAACCATTTAATATTATAAATCCCATCGATTTATAGTTTTCTTTTCATTAAAACAGGTAAAAATTCAGCTTATGGTTACACAAAACACTGACAACTTTATTGAGACCCGTAAATTACATCCACGTTTTTCTTACCCTCGTTCGGAAACTTGTTTTCACCATCAGTTCTGGGGTTAGTTACATAGTTCTCAACTTATATTTCACCGAAATGGTGTTAAGTGTGTCGATCGAATTCGAACCTCTGCCAACTCATGTGTGGTATAAAATAACTGGTGATTTCCTCTTTAGATATCCGGGGTTTTTTATAGGTTTCAAGGTCCAAAGGCTATTGCACGCTGTGCTCATCTTGTGGTGAGTGTCATTCTGTCCACGTGAACCCTTAATGCGTTACCACGATTTTCGATAGCGAAAGCTGCGTCATTTCCAACACATTTTTATGGCTGTTTTTACGAGTGTGTTTTTTGGGTTGTATCCTTCGATTGTTGATGGCTTCCTGTACTTGTATGAATTTGTACAAATAGCTTTAATGTAAACTGTTAATACTCAATTTCTGTCTATAATTCTTTTGGATTTAATACGAAGAAATGTGAAGTACTGATATTTACTGACGCTTCTATTTAATATACTGGTCCCTTCCTATTCATTCATTCATTCTAATTTAATATTATTGTAAAATAGCAACGTTATTAAGTGTAATCTACCAATGCTTCTAAATTTTATACGATGTAGTAGTGTTAAGCACTTATTTAACTAACCAAATTTAATAAATTCTTTTTCACTACTTAATGCTTCCTTAAGCAACGCGCCATGGTTAAAAGTGTCCCGTATATAACGTGGGTCAAATATATGGGTCTCGGGATATACTCGTATAATTGAAAAAAAATGTTATACCCTAATTCTTGCAGTTTAAGGGTAGTTTAAACGATTGTAGATTGTGCCATATTGGACTATTTTTAAAAAATAAAATCAGTTAAAAGCAAAGTGAACAATTAATATAAAATCCTGCTACGCAGCATATCTCGATACATATAACACCGGAATGAAGCACATAGTACTTGCAGTTATAATTTTTAATATCTGGAACCTTTAAAGACAATTTCAAGTTACGGCATACGTTTATAGGCAGATTTCGCTGCACGTGATCTGCGGGCGGTTCTATGGCTTAGTTGATGTGCTTGTGAGTGCTAGCCCAAGGTGCATGTTTTGATTCCTGACACAGACCGCTTGAAAAATTAGGCGAGCATTTCTCACAATAGTAGCTCCTCGTTCAAATGAGAGGTAGAATGAAAAACGTGTGTGAATGTTGTCACGCACGTTGCTTCGTTGCTTCGAACAACAAATGTTAGGCAAAATTCAAAATTTCTAGGTAAAAGGAACTCGTTTTCTGGCCAATATGGTACCTTCGGGTGGAGCATCTGTAAATGTAGGAAAAGTTACTGCACCGCCAGACAGGTGGATTATTTGTAGTAGCTTTCTCAAAAGACCGACGTAATCTTGACAATATCTGCAAAGTGGTCATGCTTTTCGGCTTGCTGCGGCCAACCCATGTCGGCAACAAATTCTACGCATCTTCTACGACAGTTTCTACGACGCATATTACCGCTGCCACATTTTATAGGTTTTGAGAAGTTTAGGATAGATCCATAATAAAGAAAATTAACGGAAGTAAAGAAAACTGTTCTTAAGGGCAATCATGGTTAGGGGCGATAATGTAGAATAAATACAAAGTGCAGAATAAACCAAGAGAAGTTTGAAGATCATGTTTCGTGCTAAGCTGATCTTAAGTGCATGAGTTAATTTTACTCCACATGAGCGAAATGACGTAGCTCAAGAGAGGGTTTTTAGTGGTGCGGGGTGTGTTCTATGAAAGCAAATGCAAAACTTTAAGGTAAATACAAGTTTTAACATTTTCACTAAATACTCTTTTACCTACCTTGGTAAAGTCTTCAAACTCTATTCGTTTAATAGTCTTTGAGTACCGACACACCTGAAGAAACCCTCAATACAGTTCCTTAAAGGATCGGTGTTCTGAGAAACGCTTTAACGGATCTTACTGCAATAGAGGTTGATGGAGCCTTGTGTACACTTTTCTCGCCGTTTACAAATTCAAAATAAACTCCAATAGTAACAGAATAACTCTAAGTTTTGTTTACCTAACCTATATTATCAAACATGAGTGTCGCGGTCAATAACAAACAAAAACTGCCCCTAGTTGGTGGAATATGCGGGTTTCAAAGAGTGAATAACTTGAATGTAACAATTATATACCTTTAATCAATTAAATTATTACATATGAATTCAGATACAATCGTGATGCTTTTTCATAGACAATTTCTATGTTTACAATACGCTTTAAATCCGGTAGCACCAACGTGCTCTTAATAATAAGTTTGACTCATTCTTATTATTCCATCAAATCACAATTATTAATTATAATTGTAGAACACCATGTAATGATTAGCAAGCGGAAAGTGTGAATTTAAAAACGTACAAGTTTTTTGTATTTACTTTCTGAACGACCTTATAGTGTAAGAAAATAGATGCAGGTCATCAAATACTCTAACCTAACGTTGAATGAATACCTGCATCGCATAGTCTCTTTCGTCTGTAACGGTGTTCATAATTACGAGCTTTGACTTGCGTCTGGAAACTTGTTTACTAGCAATCCCGGAGTGTGATACCACCACTTGAATTACCTGATCTTCAACTTTATACCACACGACGATGGTAGAGTTTGAATCGAATGCGATGCTATATGACTGAAGGTAAAACATAAACAAATAAACCACTCTTGATAGTATCCGAGGTTGTTATTATAAGTTTCTCGTCTATGATAATTACATGCTATTTTTCTTTCCCATGGCGTAGTGCGTCTAACTACTCGATTTTCAAGTCAATAGATTTTAATTTTTGTGGCCGATCATTTTGTTCTAATACTTTCACATTCGATTTCGAAAGCGACGTGATATGTTGACGTTCGCAACAATTTTTTACGGTTGTAATTTATGAGCATATGAATATTAAAACCAATCTGCCATGCTTGCGGGTTTTTTCAGTTCTTGTGAGCTCTTAATTTTTACCACCTTACATGCAAGGCATTAATTTTTATGTTGGGATTTATGATTACTGAAGTTGTAGAGTGTGTCGGTTCGATTCCATTATTCAATTGTATGTTTTTGAACTTGCACGAATGTATACCATTAAACTTACCTACGCTGGTTATTAACAAAAGTCTATCTGAATTTTTCTAACTTAATACCAGAAGAATAATGTCTCGATATTTATTACGGTTTGCATTTAATATATTCAATGCTTTTCTGTTTATTTCTATATCCTGTTCAATATAACATTGAAATAGCCATGTTATAAAATGGCACTACTTAAGCTTCTAAATTTTACAGACATCTTTCACGCCAAACGCTCATTTAACTAACAACAAATTAATAAACTGTCTTCTACTATTTAATGCTGATTTACGTTACGCACTAACGTTACAAGAGTTAGGGCGCAGGAGTTGGTGCGCGGTTATCTTCAGGGAGAAGATGGTGTTGAAAAAATTCAATTTTTCTTTGAAGGTGCAAGATTTGTAAGGCAAAGAACGTGGCGTCATTAGAGAATGGTTTATGATCACGGGTTTCTGTGATAGCGAAAAGGATTAGTCAGTAAACAGTGTCTTAGAATGCCACAATTACTAAATAATTATTCACTTTATTAATTGCACATTTTGTTCTTCTAACAGGCGCCAAAAATTCTAACCGTTAGAATAATAATCGATCTGAAACCTAGGAAAAAGTATAAGCAACTAGATACAAAACTGATCAGGAAAATATCAGTAGTTTATACAATTGGAATTTACCGTAGAAGCTTCTTGTAAAATCCAGTTACTTTTTCAACAGCAAACATGAACTATTTAAAGGAAAAAAAGGGTTTATTACCTCATGAATAAAAGCAAAATGGTACCTGATGTATTTTTTAATAGTAGCCTGGTTTCCTAAAAGCTTCTTTTATGCCGTAGAATTTAATACAAACGAACCCTATGTGAACTGAGGGAGCACCCAGACTCGTAATATTCCTACAGGCATCGTTTAAACCATTTTAGTTGCCATAAATATTCTACAGCACGTACAAACTTTATGTGTACTTGCACTACGAAATTCTAAAAATTCCTTCATGAAAAACTAAGTTGACGGACAACTTGTAAAATGTTTTGACATCGCCCACGGGTATAGCGCAAACTGGATTCTATTCTAAAGTTGAAATTAATATTCTCAGCTTGCAACAACTCCTTAGACCCCTGTTGGTTCAAGACCCTTTTCTAGAAACACGCGTTAGTAGAGTTAATGAAACTTCTACGCTCGAAATTTGTATGTTTACTTACTTGAGCTAGTGCCATATATTCACAGCACTTCGATGGACCTTGTGCGGTACGGTAATTTGTTTTAATATTATCCATTATACGGAAAACGATTTTTCAGCAAAAATCTTCCTTGTTTTGATATCCTAAATATTATAACCTTATATCCTACTTTTCTCGAAAGTACCTATAAAAATACTTATTAATCTTTCTTAATCTTTCTTAGGTATTAAACCACTCAGAGTTTTTAAATTGTCTTTATTTACGTTTTGATCTATGACCTAGGATCGTTGTCAAAATAATAAAAAAATTTAAGTTTGACATTTACGACACAAATTAAAGGTGACTTTGATTTATCTCTCTCTGATTTGAATACATTAGGTAAAAATTTTAAAATTTAGAAGAATGAGTACTTTCAATTTGTGTTGCGCCCTGGAAGCGACTTTGTAAGGTAGCTAATACGCTAAACATGAAATCAGCTGATTAATTTTCATACAGTTAAATTTCAAATACCTGAATTCAATAACTTGATGATTGGAACATTATTTAACGTTTCTATTTATACGGTTGAAGGGCTTAAGCAGCCAGGGTTTGCTAATATACTTATTGTTATGTAATTAGTTGTGGTATGTATAAATGGAAATCATGTATGTAGGCTGTATTTCATGTTAATATAGCAAGGAAGACCCAGGAAAAACTTGCAATGCTACCTAGATATTGGAAGCATTTGATTTTCATTTATAATTTCTTTTATTATTTCTTTTAGCAATGGAATTCATTGTTTACTGAAAGTCACAGATTCGTTTGCTGCGCAGTTATTTCTATGTAGAGTTAAATAAACAGCTATTTTGATTTTTCGTTTTTGGTGGTTTTCTTCTTGGTCAATAATTTTTGCGTCCTCCCATTTTATTTTATAACAAGTTCCATGCATGTTGACAAATTATGGATTTTTTTTAATTTTCTATTTTTATGTATGATTTATGTTCTTTTAATCTAACTTCAAATGGTCTGGGACTTCCGCCTATGTAAAACTTGTTACATCCGCACGGTATTTTGTAGATGCAGTTTTTTGAACTTTAGTTTTTGTTTTTGTTAGTTGTGTTCTTAGTGTATTGTTGGTTTTAAATACTGTTTTGATTTTAAATTTGTTTCCTATTCTTTGGATTTTTTGGTATGGTTTTGAGAGTATTTTTTGATGTGTATCGTTGTTTCTGTTTTCTTCTTTTCTATTGTTTGCTACTTTATCCATTTCTTTTTCTGTTATTCTTTTAGGATACTTGTTTTTCATTAGTGTACATTTGATTAGGTCATTCTTTCTTTAAAATTTCTTCGTTTGATAATATTAATTTTGCTTCATAATACATGGTCTTAATAATTCCTCGTTTGACACAGTGTGAATGGTTTGAATCGAAGTTTAGGTATCTGTGTGTGTGTGTGTTGATTATCTGTATATTGATGTATTAATTGTTGTACCGTTTTTGCTTACTAGAATATAAAAAATGGAAGTTTTTCATGTTGCTCTAATTCATAATAAATTTAATAGTGGGTTCTATTTTGTTAATCGAATCTACAAATATTCTAATAAGTTCAGTATTATGAGGACAAATAGCATAGACATCATCTACGTATCTCCACCAGATTAGTGGTTTTAATTGATGTATGAATATTACATCTTTTTAAAATTCCTCCATGAATATATTACTAAAGATTGGCGATAGTGGACTTCCCATCGCCATTCCGAAGCTTTGTTTGTACAATTGATCATTTATTTGAAAATATATGGTATTGACGCAAGTTAAGGTTCGGGCCTTTGGAGCGGTGTTTTTAAAAACAATTCCGAAGACTTAACAAATTTATTTTAACTTAAAACAAAAATTACAATGGAACTTTGAATAACTTTATAAAATAACTTTAATTCAAAAACATTTAATTAATTGTAATAAGATGGGTAGCTTGAACAACGAAGTATGGAGTTTGAAGACTGACTGCCGGACCTTGAGCTCCCGGGCTTTTTATAATAACCTGCCCCTCACACTTCTGTGGGAACTTGCAGATCTCATGTCTGCTTTTCTCTTAATTGTACACTTTATTACAATGTAACAATCTTATTTCTAAGTAATTGCGGTACGTTAACCGCATGTGACCTGCCACCTGCAGTATCACTGCCCTCTCGGATGCCAAGTTGCATGCCCGTTCTCATGAACTGTCGATAACCTCTCTGGGTTATCCTTGTATTACAATGTTGCAATGAACTTATACTTTATTTAACAATTTCTAATAATTCCTATTAGATTCAAAATATTCAATATATAAGGTTATCATAAAGTAAGGGATATATTTTAAATTATGATAACTTTTTAACAAATTAAGTTAATAACAAGAAATAAATGAAATCTAATTGCTTGTGAAATGGGATTTAGTATGCCCAAAACCGGTTACGGCAATTGCTCAATATGACCTCCATTTTGTTGTTGTAAGATCACCATCCTTACCTCCAAATTGTACACAGCATTTCGTAACATTTCTGGTTGAATTGTACCAATTTGCTCCGTAATACTGTCTTTTAATTCTTGTAGCGTAGTTGGTCGTCTTCTAAACACTAAACTTTTTAAATAACCCCACAGCCAGTAATCCGCTGGGTTTAGATCAGGTGATCTTGGTGGCCATGAATTTACGAAATGTCTGCTTAACACGCGATCTTGAAAAACGTTGGTTAACAATTCTTTGACTGGTCGAAAATGTGCGGGGTGCTCCATCCTGCATAAAATGATGTTTTCAATTCCGTAGTGCTCGTTTTGCAGCTGTGGAATAACATAATTTTGTAACATTTGCAAGTATCGTTCACCATTTACAGTTACAGATACGGCTTGTCCATTCTGCATTTCCTCGTAGAAATACGGACCAATAATAAAATCAGCTGTAAAACCGCACCAAACGGTGACTTTCTTGTCATGAAGACCTTTTGAACGATTTGTTGCGGATTTTCTGCAGACCAGATTCTACAGTTTTGAGTATTGACTCCACCATTCAGAGTAAAATGTGCCTCATCTGTCCATAAAATACGGGATAACCATTCGGGTTCAATTTCCATCTGAGCCATTACTCGCAAAGAAAAATCGTACCTAGTAGCCAAATCTGCGTCCTTTAATTCAAACAGCATTTTCAGTTTATATGGATACATGTTTAGAATTTTGCGTAAAATTTTCCAAACCGTGGTATACGGCATTTGCAATCGCTTGGATATCGCATTTGCACTGCTGATTGCGAGTGAATTGCTTCTGGCTATGTCTTGATTTTCATGAAGAACCTCTGCAACTTGGACATCACTAATTATTGGTCTTCCTGATCTTGGTAAGTCAGTTACAGACCCTGTTCTTTCAAATTTTTGTATCAAATTGCGGTACGCTTTCATTTGACAGGGTCCCGCTCTCAAACCCATTCTCGTGCGAAATCTTCGTAATCCAGCGGTGTAATTTCTGCCGGATTCATAATAGCACTGAACTAAACCAATTCTTGTTTGTAAATCCATGTTATTACAGTTGAGTCGTTTGAACTCAACGTTTACTTGAGTTTTAATTTCAAAATAAAACTTCAAATTGAATAATTTCGTTTTGACACTAGTGTCAACAATTGTTATGACAACGCTTTTGTTTCTCATAGATACGGTAAAATCCCATTCATTAAGCAACTAGATTTCGTTTATTTTATGTTACTAACTTAATTTATTAAAAAGTTGTAATGATTTAAAATATATCCCTTACTTTATGATAACCTGGTATATAGATAATTGGGGGATACATAACTCGCATACATTAAGTAATTCCATGATCGATGATATACTTAGTTTTGTTCTTCCTTTAAGGTTGTCATCTTTTTGTAGTTTGTTTTTATAATATTAAGCGTTCTGTTTACTGGAACATTTGTGAAGAGATTTACTACATAAAACATACCATTGTGTGTGTATTTTTAATTTGATGTTCGATTATTTTTCTAAAAAGTGTTGGTTGTTTTTATGAAAGAATTCGTTTTGCCTGCTAACGGATTTATAATTTTTAGGAGAAATTTTGCTAAATTATGGTATGGTGAATCTATGAAGCTTACGACAGGTCTCAAAGAAATGTCTGTTTTATGAATTTTTGGTAGACTTTGTTTTCGAACTGATTGGTTTATCGCTACTTACCTTTTCTTAGCTCAATACTGCGCCTAAAGCACCGTTAGATGCGTCGGTTGTTAATATAAATGGTTTTGAAAAGTCAGGGTATTCTAATAAAGGATGATTCCTAAGGATGCATTTCATTTTTTTTACTGACTTATTAAATTCCGGTGTGTGTTCGATCTTATTACCTTTCTTTAAACAATTTGTTAATGGTTTGGTTATTTTCGCGTAATCTTTGAAGAATTTTCTGTTATATCCACCGAGTCCTAAAAATCTTTTTATTTCTTTATTTGTTTTTGGTAAGGGGTAATTTAATACGGCTTTGTTTTGTCTGGGTTTGGCATAACACTTTGTGGAGTTATTATATGTCCTACAAATGCTACTTCCTTCTGCAAGAGTTCACTTTTGTCTAATTGAGCTTTAAAGTGGGCTTTTCTTAAACGTTCAAAAACTTCTCTTAGTCTTTCGATATGTTCATTTAGTGATGAATATACGATTATATCGTCCAGGTACACAAAGCATTTTTCGTTGAGTATTCCTCTTAAGATATTGTCTATAACTCTTTGAAAAGTAGCGGGTGCGTTCTTTAGACTAAACGGTTTGTATTCATAATGTCTTCTAGTTGTACTGAAAGCTGTTTTGGTTGTTTCTTTCTCTACCATTTCCACCTGGTGGTATCCTGAGGCGAGGTCTAATGTCGAAAAATATTGACACTTTGTAAAACCCTTTGTAAAAGATTATAAATGTGATGAGAATCAAGTTTTCAGATTTTTCTAAATAAATTTTTTCTGTAATAATTGCTGTAATAAAATGGCACAAAGAACTGTTGTACAATTACACACCTTTGTTATAATAAGTTCCAGACTTTGGCTGAGTAAATTCTTTCGATAATAATAAATTGTGATATTAAAATTATACATCTAAATGTGTATATAAAATTCTCTTGTTTCTAACTAGCTAATATTAATATGCAATTGAAAATGGTTAGGAAAATAAACTTTTGGTACTTATAATAGTTTGACTGCCAGTTCCATTCGTCTTCCTTCTTTATTAGAGTCGGTCAATTTTGTACTTTGTCTAATTGGTTGTATCGTTACTCCATTTAAAGTATTAAAATTCACGACCAACAGTTCCTCGATTTTTGATTCGCAAGTGCCCTTCTGGAATCCTACAATCGACTGCGCCAGATAGGTTTTGGGCCTTTGGGAGCTTCTTTTAGAAAGTTTTTATTTTCAAAAAAACACTCCTATCAAATGTATTTTATTTATACATTAAAAACAATGATTTGAAAACTTGGACGTTGTGTTCATTAACGTTTCAATTAACAAGTATTCAAAGTTACTATTTCTAACGAGTAGCTGAACAAACAATAATGTTAAAGTTATGAAGTTCAAGACTGACTGGCCATCATGCGCTCCTCGGAGTATTTATGCTATCCCTGCCTTCGCATCTTCTGCTAAATTGCAAATGCAAAAATTTAAGGTATATACAAGTTTTAACTCTTTTACTAATTACTCTTGTACTTGCCTTGATAAAGTTTTCAAACTCTATTCGTATAATAATCTTTGAGTACCAACCCACCTAGGGAACCCTCAATACAGCCCCCTAAAGGATCAGTGTTCCGGGAAACGCTTTAACGGATCTTACTGCCATAGAAGTTGATTTAGCATTCTATACATTTTTCTGTCGTTTTACAAATTGAAAATAAATTTAAATAATAACAGAAAAATTCTTGTTTACCTAACCCATGTCATCAAACATGAGTGTCGCGGTCAATAATAAACTAAAAAACTAAGGCCTTTCCTTAATTGGTGATATATACGAGTTTCAAAAAAATGGATCTAATAATTATATACCTTCAAGCAATTAAATTACATATGAATTGTACAGATACAGTTGTGGTGCTTTTCATAAAGAATTTCTATGTTTATAATACGCTTTAAACTCGGGTACACCAATGTGGTTTTAATAATAAGTTTGACTCCTTATTATTACAATGAATTACAATTGCTAATTATAATTATAGAACAAATAATGATTAGTAGGCGGAATGTGAGAATTTATAAACGTACAAGTTTTTTGTCTTTACGTTCTGAATGACCTTATAGTGTAAGAAAATAGATGCACATCAAATACTCCAACCTAACGTTGAATGAATACTTGCATCACATAGTCTCTTTCATCTGTAACGGTATTTTTAATTCCGAGCTTTGACTTGCGTTTGGGAACTTGTTTACTAGCAATCCCGGGGTTTAATACCACCACTTAAATTACCCGATGTTCAACTTCATACCACACGACGATGGTAGCGTTTAAATCAAATTCGAAGCGGCATAACTGAAGGTAAAACATATTTAGATCCCCTCTTAATAATATTCGAGGTTTTTACTATAAGTTTCTCGTCCATGATAACTTAATGCTATTTTTCATTCCCACGACATAATGCGTCTAACTATTCGATTTTCAAGTCAATAAATTTTTATTTTTGTGATCGGTCATTTTGTTCTGACACTTTTACATTCGATTTCGGAAGCGACGTAATATGTTTACGTTTGCAACAATTTTTTACGGTTGTAATTTATGAGTATATGAATATTGAGAGCAATCTACCATGTTTGCGGGTTCTTTAAGATCTTGTGAGCTCCTAATTTTTATTAGGATTTACATGTAAGGCATTAATTTTTATATTGGGATTTATGATTATTGATGTTATAGAATGTGTCGGTTCGATTCCATGTTTCAATGGTGTGTTTTTGAATTTGTACGAATGTATACCAATAAATTTACCTACGCTGGTTATTAACAAAAGTCTATCTGAATTTTTCTAACTTAATACCAGAAGAATAATGTCTCGATATTTATTACGGTTTGCATTTAATATATTCGATGCATTTCTGTATGTTTCTATATCCTGTTCAATATAACATTGAAATAGCCATGTTATAAAATGGCACTACTTAAGCTTCTAAATTTTACAGACATCTTTCACGCCAAACGCTCATTTAACTAACAACAAATTAATAAACTGTCTTCTACTATTTAATGCTGATTTACGTTACGCACTAACGTTACAAGAGTTAGGACGCAGGAGTTGGTGCGCGGTTATCTTCAGGGAGAAGATGGTGTTGAAAAAATTCAATTTTTCTTTGAAGGTGCAAGGTTTGTAAGACAAAGAACGTAGCGTCATTAGAGAATGGTTTATGATCACGGGTTTCTGTGATAGCGAAAAGGATTAGCCAGTAAACAGTGTCTTAGAATGGCACAATTACTAAATAATTATTCACTTTATTAATTGCACATTTTGTTCTTCTAACAGGCGCCAAATATTCTAACCGTTAGAATAATAATCGATCTGAAACCTAGGAAAAAGTATAAGCAACTAGATACAAATCTGATCAGGAAAATATCAGTAATTTATAGGATTGGAATTTACCGTAGAAGCTTCTTGTAAAATTCAGTTACTTTTTCAACAGCAAACATGAACTATTTAAAGGGAAAAAGCAAAATGGTACCTGATGCATTTTTAAAGTAGCCTGGTTCCTTAAAAGCTTCTCTTATGCCGTAAAATTCAATACAAACGAATCCTATGCGAACTGAGGGAGCACTTAGACTATCGTAATATTCCTAAAGGTATCGTTTAAACCATTTTACTCGCCTTAAATATTCTACAGTACGTGCAAATTTTATGTGTACTTGCTCCACGAAATTTTAAACATTTTTTCATGGAGAACTAAGTTGACGGACAATTTGTAAAACGTTTTGACATCGCCCTTGAGAAAAGCGCAAACTGGATTCTATTCTAAAGTTGGAATTAATATTCTCAGTTTGCAACAACTCCTTAGACCCATGTTGGATCAAGACCCTGTTTACTAGAAACAAGCGTTCGTAGAGTTAATGAAACTTCTACGCTCGAAATTTGTATGTTTACTTACTTGAACTTGTGCCATATATTCACAGAACTTTGATGGACGTTGTGCAGTTTCGGATATAATCTAGAAGTTTCGGACTCTTTCGCTAAATTCTGAAGTATAATTAAAGTTTTGTGTTGTGTTCATTGGACGGTCCAGTTAAGAACAGCGCGAGTTGCTATTTCGCATCTAACCCATTTTTTTTGTTCCACTTCCACGACCCTGATACTTGATATGTTTTTCCGTAAAGTTGAGGCGATAAGCAAATATGTTACCTCACTCCAAGTTGCTACTTAAACGTACGGCATCTTTCTAACGTGGGAACTTGTATACCTTGCATAAAAAATGTATACGACGAGATTATCATGAATATTAGTTTCGGCGCGCGGACATTTCAATCGACGAAAGGGTGTAAGTGGCAGTCAACTCTTTGTTTATTCAAGCAACTTTCTAATTGTGGAACTGTAACGCATGTTTCGTAAGAAAAGTTAGGTGCTCTGCGTCATCGGAGGCTGAGTAACGCCACAAGGAGCCTTCAGCTATCGGGAGCTCTTTGCTGGCGGGTTCTCAGTTTTTTAAAATTGCAATTTTTACACAAAAATGAAGACGTTGTTAGGTGCCAACTGGCATGCATCACGTCAGATTTAATTGGTAAATAAATTGCCGCGTATTTTTAAACGAATACGTCAATTTCCGTCATCCCTAACAGCCGTGTCTGCGCAAAAGGATGTGGAGTGCGCGCGTGGTGTTATAAAACGCCATTAAGTTACGAGCCCTCGATGAAGCAACATCTATCTGTGTCGTGTGTCTTTTCTTTCTAGGGATGTAGGTTCCTTCTACCTTTTACCTTTTATAGTACCTGTTACCTAATCCTGTCATTTTTCTATGAGTGCAGAAGCTACAGGAAGGACGGATCGTAATTTGATTCAACATGGGTAACTGAACCCAACTGCAGAACATCGTAAAACCCTGAGACAAATTCACGAGATTTCGCCATGTAAGTAGTTTGTTTTGATTTAAATTGTGGCTGCAAATTGACTTGAAAAGCGGATGCATCACTTTTAAAACGTGGCCGGTGTAAGTTACAATATGGCGGAAATTATATCGCGTAAAACTATAACCATTGCGTAATTGTATAACAAACGCCCGAAAGTATAACAATGGCGCCCAACGCAAATTAGCTGTAACAAATTTCCCGATGAACTCAAATTGTCAATGATTGTAGGGCAGCGCTGCTTTCATGTGAAAAATTAGGTAAAACTATGAGTACATCTAGCCTCAAGCAAGAAGGCTAAATGTTACAATAATCTTGGAGTAAATTACGTGCTGGATTGACGTTTCATTTCTAAATGGATGTGACTCTACAGGGATGGAGTGACGAAAGAGCAAATTAATTCGCCGACAAGTTTTCAGTGGTGCGGGGTATTTTCCAAGAGAGCAATTACAATACTGTTAGGGGAATACAACTTGTGGTACTTCTACTATATACCTGAACCTTTAAACTTCTTTGTCTACGAATTGCTTTTGAGCGCCAACCCTACTAATAATAAACTACAAAAGAAGTCTACTCGGAAGGTGCATGTCCCGATTAACTGTTTCGGTAGTTTATTACGGGTAAAATATGCATGAAGTTAATAAGTGGTAAGAAGTGGCTTCCAATGGCAGAGATATAAAAGCACATAACACTAAAGGAATAAAAACCATAAAAAGGAAATTACTGATGGAGAAAATTCTACGTTAGTCTAACATTTACACTGGAAGGTTTTTCTTTGTCAAAATCGAAGTGCGCTAAATCGTCGGTAACAGCAATTCCTTTTGATATTATCTTTTATACAGAAAACGATTTTTTCGCATAAATCTCCCTTGTTTTAGTATCCCAAACTTCAAAACCTTTATCAAAAGTACCTACAAAACCACTTATTAATTTTGTCATTTTTAAACAAATTTCACAAAAATACTTGTTCCAAATAAGATACCATCAAGGAGGTAGTTGGATATATTTTACAAATAGCTGCTTTTACGTATTTCCTAAGTAAATTCAAATAAAAGTTTAACCTAAACTTACACTCTATTCACAAGTAATAATATAAATAGAAATATAAATTTGCTTTAAAAAAAAACAATTTCTTAACCTCAAATCTGGCCAGGTATTGTTAAAATGAATCCTAAAGGAAAACATTGAATTACACCGTATCACTAAACAAAGCTTAAGAAAACACTAAATTACATTCAACAATAAAAATTCATTTTAAACGTTTCCTGTTTTTTCTCATATAAATAATGTTGTAACGGGCATTTTTATAGTTTAACATTTTACGCTTTTACCAATTCGTAAATACATTTCTGCAACTACTATCTCTATGTTTTATATATTTATTAACTCGTTTGCGAATAATCCCTTTATATTATATTACGCGATTATCGACTTTCACTCTCCACGATTCGATAGTGTGGTTAGGTGAGCGAGATTGAAACACATCCTTAGGTGAATGCGTCGTATTATAATGAGTGGATATTATTGATTTTCTAGTTATCGATAGGAGGTCGATAAAACCAACACCTGGGAAAACACGATTCCTGCGCGGTCCTTTGAAACGTGAGTTGTAGTTTGTTCTTTGTTCCTATATATTAATTACGGTAAAAATACTGCTTTCCGTTTTGCTTTGAAAATAGTGAGAATTAATGCGGCATAAATTTTCGAATGGTTCATGAACAAGCACGACACGATTTGAGTTGTATATTATCTGTAGAGAGTGTAGTTCTGGTGACATTTGAAGGAAGTATGCTTTATAGTGAACGTGTTTGATTGACCACAAGTGCGGTGGTAAGGTCCTAGACGGACGGTTTTAGTGATGCGCGTTGCTCTACTAATTTTTTTTTGTTGCTTTTCTGTTGGAAATAAAAGTAGTAGGACTTGTCGTGCGTTTTACGGAACATTGACTTAGTGATGCGCGTTGCTTTACTAATTGGTTGTTTTTGTTGCTTTTCTGTTGGAAATAAAAGTGGTAGAACTTGTTGTACTCGACCTGCACGTGCGTTTTACGGAACATTGACTTAGTGATACGCGTTGCTTTATTGATTGTGTTTTTTTAGTTGATTTGTCTTTTTATATTTGAACTGTGTGTGCGATCTAGTCTTCGTGGTCCTTTTTATCAGAGTAGTGCATAGTTTGGATTATCCAAATACAGTTTTAAGCTTGAGTGTTTCTAAACACAAAAAAAACAACGATGATACAGTTGTAGCAGGTTTAGTAGAAAAAAAAGTTGCTCCTTATAAACATGTTTCTCATTCACATGTAAAGACAGTTGATGCTGTAGTTTCTGAATTTTCTAACCCCAAAGAATCTAAAATAGATCATTGTTTGCGCAAATTTCGTTATTCAATAGCATTAGATTTTTCTTTGTTACCATAGGTAGCAAATAGAACACCTCACGTTACTGTTAGTTTAGTGCATTACATGGTGCTTTGAAGGCCCGTGATTCTAAATTTTTATTACCATTTCTTTTCGATTTATGTTACAAAATATTTCGAAATTATTGTCTCAGAAAATAGAATGAACAAGAAATTTATCAATGCTACATAGTTCCATCAGCATGATAATGTCTGTTGTTAACACTAGTGAAATGCGTAGGTGTGATTAGTGTAAAGTGTAAGAAATTCCATCAACACCCCCACAGTCAAGGGTGAAGTGCTTCGTTAGTGCAGGACATCGTGAATCCCACACTTCAATTGCAGGGAAGCGTTACTGAAGAACTTTTTGTAAGTTGAACTATTTCTTACTTGTTATTACTTTAAATATCTATCCGTTGTTTTGCCATGTCTTCGTCGTTCTGATACCTTTTACAATAGACTTGCCTGCTATGGAAAAAAAAGAAAGAAAAAAAAACAATCAATACTACTGAATGACTCATATCAATTGTGACTTACCTATTTATCTTTTGTTAACTTTTTGTCTGCTTTATGTTTAATTGATGTGTAAGGAAACGTTTCTGCTACTCCCCAATATTACCTCACTTTGTACTAAAAATTTTGTATTGCTTTTACCGTTGTTATATTATATAGTTTATCTAAACAGTTTTATTTACATTCTACAAAGTACTGAATAACTTAGACGTTTCATTGCTGCTATGCTTATTTTCTTTTTTTTTCAGGTTTGCTTAACTAATTTTCTTGCAGGTATTGTCACTAACTCCTTACCGCCGCATACATTATATGTCAGTCTGCTTTCTACAACCCCCCTACTCTCCGATTGAGCCCGGTCATTTCTTAGATATTTTTTGGGTTACGCACGGCTACGGGCCAATGTAACATAAATTTGGCGCCCAACGTGGCTGCCACGAATTAACGTAACAATGTGAAATAGTGAATCTTAATTTTGGTTGGCAGTACACTTAATAACACATAGAAAACAACCTTTCCGTTCCATTCTTTAGATGTCCATTCTAAATAATTCAAAAATTGATACTTAAAATTTGAAAGTTACAACATTATGCTTTAAATTTAATCAACATTTGTTGGGTGGGTTAATCATTAACAATAAAATAATCACTTTCATGTTCTATTGATTGTCTATTTTATAAATATCAATACATGTATATTCAAAATTCTCCTATACATAAAGTAAACAATATAAACAAAAGCTTATTCTACTCACAGTCTTTATTTTTCGGTCTTTAACCTTCCTGTACACATAATTTATTTTTTACACAAATACACGCGTTAGTCCGTGAGACCGACTTGAAACAAAAAGAATTTAATACTAAATTTTAAATACGGGTTCAGTTTAAAGTAAAACTATGAGATAACATAACATATATTTTATTACATGGCATAAAAATAAAAACAAAATAACATTTTAAAGTTGAAATTAAAATAATTCTAAATAAAATATATTTCAAACGATAATATATTATATATTTATAAATTACTGGCTCTCAAAACAATCCTCGCATATCATTTTTGCGTCTTCTAAACAAAAGAATTTGGAAATAAAATGATCCTTCTGAGGTTCCTAGTCTGAATCAATTGAACTATCATTATTCTCATCATCAGCATCATTCGGTATTGCTTATTTGTTCTTGAATTTCAGTGTTATCCTCTATATTGCTGCCACATTTGTCATTTATTTCATTTCCTTAAAATCTGCTTTGTCCAAGAAACTTTGTAGCCTTGCTTGCTCTCATTTATAATCTTCCGCTTCAAAATTACCTATAAATAATAAATATCTAATAATATATAATAAAAACAAAATATATAAATTGTTGTGATAACAAGAAAATCTTTTTATTACAAATATCAAATAAACATATATATATTCAAACTAGGCAAAACAAACATCTATGTAATGCGTATTTATGTATATATACATATATATATATATATATATATATATATATATATATATATATATATATATATATATATTGCTATGGTAATAGAGTTATTTAGGGGCATGTGGGGTCACAAGAGTGGTATAATTCATGTAAACAACACCAAAATCAAGGAGACTAAACATTTGATTCATAAAAAGGAAATTCGTAAATTATGCAAAAAGCAAATATCAAACACACTGTATAAAATCCACAACTAACTTTAATCAATAAAAGGAAGTTCATCTTTAATAATTTAACCACATTTAGTAGAATAAATAACTCTAGCACAATCTAATTTATTTTAGAAACAATAACCCTTTCAAAAACCTTAAATACATACAAACTAAGAGCATCTAAAGTAAAACAACATGAAACGAATCTTGTTGAAACCCCTCGCATTAGTGTAAGAAAATGATGATGCGGGTTCACAATAAATACGCCTTTCAAAACTAGCATTTTTCAAAACGTAAGAAGTCAATAAACACATCCAATTTACGTCACCTGTTAAAGAATCCCAAATAGGCCTACGTGATGTTTTAAGAATAAAATCAACAAATTCAAATAAAATCCAACATATGAAGAAAACAAAATATGGAACCATACATTTTGGCGTACGTCCAAGATAAAATGTAATAGTTAATAATTTCCTAATACAAATACATGAATTTAAAAGGTACAAAGTACCATAGTCAACGAACTCCATAACGTAAAGTTTTGGTGTATACGTGATTTGGGAGCATTTCAACAAAATGTAGAATATGTAACTCCACGTAAAACCCGAATGCTGACATGATAAGCCAAGTGCAACGCCTCTACCAAGCTTAAACAACAAAGATAAGCGCGGTCAGCCAATGACAACACGTGAAATGGTTTACTTTTATATATGACCACAAGTGGATAACGGCCAGTCTCTCCATAGCTGAAGCAGGAACTGTACAAGTCTGAACAAATATACTACGCAAAATTCAAGTGTGAAATTACGATCTATAAGCGAAAGTCAATAATTAAAAATTTCAAGTACAAATGCACGTTCAAATATACAAGCGTAATAGTAATTCGTCGTCGATATAAGACGTAAGTCTAAATTTTAATTAAAGTTAACATTATTTTTAACATTAATTAACTTAAGGCTCTGAATCAGGACGTTAAGCTGAAAGCAACCCAAGGTTACGAGTTAACAGCACGTAGCGGCAGTTCAAAGGATTGGGGTGTACGAAGAGCTACACATTCGAATCAGGAAATCAACCGGAAAATATACCAGGTTTGCGATCATACTTAATTAATAGCATGAGACTTATTTTTTTTTGAACATTTAAAATTTGCATGTACTTAGATGTTTATGTGAAGGCCTTCAAAAATTTTAATTGATACGTAGAAATCACGTTAAGAGAAAGAAGGTTCATCCAACGTTCAACGAAGCTTCCAATATAACACATAGTTATTTTTGCTGGCATTTAATAGGGTAATAATTTTGTGACGAACAGATTTATAATTCCACTTTGATATATTACGATAGTTGTAGAGCTGCAAATTGTACATATTTTTTGGTTTATTATACAAATTTTTGTTAATTAGGTTATCTTATTCAGATATGAAGTGTTAGAGAAATCTGGTGGTAAAAGTTTTTCTGTTATTGTATCGTTGTGCACTCTGTGTGAGGTTAAACTGAGCTAGTCGAGGCAAAAATATAATTGTGTGAAATTTAAAATTTATTCTAGCTTATTTAGAAACACAGAGCGGTAGCGATCATCAGGCAACTGAGCGTTAAATACATCGAAGTACGACGATATCGTAGCAGTATAAAATATTATATGCTTATTTTATGTACTAAGATTATATCAAACATGAAATACCACAAAGATGTGGATATTACGATGAAAAACCAGAATTCTTACCGTTCACGAAAATATAACAAATATACACGTGTCGAACTGTCAGACTGAATATGTAAACAAATGTACACGTGTTGTTTTTACAACGGTCTCGTTTTGAGTAACTACCGGAATCATCAGCGCTCAAGGATGTCTATTTTTCCCGGAAGAAACAAACTAAGAACTTGTCGCTTTGTGAAACCGACACGCGTGTATAGAAAAGTTAAACAACAGCTATCATTAACCGAACACGTCTTAAAACTCCAAATTAATGGCGGAATGTACTACCCAAATCCTAATCACTCTAAACGGTCACAACGATAATAGTTCCATACTCAGGCGCACAGAAAGACCTTCACCCGCGCGAGAGTTAAGTTCACATATTTTATCGTATACGCGTTCCTAAATCTCACATAAATCTTTTCTTAGAGGTACGTTACATTTAACTTCCCGTTTTTAATTTGTTCCATTTTACTACTCAAAACTAAACTTGCTGTTACATCCACTCCTGACCGCACGGTTCCTACAACAGCTAGAGGTTGATGGAGCCTCGTTTAAACCTTTCTCGCCTCCTTGAATTAGTTATAAATAAATAAAGGGAAAGCTCTATGTTGTGTACCCCGAACCTATATTCTAAAACATGATTTTAACTGCAAACAACAATAAAGAAAGGCAGAGAACGATCATCTATGCCTAATTGTTCAAATTCGCGTATAACTGAAAAAACAACTTGATGTTATCAATGCTACAGCTGCATAGAAATTCAACCAATTTCGTTTTTGTGCTATTCTGCTTCAACAACATTAAACTTCTCCCTGTGAGAATTTTATTTTTACGTTTTAAATAAGCGTTTACTAACGTTAGTTATTTTTAATATTGAGCGTGTACATTATTTCTACTATTATCATCATTCGCAACTATTAAATACAACCAGCCAGCACGTGACGACTATAAGATAGATAACAAAATTCAATCGATTTACAGTTTTTCTCATTAAAACTTCGTCGATATCTAGTGGAGAAATCATTACTGGTAAAAATTTAGCTTAAGACTGCGTATAAAGGCTCCAACACAAGCAAGTTTTCCGAGTCAGGCAAGCTCTGCTGACTGATATCCGGTATTAAGTAACTGATGGTTCCCTTTTCTACTATCCACGGAATTTTATAGGCATCAACGTCCCAGCGTTATTAAATGCCGCCCTTGTTCTCTCAGGTGGTGCGTCTAAACTGTTCTATTTTCTAAGTCAATGTTGTTCTGTTCGTGTGATGTCTTAATTGGATACGACTATTTTCCATTTAACACCGATAGCTGCGTCATTCGATGGTTCCCAATACATTTTTATTTCTGTTTTTACGAGTATGCGTTTTTGGGTTGTGTTTCTCTTAGTTGGTGGTTTCTTGAATTTGTGTGAATTTGTACAAAAAACCTTAATGTCAGCAGTTATTACCCGATTCCTATGTGTAATATTTTTAAGCTCAATACGAAGGGGGTGTAAAGTACCGACATTTACTACCGTTGGTATTTAATATACTGGATGCTTTCCTTTTTATTTTTTATTGCAATTGAATATTATATTGAAATAGCAATGAAATTAAATGTAAACTACCATAGCTTCTAAATTTTACAAGGTGCTTTCGTACTAAAATCTTATTCTTATTCTTTTCTACTATTTAATGTTTCCTTAAATAATGCATAGGCGTTATAAAAATCTCATATATAACATAAATGAAACATATGAGCATCAGCATTTAAGATTACAGAAAATTATTTTACTGTAATTGTTGCAGTTTAAGGGTTATATGAACGATTATAAATTGCGTCACATATGGCAATTGTCAAAAATAAAATCTGGTAAAGATAAAGTGATTAATTCATATAAAATTCCACTATGCGGTATATCTCGTTACATACAATACCTGAATGAAGCACATCTTACTTACTTTTATAATTTTCAATATCAGAAACTTTTTAATACAATTTCAGACTGTGGTAACCATTTATAGGCAGATTCCGCTACACGTGACCTGCAGGCGGCTCCATAACGTAGTTGATATGGATGTCATTATTATGTCGAAGATTTTGGGTACGAATCCCAACACGGTTTGCTAGAAAAATGTTAGACGAGAATTTCTCTCAAAAATACGCCCTCTTGGAGTGAGAAGCAAAATTGAGATCCCGTATGTGAGTGTTGTGAGCACGTTATACATTCCTACCTTGCTCGGAAAGGCAAGGGTTTGGCAAAATTTAAAATTTTTCAGGTAAAGAAAACTCGCTTGCTGGCCAATATAATTCCTTCGGGTGAAGCATTGGAAAATTAGTGCACGTGAGGTGTGGGCAACCCGAGGTTTAGTTGGTATACGTCTAACTACCAAGCCCAGGGTCTTGGGTTTGATTTACGACACGGCCAACTTGAAAAATGTGGGGCGGAACTTCTCACACTAATTCGTCCTCGTTAAAATGAGAAGTAAAATGTAGGTCCCTACCTTACTTGGAACAGTAAGGGGTCGGTAAGATTCAAAATTTAGAGCTAAGAAAAATCTCTTCCTGGTCAATATAGTACCTTCGGGTGGAGCATTGGAAACTACGCCGCTAGGTAGGTGGGTTTCGTGTGGTATCTTTATCAGGAGCCCAAAATAACCTGCAAAGTGCTCATCCTACCCGGATACTGCTGCAGTCAATCCATGTCGGCAAACAAATTATAATCACCCTTCACAACAGCTTCTAGTGCGCCTTACCACCGTCTCATTTTATGGTACTAGGAAGGTTAGGGTAAATCCACAATAAAGAAAATTAGCAATAGTAAAGAAAATTGTTTCTAATTGTGATCATGGTTAAAGGCGATAGTCTAAAACAAATACTAAGTGCAGAATGAACCAACAAATTATGTTTAATGACTATGTTACGTGTTGAGTTGACGTTAAGTACCTGAATTATTTTTTCTTTACATAAGGGGAATGGAGTAACAATAAAATACTGAAATAGCTAAGTTTCGGTGGTGCGTAGTGGCCGAAATGAAAACAAATACAGAACCTTTAGGGTTATACAAGTTATAACACTTTTACAAAATACTTTTCACGTACCTTGAAAGTTCTTCAAGCTCACTTTGTTTAATAAAGCCTTTGAGAGCCAACCCACCTGAAAGAACCCTCCATAAAAGATGAGTGTTCTGAGAAACGCTTTAAAGAATCGTACTTTTGTAGAGGTTGATGGAGCCTTATGCACACGTTTCTCAGCTTTGACTATTTAAATTTAACACAAATAGAAACAGAAAAACACCAAATCTTGTTTGTCTAACGTATATTATCAAACATGAATATCACAGTCCTTAACAAACAAAAACCAGAATCTACCTTTAATTGGTCAAATATGCGTTTTTCAAAAAAAAAAACAAACAAGGATCTATCCATTATAACCATCAACCAATTTAATTATCACGTATGAATTATACGAATACAATTGTGAGGCTTTTACATAGAGACTTTCTATGTTTACAATACGTTATAAATCAGGGTGTGCCAACGTCCTCTTAATAATAAATTTTACTCATTGCATTAATAAAACCAATCGCAATTTTTATTAATTATACATCTTGTAATGGTTAGCAGGCTGAAAGCAAAAATTCAATAATGTACAGGTTTTGTTGGTCCTTTACAAGGCTCTGAACGACTTTTTATTTAAGAAAAATGGTTGCAGGTAATCAAATACTCCCACTTGGCGTTGAATGAATGCTTGCAATACAGGGCTACTTTAACATGTAACTTTTAATTCCACGGTTTTACTCGCGTTTGGCAACTTGTTTACTAACAATCCCGGTGGTTAATACCGTGCCTTGAATTACTTAATGTTCAACCTTATCTGGAATGATAAAGGTTTCGTGTCAGTTGAATTCGAATTTCTATAACTAAAGATTAATAGATCCACCCCTAATAATATTCGTGGTTTTTACAAATTTTTCATACCAGGGTAATTGCACGTTCTCACGTTCTCACAGAAGAGTACGTCTAACTGCTCGATTTTCGAGGTCAATGTAGTCTAATTAAGTGACCGGTCATTTTGTTCTTACGCACATTAGATATCGCAAGCTACATCATGTGTTTAAGTTCGCAACGTACGTTATATGACTGTAATTTAAGAGTATTTAAACATTATGGAGTAATCTACCATGGTACGGATTTTTTGTTCATGTTCGCTCTCAAATTTCTATACGGTATACATGTAAGGCATTTATTTTTATGGTTGGTTTCATAATGTTTGAGATTGTAGTGGTGTCAGTACAAATCTACGATTTAATGATTGGTTATTGTACTCGTGCTAAAGTGTACAACTAAACCGTTTTATACCGGTCATTTACCAAGATCTATCTGTATTTTTCTAAATTAAAACTAAGAGTGTAAGGTCCCAATCACTATTACTGGTTGTGTTTAATTGACTAGATGTTTATCTTTCTATTTCTGTATCTTTTTTAATGTTACATTGAAATTGACAAGTTATAAAATGTCACTACCAAAGCTTTCAAATTTTACGGGTTGCTTTCTTGCTAACATCTTATTTAGGCGACTGAAATTAATTTACCCTTTTCTACGAGTTAATGTTGATTTACGCAACGCGCTACCGTTACAAGGGGTTATAAGGTTACACGAGTATGTAACTACAGGGTTATCTCAAAAATTAGGATGGTTTACCAAAATTCGATTCTGTTTTGAAAGTACACGATTTGTAAAAATGAAAATGACGTCGTTGTAGAATATATGTTTAGGAATTTCTGTAATTGAGAAGAGGATTTGGTGGTAAAGGGTGACTTAGAATGGCATAGGTATTAAATAATTATGCGCTTTATTATTTACACATTTCGCTTTTGTAACGGACGCCATTAACTGTAACAGTTACAATAATGATCAATCTAAAACCTACGAAAATTTATTAATAACTAGGTACAATGCTGGTAAGAAAATGCGAGTACTTTATACGCTTGTTATATACCATAGAAGCGTCTTGTAAAATCCAGTTACTTTTTCAATTGCAAACACAAACCCTTTAAAGAAAAAAAAAGGGTTTTATTGCGTCATGAATAAAACGAAAAAGTGATCTGATGTATTTTTAATAGTAGCCTGGCTTCATAACAACTTTCCTTATGCCGTGAAATTCAATGCAAACGAACCCTATGTAAACTACAAGAACACTTGGTCTGTTTTAATATTGCCAAAGGCATCGTTTAAAATAACTCAGTTGCCATAAATATTCTACAGAACGTGCAAGCTTTACGTGTACTTGCACAACGCAATTCTAAAAATTCCTCCATGAAAAATTAAGTTGACAGACGATTTCTAAAAGTCTTGACATCCACTTCGAAAATAGCGCAAACTGGATTCTGTTCTAAAGTTGGAATTGATATTCTGTTTGCAACAACTCCTTAGATCCATGTTGGTTCAAGACACTGTTTTCTAGAAACAAGCGTTCGTAGAGCTAATGAAACTTCTACGCTCGAAATTTGTATGTTTACTTACTTGAGCTAGTGCCATATACTCACAGAACTTCGATGGACGTTGTGCGATGACATATATAATCTAGAAACTTCGAGATCCTTAGCTAAATCCTGAAATATAATTAAAGTTTAGCGCTGTGTTCATTGGGCGGTTCACGTAACAACAACGCGAGCTACCACTTTGTAGCTAACCTATTCCTTATAGCCTACTTTCTTGACCCTAATACTTGATATAAGTTTTCCATAAAGTTGTGGCGAGAAGCCGTTTACATAAGTAACAGTGAGTAGAAATGTTGATCCATTTCGTAGTACTACTTACACGATCTGTATCTTTTTAACGTATGAATATGTTTCCTCTGCATAAAAAATTAATACGACGAGATTATCATGAATATTCGTTTTGTTGGCCAAAAACTTTAATCGATGAAAGCGTTTAAATGGCGGTAAATTCTGTACCTATTCATGTCACTTCCTAATTTTGAAACTACAGACACATGTTTGGTAAGAAAAGATAAATATTATGTGTTTTTAAAGGCCGAGTAACCCAACATGTGACTTTCAGCTATCGACAGCTTTTCGTTGGCAGTTTCTACACACAGATGAAGAAAGGTTATATACCAACAATAAATTTCGCGATGGACTCGAAATGTCAATGATTACAGAGACAGTACTGGTTACATGTAACAAATGCGAAGAAATTATAAGTATACTTAGCTTCAAGCAAGAATGTTAAATGTTACACTAAACCTTGAATGTTTTTCGTGCTGAATTGACGTACGTCCCTGAATTAAATTTATTCTACAGGAAACGGAGTGATGTAAAAGTAAATTAGTTTACCGACTAGCTTTCAGTGATGCGGGATGAGTTCTATGCAGGCATTTATAATACTCTTTTTTAAATATAAGTTGTGACAGTTCGAATACATACCTGTACGCTTACCTTGAACAGTTTTTGATCTTCCTGGTCTACGTATTTTCTTTGAGTGCCAACCTAATTACGAATAAACATCACAAAGGAAGTCTACTCGGAGATGGATGTCCCAAATAACCGTTTTGGCAGTTTGATGCGGGTAAAATGTGCATGAACTTAATAAATTTTGTTTTGTCCTAAAGAGGCGGAAACCTCGTAACCATATAAAGGTGCGTTGGCTAACTGCAGTAGTGTGGAAATGATTTCGTTACGAAGAGTTATAAAGCCACTAAAATTAAAGAAACAAAAATCATAAAAGAACATTACTAAAAGACAAAAGTTCTACGTTACACTAACACTTGCCCCGGAAAGTTCTTCTTATGTCAAGATCGAGGACGCTGCATGGTCAGTAACATCAATTTCTTTTAATATTATTCTTTATACGGAAACATTTTACCGCATAAGTCTCCCTTGTTTTGGTTTCTTAACTTTAACTTATGAAAACACTCATTAATTTTGTTATATTTAAAGGGATATCTCAAAATAAAATACTTTTTCTAAATAAGATACCGTTAGAAGAGTAGTTTGATATATTTTACAAATAGCTGACTTTATCTAGCTCCTAAATAAAGTCAAATAAAAATTCAATCTAAACTTATCGCTATTAACAAAAAATATTATCAATAAAAATCTAAAGCCACTTTCCTAAAAAACAATTTCTTAACCTCAAATCTGGCCAGGTATTGTTGAAATATATCCTAAAGAAAGAACATTACGTAACGCCGTATCACTAAACAAAGCTTAAAGAGAACACAATCATTCAACTAACAATAATAATTTACTCCAAGCTTTTCTCGTTTCTCATATGAATCATGTGACATTATGAATCCCAATTTGGTTGGCAATGCACTTAATAACGCATAGAAAACAACTTTTCCATTCAATTCTTTTATTGCCCATTCTAAAATAATTCAAAAATTAATATAAACATATTCTTTAAAATTTAAAGACGATAACATTATTAATAATCTATAGGAACACGGTGGCACGATTGAATAAAAATGAATAAAAACCCATAACCACAAAAAAAGGGTTTTTATTCATTTTTATTGACAACATTGTGCTTTAAATTTAATCAACGCTCATTCATTATCATGTTTGATTAATTTTCTATTTCATAAATATCAATCCACTTCTATTTAGAACTCTCACATACAAAAAGTACACAATAGAAGCATTAAAGCTTATTCTACTCACAGTTTTGAATCCTTCAGGTTGTTCAGAAATCCCCAGTGTTTCAATGTTTAAATTTTTCCATTTTTGGCGTTTATATAATATCTACAGATAATCCAACACACAATCCAAAAATTCCGAATAAATGGCGAGGTGAGGTATCCAAATCCCAACCCCTATAAACCCTTACAACTACAATAGTTCCACCCTCAAGTGCATGGAAAATACCTTTGCTCGCTCGAGGGTAGGTTCACATATTTTATAATACGCGCATTTTTGTTGTCCCTGCAAAACATAAATCTTTAATCTTTTCCTTATAGCTTCAACTTTCTACAATTAATTTGTCTTACTACATTTTTGCTTTTCAAAACATAATTTCCTTCTATATCCGCTCCTGACCGCAAGCGTCACCACCGTATTACGTTTTTGTATCACTACATCTTGGAATTCTTTTGTATTACCGATTTGTAACTAACTTGCTCTATTTCTTAACTGTCTGGTCTAACAAATCTAATTTTCTCCTACCAGAAATTGTATTAAATACGGTCAGCATCTGGTTATTGCAATGTATTGGTTTAGTTTTTGGTTACTACCCAAGTTGTCATCACGCAGCAGTATATCACAATCTATTTATTTATGGGAACTGTATACGCAGTGTTTGTCTCATTCCAATGTCTGCTTTGCTTTTCTTTATGTTATCAACCCTCATTACGATACAATGTATTTAAAAAATACATTTGTGCTCTTTCATCTAATTTATTTTATAGAAACAAAATTTGAAATATCCTAATTATCTAAGAATAATTATGTTGACGCCAGTAACAAATTCATTTTCATATTAACTACAAATATTATTATACGATTACCCAAAAAGCATTCATTTCTATGCACATTAATTTGTAGATAAATTGAAACATGTGCCGATTCTGACATTAACTAAAGAATTACTCAAATGGCAACAAACATCGGTGTGATTCAGATTTCTTGTAAATAGTGGCGTTACGTATTCGACAAAATAACCCCTTCTTACCCGTCTTAGAAAGTGGGTTCGAAACGTATTGGTGATCCATGCGTTCCTTCAATGACCATCCCAAATTTCTCCTTTAACATCTATTTAAAGTGAGCTGTGGATCTTACGTAAGTCTATTGTTTCTTTGTTACACAGTTTAAAACATACATTCCGCTGTGTCTTAACCGAGCGTTAATAAATTATTTACCTAATTTTTTGTACAAAGAGTATCTATATATCTTCCCCCTCCAAATTAAGTTTTCATTGTTAGCGTATCGCAACGCGATACAAGTTTCAACTACAGCTAGTGGTTGATGAAGTCCCGTTTAAACCTATCTTGCTTTCTTTCTGCTAGCTTCAGATAAACAAAAAGAAAAATTTTACTTCGTGTGTACATAACACATATTGTAAAACATGATTTTAACAGCAGTCAACAACAAAGATGAACAGAGGACTATGATCTATCTTTAATTGGCCGAATACGTGTGCAGCAAAAACAAACAATTTAGTATTATCCATAATGTAACTGCATAAAAATTCAACCAATTTAATTTTTGTGCTATTTCGTTTTTACAGAAATAAACTTCTCCCTGTGAGAATTCTGTATCTACAATACGCATTAAATAAGCGTGCACAAGCGTTAGTAATCCTGCTTAGTAATAGGCTCCGCAAATTATTATTATTACCATGAATCATAGTCATTAATTACAATAACAGCATAATGTGACGGTTATACATTGAATAACAAAATTCAATCCACCTACAGTTTTTTCTCCGCCAATCACAGTCATTTAATACAACAAGACAGCATTTGACAAGTTTAACATTGATAACAAAATTTAATCGACCTATAGTTTTCTTTTCATTAAAGCTCCATTGACACCCCGTGCAGAATTTGTTGCAGGTATAGATTAAATTTAGAGTTGCAAATAAAGCTCCCAAAAGAGGCAACTTTTCCAAACCAGTATATGACATTCGCATTTTCCTGACCTGCGCTTGGCAACCTGTTTTCACTAACAGTTTCGGGGTTAACTACATAATTTTCAACCATATTTTCCCGCGGTGGTGGTCAGAGTGTAGATCGAATTCGAAGTTCTGCCCATTGATGTCTTGTATCGTATAACTGATGGCTTCCTCTTTAGGTAACTGGGCGTTTCTATAAGTTTCAACGTCCTTAGGTTTATTGCAAGCTGTCCTCGTTCTAGCGAGTGGTGCGTCTAAGCTGTTTTATTTTCAGAACCAATGTCATGCTATTCGTGTGAACACTTAATGCATTCCCACGATTTTCTTTGTAATACCAATCGCTACTGTTCGTTCCTAACACATTTTATGGCTCTTTCTATGTGTATGTTTTTTGGTTTGTATCTTTTTATAGTTGATGATTTTCTGAACTTGTGTGAGTTTGTACAAATAGCTTTAATGTGGACGGTTATTACCTAATTTGTATCTGTAACGTTTTTGAATTTAATACGAAACGCTGTGAAGGACCGGCATTTACTACCGTTTGTGTTTAATATACTGGGTCTTTCCAATTTAACTTTTTATCTTAATTTAATATTATATTAAAATAGCAACGCTATTAAGTGTAAACTACCGAAGCATCGCTCATTTAACTAACCAAATTTAACAAATTCTTTTCCACTACTTAACATATCTTTAAGTAATACGCCAGCATTGCAAGTGTCCCATATATAACGTGAATCAAACATATGAGTTTCAGGGTATAGAACTAAAGTAGATTGTTATACCGTGATTGTTGCAGTTTACGAGTTATGCAAACAATTATAAATTATGCCAGATAGAACTATATTCAAAAAATATAATTAGATAAAAACATGATTAATTAAGATAAAATTCTATTACGCAGCAATACTCGATACATATGATACTGGAATAAAGCACATAGTACTTGCACTTATAATTTTCAATATCCGGATTATAATTATAAAACGGCATGTAATGATAAGCAGACGGAAAGCAAAATTCAATAAGGTGCAGGTTTTGGTATTTCTTTACAAAGCTCCAAACGACCTTTTAGTTCAGAAAAATGGTTGCAGATAATTAAATACCCCAACTTAGCGTTGAGTGAAAGCTTGCAATACAGGGTTACTTTAACATGTAATTGTATTTTTAATTCCGCGTTTTCGTTCCCGTTTGGAAACTTGTTAACTAGCACTCCCAGAGTCTAATGCAGTCATTTGAATTACTTGATGTTCAAATTTATCTCGCATGGCAATGGTTTTGTATCAGTCGAATTCGAAGTTTTTAATAATATCTTAACATCTTAATAATCTCAATAATATCTGTGGCTTCTACAAGTTTTTCGTCCTAAGGTAATTGCACACATTTTTCCGTTCTCATAGGGTAGTGCGTCCAACAGCTCGATTTCAAGGTCAATGTAGTTCTATTTATGTGACCATTCATCCTGTTCTCACGCTTTTACATGATACCGAAAGCAGTTTCATTTGTTTTTGTTTTTGATACATCTTTTTATGGTTGTAATCTATGAGTTAATGAATTTTAGGCGGCAATCTACCATGGCTGCAAATCTTTTGTTCATGTCAGCTTTCAACTTTTACTACAGTATACATGTAACGCATTAATCTGTATAGTTAATTTTACTATATTCAAGCTTGCAGAGGATGTCAGTTTAAATTCCATCAATCAATGGTTTGTTGTTGAACTCGTGCGAAAGTGTACGACTAAGCTTTCCTATGCCGGTTATTTACCAAGACCTTCCCGTTTCTTCTAATTTACAACAAAGACTGCATAGACCTGATTTTTATCACAGGTTGTTTTTAACTAATTAGGTGCTTTCCTGTTTATTTTCATATCTTAATTAAATATTACATTGAAATATCTACGTTATAAAGTAACACCACAGAGGCATCTAAATTTTGCCGGCTGCTCTTTGCTAAACGCTTATTTAAGTGATTGAAGGTAATAATCTCTTTTGCATTACCTAATGTTGTGTTACGTAACGCGCCAGCGTTACATTGGTTTATAAGAATACAGAAATATGTAGGTGCACGGATGTAGAATGTGGGATGGTATTGAAAAAATTCGATTTTGCTTTAAAGGTTTAAGGTTTTGTAAGAAAACGAACGTGGCGTCGTTAGAAAATGGCTTATAACCAAGGATATCCCTGATAGAGAAGAGGAATTTGTAGTAAAAGATGCCCTAGTATGGTATAGCTTGTTCTGGAAAACGCTTTGACGAATTTTACTGCAGCAGAAATTTGTGGAGCTTTATGTACATGTTTTTTGCCTTCTGCTAATTGAAAATAAACCCTAATATTAACAGAAATATTCCAAATCTTGTTTACCTAACCTATATTATCAAACATGAATATCACAGTCAATAATATACAGAAAACTGGGATCTACTCCTAATTAATCAAATATGTGTATTTAAAAAACAACTTTAATAAATCTGTTATAAACCAATAATCAATTTAATTGTTACATGTGAATTATACGGATATAATTGTGGGGCTTTTTCATAGAGAATTTTCATGTTAACAATACATTTTAAGTCAGGGTGCACCAACGTCCTCTTAATAATGAGTTTTACTCATTCTTATTATTACAATCAATCACAATTATTAATTATAATTATAGAACATTATATAAGGATTAGCAGGCGGAAAGCAAAAATTCAATAACGTACAGGTTTCGTTGGTTCTTAAGGAGCTCTGAAGTGCAGGAAACTGGTTGCAAGTAATTAAATACTCCAACCTAACGTTAAATGAAAGCTCCCTATATATGGCTACTTTTACCTCTAACTGTGTTGTTAATTCCACGTTTTCACAAACTTTTGGGAACTTGTTTACTAGCAATCCGGGAGTTTGATAATGTTTCGAACACCTCAACAACAATAAATTTTCATTTTAACTTTCAACAACGGGTTAGTCAGGGAATAGGTCAAGTCTGTTTTAATTTTTTAGGTAACAGACTAACAGGAAAAAAGTTCATTAAATAAAACGCTCGCCAGAATTACTTGATTTCAGCCACATCTAGAACGTCGATAGTTTAGTGTTAAGCAAATTGGAAGCCTTTTAACCGGAGATGAAGAATTGATGAATCTCCTCTTAGCAATAGTTTTTTGTCCCACTGTAATTGTATGCTCGGTTCTCACGGGATAGTTTGTCTAACTGCTGGACTTTCGTGGTCAGCGTAGTTGTATTTATGTAATTGGTCATCTTGTTTTCACGTTTTTGTAATGTATACCAAAAGCGGCATCATTTGTTTACGTTCCCAACACATTTTTTATAACTGTAATTTGTGGGTACATGAATTTTGGGAGCAATCTACCATGCTTTCGTGTTCTTTGTTCTGTGAGCCTCTTAATTTCTACCACGTTTTACATGTAGGGTATTTTTATGGTGTTTAATGTTGTCGGGGTGGTGCCGGTTTAGTTCTGTGATTCAATGGCTTGTTTTTGAATTCGTGCGAAAGCGAGTAACTAAGCTTTACTTTGTCGGTTATTTACTAAGATCTATCAATATTTTTCGAATTTAAAACAAAGAGTGTAAAGTCCTGATCCTTATTACTGGTTGTATTTAATTCATTAGGTGCTTTCCTGTGTACTTCTGTATACTAATTCAATATTACATTGAAATAGGCAGGTTATAAAATGCCACAGCCAAAGTTTTTAAATTTTACTGTTCTTTTGCTAAAAGCTCATTTAAGTGACTGAAATTAATAAACCCTTTTCTACCACCAAATGTTAATTTACGTAACGCGCTACCGCTACAAGAGATTATACGGATACATGAATATGAAAGTGCATGGCTATCTTAAGAGTGAGGAAGGTGTTGAAGAAATTTGATTCTGCTTTGTAGGGTATAAGGTTTTGCAAGAAAATGATCGCGGCGACGTTAGAGAATGGCTTGTGGGCAAGAATTTCTATTATAAAAAAGATTTAATAGTAGAAACTGCCTTAGAATGGCACAGCTGTTAAAAATTTATCCGCTTTATTAATTCCACATTTCGCTCTTGTAATAAGCGCCATGAACTCTTATCGTTACAATAATAATTAACCTGAAATCTACGAAAAGAGTATAAACAACTAGATACAAAGCTGGTAAGAAAATGTCAGTCATTTATACGCTTGTTATATACCATAGAAGTTTCTTGTAAAACCCCGTTACTTTTTCAATTGCAAATGCAAACTGTTTAAAGGAAAAAAGATTTTTTTGCCTTATGAATAAAAGCAAAATGTTATCCGATGTATTTTTTAACAGCAACCTGACTATTTAACTGCTTTGCCTATGCCGTGGAATTAAATACAAACAAACCTTATGTGAACTGAGAGAGCACTTGGATTGTCAAAATATTCCTAGAGGCAATGTTTAAATAATCTCAATTGCCATAAATATTATACAGCACGTGTGTACTTGCACCACCAAGTTCTAAAAATTCCTCCATGAAAACTAAGTTGACGGATAATTTCCAAAAGCATTTTCACATCGCCCGCGAAAATAACGCAAACTGGATTCTATTCTAAAGTTGGAATTAATATTCTGTTTCCAAGTACTCCTTAGACCCATGTTGGTTCAAGACCTTGTTTTCTAGAAACAAGCGTTTGTAGAGTTAATGAATCTTCTACGCACGAAATTTGTGTTTACTTACTTGAACTAGTGACATATACTCACAGAACTTCGATGGACGCTGTGTGGTGCCGAATATAATCTAGAAGCTTTGGACTAGCTAAATCCTGAAACACCATTAATGTTTAGTGATGTGTTCATTGGGCGTTCCACCTAACAGAACGTGTTCCTTTTCGCATCTAACACATTCGTTATGCTCTATTTCCTTGACCTTGATACTCGATATAAGCTTTCTGTAAAGTGGTGGCGAGAAATCGTTTACATAAGTAACATCAAGAAGAAATGCTCACTTATTTCATGTTGCTACTTACACGCACTGAATCTTTCTAACGTGCGAACATGCATGCTCAGCATAAAAATCAGTACAACGAGATTATTATAAAGATTAGTTTCGGTGCGCGAAAATTTCATTGGATGGAAAGGTGTAAAATGCGGTCAATTCTTTACTTGTCCAAATCACTTACTTCTTGTGGAACTGTAAACGCACGTTTGTTAAGAAGTTCTATGTGTTATCGGAGGCTGAGTAACGCCACATGGGGATTTCAGTTGCCGGCAGCTATTCATTGGAGAGACCTCAGTCATTGCAAATGCAATTTTTACACAAAGATGAGGACATGTAAGATGGCGATTGCAAATTTCGCGTTAGACATGAAATATAGACAGCACTGGTTATGTAACAAATTCAAAGAAATTGAAGCTGCAAGCAAGAAAGCTAAATGTTACAATAGACCTTGACTGTATTACGTGCTGAATTGGCCTTATCATTTTGAATTAATTTTACGCTACAAAGAGCGGAGTGACGTAGCAGTAAATTAGTTTACCGACTAGCTTTTATTGGTGTGGATGGGTTCTATGAAAGCAATAATACTACTATTAGGTGTATACAAATTGGCACTTCCACTACATACCTGTACTCTTACCTTGAAAAATATTTGAATTACCTTTTCTGTGTATTGCCACTGAGCGACAACCATCTTATTAATATCTAACACAAATAAAACCTACTTGGAGGATGGAGTGTCCAGAATATATGTATAAGCATTTATTACAGCGGCTAGAAATTGATGGAGTCATGCTTACACTTTTTTACCACCTAGCCAATAGTGTAAAATATGGTTTTAGCACTAAAAAACAACAAAAAAAGAGAACTATGGCCGACACTTAAATGGACAAGTACGCGTGTAGCTAAATACAGCTTAATATGATTCAACTGCAAAGAAATTTAATCAATTTAATTTTTACGAAGTATTTTGCTTCTATAATATTGAACTTCCTGCTTTGAAAATTCTGTATTTTTACTATGCGCTTTAAATAAGCGTACACAAACAATAATCCTTCTTAATTATAGCTCCGCACATTATTACTATTTTCATCAATCACAGTCATTAGTTACAATAATACAGCATGTGACGCTTAAAGTATTTGCAAGACTAAGAAAGGCACATTTTAAAGTTCAACTAGATAATAGCAAATTTTTACAAAAAAAAGTACCATTTTTAGAACATATAATAACCCCTCAAGGAGTTATGCCAAACCCCGATAAAACAAACGCAGTACTAAATTACCCCCTACCAAAAACTAACAAAGAAACTAAAGAAGTTTTAGGACTCAGTGGTTATTACCGCAAATTCATTAAAGGTTACGCACAGATAACCAAACTCCTAACGAATTGTTTAAAAAAAGGAAATAAAATTGAACACACCCAAGAATTCATTAGAGCCGTAGAAAAAATTAAATGAGTACTCACGAATCACCCTGTATTAGAATACGCAGACTTTTCACACCATTTATATTGACAAGGCGCCGCAGTGATAAGCCAAGGAAAAGGAGGTAGTGATAAACCAATCAGCTACGCGTCCAAAACCCTAAATAAGACCGAACAGAAATATAATACCATAGAGAAAGAATCATAAGCCACAATTTGGGCAACGAAATGTTTTAGACCATACCTTTACGGAAGAAAATTTTATATATACACCGACCATAGACCATTAGTATGGCTATGCAAACTCAAAGAACCAAACTCAAAATTACAACGATGGAGAATCAGACTAGAAGAGTACGATTACGGAATTATATACAAAAAGGAATTTATAATAACAACGCAGACGCCCTAAGCAGAGTACAGCTCAACGCACTCGAAACGGAACCAATTATAGGTATCGTAGACGAGACAGAAATAAGACAAGACCCCAAAGAAATAGACACCATACAGTCGACACAGAACAAAGAACCAAAAATCACAATTAAAATTTTAAACGAAGCGATCGATATAAAACCAAATCAATTCATAGTTACCGAAGTTTTAATCAACCATAATACCGTAAAATATACGAAATTAGACAATAAGAAAATATACCAAATTGTAATAACTATAGACGACAACGAGGAATAAATAATTAAAATTCTAAACGAATATACCTCCGAAAAAAAACGATTTTATTTTTATTTCAACACCAAACATTTATGTAAACGATTCTTAGTATTATACATTAAATTATTCAATAACTCTGGTTCTGAACTTATTAGATGCACAAAACAATTGAGAACCCGAGACAACCCTGATGAAATAAACGACGTAATTAAAAATCAACACCAAGGCAAAACCAATCATTGTGGAATGAATGAAACATTAAAGCAACTTATAAGACGATATTATTTTAAAGATAAGAGTTAACTACGGACTTTATCAACCAATGTCAACTATGCGATAAAGCAGAATACCATAGAACACCCCCAAAAATACTCTTAATGTTAACTATAACACCTGACAAACCTTTTCAAAAATTACATGCCGACACTCTAGTAGTAGAAGCACAAAACTTTTTAACCATTGTAGATGCATTCACCAAAATAGGCTAAGCAATACCCATCACCTCTATAAGTAGCATGACGTAACACAAGGATTCCTACAATATTTTACATTTTATGGCACACCCAAAACAATAACTTTATATAACGGCAGAGAATTTAAAAACGATATGGTACAAAACACTCTATAACTCAATAAAATAAAAATTCATTTTATAACCAAACACTACTCTGAATCAAGCGTAAGAATTGAAAGATTACATTTAACCATATTAGAACAGATCAGACTATTGAGATTAACTTATAAGAAGGAACACATCACCAATTTAATGTCATACGCACTAACCGCTTACAACAATACGATCTATTCATGAACCAATTTTACACCCCTAGAATTAACATTAGTACATTCAGATTCCCGTAACCCCTACGACATACACTATACCAAAGAAATATACCAACAATATGCTAAAGACCACAAAGAGAAATTAAAAATAACTTTCGATAAGGTAAAACATAAGTTAGATAACGACAAGGAACGTATCACCACAATCCGCAATAAGAATACCGACGTAAACAAATTTTCAATAGGACAAACCGTGTACAAAAAAAAATTCCAAAGTGAACGACACAAAACGGCACCCAGAAACTTAGGCGCGTTTAAAAAAAAATATCACACAAAAATATAGCCATAGTAGACAACAACAAGATAATAACAACATTCATTTAAAAAATTAATGACACCCTGTAATTACAGATGCACAGCCATCACCCGTCAGCCTCCGCCCAGGTGAAACGGACAACGACATATTAATTAAAAACTAAAACGATATAAAAACCATTGTTAAAAACCAAATATCTCTAAGCCCAATCAACTATAATAAAATTCAATGATACGTTAAGAAAGCTAGTAAGAAATCAAGATAGTATAGCCAATAGAATGCAACCCCTTGAAACTATCATGCAAACTACGATGTTACGAATACGAGACTTAATTAGATTCAATACGATATTTACTCAAATAATATTAACCCTTACTTTAATCCAACAAATTTTAGCCACATTAGAAAATGCTGTAACATTTACAAAATTAAATACATTACACTAGAGTATCATAGAGCCAACTGACTTATTAAAGGAATTATTAAAAACTAGATCATTTATAACTAACACTAAATCACCCTTTAATGTAATAAAAGAAAACATTCTAATATTTGAAAGAATAGCTATAGCGAAAGGCTATGTAAAAAATAAGAAAATCGCATTTTTAATAGAAATGCCAATAGTAGAAAGTAACAATTATAATTATTATCATTTATTTGCTTTTCCAATGAAAATTACTAGCATGTATCAAGTTAGCATACCTAAAACCAAGTTTGCATCCGTAAATGAACTCAGGTATAATTACATAAACAAAAAATGTAACAAAGTAACACCAAATCAATATCTATGCTAATCATTAACAACAACTATCCAAAAAAACAGTCCCTACGAAGTACAATTACTAAGATTTTCAAACCATTTCAAACCAATACAAATCACAACGATCCTAGGTCGTGGATCGAATCGTAAATAAAGATGATTTTAAAAACTATGAGTGGTTTAATTCCCAAAGAAAATTAAGAACAAATCACCAACATAAAAATTCAAAAAGTTACAGAAAACAAATAAATTGCTGTATTTCCAACAGAAGTAATAGCAACCGCACATTCCAATCAAGACGAGAACAACTTAGTACTAACCGGAAGCAAAGTAATCACCTTTGAAGGAGACTGTTATTTAAAATTGAAGAACGAAATCATCAGAGTATATCAAGACCCCACAGTAACCAAGAAATTCGCCAATTTACCGGAACTACAATTCAAAATAACACAACCTAAAGTTTAAGTAATAAAGTAAAGTAAATAAAATAAAGTAAATTTAAGTATAAATATAAAAGGGTTATTAACAGTTTACAAGCAAGTGTCAGAACGTATGTAATACATTGTATTTCAGACAGTAAGTGATACTGCAGGTGCCGGTGACAGAAGTTAAGAAACCGCAATTACTTAGAAATTAAGATTGTTACATTGTATAATGAATAGAATTAAGAAATAAGCAGACATGAGCTCTGCAAGTTCCCACAGACATGTGAGGGGCAAGGACAACATAAATACCCCGGGAGCTCCAAGACCATCAGTCCGTCTTGAGTATTTCAGCTGTAACATTGCCGTTTGCTTAGGGTACTCGCCTTTATGAAACCCCAATTGTTATTTAAATTTCGACTTAGTATAAATAAATCCAGTTTGTCAAAATTCATTTGTAGTTTCTGTTTAACCAAATAAATTGTTACAAGAAGTTTTGGAAGACGTTTTTAAAAAACCGCTCACAAGGCCTGAAACGTAACTTGCGGTCCGATTGAACAATGTTAGGAAAGCATTTTCACAAAAATATGCTCTGGTTCGCATGAGAGGTTCCGTGTGTGTCATCAAGCACGCTAAAGATCCCTACCTTGCTTGGAACAGCAATGGTTCTGCAAAATTCAAAATTTCCAGTTAAAAAATTCACTTCCTGGCAAATGTAGTACTTTTGGATGAAACATTGGAAAATAAAATTCCAGAAATAGTCCCGAGATTCCCGCGTGCTTTTTAAGGTGTTGCCACAGACCTCAACATGGCAACCCGTTGTGGTGCCAAAATTTTTCCTCATTTCATAAAGGTAGTGCCATAATGCCTTAAAACTGCATACTTCTTATAGTGATCTCCGAAGGGAATTGTTTAGTTGATATTTTATTTAACTAGTTTCTAGTCCTTTAATTTCTTAGCTGTTGGTATGGCATAGATTCTGAAAGCAATACTTTGTTTGTTATATATTTGTTTCAGCAATTATTGGAGGAATATTCTTACTTTGCAGTGGTAGTTTTTCATAATGCGGATCATGTTCGTTTAAATTTGGTGTTTTAGGTGCCTTTGTAATTAAACTATTTTCTGAGTATTGTTTAATTTATTTTCGCTCATGGAAGAGTGATTCGCCCAGTTTTTTGCAGATACAATAGCTGGAAATTAGCAGCATGTCAAGAATTTTTTTCCTGGCACTTAGGAGTCATCCACATCTAGTCCTGGTGTTGGCTCATGTGGAAGTGGGCTAAAGTCATCGTTAGTACTTAGTATGATACGGTGCAAAATCGGAACACGTATACTAATCATAATTCCGATCCCAGGAAACTCGTAGAAAATCAACCAGTAAGCATTTTTGTTCCCTACGTGTCGCCTTTACTAATGCAAGGCTACGTTTTTGACGACATCGGAACATACTTCGATTTACATCAAATATTCAGGCCAAGCAAGTCTAATTATTCACAAATATTTACAGAGGGTGCTTACTCTACTGGAATGCCGCTGCAAAAGTCAGTGATAATAATTTTAAATAATGTTTACTGCATTGGGTTATTTCTTAAGAGTGAGAAGTACACTAGGTTTATTACCAATTCAACTGCGTTGATGCACTATTTATAAAAGGCGAACCTCTAAATTAATACAGGCACTAAGCGTATTTATTTTAACAATGTCATCGAATAATTTATTTCATTTTACTTGTGCGTTAATACTCAGACTGAGCTAACTAATCACCAGTAAAAACAGTAGTTGTATCTAACCACATTTCAGCGATATATTTCTACAAATTACTTGAATATACGCGTGTTTTCCGATGTATTCAACCCTTCTAGCTGCCAGTCACACCATTACTCGCTTAATGATTTTATGCCTATATCCCGGCGATAATGTTACCGTAACATTGAACTATTTCTGTGACTTGATTATTCTAAAACTAATGCTTTATTTAAAACAGCTCCTGCTTATTCACGTTTACTGCATCCATGATAAATGGTAACGTAATTACATATAAGATGGTTTCGTATAATCTGAATAAACTGCTCTGCCTTTGAGAAATAATTCTAGGTTATAATAAGGGAAGACTAAAGAAATGTAAATGAAAGTCGACGGTAACACATCTGCCCTTGTAAAGAACTTAGAACTTAACGACCACAGGGAACTGAGAAGAGATCGCATACAAATGTCGACATCCAAAAACAATATTGATCCCGTTCGAATAAGAGCCCGACGTATGTTAGAGAGCAACTTTACGAGGGGTAGCATGAATAATGCAGTTCTAATAGAAGATTGCAATCTGGAAACAATGTTAGCTGCAGGTTCCTGAAAGACTCAGCATTACTAGGAAATGGAGATTGAAGTAAATGGTGTCTGTACGCTCTTGTTCCGTATATTGATAACACAAAATTTATTTGAGACATTACAACCTCTTGTTAGATTTTAAAACTAATTCAAACGTAAGTTAAATTTACAAGTCGGCAAACTTCGTTGATATACAACACCCCCTTAATATTACCAAAGTAGTTTCGTTAAAGGTTTCTCTAGTGAATAGTGTTGTGGGCTTCAGAATCTATTAGACAAAATATTAAAAAATGATTTAATAAATCGCTAATTTAAATCACTTTCGAAGCTAAAACGTTCCTTTTGCAGTAGGAGGTTAACTGAAATATATAGTGAAGTTTACTACGTACTACAGCCCTGTCGCGTTAATTCAAAAAACATTAAGAAGTGGAAATGAGGTTATTAATTTGTTATTTGAAGGAGGCTTTAGCACGACGACGGACTATAAAATCTAGATGCTTTTGCAGGTTACACATCGTAAGGTTGCCATTGCATTATAATACTAATTTAAGAGGAATTTTGGGCCTTCACACCCATTCGTATTAAATCTAGAACGTTGCATATAGCGTTTGGGAAATACCCGGCATATTAAAGTTGTTTGTACAAATTCACACGGGTTCAAAAAAGTAACCATGGAGACCTACACGCTGATAGCCATGTACACAAACTAAAGCCACAATATTAATACGTCGCAAACGACGAGTAACGCAGTTTGGATTTCAAATGTAAAAACGTGGAACAAAATGACGCTTCACACCGGCATAACGATGTTGACCTCGAGATTAGGATAGTATAGACGCACAATACGTGAGAAACGGAAATAGCAAGCAATAACCGTGGGACGTAAACTTATAAAACTGACGGATAGTAAAACCGAAAAGGCATCCGATGAGAAGATGAGAATATTAACGACAAAACGTTCAACCGGTGCTTGCGAATTCGATTGACACGCAATCATCAGACGTTGTAAACAGATACAATAGTTAAAGTGACGATATCAATCTCGAAGCCTTTAGTAAAGGAGCAGAGTTTCGGAAGCAAAAACAAGATGCGAATATGCATACTAATGGTTGTTGTGAAACCTGCTTGTTTTAGGAATTTTTTATCAATATCAACAGTAAGATTTTATACTTGCAGCGATTCTTGCCTAGAAAACAGCGTATAAATGTATCTTATACAGCTTACAACTATCATTTGCTGTTTGTGTGTTTCTTTGATATCTAATAATTGTGATAATAATAAGAATGCGTAAGGCTAATTATTGTGGACTATTCACGTTCCTGTCCGCTTATTTAAAGCGAATTGTAAACTTATACTTCTGGTACGGAAGAGACAAAATAGAACGTACGGATTGAATTGTTAAATTTCTGGCATTGATAATATTAAATATTTTCTTTAACCAAACGTAGGGGTAGATCTTAGTGTTTTTTTGTTATTCACTGTCATAGCCAAATTTTACAATATAGGCTAGGTGTACAAGACATGGCATTTTTATTTACATTTATTTTAAACTAATAGAAAAGAAGGCTATAAACGGGGCTTGATCAATCTCCTGCAGCGGTCATGGCTGCTATACCCCTACCCGGACCACCCTCCTGCTGGGTAGGCTATATCTGTGTTGTTTCCCTTCAGATGGGTTGTTACTATAAGACTTTACATGGACAGTGGGGGTTTAAAAACCTTCAAGGTAAACGTAAAGGTATTTAGTAAAAGCATCGCAATTTGTACACCACTAAAAGTAGTATAATTACTTTTACAAAACCCACCTCGCACCAGCAATAGCTAGCTGGTGCATTAATTCACTGTAACAGCGCTCCACTACCGGTAAATTAAAATTAATTCAAAACATAGTCAATTTAGCACGTAACAAAGTTTACCCTGCAAATCAATTGGTAAGATGCACAATCCTGAATCGGGTATACAATCACACATCAATTCCATTTAGTAACTATGTCGATCATATACGGCGGTTTTGAGATATTTGGCGTTATATTAGTTACAGACATGAAGCGAAGTTCACTGTAACAGCACTCCACCACCTAAAAATTAAAACCAATTTAAAACAAAGTCAATTCAGCACGTAACAAAGCTTACCCTGCTAGTCAATTGGTAAGGTGTACAATCCTGAAACGAGTTCGCAATCATACATCAATTCTATTTGGTAACTATGTCGATTATACACATGGCAGTTTTGAGGTATTTGGCGTTGAAACAGTTACAGACATAAAGCGATGTTCAACCCCATGGTTAAGGCTAAAAGTTAAATGCAAATGAGTATAAAACAGGTTTATTTAAAAAAATATAACAAACAAATAGATAAATGTAAAGAGGAATAGTGCAATTACAGCTATATTCCTACTAACACTTGTCTTTAAAGCTTTAATGTTTAAGTTAGTGGGCGCAAATTTGTCTGGTGTAGGGATGATCTTCTGCAAAGAGATCGTAGTTACTTTTGTAATCAATTTGTATTCCTAACAAAGAAATAAACAACTTCTCACTGCGTCACTTATATCTATTTGAATACAACATTATTTGTGTAAACAGGTACACCCACAAAACTTTTAAATTACATAAATCAAGTAACTTTTGTTTATTCATAGCATTAACTACCCAATTTTAGTCACTGAATTGCGCCATCTACCTTTTCAAGTTCAATTTCAAGTTCTAACTTTGGTATATTTGGTAAAATAAACAGTATATCCTACAACGATGATGTACGCTATATAATTCCATCAATATCTAATTTAACAAGCTTCTTGCACAAATGCCACCAACAAAGCAATAAAAATATATAACTTGCACTTACAACTAAAACTTCATGTGAATAAATGAGTTCCGTTGAGCAAGGATTGAGTTTTTTCACGAGTAAATCATTTTCAACATCTGTTAGTTTAAAACGAGTACGTCGAAATTATTACTTTTGTCGTCGTGTCATTGTCGAATAATGCTCCCTGTATGTTTGTTGTGGTATATATAGCATCTTTGTTAATCTTCGTTGGGAATTAAACCACTCATAGTTTTTAAAATCATATTTATTTACGTTTTGATCCATGACCTAGGACCGTTGTCAAAATAATGAAAACTTTTTATGACAGAAATTGAAGGTGACTTTGATTTACTGATGTTTGAAATATTTGGTTTTGAGTACATTAGGTAGAATTTTTGAAGTTTAAAAGAATGATTTTCTTCAATTTGTGTTGCGGCCTGGGACTGGCTTTTTTAGATAGCCAATACGCTTAACGTGAAGTCAGCTGATTAATTTTTATTGGTAACTTTAAATAATAGTTGAGATACTTCGCTAAATACACTGGTGCGGGAGTGATTTCCTATGAAAAAAATAGTTAAAGGAAATTTAAAAATCCGAAATTAAAATAATGGCTGAAATATAAGTAAACTACGTCACTCTGTTCACTTGCGCTAAAGGGCCCTTTTCTAATAATAGTTAAGGGGCGCCAAACAGTTTCATCTCAGCAATCCCATCGATACTATTTCTACACGAAAACGATTTTTCGAAATAGGCTTCCTTTGTTTCGATTTCCAGATACAACGCAACCCCTGGAGTAATTGCAATCTTCTTACAGTGACCTAATCCTAGTTCATACACAAATGCAAATAAACCACAGTCTATCCTTAACCTTGATTAACATCAAATAATTGCAATGTATACAAATATACTTGAAAAAACCTAGTTTTTGAACCTCACTCTAGACAGGTATTACTAACACATATACTAAAAAAATAAAACTTTAACTATGTTCATCAATAATTGCGTCGCACCAGTTTTCAATTCACCTATATTAAATTACCATGGCATTATAAATCCCATGTTCTGGAAATGCCTTTAATCACAAACATAGAAAAAGTTGAGCACCAAGTTTTTCTTTTATCATTCCGTTGTCTATTCAAAATTGTAAAGTTCCATGCTTTGTTTAAATCAAAATTTACCAACAAAGTTTATATTTAAATCTACATGTATATAATTATAAAGTTTAGTCACAAAAGCTCATATTTACTCACTGTTTAAATTAAATTTTAGTCTTTAAAACTTTCTGGCAGTCTAGAGACCTCCGGCATTTCAATTTTCGGTTATTCCAGCTAAGATAGATTTCTTAGCAAAATACAATACAAAACTTTAATTTATTAGAGGGCTGAACACTCTAGGCGTTAGCCCCCATACATATAATTTTTCAATGCTTCATCCGAAAGTACTATATTGGCCAGGAAGCAAGTTTTCTTTACCTGGAAATTTTAAATTTTGTCGAGCCCTTGCTGTTCCAAGCAAGATAGGGATCTTTAATGTGCGTGACAGCACACACACACACGGGACCTCCATTTTACCTTTTTTACAAACAAGAGCGTGTTCTCGTGAAAAATGTTTGTCTAACATTTTTTTAGCGAACCGTGTCGGGATTTAAACGCGAAACCTTAGGTATAGTAGTCACACGCATACCAACTACGACACGGAGCTGCTGGTTTTAACTCGTTTACCACACGTAACTTGAAATGTACCCTGCATGTGCCAGCATGTTTAGAAGATAAGTTGCACGTTGCCTTTTCCTCTGTGAGAACGTTTATAGTTACACCTTGAACTTAAAGATGTGCCCCCACTTACTACTACCTCGTATTACCATACTTTGATGTCTTCTAATTACCAGCTCGCAAATAATTCATTAGTTTTTCGTCGAGTGTCTAACTACTGTCATTCCTTGCAATATAAAAATCTTATTAATTGCGGTTAGCATCCGATAATACAATGAAACAAGTTTGGTGTATGCTGAATAAGATTATTGGCACAATACTTTGTGTGCAATATGGTATTATTGTCGTATTTTTGGAAGCCGAGACGGACGATTTCTGTCAATTCTGAATTACCTTTCTCATGGGAAATGCACACGTAATGTCTTGTAATATTTAAAATTATTTAAATTTGCGGTTTTAGAATAAGTCATCGTCCTGGATTATTACGATCACAATGTATTTAAAAGAAATAACGTTATACCTTTTTATTTGAATTACGTTTACAGAAACAAAATTTAAAATATCATGCTTAATTAGAATTAATTATTTGTGAAATCTATCACACGAAGTGCGTCCATTTTTAGTTTGTCTATTAAAATTTACTGAAGTTTTCTTTCTCATCTAATTTATAGCTAGCGTAACGCAACGCGTTGCACTCTGAATTTATTGAAATGCGATTGAAACTATGAAAACATGTTTTTCGACTATGCTATGTTTAGTTCAGCTTGAAAATTTTTCAGACGGTTTTTATGTATAAGCTGCTTCAAAAAGCGATATGACTTAGTATTAGCTTCTACTTTTATTTAAATGGCACAGAGCGTTTTCGCCAAAACTTAATTGCTGATCTACAAACTTGTTCATCTGTACGAAATCACTGCCATCGGCAAAAATTCTTTAACTTTTCAGAATTGAATGCTGAAGTATACCTCAACGGAATAATAAATTACTACTCTTGCGGTGGAGTAGCGTCGATTTGTTTCCTGCATTAGATTGCAGAAAGTCGTTTAACTTACCGCTGGAATATAGTCTTGAACTGTAGCAACAGGGGTAGCTTTGGACAAGCTAAGTGAAACGATAACGCTCCCTAAAACGCATCTTACACATGCACTGCGGAGAAAAATAACTTATTCGTCTTTGTAGTAAACACCTTTTTAAACCACTTTGCTACTGTTAGGAGGAAAGAAAGATATGGCATGCAAGAGCTGACATCCCCAACAAGATCGATTTACCACAAGCACGCTCTGTGCATACTTAAATCAAGCTTTGCGTGAGCTTAGCCTGAATAATGCGCTTTTAATGGTATCTCTTGTAGGATACGGTGTCAAGTGTTGTGCTATGAAAGAATAACATTATCGTATACTACGGCCACTTTAACGCTAAACCCTGTTGTGTGCTGCTTCTAGGTGTTTATTAGCGATGCTTATTTAAAAGGGTGCTTGCGCAATGTTAATGAACAAAGTCACTTATTTATTGTTAATTAAACAAACACCTACAATTTTTTGATAGACTAGAATTTTAATTTCATGCGAGATTTGTAAAGCTTAAGTCTGAACCTCGGTGTAGCAAAAATTGTCTGAAGTGATGAATCGATCTTACTCTGCAACTCAGGTGAACAAGCGCTCTAATAAAATCTAACAATATATAAAGTTGAGGAATTTGTTGAACTCCGCAAACAACCACGTTGTAAATATAATTTATATTAATTTTAGAAAAATATGGGGCGATGTAACATATTGAGCTTGGTAGGAAATCTCACGATTACCAAAACTGCCGTTTATGAACTGGTTATAAGTCATCCCCTAAAACCTTTCAGATACATACCATCATCTCCTTAAGAATGTAAACTCTCCTGAGATGTTAGGCGTGTATAACACACCTGTCAGTTGCGATGAACATACTTTAGGCAAACAGAACAAGCACTACACATCAGAATGAACAAACCTAGAAACATAAACGTAAAGCATCGTCTCTATAAGATTGCACTAGTCCATCCAATAAAGAATCTGTTAAACTAGAAGCAAAAGCACACTAAGCTACCCTACGGGATTTACAGTCCTGGATTCGCCCACCGTTAGCACCGTGACTGCTGTAATTGCATTTTATGTTAAACCATCTTTACAGTTTACCCAAACAACGTGGATTCTGCTTCAAATTGTTTTGCGTTGGAATCTTGATGTCTGTATGCGCTTGATTGGAAATTTTGACAAGCTACCCAGTCGTGTTGCATGGGGTGATATAGTCTAACGATGTTATCGCTACGTTAATTAAATTTGGCAGGATGCGAGACCCCGGTGATTGAGATTTGTTTGCGCATTTATTCGCAGCCATTATCTGAGGTTGTAAAAATCCACTTAGAGCTGTTGATTTGATTTAAAACAATAGATGTACAGAATTAATCCTCGTAGTGTTAAATCAATGACGTGTGATGTTTTTTATTAGAAGAATGGATCATAGTTTTATTTTTTAAACGTTTTAGTGCATATTTTATCGGAAGAATATTGTTATTAATTAACAATACCACAGTGTGATCTGTGTGAATTGAAGACCTCTAAATGTAAACATTAATGAGTATTGTAGTTTTAAAGCGAAGTGGATTTGCAAAATTAAATCAATTACGAAACTAACTTTATCACTGCCTCAAATACAAAGATGGTCAGTCATACCAGAGATCAACTTAATTTCATCACAACAATTATCACAAACGTTAAACTACTTGATTATATAGAAACATTGACTAGATAATAGGAAAAAAAACATATCATTATGTTAAACCCACATGTGAGAGTGCAGTTGTAAATGTGATTAATATGCTGAAATAAAACAATTACACATAATAAAATGTCAAACGCATCACAAATATCAAACATAATAGAACATGTAGGCAACAGATGCATATAAAAATTTCATAGCAAATTTCATAGTACAAGCCCAGATTCAAGCACTAAATCTTTATATAAATGCATGTTAATTAAATATACTAACTCTAGTAAGCAAATGGTAAAAATTATTCATTATGATTGCATCGGTTAAAACGTACTTTTAAAAATTAAACACATCGGGGCATTACACGTTACAAACAAAAAAATATACACAACTTTGTGGTTAATTCAATAAAATGATACGTATTTTTTCTTAAAGTTGGCTGCCAGTGTAACGTATTTTAAAGTTGGATGGGCGCTAGTGATGCGGATTTTGTTGTTGTTTGTGCGTGGTAACCCAATGATACGAATTTTGTTGTTTTTTGATGGACGCTAGTGAAACTTAATTTTTATAAATGGGCGCCAATGAATAAAAATCTTCCGACATAGCTAGAGTCTATTCCTAGGTAGAGCAATAAGAAGTGGAGGGGAGTCGAATTTTGTTTGCAAACCAAAGTTAAACAAAGTTAAATAGGCGCCACCAAGTCCTGAGATAATCACGATAAGAGCAAAGCACAATTCTAAGGGCGGACGTGGAAACCCAAAGATAAAACGATCGCCTTCGATAACAAAAACCTGTCTTATAGAAATAAGACGCAGCTCCTGTAAGAAATTACAAAGATTAAATAAATAAAATGTAGAACACCATTTGTGTCCTATAAAAGTATTAAAAACAAAAAAAATGTATATCCAATATGATATTGCTACAAAAATTCTACCTTTATGTTATCAGATTTGATCGCATTTGACCAAAATAAAAGTATCAAAGTTTAGCTAATTGTTTACTGAAGTAAAAAAACTTTCTTTTAAAAAATCATAACTTTTTAACATATAAAAAAAATTCTCAACAATAACAAATATAACAAAGTCAAAATATTGTCTTTTTAAAGCAAAAGTTTTCTCTCTAAACATAAGCTTGTTTTAAATATTTGATCAAAATAATTTATAACCACAATGCATTGAACTAACATTTCTATCCTGGGCAGATCTTATCAGGTTGATTACAGTTTCATAATTATTACGCAGCATGTATTTAAATTTTTATACTTAGTTTGTATCATTTATCTGTGAATAATATCTAACTTCAAGATTGAAGAATGTTTAATTTGAATTTTAAGAAAGCTGCACGAAACATCTGCTTTCACGGCAAACATCTGTCAAATGTTGCTACATCACAAAAAAGTATAACGTCGAAAATATACCTTGAAATTTATCTGAAGTTCAAATGGAACAAAGCTTACAATTATATAAACCTAACCTGACAAAATTTCTTCCTACGGTTTGTAAAACCAGTCCAACAATAATCGAAAGTGAAACAGATCATATGTTCATAAACATGATGGCAAATTTCGTGTTTTTTATATGATCGTCTGTTTATCAAAGGCTAACGACATTCTAAACACATGCAAAAATTTCTTAAATTTAATAACGAACCAACTGCATCTGATTCTCCTCGACAAATCCCTACAGAATTTCATCCGCTTCGAGCAACACCATAAACTATTTCCTGGGGTAACAGCAATTAGGACCATATGTCTGCAATCTCAAATGCTTGTACAGAACCATACAACTTACAAAACTAAAATTTTCACTTGTCCTTCTCTATCGTATTTTGTAGGCGCGCTAAACAAATGAAGCAAAATTAAATTAAGTTCGTACAATGTATAAATTACAAACCGTTAGTAGAAGTTACTGAAATTGATCCAAGTCTAGCATGACTTGAACCACTCACACAAATAATTCAACCGAAGGTCGCATGCCTCTAGCCTAGAAAGCATCTTGATAAATTGGTTGCTAGGGAGCGACTAACGAACCAAACTCGAACGAATGATAGCGATGATATTAAAGACTCGCGGTTAAAGGTGGGGAAATACGAAAGCGACAGGATTGCTGGAGATGTTTACAAAATAACTTTATGCCACACAGATATTTTACTACAAGAAGATTATTAAAACGAAGCGTTCTATTATGCACTATATAGAACCTTAATAAAGAATAAGGCACGCTTAGCGCATTATCCTCGTAATTCAACGCGAATAAATACTGATCAAATTAAACATTTTAGAAAAATCCAAAACAAATACAACATTGAAATATAATACTGTTCGTATTCAAATTTGCCTAATATAATTTGATTTAATATATCGAAGGATGATGTTGGTACAAATTGCTCTTACAATCACTGGAAAGGTACATTTACTATTGATTCTACAACAAGTGCAATGCAATTGGAGTTACAACTCTGTATTAAATACAAAATAAACATTATTTCACATAAACAAATATTAGTTTTACTCTGATTTAGATATTAAATAAACAATTTAAATAAATAAATATTAGTTTTTGGTTGTTAAACTAAACAACACACCTTTAAACATAAAACATATTCAATAACATAGTAAAATCACCTAAAAAATCCACATCAAATGCTAAGTCAAAAGCAAGAGATAACACATAAATATTTCCTTCAATGATTAAATAACTAACGGTTTTACAATAAGTACCAACATCACACTCGGAATAAGGCTGGGATTATCAGATTACCTTAAATAGCAATTATATTATAAACATAAAACTTTACCTTTAATAAAAAACCGCCAAGTAAAATATTTCAACCATCCATCTTGAAAATCTGAAACAAAGTCGTTTAGCCTTTGTCGACTCGATCGATCGTTCCTACACATGCGCGCATTATAACATAAATTCCGTCATAACGGAATGCGTTCAAAACCTGCAAGTGGTTACTTAGCTATTCTAACAAATACCTGCAAATATCAAAATGTACAAATTAATATTTTCAATAATTATCAACCTATGAGAAATCGACTTAGAAACACTACGGATCACTTCAACCCAAAATTAAAATTAACATTTATTGTGCAATTATTTTATCATCATTTGAAGATAATTATCAGTTTGACATCTGTCATGCAATTTGTATCTCTCGTCTTGTGTGAGATGTAAAGGAATTCAAATGACCTATCAAGTAAGGTATCACACGGCCAAAGTTGGCTTTCAAAAGCTTGTGACGATTTTGATAAAGGCCAACCTGAAGTTGCATCTAATCTTAACAATAGAGGTTATATTTTTTTTAAATTTTCGGAATTCGCAAAACGAATGATTCATTAAGGGTGGCTTTTCCAGAATGGTAACCGACTTCCACTTGAAAAGCAGTAGCCATCGAGCTCATTGTAACACTTTCGCAAAGGTCAAAGTTATCTGAAACATAGTCTGCCCCTGTGCCTTCGTTGCTTTAGATTCCTTAGTAACGGGAGAGATTTTCGTTGAAGTGATGTCTTAAAGGTCAGTACAGGCGCTTGAAGCGTTTACAATATAATAAAGGGAACGGTTAAATCCGTCAGTTTACGCACTGCTTTTCTTATATCCTCGTAGTGTCCTTTCGCACAATCCTTATCAATCCACAGCACCGCCTTTAGAGCCATCTCCTCGACGTGCAGATCGAGTGGGGTGAGACTAACAACGACTTCTAAGGCTTGTTACCTTCTTACTATCTCGAAATTCTGTCCTATATAGAAGCGCGTGCAAACTAAGCAGCTATATTTACAGACAACTACCAAAAACACTCAATCAAGATAACCACGCCTCTCGACCAACGGGAACGTTCCATTTCTATTCCAGTTAGAATAGGGCAACCAAAAAGAATGTTTGATTTTTCCAGAAGAGGATTAAAGAAATAGTACTGATCAGCCGGATTCACTGGTCTTCGACTAGTGCTTCCACTAGCCTGATAGAGGGACAGTAGTTCTTGCGCTTCCACCAGCCGGGAACAAGAGTGTCGTCGCTTCCACTAGTCCGGCATCTCGCGTTTCCATTAGCACGAGAATTTGCACCATCGTCGAACCGGTGCATCCACTAGGTTAAAGAGATGCACAATATCATATCGACGCTTCCGCTAACCCGAGATCTACCGAATCGTCAAACCGGCGCTTTCACTAGCCCAAGGCAATCCATACTCATAGTCAAGCCAGTACTTCCACTATCTAGGGGAGACGTGTAAGAAGTGAGACAGAGACGCCAAACAGACAACTACGTCGGCGCTGACGCCGCTTACATCAACCAAACTGCCAATATTATCTGTGTATGGACGCAGCGCCTGCCAATTCCTACGATCACCAATGCCAGCGATACCGTGACAACCATGCGTTGCGTCATCACCGCCTCCGGGGTCAGTATCTCCACTGTCTCCGTCACCCGTGAAGTGCCAGTTAACGAAAGTAGGGTTTACTAATGACCGCTATAAGGACGTCAGCTTATTCGACGTCCATTTAAACGACTCCAAGAGGTTTACCGTACGCCTGGCGTCCTGACGTCAGTAATTCCACATACAGTCTGCTTCTTACTTGTATATATTGTATATATATTATTTGTATAGGAGATGTTACTAATAAGAGTTAAATTCAAGAAAGACTTGCTACAGTGCGAGCAGTTGATCTACCGGCTGCCAAGGTCAACCCCATCAGTAACCAGTAACAAGTGTCGCCCAACGTCAGGTGCCATCTCAGCAAGAAAATTACAGGCAGGGGTCTGTGACGAACCGAACGTATCATGTTGAGACGCGTATCCAAACAAGCAGCACGAGCCAACTAACCATACGCGCAAACCAACCACTATACCGCACCCTCCTGAGCAGAAGAACACATCCGACGGAGCCAGCCAAACCATTTTGAATCGGTCACCACTTATCCAGAACCCAACAGCACCATCAACAGTTCTGGTACTGAATAAAACCCAAGTGGTGCCCAACCACAATATACCACCATTATGGCCACCCATTTTAAGACATAAGTAGAGGGCCTGCACCGCATCACCACAACAGAGCTAGCGATGCCCGGCACACCATTAATAGAGCCTGCCGAATTCCTGCTAAAAATGGAGTACGTGGAGGTCGACTTACCTACCAGTACGACTCAGCTACGACAACAAACAGTCACCTGCTGGCCACCTTCAAAGCAATCCAACCTGTCTATTCCCACTTCAGGAAGCTGTTCCTAAGCGAATACGATAACCCAGCAGCCAGGGCCAAAAAACTGTTGAATACGTTGGTGCCAAAGAAATACCAGTACAATCAGCAGCCGCATTCCTAAGCACAAAGGACCTGCAAGCCTGTCGCCTGAAAAAGGACAAACCAGGACCTGAGGCTCTTTGCAAATGTACTCTTTACGGCACTCTGTAACCCGATCCAGTGACACACGCCGACAACAATATTACACATGGTAATCCGCTTAACCAAATTAAAATCCAACATAAAAGAGGCAAGCCGCACGACATCCACCAACAAACCACCAGCCCCGAGGTTTAACGACGATCGTAAAGAAGAACTGCTGCCACGTTGCCACTTATGTCCACAGCAGCACTGATACAGAGACTGTCCCACTAGGTAGTCGGGAAACAGCGGCCGAACTACACTACTAACCCATTCAGCCACAACAAACAACACAAACCACATAAATATCGCAAACACCAGGATTTAGCTACAAATGCACGAACACTTACCACAGGCGTTAATCGACACCAGAGCATTCCGTTGCCTAATTAAAAGAGGTCAGATACTAAAGGGGCTCCCGGTCGTGGCGTGGTCAGACCATTCCGCATTGGCCACGTCACTGACACCGAAGACTTTATGGTATCCGACCTAGTAGAAGAAGTTATCCTGGGATAGACATAGCTTATCAAACATATGTCCATTAAGGAATACACTCAAGGCTGGTACACTATGTGATCCACCAGAAGCAGACCATTTATTGGGTCTAGACAAACAAGCACACCGTCCGAAGCAAGCCGCCTACTTCATCATACCTAGCGGTTAAACGATACCTTCCGACCGAGAAGGAGATTATCACAATTGAAGTGAAGCAGATGTTGCTCTAGGAAATGATCACGCCCCCCTCATCTAGCTACAGTTTTCCGTTAATCGTCACACAGAAAGATAGACAAGCTGAAAAGGATGCCGACACGAGAACTAATCTTCTGGGTTAGGAACTGTTAAGACCCAAAGACTGGGGCTGAGCCCCAATTAACAACCAAGATGAGGTCCACCAGCAACGAATCCGGCGGGTACGCACCAGAGAACTCGATTACCATACACGGTATACAAGCAACGACGACACGCCACTCCAGTTGGCTTCCGGCGATAAGTTAATGGCACAAGCAGCTAGATCTCGATTTGACGTCAAATGGACAGGCTCGCACATCATAATTAGTCCGTTTGGGCCAAATATTTACTGAGGGCAGATAGAAGAGCTTTCAACAAAAATTCACTAGGATGATTTCAGACCAGCATCCCAGAGACCTCCACTAGCGGTCAATACAATCAGGCACTCCACCATTCTCCAACTACACCCTTGAGAGGTGTTACTAGCTTACCATCACGTAAAACTGTTTAATATAGGGGCGCGCACGACCTACGCACCTATATTTATAAACCACTAACGATAACACTCAACTTGAGTAACCACACCTCTCGACCAATAGCAGCTCTCCGTTTCTATTTGAGGCAGAATAGGACAATCGATGAGAATGCTCGTTTTTTTCAGAACAGGATAAAGAAAAGAGCACTGATCAGTCGATTCACTGGTTCTAGACTAGTGCTTCCACTAGTCAGGTACTTGACAGCAATCCTTGTGCTTCCACTAACAGGGAACAAGCATCTCTGCATGGACGCTCTCCTTTTATTGAATAGAGCAAAATCTTTTACTGAATAATATAATTAGGATGTTTTGCACGCTAAAGTTTATAGTTTGCTACAATTAACTTTATCAAGCACCACGTGTAAATTTCTTATTAAATTTTTTGAGGAAACATGTAATCGTTCAGAAACAAGTAATGTATTTGTGAGTGTGAATTAGAATTATAATATGCCGTCAAAATTTTAACCTATATATAACAGGGAATTGTTCCATTCGCTCTCTTAAATCTCTTTGCGCTAATTTGGTATATTAATTTTTAGCTCTTGGCTTTTCAACGACTTTATTAGATATTTGTCGAACAAGATTAGTATATATTCCATTTAATTATAAACCAGACGTTTCTCAGGTTTATTTCTTAAATAAGGAAAAAGGTTTTATTAAATTAAAAATAAATAGTATTTTACTTTTCGTAGGCGCTCTACAGTATACGTTGAATAATTAAAATATAGTGCAAAAATTTTAACGGCATTTTAGCATCTGAGGAATAAAAGAGCATGCTAAGAGCAACGTGTAAACGTTGCAGAGGCATAGGAAGTGTGTAGGGACCGAAGTATGTGGAGAAAGATTGTGAATTGTACTGGAAGTAAAACTAGTGAATTAGTTTAGTGCTATACTTGTTGCTGTTATTGTTGTTGTAGTTGTTGTTGTGGTTGTTGTTGCTATTATTGTTGTTATTGTTGTTATTGTTGTTATTGTTGTTATTGTTGTTATTGTTGTTATTGTTGTTATTGTTGTTATTGTTGTTATTGTTGTTATTGTTGTTATTGTTGTTATTATTATTATTTTGTTATTATTGTTATTTTTTATTGTTGTTATTTTGTTATTTTGTTATTGTTATTATTTTGATTATTGATTATTATTATTATTATTATTATTATTATTATTATTATTATTATTATTTTATTATTATTATTATTATTATTATTATTATTATTATTATTATTATTATTATTATTATTATTATTTTATTATTATTATTATTATTATTATTATTATTTTATTATTTTATTATTATTATTATTATTTTATTATTGTTATTATTATTATTGTTATTATTATTTATTATTATTATTATTATTTATTATTATTATTATTATTATTATTGTTATTATTATTTATTTTATTTTATTATTTATTGTTATTATTTTATTATTATTATTATTTATTATTATTTAGTTATTATTGTTATTATTTGTTATTTTATTGTTTATTTTGTTATTATTGTTATTTTAGTTATTATTTTTTATTTAGTTGTTATTGTTGTATTAGTTTGTTTTGATTGTTTGTTTGTTGTTGTTTGTGTTTGTGTTGTTGTGTGTGTTGTTGTGTTGTTGTTGTTTGTTGTTTGTTGTGTTGTTGCTCGTGTTGTTTGTGTTGTTTGTAGTTGTGGTTGTGTTGTTGTTGTAGTTGTTGTGTTGTGTTGTGTTGTTGTGTTGTTGTTGTTGTTGTAGTTGTTGTTTGCTGTTGCTGTTGTGTTGTATTGTTGCTGTTGTTGCTGTTGTTACTGTTGCTGTAGCTGTTGCTGTTGCTATTGCTGGTGCTGGTGCTGTTGCTGTTGCTTTTGCTGTTGCCGTTGCTGTTGCTGTTGCTGTTGTTGTTGCTGTTGCTGCCGCTGTTGCTGTTGCTGTTGCTGTTGCTATTGCTGTTGCTGTTGCTGTTGCTGTTGCTGTTGCTGATGCTGTTGCTGTTGCTGTTGCTGTTGCTCTTGCTCTTGCTCTTGCTCTTGCTCTTGCTCTTGCTGTTGCGGTTGCGGTTGTTGTTGCTGTTGTTGTTGCGGTTGTTGTTACCGCTGCCGTTGCCGTTGCCGTTGCCGCTGCCGTTGCTGTTGTTGTTGCTGTTGCGGTTGCTCTTGCGGTTGCTGTTGCTGTTGGTGTTGTTGCTGTTGCTGTTGTTGCTGTTGCTGTTGCTGTTGCTGTTGCTGTTGCTGTTGCTGTTGCTGTTGCTGTTGCTGTTGCTGTTGCTGTTGCTGTTGCTGTTGCTCTTGCCGCTGCTGCTGCTGATGTCGCTGCTGATGCTGTTGCTGTTGCTGTTTCTGTTGCTGTTTCTGTTGCTGTTTCTGTTGCTGTTGCTGTTGCTGTTGCTGTTGCTGTTGCTGCTGTTGCTGTTGCTGTTGCTGATACTGTTGCTAATGCTGTTACTGTTGCTGTTGCTGTTGCTGTTGCTGTTGCTGTTGCTGTTGCTGTTGCTGTTGCTGTTGCTGTTGCTGTTGCTGTTGCTGTTGCTGTTGCTGTTGCCGTTGCCGTTGCCGTTGCCGTTGCTGTTGCTGCCGCTGCCGTTGTTGCTGTGGCTGTTGTTATTGCTGTTGTTGTTGCTGTTGCTGATGTTATTGTTGCTGTTGCTGTTGCGGTTGCTCTTGCTACTGCTGTCTCTGTTGCGGTTGCTGTTGCTGTTACTGTTACTGTTGCTGTTGCTGTTGTTGTTGCTGTTGATGTTGCTGTTGATGTTGCTGTTGCTGCTGCTGTTGTTGTTTCCGTTGCTGTTGCCGAAACCGTTGCTGGTGTAACTGTTGCCGTTACCGTTGTCGTTGTCGTTGTTGTTGCCGTTGCCGTTGCCGTTAAAGTTGCTGTTGCTGCTGCTGCCGTTGCCGTAGCCGTTGCCGTTGCTGTTGCGGTTGCTGGTGCGGTTGCCGTTGCTGTTGCGGTTGCTCTTGCGTTTGCGGTTGCTGTTGCTGCTGCTGCTGCTGCTGTTGCTGTTGCTGTTGCTGTTGCTGTTGCTGCTGCTGCTGCTGCTGTTGCTGTTGCTGTTGCTGTTGCTGTTGCTGTTGCTGTTGCTGTTGCAGTTGCTGTTGCTGTTGCTGTTGCTGTTGCTGTTGCTGTTGCTGTTGCTGTTGCTGTTGCTGTTGCAGTTGCTGTTGCTGTTGCTGTTGCTGTTGCTGTTACTGTTGCCGTTGCCGTTAAAGTTGCTGTTGCTGCTGCTGCCGTTGCCGTTGCCGTTGCCGTTGCCGTTGCCGTAGCCGTTGCCGTTGCTGTTGCGGTTGCTGGTGCGGTTGCCGTTGCTGTTGCGGTTGCTCTTGCGTTTGCGGTTGCTGTTGCTGCTGCTGCTGCTGTTGCTGTTGCTGTTGCTGTTGCTGTTGCTGTTGCTGTTGCTGTTGCTGTTGCTGTTGCTGTTGCTGTTGCTGTTGCAGTTGCTGTTGCTGTTGCTGTTGCTGTTGCTGTTGCTGTTGCTGTTGCTGTTGCTGTTGCTGTTGCTGTTGCTGTTGCTGTTGCTGTTGCTGTTGCTGTTGCTGTTGCTGTTGCTGTTGCTGTTGCTGTTGCTGTTGCTGTTGCTGTTGCTGTTGCTGTTGCTGTTGCTGTTGCTGTTGCTGTTGCTGTTGCTGTTGCTGTTGCTGTTGCTGTTGCTGTTGCTGTTGTTGTTGCTGTTGTTGCCGTTGCTGTTGCCGATGCCGTTACTGGTGTAATTGTTGCCGCTGCCGTTGTCGTTGCGTTTGCCGTTGCCGATGCCGTTGTCGTTGTCGTTGTCGTTCTCGTTGCCGTTGAAGTTGTTGTTGCTGTTGCTGCTGCTGTTGCTGTTGCAGTTGCTGTTGTTGTTGTTGCTGCTGCTGTTTCGATTGTTGTTGCTGTTTATGTTGTCGTTGCCGTTGCCGTTGCCGCTGCCGTTGCTGTTGTTGTTGCTGTTGCCGTTGCTCTTGCGGTTGCTGTTGCCGTTGGTGTTGTTGCTGTTGTTGCTGTTGCTGTTGCTGTTGCTGTTGCTGTTGCTGTTGCTGTTGCTGTTGCTGTTGCTGTTGCTGTTGCTGTTGCTGTTGCTGTTGCTGTTGCTGTTGCTCTTGCTGCTGCTGCTGCTATGTCGCTGCTGATGCTGTTGCTGTTGCTGTTGCTGTTGCTGTTGCTGTTGCTGTTTCTGTTGCTGTTGCTGTTGCTGTTGCTGTTGCTGTTGCTGCTGTTGCTGTTGCTGATACTGTTGCTAATGCTGTTACTGTTGCTGTTGCTGTTGCTGTTGCTGTTGCTGTTGCTGTTGCTGTTGCTGTTGCTGTTGCTGTTGCTGTTGCTGTTGCTTTTGCTGTTGCAGTTGCTGTTGCTGTTGCTGTTGCTGTTGCTGTTGCTGTTGCTGTTGCTGTTGCCGTTGCTGTTGCTGTTGCTGTTGCTGTTGCTGTTGTTATTGCTGTTGTTGTTGCTGTTGCTGATGTTATTGTTGCTGTTGCTGTTGCGGTTGCTCTTGCTACTGCTGTCTCTGTTGCGGTTGCTGTTGCTGTTACTGTTACTGTTACTGTTACTGTTACTGTTACTGTTACTGTTGCTGTTGCTGTTGTTGTTGCTGTTGATGTTGCTGTTGATGTTGCTGTTGGTGCTGCTGCTGTTGTTTCCGTTGCTGTTGCCGATGCCGTTGCTGGTGTAACTGTTGCCGTTACCGTTGTCGTTGTTGTTGCCGTTGCCGTTGCCGTTAAAGTTGCTGTTGCTGCTGCTGCCGTTGCCGTTGCCGTTGCCGTTGCCGTTGCCGTTGCTGTTGCGGTTGCTGGTGCGGTTGCCGTTGCTGTTGCGGTTGCTCTTGCGTTTGCGGTTGCTGTTGCTGCTGCTGCTGTTGCTGTTGCTGTTGTTGTTGCTGTTGCTGTTGCAGTTGCTGTTGCTGTTGCTGTTGATGTTGCTGTTGCTGTTGCTGTTGCAGTTGCAGTTGCTGTTGCAGTTGCTGTTGCTGTTGCTGTTGCTGTTGCTGTTGCTGTTGCTGTTGCTGTTGCTGTTGCTGTTGCTGTTGCTGTTGCTGTTGCTGTTGCTGTTGCTGTTGCTGTTGCTGTTGCTGTTGCTGTTGCTGTTGCTGTTGCTGTTGCTGTTGCTGTTGCTGTTGCTGTTGCTGTTGCTGATGCTGTTGCTGATGCTGTTGCTGTTGTTGCCGTTGCTGTTGCCGATGCCGTTACTGGTGTAATTGTTGCCGCTGCCGTTGTCGTTGCGGTTGCCGTTGCCGATGCCGTTGTCGTTGTCGTTCTCGTTGCCGTTGAAGTTGCTGTTGCTGTTGCTGCTGCTGTTGCTGTTGCAGTTGCTGTTGTTGTTGTTGCTGTTGCTGCTGCTGTTGCGATTGTTGTTGCTGTTTATGTTGCCGTTGCCGTTGCCGTTGCCGTTGCCGTTGCCGTTGCCGTTGCCGTTTCCGTTGTCGATGCCGTTGCCGTTGCCGTTTCCGTTGTCGATGCCGATGCCGTTGCCGTTGCCGTTGCCGTTGCCGTTGCCGTTGCCGTTGCTGTTGCTTTTGTTCTTGTTGTTTTTGTTGTTTTAATATATAATAATTTCTGTTTCAACTCAATATTATCTTACTATATTTTTCATGTTGGTTAAAAAGTATTTTCCATTTTTATTGGGATATCCCTCGAATAAATCTATTCTTGCTTGTTACCATGTCGAGATGAAGTGTTATTGGTACAACTCTGTTTTATGTAATATTTTGTTAATACTCCCTGTATGTTTGTTGTGGTTTGTTTAGCATTCTTCTTAATCTTCTTTGGGAGTTAAACCACTCATAGTTTTTAAAACTATCTTTATTTACGTTTCGATCCATGACCTAGGATCGTTGTCAAAATTATAAAAACTTCAAGTTTGACATTTATGACATAAATTAAAGGTTACTTTGATTTATTGATGTTTGAAATATTTGGTTTGAGTACACTAAGCAAAAATTTTTAAAGTTTAAAAAGATGTATATAACTGATTTCACGTTAAGCGTATTGGCTACCTAAGGAAAGTCGATCCCAGGTTGCAACACAAATTGAAGCCAATCATTCTTTTAAACTTTAAAAATTTTTGCTTAGTGTACTCAAACCAAATATATCGAACATCAATAAATCAAAGTAACCTTCAAGTTATGTCAGAAATGTTAAACTTGAAGTTTTTATTATTTTGACAACGATCCTAGGTCATGGATCGAAACGTAAATAAAGATAATTTTAAAAACTATGAGTGGTTTAATTCCCAAAGAAGATTAAGAAGAATAATATTTTGTTGTTCTTTACCGAATCAACACTCTATTTAAAGTGTCGTTTTTTTTAATACAGAAACGTAGCTCAACAATTATCTTTCGGGAGTCCTAAAATCTCTGTAACGGGACCTACTTACGCCAAGTGAATGTCATTGGTTGCAAGTAAGTCATACTCAGACACCCTCACTAAAACAGTGTAAAGGTGATCTGTTAAGCAAGTAATCGGATACCTTACTAAACAAAATCTTTTAGCTTGATAAGCCGGCAAATCTGTTCGTCCAGATATAACTTTAATTTCAACCACCACTTTTGTGCAGACCTTAATCCGGCTAAAACGGTCATATGGGTTTGAACGTTTAGAGCAGTGATTCTAATGATACCCGATACGAAGGTTATTTGACACCCGGAACAAGTGTTACTAATTAGTTTAAAAGCGTCGACTGACGCATGTCAAAGTCTGAATATTAAGTCTTCACCACTCATAATACCGTTACGTAAAGGGTAGCGACACTTAAAAGAACAAGTGTATTTAAATCGAACAATGGAGTCAGTTTCACAGATTCCAGTTAGGCAAAATGCTAACACTTCTAACTAAAGAGACCTTGTGAGCTTACACTAGCAAGTAAAAAAGTTCAGAGAGAGAGAGTATGTTTGTCTATACTCTATCTAATGAAACCCTTTTCTAGCACGCTATTTTGCTACCGTTAGCGAAAAAAAAAGATATCGCATACAAAAGCTGACATCCCCAAACAAGATGGATTTGCCACGAACACGCTCTTTGCATACGTAAAACGAACCCAAAGTGAGCAATGCATGAATAATGCAGTTTTAACGGTATATCGCATGCAAGACACAATGTTAACTGTTGCTCTTGGGTGAGTTATATTATCATAAACCCATGCAAACGTGTGACGGTTCAATTTGGTAATATCCTGGTGCTATATATTTATTTGCAAAGTTTATTTGATTAACAATCCACTAATGTATCATTACTTGAACGAGCACCTAGCATGTTTTTCTAATTGCAATTAAACCTTAAAGAATTTTATGGAACTTTTAACTTCTGTCTTAACTTTAGTGCGATAAAAGTTTGGTAAACTTTTACATATTAAAAAAGTACAAATTCTTAAAACCTTTCCAAAACGTGCTTGCACTTTAATAGTGCCAAGGATTATGCCATGATTTTGAGTAGAATAATATTAGGCAAAATCTTTGTACCTGCTTTTTCGTCCGTAGATAGCCATTAATGGCAGTTGATTTTGACCGATATTATTTCACAGAAATTTCTTACTTTCATTGTTGCATTAGGTGTGAAAATGTCGCTAGTATCATACTAACCCCTATCAACATCCTTTTTCTTATTTTTGACTTGTAGGTCCGTGGTAATCCCAGGCTATGCTAAAACAGTCACCTTTTAGTTTCATCTGCTTGTATTTTACATTTCTACGAAGACATAGAAGGACCACAAAAAATCGCTCACTTATTTTAGTTAAATTTTGACTTCGATCTCGAAATTTATTAAATTTCGACTTCGATGTTGAAATTTAGTTAAATTTTGACTTCGGTCTCGAAATTTATTAAATTTCGACTTCGATCTCGAAATTTATTAAATTTCGACTTCGATGTCGAAATTTAGTTATATTTCGACTTCGATGTCGAAATTTAGTTAAAGTTCGACTTCAATGCTGAAATTTAGTTAAATTTCAAGATGGAATTTAGTTAAATTTCGACTTCTATTTCGAAATTTACTTAAATTTCGAGATGGAAATCGAAATTTAAGTAAATTTCGAGATCGAAGTCGAAATTTAACTAAATTTCGACATCGAAGTTGAAATTTAATAAACTTCCAGACCAAAGTCGAAATTTAACTAAATTTCAACATCGAAGTCGAAATTTAATAAATTTCGAGATCGAAGTCAAAATTTAACTAAATTTCGGCATCGAAGTCGAAATTTAACTTAATTTCGACATCGAAGTCGAAATTTTATAAATTTCGAGATGGAAGTCGAAATTTAACTAAATTTCGACATCGACGTCAAAATTTAATAAATTTCGCGATTGAAATCAAAATTTAACTAAATTTCGACATCGAAGTCGAAATTTATTAAATTTCGGGATCGAAGTCTAAATTTAACTAAATTTTGACATCGAAGTCGAAATTTAACTAAAATAAGTAGAGCAATTTTTTTGTGGCCCTTCTACGCCTTTGTACGTTTCGTTTTCATTTTTATCATTACACAAGACTCCTTCCAGTTACACAATTTCAATAAAACTAGCTTGTAAAACGTTTATATCTTTTGAACTTTAGAAGAATGTTATAGTTACAACAGTATTTAGATAAACTGTTGAAAAAATCTTGTCTGATTTTAGTGTCTTTTCTGAAAACATGATAGACATAATGCTGGACTATTTTCACAATCTTCGCAAAATGTAGAAACTATATATTTTGTCCTCATTATCGTTATCTAAATTGAACTTCCATCTGTAGATTTTAACTTGATCTGCATAACTATCTTATCCTCAAGCTTTAAATTATTTCAAATCTTCTTGTTTCTTAGACATCCCTTGTACCCCAAAATTTTGATAGTTCTTTCGCCTCTAGTTTTTAAAAAGAAATTTCCTTTACGCTACAGTTAAAATATTTTATTTCTACTTAAATTTTCTCCTCGTATTTCTTTGTTAATCTATTTATTGCACAACGTACTGCATTCTTTGGCTTGGTTTAAATATTTTCCGTTTGAAAACTCAGCGAATATTTAAGACCTGTACTAGCTGATGTAGGGATCTTGCTTTACTGCTGGACAGGAAAAAGTTTGCAAACTATGCTTCTGTAGTAAAGAGAGGGTTTCCACCGCTGCAACAACGAAAAATTAGTTTTATATTTGCTTTCCTTTGTAAACATCTTAATCATCTTTTTGCAATTTCTGTTATCAAATATTTTTATGTACCATAACGTCGTTTGAAAACTTGTTTGCTTCTCGAAAATGTGTTAGTGAATAGTTAATCCCTGTTTGTTTTTCGGAGTATTAGCAATCTGTTTGCTTCTATCTTTGAACAACTGCCTGCCCTTTATTTATTTCTACATGTTTGTGGCAGATGTTGATGTGAAATTACATTGGGGTAAATTTATTTTGATAGTTTAAATTTTGCGTAATTTTTTTATTGCAGCGGATGCGTTCGGTAGGAGAATGATCTAACTAGCTCCGGTCTGGAGCCTAGCTGTTTTTAATTACCAAGGGATGCTTATTCTGTAGTTAACGTTGCAGGCGGTTCTTCTGATTTATATGTTTTAACAGGAACATCCTCTACTTTTTACCCTTTTCGTAGAATGCTTATCCCAAGGTTTTACTTTTTCGTATCCATCGCTTCAACCATATTTGTCCCGAGACAATCCTACGCATAAGGGTGATTTTACCGTACCTCGGGCTGCTGACTAAATTTTGGTCGGTAAACAGTGCTTCACTATCCACTGTCCTTCTATTAATTTTGCTCAATGCAAGCCCTTCTTCTTCTCTCTTCTACCGGGTTGCTACGAAGCGCCAAATATCCCACCTCCATCTTTTATTTTTCCTTTTGTATCTACTTTCTTTATCTTTTAGGTTGCTGCATGGTTTAGAGGGTTGTTACCTCACGACATTGGACTGAGGGTGTGAGGACCCACATCTGGTTTTGTATTGCCGCTGTCTTCCGCTGGTTTTTACGCCAATGCGGTTGTCAATGCAATTTGTTTTCGATTTGACCTGTAGGCACATCTTATTTTTCAAGGCGGCTTTCGGGGTCATAGCGTATGACTGCTGATCTTTAGGTCCCGGGTTTGAATCTCGACACGGTCTTCATGAAAAATGTTAGGCAAATATTTCTCACCTTCGTTCGGATTAACGGTAAAATGCAGGACACTTATGTGAGGACTGTAATGCACGTTAGAGATCCCTACCTTCCTTGGACCAACGAAGGGTATGTCAGAATTTCAAATATCTCGTTAAAAGAAAAACTCGCTTCCTGGTCTATGTAGTACCTGGGTGAGCAGTGTAATATCAAATGTAGAGACGTATCTACTTCGGGGGTTCCGTGGATCAGACAAGTTAACGAATGACTTAAATTTAGACTTTGATCCCGAAATTTAATAAATTTCGACTTCGATGTCGAAATTTAGTTAAATTTCGATTTCAATCGCGAAATTTATTAAATTTCAACTTCGATGTCGAAATTTAGTTAAATTTCGACTTCCATCTCGAAACTTATTAAATTTCGACTTCGATGTCTAAATTTAGTTAAATTTCGACTTCGATCTCGAAATTTATTAAATTTTAACTCCGATGTTGAAATTTAGTTAAATTTCGACTTTGGTCTCGAAATTTATTAAATTTCGACTTTGATGTCCAAATTTAGTTAAATTTCGACTTCGATCTTGAAATTTAGGTAAATTTCGACTTCGATCTCTAAATTTAGTTAAATTTCGACTTCCATCTCGAAATTTAAGTAAATTTCGAAATGGAAGTCAAAATTTAACTAAATTCCATTTTGAAATTTTATTAAATTTAGACATCGAAGTCGAAATTTAATAAATTTCGAGATGGAAGTCGAAATTTAACTAAATTTCGACAACGAAGTCGAAATTTAATAAATTTCGCGATTGAAATCGAAATTTAACTAAATTTTGACATCGAAGTCGAAATTTAACCAAAATAAGTAGAGCAATTTTTTGTGGCCCTTCTACGCCTTTGTACAGTTCGTTTTCATTTTTATCATTACACAAGACTCCTTCCAGTTGTTAGGTTTTGCGGTGGAATTTTTCCACAAATTGTCGCCTTATACAATCTTCGTTGAGCTTTCTTGTTCTTTCGTGTAGACTTAAACTCTATAATTTGTATTCAATGTTAATGTGATTGCCAGGTAATTTTCTAACTAATATTTTAAGCATTCCTCTTTGTTTCCGATTTTTAACAAAATTTTGTTGTTTCCAGCTGTTGGAGGTGTTGCTGCAAGTATTTTTCTTATAGCAATTTCTTAGAGGGTGCTTATTCCTTCCTTTAGATTTTTACGTCTCTACTTACCTTTGATAATGTTAGTGTGGGATTTTCTCATTTCATTAGAAATTTGTTTATACTTTCATCTTTGCACAAAGTTTTTGCAGATACTAAGTATTGGTGTTTGCCTCAAATGTTGGACTTCTTTTGAACATCAGGTTAGTTTACGGCAAGAATATTGGCTTTAGTTAAACACTTGCTCGCACAGGTGGCGCAATATATGATGAAAATTAACAACTAGAATAATATAACTTACGTTTCGAATTAACAATATAAATTAATTGTTAAGCCTACTTACCTTTTAGTTCAATGTATATTGACAAACAGTGTAACATATAATCATTGTTCATCTCAGCTATCCGCATGGGTGCGCTTGCAGTTCCAATCCGTATTCTGCGATAAAGTTTTCTGCATTCTCCTACAACATGAACCGGTATACAAGATAATATAGATTAGGAAATTAGATAAGATATCGACGGGTGCAACTTCACTACATCGTAAGTCTATAATACACTCTCACGCACATTTTTCAAAATTGATCGTTAAGTCAAGAATCACCTCAAGCCCGTGTTCTCAACGACTTGAAGACCACCACCGCCTATTGATAGGTGTCCTGATTTGCCAAAAAACGTCACCGGTTCTACGACCTGTAGAAATTACTTTTACCACAAAAACACACGCTAAAAAAGGGCTATTCTCCATAAAACTTTGTCGGGGAACACCAAGGCCACATTTACTATGCGTGTTACGTTCAATTTAAAGCATGTTACTAAATCCACACAAATATAATTAAATATAACGTTGTTTCTATTTCGCCGATTCCAAATTCATAATGCCTTTAAACTAAGCAACCTATACTACTCCTGTCTTCTGTATATCTAGATAGCGGTTCTGAAAAATTTTTGAAAGTTGACAAAATAAATAATTTGTGACATTTTGCTATTCATTGGAATAGAATTAATTTACGGGGATGGTTTTTCAATTCTAGCGTGTCCCGTGGGTTAAAGGGATGCGATCCGACAAATTATAAGTAATTCTCTACTTCTTCGAGGATACAGCACGAAGTATAAGTCTAAATTCGGACAATTGCAGTTATACTCGTGCTGTTTCCTTTCCGTCCTCTTCCTACGTCCTGGTCTCATCCGGGTTGAACGCTGGCTCGCTACCTTGGGCTGGGTTTCAAATAGTTCCTGAATGCTGTTAGCGAATGGTGCTCATGGTACTCGACTCACAACGTCATACTCCGAAATATAGGTCCACCTAAGAATTCACCTGGAACGTTGAGGAAACTTTCTGGAGTAGCCGACAAAAAGTAATTTGTCTCCCATCAAGTTAGGAACATTTCGTGTTGGATTTACTACAGAGCTAAGTTCCCAAATTAAATATGATACGTAAGTAAGTTCCACGAAGTATCCTTTTACCCTTTATATTGTTTACCTCCTATATCCTCTGGAGATACTTTTCATGCCATTGACTGCGTGATCTAGCAGGATATATATACTGAGTGTTGCAAAATGAATAGTGTTTACTGTTTTGGTTGTTGATTTAAAAACTTACCTTTTGTACGCAATAGTCCACATAAACCTGGGTACTTACTAGTATTAAGCATAAAACGCCTGGCACGGATGGTGCCGTAGTGATAAAATATTTGGTTGGTTGCTTGAATGCCATTAGCTTTGCGGAACCCGAGCTCGCTAGGTTGTTATAGTATAGTGCGTTATGTAATATAAACACCTCCACCATAGGTAGATTAAGTTATATCCGTTTATGTGAACTTACCATATATCATTGCTAGCTCCGATTTATACTTATCTGATATTGATTAGCCGCCAACGAAGTGGCTTAAATAAAAACTCTAGTCCTGTTAAAGTGGAAATTATTTTAGTTTTCTCCCTTCTTACTTAGCTTGGTCTGTGGTGCATTCCAGACGAGAGTTACTGAGGGTTCAGTATCCGCCCCCTAGGATACTAACAATTCCTGTAAGTATTTATATGCCTGTATCTACGGGAGTGCATTTCCGGAACAACGACCTCCCTAAGGAGTCCTTAGAACTGTCACTGTCCTGGTATTTCACTGATGCTAATATTAGACCGACTAATGGTCTGGCATCATTTGTGTATCTATTTTTTTTTCTTCCTGTCGAGGTACTAATCCAACGTATATTCCAGCGGTATTCTGTTACCTGGCTACGTTGACCCTACTCCCCACCCCTAATCTACGACGGCTAGCCGTAGCATCCTGTTTTGTTTCGGTAAGGGACCCGGGTAGAAAGTTCCTTTCCTGCCTTTGCTTCATTTCCTTCCTGACCCGTAGGTTTTACCGTGACATATTTTGGCGCCCAACATTGGGGCCCCCGATTCTCGTTACTTAATACTCCACTCCGATAGTATCCTGTGGAAATTATCAGACTTGTATTTTCCCTGATAGTTTTGGTGCTCTCAGTAGAGAGAATTGAAAATACTGGCGCCCTGTTCTATTTGTCTGTAGTTCTATATTCGTTGGTTTTGTTATTCGTAGTGAGCTGTTTTCTGCAGTTTCTGTCCTGAATTGAATCGGTTTATTTTAGATACCATTCGGGTTTATTTTGGTTGTTCTGTTGGTGCTTGTTAATTCGCTTGTTGTTGGATTTTGTTGTTGTGGGTTTGTATATACTGTTAGTTTGAGTAGTTTTGTTTACAATGGCACATTGGTGCCTAAATGTTAATCGTCTACGGAAAACGGAACTCCAGTATGAATTATCCTCTAGAGGTTTTGATCCTGAAGATAAGGTAGAAGTATTACGTCGATCCGTTCGAAGTGCATTGCACATCGACCAAGAAAAAAAGCTTCCTTCCATTTCGGTGGAGGCGAACTTTGCCGCTGAATATCAAATTGTTGAAATGGCTATCCAAGAACTCAAAAATTCTCTCATTACTTTTGACGGTGATAAATCTTCAGGCGTATTTAAACGTATTAGTTCTGTTTGGCTACACCTCGAGCGTCGCTGTACAAATATGTCCACAACAGGGGACGAACAAAAAGCACATCGCCAATTGTTACTTGTCTTAACCAATCTTCGTAGTGCGTACGAAGACAAAATTAGAAAATTTCGTCCCTCTGTCGTTTTACCCGGTACCCCGTTGGCTACTTCCAGTCTTATTTCTACTCATATAGCGGATCCGGATGAACCTTCTCTACTCACGTCCGAGTCTGAGTCGGAAGATGAACCTGAACCGGTCCCGGTTATGTCACCTAGTGGTTTTACTAAAAGTAATGCAGTTTCGAAACTTGGGTTAAAGTTTTCTGGTGAAGAATCCTTGATGGATTTTCTTATTCGAACTGACGAATTGTGTTCTTCTAGGGGGGTGTCCTCACAGCAATTGTTTATTTCGGCTTCCGAAATTCTATCAGGTCAGGCTTTGCTATTATATCGGGTCCACCGCACCAAAATGAAATCATGGTTAGACATCGTCGACATGCTAAAGTCTTCATTTTTACCACCGGACTATGATGATCGTCTTATGAGGGAAATTTATCAACGTACGATGGGACCTACAGAATCGCTTACTGGGTATGTTGTTAGTATGTTGAATTTATTCCTTCGCCTTTCTGAACCACTTTCCGAAGAAAAGCGTTTAAGCCTGATTCGTGGCAATTTAACCCCTTTCTATCAGACTTCTTTGGGCCTTACTCCTGTTACCTCGGTTGATCAACTTTTATCCTTGGGTCAGCAATTGGAAGCGACAAAGATTTCGGCCGAACGTTATCGACCACCACCTTCTAGCAAAACGTCGAAGTTATTGAAACCGGCCCTTGCTTATAAACCAGATCCTTCACCCCGCGTGTCTACTCCTGTCACTGATCATCCAACCTCCGCACGTAGAACCAACCTTTTATCTGTCACTACGCCTACTACTACTCCTGCTTCTGCTAGACTGATAACTTGCTTTAACTGCGATCAGGCTGGACATATCTCTCTTAATTGTAACCGTCCTCAAGTACTACACTGTTACGGTTGCGGTCGTAAGGGAGTTACTCGGCGCAACTGTCCCAACAAATGCGAAAATTCTTTAAACCGTCGGTAGGGTTCTTGGTCCGAGGCGAGGACCCTGTTCTTTCTCTGTCCTCGGGTTCTCCTTTTCGGGGTCTGGATGACCAATCCAGATTCGAACTAAATTACATATGTGCTAATGTTCGTGGTGACCAACGTCCCTACCTACAAGTCAATATTTTTGGGGTCCCCTTTACTGGTCTTCTGGATTAAGGAGCTACGCGCACTATTCTTGGCGGTCCCGGTTGGCACCGGTTGCGTTCTCTTAATATAGCTCTTAACCCTTTCACTTCTTCTTTCTGCAGCCTTGCTGATAATTCTAAATGTACAATCTTGGGTTCCGTTTCTCTTCCTATAACCCTCCAAAATTCTATTACTACTCTGGATATTCTTGTCATTCCTGAAGTTTCACACCCACTCATTCTTGGTATCGATTTCTGGAAATCGCTGCAGTGTGTTCCAAAATTTTGCGACGGCCTATGGACTTTTGTTTCTCCTGCTTCCTTGGCAACTGTCACCACCGACCCTGCTCATATTGTCTCTGAGCTTACACCTGAACAACGTCTTCGTTTGGATACTTTGATTTCTATTACTTTTCTAATCAGCCTACTAGTCTTGGTTGTACTACCCTAGTTCAACATCATATCCGTACTTCGGCAGAACCTATAAAACAACGTTATTACCCTCTTTCTCCTCCACTTCTTAAGATAGCTCATTCCGAGCTTGACGAGATGCTCCGTCTGGGAGTCGTGGAGGCTTCTACTAGTCCTTGGTCTAGTCCTATTGTCCTCATAAAGAAGAAAGACGATTCTTATAGGTTCTGTATCGACTTCCGTAAGGTCAACCAAGTCACTCAAAAAGATGCATATCCACTTCCGTATATTTCTACCATCTTGGATCGTCTCCGCGATTCCCGTTTTCTTTCCTCACTAGACATTCGCTCCGCTTACTGGCAAATCCCTCTGTCTCCAGAATCCAAACCATTCACCGCTTTTACCGTCCCTCATCGTGGCTTATTCCAATTCTGTCGGATGCCTTTCGGTCTCCATAACTCTCCTGCAACCTTCCAACGCCTCATCGATCAGGTCATCGGTTCTGACCTGGAACCTTTCTGCTTCGCATATCTTGACGATATCATCATAGCCACCCCCTCTTTCGAGGAACACATCCGCATACTTGACCTAGTACTTTCACGTCTCTTCTCTGCCAGCCTTTCCCTTCGTCAAGATAAATGCCATTTCTGCCTCCCGGAACTCCGCTATCTGGGTTACGTTGTTAACCGAGATGGACTCCTTGTCGATCCAGAAAAAGTTTCTGCCATTCTGAATATCCCTCCTCCTTCTTCTGTTTCCGAAGTACGTCGACTGATTGGCATGGCCAGTTGGTACCGGCGCTTTATTTCAAATTTCGACACTCTTACTTCTCCGCTTTCTAATTTAACCCGAAAGAATGTCCCTTTAATCTGGACTCCCGATTGTCAATCTGCCTTCCTCTCTCTTAAACAGCATCTAGTTTCCGCTCCCATACTATCCTGCCCCGACTTTACTTTACCCTTCACCATCCAAACTGATGCCTCCCATTTCGGTTTGGGTGCGATCCTAAGCCAAACTTCCCCCAAAGGCGAAAAGGTTGTCAGCTACATCAGCCGGTCCCTTTCCAAGCCCGAGCGCAACTACTCAGTTACTGAAAAGGAGTGCCTGGCAGTGGTGTGGGCGATCGAGAAGTTCCGACCTTACGTCGAGGGTATTCATTTTTCAGTAATTACCGACCACCATTCCCTTCTCTGGCTCAACAAACTCACAAGTCCTTCAGGTCGCCTAGCTCGCTGGTCCCTTCGCCTCCAGCAATATGATTTCTCCATTTTCCACCGAAAAGGGAAAGATCATGTTGTTCCTGATACCCTCTCCCGTTCCGTTTCCGTTCTTACTCCCGTTTCTGTTTCAGCCATTTCCTCCCTTGAAGTTACTCTTCCTACTCCCGATCCTTGGTATAATGGTATGCTTCAAAAAGTTTCCAAATCTCCTAAACGCTACCCATCCTGGTCCGTTGTAAACGATATCCTCTTTCGTAGGCATAAGACTTCTATCGCTGCCGATTCTCAGGACGATTGGAAAATCGTCGTACCTTCTGAACAGCGTAGACATCTGATTTTTCTTCACCACGATCCGCCTACCTCCGGTCACTGTGGTGTGACCAAAACTTCCGCTTGTCTCCTCCAAAAATATCATTGGCCTTGTCTCCAAGCTGACGTCGCTCGCTACATCCGACGTTGTCCGATCTGTGCTGCTTATAAGTTACCTTTTACTGGTTTCTTTGCTCCTAGAGCTAAACCCTCCTACCCTTGGCAAGTCATGTCTTGTGATCTGGTAGGTCCTCTTCCCCGTTCTACCAAAGGTTGTTCTTATCTTTTGGTAGTGGCTGACTACTTTACAAAATTTCCTCTTTTCTTTACTTTACGCACCGCCACTGCACCGGCCGTTACTACACTTCTTGAAGAACAGGTCTTTCTACTTTTTGGGGTTCCTCAATATTTTATTACTGATAACGGCTCACAGTTTCGCAGTCGGCAATTCACTTCCTTATGTGCCCGGTATAACTCCAAAATTCTATTCACTGCTCGTTACCATCCTCAAGCAAATCCTACTGAACGCGTCAACCGTACTATCAAAACAATGATAGCATCCTATGTTCGTGACAACCATCGTCATTGGGATGTCAATCTTTTACAACTTGCTTGTGCCGTCCGCACGTCCAAACATGAAATTATTGGCTGTACACCTTTCTTTGCGTTGTTTGGTAGAGAACACATCCTCTCCGGTGATTACTTCGGACAACTGTCCGAATTCAATGATATGTACATTCCTGATCCAGAACATCCTTCGCCGGATCCCGAACACTTCAAAGATATTCGCTCACGTGTCCTAAAGAAACTATCCGCTGCGTACCGTGATACTCATAATCGCTATAATTTTCGACGTCGCCCGGTCAAATTCCAATTAGGAGATTCTGTTTGGCGCCGTAATTACGCCCTTTCCGACGCTTCACGTCACTTCAACGCTAAACTTGCCCCTAAATTTCTTGGTCCGTTTCCTATTAGTAAAGATGTTTCTCCGTGGACATACGAACTGACCGATCCTACCGGTGCCAAAAGCATTTGGCACGTTAAAGATCTCAAACCTTCTCATACTGACGATCCTAATGTTTCGGATATCGCATTGCTTTCCTTTTGGCGACGCAGGCGTCGTAAAGCTAGATAGCTGCCCTCTCGTCCCAACTGCTAATGATGACTCTGCTCTACACTGGTATTACTCTCTTGGATTTTGTGATTATTGTTTTGTTCGGTTTTTGTACCTTCTCTTTTCTTTCTAAACTGCACCTTCTCACTTCTATATCCGATTAGTTGGTGTTCCTTGCTGTCGGTCCTTGCACTGACTTGTTTTGATATACCATCCGCTTCCTGTGGTATGCTTTGTAGACCTCTCTACTTTTTTTCGGAAACTGCGACACTGTCGAATTTTCGGGTCTATTAGCAATTCTTTTCTTGATTGTTCGTTAGTAACGACTCCTTTGTTACTACAGTTGATAGCACATCGTTTCGTATCCCAGCTCTTTCGTCGATCTTTGGCATACTTGAGGCCTGTTTTGGCTATTACTGTTGATTTTCTTCCTCTCTTCGGTTCTTCCTTTTTGGTTTATGGGCGCAGGAAACCAGTTCTCTTCTTGAGGTTTGAAAACTTTACTGTTTCTTTACTAGAGACTCTCGTCTACAGACGACCTTTGCAGTGTTGATGCCGGCCCATCCTTGTCCTCGTTGATTACCACTTTACATCTCTCTCATTTTTTTCTTCTTTCTTTAGTTCTTCTTCCATTGTTATCACTGCAGTGAATGCTCCGTTCAATTTCTTTTGGTAGTCCTGAATGTAGGTTACTAGTTTATGGTCCGTCGAACCGGATGAATTTCTTTTTTTTTTTTCTCTATGTTTTGTGTTCGTTTCGTTTATAGTTTGTTTTGTTGAAAGAGATGTCCTTCCAGTTCGTTTGTTATTAGTTCGGTTGTCTAACCGCTTGTGTTTTCCTACCCCGACCTTTTAATTTTGCTGGGGGGGAATTTGTTACGTTCAATTTAAAGCATGTTACTAAATCCACACAAATATAATTAAATATAACGTTGTGTCTATTTCGCCGATTCCAAATTCATAATGCCTTTAAACTAAGCAACCTATACTACTCCTGTCTTCTGTATATCTAGATAGCGATTCTGAAAATTTTTTGAAAGTTGACAAAATAAATAATTTGTGACGTTTTGCTATTCATTGGAATGGAATTAATTTACGGGGATGGTTTTTCAATTCTAGCGTGTCCCGTGGGTTAAAGGGATGCGATCCGACAAATTATAAGTAATTCTCTACTTCTTCGAGGATACAGCACGAAGTATAAGTCTAAATTCGGACAATTGCAGTTATACTCGTGGTAAGTTACGAATAATTTTTGCACTCGATTCGTTAGTGTTATACTTTGGCCAATGCCGATATAATTTTGTAGCTGTTTCCTTTCCGTCCTCTTCCTACGTCCTGGTCTCATCCGGGTTGAACGATGGCTCGCTACCTTGGGCTGGGTTTCAAATAGTTCCTGAATGCTGTTAGCGAATGGTGCTCATGGTACTCGACTCACAACGTCATACTCCGAAATATAGGTCCACCTAAGAATTCACCTGGAACGTTGAGGAAACTTTCTGGAGTAGCCGACAAAAAGTAATTTGTCTCCCATCAAGTTAGGAACATTTCGTGTTGGATTTACTACAGAGCTAAGTTCCCAAATTAAATATGATACGTAAGTAAGTTCCACGAAGTATCCTTTTACCCTTTATATTGTTTACCTCCTATATCCTCTGGAGATACTTTTCATGCCATTGACTGCGTGATCTAGCAGGATATATATACTGAGTGTTGCGAAATGAATAGTGTTTACTGTTTTGGTTGTTGATTTAAAAACTTACCTTTTGTACGCAATAGTCTACATAAACCTGGGTACTTACTAGTATTAACCATAAAACGCCTGGCACGGATGGTGCCGTAGTGATAAAATATTTGGTTGGTTGCTTGAATGCCATTAGCTTTGCGGAACCCGAGCTCGCTAGGTTGTTATAGTATAGTGCGTTATGTAATATAAACACCTCCACCATAGGTAGATTAAGTTATATCCGTTTATGTGAACTTACCATATATCATTGCTAGCTCCGATTTATACTTATCTGATATTGATTAGCCACCAACGAAGTGGCTTAAATAAAAACTCTAGTCCTGTTAAAGTGGAAATTATTTTAGTTTTCTCCCTTCTTACTTAGCTTGGCCTGTGGTGCATTCCAGACGAGAGTTACTGAGGGTTCAGTATCCGCCCCCTAGGATACTAACAATTCCTGTAAGTATTTATATGCCTGTATCTACGGGAGTGCATTTCCGGAACAACGACCTCCCTAAGGAGTCCTTAGAACTGTCACTGTCCTGGTATTTCACTGATGCTAATATTAGACCGACTAATGGTCTGGCATCATTTGTGTATCTATTTTTTTTTCTTCCTGTCGAGGTACTAATCCAACATATATTCCAGCGGTATTCTGTTACCTGGCTACGTTGACCCTACTCCCCACCCCTAATCTACGACGGCTAGGCGTAGCATCCTGTTTTGTTTCGGTAAGGGACCCGGGTAGAAAGTTCCTTTCCTGCCTTTGCTTAATTTCGTTCCTGACCCGTAGGTTTTACCGTGACATGCGTAATAACCTAAATAATATTAATAGAAAAATACTCTAAATTTACTTAGCAAAAATACTTTGAGCAGCTCTTTTTGATGCACAACCATCACGGCAGAACTCCAAAGAGAAACATAAAAAAGAAAAAAGTTTCTTTGTACAAAAGTTAATATACCACATGGTTTTTTACCTGCGATACAAGAAAAAGGTATAAGTAGCCACCCCATCATCACGCTGCGCCACAGACTCAAGTTTACTACCGCACCGCCGCACAAAATTAGTCGGGAGTATGGGGCCTGTGTTTCCTTTCAATTTAAAGAAAATAAAGTCAGTGGCTTACTAGCAATATAAAAACCAAATATGTTGCGGCAATAAAAACTTTACGTAAACAAATTAGCCAGTGCCATTGAGTTAATAAGTTCCTTATACCTACCCTATCAAAATACACAGCTAACAGGCACGTTATGCTTTTTTCCCTTACACATAAATCTTACCTTCACGAAATCCTGTCTAAAATAGGGGCGCGCACAACCTACTCACCTATATTTATAAACCACCACCAAAAACAATCAATCTAGGTAACCACGTCTCTCGACCAATAGCAACTCTTCGTTTCTATTTGAGCCAGAATAGGACAACCAATGAGAATACCCGCTTTTTCCAAAAGACGATAAAAGAAAGAGCACTGACCAGCCAATACACTGGTCCTCGACTAGTACTTCCACAAGTCTGGTAGAAGGACAGTAGCTTTTGCTCTTCCACTAGCCGGGAACAAGCATCTCTGAATGGACTCTGTCCCTGTATCTAATAAAGCAAGGTTTTTTACTGAATAATATAATTAGGACGTTTCACACGCTGAAGTTTATAGTTTGTTACAACTATCTTTATCGAGCACCACGTGTAAATTTCCTATTAAATTTTTCGAGGAAACAATCTAAGTGTACTCATTCAGAAACAAGCAATGTGTGTGTGAGTGTGTATTAGGATTATGAGATGACGTCGAAATTTCAACCTATAAATCACTTAAATCTCTTTGCGCTAATTTAGTATGTTAATTTTTAGCTCTAGGCTTTCGAACGACTCTATTAGCTATTTGTCGAACAATATTAGTGTATATTCCATTTAATTATAAACAAGATGTTTTTTAGGTTTATTTCTTAAATTATGAAAAAGGTTTCATAAAATTAAAAACAAATATTATGCTACTCCTCGTAAGCGTTCTACAGTATACGTTGAATCATGGAAATACTGTGCGAGAATTTTATTGGTATTTTAGCATTTGAGGAATAAAAGAACATGCTAAGAGCAACGTGTGACTTTTCAGAGATATAGGAAGTGTATAGGAACGGAACGATGTGGAGAAAGATTGTGAATGTTTTAATTTAAAGAAATTACAGGTGCTGGCTTACTAGCAATATAAAAACCAAATATGTTGCGGCAATAAAAACTTTACGTTAACAAAATAGCAGTGCCTCTGTATTAATAAGTTCCTTATACCTACCCTACCAAAATACACAGCTAACAGCCAGGCTATGCTCTTTTCCCTTATACATAAATCTTACCTTTGATCATAAATACTAAAGTTTTGGAACACGAATTAGATAAGATAAACTTTCAAACATTTTTCAAAAAAAAGTATACATATATAATTATGATTCGCAGCCCCAATTAGATGAGGTAAATTTTCAAAGATCATTTCATAGACAAAGTACAACGCCACCCGTATATATAGATAAATAAAGGGACTTCCAAGAAAGTAGGTAGGTGTCGTAAGATCCCGTAAAGCAATTTTTTCGTTCTCTTTAGAAGTAGAGGTTTTGCAAAGCGGAACCCGTTTGTGGGACTAGGTAGGAATATGGATGCAGGCTCTGCATCCCTGCCTTAATTAAGAGAAATATTCTCCTACATTTGATTCTCCAATTCTCCAACGAAGGTGCTATATTGGCCATGAAGTAAGTTTCTTTTCAGCGAAATATTAAATTCTTCTAAACCCTTGCTATTCCAAGCAAGGTAGGGATTTTAACGTGCTTGACACCACATACATGGAAACTCCATTTACCTCGCATCCGAATGAAGGCGTATTTTTGAAGAAAAATACTTGCTTAACATAATCTAAGCAGCGCGTGTCGGAATCAAACCCAGAGCTTTTAGATCAGCAGTCATTCATTAACCTATCTGATTCACGGAACCCCCGAAGTAGATACAACCCTACATTTGATATTACACTGCTCACCAGGTACTACATAGGTCAGGAAGCGAGTTTTTCTTCTAGCGAGAGATTTTGAATTTTGTCAAACCTTTGCTATTCCAAGGAAAGTATGGATCTCTAACGTGCATTACAGTTCTTACATACGGGACCTGGATTTTACCGTTAATCTGAACGACAGCGTATTTTCGTCAGAAATATTTGCCTAACATTTTTCATGAGGACCGTATCGAAATTCATACCCGCAACCTATGCATCAACAGTCATACGCGATTATCTGACCCCCGAAGCCGCCTTGAAGAAGAAGATGTGCCCACAGGCCAAATCGAAAACAAATTGCATTGACAAGCGCATTAGCGCAAAAACCAACGGAAGACAGCGGCAGTACAAAACCATGGTCCAATGTCGTGAGGTAACAACTCCCTAAACCATGTTGCAACCTAAAAGGTAAAGGAAGTAGATAACAAAAGGAAATATAAAAGATGGAGGTGGAATATTTGGAGCTTTGTAGCAACCCGATAGAGGAGAGAACAAGAAGGGCTCGCATTGAGCAAAATTAATAGAAAGAAAGTAGATATTGAAGCACTGTTTACCGACCAAAATGTTATCAGCAGCCCGCCGTAGGGTAAAATCACCCTTATGTGTATGATTGTCTCGGGACAAAGATAGTTCTTATTTAGGAAAAATATGGTGTAAACGATGAATACGAAAAAGTAAAACCTTGGGATAAGCATTCTACGAAAAGGGTAAAAAGTAGAGGATGTTCCTGTTAAAACATATAAATCAGAAGAACCGCATGCAACGTTAACTACAGAATAAGTCTCCTTTGGTAATTAAAAACAGTTAGGCTCCAGACCAGAGCTAGTTAGATCATTCTTCTACCGAACGCATCCGCTGCAATAAGAAAATTACGCAAAAGTTAAACTATTAAAATAAATGTACCCCCAATGTAATTTCACATCAACATCTGCCACAAACATGTAGAAATAAATAAAGGGCAGGCAGTTGTTTAAAAATAGAAGCAAACAGATTGCTAATACTCCGAAAAACAAACAGGGATTAACTCTTCACTAACACATTCACGAGAAGCAAACAAAGTTTCAAACGACGTTATGGTACAGAAAAATATTTGATAATAGAAATTGCAAAAAGATGATTAAGATGTTTACAAAGGAAAGCAAATAGAAAACCAATTTTTCGTTGTTGCAGCGGTGGAAATCGTCTCTTTACTACAGAAGCATAGTTTGCAAACTTTTTCTGTCCAGCAGTAAAGCAAGAACCCTACATCAGCTAGTACAAGTCTTATACATTCGTTGAGTTTTCAAACGGAAAATATTTAAACCAAGCCAAAGAATGCAGTACGTTGTGCAATAATAAGAATAACAAAAAAATAGAAGGAGAAAATTTAAGTAAAAATGAAATATTTTAACTGTAGCGGAAAGAAAATTCCTTTTTAAAAACTAGACCCGAAAAAACTATAAAATTTTGGGATATATGGGATGTCTAAGAAACAAGGTTTGAAACAATTTAAAGCTTAAGGCAAAGATATTTACACAGATCAAGTTAAAATCTACAGATGGAAATTTAATTTAGATAACGATAATGAGGACATTTTGCGGAGAATGTGAAAATAGTTCAGCATTATGTTTATCATGTTTTCAGAAAAGACACTAGAATCAGACAAGATTTTTCAATCGTACTGTTGTAACTATGACATTCTTTTAAAATTAAAAAAATGTAAACGATCTACAAGCTTGTTTTATTGAAATTGTGTAACGCGTTATATTCGAATTGAGGTTTTTTTCATACGCACAGAATGACTTCGATGCATCACCGGTGATCACCAATTATACACCAATTATACACAATCGGTGACTGCTTCATAGCTACACCTTTATACCACTACACGAGTTAACGTTCGTGGCTGGGAGCGGTCCTTTTTAAAAAGACATTTTCAACTCTTTAACACATTTATTTATTTATACAGAAATTAATTGGAATTTTGACAATCATGAAATATTATTCTGGCAGAAATTAATTTATTAATTGTACAAATATGAGTAATCTAACGAACTGCAAGGTAAAAGCTGAACGATGGATTAACTGTCGTCGACTGAGGCTCCCGGGCCTTTTATAATATTTCTACCCCCTCACATGGCTGTGGGAACTTGCAGACCTAATGTCTGCTTACTCTTAATTCTATTCCTAAATGCATTGTTGCGAGATTACTTTCTAGGTAATCTCGGTACGTGACTGTCTGTGACCGCCTGTGACCTGACATCTGCAGTGTCACTTATCGTCTGTGCTACAAAGTAGCGCTTCCGTTCTATATATATATATATATATATATATATATATATATATATATATATATATCAATTCCGGGATTACATAACTCACGTAGTTCCATATTCAAGACACATATGTAATATTTCACCGGTGATACATATGGTACACGTATAAACATATACGCATGTAGGACTGTAGATACATATGGTACCACAAGATGGAGTCTTACAAATACTTTGGTAGTCAACGTGTTAAGGTGACTATTTTTGGGTGATGGTCTGGTTAGGGTTGCATGTTATGAGGGGGTTTAGATGAGGTAGCTGTGACATAAGTGGGTGTTTGTGTTTGTGTAAATGGTGTCGTGTTAATGGTGTTTACTTTGTTGAGTGCTTGCGTTGTGAATTCTAAGCATCTGGTGGTGGCGTAAGGTTTAGCTTCAGCAATTTTGTTTTTGTGGATTGTTTCGTTAGCAACTAGAACTATCTGTTCGAACTTTTCTAGGATATAGTTGGTACTGGCTTTGTTTTTTATTATTATTATTATTATTTTTGTTTTTAAACACGTAATCTTTAATGTCTTCCTTTATTAGGCTGATGTCGAGCAAAGTGGGTAGTTCGGTAGTGCCCATTTCTGTATTGTTAGACACTTCTTCAACCCTTAACCTCTTTGTGGAATTTGAGCTTATCGATGATGTTCTTGACCTTTTGTCCTACGGTGGCGGTGTAGATGGAGTTAGCATTTCAACGAGTAGTGGTTGTTTTATTCCATGTGGTGTGATTAAGCTGGATTGGATGGTTGTTGGTCTTGTTGTGAGAATTGTTGGTTTACTCTCTAGATCGATCGGCATGGGTAGATCAGGTGTTGTTTTTTATTATTGTTTTATTAGCTACGTCACCGATAGTGTTGCTTTGAGGTTTCCTATTTGTTGATTTCGTAGATGTAAATAATGTTGGAGCTTGGACTGTAATGGTGCCTCTACTGGGGTTTGGTGTGCTAACAAGCAACCCCTACAAGTCTTAGTGGTTTATTTGAACATTAGTGTCTCTTCTTGCCTTGTATTGTATATGGTGCCGTGGATTGAAGGATTTGTACGTATATTAAGGGAAAGACTTACTCCAAGTACTTTCACGGTGAGCCCAGTTGTAAAAGTAGATTAATTGTAATTTATCAACAATAGTTTCACTGAAAAGTATTGAATTACTGAAGGATTTGGGTTTTTAAGAGCTCGCGAAGGTACGTCCATTCTCTGCGGCACGCAAAATTTGCTGCACATCACTGATTGAAACACTTGTATAAAGCGAATATTTCAGCTACGTGATAATCTCCTGCCGGTAGAGCGTCAAATCTCTTTCGCTTAAATCGGTTGCGTCATTGCCGAGAAACAATCACAACATTCCCAACAGAAAGTCACATAAGGAGTTCAGAATTATGATAAATTTATTTATAAAAAATTATAAACTAAAGGTAATTGATAAAAACCAAAATAACGCAAAGAAAATCTTTAAGGGGCAGAAACGGAGCTTGATCTGCCGAGTTGAAAGATGTTATGAATTACACTTCAGTTTCAAAGTTCGAGATCAAGATAGAAAAGGGGCTCTCCAAATTTGTTGTCAATCCAATGCATAGAGTTTAATTGATTGGGCTGACAGTTCTCAACGCATGAGCTTTACTATATCCATTCTATGGAATGTTCCGGATGGTAAATACTAAAGGCAACCAGAAACTGCCATTATAGGTAATTTGAGTAATGTTGATATGTAAACCAATCTACCACGTCCATGTTTCAAGTACGTACTACAGGAACACTGTTTTGATACAGGAAAAAATTCAGCAACCTTGTTTTTGTTCAATTGTGCTGCAAATAACAACACCCCGTTAATGCCAATCAACACTTAAACCCATGAAAATTAAACGTTTTGTAAACAGTTCGCATGAAATCATCAGGATTCAGATCATTAAGTGCAATATATAATGTGAACTTGTTATATATGCAAATGTGCAAGTGCATTACCAGGGGAGTTGTCATTTGGGTTTAGATTATTAACATCACAGTGCTGGAAATTCAGTGTTATACAAAAACATACCCAACTGTTCCGCTGTCTGCTGTGGAATTCAATACAAACCTGCAGTACGTGAAATAAAACAGCAGCTTAACGAGTACAATATTCGTAATGGAGCAATTTACATGGCTCTAGTTTGCATAAATATTCCCAAGGGACCGGCAAAATGTATGTATCTATGCGCGTAACACAATATTCATGTAAATGTAGCTATGAAAAGCTTTTGTCATGAGTATTCTAAAATTTTCTGACTCGAACTTAATGGTATATGAAATTGAGGTTTATTGTATAATTAAAGATATGTGACTCTGGGTACGTTGTTTAAGGAAACATTAGGCAGTACTAATGAATTTATAAATTTCAATTGGATAAATGAGCTTTCAGTAAGACAACTTCCTAAAAAATTTAGAAACCATCGTAGTTCATATATAATCACATTGCTATTCCAATATGACAATAAATCAAGATGAAAGAATTAAAATAGTAAGGTACCCTATAAATTATGTACAAACAGTAACAAGCATTGAACCTTTACACAGCTTCGTACTGAAATCAGAAGAATTATAGATAGGTATCGAAAAATAACCAGCATAATAAAGTTGCTAGTACAAATTCACACAAGTCCAAAAAACCGCAACCGTTGGAGGTAAACTGCAATAACCTTAGACTTTTAAATTATAGTCTTAAAAAATGTGCTGAGAACAAAAACATATGAAGCAGCTTCGGTATCAAATATAAAAGCATGTGAACAAAATGACCGTCTTCACGTGGATATAATAACAGTGACTTGAAAATCGAGCAGTTTACACGCACTTCTTCTTGAAAACGGCAAATTGTGTAATAACCAGGCGGCGTTAAAGCTTATAGAACGTACAGATAATAAAAAAGGAACTCATTTATTCATCAGCTATTCGGTTCTAGACATCAGACCATAGCTTCAAATTCAATTGACAAGCAACCATCGCCGTGCTGAACAAGGTTAAGTTAACGTAACAGTATTAAACCTTACATGTGATTTTCCAATGCTCCACCCAAAGGTACTACATTGGCCAGGAAGCAAGTTTTTTTACCAGGAAAATTTGGAATTTTGCCGAACTCTTGCTGTTCCAAGCAAGGTAGGGATCTTCAACGTGCGTGACAACACTCACACGCGGGACATGCATTTTACCTCTTATCCGAACGAGGGTGTATTTTGGTGAAAAATGCTCGCCTAACATTTTTCAAGCGGACCGTGTCGGTATTCAAACCCGGGGCTTTGGGCGTAGTAATCACACACATACCACTACGCCACGGAGCCGCTATCACGTAGATACTAGTATATTTTAGAAAAGATAACATTTTTGTATATTAAAATGATTCATTGATAAATTCGATCGGAAACATGTTGCTTTGCCAATTGGAGGGGCAAACGCTTTGTGGATTTTTGCAAGTATTACTTTTAAAACATTGTTTGCAACCGATATTCGAGTATCTTTCATTTAAATTTAAAGCAGATTAGGTCTTAATTATAAAATAATTTTTTGTTTGTAAAAGTTTATTTACCAGAAAGTTTGTGCTCAGAGTTCAAATTACTCTGACCCTCTTTAATAAAGTATCAGTCAATGATTTTTGGCCAAACAGACCTTACAAGCATGGTAATCAAAGCCAGGTAAACCATCCACAAGAGAAGAGATTTTAGTTCGGTAAATTGTAAGCAACATAAGGTGAGAAACATTTTTAAATAAATAAGCACCTGTTAAGAATAAGTTTATGTTTGAAAGAAATGAAGTTGTAGACGCACTATATGATTTTGTATGAGAAAATATATTTTGAACTGTCTAAATGCTTTGTAATGTTGCTGTGTTTGATCTCATTTTGAGAACTCCATCAATTCCATTGAGCTAGCCATGCAAAGTAAAGTTAGAAAGAGAGATAAGTCAACAATTTCAAATTCTACAATTTGCTGTATCTGGAACATGTGACGCCTCAACGTGCGGCGTTATCACAGCACTCGTTTAGCGACGACTCAACCTGTTACACGATTAATTCGTCTGCAAGTTAAAGTTTATTGTCTCGTAGGATTTGTTTTTGTAGTTTTTTTCTTTTTTTGTAAGTATGACTGACAAAATGAAAGAAATTCGTGAATATTTAAGAGCTGAGGGAGTGGAAAGCGTGTATGTTGAATAAGCGCCCATGAATGCGGGACTTCATCAGAACAAGAGATTGAGGAATTATGGTTTTATAATTTAGGTGCTTTAGTAGCAATATAGCTTGAAAAAGTAATCAGGCTCGAATCATCAGCAAAAAGCTCGTAGATGGGTTTTAGTAGTAGCAAGTTTACGGCAATTTTTGTAGAACCAATTGTAGGGCTATCGAAGCAATTAAATGACGCCCAAAGGTGGGGCTCGAATTAGTTAGAGTTTAGTACGGGGAGCTTTCGTGGCAATTAAAGACCATCGAATTGTAAGACTTTTGTAGCGATATATATATATATATATATATATATATATATCGAATGTTTTTAATGGGTTTGGGGTTAGCTGGTAAAAAGAAAACCCTTTTATAATGCCTAAATTTTCGGATGTATTTAACACTTGATCACAGGCTTCTAAGAATGTTGCAAACAACTAGGCTAAATTATACAAATATTAATTGCAACTTACAAGATGAGTTGTTTTAAAAATTAACATCGAAATTGAGTATTAAACATAACTTTTTAGTTTTTCACTTTTAAATGTAGGAAGGATATATAATTTGTATAAGATTTTGAAATATTTCAAATTTTCTTTTTTAACAGGATACCTGATACCTTTATTTAATGTATATGTTGTGTTGTATGTGATAGTTGTTGTTTGTCTGTATGTGTGTGTGTGTGTGTATGCGCATGCGTTAGGTTGTGTGGTGTGTATGTGTTTATGTATTTATAACGTTAAACATAATAACAAATATTACATTAGGTATGTAGCTATGTTTTAAAATTAAGTAAATATGTGTAAATCGAGCTCAAACCACTAATATCAGTTTTTTTATTTATACTATCTTTTTACCAGCTGACCTCAAACCCATTAAAAGCATTCGATATTACTAGAAGGTCATTATTTTTAAAATATATTATACATATATATATATCTTGCTTTTAAATTGATAACTTGAAGTTGATAGTTTAAAATGTCAAAATGGCGTAATTATTTTTTGGGATATTTCCTTCAATTGATGCGTAAATATTAAAAATATATAAATATATATATATATATATATATATATATATATGATATGCAAACTCACCCTGTATATACATATATATATATATATTAATAGTTATTAAGATGAAATGAAAACCCAACTTTGTATTTTAAAGTTGAATTACCATTTCAAATTGAACTAGTAATTAAAAACCACTAAAAGAACGGCTACAGCAGGATTTGTACCTGCAACCTCTGATTTAAAATACAAAGTTGGGTTTTCATTTCATCTTAATAACTATTAATATATATTAAGCATTCATTTGCATTCCAAATGTGGATTATTCTTCCTATTAATCATATATATATATATATATATATATATATATATATATATATACAGGGTGAGTTTGCATATCTTTAAACAAATAACAAAACAAAGCCATGTACTCTTTACAAAAAATTTTATGTTCTGATGGAACGTTTAAAAGCTTTATAGAAACCTTCAACTTTTCAGTTAACTACTATAATAAAGTTTTACACGTATTACCTTCAATACGTAATTAATACACACTACCGTGAAATTTCACGCTAGAAGTCTCCCAATATTCACAGTTTTAAAAAAGTCACAATTCAAATTGTTACCTGGAAAGTTTATAGTAGATCTCTGCTTTGAGGATGTTGCCGTCTATTTCTTCTGTCCATTCTGCGGGTTGTTTCTAGCGGTTACTAGAAAAACTCCATCTCAATTGAACTGCAAACGCGGCTTCCCCGGTGTAACCAATTCCAAATTCCATTTAAATTATTTCTTCATTAATTTGAAGCTTCGCACCACAATATTTAAAGCGCGACACGAGTTGATTATAATTACAGATGATATCTCTATTAAATATAATTTCGGCACACTTAACCGCGTATTTAATTACGAGACTATCACTTTGTAATAATTTTAATAAATTTTGTAATACTTACAACTCGTGATATTGCGATATGTACTTTTGAGCGGTCGAAAACTTAAGGGCCCCTACTACGTTCAAGAAAATCATTTATACACTTCAGCTGCCACCTCCTCGGCTTTCTTTCATCCTCCTATCGTAGACCTAGTGACGCTTCACAAATCCCTCCTTATATTATTTGTGTCTTTTACTTATGCGTTTTATCCGTCCCTTTCTAATCTGGTCTGAGTGGTACAAATCGATATTCTTGACTATCGGCTATCTAAACACCACGTGGACTTAACGACGTGACTTTTAAATAAATCGTTTTGTATTTCGTGCTAAAACATTTACCCGCTTCCAATATACGTAGAATCTTGGTTTGTTATCTATACAAATTATAAGAACGTGACATTTAAAAGTTTGCAGGTGTTCGCTCCTAATGAACGTTTTAAATATAATTCTCCGAGCTTCGTTTCATAGTATTTTACCCTCCTTTTAGCCGTTTGTTACGAACGCGTTTCACCTTGGATAAATACAGGCTTTTATGCTTATTATATATCACTAATTGTTCAATTAATTCTAATTAAATTAATAATGAATGGCATTGACTTCTACCCTTTAATTTTTTAGCAAAGCTAATAAATATTAACTATTATTTGTACATTTTGATTAATACACGTTACTTAAAAATTGAATCAATTAATATAAATTTCGCACGTAATTTTGGTTTGTTCCTTTATACAGGGTGTTTTGAAATTGCTGCGTTTATTTTTATTTCTAATAATATAAAAACCACTATATAATCCCCCTATTTCAATTTTAAGAAAAACTATCCCCGGTTTTTCTGAATTTAAATACCTATACTATAATTTAATGTTATCTGCTATTTCTAAACCCCTATCTACTCACCTAACACTACATATTCCTATTTATCCAACCTATCACTACGTTTCCATCTATTTCTATCTATTTCTACACCTATCTCTACTTTCTAATTAAACCTACAAAAAACCTTTCCATTAATCTTAAACTAAGGTTTTCAAATCGAGCCCCACAGATTGGGCGTCAAGAATGCTGTGAAACCTTTTAAATTAACTGGTCCGTTGACTTTCTTCTGTTAATCGCCTCTTTACTCTTTTTCCGCCTCGGCTACTCACCTAGTTAAAACTTTCATCCTCATTCAAAAAAAACAAATACATTCCTACCACAAACATCAACGTTAACTCTATTTACATCAATATTCATAATACATTAAAATTTCAAAATTAAATTTCAGCATAAATTTCAGTATCAGAAAACTTCAAGATTAAATTTATTATCATTTTAATGTTCATCCAGAATTAAAGTCCTTGTAGGATGCCTACTAATTAATATAACAATATATGCAGACCTGAGTCTGAGTACAAAGGGAGCATTTCCCACCCCTTTACGTTAATTAACCAGGTTCGTCTAATTGAGCTCAAAGACATACCCAAATTTTCATCATAATCAAGAACATAAATACTAAATACCCCTTTCTACTTAAACAAGAAAATTTCACCTTAAAATTAAAATTTTGTTGTTAGTACAAATTCACTACTGTCCATTTTAAGTAAATAAATTATAATGTTATTCAACACACACCAAAACATCAAAAATCGAACAACAAAACATAAGTTACCTGAAGGTTAATGCACTCGTGGCTCCAATGTATATCGTCCTCTGTTAATCACACCATTCCAACTGGGTTATGTTTAGGTCCTCGGATTACTGGTCGCCTTTAAAATTTTCTACACCACCATTCATCTAAAGTTTCAGTGCTTTTCCGGAACTCATCTGTGTATATCTGTATCTTGTTTTGTGGATCCAGTCACGTCCACGAACCACTTAATCATTAACACCCCCGAAAAATAGCAAAGAAATTCATACTTCTTTCACGCTATACGCCAAAACTGCCTACTTTTGTGTATTCATTTGTCGTTGCAAATTTGAATAATTGGTACAGTGATACTAGACTTTATTACCTTGCATCTTCTTTTCTAAGTGCACTAAATTACTTTCATTGTAGCAAGTAAAGAACAAACTGTTTTAAATCACCAAAATATACGAGCAAACTGTTTAAATTATTCAATCAAAATCGGAAAACTAAAGAGCACTGTTTAACGCGTTGAATCAAATCGAAAATCTAAGAGAGCGAAACTGTTTAAAGTCCGGGTTTATATAATGGTTAGCCTGTCTGCCGGTTTTGTCCCCAAAACGGCCAGTTTCTAGAATTTCGTCATTCTATGTTCCCTTTTCGATCGCTCGGCACAGCTTCCACAAAATTTGCACACGTCCAAGTTTAAAATCTATGAAATTTCGACACGGCTCGCAACGTCTGAGAATAACTAATTAATTTTTATACAGAAATGTTATTTTTACCTCTCATGTTTGCCTCTTATTTTCAACCAATCGCAACCCAGTGACGTTGCTCAATTCACGCCTTTTACTATATGTGTCTCTGTCTTGCGCATATTATCCGTCTCTATCTACCCTGTTCCGAGTGGTACAAATCGATACCCCCTAGCATCGGCTATTTTCAATCCACGTGGACTGTGAAATAACCCACCTTATTAGCATTTCCCGTAAATATTAAGCGACGGTTTCTCCAACATTCTCTGTAACCATTTGTTATCTGCCACATTTACGCAGAACATAAAACATTTAAAAATACGCAGGTGTTCAAACATAATACTTCTAAATAACACTTCTTGAATATTATTGGGTTTTTACAAGCTTTTATACATATTATATGTTACTAATGGTTCAATTAACTCCAATTAAAATAATACCCTTTAATTTTTAGTGAATCCTAATCAAATATTCAATTATTATCTGTACATTTTGTTTAATACTCGTTACCCAAACTTGAATCAATTAATATAAATTTTGCACGTAATTTTCATTTGTTTCTTTACTCGGAATAATTAAATTACACGTTGAGCATTTTAATACTGCTTCTTTTTATAGAAAGCGTCTTGTAAAGAATTTAAATCTCTTATTTTTAATGAAACGAATGAATTTTTATGCTTTACGGTTTTAATAACGCGTACCTTTTCCCAAAGCTTCCTTTTACACGGTGATTAAAATTGTTTGATGTGATTATTTAATTTTCTACCCTGATCTAAATTTGAATAATATATATATTGTTGTGATACGGTAGCAATAACCCGGTGCGCTCTTTTTGTGAATTAAAAAGGTTAAAAATTTTTGTTCTGTCAATTTTTGATTTTTAATATATAATTTTAATTACTTCGGCTAGCTCAGTGTTTAATTACGCACGGAGCTTGCGACAATACGACAAACAAAGCCTTTAAATTTACTTTTTACCTCTACTTCCTGTTTCTTTAAATCAAAACACCATTAAGCACAATTATTATAATATTCTCAAAAATAATTACAATGTATGAAATGTTTAAGAATTCTCTAAATAGAACTTTCTTTTATTAATAACTGAATAAATTTTTTCAATAATTATCATTCATAAAATTAATCAAAAGTTCAGCAAAAATCACCCTTATTATCATTATCTGAAGCCCCAAAAACGTACATTTAACTTCTTTAAAAATTTATGTAATTTATAACGTGTATTAAAAAAAACGATCTTTGTTGAACCTCACATAAAATTTTCATGAAAGCAAATTTTAAATTATTCAAATTAGGAATATACAACTAAATATTCACAAATAAAAATAACAAAACGTTTAGATTGGCTAACCTGTTGTATCAAGCTCGAATCAGTCCCTGTAGCAGCTGCTTTCGTATTCAGCTATTCAGCTTAGTGATTTAATACTCCCAACGTTGAATCCAGATCTGCTTTAGATATGGTCTGCATTTTTCTTAGCAAAGCTTTAAATTATTTTCAGCGACCTTTCTTAAACTCCTTGGTAATTAATAATTGAATTAAATGCTTTTTGAAAATCCTCATTGAATCCAGTGATTATTCAGAGTCCTTTTTATTAATGTTAATATTAGGATTTAAATTAAAACAACTTTTAGTTACTTACGTTTTTAAAGGGTTGAAACGAAAAACCGCTTTTAATTTTTTACAATTACCATTGCACTTTCTATTAGTTCACAATAAATCACTTCACGTAAATATTGTCTTTTCAGTGATGTGGACTTAGCTTTAATTCATGTTGAACTAATTTGTATACCATTCCGATGGTATTTAAATGAATCGCCTATCTATTGAAGAGCGCAGAGTTCGCTATTATACGTCATTCTTACATACCAGGTTATGGGTAACTCAATCGTATTTTGTTGTAAATTAAAATTGACACGCTGATTTCAGCACGTAGCATTTCAAGTTAATTGAATTCATTCTCTTGGATTTTTATATTTCTAGATCACGTAGACCATTGTTTGTACAATAAATTTAGTAAACTGTAATTTTATAACCATGCCGTGTTTGTTTCCAATATAACAGGTGCTGATTTTCGCTTTCTATTTACGTAGACTTAACACAATTTATGTCTTAAAATATATGCGTTCTAAATCTTACAAATTTGTAAACCTGCTTGTTTTAATTGGGGTTTTTGGCGTAATAATGATGCATTATCCATGCGTGTCGCGTTTCAACTTTCGTTTATGTTGCTTTACGACTTACGAATTTGTTTATTCAAATAAATCTTCTAAAATATTTTTTATTAACTAAATTAATTATGATTATGGTTTATATACAGGGCGTTGTCATTTACTTTCCAGCTTAATCATCGTATTTCTCTTGTTTTCTTGGTCCTAACTACCCCTAAATGACCTTATTAACACAGGAATATTATTTACTAGTTGTGAAAAATATTAAAATACACTCCTCAATCAATCAATATCATATGTATTATTTACCCCAAATTTATATGCTTTGAAATCTATCTAAAGTTATCAAAAATTACTGTTTTTATCAAAGAAACCTAAAACGTTCTAAACCCTTTTATAATATATTACGTACTTTTAACGTATGCAAAGTTTGTTGTTGACTTCGTTACACTTTTGTATAAATTAAGTAAATTCAGTATTCAAATTTAAATTAAAAAAAATATAAAACTAATTAGATCTCTTACATTCGTCTATCATTGCTCTGCAGAATTGAACCCCTTGGTTTCCATAAATTACTTCGTGCTTCTTTATCGATTCTCGCAACTCAAAATTGTACCAGAATTGTACCAAAATCGTCGACGCTGATTTGAAATATTATATTAATCCATTTAAAATATCCCCACATTCGAATTATTATATCTATCCACACATTTGAAATATTATACCATCAATTAGAATTATTTTCACCAAGATTCGAAGTATCCATGCATTTAAATTATTGTCATCACATTCAAAATATTATACCATATACTCGAAATATTACCATATACTCGAATTATCCATGCATTCGAAGTATCCCCACATTAGAATTATTATACCATCCATTAGGATTATAAAAAAATGTACCATAGATTCGGAGCTTTATTGTTGTATTATTAGTTTACATAAATTACCCCAAATTCTACTCACGTTAAACGGCAAAAAAGTCTCCATATTTGTCGCACTATTATCACATGATATTTTATTATAATTACGCGTGGCTTTTAATTTACAGTGTCGCAGCTCCGCCTTGCTTGAAATTACAACTGAGCTCTCTTATCATTACTCGGTGTAAATATAGGCTCATCCCACTTGCATATGGGCTGGGTTTTCAACAAGTCTGTTAGATATCTTAACCAATAAGGTCTTTGTATTTCCTGCATTTGAAGTGGTTTTCTGATGTAATATACTTGATTTTCTGTGTAATGTGTTTATTTGATACCTTATTATTCGCTATCTAGACCATACGTTGTTTTGTTTAAATATCGTCTTTTCCATAATTAAACAAAATATATGATGTAACTTCAATTTTACTTACGTTTATTTATTTTTGAAACCTGCATTCTCTTATTAAAATGTTTATAATTCCTGCGTAATTGCGTAAAGCTTTGTTATGTTTTATCTCTTATCTTCGTATTATATTATAACTAATTAGAACCCTTTTCAATGCGTGTTTAATTACATGTACTGTTACTTCTTCTGAATAAGCGTACTTTTCTGAAAGATATTTTTACTTGCATTGTTTAAAATTAATAAAGGTCTATATACCGAGTGTTGAATACTTGTTATTTTACCTAATGTATGAATTACCTATTTTCCTGCTAAATACGAGTGCTATTGTTGTAAGATATGCTTATTCGCATTGTTTAAAGCTAACTATGATCTATATACCGGTTGTTAAATATTTACTATTTACATAATATCCAAAGTACTTAATTTTCTGCTAAATAAATGCAGTTTTCTGCTTCCTATTGCAATTTATGGTTACTATACAACCCTTGCTATTCAATACACCCCTAAACAAACCCCTTATTATAGCATTATATATATATATGTATATGTATATATGTATAAGCATATGAAGTGCCTATTATTAGTTGACCTACACACACCACAGTTTTTGGCTCCATTCCTTGAAAATGTTTTGGGAAATTGCAGATGATTAGCAAATTTAGAATTAAAAAATTCCAGCCGCTAAACTTCTCCTTTAAACCAACATTAGACATAATTGAAAATGTTGCGGTATCGGAATTTCTCCTTCCCTTCTCAACAATATTTAATCTTTGTCAATAAAGTATAGAGCAAACAATTCCCAAACAGCTTTTAACCCACCCTTAAAGATAATAATCCAGAAAGACGTGTCCCAATTTAGAGTTTCGAAATGTCATTAAATTGATAATAGAGAAAGTTAACAGAAACACGAATTCCTACTTTGGCGAATGTCATAACCGCAAACCTTTTAACGAAAGCCCCTAAATTGAAGACTTAGATTGAAAAGCGACCGTTGGATTCATTTCAGTATCACTGCGGTTTCTGCTTTTGTCCAGGATCGTCATCGTTATTCATTGAATCTTGTTAAAGGCTTAAAGCAGACCGCTTGATGCAATAAAGTGGTAAACTTGTACCACCTTTCTCAATTTCACGCATCGCTTGTTTATGAACGTGTAGGAATATAAGAAAACGTCTATCAAATTTTATCATATTGTTGTTTACCGTTCAAGCATGAAGACGCTTTGGTAGTGACAACAAAGTTATATCGCCGAACTGCTTGACTAATTAGCACATTGTTTTTTAGCATCTTGTTTTTGAGATGAAGAGCGGGCATTAATGCATGAAAGCGGACTACAATATAGAGAGCTCAAAGACATTGTTGTGGTGGTTCAATTACGAACTGCTTTCGTCTACATTCAATCTGCTACAGAAATCCTTAAGTGCAAGTAGGTTCTCCCCACTTACGTAGATAACATTCAATTGCTGAGGTTCTTATTCTATTCGACAACGTTTAAAGATCTCTAAGTACTGTAGTCAACTGGCTTTGCAGAGTCTTGGACTACCATCTGATAAAAATAACATCCCTAATTGAGCTGGTTGCGTACATAAGCGTTTTCTAAATATTTAACACTCATAAAACAAAGATAACGTAATCAATTAGCAATGAAAGTTTAAACAGTTGCTGAACCTTCTGAGGAAAGAAAATGGATTCTAATAGAAGTTTGCACATAGTAATAGTACTGCTAGTTCGTGCTGCAATATACTTCAAATAGTTAGCGTCTAGGATCATCTTAAGAAACAGCGCTCAGCGTGCAAAGTTCACTGAATGGAAACTGTGTTGTGGGACGTTGTGTTTCAGTGGCGGAGTTGAAGTTCTCTTGTAAATTCAGCTGAGGATCACTATAATAAGGAAACTAGCCTCTTTGTAGTTTTGGCTATTTTGAAAACACGGAGAACAAAATTCCTAGCAATCCTAGAGATGCCGCATGCTTGAAAAGCAACAGTCTCTATTTCTGCCTTTGATGGGTGAGTGGCTGTTGTCTGCCTGACAACCAATGGAGCGACGAGAAAAGATTCGTCTCCTAAAAGAAAAATAGGACACATGTGCGTTGGCTTACGATTCTGTTTCACCACCAGACCGCTGAGGTTAAAGGGGTATTACTACAACAACAAAATGGGCTAACCGGTGTATGATCTTGCAATTTGGAATTGGTCTATTTAATTAGTCTTCTATGTTCCAAAAACAATTGTAAAAAATAATTAGTCTTCTCCTATTTGAGCAGCGGTTCATAAAACCATCATAAAACTGTTTGAAATAGCCATGAAATTATTGTAACAATTAAAATTTATCGGGTTTTGGGCCTTCTAAAAAAAACAAGCTTTTTCTCTTAAAAGCAAATTTAAACTTGTCATGCCGTTTCAACCAATTAGTCACATTATTTGATTCCAATTCTGTGCGTTTCTCTTTAAAAGGTTTAATTTTCTATCTCTAAGTAATTTCATTGTGTCCAGTACGACTTCACTCGCATGAACGTTTTCATCTGGCCTTTCAACCCCGAATATCATTTCTCTCATTCTCCTGTTCGGTTCACAGATGTAGTAGCTTGTAACGTGCAGTTCCTGTGAATACTTCCGTTTTTTCTTAACTAAACTTCACATTCCTTACTTTATTCGCAGTCATTTGAGTATTTATTAATGATTTTGACAGCCTTTTCATTTAAACGGTTGCTCATCCATCCCCATGTATGATTTTATTAGAATATTTAGTTATTTTATTAATATTTTAAGCTATCTTATTTTGTTATAGCGTTAAAAATGTGCTGTTTTGTTATCAACTCTCGCTTTCCTGATTATTTGCAATGAGTTTATGTACGCGTTTTATTAAGGTTATTTTTTAAGCACGAATTCCAATCTATTAAAATTTCTCATTTGCTTTAATATAAATTATTAATTGGTTTATGTTACATTTCTATAATTTCAATGCGACAAGTTAGGCACCCCATTCTACGCGTTCCTTCATAATTCCACGAGTTTAGTTGTATAATTTCATATCTTGTATTTACACGCTCTAGTTTAGAACACTACGAAGGCGTTATCTGGGTTTCCCATTATTGGTTGTAGTTTCGCTTGTTAAAATATTATAATTTTTATGTACGAGATTACTGAAGAATTTTTCAATACGAGTTTCATGCAATTAGGTTTCTGGTTTCCTTTTTAACAGATGGATGTTTTGAGGAAAATACCATTCATGTTATTTACAATCTGCACATGGATGTTTTTGAATGAAGATCCGATTTCAAGGAATTCATTATTATTCAGGCTCTTCTTGCTTGAACGAAATAGAGTTGCTTTCCGTTTCCGGTACCAATATAAAAATGATTGTTGTTTAAAGTGATGTTACCCGATGTAGCGTCCGTTTATGCAAACTTGCGGGAAACGGCACTATAGCTATCGGGGTTAGTTTTTTGAGGTTACTTTTGTCTTGTCGAAACATACGAATTAAATAAAATTGCGGATGACATAAATTTAATTACAAATTAAGAATTTCTTTTTTTTATAAAAAAACATAAATTTTGAAGTTTGCTAGCGGTGGGGTTTACCTCTAAGCTGTTCTTTTACACATCGTCGAATATGGTTTCGAAGCATATAGTAGGATCTCAGTAACCATATGGGCGATGTTAGATGTTATGAATTTCATCGACGATGGTTCTATTGACGTAGAATTTTCAAGATACGCAAGCAAAAAGTCGGCGTTTAACGAGTTGGATGACCCAAGCTTCAGACTTTATAAAGAACAAACCTCTCGGAAAATGCATTTTTTGAACGCATCAATCTCAACAGTGTGTGTATATTTCCTTCTGTGTACTACTATTTTGATTTCCTTTAAGTCAGCTCACACAGTTTGCTTTATTTATGTCACGTTTTTATTTTATAGGGCAAAAATATATAATTTTTTTACTCGTAGAAATATGAAGCGCGTAGGATCGTTGCCTAACTCTCCGCATAAAAATTATAGTGCGTGATTTATATTTTAAAATGGAATACGGTGTAAGATAAGCGAACCAGAAATTTTAATTGATCAGAATTCATTATTGAAAATAACCCTGACGAAGCTCGTATATAAACTCATTGAAAATATTTAAGAAAATGAAAGTTACTGATAATAGAACACTATATATTGATTGCTAAAACAAAACAGAACAGACTGAGATATTTAAACTATAACTATATATTATAATAAAATCATATAGTCACACTATATTAATTCCGATTCTGTACGTTCCTTTTTTAAAGATGTCATCCTTTATTTACAAGGAATCTCATTGTATCCAATACGACTTCACACACACAAACGTTCTCATTTAGGCTTTCCAACCCACAATAACACCTAGATCTTCGTCATTCTCTTGTTCAACTTGCAGTTGTAATGGCTTGTTCTGTGCAGTTTTTGCGTCCTTTCTTACTTAACTAAATTTCACATTTCTTACTTTATTCACAGTTATTTGAGTATTTATTAACGATTTCAACAGCCTTCTTGATTTAGACTGTTGCTTATCTATTCCCTGTACGATTATATTAGAATATTTAGCTATAATTTAAATACTTTAGTCTATCCTATTTTGTTATAGCGTTAAAAATGCGGTGTTCTGTTATCAGCAACGTTCACTTTCTTAAATATTTATAATCAGTTTGTGTACGTGTTTCATCAAGGTTGTTTTCAATCATCAACTTAGATCAATTAAAATTTCTGGTTCGCCCATCTTACACTGTGTTTAATATAAATTATTAATTGGACGTATTATATTTCTATAATTCCAATGCGGAAAATTAGGCAACTCATCGTACGCGTTTTATACTTCCACGAGTAAAAGAAAATTAAACATTTTTGTCCTGTAAATGATAGATGTAACATAAATAAAGTCAACTATGTGGGTTGACTGAAATAAACCAAAATCTCAGTACACAGATGGAAATATTTATACACCGTTGTGAATGATGCGTTCAAAAGGTGCACTTTCCATGGGCCTCGTCTTTCATTAAGTCGGAAACTTGAGGTCATCCATCTCCCCAACTTCTTAAACGTCTACTTCTTGTCTGCGCACCAAAAAAATTCCATGACACTTTAACCATTTTCAAAAGAATTCAGCAAAATTAATACTGCCGTTTCTCTCATATTGTCGCTCGGATCTTGTCCAACGCTTCGAAACCATGTTTGACAATGTGCACAAAGACAGCTTAGTGGTGATCCTCACCGTTAGCAAACTTCAAAAGATAAGTACAATTGTCATCATGCTTTTTTAAAAAAAACTCAAAATTTGTAATAAAATTTATATTATCCGCGATTTTGTTTAATTCATATGCTTCGGTGGGGATAAAGGAAACTCCAAAAAATACACCCGTTTCCCACAAATTTGCATAAGCGTCTAACATTACTTAAAAGCTACACTTATTTCTATATCCGTATCGGAAACGGAAAACAATTCGATTTCGTTTAAACAAGGAAGGTCTGCTTAATAAGGAATCCCTTAAAATAGTATCTTCACTCGAAAACATCCATGTGCAGGTAATTTCCTCAAAGCATCCATCTGTCGAAAAGAGAACCTGAAAATTTATTTAATAGAACTTCTTTTGAAAAGTCCTTCCGTAACATCGTACATCAATTTTATTTTAACAAGCTAAACAACAACCAATAATGGGTAACCCAATTAACGCCTTTGTAGTGATCTAAGCTGCAACGCATGTGCATCAACGTGTGTAAATACGAGATAAGAAATTTATACAACCAAAGTCGTGGAATTATGAAGGAACGAGTAAGATTGACTACCTAACTTCGCACATTGATATTATAGAAGTGCAAAATAAACTAATTAATAATTTACAATAAAGGAAGCTAAAAATTTTAATGGATCGGAATTAGCGCTTAACAATAACTTTGACAAAATTCGTACATAAACTCATTGAAAATATTTAAAAAAATCAAACGTTGTCAATAACAGAACACTACATTATTAGCACTATAACAAAATAGGATTGCCTGAAGTAATTAAATTATAACTAAGTATTGTTGATAAGCAACTGTTTAAATTGGGAAGGCTGTCGAAATCGTTGATATAATACTTAAATGACTAAATAAAGTGAGAAATATGAATAAAATTAAATAAAAACCCTTAACCACAAAAAATATTTAAATTACTAAATACGTATTTCGACCACTATGTGGCCATCATCAGTAGAAAACCTGTAAAAAAAAAGAAGCTGTTCTGGAACACTTCAGAGGATATTCTCCTCACCACTTAGGCTGAAGTGAACCTTCCCAACCTATAATTTACTATATTGTTGCTTTAAACACTATCGAGGATATTCTCCTCACCCGCAGGCTGGTGTTCTCAACAACAAACAAGTGGTGTGACATTATAACCAAATCTACTTAATTTATACTAATTCTAAACCTACTGAAGCGGAACCAGTTTAATCTTGCTTTCTCATTGGTTGTTGACCAATAGGAAAGCAAAGCAGATGACTCTATTGGCCCTTTATCGGTGTTTAAGAGGGTCCTTTATGTTTAACAATTTTAATTGATTCATAGGCATTTAAGGAGGAAAACGTTGGTACCGCTTTTAACAATTTAACATTTTCTAGTTTAACGGGGTGGCTGGTTTCAAATATATGTTTGGCGACCTGAGACCTTTCATATTTACCATATTTGAAGTGAGCAATGTGTTCTTTAAATCTTGTTGTTATATTGCTCTTGGTCTGTCCAATATATTTTTGAAAACACCCTGGCCCTGCACAACTAATTTCATAAATCCCCGACTTTTGCAATTTTTCCCCCTTGTCTTTTGGATTACCTAGCAAATCTTTAATTTTATTAGTATTAGTGAAAGCAATTTTGAAATTACACTGTTTGAATATTTTATCAAGATCCTTTGTGGTTTTGTGAAACGGAAGTTTAACATATTTAACATTATTGTTAGAGGTGGTTGATTGCAAAGTCGTTGATTTACGGATGTTAATTCTATTTTTACACTTTCTAAAAATATTATCTATAATATCAGAAGAGAAACCATTGTAATTCGCTATTTGTTTAATAAGAGCAAATTCCTTATTAAATCTGTTTTTATTTAAAGGGAAATTCAATAATCTATTAATTAAAAAGTTAAATGAAGCCAACTTATGTTGTATGCTATGATTAGAGGAAGACAAAATAAAGCGATTTACATTGGTTTCTTTTCTATAAATGTCAAATTCTAATTTATTACCATTTCTAATTACTAATGTATCTAAAAAGGGTAATTGTTCATTATTCTCTAGTTCATACGTAAATTTTATGCTTTGAAATTTTGAATTCATTTCTTTAAGAAAATCGTCAACATTTGATTTAGAAGTGTCAAAAACTGCAAAATTATCTCATCCACGTACCTTAACCATATTCTTGGGAAGTATTTGGAGTTTTCTTTTAACTCGGTTTCAAAACGAGACATAAATAAATTTGCTATGAAAGGTGATAAGCTATTTCCCATTGCTGTGCCTTCATGTTGTTCGTACAACTTGTTGTTGAATTGAAAACAGTTCTGGGACATGCAATGCGAAACAAGCTTGATATAGTCCTCAACTTTATCATCATCAATATCACTATCTATAAGAACATCCTTTAAATATGTTAAAGTACGTGGTATTGGAACACTAAGGAATAATAACAAAACCACAAAGGATCTTGATAAAATATTCAAACAGTGTAATTTCAAAATTGCTTTCACTAATACTAATAAAATTAAAGATTTGCTAGGTAATCCAAAAGACAAGGGGGAAAAATTGCAAAAGTCGGGGATTTATGAAATTAGTTGTGCAGGGCCAGGGTGTTTTCAAAAATATATTGGTCAGACCAAGAGGAATATAACAACAAGATTTAAAGAACACATTGCTCACTTCAAATATGGTAAATATGAAAGGTCTCAGGTCGCCAAACATATATTTGAAACCAGCCACCCCGTTAAACTAGAAAATGTTAAATTGTTAAAAGCGGTACCAACGTTTTCCTCCTTAAATGCCTATGAATCAATTAAAATTGTTAAACATAAAGGACCCCTCTTAAACACCGATAAAGGGCCAATAGAGTCATCTGCTTTGCTTTCCCTATTGGTCAACAACCAATGAGAAAGCAAGATTAAACTGGTTCCGCTTCAGTAGGTTTAGAATTAGTATAAATTAAGTAGATTTAAGTTATAATGTCACAATTCACTTGTTTGTTGTTGAGAACACCAGCCTGCGGGTGAGGAGAATATCCTCGATGGTGTTTAAAGCAACAATATAGTAAATTATAGGTTGGGAAGGTTCACTTCAGCCTAAATGGTGAGGAGAATATCCTCTGAAGTGTTCCAGAACAGCTTTTTTTTTTTTACAGGTTTTCTACTGATGATGGCCACATAGTGGTCGAAATACGTATTTAGTAATTTAAATATTTTTTGTGGTTAAGGGTTTTTATTTAATTTTATTTAAATCGTGCCACAGTGTTCCTATAGATTATTGAGAAATATGAAACTTAAATAACTGTGAAGCAAGTGGGGTATGTGGAATTCAATTAGGTACGAACGGAAATATTCAAATGCAGGAACTGCACGTAACAAGCTGCCAACCGTCTTTGATCACTATGCTTCGACCAGCAAGATTACAGTTTACCGGCCCAATGCAGACGACCATTGTTGGCACCGAATCTGTGCAGTAAGATTTTCACTCCATTCCATCTACCGCGTCTATTAATTCTAGCACCCTCATATTCTTTTTTAAGTCTTTCGCAACGATTCTCTCTGTACCAAAGTCCAACGATCTAACATTGTAGCCATTTTTTCTTCAACTGCTAGTCTCGAACTACCTATGCTTTCTTGGCCTTCCTCTACGCAGCACCATATCTTGCTACTACGACAATGTAAAGCCTGCTTTGGAGCTTCAATTTTTAAAGCACCAGCTAGTGCATCATCTAGGATAGATCCACACGACAACGCACACCACACAAGCAAGCTAATAGAAGATGCACTTAACAACGAATAAACTATGACAAACATACTGTGGGACAAAGACCCCTTCCCGCATCTAAATCAACTCACACAGTATACGATAAAAATACTACACGAAAGACATGAAAAACAAAGATTCTAACTAACCAACTAACAAACAAACAATCAAACAAAACAAAACTAATACACACCAAACACACACAAATCGCTCGATCGACCAAATGACAATGCTGTATCAAATCTGGTTTTGAGGTTAGATGTCTGGTGTTCAAATAGAATGATTGGGTAAAATTCTACAGACTGTTACGATGAACTTCCTGGTGCATCGCTGATCTTGGGGTTCAACTTGCAATATTTGGTAAGAACGTTCCACAGTTTACTTTTTTCTTCTGTATTTTGAACTTTGATAAAGGTTTAAAAGTTTTGTTGATTATTTTGGTGATAAATTTTTATGCATCATTAAGATAGAATCCTTAATAATCATAACTTAACATTTTTTTATACCGTAAGTTAAATACAAGAAATAATGTTTATGTTAAAGTATAGATAACTTGTCATTTGTGCCATATGATGTGATATGAAAGGTTTGTGTGTTCAATCCGTATTATGTACTCTTACAATTTAAAAAAATTGTCAAATTCTTACATTTATAAACGTCGATAAATACATCGCGCAAGCGCGAAATAAAAAAGCGACGCTACTGGCGGTTGGTAACGCTAACCTTTGTACAGATTTGGCGCGCCCATCTGACAATGACGTCACCAATGCACAAATTAAATTACGCAATTATCGGAAAAATATATAAATTTAAGACAATAGGTTATACAGCGATTACTCACATGAATATGTCCATGGGTTAAAGTTGGCTTCTGTTCAAGTCCATCAGGGCTACGGAGGGCCCTTTTTAGGTAGTTAAAGATGGTACGCCCAACGCTCTTCCAAAGCGCTTGAACCAGCTCCGACAGTCATGGGCTCGTTCATCAAGGGTCGTGCAGTACGATTCGCCAACGGCTGCAAATTATCTCTACCTATGCAGGGAAAGACGGGAACATGGTAAAGGGCGACAAACAAAGATAATCAGACAAGGAAATCTACATAGATAAAAACAAGTCACGATACGATACCTCAAACGTCCACTCCACTCGAAGGTTCAGACAAAAAAGCAACGTTACCGAGAGTCACGGAAACTTGTCCCCACTTTGTCCCTGCTCCACTCGCGTCGCGCGATATGGCGCAAACGCACTGTAACGTAACGGAAATACGAGGCCCGAGTCTTTTAAAATTATGGCGCGAAACTTCCGCACATCAAAATTAACCTAAAAACAATGTTTAAGTGCCAATTTATTGGCACGTAACAGTACTCATTATATAATTTAAAAGTCAAGATTAACTTTAAATGTAGTTTAAAGCGATGGCATTTTCAAATCATTTGTAACAATTTCGATTGTAAAATCGCTCACAGTACTGCCAACGATAAGAAAAGTAATTATTATATCATATTGTTGTTTACCGTTCAAGCATGAAAACGCTTGGTATTGACAACAAAATTAGATCGTCGAACTGCTTGACTAATTAGCACATTGAGGGCGTTGAACTAACCAAATCTTGTTTTTGAGATGAAGAGCGGGCATTAATGCATGAAAGCGGACTACAATATAGAGAGCTCAAAGACATTGTTGTGGTGGTTCAATTACGAACTGCTTTCGTCTACATTCAATCTGCTACAGAAATCCTTAAGTGCAAGTAGGTTCTCCCCATTTACGTAGATAACATTCAATTGCTAAGGTTTTTATTCAGTTTGACAACGTTTAAAGATCTCTAAGTACTGTAGTCAACTGGCTTTGCAGAGTCTTGGACTACCATCTGATAAAAATAACATCCCTAATTGAGTTGGTTGCGTACATAAGCGTTTTCTAAATATTTAACACTCATAAAACAAAGATAACGTAATCAATTAGCAATGAAAGTTTAAACAGTTGCTGAACCTTCTGAGGAAAGAAAATGGATTCTAATAGAAGTTTGCACATAGTAATAGTACTGCTAGTTTGTGCTGCAATATACTTCAAACAGTTAGCGTCTAGGATCATCTTAAGAAACTGCGTTCAGCGTGCAAAGTTCACTGAATGAAAACTGTGTTGTGGGACGTTGTGTTTCAGTGGCGGAGTTGAAGTTCTCTTGTAAATTCAGCTAAGGATCACTATAATAAGGAAACTGGCCTTTTGTAGTTTTGACTATTTTGGAAACACGAAGAACAAAATTCCTAGCAATCCTAGAGATGCCGCATTGAAAAGCAACAGTCTCTATTTCTGCTTTTGATGGGCGAGTGGCTGTTGTCTGCCTGACAACCAATGGAGCGACGAAAAGAGATTCGTCTCCTAAAAGAAAAATAGGTCATATGTGCGTTGCCTTACGATTCTGTTTTACCACCAGACCGCTGAGGTTAAAGGGGTATTACTACAACAACAAAATGGACTAACCGGTGTATGATCTCGCATTTTGGAATTGGTCTATTTAACTAGTCTTCTGTGTCCCAAAAAACAATTGTAAAAAATAATTAGTCTTCTCCTATTTGAGCAGCGGTTTATAAAACCATCATAAAATCTGTTTGAAATAGCTATGAAATTATAGAAATAATTAAAATCTATCGGGTCTTCGGCCTTCTAAAAAAACTTAAGCTATTTGGACTAAAAACAAAATTAAACTTATGTCAAGCCGTTTCAAGCAACTAGTCACATTATTTTGATTTCGATTCTGAGCGTTTCTCTTTAAAAGGTCTCATTTTCTATCTCTAAATAATCTCATTGTTTTCAGTACGACTTCACTCACATGAATGTTCTCATCTGTTCCTGCATTTCCTGCATTTGAGTATTTCTGTTCTTACTTAACTAAATTTTACATTCCTTACTTTATTCATAGTCATTTGAGCATTTATGATTGTTTTCGACAGCATTTTCAATTTAAATGGTTGCTCATACATCCCCATGTATGACTTTATTAGAATAGTTAGTTATAATTTAAAAACTTTAAACTACCCTATTTTGAAATAGTGTTAAAAACGTGGTGTTCTGTTATCAACAACGCTCGATTTCTTGATTATTTACAATGAGTTTATGTACATGTTTTGTTAAGGTTATTTTTAAGCACGAATTCCGATCCATTAAAACTTTTTGATTGCTTTAATATAAATTTTTAGTTGGTTTATGTTGCATTTCTATAATTTCAATGCGGGAAGTTAGGCTCTCAATTCTACACGTTCCTTCATAATTCCACGAGTTTAGTTGTATGATTTCTTATCTTGTATTTGCACACTGTAGTTTAGAACACTACGAAGCGTTAATTGGGTTCCCATTATTGGTTGTAGCTTTGTTTGTTAAAATATTATTATAAGTTTTGATGTACTAGATTACCGAAGTATTTTCCAAGACGAGTTCGATGCAATTAGGTTTCTGGTTTCCTTATCGACAGATAGATGTATTGAGGAAAATACCATTCATGTTATTCACAATCTACACATGGATGTTTTTGAAAGAAGATACAATTTATTACGCAGGTTTTCCTTGCTTGAACGATAAAGAATTGCTTTCCGTTTCCGACACCGATATAAAAATGATTATTGTTTAAAGTCCTGTTACGCGATGTAGCGTCCGTTTATGTGAACTTACGGGAAACGGCACTATAATTATCGGGGTGATTTTTTTGGGGATACCTTTATCCCGTCGGACCATACGAATTAAACAAAATCGCAGATAATATAAATTTTATTACAAATTAAGAGCTACTTTGTTTATAAAAAAATTAAATAAAAATTGTACTTAAATTTTGAAGTTTGTTAACCGTGGGGTTTACCTCTAAACTGTTCTTGTACACATCGTGGAATATTGTTTCGAGGCATATAGTAGGATCTGAACGACCACATGGGAGAAGCGACGATGTTGGAATGTGCTAAATTTCTTTATAGATGGTTCAAGTGACGTAGATTTTTCAAGATGCGCAGACAAGAAGTCGGCGTTTAATGAGTTGGAGGGTTGGATGACCCCAAGCTTCCGACAGCATGAAAGACGTGTTTCTCGGAAGGTGCACTTTTTAAACGCATCAATCTCAACAATGTATGTATATTCCTAATGTGTACTAATATTTTGGTTTTTTTTAATTCAGCTCACACATTTGGCTTTATTTATGTCACATTCATAATTTTTAGGACAAAATATGTAATTTTTTATTCGTGGAATTATGAAGCGCGTAGGATGAGTTGCCTAACTTTCTGCATTGAAATTATAGAAGCGTGATTTATATTTTACAGTTAAATACCGTATAAGGTAGGCGAACCAGAAATTTTATTTGATCGGAGTTTATTGTTGAAAATAACTGTGATGAATCACGTATATAAACTCATTGTAAATATTTAAGAATATGAAAGTTGCTAATAATAGAACACTATATTTTTATCGCTGTAACAAAGTAGGATAGACTGAAGTATTTAAATTATAACTAAATACTCTAATAGAATCATATAGTCGCATTATTTTGAACCGATTCTATACGCTTCTTTTTGAATGATATCATTCTCTATCTACAAAAAATATCATAGTGTCCAATACGACTTCACACACATGATTTTCATTTGGTTTTTTAACCCAGAATAACAGATAGATCTTTATCATTCTCTTGTTCAATTCGCAGCTGTAATAGTTTGTTACGTGCAGTTCCTGCATTTGAATATTTCCGTTTTTACTTAACTAAATTCCACATTCTTTACTGTATGCCTAGTCATTGGGTATTTATTAACGATTTCGACAGCTCTATCGATTTAAACTGTTGCTTATCCATTCCCTGTACAATTATATTTCAATATTTAGCTGTAATTTAAATACTTCAGTCTATCCTATTTTGTTATAGCGTTAAAAATACGGTGATTTGTGATCAGCAACGTTCGCTTTCTTAAATATTTATAATGAGTTTACGTAGGTGTTTTATCAAGGTTGTTTCCAGTCATGAACTCCGATCGATTAAAGCTTCTGGTTTGCCCATCCCACACTGTGTTTAATATAAATTATTAATTGGACGTGTTATATTTCTATACTTCCAATGCGGAAAGTTAGGCAACCCATCGTACGCGTTTTATACTTCCACGAGTAAAAGAAAATTAAACATTTTTGTCCTGTAAATTATAGACGTGACATAAATAAAGCCAACTTAAATAAAACCAAAATATCAGTACACGAAGGAAAATATTCATACACCGTTGGAAATGATGCGTTCAAAAAGTGCATTTTCTGAGGGTCACACCCTTTATTAAGTCAGAAACTAAGGGTCATCCATGGTCCCAAATTCCTAAACGTCGATTTCTTGCCTGCGCACATTAAAAATTCTATGGCACTTGAACCAAGATGGACTTCAGCAAATTTAATATTGGCGTTTTTCTCATATAGTCGCTCAGATCCTACCTTATGCTTCGAAACTGCGTTCGACGATGCGCACAAGGACAGTTGAATAGTTAACCTCGCCCTTAACAAAGGTTAAGTACAATTGTCATCATGTTTTTTTTAAAAAAGAAACTCAAAATTGGTAATAAAATTTATATATATATATATATATTTTTTTATAAAAGGTGCATGCGACATCGACTGCCAAGGTCATTAGTCGCAAGAAAAGTGTGATGGTTTACATTTTTGTAAACTACAGGTGTTAAAACGAACAATCAGCGCTACTAGTCTACTAACAAAGTGGTGTTGCTCTTATATTTTGTCAAATAAGTTGCAATCTTTCAAAAAATTTAACACATTTAGTATACCTTGTTCGTCAATAGCAAGACACTTCTGCAAAGAGTTTGAAATGTTGTGTTTTGTCCTAAGTTCTGCAAATTGCGTACATTGGACCAGTATGTGGTGAACAGTTAAGATTTCATTGCAGAATTCACATATAAGTTGTCTCTCTCCCCGTAGAAGGTAAATCGAAGTTAGCCTTGTGTGGTTTAGTCATAATCTTGTGAAGACAGTTTGCTCTCTTCTTGTCAGTCGAGACGAGCTTAAATTGGTTTTTACGTTATCGTTCATATTGAACAGTGTTTCGTTGGAAGATCGTATTTCATCTCGCCACACCTTGTTAATTTTTTCAGTAATGCAAATTTTCAGATCATCTGAACGTATGCGTATATCCTCTGAAACACATAAATTGGCTGCTTCATTGGCGGCTCTATCGGCTGCTTCATTTCCCTTAATGCCCACGTGACTTGGTACCCAGATGAATATAATTTTAATTCCACATGTTGCAAGCCAGTGATTAGTCGATAAAACCTGTTGTATCATCGGATCTGTGGTATGGTTATCTCTGAGTGCAATTAAGGCACTAAGCGAATCTGAACAGACGACAACAGTTTTGTGTTTTTCAAACTCACTTAATCTAAGCGCTTGCCAGATAGCGTATAGCTCGGCTGTAAAGATGCTTGCCGATTTAGGTAAACTCCAGGAGTAGGAGACAGTCGGCACTACTATCGCGCTTCCAACACTATATTTTGTTTTTGAGCCATCTGTAAAAATGACCAGGGCGTCATGGTATTCATTGATTACTGCCTTAAAGGTTGCAGTGAATAGTTCTTTTGCAACTTTGATTTTATATTTATATTATCCGCGATTTTGTTTAATTCATGTTTCGACGGGATAAAGGTAACCCCAAAAACATACGCCCCGATAACTATGACACTGTTTCCCTCAAGTTCACATAAACGCAAAACAGGACTTCAAAACAACACTTATTTTTATATCTGTATCGAAAACGGAGAGCAATTCAATTTCGTTCAAACAAGGAAAGTTTGCATAATTAGGAATCCCTGGAAATAGTATCTTCACTCGAAAACATCAATGTGCAGATAATTTCCTCAAAGCATCCATCTCTCGAAAAGAGAACCACAAAACTTATTGAATAGAACTCGTCTTCAAGTCCTTCGATAACCACGTACAACAATATTATTTTAACAAGCTAAACTACAACCAATTATGGGAAATCCAATTAACGCCTTTGTTGCGATCTAAATTGCAACGAATGTGCATCAACGTAAATACGAGAAAAGAAATGTATACAACCAAAGTCGTGGAATTATGAAGGAATTAGTAAGATTGATTGCCTAACTTCGCACATTGAAATTATAGAAGTGTAACATAAACCAATTAATAATTTATAGCAGAGGAAGCTAAAAATTTTAATGATTGAAATTTGTGCTTGAAAATAACCTTGATAAAGCGTGTACATAAACTCATTGTAAATATTTAAGAAATCAAATGGTGTTGACGACAGAACACCACACTATTAACACTATAACAAATAGGGTAGAATGAAGTAATTAAATTATAGTTAAGTATTGTTGATAAGCAACCGTTTAAATTGAGAAGGCTGTCAAAATCGTTAATAAAATACTTAAATGAGTAAATAATGTGAGAAACATGGAACTTAAATATCTGTGAATAAAGTCGGATATGTGGAATTCAATTAGGTACGAACGGAAATATTCAAATGCAGAAACTGCACGTAACAAGCTGCCAACAATCCTTGATAACTGTGTTGCGAGCAGCAAAATCACTTTTTATCGGCACAATGCAGACGACCATTGTTGGGACCCTGACTCTCTTGGTTTTTGGCTGCCGATGACCAGGACACGTGCAGGAATACGCACTTGTCGGTTTCTGATTTGTGGCTGCCAACGATCGGGAATTGGAGGAGGAAACAGTCCCATGACACCATTCTATGACACCGCTACATACAGACAAACACAGACATACAGTTTCGCACTCGTGTATAAACATTACCAGGACAAATACAAATATACTATCACGTAAACCTACTGGGACTGTAGGTAAACCACTGGTTCCGACTTCCTGTGGCCAGGACACATGTAAGAATGTGGACCTCTCGGTTTCTGATTTCCGACTGCCGACGGTCAGGAACTGGAGAGGGAAGCAGTCCCATGACAACACTACATACAGATAAACACAAACACACAATTCCGTACTAGCGAACGCTCGCGCGCGCACACACACACACACACACACACACACACACACACACACACACACACACACACACCATGGCGATTTCAAACACAACGATAAATTTTTACTTTAACTTTCAACATCGGTTTAGTCAGAACGGGTCAGGTCTGTGTTAATTTTATAGGTAATAGACTAATAAGAAATAAAGTTTATTAAAAACAAGTTGAAAATGCAAGGCATTGTCGCAACGAACTTCCAAATGTAGACTTACTTTAAAACAATTTAAAGAAATTAAAATTATTATGTTGTAATAATTATAAGTATTCAGATAAAATAAAAATTAATTCCCCGGGGGGGGTCGGGTATCCGTGGTCAGATTTTGTGGGGGGTACCATATTTCGACTCAGCTATGTTAGGGGAGTCCAAATATGTATCGCACATTAATTTTGGACCTATTTGAAATTTTAATTTTCCCGACGGAATATCGCGGGGGCACGGCGTCCCCGTGGCCCGATTTCAACTGACATCAAAACTTAAGCTCAGGACACCGAGCTGAATCGATTGATGTATCACACATTGATGTCCGACCATTAGAAAGGCCTCGGACGAACAGACGGACGACAAATCGATTTCATAAACGAACGAAGTTCGTTGAAAATCATCTAAGGTTTTTGATCGTGTCAGTTGTAGTGCATGCTGGATCTCTCCGTCGTGTATCCTGTTTACAAAGGTCTGTACCGCCAGTAGCTCTTCTACCCAGCTGACCGGCGCTGTTGGGTAGGCTCACTAAGCGAGCAATATCTGTTTCGATCTCTTGCAAATTTTCGTTGCCCTTTGGTAACGGTTTTTGACTTGAGCGTGGTGCATTTGTTGTTGTTCCAGTCTTGTTGCTAAGGTCCCGTAGCTTCTTTGAACGTGGTCTGCTATGTTTTGCATAATACTTATGGCATTGCCTAGTAACGCGACAATTCGGTAGTACTTTCACCATCGTGTGTACACAGCCCACATTATAGATCTGTTTATAATTCTACCTATGCATTGAGAATGACTTAACCAATCGAAAACCCTCTGAAATTGACAATAAATTTCAAATTTTGCACGTATACATTTCTTTATTGATTAAAATCAAGAAGAACGTGCATATGGCTACACTCATTAATTAAATTTAACGTTAATGCTGTATCAAATCAGGTTTTGAGGTTAGATGTCTGGTGTTCAATTAGAATAATTGGGTTAAATTCTACAGACTGTTAGGATGAACTTCTTGGTGTATTGCTAATCTTGGTTGGTGCAAGTTATGTATTTCAAATGAATTAGATAAGGAAGTAGTATAAATAGAGGTAACGCTAGGCTTAAAGATTAGATCATGTATGACATCAGTGTTGTAATGTTCTCACGCTAATAAAAATTTTTAAAAAACCGTTTTTGAGAGTGATAAACATAATTGGCGCAGTCAGTACGGGATTTTGGAAATTTTCGAATCGCCGGAAATTTTTCGTTTCAACGATTAACCAAAATCAAGAACCTTGAAAGTGATATATCCATATAGGCAAGCGAAAATTGCTTTGGAAATTGCTTTTAGGAAAATCAACAACTGTTTGTACTTTCGAATTCGAGAAACGAAGATTTTTGTTAGCAGTTTGGAGAAGGAACGAAATCGTCCAATCCAGACACCAGCCCAATTTTGGAAGGAACAGAATCGTCTAACCAGGGCACTTAGTTTAAGAAGATTATGCGAACTCAATGCATCATATTAATGTAAGCTAACTTTGAATTTCTATTTCTGATATCTTATAATTGATTTTCAATTGATGAGTGATTGTGATATAAACGACTTAACAGTCTTGATAGAACGTATTAAAATAAGTAACGAGGAAATTTTAGAAGCAAGTTCAGATAACACGAACGTAGATATTCTAGGAAATAATTCAAGGGCTCGTTCAAATATTTTGGAAAGCTCAGAAAATAGTATCAGTAATTTAGATAACTTAATTAATTCAAACATGGCAACTGAACAAACAAATTATCAATTGCTAAAATTACACTTAGATTCCATCCCCCCCTTACGATGGAAACCCTCATACCTTGACAATATTTATCGCAAATTGCGAGAACGTAATTAATGTATTTGCTAGTCAAACAAATATTCAGTTAAATAGTTTCTTGCTTAGAGCAATTATAGGTAAATTGATAGGTAGAGCTCAGATATTAATAGGTTCACGCATAGAGTTAAAAACTTGGGACGAAATTAAAAACGCGTTAAATTTATCTTTTGGAGATCAACGCGATATTGATTGCCTTATCCAGGATTTAATTAGTTTAAGACCAAATAAACATGAAACGCCATATAATTTTGGAATGCGTTGCCAAGACGCAAGGAGTTTAATAATTGCAAAATTAAATTCATTGACCATTTCAGCCGAAGAACGTACTATTAGACTTAAAAGTTATGATGACCTTTCGCTTAAAACATATATTCGTGGATTGCCAATAACCATTCAAACAAATGTTAGATTACGCAACCCTAGTAGTTTAGAACAGGCTATGGGATTAGTTATCGAAGAAGAAAATTTCTTATACTCAACACAGAGAAATAGTAACTTAAATTCAAATTCAAATTTCAAACCCATTTCAAGAATGACGCCTAGTAGCTATTCAAATCACTCTAACATTCCATTCAGACAAAATTTTAACAATTTCAATTATAGGTACCCAAACACATTTCAAAATAACCAACCTTCATATTCGAAATTTCAAACGCAAAAGCCTCATTTTCAAAACACACATTCGAACAGATTTCACACCCCTGTAAACCATCAAAGAACATTTAATCCGAGTTCCCATTTTAATAACAGGTTTGGTATGCAAAACACGCCATTTAGTAGCAAACAAAATTTTGCAAGTTCATCTCAGAGATTTGCTCAAGTACACCCAAATAACATATCCAATTTTAATAAAGACGAACCGATGGATACATCTTCTGGAAATACAACTATTAAACCTCAATTTCAATCTCAAAGGTTATACAATCAGAATATAAATAGTCCAAACTGCAATGACCCTTATTTTATAGAACGTGAGAATGATTGTAATACTGCAAACTGTAATGCTTATTGTGATAACGACGACCTCGTTCATTCTATGGAAACACACGAGACGTTTCAAACTCAGCCGCTATATAACACCGCTAGAAACTATATCCAGTTTCCTGATAACGCGTGTGAGAATATAAATTACGATGTTAATGATGTAAATCCTACTCAGCAAAATTTTCCACAGGTCATGCCTTGGAACAACGAGAGGTAATACACGTAAACACATTCAAGCAAGATTTACCGTTTATTATTATTCCTGAAATTAATGCTAGATTTTTAATCGATACTGGTAGTACCCGTAGTTTGATAGATCCTGAAGTAGCACACAAATTTTATACGAATTTTATTTACCCGGAATTTTTCAATATTCAGACAGCACACAATATCACCTTTCATAAAGAAGTAGCACGCATACCACTTTTTCAAATCTTTAACGTAAAGGACTATTACAAATTTTTCCTTTTCAAATTTAGTAATAATTTTCAAGGTTTAATTGGAATCGATTTACTTCGACAATTAGGCGCAAATCTTAACTTAAGCCGGAAACAAATAATAACCCCGCATGCGACTATTCCTATTATTCTAAATTTTGAACCAGAAATGAAAAATAACCAATTCACAAATTATTCGATAATTGTAACCGAGCGTTGCCGACAAGTAATAAAAATCCCAGTACAAATGCGTAATGGAGTCGGAATATTAAACCATACGAATTTTGGAAATAGACTTGAAACACAAAAAGCTTTGGTTAATGTCATCGAAAATTTTGCGACCATTGTAGTCACAAATATAAATGAATATCCCGTTAAAATTTCTATTTTTCAACCTTTCGAAATTGAACCTATAAACGATATTGATGTAAATTTTATCGAAAATTTGGAAAAAGACCTAGAATTAGACGAACCACAGGACGATAAATTAAAAGGAAATTTGAAAGATCTTCTACTTGATCACTGCAATAAAGAAGAAAAAGAAGAAATTGTGTTTAGAATACCGTGACATATTTTATTGTGAAGGAGTTCCCCTCAGTTTTACTAGTGAAATTAAACATAAAATAAATTTAAAAAATGATTCTCCAATTTCTACAAAATCATATCGCCTCCCAGAAATTCACCGCAACGAAGCAAAAACACAAATAAAGAAAATGTTAGATCAGGGCATAATTGAAGATAGTGTTTCGCCGTGGTCTTCCCCAATTTGGATAGTAGAGAAAAAGATTGACGCATCTGGTAAACGAAAATGGCGACTTGTAGTAGATTATAGAAAATTAAATTCCGAAACAATTCCTGACAAATACCCATTACCTAATATTAATGAGATTTTAGATAGGCTAGGCCGTGCAAATTATTTCACGACCCTAGATTTGGCGAGCGGATTTTATCAAATCCAGATGGACCCCCAAGACGTACAGAAAACAGCATTCAGTACCCCGCAGGACATTTTCAATTTAAACGGATGCCTATGGGTTTAATAAATGCCCTTCGACATTCCAACGCGTAATGGATAGAGTTTTACGCGGACTGACAGATCAATCGTGTATAATTTACCTTGACGATTGTCTAGTGTTCAGTTCATCTCTTCAAGAGCACTTAGAAAAATTAAGAGAAGTTTTCGACAGATTTAGACAACATAATTTAAAAATACAGTTAGACAAATCAGAATTCCTACAAAAACCGTAATGTATTTAGGACACGTAATTACCCTACAGGAGTTAAACCAAACCCAGACAAAATAACAACCGTAAAAATTTTCCTTTACCACGCACAGCAACTGAAATCAAAAGTTTCCTTGGACTATTAGGTTACTATAGACGTTTCATAAAAGACTTTGCAAAATTACAAAACCTATGACGAAATGCTTAAAGAAGAATGCCAAAGTAATACACGACAAAGATTTTCTAGACAGCTTTAGAACTTGTAAAGAAATTTTGACCAACGGACCTGTACTTCAGTATCCCGACTTTGAAAAAAAAATTATTTTGACGACAGACGCGAGTAACTATGCAATTGGAGCAATATTATCGCAAGGAACCGTACCCAATGACCGACCAATAGCGTACGCATCTAGGACACTAAATGAGACCGAAACAAAGTATTCGACAATCGAAAAGGAACTTCTTGCAATTGTTTGGGCATGCAAACATTTTCGACCGTATTTATTTGGACAAAAGTTTTATATATATACTGATCACAAACCACTGACATGGCTTTTCAACTTAAAAGACGCAAACTCAAAACTGACAAGATGGAGGATAAAATTATTAGAGTATGACTACGAAATTCTTTATAAGAAAGGAAAATGTAACACTAATGCCGATTGTTTATCCCGGATACCAGTCAATGCCTTAGAAACAGGATCTCTTGCAAATAATCCAGGTGACATAGATGACTATATAACAGAATTTTTAAAAAGTTTAGATCATGAACCGCATGACGAAAATCAACTTCAAACAGAATTACCTGAAGAACCTCAATTAAACACTCCTGAATCTGCATGGACAATACATATTCCTGACGACGACAACATATTTACTCAACATTCTAACTCTAATGGAAACACGAATAAAGGAATTGCTATTTTAGACGAAATTATAAATAACAAACCACGCCAGATTTTAGTTTACCCAAATTTGTATTACAAGACGGACGTAACGTTAGAAAATGAAAGCGACCCCACAATTATAAAAGTCAAAATTCCAGAAATTGCCAATGACAAACTAATTTTGGATTTTCTAATTCAATACACAGACCCTAGTAACACTTATTATTTACATTTCAATAAAGACAAATTGTATAATGACTTCAATGATGTATATCAACAGCATTTTTCTGAAAACAGACCAAAGTTAATTAAATGTACCAAATTGATTAATACACTTAAGGATATCGAAGAGCAGACAATAGTAATTAGAAACTACCATGAAGGTAAAACGACTCACCGAGGAATAAACGAAACCTATGAAAGACTCAAACAAAATTATTACTGGAAAAAAAATGAAAAACTAGAATTAAGTAAATTAGAAAGTCCTGTAATAAATTTTAAGAATATTAGCTTTTATACGATAATTTTGTATGTCACTATTATTTTTCTGATATTATATTTAATTTATAGATATTTTTTAAAGAAGTCAATAGCTAAACATGTATACGAAGATAGCACAGAACTTGAGACAAGGAACTTTCCTGGACTTTCGAACTCTGGTTCCCCATAGTTCTCATTTAGGGCCGGAGGAGTTATGTATTTCAAATGAATTAGATAAGGAAGTAGTATAAATAGAGGTAACGCTAGGCTTAGAGATTAGATCATGTATGACATCAGTGTTGTAATGTTCTCACGCTAATAAAAATTTTTAAAAAACCGTTTTTGAGAGTGATAAACATAATTTGCAACTTAAAATATTTGGTAAGAACGTTCCACAGTTTACCTTGTTCTGTATTTTGAACTTTGAAAAAAGTGTAAAGGTTTTGGTGATAAATTTTTATGTTACTATCTGCCTCTTTAATAATCATAACTTAAAATTTTTTATACTGTAAATTAAATACAAGAAATAATTTCTATGTTAAAGTATAAATAACTTGTTATTTGTGCCATATGGTGTGATAAAAAAAGTTTATATGTTCCATTTGTACTTCATGATATAATTTGAAAGTTAGGATTAACTTTAAATGTAGTTTAAAGTGATAACATTATCAAATCATTTGTAACAATTTCTATTGTAAAATCGCTCGCAGTACTGCCAACGATAAGAAAAAGAATAATTTTATGTAGAGTAATTCACAAAACCTTTTAACATTAAATTTTCTGTAACAATTCTTGCTTGGTGCTCCACAATTTGCTGTAAATACTTTGTTATAATTTTGAAAGAAACTATAGAGAAAAAAAATTTATGTTTCACTTAAAGTCTTTCTTTTACTGAACTTTAAAGAAAGGTATTGCAAACTTATACTGCAAATATGAGAATTAACACCAGGTTTATAGATGAGGCATATTCATCGAGGCATTTGTTCATCAAGAAGAGGGCAATTGGTAAAGTGTTTTAATAGAGTTTGGTGAATCAAATTCTAGTTGTCTGTGTAGGTAAAAACGCCATATACCAGCAGATGTCCGTTGCTGTGCGTCACTCAAAAATACAAAAGCCCCACGTTCTAGGTTTCCAAAATACTACGATGTCCGGCATCTGCTAAGATTGTTGATGGTGAGGTGTTGTACCTATTTTAAATACTACCTCTGCTTAATGAAGTTTGCCACGGTTGCTCAGCTGCTTCCTGAAATACAAAACTAACTACTTAACAATAAAACGCTGCGACGGTAAATAGCCTACATTCATTAACATACCAGAAACAATGTACATGCCAAATCAAGATTAAGCTCCTCTTTCACACACTAATTATAAGTTATATACATCCCAATTAAAATATTCCCTTAACAGTACATTTTAAATTCAACATTTATACCAGATAAATATATCCAACTAATTATAGAAAAAAAAACAAGTCTTAATTAAATTACTTTTTCAAACCTCCTCCAAAGCTATATCTCCCCTCCTCCCGTAAATATTGCCTTAGCAGTACATTTCGATATCAAAGTTTGTTCCTGATAAATTTTTCCAATTAATTAAATCAACAAAGGAAAAGTAATAGGACTTTACCACATTTCTTACTTTAACCCTGGTTTAATACGAGTTCATAGTAAAATCTTAGCCTTTTGTGCTAATTTTTGCACATCAATAATCAAAAAATACCCTTTTATCTTGTCTTTAATTTAAATATCACAAATGCCATAAATCACTCCTTAACATAAATTCCCAAATAAAACACAATAAACATAATTCAAATTAAATTGTTCAATCAGAAACCTTTTCTCTGTTTGTCCTTTTAGTTTATAAAATTATTCACCTCAATGCACTAAGTCACTAAGCACCTGTTTACGCACATATACAATGAAAAAGCATCAGTTACCTGGATTCCTTAACTGCATACGGACCTGCCATCAATCCATCACTGACTACGGTATTCAGGAACATCCTAATTTTGATTGCAACCACCGCAACTTCTAGGCTGCAACCATATCACTAATTTGATAGGGCTTCCAAACTCTCAAACCTCTTTGACTAACACCATAAATTGTTGGTAATCAACGAAACCGACCAAATACTAACATTTACTCCATTTGAAAATGCATACTTTACACACTTAGTGCAAATTAAAAGCAAGCTGTTTTTACTTACATCAAATTAAACCTCAATGCAAAACGTAAAAGCATTTTTAGCATCGGAGTCGTCGGCTTGTCGCAATATAATAGCTGCAAGCTAGTTGAAATTAAGCTCGCGACGTACGCTTGTTGAAAACTAAGAGAGTGTCCAACCCATCTCGGGCGGTTTATATTCTGTTTCGCCGCCCCTCTAATCTGCTAAATTCTTAAAAAATTTTACAATACAAACATTTGTACACAACAATTCTTCGTAAAAACTTTCAACACTTAGCTAACGTATACAATAATTTCATAAACTTACCCACACATACAAACTTCAACGGCCACCGTTTCCCAAAAACACTCTAACGTGCGTTCAAAATTTCTAGTATTTCATTTAACCGATACCCATTTCTTTGAGAATCACTTGAAGCTAACAAACCCGCGCACGTTACTAAATGATTTCTTCGTATTTTGACACCTTACATTAAAACAACCTTGTACGAACCCCAATCAACAAACGCTATGGTTATAAACTACGCCCCTCAACATAATACGTGTTATATCTATCTCACCTCAACATACGCGCTAAAATCAACTCTTACTTTGTTTTCCATGTCCGGGGTATAACTAACAACTGTTTCTCTTTGTTTATCTGTTGGCAAGCTTCGTCTGTAACGGTAAACAGCTGCCTCCAACCTTTCTGTTTCTTATAGTCTTTAAGACGCTATAAATTTTCCTAATTGACAAGGTAACTAAATCTACCTGGAATTTCTGTTGGTTTGTGCGACTTTTTACCCTATTAAATAGCCGAAAAATACGACGGTTACATCTGTTTATAATTTAATGAAACCAGGAAGGTTTCTTCAAGACACTTTCAAACGCTTTACTTAATAATATAACTGCCACTTTGCTTGTAAACTAAATGGTTTTAAATCTTAGAAATGAAGCTAAAAGCTTTTTGTAAATTATTCCTACAATTTACACTTATTAAATACGAGGGTTAAAATATGTTTATGACGTGATCTTAAATGCTATCTTACACACGGAATATTTCTATCATGATACACGCTATACTTTATGAGTATTTATATCTGAAGGATTATGCTAAATTACATTTTAGTTTCTTGCAACTTTTAGTAAAATCATTAATTTCTAATAACTATTAAATTTAAAAACGCGTCTCCAAGTTGTATGTTGTTTTTTCACATGCTAAACAATGAAATAAATTACCAATTAAAAAAAATATCTTTTTGACCCATAAAATCACTGGTCAGTCGTATTTTAAAATAAGCATAAAAAAAATTTTTATAGTCCAATAATAGTCCCTCAATTAAATAGAATATTTAATCAAACACTTAATGGCTTTGGTATCCATCTTTCACCTTCTTCAAAACTACAAATAATAACAACATGTGCAAAATATATATATGGGCCTCTTTATGGGTCCTCGAAACCATTTAGGAACATAAAAGTATTACAATAGTAATTAGAAGCAGGATATTCTGTTATATTTTGAGAGAAAACGTGGTAGTAATTAGTAGAGGGCGGAACAGCAGGTGAAGCATCTAAAGCAAGACAAGGGCTTACATATCGACCAGATTAAGGAATTCTCGATAAAGATATTTACACGACATCGAAAATTAGCCCAAGATATGAAATAGTGGACAGCTGCGTCAAATCAACCATATGGTTGTAATAACCAGAGAAAAATGTCGATACCAAAATTGGTTTATTTTGTAATAGCTAATTTAGAATAGAATGCTTCAAACGTGTTTGTGTTAATTTACATACAATTGAAATTAACTCTAATGTACATGAAAGTTTTCCTTTCAAAAGGTTTGCTCACTGAACGGTCTGTGGTTATGACATTCTGTAAAGTAGAATATACGTTTCTGTTAGTCTTACTATTATATTAAGGGCAGCTTGGAACTGTAAGCTATAGCATTCTCCTTCACTAATGGATTAAAGCAGTACTGTTCGTATATAACACACTTCTCTGAAGAAAACTTAAAATAGAGATTATAAATGCGTAATACCAGATTCAAGTCTGTTATTTTTAAGACTGGATCATATACCTTATCATCGATGACACTGAAGTTTCTGACCTATACAACACAACACAAGAAAGCAGGCTTTCTTCTTTTAATAATAAAGCGACATTTGCCGCAACGGTATGGATTGTGAATAAGAAACACAATCATTTCAATTAAATAAACTTTAAGGAATCGGACGCTTTAAATTGCTGTATAGTAACGAAAACTCTCTTTCAATAACGATAATTCCTTATTATAAATTCATTACACAAAGCCTTCTTACTCATAGCTAATGTGAAATTGTAATACATTCGCTCAGTTCAATCTACTTCCAGCTAATTGCTAAAAGAAAAAATGCTTTAACTATGAAAGCACTAAATGTTAATTTATATCGATCACTACAGTAATTACATCACATCGAGCTACTTGTTTTAAAGACACTGTTTCCACTAATTTATTTCATATCACGACTTTATAGATATGAACACAGACAAAAAGCTTATTATAGTCAAAGCTTGAATAAAAACTACTGCGCAGCGCCGTGAGCGGCAATTTATATATATATATATATATATATATATATATATATATATATGTATATATATTGCTATGAACTCCAGGAACTATTATTCGCGCCCCATCGTTTGAGCGGCCATATAAATATTGCTATGATTAAACAGGAATTATCGTGCCCCGACGTTGGGCTGTCACATAAATTATTGCTATGAACTAACTGGAACTAACAGGATTTTATCGTGGACCGAGCTTGTGTCGACCAATAACAAAACTTGATGTGATAACGCCTTCCTCGATATCAATGGCGTATTCAGCTTATAACTCCGCCTCTATTTTTAAATTATCAAATTACACTCCCATAAATTTTATCATTTGGCCTCGACCAGCTTTTATCTTGAATTAAGAAATGAAGTTAATTCAATTCCATATAATGAAAACGAATATTATATACAGGTTTTGTAAATTATTTAAAATACACTTTTCAATCAATTAATGTTGTAAATCTTATTTATCTCAAAAATCATATGCTTTTTAATCAATCTAAAGTCACCAAAAAACCTATTGTTTTTATAGAAAGAAGTCTGGAACGTTCAAAACCCCTTTATCCTATAACGCACTTTCTACGTATACAAGTTCGTTGTTGACTCCGTCACAATAATTTATATTAATTAAGCAAATTTAATAATCAATAGAAAAAAAATGTCTTAAAACTAAAAAATCTAGCCTGGTCTGTTTTCTTCGTTATTTCCTTCTCGCAACCAAAATTATCGACGCATCCATTATTAACTAGAATTTTCCATACATTATATCATCCATTTGGATCAAAATTATTCTCCACCAATTCAGAATTATTATATACCCATTTAAAATTTTATCTATCCACACGCTTGAATTATTGCATTTAAATTGTTGTCATCACCCTCTGGATTATTATTATCAAACTTAGACTTGGATTTTATGCTCACCGGCCTCAGACTATGATTTGAATTATTATATTATCTTTTCTCACCAGCCTCAGAATGTCATTTAAATTCCCCGGACTCAGACTTGTCATTTATTCTCACCCGACTCAGAACCTTTTCATCCGCCTCCAACTTAGAACCCTATTATTATTATATATTAGTTTAAATAAATTCCTCAAAATCTACTTACGTTTAATCGACAACAGTAAGTTTCATCTTCGTCGCACTATCTGTCACTTAAACAATTTTCACTTTTAAATATTATTACGTGTTACTCTCACAGAGTGATGCACCTTGGCCTTTGTTGAGTTGAGAACTGACTTCGTTATCATTTCGCTGTTAATATATGCTTTATATCTTACTTCGTCTGTGGGCATGGGCTACAAGCCCGTCGCTAATCTTAACCAATCAGGTATCTTGATTTAAAGTAGTTTCTGATGTAACATTCTCGTCCTTTCCAGTAATTGTTATTTGCTTGCAGTTGCTTCGTTATCAGACATGCGGTGTTTTGAGAAATATTATCGCTTTTCCATATTATACACAAATAACTGATGGAATTCGACTTTCAATTTTCATATAGGCTTGTTCATTTACGCAATTTTTAATCACTTTTACTTATCAAAATTGTCAATTGTTTGTACGCACTTACACTACGCTTTTTTAAACTTTATTTCTTATCTCTGTATTATCATAACTGATTGGAATTTTTTTGAACGCGTGTTTAATTACCTCTATTATGCTTACTTATAAATACGCGTGCTTCTACTGAAAATATCGTTATTTGCATTACCTAAATTAACTAAAACTCTATCTACAGGGTGTTCAATATTCGATATCTACTTAATGCATGTATTACTTTTTTTCTATGCTAACTATGAGTCTTCTTGTCCTAAGATGTGTCTATTTGCATCGCTTAAAACTACTTATACTCTATATACAGGGTGTTGACTGCTTACTATTTACAAACTATCCTAATTACTCCATTTTCCATTAAATAAATGCAGTTTTCTGCTTTCTATTATGATTTCTAATTCCTGCTCGACCTTTGCTATAAAATACACCCTCAAACAACCCCTTATCACAGCAATATATGAATATATATATATATATATATATATATATATTGCTGTTAATTCCGCCCCTCGGCTTGGGCGTACATAAAATGCTGTATTAATTTTTGCCCCACGATTTTGGTCGACATAAAATGTCGTGTTATCTTTCTGTAGAGAAAAAGCTTTTGTTATTCTCGCCCCACGAATTGGGCACAATAAAATTCTATGATATTTTCTTATTTTTAGCCCCTACGTTTAGGCAGACCATAAAATGCTGTGTTATCCCCGTTTTATTAATTAAACACTTGTAAAATGTTAAATTATAGATTCTCTAGCTGATTCAATTAAATAAAGCAATTCCACAATACACAATATAATGATCAAATATTTACAACTTTTTTAAAATTTTCCCCTTTTTCAGAATATTTACATATGCCAGATTTAAGAAATTAAAGCCAGCAAAACGAGCCTTTTGTTATATTTAGAAAATTTATATTTTTAAAACGTTTAAGATGCCTATTGCCGTTCATAAGTTTATCAAAGGAACCCGGGTTCTGTTGGTTCTTGCATTATTGAATTAAACAGTTTACAGAAATAAATTATATCAAAATATCAAAATATCAAAATATCAAAATATCAAAATATCAAAATATCAAAATATCAAAATATCAAAATATCAAAATATCAAAATATCAAAATATCAAAATATCAAAATATCAAAATATCAAAATATCAAAATATCAAATATCAAAATACAAAATACAAAATATCAAAATATCAAAATATCAAAATATCAAAATATCAAATAATCAAGATATCAAGAATCAATCAAGATATCAAGATATCAATGTCAGATATCAGATATCAGAGATGTCAGATATCAAGATGTCAAAATTCAAGAATGTCAAGATATCAAATATCAGAAGATGTCAGAGATGATCAAAGATGTCAAGATGTCAGATGTCAAAGATAGTCAGATGTCAAGAATCAGATGTCAGATAGTCAAGATATCAGATTCAGATATCAAGATGTCAAGATGTCAGAATCAAGATGTCAAGATGTCAAGATATCAAGATCAATCAGAGATGTCAGAATGTCAGAGATATCAAGATGTCAAGATATCAAATTCAATCAATGTCAAATATCAAATATCAAGAATATCAAGAATATCAAGAATATCAAGAATATCAAGAATATCAAGAATATCAAGAATATCAAGAATATCAAGAATATCAAGAATATCAAGAATATCAAGAATATCAAGAATATCAAGAATATCAAGAATATCAAAATATCAAGAATATCAAGAATATCAAAATATCAAAATATCAAAATATCAAAATATCAAAATATCAAAATATCAAAATATCAAAATATCAAAATATCAAAATATCAAAATATCAAAATATCAAAATATCAAAATATCAAAATATCAAAATATCAAAATATCAAAATATCAAAATATCAAAATATCAAAATATCAAAATATCAAAATATCAAAATATCAAAATATCAAAATATCAAAATATCAAAATATCAAAATATCAAAATATCAAAATATCAAAATATCAAAATATCAAAATATCAAAATATCAAAATATCAAAATATCAAAATATCAAAATTTCAAAATATCTAACCTGGAGTGGTTCAGTAGTTTCTCTGCATCCCCAAGAGTTTTCGTGTCCAGTCTGAATGTTTAGAGTCGAATTTGGAAGTCGACATCAAAACCATAATACTATCCAAATCGTTATTCAAAATCCCATAAGTTAATGCAATAAAAGGTTTTCCATCTCCGTAATTAACAAAGCAGTAACAGAACATTTACCATGCCAGTGATTATCAAAATTAATTTAACAGAAGGTAATCTCCAAAGTCGTCTCCAAAGCCTTGTTTTACTTATTTTAGAAATTGTATAGTTTCACTAAATCTGGTTTACTTACGTCTATGATAGATCGGCTTAATTACACAATTTTTACACTTTTAAAAATACTTTTCACTTTACTTTACGTTTAACTGGTTACGTGAATAATTTAGCACTTTTGAGTATAGTGATGGCCTAGTTTCAAATTTTACCAATTGTGTAGTTCAAATAATTGGAAGAACGCTAAAGTTGTCACGTATTCATTTATATTTACATTACATTTAATTTTAAAATCCCAAGAATCTTCGTTCATTAAATCACATATCATGGTTGTTTGCTTATTCTAATCTAAACAGAAATTGGATTTTTGAACAAATGTAATACTTTTATGTCACGTACGATTTATTCAAATAATGCATAATTTTTGCCTGCGTATATGATGATATATTTAACGCACTTGTTAAATATTTATTTAGCCAATTCATACAGGATTTCCGTTGATTTAAATTCGATGCATTTCATTTCATTTTTAAATCTTATTTTTGCTCATAATTACTCTTGGATATGCGTTTAATTTCTTGTACTGTTATATACAGTGTGCGTTCAACTAACGATATTTATAGTCACCTGTTTACTCTTATAATATCTGTAATTATGTGCTTTCGTTATTTGGAAGTTTCTTCTGTTTACTCTACGACCCCTATGACTTAAGCTACCCCTAAATTGACGCTATAATTATAGCAATATATATATATATATATATATATATATAAGAAAATTTTTTGATGACTGTATTGATTGCTTTTCCTTTTGTAGAATCTTGATAAAGGCAACAACCCTTGCCGAAACGTCGATTTGTAATTAAATATATGCAAAATATTATTTTGTTTTAATTTTTTGGACTAAAATATCCCAATTGTACCGTAACATTTTATCAAAAGAACTATTATATATATATATATATATATATATATATATATATAAAGCTGTGATTCTTCCGCCCCACAATTTTGGGCGCCATAAAATGCTGTTATATTTCACCAGCCCCTACGATAGTTTTTTTATTTTTAGCCCCACGGTTGGACATGTCATAAAATGCTGTGATATACCTTTATATTAGGCCCTACGGTTGGACAGACCATCAAATACTGTGATACTTTCTTTATTATATATTATTATTATTATTATTATTATTATTATTATTATTATTATATATATATATATATATATATATATATTATATTCTGATTTTAAATTACCTAACTCCCTATTTACATCATTAAGTCCTATTTCACAGTTTCCCTGAATTTCTCGCATCTTTTTGCCTAAATCTGTAATCCGGTCATTTGTTTCTTTTTCACATGTTTTCTGATCTAATTTCACTTTCCCAACCTCGTCTCTAACTTTATCTACATCGTCCATCATTCTAATGAATTTATTTTCAAAGTGTACTTGCATTTCCGCAATTGTTTGATTAACTTCTTTTAATCCGACGCTTATAATTTTCATTTCGACCCCGAGCTTTTCTCCATTTTCCTTAATATTTTTCATGGACCCTTCGCTTTTGTCCTTTTTTTTTGTTTAAGGCTAAAAGAATAGACATAATTTCAGATTGTTGTGAAATCTGTTGTTCTTCACTTTAATTTTGCGTCAACCGTTGTGCTTGCATTTCCATAGATACATCTTGTAAAATTACGCTTTTTGTGACCCTATTTCTACCCCTTTGTTCCTTAATGCCTCTCTGGTCTCCTTTATTCGTTTATCCATTTTTAAATTTTTAAATTATTAATATTTCAAATTTCTTCAGATTTTTAAATTCCTAACCCTTTTTAAATTAAATTATTATTCGTGCTTCTACAAATTTTAATTTTTAAATTTCTCGCTCCTACAATGTTTAATTTTTAATTTTCCTTTTTAATTTTTAATTTTCTTTTAGTGGTGTTCTCGCCCACGTTGGGCGCCATAAAATGCTGTGATATTTCACCAGCCCCTACGATGGTTTTATTTATTTTTAGCCCCATGGTTGGGCATGTTATAAAATGCTGTGATATACCCCTATATTAGGCCCTACGGTTGGGCAGACCATCAAATACTGTGACACTTTTTTTATTATATTTAGCCCCCGTGATTGGGTCTATCATAAAATGCTGTGTTATCCCCTTTTTAATAATCAAGCACTTATTATGTGAAATGTTAAGTTATGCATTTTCTTTGCCTCAACTAGCTGATTCAATTAAATAAAGCAATTCTACAATACACAATATAATGATTAAATATTTAGAACCTTTTTAAAATCTCCCTCTTTCAGAATATTTACATATACCAGACTTAAGAAATTTAAGCTAGCAAAACAAGCCTTTTATTGTATTTAAAGACCTCTTGAAACGTTATAAGATGCCTATTACCTTTCATAAATTGATCAAAGAAACCCCGGTTTTGTTGACCCTTACATTTGCGAAAAATATTGAATTAAAACAGTTTACAGAAATAAAATCTACGACTCCTGGCACTTAACCTACCCCTAAACTACCCTATAATTATAGCAATATATATATATATATATATATATATATATATATATATATATATATATATCTGTGATATTTCTGGGGCTTAAAACAACATTATTAATTCGTTTATTAGTTTATTGCAAATTTCAGCATGTGAAAATATACACAACAATTTGAAACGCCTTTCCGATTAGTCGAGTAGAAATTATTAATTTTACAGGAGCTAAAAGTTAATTTAGCATCATCCTTTAGCGTGTGTTATAATGTAAATATTCATAAGGTATAGCGTGTGTACAAGGCATTTAAGATTTCTTATTTGATAAGCAAATTTAACATTAGTATTTGACATAAATTCAAATACTCTCAATTATAGCAAAAGGGGATGTATATTTGCAAAAGCTTTAAACTGTTTTTGGAGTAGTATTTACTAAAGTTAAGTGGACGTTGTGTTATTTGATACGAGTTTGAAAGTGTTTTGAAAGTCGTTAATCTGTAAACGAAAGAAACTGTTACAAGTTTTTTTGTATTTTTAATAAAAAGCGTCGCAGATAAGACTGCAGAAACAAACGAATTCTAGCTAGTGTTGCTCTCCGCTGTCTATTAAAATGAATTTATAGCCTCGTTAAAACGATAGGAAGTTTTTGGAATAGGTTATTTGTCAGTGACAAATGATGCGTGCCAACAGCGAAACAAAGAGAGGTTATTTGTTAGAATAGGTAGAATCAAGAGAGGGATATCACGCGCTAAGTGTTAGTTTGTTTAGGGTGAAAACAAGGAAACAAGAAAAGATTATTAGACCGAATAGATATAAGTGAGATAAGCATAATTTGAGCGTTATTAAGAGGGGGCAAGTAGTAGATTGGTTAATACGGGAATTGAAAACGCGGTGTAAAAAAGATAGTTGATGTAGAGTGTAGGTTAGAGCGAAAAAGATATCAGTCGTGTTTAGAATGTACAAAGTAAGAGACAGAGGATTTTAGTGTGTATGTTAAGAGAGATATAAAACATGTTGCATAAGGGGCGTATTTCAAATGGTCAAGTTGGAGTAAATATACACAAGGTTTTAGAGTGGGATTGTAGAAATTCAACGAAAATTGGTTAGTAGAGTGGGCACGTTTGTTATGTTCAAGTGAATTTCAAGAAAATGTTTTGAAAAGTGTTGTCGGTTAGAACGAAAACACAGATAATTTGTTGACCGTTGGAGTTAGTTTGTATAGAAAATACTAGGAAATGTCTACGTGAGCTTGTGGTGTGGGAGCCAGTTCTAGGATTTCGGTGAACCGTTAATGTTTGTGTACGTGAGTTACAGTGTTTGTAGATTGAGAGTAGCAGTTGAACGATTTTAATAATTGTGGACGGTTAGCGGTGTTGTATGTTTGTATTGCAGGAAATTTAATGAATTTTAACAGGTTGGAAGTGAAGATAAGAGTAGATAAACACCAACAGAGGATTGTGGGGCTCTCTTAGTTTTTCGACAAGCAGACAACTATCTGGGGTTTCCAACAAGCGTATGTCACGCTTAGCTTACAACCAGCTGACAGCTCCAAGAAAAAAGTTGAAACAAAGTTTAATTTATGTAAGTAAAGCCTGTTATAATTTCATTTGCACTAAGTGTGCCAAGTTTAAAATTTGTAAGTCGAGTAAATATGTGTGGTCGATTTGGTTGGTTACCAACAATTGATATAAGAGGCTTTGGAGTCTGAAGGCACTATGGAATTGGTAAACCAGATGACGTCGTGCTGATATGGTAGCAGCTTGCAGTCCTGGGTGTTGCAATCCAGATTGGGGAACTTCCTCAAGGTAGCAATCGTTGATGGTATGATGGCAGTTCTGTAGACAACGTTAGAATCCAGGGAACTGTTGCTTTTGTTTGCATATGTGTATAAACAGGTGTTTTTATGCATTGTAGGTATAATTTTATGAACTAAAAAGACAAATTTGGGTAGGGTTACGGGTTGTACTTTTTCCTGTTACATTATTGTACAGTATTTTATGTGGGAATTTATGTTTAGAAAGGATTTACGATTTTAATAATATTTGGTGTATGTACAAGGTAAAAGGGTATTTTTTGGGGATTTATGCGCAATAGCATGAAGGATTAAGATTTTACCGGCGTTGTAAGTTCCTATGGTGGCAAGGACAGGCAAAATCATTTCTACAGTTTCCATGTTAATGGAAATAGATGCCGTACCATTTGAATTTTAATTACAGGCTAAAATTTGGACCCCGGCTTTCTGGAACGGTACCTTTAGCATATTTCGTACCACCCTCTCGTCCAACCCATCGAGCCCGCAACCGATCTTGGGTGTTGTCAACTCCTAGTCTTCAAATTTGATCAATAGTCATAAGGTTAACTTACGTCTTTCATAGGTCCTGCTAATTTGATTTACCTGAAGGTCATTGCTTAGTTACCAAGTAATAGACTCTACGGTATCGGATCTTTAGCCGTATGGTCCTTCCTAAATTTGGTTGTTGTCAACAAGGTTGATTCAGACAACCAATTTTATTTTTAAACACCCGATCACGTCCCCGGAACATATCCAGGTTCACTGCTACGCAATGTGCTGGATAATATTCCAATAACACATTGAATAGATCGCTTTGAATCTGCTCCGCGACCCCAAATATCGCTTTGCTTGTGCCACTGTACAAGGAGAGAAACCAGTCATATTTCAATCCTAACCTTTGTTCTTCTTCTTCACTAGCATAATTATTTGTTCGCTCAGTGCTTGCCGATATTCGACATTACCGACAATATCACTGTTGTATGGTTGTAGCCAGTTGTCTTTCAATTTTATTATTTTTGGTGCTTAGTTTAAATTAGTAGGTGACGAGAAAGTGTATATACCCCATCAACCGGTGTGGCAGAAACAAATAACCATTTAGTCGTGTCTTAGATCCCCCATCATCTAGTCAGAGCGAAATCCTGTTGTATTGGTGCTCAACAATTTGTACTAGACAGATAGTTACGAGTCGTTTTCAGGTAGGTGTTAATGAAAGTGTGACAGTTTGTATAACCTCAAAAAGATTTGAATTTGCTTTTATAGAACCTACCCCCACCATTGAACGTTAGCTAGTGCATAATTTTACTATTATGTTTCCTTCGTAAAGTAAATTGCATACAGGCAACTGGAATCAATTTAGCACGTAACAGATACCTACACGAAGACTTCAATTTTTGATAATTCAGATGCACGAGCTGAACTGAATGTCACTCATTCTGCGGGTAATTTTATTCTTAAAGCCCGCAGTTATTGCTGGTTTCTAAAAGTCTTGCGAGCTCAAATGAAAAAGATCAAAAACCTCGGCGATTAATCACATCAGCAAATCTAAAAATAGCACACTTTGGGGGCTTTTTTTACATAGGTTATATGACAAGGTTGAACTGTTACGATACAATTAGGTCTTTGGTTGACAAATAGGTAAATTCTAAGACAACAATTAGCCAAACGGTTTTACCCGGCTCCTTAATGTAGATCCTACTCAATTTTCTAATTTTTACAGGTAACCCAATTATGTTTGGACTTGATTTAAAAACTTTTCTTAAAGATTTTGTTGCTAGCGTAATTTCTTTCGCTAGACTAACTCATGCCCCTCTGAATCAACAAATTTTTTATCTTTGTTATAGTCACATACAAATGTAGTAGTTAATTACGTGCTTGCATAAAGGGTGTGCTAGGTTTCACCGATATCACAAACGAAATAATACAGTCCATTTTTCAAATTAATTAAGTCACTGTTTACCATTCAATTAAAATATCTGGCATGCTACTTAGCCAATAACTACTGTCTCCTTAGTTTTCGCGTAAGTTTACTCGACACCTTTTCTGTTTCATATTTGTAGAGGAGCTTGATAATTGTTTACAACATTATAGGAAAAGACAGATGAACTACGATATTAGTAAAATGGTACAGGAATCAACACTTGAACATTTGCTGAATAAATAGTTTTCTAATAATTTCTTTTGCACAATCAACATTAGTTAAAAATATTGCAAATTCAACATCTATCTGTAGTTGTTTACAATAAGCCTCCATCTTTAATTCACTAAGTATGCGCATATCTAAAAGAAAAAAAAAATCTTAAATTTATTCAATTATATTTATCCAAACAATTTGACTGGTATGTGTAACTTTATGAAACTACCGTGGTAGTGCTCCCTAATACATTGCGCTTGTATTTAAGCGTGCACCAATGTAAAAATTTGTGTGCCAATAAATTTTATATAAGTAATGAAATTTCAACGGCAAAATATGTAGCAGGTGGCAAACAGAAATTCTATTCCTCACAACTTGTGATCTTTCCATGCTGTAACAAGATAAATTCCTGATACAAATAACGCTAGGCAACCCAATGTACTCTGCTCGCATATCTATATTATATATGATTTAAATTAAACCCGGTTCACTCTATTGTGGTTATAATCTAAAGGTATGCGTTGCGGAACGAACCAATAGTAGAAAGGGGACGGGATTGGCTATTTGATGCTCCTAGATTCGATCGAATTCCAAACCTTTCTTTTTTTTCGAATTAAACTATTAAGCAAGATGGTTGACTGCAAGCACATGATTGCAAAAGTAACTTTTAAATGGAAAAGTGTGCGACGAAAATAATAGTTGTTAATCGGATTGTTTTTTGATGCAGGCTAGGGATGAGTAATCTGAGATATTAATTAATAATTTGCTAGAGCGTCTACAAATTTTTAGCTACAATTATTACTTCAATTACGACTTGATTATTTAATCACGAAGCTATAATAAAAGGATTGATTGTACCGTATGTAAAATTACACGCAGGATCTCTAGCAAGAAGACGATCTCTGCAAATATCAGGAATTATTATTGTACTCAATATGTAACAACTGTAAATGACTTGTAGAAGCTGATGTTCTTTCATACCTATGGTTAAACCCACGGAATTAGGCGAATCTTTATGTATCTAGGAAGACAGTTTTAGCTGCAGCGGTTCTACCACATTGCAGGACGTCTGTAATTTTGGCTGAATTTCATAAGCAGTCAAGTTTATAAACTCCCTCAGCGGGGCCTCCAAGGATCCAGTCAAGTGGCGTATGTGTGGCCGCCAGATGTTTGTTTTCGTTAAGACGTAAACTACAGGTATTTATTGACAACGTTAATCTAGTGCAAGGACGTTACAATAGTATCAAGTTAATTTTCTTTGTCCTCGAGTTTATTCATAATTGTAGTTTAACCCGAAAATTTTTTTAGTAAACTAATCTTTTAGTTGTCATTTTAAATAATCAACATTTAATGCTCATACCTTAGTTTCTTTATTATTAAACATAATTAGATATTTTAACGCTAAATTAACACAATCAATTAAAATTTATATAATAAGTAGATTCTGTTTAGATCTTACATTTGCTAAGAATTCTAGCATGATTGCAGTGTTATTTAAAGTCAAACCCATGCACTGCTGGAATTGAAATTTATTAATACATAAGTACACCGTGTGTTGGTACAGAGCTCCTTACTATCACCGGTTATAATTTCTGTAACATTTAACGTCTACTGCTTCTTCAATCAATCCTTTCATGTAAATATTTTGTTTATAGCAATTGTAAATATTCTCCCTTTAGGGAATCATAAATTTTTTTGTACATATACATAAAACTATGATGAGGATTTAATATAGCTTGGTTAACCGACATCAATCGTTTTATTTGGTAGACTGATTGACACTTTAATAAACAAAATTATAACCAATTATTCAGTATTGCTAAACAAAACAGATTGAACCAACCCTGAAGATATTGTAGTAAGTATCCAATGTTCTTTGAAGTTTTAATACTGGTGTGAGAGATCTAGCTTAAGACAGATTCAGTTGGCTTACCAGTATTTTGTTAGCTTGCATCATAGAGTGTTCGGGGACAAAGTCGTAAGTGACGCACTCCGTCCATTCTTTTTTTATGTCCTATAAGCAAAGCTACAATGCAGGACACACAGGGGTGTCACTAAACTATTTACCCAACTATCATTAACGGAAACTAGTCTTTCCAGAAACGCTTTCACAGTGTAATTGCATTTTTTCAATTACGCGAGTGCTTTCGCTTTTGTGACTTGATTTATCACAAATTCGAAATTAAAACTGTCGTTACGAACTACTTAACTCGTTCATACGCCCAACAACGGTGCTTGTTTCTCGGCTAGCTTTAGATAAAACCTTGAACTGTAAGATTTAAACGAATCTGAATGACTTCTTCTAATATGCTATGTCGGTATTTATAAGCTATATTATTATAAGAAATTACCCAAAATCCTCTGTTCACACTGTTTATATGACTTAAACTGTCGAGATCAAGGATTTTTCGATACATGGGAATATATGTATTTCCACAATTCTATTTAATATCGATATCGGCATTATTGGTGGGTCAGTATGTTTTAAATTTCATACTGTTTTATGGTTTGTGTCTGTATGAGTAATTTGCAATGGTTTTGGTTCCTTTCAATACCTGAGAATTTCTTTAAATACACTTCTCTAGCTTACTAATATGCGGAAGTGCGTGAGTCCTTTATCTAATTCAATACGTGTACTGTAAAGTCCAGGTTTTAATTGCTGCTTGTAAAAGAATGTACTAATGGCATTACTGTTTATGTTCTATTTTAATATTTTGACGAAATGGTAAACCACCCAATCTTCTATAAAATTTTAAAGAAATTTTTGAGTAATGCTTATTTTAAGTTATATAAGTATAAAAAACATTTTTCTATATATAAATGTATGCTTAATTAACGCCTTAATTTTACAAATCCACAAATAAAACCGTGGCCAATATTTGAGCAATCGATCAGTAAGTTACTCGTGCAAGCTGGCCTTAAACTCTACTGCTTTTTTGACTACTAAAGAATTACATTTGTATGTCTACGGGTGACAAAACTAAAGCACATTACGATAAGGGATCCTCGTCATCAAAATTGAGTTGTATACTTTTCGAAACAGTGATATAATTCCATAGCTTTACTACAAAGTACTAACTTCCTGCATCTTACAGCATTCAATTTTGGAACTTTAAATTAGGATCCGACTGCATGTTTATACTGTCGTAAATTAACTATCCCAATAAGCCTAGGGATTTAAATACAGTTAATTTGACTTTACGGACTTTGACTAACATTTCAACTTTTTCTAATTACTGTAATTAAACTGCATTTACAAGATATTGACTGGTATTTGGGCGCTATTTATATAGAAACTCATTTATTTTTTGACCTCTATTTTACTGCAGGAGCTTTTATAAATTTATAGTGGTTAGGTCTTCGGCTATTATACGGAGGAGATAAATTCAAGCGTCTGCGATTGCCGATACTTTAAGTGGAATAAATTTTTGTGACTTAATCGATTTGCAATACGCTCTTCGTGGCGAAATTCGTTATTAAATACGACCAGCCTAATGGGTTCTTGAAAGCCCGTACCTGTGCCGTTTTCGGGAAACCTCTTTGAGCTGTTAAAGACTTCATAATCGTTAACACAATTTGTCTTAAATCAAACACAATTTAAATTTATAAAGCCTATTTATAATAATTAACGCAATTTTTCAAAATTTTCTGTGTAGACTAGAGATGCCTCTGGTGATTAATCATGAAAACGCTCCACAGTTTAGATAGGTTGGAGATTGTTTATAGATATACTGTTGCTATTATTCAAATGCAACCTGCTTTTGTTTACATTTAATCATTGCCCGTAAGTTTTTGTTCTCTAGAGTAGGAAACGTTAAACTTACAGGGTTTGTGATACGCTCAACAAAACTGAAGTAACCTTAGAGAATGTAGTTAACTAGCTTTAAAAAACTTTGAACTGCCGTGTCATATAAATCACATCTCTAACCGATTCATAGGTGTAGAAATAGCTAGTTGCTTACATATGCGTTCTTTTACAGTTAAAACGGATTTCATATAAATAAACAATAAAGTAATCAATTAAAATGTTAGCTCTGATAGTTTTTAAAGCTTTGGCGGGGTAAGAATGTATTCTAACAAAAACTTGCATATTGCGATTGTCCTGCTACTTCACACCACAACGTACTTTAATTAGTTAGTGGCTAAAATCATTTATAGACAGCTTTTATCGTACAAAGTTGACTGAATGGAAATTGTTATGCGGCATTATGTCCAGAAGGTGAGGTTGAAGTACTATTGTTAATTGAGCCCAAAATATCCTGATCTATATATAATAGGCAAGCTGATTTTATTAGGTTCTACTGATGCCGTAAATTCTAAAGTACGGAATTTTCTTGGTGATTCGCTATTTGCGGCGATTTTAGATGTAACAGATGGTAACTGGTTCCATTGCTGTAGTCTATAAGTTAGTTGTCTACTTGACGACCTGGAATATCGGATAAGTTCTACTGCAGCAAAATGGTTTCATGTGCGGAAGCTGTTATGTTGTAATTTTGCACTACACGAGAGTGCGAGAGGCTACAAAAGATAATATAGAACAACAATAAATTAGGCTAATCGCCGTATGACGCCGCCTTCTGAGACGAGCATATTTCATTTAATCTTGTATGTTTTCAAACGCTGATATATTATGAGAGAATTAAAGGTGAATTCTTAAGTTTTGAAAATGCTTAAAAGGTATGGGAATTTCTATCAGATTGAGGTGCACCGGCTAACTAGAGTGTTGCGGGAGTGGGTCACTGTAAAAACCATACAAGAAAGGACAATGTAATAATTCACTAGGAGCAATTTCAAACTACGTTACCATTAGCACTTACGTTCAAAGGCTTGTAACACTCTCAAAATTATGGGCGATAACTCGTCTGAAATAATAATTGTACGAACGACGAGAAATTTTAAATACATTAATGTCCTAGTGAAAGGAGTCCATCTTATGATCAATCAATGTATACAAATACGAAACAGCACAGTCTCACGGCGACATCTAATTTTATTACAACACGACATTATATTATAGTTCCTGTAAACAGGTACATATTTAAATCATTTGGTCACCTAAATAAATTTGAATACAAGTTGCGTAACACGAAGAAAAGTATTAGGAACAAGCCGTTCGCGTAAGATTAAAAGTTCTACTAGAAATTTAAACCGAATAAAAATTCACCCAGTCAAAAATTGGGCTCAGTATTAGAATAAAAAGCAGGGTAAATATAATTGAAAAAGTTAATAAGCAACAATTGTACATAATACCATAGAGTTACTTCCAAATCAAAAATTTTCCCCAAAATTAAATCGGGATTTTTAGTTTTGTTACATGGAAAAATCGCTATACAAAGGATTCTAGTAAATAACTATTTGAGGAAATTTTGTAGAGTTAATTTAGCTATAGCAAACATAGTTCTATAAATTGGAATGTTAGGCATAATTAATAGGTTTAGGGTTCCCGACATTGTTTTAAGAGGAAGAGCTCGTTATTAACATGTAATCTGGTGGCGAGAGTATTTTCGTGTGTCATGGAACGGGCATGTTGCTTTCCCAACTAATCAGAACGCGCTATGTAGAAACGGTTGTGGCTAGCAAGTGTGAGAGTTCGCAGCCATGATACATTCTTGATGTAGCCAGCTGTCGTAAACTATTGATGCGAATATATTATAAACTATGTAGTCGAGTGTTTATCCGTCGATTCTTTTATCATGTGTTTAATATCCTACCTGAGCTGTGCTTTCGTATAATGTTGTTATCAACCAGCGAGCTCCTCTACAGCTTTGGAATAGAAAGCAAGTTGAGCAAAAACTGCGAGAAACAATATAGGATGCATTAATTTGAAGCTAAGCAGTGAACTATTTAATATACGTTGTAATTTATAAAGTTAATTAGTGTATTTGGTTTGAAATTTCTGTAAAAGCTAGTACATCCTCTATGCAGACACGTGATTCACTACTGAATCTTTATATGAGACTATAATAATGACACAAAATATTGCCATCGTATATAAATACATCTTACCAGTAAGCTCTCTATCATTTCAAACCTTCTCGTTTCCCACATATGTTATTCATCTCAAAATTGCATTGTTCTCTCACCCAAAATTTTAAAAAAATACGTCACTTTACTTAAATAATTTTATTTTTCTTAAACTTTCGTCTTTTATTTTCTTATAATTCTTTTGTCACACAACTCACCGCATTTTTTGTCGTAGTTGACATATTGTCCATTTGAATTACTCACTGCATTATTAAGACTTGTACTAGCTGATATCTGGTTTTGGCTTTACCTTTCGAAACATAATATCGCGAAGTATAACTATATAGTAAAAAGTCGATTTCCACAGTTGTGACTACAAGGAATTTCTACTGGATATGCTTTCCTTAAAAATATTTCATTTTCTTACAATTCTTGTTATCAATTTTTTCGCTGTATCATTAAGACGTTTGTGCATTTTCTATTGTTTTCGTGAATCTTTATACTTCTGTGTATGAGTAACTGTTTATCTTATAATCATTTCTGTATGCTTGTGGATAGCTACGGTTTTTAAAACTACCGTGAGGTATACTTATGTTGATTGTTTTATTTTTGTTTCATTTCCTTATCGTAGTAGATGCGCTTGCTAACAAAACCTTTATAGCCTTTATCTGAAACGTAGTTATTTTTTAATTATCGACGTGTTAGTATAGGGCGTTTAGTTTGTTGCTAACGTTGCCAATTGGACCTCAGACCGATGTGTTTCAACAGGGACATTATATACTCCCTATCCTTCTCTAGATGCTAATTTTAAAATTGTACTTTTTGTATTCCTCCATCTCCTCTTTCAACTTTATTTTTCCTCCGAAGAACCCGTCCTTGTAGCGAGTCAATTATCTATCGCATAAGAGTGGTTCTTCTCCATCCCGGGCTGCCGACTATATTTTGGCTGGTTGAGTAGTGCTCTGCTATCACCCTTTCTTCTGTCGTTTTAGCTCATTACCAGCCCTTCTTCTTCTTCCTTCTACCTGGTAGCTATGGAGTTCCAAATTTTCTACCTCCCTTTTTAATAATTTCTATTTGTTCTATTTTCGTCACTTCCTTTCTAAGTCGCTGCAGAGTTTAGAGAATTGTTATTTCACGGTATTGGGCCATAGTTTTAGAATCTCTGTCTGGCTTTGTACCGCATCTGTCTTTCACTGCGGTTTACGCTAAAGCCGCCGACAGTGCAATTTGTTTCCGATTTATCCTAGGTGCTTATCCTCTCTTAATTAGCTCATAGGCGCAGTGTCTGCATCGTCATTCCTACTTCGTTCCTCATGCGTTTTCATGAGCGGGTGCCGCTTTACGGAACCTCTTCTTCTGGAGGGCACAAGCACAAATTTATTTTTTGCACAAACTCTTTTGTGGAATGTTCACCCATCGATTCCTTTATCATCTCCTTAATATCGCGCTTTATCTTTATTCTCATATAATGTTGTAGATAACTAGCACGCTCCTCTACAGATATAGAATAGAAAAGACGTTGAGTAAACCTGCACCAAAACTGAAAGAGACACCAATTATTGGTTAACCGGCATGAGTAATATTACCTATCCTTCTTGTGTTAATAAAACGACAATATCAACTATTTTTCTATATAAATTATTTATAATAGTTATTTGTTTATGATAAATAGGAAAAGATCCAAATATACTGTAAGATAGGGGTTATTCTAGGGGTTCCATTGACGTAGCTTTACGATGGTGTGGTCCCTATCGAACTCGAGGTACTTAAATGAGAGTCTGAATAAAAGATTACATCTATTTAATTAAGCGTAATAGCGTGGACAGGCCAAGCACTAATTAACTAAACGACTAGCATAAATAAAAGGTTACTCACATTACAAGGTACATGCTGACGTCAGGGCGTGTGGAGTTACTGCTCAGGACCCAGGAACAACTAACTGACAAGTAACACTAACTTAACAATGGTACTGATACTGATTGACTGACTCCTCCTGTGGCTCCTGGCTATTATTTATATTACATTGTAATTGACGTCAGCGTGATTTACTTATTTAACCTAACATAGATTTTCCCTGAAGAACTGGTCATGCTTGGGTGATTAGTTTTCTGGAATAGTCATGAGGTAATTACTTATACTTTGTATTATGACAAATGCTGTGGAAGTTACGGTAAATTACTTATAAGGAATTGATATAACCACCTGGTACTTTTTAGCATGACGAACTCTTCAGTAACTCAAAGCTTAAAATAAATACATTATGAAAATGATACTTTTGTATCGATTGATTGTCTGATAGGTGTTTCGCAACAATACTATTCTCTTCACTTTGACTTAGATAAAATTAGTATAAATGTAAATAATAAGAAAGCCGCGTCAACTATTCAGTGCTGAACGTTGTAACTAGAATTATCAAACTAAGTTGTTTACAAGTTGTAATTTCTGCTCATTTTAAAAAATAAAATTTTTTTAAAAGAAGTTTTGACTTTGCAATCAAATCTCATGCTAGATCCACTAACTGAATGGTAAGCAGTGAATTAATTCATTAATATTGTAATTTGCAAAGTAAACTATACTGCTTCGTTTGCAATTTCTATAAAACCTTGTGCGTCCTCTATGCAAGCACGCAATTAACTACTGTACTATAACAATGATCGAAAATTTTTGAATGCTTTTCCAATTATTGAGAACCAAGGCTATAAGTTCGTCTAGCGTAAGAAATTACGCTAAAAATGAAATCTTTACAAAAAGTGTTTAAATTAAATCCAAACATAATTATGTTACCTCTAAAAATAATAAAATTGAGGAGGATCTATGTTAAGAAAGAGCCAGGTAAAACCGTTTGGCTTAGTATTATCCTAGAATTTACCTACCTGTTAACCAATGAACCTATTTGTATCGTAAACAGCGCAACCTATCACATAACCTGTGCAAAAGAGAAAAGTTTCCAGAGATGCTATTTCGAAATTTGCTGTTGTGATTGGGCGCCGAAAGCATTGGCATCTTTTTCATTTGAGCTACGCAAGTGTCTGAAAAATCGGCAACAACTGCGGACTTTAAGAACTACATTATTTGCATTGTGAGCAACATTCAGTCCAACTCGTGCGTCTCAATCACCAAAAATTGGGGTCTTCGTGTAGCAACCTGTTACGTGTTAAATTGGCTATAGTTACCGGAATGCAATTTACCAACGAACCGTAATAGTAAAATTATGCATCAGCTAACATTACATGGTGAGGGGTGGTTTCTATAAAAGAAATGCTAATCTGTTTAAGGTTATACAGACTATAACACTTTCGTTAACATTTACCTTGAAAGGTATATGAACCTTCTGTCTAATACAAGTTGCTAAGCGCCAACACACCACGATTTCGGTGTCACTAGACGATGGTGGCCAAAACACGCCTAAATGATTATTTTTTCTGCTACACCAGATAAACGGGTCTGTACACGTTTACGTATTTGAATGACCGCTTCTGTTATGCTATGTCGGTATTTATAAGCTATATTATTATAGGTAATTACCCGAGAACCTTCGTCCGCACTGTTTATACGATTTGAACTGTCGAGATCAAAGATTACTCGAAGCTTGGGAAAATATATATTTCCAGACTCTATTTAATATTGACATTGACGTCAGTGGTGGTTCATTACGTCTTAAATTTTATACTGTATTATGGTTCGTGTCTGTATGAGTAATTTGCAATGGTTTCGATTCCTTTCAATATGTGAGATTGTTTTCAAATACACGTCCTTAGCTTACTAATATGCGGAAGTGCGTGAATCCTTTATCTAATTCAATACGTGTACTGTAAAGTTCAGATTTTAATAGCTTGTTGTAAAAGAATGTACTAGGGGCTTTACTTTTTATGTCCTATTTTAATATTATCACGAAATAGTCATATTAGTGAATTGTAAACCACCCTATCTTCTATAAAACTTTAAGGAAATTTCCTAGTAAAACTTAAGTAATATAGGTATAAAAAATGCCTTTCTGTATATAAATGTATGCTTAATTAACGCATTAGCGTTACAAATCGTCAAATAGAGCCGTGGCGAATATTTGAGCAATCAATCAGAAAGTTACCTGTACAAGCTGGCCTTAAACTCTATTACTCTTTTTACTACTAAAGAATTACATTTGTATGCCTACCGGTGACAGAAGTAAACCACATTACGGTAAAGGATCCTCGTCATCAAAATTGAGTTGTATACTTTTTGAAACAGCAATATCATTCCATAACTTTCTCACAAAGTCCTAAGTTTCTGCACCTTACAGTATTCAATTTTGGATGTTTAAATTAGGATCCGACTGCATGTTTATACTGTCGTAAATTATTTATCCCAATAAGCCTGGGGCTTTAAATACAGTAAATTTGTCTTTACGGACTTTGATTTAACATTTCAACTTCTTCTAATTACTGCAATTAAACTGAGTTTCCAAGATAGTAACTGGTATTTGGGCGCTATTTATATAAAAACTCATTTATTTTTTGGTCTCTACTTTACTGTAGGAGCTTTTTTAAATTTATAGTGGTTAGGTCTTCGGCTATTATACGGAGGAGATAAATTCAAGCGACTACGATTGCCGATGCTTTAAGTGGAATACATTTTTGTGGTATAATCGATTTGCAATACGCTTTTCGTGGTAAGATTTGTTATTAAATATGCCCAGCCTAATGGGTTACCAAAAGCTCTTTCCTATACAGATTTCTATAAAAACCTTTGAGCAGATAAAGAATTTGTATTCGCTAACTTAATTTGTTTTGTATCCAACAAAATTTAAAGTAATAAAGCCTATTTATAATAATTATGGCATTTTTCAAAAATTTTCTGTGTGGAATAGGGTTGCCTTTGGTTATTAATTATGAAAACAGTCTACAGTATGGATAGGTTGGAGATTGTTTATAGATACACTGTTGCTATTATTCAAATACAACCTGCTTTCGTCTACATTCAATCTTTGCTTGTAAGTTTTCGTTCCCTAGAGTAGAAAACGCTCAACTTATAGGGTTTGTGATCTGTTCAACAAAGCTGAAGTTACTTTAGAGAATGTAGTTAACTAGCGTTAAAGAACTTTGAACTGCCGTGTCATATAAATCTCATTTCTAACCGATACATAGGCGTAGAAATAGTTAATTGCTTACATTTGCGTTCTTTTACAGTTAACACTGATTTATATAAACAAACAATAAAGTAATCAATTAAAAAGGGAAGCTCTGACAGTTTTTAAAGCTATGGCGGGGTAAGAATGTATTCTAACAAAAATTTGCATATTGCGATAGTCTTGCTACTTCACACTATAACGTACTTTAATTAGTTTGCAGCTAGAATCATTTATAGTGACAGCTTTTTTCGAACAAAGTTGACTGAATGGAAATTGTTATGCGGCATTATGTCCGGAAAGTGAGTTTGAAGTACTATTGTTAATTCAGCCCAAAATATCCTGATCTATATATAATAGGCAAGATGATTTTATTAGGTTCTACTGATGCCGGAAATTTTAAAGTACAGAATTTTCTTGGTGATTCGCTATTTGCGGCGATTTTAGATGTGGCAGATGGTAACTGGTTCCATTGCTGTAGTTTATAAGTTTGTTGTCTACTTGACGACCTGGAATATCGGATAAGTTCTACTGTAGCAGAATATTTTTATGTGCGAGGGCTATCATGTTGTGATTTTGCACTACACGAGAGCGAGAGGAGCTATAAAAGATAATACGGAACAACAATAAAATAGGCTAATCGCCGTATGGTGCCGTCTTCAGAAACAACGGTATTTGATTTAATCACGTGCGTTAAGCAGTGATTTATTATGAGAGAATTAAGCGTGAATTCTTAAATTTTAAAAATGCCCAAAAGGTGTGGGAATCTTTAACAGATTGAGGGTGCACCGTTTAACTACAGTGTTGCAAGAGAGAGGGTCCCTATAGAAACCATACAAGAAAAGAAAATGTAACAACTCACTAGGTGCAATTCAAACTGCGTTACCATTAACACTTACCTTGAAACGCTTATTACACTCTCAAATTTATGGGTGCTAACCCATCTGGAATAATAATCGTACGAGCGACGAATAATCCTTAAAAATTTTAAATGCATTAACGTCCTAGTGAAAGGAGTCTATTTTATGATCAATCAATGTATACAGCCACGAAACAGCACAGTCTCACGGTGACATCTAATTCTATTATAACACAACACTACATTCTAGTTCCTGTAAACAGGTACATCTTAAAATCATTTAGGTTACCTAAATAAATTTGTATACAAGTTGCATAACACGAAGGAAAATATTAGGAACAAGCCGTTGGCGTAAGATTAAAAGTTCTACTATAAATTTAAACTAAATAAAAATTTACCCACAGTCAAAGATTAGGCTCAGTATTAGAATAAAAAGCCGGGTAAATATAATTGAAAAAGTTAAAATGCAACTATTATACATAAGACCATAAAATTCCTTCCAAATTAAAAATTTCTTCCAATATTAAATCAGGATTTTTAGTTTTTTATGTGGAAAAACCGCTTTATAAAAGATTCCAGTAAATAACTATTTTAGGGCATTTTGTAAAGTTAATTTAACTATAGCACACATAGTTGTATAAATAGTTTTTAGAAATTAGGATGTTAAGCATAATTAATGGGGTTCAGGGTTTCCGACAACGATTTAGGAGAAACAGCCCGTTATTAACATGTAATCTTGTGCCGAAAATAGTTCTCGTGTGTCGTGGAACGGACATGTTGTTTTCCTGACTAATCAGAACGCGCAATAGAAACTGTTATGGTCAGCAAGTGCGAGGGGTCGCTGCCATGATACATTCTTGATGTACCCGGCTGTCGCAAACTATTGCACCGAATACATTATAAACTATGTGGTCGAGTGTTTATTCGTTGATTCCTTTACCATGTGTTTAATATCTTACTGGAACAGTGCTTCCGTATAATGTTGTTATCAACCAGCGAATTCCTCTACAGGTTTGAAATAGAAAGCACGTTGAGTAAAAACTGCGAGAAACAATAATTATTGGTGAACAAACATATTAGATTCATTGATTTGTAGGTAAGCAGCGAACTATTTAATTTACGTTGTAATTTATAAAGGCAACTAGTGTATTTGGTTTGTAATTTCTGTAAAAGCTAGTACGGTCTCTATGCAAGCACGCGATTCACTACTGAACCTTTCAATGAGAGTATAACAATTACGCCAAATATTGTCATTGTATTTATAATGCATTAATTATGTATATAATTAATATCTAATTGCTAAGCTGTCTTTTTATATTCAACAATAAAAAGGAACTTTTTAAACTAGTTTGGTCCAGAAACTAAATTTCATGATTACATTACTTATCACTTTAATTGGTTAGTTTCACAATAGATTCCAACATAGAGTGCGGTTTGTTTTGATTAATTATATATTTAAGTAATATTCAATTACTTAAGTGTTAGCTTTTTCCAAATTTAATAATAAAAATAATTTTTTTAAACTATTTTGAATTGAAAATTAAAATTCAAAATTACACTATATTGATTGTTTCCACACTACAATCCAACATGGAATGCGATTTGTTTTGATTAGATAGTGATAATTTATAATTTTCTATCTATCAAAGTGGTTTATATTAAATTGTCTACCTTGTTTATATAAAAGGGAAACTAATATGTAATGTATATCTTCATTGATCGTTTTGCTTTCTCTATGAAATTACCTGGTGTGTATTTCTGGTCACAGGCTTTTTAATATTATTTTTTCAAACGGATTGGTAAGTGTTTTTAAGACTTTTACTACAAGTTTCTTTTCTTACATTTACAAATATACAAATAATAGCTCAATCTCAAAAATTATATTAAATTAATATTTGTGAACCATTATACTGTAACCTAACTTCGAGGATTTTCGGATTTTAACTTGAAAAAAGCTTTTATGTGTTTAACTTCTACTATTGTAATTGTTATTTTAAAATCTATCTAACAATTTACCTTTATTATGTGTCTAAACAGTATTTCTTATAGGCAATAGCGCTATCATTTTATTTTAAAAGTTTGCAGCTACTACTTATACATTCAATCCCTCCTTTATCTGAATATATTTTGCATATTCTATCGTCGTCTATATTGGATTCGTATCTTTGAGTTTATCTTGTCGTCTATAACTACATCTTATCCATGAGATCTTTACATTACATACCTTCTCGTTTCTCAAATATATTATTCATCTCAAAATTTCATAGTCTTCTCACCCCAAATTTTAAAAACAATTTTCTCACTTACTTAAATAATTTCATTTTCTTAAACTTTTATCTTCTATTTTCCTATAATTCTTTTTGTCACATAACTCACCTCATTTCTTATCCTAGTTCACATATTCTCCGTTTAAATAGCACAATATATTTTTGAAACTTATACTAGCTAATGTCGAGTTGTTGCTTTACTGTTTGCAACCCTAGGTTCGCACACTATGTCTATGTAGTAAAAAGTCCACTTCCACAGTTGTAACTACAAGGACTGTCTAGTTGATAAGGTTTCCTTCGTTAATATTCAATTCTTTTAAAATTTCTTTTATCAATTCTTTCTCTGTACCGTAGAGACGTTTGTGCAACTATTTTATTGTGTTTTTTGTGAACATGGTGGTGAGAGCCTGTCACCTTTTGTTTGTTTTTATTGTTACTCCCTTATTGTTACTAATATATTGGGCAATCTTTATACTTCTATGTTTGAGTAACTGCATAATCATTTCTGCATGCTTGTAGTAGCTACGGTTTTTGAAACTGCCGTGAGGGATACTTAGGCTGTTCGTTTTATTTTTGCCTGATTTCTTTATCGCAGTGGATGCGCTCGGAAGTAAAATCTGTATAGGTATCATCTAGAGCCTAGTTATCTTTTAATTATCCACGTGTTAGTACAGGAAGTTTATTTTGTCGCTAACGTTATAGGTAGTTCCTCAGAACGATGTATTTTAAGAGGGGCATTTTATCCTCCCTACCTTTTTTCTAGAAAGCTTACCCTAAAACTCTACCTTTTGTATCCGTCTATCTCAGTTATAATCCCATTTTTTCTCCGGCCTAGCGGTTTTTGTCGCGAGACAACCGTTTACGTTCATCCCGGGCTGCTGGTTATATTTTGGCTGGTTGAGTAGTGCTTATCTATCCTCTCTATCTTTTATCGGTTTTGCTCAATGTCAGTTTTTCTTCGTTGTACATAGTTGCTATAGAGCTCCAAACACCCTGCCTCCCTTTTTTATCACTTCTATTTGTTCTACCCTTTTCATTTCCTTTCTAAGTTGCTGCAAAGTTTAGAGAGTTGTTACCTTACGTTATTGGGTCAAAGCGGTGGGGATTTGTCTTGCTTTGCATCGCCTCTTTCTTTTTGCTAGCATTTACGCTAAAAGCGTCGGCAGTACAATTTTTTTATTTACCCTACGCGTTTATCCTTCATTAATTAGCTCATGGGCGCAGTGTCTGCATCTTCATTCGTACCTGGTATTTTATACGTTTTTATGAATGGGTGCCGCTTCACAAAACCTCTTCTTCTGTAGCGCATGAGCACAAATTTTCTGTTTTGCATAAACTCTATGGTGGAGTGTTTACCCGTCGATGCCTTTACCATTTCCTTAATATCGTTCCATATCTGTATTATAGTAATAATGTTGTAGACAACTAGCAAGCTCTTTTACAGATAAGGAATACAAAACGTGTTGAGTAAACCTACGCCAAAAGCTGAGAGAAACAGTAATTATTGGTTAATCAGCATGCTACATGCATTAATTGAATCGTAAGCAGTGAGTTAATTAGCTCATATTGTAGTTTGCAAAATGAGTTAATTTATTTCGTTTGTAAACTCTGCGAAACGTAGAACGTCCTCTATGCAAGCACGCAGTTAACTACAGTACATTTGTATGTGACTATAACAATGATCGAAAATTTTTGGATACAAGTTTTTCCCATTATTGAGAGGGGGGGGGAGCATGAGTGGTCCAGCGTAAGGAATTGCACTAGAACCGAAATCTTTACAGAAAGTGTTTAAATTGAGTTCAAACATAATTTTATTACTTATAAAAATAAGAAAATTGAGTAGGATCTACGTAAAGAAGAAACCGGGTAAAACAGTTAGTGTAAGTGTCGTCTTAGAATCTGTCTACTTGTTAACCAAAGAACCTATTTGTATAGTATCGGTGCAACCTATCACATAACCTGTGTAAAAAAAGGAAAGTTTCCAGAGGGTGCTATTTCGAGATTTCCTGTTGTGATTGGCCGGCGAGATCTTTAAGTACTCAAGTCTCTCAAAAACCAGCAATAACTGCAGACGCATGAACAATAGTACTCGCACTATGAGTGACATTCAGTCTAACTCGTGCGCCTGAATCACCAAGATTAGAGTCTTCGTATAGCAACTTGTTACGTGCTCCATTGACTCTAGTTAGCTGAATGCAATTTACTCTACCAAGAAAACGTAACAGTAAAATTATCCACCCGCTAGCATTAAGTGGTGAGGAATGGGTTTTTATAAAAGTAAATGCAAATCTTTTTAGGGTTATACACTAACACCAACCTGGAAATGTATATAAACTTTCTCTCTAATACAAGTTGTTGAGCGCCAACACAGCAGGATTTAAACTAAGTGTCATCATAACCATTAGGTTTTTAATCTTGGAACTGGTTAGAAGCGTACCTACACATTTCTCCTGAAATCCCCACAGTCCGCATATTTCACAAACTTTGCGTTATAGTCTAATATATATCTACCTCTACCTCTCTTTGTCATATTTCTACTTGTAATATATCGCGTACAATTTCCCAAATGCCCTAGAACGTGTCCTGCCCTTCTATTTCTCCTATTCTTTTGGTTTTCACAGATATCTTCCTTCTCCTACTCTTTCAAGAACCTACTTGTTACTATCTGTGTCTGTCTATGCTATCATCATCATAAATCTGAAGCACATTCCAAAAGGCTTCTATCTTTTTCCTATATGCTTCTCCTACTGTCCCTGTTTCATGTTGTACGGTGCCGTGCTCCACACATATTCGTTCATCAATTTTTTCCTTATTTCTATGTTTGTTGTCTGCAATTATAGCCGCTGCTCTTTCTTGTTTAATACAGTTCATTTACATTTCCAATGCTCCACCTGTAGGTACTACATTGTCCAGGAGACGAGTTTTTTTGTTGCCTGGAAATTTAGAATTTTGCCGAACCCTTGCCGTTCCAGGCAAGGTAGGGATCTTTAACGTGCGTGACAACACTCACACACGGGACCTCCATTTAACCTCTCATCCGAACGAGGGCGTAATTTTTGTGAAAAATGCTCACCTGCCATTTTTCAAGCAGTCGGCCGTGTCGGGATTTGAACCCGGGACCTTGGGATCCGTAGTCTTACGCTTACTACATTGATCCACGGCGACGCCTCTTGTTTAATACAGCTGGGTTCCACTTCTGTTGTTTTATAAACATATATCCTATTTCAACGATATTCAGTGGTATGTGGAGAGAGTTAAGCGATCTGCGGTCAATCCTCTACTTGCAGCTACCAAAATCCCAACACTCCAACATATGCCGAGTTAAAAATTCTCCAACAATTCCTTTCGCACAAACGACGGTAGCTGAAAATATTGCAAAACCAACACCTATAGTTGTTTACAATAATCATCAAGTTTAAGTGCAACAGCTAACTACCAACAATATTGAAACTGAAAATCAGGTACCTAACTTATATTAGAACATAGATGTCACTGTATTTAACAAACATACCTAACACCAATAAACTAAAGTCCATCTCTAATTGGCTAAGTGTGCGTTTATCGTAATTGAACTTCTTAAATTTATTTAATTGTATTTACCTTTATACAAGCAATTTGACTGGTATGTATAACTTTATGAGACAACCGCACCGTTGTTTGTATATATAAGAACTCCCTATTACACATTACGGGTGTAACTAAACGTGCACCAACGTAAAAGTCTAACTAATAAATTTTATATAGATAATGATATATATATATATATATATATATATACATCAGCAAAATATTTAGCGGGTGGAAAACAGAAATTCTATCACTTACAGTTCAATTACATTTCCAATGCTCCACCTGTAGGTACTACATTGGCCAGGAGGCGAGTTTTTTGTTGCCTGGAAATTTAGAATTTTGCCGAACCCTTGTCGTTCCAGGCAAGGTAGGGATCTTTAACGTGCATGACAACACTCACACACGGGACCTCCATTTAACCTCTCATCCGAACGAGGGCATAATTTTTGTGAAAAATGCTCACCTGCCATTTTTCAAGCAGTCGGCCGTGTCGGGATTTGAACCCGGGACCTTGGGATCCGTAGTCTTATGCTTACTACATTGATCCACGGCGACGCCTCTATCACTTTCAGCTTGTTGATTGAATACAAGGCCCTAACGATCTTTTTATGCAAGACAAACAAGGGTATCAGTAATTCAATTATCCAGCTACTGTTGGCGGAAGCTATTCACTCCAGAAATGCATTTATAATGTAACGGCACTTTACTCAAATCCACGAGTACTTTCGCTTTTGTGACTTTATTGATTACTAACCCAAATGCAAAGCTACGGTAACGGATTATTTAACCCATTCACCATCCCGATAACGGTGTTTGTGTCTTAATTAACTCAAGATAAAAGCTTGTATTAAAAGATTCAAATGAATCTGAATGATAGCTTGCATTGTGCTATGTCTGTTTTTAGGAGTTATATTATTTTAGGGAATTACCCGACTTACTGTTTAAACAGGTTTTACAATTTGAACTTTCAAGGTTTAGCGTTATTTCAATGCTTGAGAGTTTATGTATTTCCACAGTTTCTATTTAATATTAACATCGGTGCCACTGATGGGTCAGTACGGTTCATTTTATACTGTTTTATTGTTTCGATCTGTTTAAGTGATTTGCAATAATTTCGGTTGCTTCAATACGCGAGCCAGTTGTAAATATACTTTTCTGGATTTAGTAATTTAGGAAAATGTTTTGGTTTTTTTTCTAATTTAATTTGCTTCTCTAGTAGTCTTGGTATCTATTGCTGGTTGAAAAGAATGTACTAGGTACCTTACTATTTAGGTCTTGTTATTCAAATCCATACCACTACTTCCCCATTCTGAACCAATCCAAGGGCACAAGATGTCTGGGCGATGTGTTCAGCTACCTCGCGACAATCCACCTCTTCAACAAATTTCTGGGCATTGTAAATATATTTCCCAGAAAATAACGAATAAATAAATAAAAAGATAACTTTTTATTAAGCAACCTATACATAGAAATAAATGATTTATGTAATCGACAACCACTCTCGTCTCCATCTTTTACGCATCCATTAAATGTAAAACTTTTAAAAGTACCCAGAACCTACATATACAATAAATATTAAAGCTTTATAAGAAAAACATCTCACAGTCTTCTTATTGGATTTTATATTCAAACACGTAAAAGACCTGTGGTACTATAACATTTATTTAAGTTATGGTCCCGTACTTCGCGTTTCCTTCTGTCTTCAGAAATATAAATGAATACATTGTATTATGTGATATGGTTAAACCATCTCCGTCCGCGCGCGTGTGTGTGAGCGTATGCTACTCTACAAAGTAAGCTTTTCTTAACATAAATCTTTGAATATTTTGCTTTTGTTGTATAACAGTTTGACTTGTATTAGATTAATAACATTCCTTGTCTATCCCTTATTAGATATCTATAATTAACGCGCATTGTTTCTTAGTTTGACTTGATGAATAAAATATCCTAACCAACAAGCAATTTTCTTTAATTGGTTACCTTGCTCGTTTGAATTCTAATTATACGCCACACAGCCGCCGTATAAAATGCGTTCTTTGTTTTACTAATTAACTGACGTTAGCAAGTGATACTAAAGACGGACTACGTCTTTCTGTTCTGCAAATAGGTTGAATTTTGGCAGGGTTAACCTCAATCTAGAGACGTAGTATATAAATTACTTTGACAAGTAATGCTAAAGATGAACCCCGTCTGGTTGTTTTATAAATAGGTTGGATTTGATAGAGTTAACCTTTATCTTGAGACATAGTATATAAGCTGCTTTGAGTTCTATGTAATTCTGTTTCCCGTTTCTGTTTCAGGTCAGATACTCCAAGTTATGGTCAACAAGCTCTTTTCCGAAAGTTGTAGGTTTTCCAGACCCGGGGGCTGGCTCCAACACTGTACTGTACAAAGTACAATTGCTAAAATCGGATCGTAGACTATTCTATTTCGTGTTTCCTGTTTCTTGGCGATCGAATCTTTTCTATTTCTTTCTATGTCTGTATCTTTGTGTACGTATTTATCTAAGCTGTAGAAAAACGACAATACATGTGCCTTCTACTACCAACGTGTCTGCTGTTCAATCTAGTTTATTTCTAGTTTATTAGGAATAAATTTTTCTAGTAAAATGAGAGGTTTTCAGGTCTACAAGGCTTCTAAGTGTTGCACCTTTGTCAGTTAATTTACCGGATATTTTTAGTGCTCCAGCGACATTTTCAAAGTGTTCATTGCTTCTTAGCACTGTTATCACTCAAGTAAAAAACAACACCTTATTTATCTACACAATTAGTTAGAGTACATTACCGGTCTTTCAAAAATTTTTGGAACCTTCTTCTGTATCTTCAATTTGCTTCAGCTACAGCTTGCTCCTCCAGAAAACCGGACGTAAAAGCCATTGCGCCTTTGCCATCAACGGCGCCTGCCTCTTCCTATGGTATAAAAATGGTTAGAAATATTCTGAAATTTAAAAAGTTTCTTGGGGAAGTTACGGAGTTGATAGAATTCTTAATTTGACATTTTTTAAGTAAATCGGCAAAACTATTGATGTAGTTTATCTTTAATAGCATGACTGTAGTGGATACAAATAGAATTATCGATAAAAACTTGCGGTGATCAAGAATGCGGTGTCGGCTTCTGCACCCCTGAACTAACAGCGTCGGCTCCAGACTATTGCATAATATGCAATTTCCCATTTACCCTAAACGAATTTGCTTTAGAACAAAATCCAAGAAGTCTTAGAAATGGTCTTTTATTTTTAAATATGTACAGAAACGCTTTTGCCACCGACGAAAGCCCTTTGTAGAAAACATTGCCGTACCTACACATTTCAGATATTTTTTAAGAACTGAACACAGCACAAGTTGCAAAACTATTTGTTGACGTCTGTGGAAACCTGCTACCTCCGGGGTTTATAGATTATTTGAACAGTGGGGGAGAATGTATAACACTTTACAATATTAATCGAAATCAACCGTATATAGAATGCTGTATGTTGCGGAAATTTATACTTACAATTTCCAAACAATTCATAGAGCTGCTTATCAATGTATCATGCCGTTCACTTTTACTTTAACGGACTATGCTGCAGATTTAAAATGCAGCTTTAATCCGCCTGTAATCTGGGATAAAGAAACAGAGAACGTACTAGGATTAAACAACTTTGAACCTTGTAATACAATTCCAAACTTTGGAAAGCGAATAAATAACAAATTTTATTCTGGACCTGTTGAAGGGTGTATAAAAATTCCTAAAGCTACTTATAAAACTAGAGTTTCACCACAACTATGTAAGCTAACAGTTATTAATTGGAATGACTAGTGAAATACCCAACGTGCGCATAGCACTGACTTTAATAATGCATAGAAAACATACTAATCAGACCTTGTTAATTTACGTTAAGATAATAATGATGAAATTATTATTCATTGTAAAGCGTTGCATTACGCCAGCTGTAAGGAAAGTAAATTTGAATAGACGGGCTAGACCTATTGACACGCCCTGTATAGTAGAAGTACGTGACTGTAATGTAATTAATAGGACAATAACGTTATTAATAGGTCTAGATTCAAATAGATACATTGTATTATCGGATGGTGACCGCAATTAAAAAAATTTTGTACTGGAAAAAATGACAAATAGTTGGCCCCGACAGAAAGATGAATTTAGTTATTTGCGAGCAGATAATAAAACTGATTGAAATGTAGTCCTAAGAGGAAGAAATAAGAGGGAGGGCGGTGTTGAAGTAGTATGAGAAGAAATTAAAGGTTAAGTTAAAAATACAGAGTTTTAAGGTGTGACGTGTGTATTTCCCGCAGTAAAAATACGCGGTGGAGGACATGAATTTGAAATATGCTTGTAAGTGCAGGATAAGTTCACACACGCATGGAAGCGTGGATTTAATTTCACGACGACCAAGGTAAATGACATAAGAAACGTTTGAATTTACCCCACAACTGGTGTAAAGTTCATTTTGGTTAAGGGACAACTCGTATGAAGGTAGAAAGGTAATTTCTGGTTATTTTTAACCTTCTAACAAATGAGTTAAACGGTGTGTAATTATAAATTTTTCTATTTATACTTATTTATAATGTACGTGTGGTATTTGTAACTGGAAATTAATTGAATTTGAGAGTGATTATTTTGCTGTAGGGTGACAACTCAAGAAGGAGTGTTAGATAAATCTAAGCATATTGTTTTTACTTTAAAATATCAAAACGTATGTACCTATTGACTTTAAATTATTATGAATGAGCATTGAAAGCATGAAAAGAAGAGTTGGTACTTAACTGTTATCTAAGTTTACTATTAAAAGCATTTCCAGGAATTGGTACCTAAAATGTCATGCAACTTAATGTGAGAAACGGGAAATCGTACTGATAGTGATATTGATAGATATATTTTGTTTTTTAGAACTTTTTTTAGTAATATCTGGTAAGAATGAAGTTAAAAAATTGGGCATGTATATTGCAACAATTCAATGTAAACAGAGGGTTAAGTTAGGTTAAATTTTATTTGCACTTATTTAGGAAATAGGTCAAAAGAATAATTTGTGAAAAGATATCCAGTCACCCCCAGTGATGGAATCGTATTTGGGAGATGCCTTGACTTTAAGGATTTTTTAATTATGACAAGGCTTGATACACATGCCGTCTTCCACGTAGCTATAAGATCAAAGAAATTGCTGGGATTAAACGATTTGGCGCCCCTTGATCATGACGTAGTAGGTGAATATTGTAATGTAGCTTGTTTTATATATCGACTTTTATTATATTTTTTCTTCCACATAAATTTACACTCGCATTAATGTAGTTAACCCAAGTACTCTTAAATTGTTACAGACTCTACGCCCTTTCAGGGCAAATCAAAATTTATAGCGTAACAGGTATTTTTTCTCCCAACGAGCGCGGGAGTGTAGAAGAAATAAACAGAAAATAAAATAAATGGCTATAATACAAACAAGCTACGTTGTAATATTCAACCCCAAAAAGATTTTTATCTTGTCGTATTTTAGGGGCGCGAAACCGTATCGCCTCAGAAACTCCTGTAGTATTTTTATCGGATAATTTGAATAGGTCTCCTTTGCTTCGGTTTCCTAAATGTTATGACATTATGTGTAGCCTCTTTCTAAAATATCCTAAAATACTGATTAAGTTTTGTCATAATTATAGAAGATATGCAAATCAAGGTTTTTACTAAATACGATTTCATCACTGGGGCGCCTCTATTTCCTTTTACAAATCAGTCTGTTAACCTATTTGCTAAATAGATGCAAATAAAACCTCTTTTGACATTGAATAATTACAATATAACTACAAATATACTTAAAAGCCTAATTTTTTGACCTCAATCTGGCCAGGTATTACTAAAAAAGATAACCTAAAACTGAATATTAAATCAAATCCCTCAATAGTACTATCTATCCCATTTTCCAATTTCTCATACCAAATCACATTATAGATTTCAATTTCTGCAAAAGTTTTTAATAACAAACATAGAAAACAACTAAATACCAACTTCCTTCTACGCTGCGAGCAATTTAAATTCAATTTCCTACATACTTCTTAATATTCTAAAATGATAACACTATGCCGTGGTTTCTACGCTGAATCATTGTTCAGCAAAATAATCACCTTCAAATTTGATTGATTCCCTCTCATAAATATTAATCAATTATTTGCACAATCCACACATACATAATTAGCAAATATTAACATAAATCTTATAATTACTTGAGCTTAATCCATTCGTTAAACCTTTAAGAACATCCACAAACCATCGGTATTTCCATTTTTTATTCTTCAAACAATAGCACCGTTAAACGACATCCATTCCAAACTAGTTGTAAGGTGAAGTGGCAGTTACAAAATGCATTTACCTCGGCCGTTATGAAACGAAATCCAGGCTTCCGTACCTGCGACTCTACTCTGAGCTTGCAAGCGTATTTCATTTTCATGTCGCTCACCGCGAGTTTTTGCTGCGGTAAGTCCACCTTTACATCTTGGAGTTCTCTACTGTTAATTTCACTTTTAATTTGTCCTTATACCACCCGAACAAACTCTCCCTCCTATTACTTACTCGAATTACTACATTTCGACATTTCTAATTTCCTGCTGACAAATAAACGAACTCATTCTTCTTCGTCGAGATATAAGTAATGATCATTTCTTCTGTTATAAAACCACGTTGACTGTGATTAGCATCCGATAATACAATGTACTATTGTCAATCTACACTTAGTAATATAGTTATTGTCACATTTATTACACAACATTCAGAAACTTCTGCAATTTAACCTTGGACGTTTAGCCAAGCAACAACTATTTTCCACTCTAGAGCGACCTGTAAAGATTGTGAACCAATTTAATATTTTGATTTATGAAATAAATAATTATTTATAATAACGCCGCGAAGTATTTTTGTTCATTACATATTTATATGGATGAAATCCTTAGCCAATTAGCTAAATACCTTTGGCACTGTTCTTTTCAATGTGATAGTTTCTAAGCTCATTTGGGATTTTATTTTCCGACATTGATCCCTTTTCTAACACAAATTTAGTTTCTGAAAGTTCTTCGCGTCTTCAGTTTTGTTCCATCATGAGGAAAAGCTTATAATTCTGATTTAACTAGAAAAGTATTTAAAATAAAAAATAAACAGCGTGTGCATAGACAGATTATGTTCATGGGCGATCGGCACTTGAGACAAAACCATCCACAAGTCGCTCAAATCCTGTTCCAGTTGAAGAACACCAAATAACTGGATTTCTTTAGTCCATAAAAACGCATGCGCGTTTATAACCGATCTGTAATGAACTGAACCGTATCTACACTCTACTTTTTCTAACTACTTGTACGTGGTTTTAGACCCAAAATTTAGATTTTTATTATAACATTTTCAGGCAATTTTTTCGTGAATTCCGATTCTGGTATTATTTTTGCTCTAAAACCAAACTTCCCCTTATTTGAAAATTGGAATGTCACACCTTGAGAAGTGCTGCACATACAACATGCATTTTGGAAGAGTTAACAGCCTAGATTCCATTTCTGGTATTATTTTCATCTTGTAGCCGACTTTCACTGCTACACCATACGTTTGGGGCATTTAGCGTATTATTTCACCAACGATTGAAAACACAGGTGCCATTTACGGTATCATTTTTAACCTTGGGCAAATTCCTCACTACATTCGGAAAACAGATCCTTTCCTCGTCACGCGCAGAGCAATCGGCGTTCTAGTTTGTAGAAACTGCAGACATTTGTCGAATCCGTGACGGAATTTATAATGTAAAAGAAATCCTGTAAGTGTGTTTGTTTCCACGATCGACGTCGTTTGGTTCCACTTAACCCGCTAAGGAATAGCACTGCCGTCTATATGAAATAGACTACAGAGAGGTCGAACGCCCAACCGTTTATGAATAGAAACTGACACTACAAGTTTTATTAATCGACTAGTTACAACACTGAGCTATAGAACGAAGTGATAAATAAACAACGGCTGAATAAAAAGCGAGCACTTTACATGCCCCCGCATGCCAACACATAAGTTACAGTTTAATGTAAGCAGGGCCGCTGCACTTGCGGTCACATCCCCTATACTCCACCCGAAAATACTACCTTGGATTTAAACGCGAAGATAAACGTGCTTCAAATAAATGTTACTTTAAAATTAATTAATCATGAATAAAATGTATAAACTAAAATTGATATTTGTATAATGGTATTCCTAGCGTTGAATTTGGAGTGTGTTTGATCAACAAGACACTAACATAAGTAAAAGGGGAAGGAGCCGATATGCCGGATAGCAGTTACCAGCTCTGCTTACTGGTGTAACATGGAGGGTCGAGCTAACTTATATTTACCAATGGATTCGAAATTTTAAGCAATCGCCAAATTTATTAATAGCAATTCCTACTATTTGTTTATACCCTATAGATTTACAATATCGTCTTTCCTAGTCTAAGTATTTTATTCTAACTTCAGCCTAAATTCGTTCTTAACGTTCCCTATCGCTCCGTAGCTGATTTGTTCTAATTTAAAGCTTTTTTTAATCGTTAATACGACCAAAAAACAAGCAAGTGCTAAACAAAACATATACAGTGACAAAACAAGGCAAGAAAATATATCAATGTACAATACAGGCATAAAATGTTAATATCTAAATAAGGCATTGCGCATATAGCAGTAAATAAATAGCAAAAAGCAACACTAAAATTATCAGGTGCATTTGCATAAGCATTACTTTGCTAGCGCCATCACACTGAAATGTGCTCGTTAAAATTAATTGCAAAATGTATTGTTAACACAGTCCTGGTGGGTTTGTACTAAATGTCCTGAAGTGTTACAATTACAATCACATAGTCCTGGAGGGATGCGCGATTTCACTTTATTTACTTTCTTAGTTTAATTGGTTTATTTGATTGGTTTAAGAGTTTAAGTTAATTAGTTTCCTGATTTAGTTTTGTTATTTAATAGCCCAATGTTTAAAGTTTTGATTTAATACTCAGGCGTTTTGTTTCGCGCGTTTAGGTATGACTGTGATTGATTTACTGTGAATTCCATTGTGCATATGTAGATATTTATTTGTTTTGGGTTTTGTTTCTGTATTTTTTCTTGTTTATTTTTGTAAATTAAGTTGTATCATACCAAAAAATAAATTTATACCAAGTTTTTTATGGTATTCATGCACCCCTTCCCCCATTTACAATCGGTTCTCGGCGTCTAGTTTCGCGACTCTTCCCGCAAATTCCTTCAATAACACTTTCTGGTCAGCCACGCTTTGGACCTCTTCTAGGCTCTTGAGCCATTCCAGGACCTTGAGATAGTTTCCAGTCCTTTAATCCTCTGTTAGCCATCTCTGGTGGGTAATAAAACATTAGAGGTATTCTGGTCTACGGGACTCCTAAGTGTTGCACCTATATCAGTTAATTTACCGCATACCTTCTGTGCTCCAACGACATTAGCAAAGCGTTTATTGTTCTTTACCACTGTTACAATTGCTATCACTCAAGTAAAAAACAGCACTTTATTCATCTACACAATTAGTTAAAGTATATTACCGGTCTTTCGAAAATTATCGGAATCTTCTTCTGTATTTCCAATTTGCCTCAGCTACAGCTTGCTCCTTTAGAAAACCGGACGTGAAAGCCATTGCGTCTTCGCCTTTACCGACGCCTTCTTTCCACTCGATCTCTTCACATGCTTTGGTTAGAAACATTCTGAAAGCTTCTTAGCGAAGTTACGGAGCTGCTAGAATTTTCAATTTGCCATTTCTTAAGTAAATCGGCAGAACTATGGATGTAGTTTATCACTAATAATATGACTGTAGTGGATGCAAACAGAATTATCATTTAGCTTGCGGTAATTAAGAATGCGGTGCCGGTTTCTGCACCCCTGGACTAACAGCATCGGCTCCAGTCTTTGCATTCTACGCAATTTTCTATTTACTCTAAACGAATTTGCTTTAGAACAAAACCAAAAAGTCTTAGAAATGGTCTTTTATTTTTAAATATGTACAGAAACACCTTCGCCACCGATAAAAGCCTTTCGTAGAGAACATTGACGTCGTTGCAACAAACATACCTACACATTTCAGACACAGGCGGACTTTACTACTTTTACTATGCAAGGTCATAACAAATTCCCCTTCGTCTTCAATTATTAAAAATATAAAACATGGTTGGCTACAAGTGCAAAAAACCGTATGTAAATGGCGCAAGACAGAAAAGAAAGCACAAGTTCCGCGTATTTAAACATTTAACTTTACGCTGCTAGGACGTTAAGATACACGTCAAAAGCATTTCGTTAAGTAAAATGATAAGACAAAAGGCTCTTAAAATGCCATTAGAACAACTAATTATATCCATCTCGCAAAGGAAAAAGTATTAAAGTGAGATAACAATCTATATTTATTTCTAAAGTAAAAATATTTCACGCTTTGAAAAGGCTTTTTACATATTTTTGAAGAACTGAATACAGCACAAGTTGGAAAACTATTTGTAGACGACTATGGAAATTTGCAACCTCCGGGGTTTACAGATTATTTGAAGAGTGGGGGAGAATGTATAACACTTTACAATATTAATCGAAATCAACCGTATATAGAATGCTGTATGTTGCGGAAATTTATACTTACAATTTCCAAACAATTCATAGAGCTGCTTATCAATGTACCATGCCGTTCACTTTTACTTTAACGGACTATGCTGCAGATTTAAAATGCAGCTTTAATCCGCCTGTAATCTGGGATAAAGAAACAGAGAACGTACTAGGATTAAACAACTTTGAACCTTGTAATACAGTTCCAAACTTTGGAAAGCGAATAAATAACAAATTTTATTCTGGACCTGTTGGAGGGTGTATAGAAATTCCTGAAGGTACTTATGAAACTACAATTCTACCACAACTATGTATGGTAACAGTTACTAATTGGAATGGCTGGTGAAACACCCAACTTGTGTATAGGGCTGACTTTAATAATTCATCGAAAACATACTCATCAAACCTTGCTAATTTACGTTAAGATAATATTAATGAAATTATTATTTATTGTAAAGCGTTGCGTTACGCCAGCTATAAACTAGATAGGAGAGTAAATTTGAATAGACAGACATGATCTATTGGCTCCCCTTGTAAGTAAATTTCACGAATAATTAATATAAATTGAGCTAGAGCGCAATTCATTTTGCAATAAACAAAACCACAGAGTGTACACTAATGAAACGAATTAACACGTAAGTAATGCTGAAACCGTTTACAGGGATAATTATTTTGGAGACAAGACTAGACGATCAAAGATAGATCGCAAAAGTACGTGACCGTTATGTAATTAATGGGACAATAACGTTATTAATAAATCTAGATTCAAATAGATACATTGTATTATCGGATGCTGACCGCAATTAATAGAATTTTATAGTAGGAGAAATGACAAATAGTTGGACCCTGATAGAAAGATGAATTTAGTTATTTGCGAGCAGATAATAAGAAAGGTTGAAATGTAGTCATAAGAGGAAGAAATAAGAGTGAGAGTGATGTTGGAGTGGTATGAAAAGAAATATAAAGTTAAATTGAAAATACATAGCTCCAAGGTGTGACGTATGGATTTCCCGCAGTGAAAATACGCGGTGAACGACATGAGCTTGAAATATGCTTGTAAGCGTAAGATAAGTTCACACCCGCATAGAAGCGTGGATTTAATTTCACGACGACCAAGGTAAATGACATAAGAAACATTTGAATTTACCCCACAACTGGTTTGGAGTTTATTTTGGTTAAAGAATCAATTGTATGAAGGAAGAAAGCTGGTTTCTGGTTATTTTTAACCTTTTAACAAATGAATGAAATCGTGTGTAATTATAAACTTTTCTGTTTATACTTATTTATAATGTACGTGTTGATTGTAAATGTAAACGCGCGGTATTTATGACACGAAATTAATCGAATATGAGAAAGATTATTTTGTTGTAAGGTGACAGCGTAAGAAGAAGTGTTGGTTAAATCTAAGCATAATGTTGTCACTTTAAAATAGTAAAAAGTATGTACCTATTGACTTTAAATTATTATCAATGAGCAATGAAAGCATAAAACAAAGAATTGGTACTTAACTGTTATCTAAGTTTGCCATTAGGCATTTTCAGGAATTGGTACCTAAAATGTCATGCAATTTAATACAAGAAACGGGAAGATCGTACTGATAGTGTTATTGATAGGTATAGTTTGTTTTTTAGGGCTTGTTTAGTAGTATCTGGCCAGATTGAAAGTAACACATTAGGTATGTGTAATTATACTGCAACAATTTAATGTCAACAGAGGGTTAAGTTAGGTTAAATTTTATTTGCACTTATTTAGGAACAAGATATACAAACTAATTTGTGAAAAGATATCCAGCCACCCCCAGTGATGGAATCGTATTTGGGAGGTGCTTTGATTTTAAGTATCTTTTAATTATGACAAAACTTGATAAACGTTTTAAAATATTTTAAAGAAAGTTTACGTATAATGTGATAATATTCAGAAAACCGAAGGAAAGGAGAACTATCCAGCATATCCGTATTCCAGGTAGCAAAAAGATTAAAAAAATTGCTGGGACAAAACGGTTTAGCGCCCCTTAATCATGGCATGTAATAGGTAAATATTGTAATGTAGTTTATTTTGTATAGCGACTTTTATTATTTTTGTTTATTTAATTTTTCTACAGGAATTCACACTCGCACCACTGAGTTAGCCCAACTACCTTCAAATTGTTGCAGTATTAACGCCCGTTCAGGGCAAGTCAAAATTTATAGCGTAATGCTCATTTTTGCGCCCAACAAGCGCGGGAAGGTGTTCTTAGAAAAAATAGTAAGTACAGAAAAATGAACAAAAAAATAAATAAGTGGCTGATATACAAACCAGCTACGTTACAATATTCAACCACAAAAGGATTTTTATCTTGTCATATTTAAGGGGCGCTAAACCGTATTGTCTCAGCAACTCATTTAGTACTTTTGCTACCCGGAAAACGGTTATTCTGGATTGGCCTTCTTTGCTTCGGTTTCCTAAATGTTATGATATTATGTGCAACCTCTTTGTAAAATATCATAAAATACTGATTAGGTTTTGTCATAATTATAGAAGATATGCAAATCAAGGGTTCTACCAAATACAATTCCATAATTAGGACGTCTCTAAGAAATGAACATTAAATCAATCCATCAGTAATACTATCAATCCAATTTTCCCATTTCTCATACAAAAGTACACTATAGATTCCAATATCTGAAAAAGTTTTAAATAACAAACATAAAAAACAACTAGATATTAACTTCCTTTTACGCTGCAATTGTCTATTCAAAGCAATTTAAATTCAATATGTACATATTTTTTAATATTTTAAAATGACAACATTATGCCCAGATTTAACCAACACTGGTTCCTACGCTAAATCACTATTCAGCAAAATAAGCACTTCCAAATTTGATTAATTTCCTATGTCATAAATATCAATCAATTACCCCCACAATTTACATGCACATAATTAGTAATTAGTAACATAAATCTTACTAATACTTAAGTTTAATCCACCCGTTAACCTATGAGAATATCCAGAAACCATAAATATTTTTATTTTTTGTTCTTTAAATAATAGCAATCTTAACCATACATGCATTCTAAACTAGTTGTAGGATGAACTCATAGTTACACAACGTTTTTACCTCGGTCGTTATGACACTAAGTCCATGCTTCCGTACGTACGACCCTATCTTGCACTTGCAAATTCATTTTAACTTTATGTCGCTCGCCGCGTGTTATCGCTGCGGAGAATCCGCTTCACATCTTGGAGCTCTCTACTTTTAGTTTCGCTTTTAATTTGTTTTCATACCAACTTCAACAGCACCTTCCTACCATCACTTCCTCCTATGACTACATTTCGACTTTTCTAATCACCTGCTCACAAATAAATAAATTCATTCCTTTTCGTCGCGATCTAATTAATTGCTCCATCTATTAATCTTTGTTTACTGTTGTCAAGATCCGATAATACAATGTATCAATTTTAATCTACGTTTAATAATATAGTTATCATCCCATTAATTACACAACATTCAGAGCTCTTTGCTTTTCAATATAGCTAAATACATCGCTGCCACTTTGTTTAAACAGAATACGGCTCTAGAGGTGTTTATGCATAATCTCACGGATGGTAGCTTCACGTTATCGCCCGCTTGAGCGAATCCGGGAACCAAATGATTGAACGTGTGGTTCCTTTCGAGCTAAGCAGGATTACTACCGCAATAACAAATCATCAGCAGGTTAAAAGTAACCTGTGTCTGGACGGTCTGAACTTAAGTCACATTTCTCGTTATCAAATGAACAATCCAACGCTTTTCAAAATCTACTTCGCAATGATAGTAAGAAGTGACATCAAAGGATTGAAAAGCGGCTTCGCTATGAGCGCTTTGCCGCCACAAGCTAGTTACTCCTGTGGTAACTTTTCTTATACTTCTGGCTAAGCTAAAGGACATAACCCGATCTTTCGGAACCACTACACGTTCGAAACGTAGGGTTAAGCCAGCATTTACCTATTTGCACTACGCGAGGTTTCTTTCCTAGCTATGCTGACAGGATAGGCAAATGCACCGTCCCTCTCAAACTTCCCATCATACGATGTCCTCCGATAGAATCGCGCTTGAGCATACGTCGGCGTTCAGCTATCAGCTCACGACTACTTTTTGATATCTGGGCAACTGAACCTAGCGCTACTCTACTTCGTTCGAAAATACCGTGCAACTCGCTACACAACGGGAGCGATTCACATGTTCTGCCTTATCAAGTAAGCAACCAAGCATTGAAAGTAGTAATCTTTCACGTTTGGCGTTTCCATCCCCCACACATGCAACTCCTCTCATCACTCCTTACAGTAGCAGGCAGCAGTCAAGCTCAACAGGTTGTTATTATCTCGCTAATGTTACTAAGCCCGTTTTCATGGCTAAACAGTGGGTAAAGACATTTATTTCTTATATCCCTAAAGTTTTGTTAACCCGCCATGTAAAATTTAAAGCACGTCTGATCGCATTAGTCTCTAACCAGTTCTTTGTCGTGCTTTAGCCATGTCTGGGATTTTTATTACAGGAGTACGTTGCAGAGACCTTGTGCATTCCTAAGAACACACTTCTTTATCGGGCTGTATGTGACCTAGACTTCGTTTACATCTTTTGTCTCATGGAGGCATCACTTCCCTACCATTGCAAGAACGATATTGTTCCCAAGCTTATGTTATTGTAATGTAAGGTCTGTGTTTGGTGTGTTTGTTTGTGTGTTTTACCAGCCCTTTCCTAGGATCGCGACCATCGGCAACAGGAAATCGCGATCCAGAGTACAGACTAGGAAACTTGGTGCGTCTGTTCTAACCGTCGACAACCGAAGGCTAAACCACATGAATAATTGACTGTTCTTGCTACATTTTTTATTGGAATTTATTGGGTGTAGGTGGTAGTGTTGTAATGTTTGCTCATTTTGTGCTGATGCCAAAAATGGCACCCACAGATGTGCTATACGGTACACGTGAGGGTCACCATCATGCAGTATTCGCTACGTGGGCTTATGTGTACTATTACTTTCTGTTGGAAAATTTATCTATTGATGATTGTGAAATTTTGCTCGATGCTTTTATTGTGAGTTCTTGTATTGTGCTGTATTTAGAAATATAGCTATTGTCCCATTAATTACACAACATTCAGAAACTTCTGCAATTTACCTTGAACGTTTAGCCATGTCTACAATACTACTTTTCTTGTTAACGGTCTCAGCATTTCTCACGTATTAATTTATTTCATCAATGTATGCTCTGTAGTTTTATTTAAGGTATGTTACGTTTATCGAGGCAGCCACGTTGGGCGCCAAATTTATGCTACGTTGGCTCGTAGCCGTGCGTAACACGAAGAAAATCAAACAAATGACCGGGCTCAATCGGAGATTAGGGGGGGTTGTAGAAAGCAGACCAACATATAATGTACGCGGCTGTAAGGAGTTAGTAACAATACCCGCAATAAAAAAATTAGAATAGCAAACCTGCAATAAAAAAAATTAGTCCTGCAAACCTTAAATAAAGAAAAAGCATAGCATGCTGATCGAGCATAGATTGTTCAGTACTTTGTAGAATGTAAAAAAAAACTGTTTGGATAATCTATATAATAAAACAACGGTAAAAGCAATACAAAAATCTTTAGTACAAAGTGAGGTTATATTGGGGAGTAGCAGAAACGTTTCCTCACACACCAATTAAACATAAATCAGACAAAATTTTAACAAAAAATAAATAGATAAGCACAATTGATATGAGTCATCCAGTATTGTTGATTCTTCTTTTTTTTTTCAAATAGCATGCAAGTCTATGGTAAAAGGTATCAGAACGACAAAGATATGGCAAAACAACGGATAGATATTTAAAGTAAGAATAAGTAGGAAATAGTTCAACTTACAAAAGGTCCTTCAGTAACGCTTCCTTGCAATTGAAGTGTGGGATTCACGATGTCCGGCACTAACGCAGCACTTCACCCTTGACTGGGAGGGTGTTGATGGAACTTATCACACGTTACCCTAATCACGCTTACGTATTTCACTGGTGTTAGCAGCAGACATTATCACGCGACGGAACTATGTAGCATTGATAAATTTCTTGTTAATTCTATTTCCTGAGACAATAATTTCGACATATTTTGTAGCACTAGTTTAATTTCAACTGGGACCAAATATATATTATTTTCATAAACATCCAAAAAGCAGTGAGAAACTTCAACCAATACCTTTGTAAACCGGTACTCTGTTATATTTTGCAAATAACGAAATTTGCGCATACGATGATCTGTTTTAGATTCTTTGGGGTTAGAGAATTCAGAAACTACAGTATCAACTGTATTTGGATAATCCAAAGTATGCACTACTCTGAAAAAAAGAAAGGACCGCGAAACTAGATCGCACACACAGTTTAAATATCAAAAAGACAAAGCAGCAAAAAAACCACAATGAGTAAAGCACGTGTATCACTAAAGTAAGTCCGTAAAATGTTCCGTAAAACACCTGCGTCGACCAAACACGTTCGCCTATCAAGCATACTACTTCAATCGGAATAAGCACTACACTTTCTACAGTTAATATACAACTTTTATTTTACAAGAAAAACAACTAAAATCGTGCCGTGCTTGTTCATGAACAATTCGAAAATTGATACCGCATTAATTCTCACTATTGTCAAAGCAAAGAAGAAGCAGTATTTTCCACGTAATTAATATATAGGAACCAAGAACAAACTACAACTACTCATCTGTTTATTCAACTCGTTCTATTACAACCTCTTATCGTCTATTATCTAGACTTGCATATCTATACGAACGGCAAGACAAGAACGATGCAATCCACTCATTATAATACGATGCATTCGCCTAAGGAGTTAATAAATATAAAATATAGAAATAGTAGTTACAGAAATGTATTTACTAATTGGGAAAAAGCGTAAAATGTTAAGCTATAAAAATGCACGTTACAGATTTAACGCACTACATTCTATACCCAAGTATCATTCTTATATGACATATTTATTACATTGTATGATTTAAGAAATCTTTCATTATCCTATTTAATAGCTAATGCGTTATCTGAATATTGTATTAACTTATACCATTAATTTTAAGAAAATTTATTTTTATAACCTTAGTTATACCAACCGCCTTAACTGGAATTATTTTTTCTAAAACAAAACTATTATTATTAGCTATTCGTGGGATCTACTGAGGTGCATACATATCTTTGGTCGCCCGTTCAAATTTATAATTTTTTTCCCATCTAATTAATAGCTAACGCAGCTCCACGTGTTACACCTTTACAAGCAACAAGATGTATACGCCTTACTATCCTTACATGTGATTTTCTGATGCTCCACCCGAAGGTACTACATTAGCCAGGTGGCGAATTTTTTTTACCTGGAAAATTTGGTGTTCCAAGAAAGGTAGGGATCTTTAACGTGCGTGACAACACACACACGAGACCTCCATTTTACCACTCATCCGAACAAGGGTGTATTTTTGCGAAAAATGCTCGCCTAACATTTTTCAAGCGGTGCGTGTCGGGATTCGAACTGAGGACCTTGGGCGTCGTCTTACTATCCACGGATATGCTGTTAATAGAGATCAAATTAGGCAGAGCAGATGGACAATCTCTTCAGACAGGAAGGTATGTATAAAATCTGCTAGTGCTCCTGGTATTAAACTCGACTAGTGTATTAATGCGATGCAACAAACAAACTCTGCAATACTGAGTCTCCTTAGAGTCGAACCTGAAACCACCATGTGTTTGACTATCATGAAGTTTTACTATCAAGCATGAGCTATTCTTCACTCTAGAACGACCTGTAAAGATTGTGAACCAATTTAATATCTTGATTTATGAAATAAATAATTATTTATAATAACGCCGCGAAGTATTTTTGTTCATAAGATGTTTATATTGATGAAATCCTTAGTCAATTAGCTAAATTAAAAATTTTTTAACACTGTTTCTTTCAATGTAGATAGTTTCTATGCTTATTTGGGATTCTATTTTTCGGCATTCATCCCTTTTCTAACACAAATTTATACTCTGAAAGTTATTCACGTCTTCAGTTTTGTTCCATCATGAGGGAAAGCTTATAGTTCTGGTTTAACTAGAAAGTACTTAAAATAAAAAATAAATAGCGTGTGCATAGACAGATTCTGTTCACAGGCGATTGGTACTTTGTTACGTTTTTTTCGTGGCAGCCAAATTTATGTTACGTTGGCTCGTAGCCGTGCGTAACCCAAAGAAAATCAAAGAAATGACCGGGCTCAATCGGAAAGTAGGGGGGGGGGTGTAGAAAGCAGACTGACATATGATGTATGCGGCGGTAAGGAGTTAGTAACAGTACCTGCAATAAAAGAAATTAGAATAGCAAACCTGCAATAAAAAAAGATTAGTCCTGCAAACCTGAAATAAAGAAAAAGCATAGCAGCAATGCATAGTCTAAGTTAGTCAGTACTTGGTAGAATGTAAAAAAAACTGTTTAGATAATCTATATAATATAACAACGGTAAAAGCAATACAGACAAATGTTTAGTACAAAGTGAGGTAATATTGGGGAGTAGCAGAAACGTTTCCTCACACACCAATTAAACATAAATCAGACAAAATATTAACAAAAGATAAATAGATAAGACACAATTGATATGAGTACTTCAGCAGTATTGATTTTTTTTTCTTTCTTTTTTTTTCTTAATCGCAGGCAAGACTATTGTAAAAGGTATCAGAACGACAAAAATATTGCAAAACAACGGATAGATATTTAAAGTCATATCAAGTAGGAAATAGTTCAACTTACATAAAGTCCTTCAGTAACGCTTCCTTGCAACTGAAGTGTGGGATTCAACGATGTCCTGCACTAACGAAGCACTTCACCCTTGACTGTGAGGGTGTTGATGGAACTTATTACACGTTACACTAATCACACCTCCGTATTTCACTGGGGTTAGCAGCAGACAATATCACGCGTAGGAACTATGTAGCATTGATAAATTTCTTGTTACTTCTATTTCCTGAGGCAATAATTTCGAAAATATGTTGTAGCACTAGTTTAATTTCAACTGGGACCAAATGTATATTATCTTCATAAACATCCAAAAAGCAGTGAGAAACTTCAACCAATACCTTAGTAAACCGGTAATCTGTTATAGTATGAACTACTCTGATAAAAAGAAAAGAACCGCGAAACTAGATCGCACACCCAGTTCAAATAAAAAAGACAACTCCACAAAAAAACACAATCAGTCAAGCAACAAGGAAACAATACTTTTAATGCAATTAACATACAGGAACGAAGAACAAACTGCAACTCTCAAATCAAACAGGACACAGGATTTTTAACGTCATTACTATATAGGAACGAAGAACAAAAAACACACAATTAGTACAGCAACGCGTATCACTAAAATCGTATTAATTCTCACTATTTTCAAAGCAAACAGCCCACACTATATTTTACGTAATTAATTCGTAGAATCGAAGAGCAAACTCAAAACTACTCCTCTGTTAATAATACCATCGTTGTTACTCTACCGCTTATCGACTCTTATCTAAACTTGTGTATCCACATAAGGAAACATCCAATAAATGAATGCAGCCATCATATCTACTAAATAATTACGAGCTGTTTATCATATTTCAAGAAGTTGGAAAGTAATTTACGAATAATCCATTTAACATTCGTTCCTCGCAATTCATCTATCTTTAAAGTAATACCCACGAGTTAAATAGCATACAAATCTGAATTATTCTGAAGTATTTCCTTTATACAAACAGCGATCTCAAAGAAACGATGTATTTTTAAGTACGTTAACAGAAAGGAAGCGAAAAATGTTAAACTACAAAAATGCCCGTTACAACTTGAGACACGACCATCCACACGTCATTCAAATTCTGTTCCAGTGGACGAACACCAAATCACTGGATTTCTTTAGATCGCATAAAAAACGCATGCGCGTTTATAGCCGAGCTGTAATGAACTGAACCGTACCTACACTCTACCTCTTTTAACTACTTATAAGTGGTTCTAGACAAAAAACTCGATTTTTGTTATAACATTTCCAGGCAATTTTTCCGTGAATTCTGATTCTGGTATTATTTTTGTTATGAAACCAACATTCCCTTATTCAAAAATTGGAATCTCACACCCTGAGAAGTGCAGCACGTACAACATGCATTTCGGAAGAGTTAAAGGCCTAGATTCCATTTCTGGTATTAATTTCATCTTGTAGCCTACTTTTATATCTCCCTAAAACCTGTAACCGCTACACCATACGTTCATGGCTTTTAGCGTATCATTTCACCAACGATTGAGAACATAAGTGCCATTTACAGTATTATTTTTAAGTTTGGGCAAATTCCTAACTACATCCGGTAAACCAAACATTCCCTCGTCGAGCACAGAGCAATTGACGTTCTCGTTCGTACAAACTGCAGACATTGGTCGAATTTGTGACGGAGTTGATAACGTAAAAGAAATCCTATAAGTGTGTTTGTCCCCACGATAGACGTTGTTTGGTTCCCCTTATATCGCTAATGAAATAGCACTGTTGTCTATATGAAATAGACCACTTAGAGAAGTCGAACGCCCAACCGTTTATGAATAGAAACTACAAGTTTTGTTGATTGACTAGTTACAACACTGAGCTGTAGAACAACAGGATGAATAAACTGCGGATGAATAAAAAGCGAGCACTTTACATGCCTTCGCATGGCAACACATAAGTTACAGTTTAATATCAGCAGTGCCACTAAACTTGCGGCCACGTCCCCATTGCTCCACCCGAAGATACTACATTGGGTTTAAACGCAAAAATAAACGTGCTTCAAATAAATCAGACTTAAAATTAAATTATCATGAATATAATGTATAAACTAAAACTAAAACTGATATTTGTATAATGGTATCCCTAGCGTTGACTTTGGAGTGTGTCTGACCAACAAGACACTAACAAAATTAAAAGGAAAGGGAGCCAAAATGTCGGATAACAGTCGCCAGATCTGCTTACTGGTGCAACTTGGAGGGTCGACTTATAATTATCCAAATCTAGCTAACCAATATTTACCGATGGATTTGAATTTCTAAGCACACGCCAAATTTATTAATAGTAATTACCCTATAGATTTACAACATCGTCCTCCCTAGTATAAGTATTTTATTCTAACTTGAGCCGAAATTCGTCCCTAACGTTCCCTATCGTTCTGTAACTAATTTGTTCTAATTTAAATCTTTCTCTTAATAGTTAATACCACCAAAAGTTAGGCAAACGCCAAATAAAACAAATCCAGCGACAAAACAAAGCAATAAAATATATAAATGTACAATACAGGCATAAAATGTAAATATTTAAATAAGGCATTGCGCATATAGCAGTACATAAATAGCAAAAACAACACTAAAATTATCAGGTGCATTTGCATAGGCATTATTTTAGCTAGCGTCATCACACTGAAACGTGCTCGTTAAAAATTAATTACAAAATGTATTGTTAATGCAGTCCTGGCGGGTTTGCACTGAATGTCCTGAGGTGTCACAATCACAATCACATATAAGTCCTCGGTGATGCACGGTTTCACTCTAATATAGTTTCTTAGCTTAGTTAGTTTATTTGATTGGTTTAAGTTAGTTAGTTTTCTGATTTAGTTTTGTGATTTTGTTACGGTATTCCGCGCAAACACGAAAGAAAACAGTAAAAGTAACTAAAGAAATCGTTTATACCGAATACCGCAACGAAACATGGACATAATGGACATAATGTGCATTGTGAAATGCACCTCCTTACGAAATAGTGTAACATTAAAATTACACATCTTAAGTTAAATTAATCATTTGTTAACTACTTTCAAATTGATGCGCAAGTTGTTGACGTTAATATCTATGCAAAAAGACAAAAAACACAGTAAAATGGGCTCTAACATAAACTTTAATTGACTAATTTTTAATTTGAAGGATGATTACATACTCGCTCGTGCACTGTGAACGTGAGTTTTGTAACGTGACGTTAGCAATTTACTGGATAACCATTAATATCAACATTATAAACAGCAAATGAAATGTCTATCCTTTACAGCAGCATCAAAAAATAACGAAAACAGAAAACTGTACCTTGATCTATCGGCTTCGTGTTGGTATCATTTTATGGATATGAAATGCGGCTGCATTTCTCTATGGGCTGGATGCTGAAACCACTAACGTAGCTCATACTAGCACAGAAAGCATTTTTAATAACGCGACTTTACCGGGTTCTTTTACAAAAAAAGGGCTCGGTGTGGAATGAATAGCTTTCAAAGTACGGTCTCTATTTATAAGAGAAGAACCATGTATGGGGGTAAATATTTAGCTATCAAAAATACCGCGCAAGGATAAAGTGTGCAGAATTCTCAGACGACAGCTGCAAAAACACTGTAACAGTTTGCCAACAAGGAGATTACGTATTAACAAAAGATTTTTAAACAAAGAAAATCAATCTTATTACTGTGAAACATCTTCACAGCTGCAGGATAACATATAACAAACCCATTGTAAGTGTTCATTTACTAGGCAGATGATTAAATGGCCTTATCTTTTAGAAGCGAGCTGTGCACTTATGTACATCTTTATTTAAAATGTAGTCACTGCAAGTGGTAGAAAATATCGCAACTACTTTGTAACGTAAAGTATTTTAAACAATTGTGTGATTTTTTATGACACTCTTTTATATAGAGGAATTACTTGAAAAATTTTATAAAATAACACTAATTTAAATGGCGGGAAGTCGGGTTTGTTGAGAATTTTAGGGCGTTTTAGAAATGAATGCAGAAGAAATTGCTTGCGAGGTTTTGAACACAACAATTTATAAGCCCAATGTTTAAAGTTTCCATTTAACACTTAGGTGTTTTGTTTCGCGCGTTTAGGTAAGACAGTGACTGATTCACTGTAAATTTCATTGTGCATATGTAGATATTTTTGTATTGGGTTTTGTTTCTGTATTTTTTTTTAATTTTTGTAAATTAAGACCGAGTTTTTTAAGCTATACATGACGCTTCCGTCCCCCCCTTATACCCGGTTCTCGGCGTCTAGTCTCGCGAGGATTCCCGCAAATTCCTTCAAGAACACTTTCTGGTCAGACTTCTTCCAGGCTCTTGAGCAATTCTAGGCCCTTGAGATAGTTTTTGTCCACTAACCCTGTGTAAACCTTCTTTGTTGGGCAGTCAAATAGCACGTGCTCGAAACTTCTTGCACTCTCGCCGCGTTTGCAGCGGTCGTTTTCGGTCAATCCGAATATTCGCAGGTAGACTTACAGAGCCCTTTGTCCTGTTACCAGCTGCACCTTCTTATACTCGAACTTTGCCCCTATGTTATCTCTAGGTTCTAAATTCGATATGAATTTGCCCATAGCAGCAATGTTCTACCTCTCTTCCCACTCTCAGATTGACTTTTTCGCAACTTTTTCTTAACTAGCGACCTCGGTATTGAAGAACACGATGGAAGAAACTTCTCTGTTGCGGCCCCTTTGGCCAGCTCATCTGCTCTGTCATTTCCTCGATTGCCGTATTGCGACCTGACCCAATAAAACTTCAAATCCTAAAATACAAGTGCCGTGTGCGCCATCCTCCACATTTCCCCTTGAAGATTTGTTGATGCCTTCATACTTTCTAGAGCAGCAGAACCAATTTGCTATCAATAATGATAGAGTGCTCTAGTGGTTGACGACGTACTATAGCGACTCTTATAGCTACCAATTCTTACTTAAAAATTGTGCTCCAATCGGTAAGTTTAATTTAGGATCAGAGCATTTTCTATCCTACTTATACACAACGAACGCCACTCCTGCCTGCCCATTGTTCATTTGCGAGCCATCTCTATATATCGTGACCCTTTCCACGTTTTCATAGCCTTCGACAAATTTGATCCCCTTGACATCGGTCGGATGCCTTAATTCAGAAACAAGGATTTTCCTCTCAACCTCCCTAGTTCTAAAGCCGAGACTTTCCACGACTTCCCGCCCTTTTCCCATTTTACAAATCCCCGATCTCTAATCTTCCTGAAGACGAATTTGATTGGGAGAATCCTACTAATCACCACGACATCCACCGTGGATGTAATGCTGTACCCACTCACTGTTTTGACCACTATTATGCGCTAAACGCACGTCAGTTGCCGGATTTTCCCAACCTCACAACCTTCCGTCCAAACTGACGCCGCATTCAACATCGCTGGTTGAATTTCCTGTGTGTAGACCGTTCTGAATCCCTACTTTATCTTTGCTGCCGCCATCACTCTGTTTGATATCTCACCGCCCTTGTTTTTGACAAACTGCACATGGCCCTTCCATTTTAATTTGTTATTTAATTTGACTGCGAGGTAAGTGATGGCTTTCTTGAACAGTGTCTTCTTTCCTTCTAGCTTCAGCATAGGTGGACGCTGTCCCGGTTTCGTTTCGAAATAGAGCGTCTTCGACACTCAAGTTACGGCCACAAAATAGAATGTGTTGCAAACGTAAATGAACAACGCCGTTTTCAAACTAAAATAGCCGTTCACGCAAATATTCTGACACTAACCTCAAAAATCAAGCAGCTTAAGACGTACCATCCGTGAGAACGGGAACATGGAATGCTGAGATATCGTAACTTATAAAACCTCGGAATATTGTACGGAAGGATCAGTTCGGATCAGGTTATCAAACAACCGCCAGCAACCTCACAAAACTCCATTGCAGCGACAAGTTCGAAATGATATGGGACGGTATTTTATACATCGAGACTGTTGTCAGTGTTTGGATATGTCCTCGATTGTGATTAATGCGGACATCAAATACCCATTTTATAGAGAAAGTGACTAGTACGAAGGAGCTTTTATTAACTAGAACTGGTTGAAATTTTTCGTATGAGTTCTGCCCATGGTAGTAAATGGAGCTTCGAAGAAATAAAAAAAAAACTAAGTTATATTATGTTATAACTATCACATGCTGCTTGTTGTGTCAGAATTAAAATATTTTGTAAATATCCATACCTCTGTGGAGATTATTCTCACAGAAACTAGTAGTTTTGGTGGAAGTACATTTAGAGCAAATTGTATCAAATTTGTGTATATAAGAGCGTGTTCACTTAGAAGACGGTTAGCCGGGTAAATTTTATATTGATTAAATTTCGACGTAACTGTGTTATTAACAATTTTGAGTTTCATATTCAAACACGGATTTCGCCAAATTAGGGTACATTGCATTCTTGTTTGTTTGTTTTTGTTGCCTTAAAACTCACGTGTTTGTAATGTAGGATAGATGGAGTCGAGTTTTTCTCTATTTATTTAAAAATTGGGAAAAGTTAGGATGGTGTAAACGAGGCTCTATTGACCTCTACTGTAAGTAAGAACCGTTTAAGTAGGTACTCCAAACTCCCACCTTCCATGGGGACTTTTTAAATTTGGGAATGCTTAGGTGGGTTGGCGCTCAAAGGCTTTATTATACAAGAATCCACAGACTTTTCCTAGTAGGTGTAAGGGTATATAGCAAAAGTGTTGTAATTTGTATGTCCCTAAAACGATTGCATTTGCTTTTATGAAACCTACCTCGCACCGTTAAAAGTAACGGTTTGTAATTTACTATTGAGTCACTTGGTTTTTGTAGAGTAAAATTAGTTTAGGTCATTAGCGTCAATTCAGCACGTAACCAAGGGTAATTTATTTAAACGCTAATATTTAATTGATGCGGTTGAACGTATTTGGAAGCCCATGCACAACATAGTAAAAGATATAAATGTATCTTGCTATAAACAGTAATCCCTTTGTATGTTCAGATCTTTTCAAGCTAACCTCACAACTGAGCAGTCTTCTAACAAAAGATATCGTTGTTTAAATACAGGGAGTATACCAGATCGCAAAAACTGTGTTTCACCATTAAAAATTATTTCTTTCATTTTCTAAAGACTGTTAACGATACGTCGTTTCTTACATTTTGTCAACAAATTAATAAAATTGTAACGCTAGTGCATTAATTACACATATATTCATAAATAGAAAAACATTTATCAATTTTAGCTAGTTCAGTAGCATTAGTAAAAGAATAACCATAAAATTGTTTATTGAAGCTTGGGTTATTTACCGTTAATAAAGGGGCTATATTGATATAATGCTAAATCAGCACAAGTAAATAAATCAAAAAGTACCTTTTTATATAAACCTCAATAACGATAAAGACCTTACAGTCTTGGTACTCCATTAGAGAAACTAGAGACATTATTGTCCACAATAATATGTGTACGAGTTCAAATAGAGTTCAAGAAACTGCAACAACGCAGAATCATATAAGGTCATAAAATTTATGCGTTCAAATTATGTGAAGGCATTGATCTTGACTCTTAGACGCATAATGTGTGAGGTCGGAATTCGGAATTTTAACAAAAGAGAAGGTTGTTATATAATACTGAAGTTCAAAAGTAAAATGAACAAGAAAGAGATTAAGCGTTGGTAACAACGCACACGTACGAAAACCGCTGGTTCTTTGACAAAAACAGGAACGAAAAATGGTTTAGAGGCCAAGGCTCTCGAACAGATGGCTGATCGAGAACTGTTTTGAGCTTCACAGCATAAATTGGCTAGGAAGTGTGTACTCGAGTGTTTTGCGTGAATACAAATCGCGTCGGTAGTGAATTAAAAGGGTGAGAATTGAAGTTCCACATATCAACTATATGTTGCATACGTCACTAGAATGAGGTACTAGCGTGCTGAGGAAATAATCAATTCATGAAGGTAGTAACCTAGAAACCCCTAAATTACAAAGTCGTAGGTTCTGTTCTAATCTTTTTCTTTTATTTTGGTTGATGTTTAAAAAATATGTACAGTAAACTTGTAAATATAATTGGAAATGGTTCGTAGACCGATGGAATTAGTTGTTTACATATAAGTGTATGATTATTAGAAAAGAAGATTAAAATTTTTTAAATGCTAAGAAGGACGTGCGTATCAAATGAAACGTAAGCTTTAATTTATTGACTCAACTAGTTTATGGTAGTTTTCGGATCCTGCAAAGATTTCTGGTATCCATTCTTACAGTTCTATTTTGCTACAGTTATAGCTCGTTGCTTCAGCAGACACATAAATCTAAGCCATTGTATCTTTCTCTTCACAGGCGTAGCATCTCCAATGGATTTCTCAAATGAGTTTAAGGTTTATTTGGTGCGTATGAAGCATTTGGCTAAAGAAGATTATTGGTCGATATTGTGCAAGTATTCGGGTCCGTTGAAAATTTCCGGTATATTCTCCCACAGTTCCATTTTGCTACAGATACAGTTCGCTGCTGGAGCGGACACATATGCCAAAAACATTTCATCTTCGTCTTCGCCCGCGCTTCTACTCCACTGGATTTTTCCAATGAGTTTTTTTGCAACGTACAATAACTTCGGCTGAGAAAGATATTGATGCGGTGTATAGGAAATAGAAAACAGAATGTTCGAAAGTTTTATTACTGAAGCTGCAAACATATTTGAGACAAAATTCTGAAATTGTATATATTCCCAATAATTTCTCCTTGTAATCAGCAAGAGCAAATGTTCTTTCTGTAAAATACTCGCTACAAGCCTCTGTTCATGAACGAGTGTTCGGATATATGACTGCAAATCTGTTTCTTTGCTAGGGAGAAACGTTTCAAATGATTCAAAAAATGTCAATAAGCACATGAATTTACTAAAATTTTTAGTCGAAACCTAGGTGCTAGAAGTTGTATATACTAGTTAATCTGGAGGTACAAGACTCCATATGTCTAAGTTCAAAGAAGTCTTTTTATCAACGAATATTACAGACGCCTAATTTTTAATTGGAACTCATTTGCAAGAGCTTATTCAATTGAAATTACTTTTCATCGAGCACTCAGCACTTAATATCCATTAAAAAAATTCTTCTGTGCGTGAGGCCTTCTCTAATGAGTGCTTCAAAGGACAGCGATTTAACTAATTTATATAATTATTTTAGCATCAGAAAGGAAAACTTATTCAATAGTATTAATCAATGGTCATCGGTGAAACGACGAAGCATGAAGCAATTTCTTTTTACTTAAAGTGCTACCAACCCATATTGACGATAATGTACGTCTAAAATAGCTATAATAGTTTTTACTTCCCTAAGTATTTAATGAATCGCACTTGAAATAAATCTATGAAGTTTGCCTTGCCTTATAACCATAAAGAACGTTTCTGGTTGCACGACATTTCTTATTATCTACATTTTTCTCCAATATACCTTTTGTGTGAAAGATATGTGGATACTATTATCATACACACCAATTACAGATAATCCTTCTAAACCTATTATAAGCTATTACGCGTTAAAAATCAACCCACAAACTATTTTAGTTAATAATTTATTTTAGAGGATGATTTTATTAATATCATTCTGGATATTACGCGTAATGAAAGTGGTTTTGGTGTTCCCCGCAAACATTTTAGGGGAAATAACCTTTTTTTGTCGTGTACTTTGTGGTGATCATAATTATCACTAGTCGTAAAACGGACAAAACGTTTTTCCGACCAATAAGGACGCTTAGAAACAAGCGGTGTTGGCCTTGAATTTGTTGGAATTTTATGTTTTATCGTCCGCTTTAAAAGAAGCTTGCACCAACATAATCGTCCTTTATAATAATAGGTTTTACGTACTCCAATTACAATTTTTGGATGCAAAATCCATACAAAATAAAAAGCAAAAGTTCGATCGACATACAGTTGTGTTTGTGTATCCCCTACAAAGTTCCGACGATCTTTTAGTGCAGCAAATGGTTGCAGGTAGATTAAATATGCCAACTCTAGGTTGAATAAAAGCCCCAAACACAGGCCACTTCCACAATTAACGGTATTTTTAAAATCCGCGCGCATGCTAGCATTCAAACACCTGTTTACTAGCAGCTCCGGGATTTCTAGTACCGTAACTTTATTACCAGATTTACAAACGCTTGCGCACGGCGATGATTGTGTGTCGATTTCGTAGGTTTGCTTTGATCTCGAACAACTGACAAACATAGATAAGTGGGTTGATCGAATAATACTCTTTTTTATTATCCGCGATCTTTATAAGTTACTATTTTCCAGGGTTGTTACCTCAATTTTCTCCTTCTTACGGATGGTGTGTTACGGTAATCCGTACGGAGAAGATTAAAGCAAATTACATTAAGCAAAGTAGCAGTAAGCCCCCATATGCTACCGCAACAATACAAAGGAAAACCTAAAGAAATATGTCGTACTAGCCAAAAGCGTTGTATAGTTAGGTGAGTCACGCATAAAGAAAAACTGGAGACCTCAAGTAATAAATTTTATTGACAGACAATTTATAATCATAATACAACGAGAATATTTAGAATCCCGCTAATTAAAAAAAACTGTGTAAAGGAAACGGAATACCGACTCGTATGGCACACACCATTTTCTATAAAATATTCCAAAAGATTTATTACGAATAAAAAATGTAAACAAAACAATTAGTTCATTCCTGACTTACCTTACCCTAATTTGTTTCGTCAATAGTTGTACTTCCATAAAACAGCTATCAAAAGAAATTATATAGCAAGTTTCTATCGCTACCTTCAATCTTACTAATTGCATAATTACAGTAATTAATAAGATCTGGCAATAGGTGGAAGCACTTCTCCCTCCGCCGCTGTAACAAATATTATTGGACAAAAAAACCGATACACCTAAACAATGGTGTATCCTTAAATCTATGTTTACAAATTCAGAAGAAGCAACAATGCGCGGAGCAACTCTTTACTTCCCTTGTCCGGTAGCCAACAGCACCTCATTACCTGACCTCGAACATAGGTTCATACATACCATGCAGCAACGGATTGAATCAATTGAAGTAAATTAGCAACAATTGAGGTAAATAATTTAGTTGCTGGAAAACTCCATCTCTCAAGAAACAGCTTCTAGTGAAGTGTCAGTCGAAAGTAAATTCGCACCAATTGCGGTAAATAATTTAGTTGCTGGAAAACTCCATATCTACAAGGTACAACTTCTTGAAACTAATATTAGAATTCAAAATTATCAATTCATGAGTGCGGTATCCCAGCAATAATTTAAATTCGAATCGTTACATTATTAGCTCAAGCTGATATTAAAGTTCTACAACGAATCATTGCTTATCCTTACGTTCTTACAAGTCAAAACTAAAAACAATCCCGCCAACCTATTGGTTTAAACGCTCTAGAGCACGTGTCTAAAGGACCAAAACTCTCTAAAACCATATCTACGGATTCATAGCGTTAGATGTAACATAGGTTGCCTATTTTCAGTATGAGACTATAAGAATTTACTATTTTTGAAGTATGTTCATAATTGTCCTTCTACAAAACACGTTTCAACCTTGTAGCTTCTCGTAGAAAACAAACGCTTGCATAAATAAATTTATTGAAAAAACGCATTTATTTAACGTTCTCGGAAACACCTTACAATATTTTTTAACAAATATGATGTTATCGAATACCAGATTTTAAAGGCTATAATAATATTTCTGTTGCACACGTTTTATTAAAATAGATACCCACATTAAAAATTGTATTGAAAAGCTAGTTCTCTATATTTAAAATTATACTTTCATGGGGTAATAAAACATGAGATCTAGTACGTTAGCAACAGGATAGATTCAACCTATTCGGCTCGAAAGTTCAATATACACCAGCAGGATGAATCGAAAGAAAATTTATTTTTTAAAATACAGGAAAAACAAACAAAAAAGTTTTTATCCGGCTCGAAGAACCAGTACGGCGAACCAGGTCAAGAAGGGCAAAGAAAACAGAAAAAGGGAAAGGTATATGGTAGCAATCACACAGGACAAAGATGGAATATTCTACCACCGCAAAGGTTGTCGGAGAACGGATATCTCTAGTAAAGAAGTAGTAAAGTTTTTAACCACAAGGAAAGAATTTGTTTTTACGAAAAGCAAAAAGTCAGAAAAAGAGCGATCAGGAAAACCAACAGTACAAGCCAAAACGAAACTATAATTGTCAAACCTCAACGTATGCAAGGATACGACAATAATGCTAGATACAAAAACTAAAGTACTTCAAGCTATGGTAAGAAAGAATCGTATTAAACTAACAACCAAAGGAAGGAATTGCTAACTAAGCCGAAAGGTCGCCTAAACCGTGGTTTCCGAAGAAAAAACTGGTCTAGCAAACACATAACACAGGAAGCGAATCGAAACATTTAATCAAGTTAGTATGAGAACTCACATTGAAAAACTAGTCAAAAGAAAGAGAAAAGAAAGTGGACCAAAAGAAACAGATGAGCAAATCCAAAATAGAAAACCCTAGAAGTAGTACAAAAAGAGAACAAAACCAAAACCTAGTGTAGTTATGTATGGGTATGTGTATGGGCGTGTGTGTGTGTGCGGGTGTATGTGTGGGAGTGTTTCTGTGTGTGTGTGTGTGTGTGTATGTGCGATTGCGTGTTTATGTGTGTGGTAGGTCACTTTAGTCGTCTCTTACGACAGGCAAGTCGTACCGTGGAACAATTCAATCTGATTGAGTGAAAGACAAGAAACAAGAGCCAGTAAGTAAAGGGTATGTTTTTCAGAAAACTACCCAACCAGTACCACCATCTGTTCCAGTTCCTTGACCTAAACCAAATAACAGGAGAAATAGAATGAGTAAAATAAACATAAAACGTGCATTACGGGAAAGTACCGACCTGGATGCACTTTATGACAATCCTAATGGCTCGGGCCCGGATTCGTTTTCCAGCTGGTGACGCAAACGTCTTAAACTCCATTACTAGTTCTTGCGCCCCCAGATCTTTATGCCGATTTTGTTCTTCTTAGGATTTGACTTTTGGGCTTTATGTCGATTTTGTTCTACGTAGGATTTGATTTTTGGGCTTTATAGTCCAAAAGTCAAATCCTAAGCAGAACAAAATCGGCATAAAGATCTAGGGATGCGATTCGTTGGCGCAAACGTCTTAAGTTCCATCACAAGTTCTCACGCCCTTATATCTTTGTGCCTATTTTGTTCTGCTTAGGATTTGACTTTTGGACTTTATTTTGATTTTGCTCTGCTTCGGATTTGACTTTTGGACTTATAGTCCAAAAATTAAATCCCAAGCAGAACAAAATCGGCACAAAGATCTGGGGTCGCGAGAATTTGTAATAGAGCTTAAGGCGTTTACGCCATCAGCTGCAAAACGAATGGGAGCCGGGGCCATTAGGATTGTCATAAAATGCATCCCGCTAGGTAATTTCCCTTATGCACCTTTTATGTTTATTTTCCTCATCTTATTTCTCCCGTTATTCGACTTGGGTCGAGTTACTGGAACAAGTGGGTGGGGGTATTGGTTAGGCAGTTTTCTGCAAAACAGGAATAACAGGGGGTGCAGTAGTATTACACGCGGTTGATGGTTTAGTGGTGATGGGTGTAGTAGTGGTGGTTGTAGTAGTTTAAGATAATCATTATTCGTTATGGAAAAAGCCCGTTTGTTTTTAGTAGTGGTTGTAAAAGGGTCAACGTTAGATAAAGGAACAGTATTGGCTAGTAGAGTATTGACCTATTAACGTCAGAAAAAGCAACAGAATCAAATAAAACTTCAACTACGTTAGATAAAGGAACACATACAGGTAACGCTTGATCAACATTAGATAAAGGAATAGAAGCAGGTAGAACTTCATCGACATTAGATATAGGAACAAAATCAGATGGAACTTCAGCCACAATAGGATTTGTTTCCTCGACAACAGCAAATACACGAACAGACTCAGGCAAAACTTCCTCAATAACAGCGACAGGCATTCTAGATACGGATTCACTAACCTCAAGAGGACTTTTTTGTCAGTATTATGAGTTTTCGTCAAGTCAAGTACATCTGTTATTGCAGACACGAGAGCAGTTTCTTTGGCAGTATCATTCGAGGCAGCAGGAACAAACTCTTTAGTTGTTAGCTGTGAACTACTAGTTTGGATTATTGGCTCAATTCATAGAGACAGCTTATGGTGGAAGGGAATACGTGTGACCTGTTTGATCAACATTCGAACGGCTAAGAACAGAAGAATTTTGGTTCCTATTAGTGGGCGTTTGGCGAGTAGGGGCGTGATAGCCCTAGAAAGCTCATATGCCTGAAAAGGGTATGTTATGGTGGTAGTAGGACGACCAGGAAAAAGTACAGAGAAGGACGTAGAACTAAGGAAGAAATTTGGTTCATATTAGTAGTAGAATGACTGTTCGGAGAGTTGCGTCGAGTAACCCCCTTATGCCCGCAACCATAGTAATGAAGTACCTGAGGACGAGTACAGTGTGCGACACATGACCAGGTTGGTCGTAATTGAAGATTGTGACCTGACGAGTAGGAGTAGACACAGGATTAGGAATAGTAGAAGCTACAGAAGAAGTATTAGACATAAAAGTAGATAGTGGCATTATTGACTAATCGGTCATGTGAAGTACTAGGGTTTTTTCCAATAGCAGCGGACTTATAAGCGAAATCCGGTTTTATGTATGTGTGTTTGTCCTGGCAAGGGGGTACGTAACTATCGACTGTACTTTTTTCAACTCTAACATCAGACAGTCGTCTTCCAATTCTGATAAGGAGCTGACGGTAGGCAATTGGGTTGCATAGAAAGGAGCAAGGTTACGAGACACAATATCCAACTGCATATAATCGGGTACAGAAGCATACCGACAAAACATGAAAGTCGTACACGCTAGATAGCCAACGATAGTTCCAGACCGACACTGCGTCTTTCGTAAGATATCATCAACTAGTCATCGCTTATAATTAGCCCCTTAACTCAATCAAAGAATATTATAACCAACCGTATACGTTAAAACATACGCGAAGGAAAAAATTCAAATCCAAACACACCAAATTGGTACGAGCAAAAAAATAGAATTCAGAAATACTAATAGAAATAGGTAATAATAATATTTTTATTGCACAATAATAATATAAATAATATAATTACGTCGTTTAGTTACATAATGTGTGCAAAGGGCAAAGTTCATATGGATTTTCAATTATTTTCCTGATCTTACACTTAACCAAAAGATAGGAGCAGCAAAATAGAATCTATGAATGCTAGAACTCGAATTGCCAACGAAAAACCAATGTTTTGAACTCATGTAAATGTGAACAAATACACTTTGCTATGCCGGTTATTTATCTAGTGTCTATCTGTATTTTTCTAGATTTAGTACGAAAAGTGTAAAGTCCCGATTTTTCTTGCTGTTTGTATACAAATGCACTAGGTATTTTACTATTTTAATTTTGTATCATAATTTAATTTGATATTGGAAAGGTTACTTTATTAAATGTACTTTACCAATGCTTCTACAAATTTTACAGACTATTTTCATGTTAAAAGTTTATTTAACTAACTGAAATTAATAACTTGATTCCTATTAATCTACATAGTCTTTCACTAAATAATGCACTAGCATTACAAAGCGCATTCTTTTGATAATCGGAACCATTTTTTAAAACATATGTCCATATCATGAAAGTAGTTGGCTCTTACATACAATCTACACGGAATACCAAAGTGTACTAGTTTTAGTTCCACCGTTTCATGATTGTCCAAAAATATTTTCCATATTGACATTTACCTCCATGTCATTCCTATCAATTTTAAGCAATAAAATAGTCAGGTTATTTTTTCGATCACATTCGGGTATCGCTTAAATCACTTAAGCCGAGCTTTCTCAATCACTTAAAATTAATTTACTTTAAGCATTTTGGGATTAGCTTAGACAGCGGCGCAAATTGCATAAGTTTTAAGCTCCACTGAACATTAAGCCGTGGTGGTTCAAACAGTCAATAAGCCTTTAATTTTTTCCAAAATGATAACACTTATTAGGCTTCAAATTTACATCAACTTTGTTAGTTCAATGGATAATTTCCATACTGTTCCGTTTACATTTATAGTTAAATTACTGTTAATTATAACATAATTATAGCATATGAATAAATGATAAAAATGCATAATGTGCTTTACAATAACCTAATTCTAACCTATGATAATTGATTTTGTTACGTGTTTCAATAATCTCAATTTGCAAGTCAGTACAATGTTAGCTTACAGTTAAAGTTGTATCCGCCTTATGGACATTAAATGCCATTTTGATTTGTCGCAATTCAGCCTTCAAGCTACTCTGTGTTATTGATGTACGCGAAAACTTAGCTAAAAGTGTGCTGTTCGTCGCAACAGTTTTTTGTTAGATACATACGACCTAATGTCAAAAGTCGACGTTTTTTACTACTAGTTCTTCGAACACCGCTAAATCTAACAACTCAAGTAAGTACCTGTAGGTTTACGCTATTCTTATTGTTTTCGTATACATGTCCACTTATCGCACCATCTGTGGCTATTGAAGTTAACCGCCACATTAACACATACAAAAATTGATTCTTTGTATAAAATGTTTAAGGTCGAACTTGCCATTAATGGAACTTTTATAGTCCATCCACACTAAATGAATCAAGATGCACCTACCGATCGAATAATTAGCGTCGAGTAACATTAATTCCAAACGCAGATAATAGTTTGAAAATTCGCAACCTTCATTTTGGTACCAAAAGTAAAATAATCACATCTTGAGCAGAACACTAAATTAGTTGTATTCCAATATTAGAATTTTTAGACTTTGTATAAAATGTGGGCAGCATTCAATGCATTCATTTGAATTGTAAAATTTAGGAAATGCAGGAAACAAGTAGAATGGTTATTGTTGAAATGAATACAACCTGTTACCGCTACGCGCAGTCAGCTCTGATCTAATTTTAATATTTTGAAGGCAGCTTGTTCTTGTATAATTAAGTCGATTTTCTAGAGAAAACGGAAACAACAGAAAAACCCCACGCCGAGTTATATAATTTGTGGTTTTCCGTGATTACATAGAAGCATGCCCTTTTTAAACAAATTATACAAAGTTTTTCTGGTTGCATGTGATGGATCGCTGCATATGCTATATTTTTAATTTTGTGATTTTGTATTAATGCTACTTGAGCCGTCATCTGTGCCATTTACACTTGAGTTACAATAACTTTACGACTTGTACGTATACTCTGTATTTTAGAATAAGTCAATCATAAAATCTAGCATACAGGATTGTTTCGTGCTAAATTGACTGTACATTATTACTTGGTTTTACTCTACATGGGCCCGAATGATGTAGCTGTTAATTGGGCACCAACTGGCCTTCGGGGGAGGGGGTTGTGAGAGGGGTTCTAGAAAAGCAAATATACGACCCTTAGGGGTATACAAGTTGCTACACCTTTACTTAATACTTGTTCGTTTATTTGAAGGGTCCTTAAACTCCCTTGCCTGTATTTGCCTTTGAGCGTCAACTCATCTAAAGAAAATACAAATAAAGCATATTCGGAAGCTGGGAGAGAACGATTTACAAAATACGCGTTTAACTAAAAAGATACTTAATATTATCAATGATAAAGATTTATTCGATTTGAACAATACGTGCTAATTTGCAGATACAATTGTGAGCTTTTCCTTGTGAAAAGTCTATATGTACAATACGCTTTAAATAAGCATGCATTAACATTAATAGTCCTTCTTTAGCATAATAAACTCTACGCATTATTATTACCATCAGATCAGTCCTAGCTATTGAGTACTAGAGGAGAAATCAAGGGGGACTGCATTTATAATCTGTTTAACAAATTTTAAACTTACTACAGTTTTTTGTTTGCTTAAAATGCCATCGTAGCAAATATAATATTGTTGACAAAAGCTCCCTAGCACTATCAGAATTGACGTTAAATACTTGTATATTACACCCTTGTCATTCTTTTGCGCCGGAAATCAGTCTTACACTAACAGCTTTGAGTATCAATATCGTTACATTAACTATCAAACAGGTTTCCAACGTTCAATTGTTGCGTGTCGATTGAATTTGCAAGTCTCTGTGAAAGGACTAATGTTTAATAATCTGACATGATCTGGCCCGATCTTTTACTCTCCGTCGGTTTTAAAGGTTTTACGTCCGAGTCTTGCATGCTGTTTTTGTTTTCACGGATTGTGCGTCTAAATTTTCCTAATTTCGGGTTCAATGTCGTTATGTGCGTGTGAACCCGTACTTTGATCCCGCAATTTCAAATTTAAAACGGATGGCATGAATTTTATGGCTGGTTTTATGAATATGTGGTTTTGGGGTGTATCGCCCATAGTTGATATTTTATCAAAGTTGTGTAGATTTGTAAAAATCTGTATTATTATGTATTTTTTGATTTGAATACGAAAGACTGTAAACTCCCAAGATTTATTACCGTTTGTATTAAATGCACTGGATTCTTTCTTATTTCGATTCTTTTTCCTAATTTAATATCATATTGGAATAGAAATGTTATTAAGTATAAACTACCTAAGTCTCTTAATTCGCGCTAAAAACACATTTAACTAAATAAAATTAATAAACCTCTTTCTACCACTTAACGGGTCTTTAAGTAACGCGCAAGCGTTACAAGTTGTATGTAAAATACGTGTATAGTGCAGAACGCAACTTTCCTCGCTTAAAATAGAACCATGAATGCCATATTATCTAGTTTCCACAATAACCCACTAGAAAGCTTCAGAATTCGTGAAAAATAGATGAATTTTAAAATAATTAAAAACAGCATCCGTTCGTTTTGACTATTTTTGGAGAAAGATTGTACTTTCAATTGACATTTTGTGGTGCTGTGTGTAATGATTTTATGAACTTTGAGTGTTCCTACTGTAACGTATTTTTTTTCTAGTTACACTTCGGTCTTTAAAATAAAAATAAAACAACTATAATTTAAAATATTTAATTTGTGAATTACCGTCCAATAGAAATTAATACATAAAATTGATAATAACACATAGATTCTTTAACGTTTATACTCTAAAGTTAGTTACCAAGCTCTTTCGAGTTGTCAATTTGTTCACTTCATTATCAGCGTTCGAACGGGCAAGCTGTTCTACAAGTAAGTGGAGTCAAGATGGTCGTGTTTAAACACGTGGCCTCTAACAGAGTAAGGAAAAGAAAATAATTGATAAATTCTTGGTGTCTGGAGGTCGAGCATAACAGCGGTGGCGTGAGCATGATTTTCTATAAGCTTCGCTCAGAGCAGTTCAGTTTATCCCTGCAGGCCTAAGAAGATGGAAGCCCCTTTTGACATCATTAATACAGTTGGTATATATTAATTAAATAGATTATACTAATATTTTTCATCTTAGTGCAATATCTCCGATAATAACTTAAGACAATTTCTTAAGGCAATATTTTAAAGCAAGAACATATATGGTCACGTTTTATTTAATATAAAATGCAGTAACGTAGAAGGCAATTTCAAATGTGTTCCGTATATTTCAACTTCACCAATAAATAACATCAAATAAGGAAATTTTAGAGCTTAAGTTTTGTTAAAAAAAATTCATTCGAGCTGACGTTGGTTTTGTAAAATAATCGTTGTATTCCGAAGAACTTTGATGGTTATGGAAATTTCCGACAGCTGAGGTCAAGGTCCTATATCTTTCGTTCAAAGCAGTTTTGTAGCACGTGAGTGTACCTTACGATTTAGTCACTTTGAACATTAATTAAATTGCTATAAAGAATATAACATTAAGAATTTGAGTAACGTAAAAAGCTTTTAATGAAACAGCAAATTAAATAACAAATCTATTGTGTGTCAGAATGTTTACACGTACACAAAGTGTACATTTGGTAAAGCTGTAAATAACATCTTATGTCAGATATATAAAAAACATAGATTCAGTTGCCCTATCTAGACGTCATACGCCGTTTTAATTTAATTTAAAATATGTTTAAATATTTTGAGGTCATGAACTTGCATTTTTCATCGCCATGTGAAATTCGCGTATTTACTGTTAAATAAAAATAAATTAGAATAATTACATTCTACAATATTAGCACTTTGATAATTCAATTTTATTGTAAAGGTCAACGAAGTACTTCATTGATTTAAAAAAATTTATGTATTATGAGTAACTTAGAAATTCCAAGTCAATATACTTAAATTTTATAGAAAAGATCCATTCAGAGATCTTCCTAATTTTGAATGCAAAACTTCACTAGTCTATTTCTGTTCTAGAAAAATTATTAAGAGAAAATTTTATAAAGATACAAACTTAAATATTGTAGTTACATATATTCAGAAAATTTATCCAAATAGAATCTATTTTGTTTTGAATGACTTTTTATTATTTAGAATTCAAAAAAAAAAGTTTTACAAGTCATCCCTGATTAGAAATAGAGTGTGATGAAAACAAATTTCCTCGGTATATAATTTAGAAGCCTAAATTCGATTATTTTATTTTTGGCAAATATTTTTGAGGACACAAATGGTGTCCATGTTGTACCTTTGTTTGTCTTCAGGTCAAGCCGAGACATCTGTATGACATCTGGTGTTTGAGGTCTTGGTAAGTGTGTTTTAAAGAGTGAAATTCAGGTTTTATGGCTATGTTAGTGGTGTTAAGATAAGGTTTCCGCATTCCCCTTATACAAGCACAGTTAAATTTTGTCGGTTATTGTATTAAAAAATACGGTGGCGCTCATTAAATATATTTTTGGTCTTTTAACAACCCATGACCCAAGCTCATGATCTACCCAGAGCTAACATTCGACTAGCCGTTTATGTCTTAAGAATTTTTCTTTATCTCAAGCCTTTCTCCAACCAACTTTACCTTGGGCTTACATTAATAAGAAGAAATTCTCGACCTTGTGATATCAGGTTAGGGTTTAGGAAATTTAAAGGTGTAATTTTTTTAGCTGATAGTCACAAGGATAAAGTTAATAATAGAAAAAAATCAAGCAAGAAATTATTAATTTTTTACACTACAATGACAACTTTCTAAACTCTCTCAGAGCGGATCATGTAGGTGTGATAATCTATGTCCTGTTTTTTAGGTAACCAAAATGTTCAAGAAGAATGTAGACTGGCTTGAACTGGCTGCAGCTCAGACAAGTTAAACCCTGAGCAATTAAGGAATCTATACAACACACTATGGCGGTACAAGCCGGAAGTACAGATATCTGAGACGGTCGAGGGAGTAGTGCCAAAGGCAGTCGTTGAGGTACTAACTCCCATTACAAGCGTAGATATCGCAAAGCGGTTAGCCCGCACAAAACAGTCTACGGCCGATGGTCCTGATGGTGTTTTGGTGAAACACGTCAGGAGCTCTGGCTGACAAGAAGTCATCTGTCTACTGTACAACTTCTTCATGTTGGCAGAAAGACAACCTTCATCGTGGAGGATGAACCGGACAATGCTAATTCTCTAGCAGTGTAATGACGATAGGAGGGCCGAGAACTATTGACCCCTTACCATTAGCTCCATCCTGAAATGTTTGTATTGATGTTTCATAGACTCAAAGCTCGGGCAGTATTAACAGTTTACTCCTAAGCAAAAAGGCGTCGTCTCCGAGTCGGAGTACATTAACAATGTGTGCATCCTATATGAGTTGCTGCGGCACTCAAGCAAAGCGACATCAGCCTGGTTGCAGTGCAAATCGACATCGCAAAGGCTTTCGACTCGGTATCCTATTTGGCAATTGGGGTTGCACAGCACGCTAGAGGTCTTCCACTGTAGGTGGTACGTATGGTGAAAGACGGTTATAGGAATGTGCACACCGAAATCAAAATTCGAAATTAGAAGATCGATCTCGTTCTTCAGACGGGGCTCAAGCAGGGTGACTCCCTATCACAACTCTTATTCAACCCTGTAATGGAGTCTTTACTGTTTGACCTGCAGGAGCAATCCGGATACCCCATAAGTGGGGACACACACGTTTCTTGCCTGGCCTTTTCTGACCACTTGATCCTCGTCGCGGGCACAGTATCAGAGGCAAAAGGTCAGATCAGGCGCGTAGGTATGATAATGTCGGCGCAAAATAGCGCTTGCTTCCGTCTAGTACCAACGAAAAACTCCTGGTGACTGACCCCGGGTTGAAAATAGAAAACGGAGATGCGATCTCGTTCAAGGGCCGGGGATCGGTCCTTACCTACCATAGTGTACAAATATCTCTTTTGGTGGGGATAAATATAGAGAGCGTCAGGGCTATCTTTGCTGCAGCGCTAGTGCGAGTAAAGCGACAGGCACTCCAGCCCCGCCAAAAGGCAGAACTCACCTCCATACACTTAATTCCCCACCACGTATATCAATGGGTGGTAGCAGTCACACCCTTAACTTATTTAAGATCATTATATCAGGAACTGCGGGTAGTTCTTCGAGAAATTTATCACTTACCACCGCAAACTACGAACGGACTACCATACTATGACAAGAATGACAGAAGATTAAGGTCTCCTAAATTGGACTCAATCGTTGTTTCTAGTACATTAAAAGCAGGACTTAAGTTCCTGGGAAGCGACGATCCCGTTAACAAAGCCCTGAAGTGGGAACCAAGTTAGAGTTCAGCTGATGAGAATGTCTGTTGCATGCAGGCTCTTATGACCCGTCTCCGAATCAGAGATCGATTTATGGAAGAAGCGGTTCAAAAAAGACAAGCTTACGAGGTATGCCGCTCAAAGTTCTTAAGACAAGGAGGTCGCAGCGCTCACCGGCGATAAAATTGCGAATACATAGCTTAGCTACTCAACGCTCCTGAAATCATTCAGACAAATCTGCGGCGCTTAGAATGAGAGCTAATTCATCTGCTGACAGGGTAGCCATGATGAGGACGTTCCCCCCAGGCGGACCACAACTGTCACAGGCGTGGGCCTCAGTTGGAGACGCTGGGATACATCCTAGGCAGTGCATTCAGACGAATAGCAAGAGGATCCTCCGCCACTACGAGATTTGCGACCTTGTTGTAGGTGAACTTCAAAAGCAGCAGTCAGGGGAATCGCAAACGAGGAAACCGACGTTACGCCGACCCTCGGGCGGAAATCTCAAATCCGATCTGTTGATACAAAACCAACGAGAGGTCTTCGTGGGTTGACGTAACAGTACGCCACGAGGACAATGATTACCTAACTCAGTGACGAACATCGAAGATCGTCAAATATGTCCAACCATACCGCCCTCCTTATAGATTTAGGAGTCCTGACACATGTGATAGGAGCGAGAGGAGCACTGTCCAAGGAGACGGCTAAAGCCCTAACTCAACTGGGCACCATCGATTGAAAAACGCTATTGACAATGTCGTTGATAACGCATCGCAATACCATAGAAGTCTACCATGAGTTATAGATCGCTCCTCTCCGTCGAAGGAATCCAGGTTGAGAATATCGGCTATCGGCCTGACCTTAAAAACTTCACACATTAGCTCTCCAACATTATGTGTATCTTAATCTTGACGTGTGTTGTTTATTAGTTGGTTAGGGTTTATCCGGGTATGATGCCCTGGAGCGTCATTAACCCTTATAGACATGGCGTTATCTATTTTAATTGTACAGTTTCTTCCTTTTGGTTACTATAGGTCTATTGGTGGGTACTACAAAACTGTAATATTAGACTTAAGGTTTTTAACGGGTTTATCTAGAAATACTAGAGATGCTAGTCGGAATGTGCCCATTGAGGCTGTTACGGAGGCGGGCGAGGACACGACACCCCCGTGGCAACGTCCACGCAGTTTTTTCTGGTCGCTGACGCTCATCACGTCAGGCCAATAGCCATTCCCTTCGAGGACACTTTAGCGGCTAATATTTCCAGTCCAAGTCGCACATTACTCTGGTCCATGTCTGAAGTGTTGATGGTGGGATATGAGCTAGGCATGCGCTCGAGGATACACAAAGGCAGCTAATCCTCACAGATATACAAGTCGTGCAGATTACGGGGTCACTCTTCCAGCAAGTTCATCAGCACATAATATGTTGTAGAATATAATCTTGTATGAATTTATATTCGTTAGAGTCGTTTGGATGTACGCAGGTTCACCGTCCTCCGGCTTTGATGTCTACTGATCTTTTTAGTGCGTTGTTGATGTCTTTTGCACGTTGTACGGGGTTTTAAAATGGTCAATTGGAGGTATTGGTGTAACTGTCCTTTGTCGCTGCTTGCATTCACGCTATTTGGACTGATAGATGACGCAGTTGGTCCTGAGATTGGTAATGACCTTGGTGGTGGTGAGTTAAAAGCTGCTGTGGCGTAGCACATCGTTTCGGTTTCCGAGGTAGCTTGCAGTCTGTGATTGCTACATCTTCATATTCTTTTTTTTTGTGAGGGCTGAGCGTATTTTGTTGTAGTGTTAGTGGTATCAATAGCATCATGGTCGAAGTTGTTAATCCTGATGAATGCGCGAGGTCCCACGCGTTCTTCGATATTGAGTTAGTTAACTCTTGTAATTTCATCCTCTTCTATTCTATCACGAACTGTTGGAGGTGAAACTGTCAGGCGGTCGTCTTTGTCTTTCACAAAATACACCTCCGTTCAGATGAGAGGTAAAATGGAGGTCCCGTGTGTGAGTGTTGTCACGCACGCCTGAAACAGCAAAAGTTCGGCAAAATTCCAAATTCTCCAAGTAAAAAAAAACTCGCTTCCTGACCAATGTAGTACCTTCGGGCTGAGCATTGGAAAAAATCTCATGTAAGGTCGTTTTTGTTATCGTCTTGGTCGCCTCTTCTATTGTGATGTCAATGAATGCAATCTTAGTAAAGGTAACCGAGCGGTATACCTTAGGTGCAATACTCAAATGTACGCCTCCCGTCTTTTAAATGGCTTATTTTCCTTTTTGAGAGCATACGTGTCCAAGGTGAGGGTGGAATCTCTATAAATCTTCAAAGTTGCTTTATGAACGATGTGTCTCCTATCAAAGTCGAAGTTGAATTCAAAGAATTTGCAAAAATGGTGCTGCTTTTATGCTATTTGGCGTTAGCCAATAACTGTTTAGCTTCTATTTTTGGAGTGGAGCAAGGGTATAGTCATGCTGGGTGATAAATATGTAAAAATGCTTATTGTGGCCGCATGCGCTTACTATAGGGACAATTGAATGTGGTGGATAGTGACAACTATTCCAGGCTGTAGATAAGCGCAGAATAGTGTTGGAGCTTCCAAGCTTTTGAGAAACTTTAGAATGAGCTCCTTGTTATGCAAATTGCATCTCTGTCTATATCCTTGACCCCAATAACGTTTAAAGGTGATAGCCAATGAGATTACAGAGCTTTATGAAAAATCGTAGTAGTAAAAAATTGCTGCATTAAGAAAATGTCAACTTAGGTATTTTCGTATGTTTGTTCTGTCGGCGGTACGTGTAGTTCGATACAAGGAGGTAAATTGGAGTTTTTAGTATTTCGGTTTTTGTGTTCTGTCGGCGGCACGTGTAATTCCATACTGTTGTAGTTCTTTTGGTAACCATATACAGTACTGTTGTTCCAGCAAGACAAATTTTACGAGCATCCTAAGATTTAAATTTTCCATAGAGAACTAACAGTTCTTCTTTAGCTGGTTACCGTTAGTTCCGGTTAACACTAGAAAACCTGCAGTAAAATATTAAAAGAAAAACACCTGCAGTGGGTGTCTTCTCCATATATCTTAAGAGAAACGCTTCTAAGCGTAAATTTAAATTACGTTTCAGAATGATAAATTACATTTAAATTTTTGTGACGTAAAGCTTCAAGAGCTTTAAATTCATCTCGGAGCACAAAACGGAGAACAAAAATGTGTTTTAAGAAATTATTAAAATAGCAATTATTTTCTGATGAACAAGTAAATGCTAAACCCTTGCTTTTTAATCAAATATAAACTACTTAACAATTTCATGGTTTTAAAAATTAGACCGTTGTTGCTTAGTGCTACAATTTGTATGGTAGGCGGTCTTGAAGGTAATGAATGCCTCCACAGCGTTAGAAATTCTATTCTTTATTCATAAATAAGCTTTAGATACTCATCAAGAATTTTCATTTAGTAAAGTTACAGTTTCTCTTTTCGGAACAAACCCCGCAGTTGGACTTTACAAAGTCCTTTTGGTAGTATTTTTATTTCAGGTCACGGTTTTTACCATGAAAGCAATCTTTCACATTCCAGTTTCTACCCTGACGTGTTATAGCTATGCATAAAAGTTCTGAAACCGGTAAGAAATGGCTCTTGGTATTGTTACAACTACCATGGTCTACAATTTTTTAAGTTCATTGGTCTAAGTTTTCTTCTTATACAGTTTGCTTGGGATGAGTACAGAGTTCTCCCATTTAAGTTATTATTTTCTTACATTTTTTGTAAATGATAAGCGATATTTAGTTTCCACCTTTTATTTGCTGGATATGAAGAACGTATACGTCCTCACCCGAAAACTATTATTCTGCGGTACTCTGGTTGTTTGGGTTCACCTTGCTAATGCTTCATAGTAACAGTGATAACATTTAATTACAAGTTAAAATATTGATTTGGACTTACAATACATTAACATTAAAGGCATGAGACGCACAGGAAACATCTATAACTCTGTGTGCGTAATTAAATTGCAAATGTATTTAACACTAGAACGAGTCTCTATGTTGAAGCTTCACTGCCTAGACCTGGGTCTGGTTTTGTGTACATGAAGTTGTTCATGGTAGTAGGTATCTCTGGCGCGGGTTACGTTGAAAGCATTGCGGAGTCTCGTGACGTGATTGCAGCCAGATCACCTTTGGTACCAGTCAGCTGGTGGGCTGACGCTGGCGTACGTAGGTTTGCTTGGTTGGTAGAAATTAAAGCGTACTGACGGCGAAATGTTCGCAATCCTGGCATGCTTTATGACGACACCTGCTCTAGGAGGTAGCCCTAATGGTCGTCACTTTGGTAGTGGAGTGCCGCCGGATCTAAACTTTGCTATGGCGGGATCTTGTCCGTAGTATTATAAAAGTTCGCTTCATTTTATTTTATTGTACTTTATGGCCACAATAAGATAATCTGAAGAAAAACCCTCAGTACACGTGGGACTTGATCACTTACGTCTTGCACTATTCTTAAGTTCCCTCTAAGGAGTTTGGTGGTTTTCTTGAAGAGTGAACTATAAGTAGTAGTTTCCTCTAGCGCTTGGAGCTCCTTGTATACTGAGGTTTGCTTATATTGTAGGTTTGGCCATTTGATTTGTATTTCGAGTTTCAGATTGAATCTCTATATTGAGGCTTCACTGCGTATACCTGGGTCTGGCTTTGTGTAACTGAAGATACTCCCTCTGGCGCGGGTTACGTTAAAAGCAATGCGGAACCTAGTGACGTAATTACAGTCGGATTTCCACATCTTCGGTACCTAGCGGTCGGTGAGCTGACACCGCCGTACGTCGGTTTCCTTTATTGGTAAAAATTAATGCGGATTGACGGCGGAATGTTCCCGGTTCTGGCATGCGTGATGGCGTTACATGTTCTATGAGGAAGTTCTGATTGTCGTGGCAAATCCAAACTGAGTATTGGAGGGATCTTGTCCGTAATATTGTTAGAGTTCAAGTAATTGCAGTCGAATTTTCACATCTTCGGTACCTAGCGGTCGGTGAGCTGACACCGCCGTACGTCGGTTTTCTTTGTTGGTAAAAATTAATGTGGATTGACGCGGAATGTTCCCGGTTCTGGCATACATGATGACGTTACATGTTCTATGAGGAAGTTCTTATTGTCGTGGCAAATCTAAAATAAGTAATGGAGGGATCTTGTCCGTAGTGTTGTGAGAGTTCACTTAATTTTATCTCATTAGATTTGGTGGTCACAATGAAATAATCTGAACGAAAACCGTGAGGCTTGGTGACCCTCATCTTGCACTATTTTTAAGTTCCCTCGCAAGAACTGCAATATAAAATATCATACAGGACAATTGCTTACAAACTTTCCATTGTATAATTCAATAATCTTTTCCTTCTGCTTGTTATGATATTTTGTGCAGACAAGAAAGAAAACAGTAAAGTAAAGAAAATCGCCCACACCAAATACCGCAACAAAACCTAGAAGGGTAGAACAGACATCGAAAAAAATTGGATTCCGGACTAGCTCAAAATATCTCAGAGTGGGGTGGGTCATACAGAAAAAATTGGAAACTTAAACTAGTATTTTATTCACAAACCGTTAGTTAGACATAGTACAAAAAGGAATATTTACAGAGACCAACTCGAACATTTACGAAATCCTCCTGTTATAACGTAATATAAACAAAAGTGTCACTTTGCATATAACACAATATAAAAATATGTATTTCAGCAAATATCGATTATAAAATCTCAGAATCTAATAAACATGTGCCAATATATTTAACATTTCTAACCCTAAATATATTCAAGAAGAAAACTAGACATAGTATATACAAAAGTTTTACATGCTCCGTGAAGTGAATTTCGTAAAAGTAAGAACGTAATAGTTAATTTAAATAAGGTAACCCTAACTGAAATTAACAAAGTGTTCACTTACTCTAAATTATCATTTCGTAAACAAGCTGTCGACTTTAGCATTACCTTACAAAAAAAGGAAACAGTAGAAAGTGCTCTTACGCGAGTTTTGGTTTTTACTAATTGCGACTTTCAGAATAATTACATAATCGCTTGTACACCGTGCAGACGGTTACATATTGCGCAACCACGAGTAAGCAAGCTAATGCGCTTACGTAGTTAATAATCATCCGAAGAAGTGTCTATCTTTTCCAGCATCACCAGAAAAAGGAAAACGGAATAAATGTGTCTTAAAACACGCTGCCGGCCTTAGGTACTAACGTAAATGATTTGGAAGTGCGCGCTGCACTGATCAACGGACTGGATACCACTAAGTACACTAAGTACAACAAACCATCTTAGAACCGCGACTGACAGCGTTCCCTTTCGGTAAAAGGACGTTGTATACAATCCTCTTTCCAAGGCTCAGATTGTATTTATTAGGATTGACCAACGTATTTCAAAACAATTCCCAGCGATGAAACGTTAAATATTCTGCAAACATCGCCTGCTAGATATTTTCCCAACTAGCAGCTGCAAAATATTCCTCGAACAATAGCCAATAACGCAAACAAAAGGTCTTGGTATACAAAATGACTTCCACCAAACTTTGCTACCCGCATCAGAAAGCGACGTATGTTTAAATGGTCAGGTAAGTTAGCAAAAGTCTATGCGGTATTATGACGTAAAATGTATAACACGTTGTTTAACTGTTCTATCAACGAAAGCGATATACTATATCGAACTTACAATACCTAGAATGGAATAAGAGGGACGCTTTTATTGCCCATAAACTTGCGCGAGTAAAACGCCTACATTTTAAACAGTACAACGCGTTTATAGAATTTCTTAGTACTATTAAAGCTTTTATACTTGCGATGCAGGTACTGGATGTATTTTAAAGAATAAACTATTAAAAGCGATTTGACGATAAACAAGTGTTTACTCTTTTTAACGAATTTATAAAGAGGCGCTGTTTAACGATAAGCAAATATGTCAGGAACTATTATGAAATATATTCCAAGTATTACCATTGTACAAAACACTAAAGGAAATTTCATCGGACGTTTTAGATAGGTGTTTATTTCAGCTAGGAAATAATACAACTTATTTAATGAAAGATTAGAAATAATATAAAAATCGTGCAATCGTTTGAATATTTTAGAAGGCGGTTATGAATACGAAGTATAATGAGGTGGTTGAAAATAAAAATTTACATACCGCATGCAAAAATCAATGGCTTTAGAAAATTTAACGTAACACGCTCTTTCCTTAATTCACTAACAAATGTTTATTCTCTTGCTTCTTGCGACCATCTTTGATGCGTAGTCTACATTTTACATGTACTTATTTGAAACATTACTGTTTATTTGTAGTATTTAAATAGATAAAATAGTGCTACGCGTGAACTATTTACTGCTACTGATGAAATATTGCGTTAAAACAATTTCAATTTTGATTTGCTCTTAATGGGCGGGAAACTCGAAACAGCAGTGGTGCGGGAGTGGGGTCCTGGAGTAAATAAGAAAGAATATGAAGAACAATAAAGAAATACAAAAATGATAAATAGCACGATTTTAAATTAAAAATTCTATACTACATTAACACTTACCATGAAAAGTTTGTTATTGTCAATATTGAAGGGCGCCAATCAGTTTGTCACTGTAAGCATTGTGCTATGCTTTTCTATGTGGAAGACTATTATTCCGTATAAAACTACCTTGCTTTAGTTATACTACCTTCAGTCCTCAGTACGTTTCTCGCTTAAACTAAAATACTTCTTTCAGATATGGCTAACACTGGGGTAGTTGGATATTTTTGCAAATCCTAACTACCTGTATCTTAAATAATTAAAATAAAAGTAAATCTATAACGTAACATCTATTAATAGAAAAGCAACTACATTACTTTTGAACATATAAATATACCTTTCTAAACTCTAAAAAAAATTTAAAGGAGACAACGTAATCAATCAACAAAACTAATATAATCCGCATTTTCTGCTTTCCTATTTAATTGTTACAATAGTAAATCCCAAATAAATAGTTATATCGCTCCTCAACCAAGGAAATAGTTCAATACCAACATTGCACTATAACCTTTTTCTTTCAACAATATTTTACATTTAAACTAGGGAATCAATCGGAAGAATACCGGTTAGAATTAAAATTTCAATTAATAGCATAAGTTATATTTTGAATATTTAAAACTTACATGTACTTAGATATTTTGTGTAAAGGGTTATCAAAAATTTGGAGATACGTAGAAAATACGTTAAGAAAAAGGGAAAGATTCATTGAACGTTCAACGAAACATTCAATATAATACACAATTTTTTTTGCTGGTTATAAATTATGGTAATGAACAAATTCAATATTCATTTTAATTTTGATTCAAGAGTTCTCAAATAGCATATGACAGTACGAAAGTCTAGAATTGGAAATTGTACATATTTCTTAGCTTATTATACAAATTTTTACGAATTTTGTTTATCTTATTCAGGTACATGAAGTGTTAGAGGGAATGGGGTAAATATTCTTAGTTATCATATCGTCGTTCACTTTGTGCGTGGTATAACTGAGGTAGTCGGGTTATAAATTTTATTATGTTGTTTTTAAAATAGTTTTAGATATTTTATAGGCAAGAGACAAGGCGATCGGCAGGTAATTGATTGTAAAAAATTAGGCGATGATATGGTAGCAATATATAATGCTGTGATAAGGGGTTGTTTAGGGGTATGTTGAGTAGTAAGGGTCGAGTAGTAACTGTAAACAGCAATGGAAATCAGAAAACTGCATTTATTTAGCAGGAAAATAAATAATTCGCGCATTATGTAAATAGCAAGTATTTAACACACTTTATATGGTATTCCTCTTAATCTTTTTTGGGAATTAAACCACTCATAGTTTTTAAAATCATCTTTATTTGCGTTTCGATCCATTACCTAGGATCGTTGTCAAAATAATAAAAACTTCAAGTTTGACATTTATGACATAAATTGAAGGTGACTTTGATTTATTGATGTTCAAAATATTTGGTTTGAGTACACTAAGCAAAAATTTTTAAAGTTTAAAAGAATTATTGCCTTCAATTTGTGTTGCGGCCTGGGAGTATTTATTTATTTATTTACCCTATATATGGACCGTAATTAACTTTAATTAATGCCAGTAAGCATATCCTTCAATAATAGAACGCGTATTCGGCAGAGAAATAATCATACATGTAATTAAACTACGTTGAAAAGTGTTCAACAAGTTTATAAAATAAATACGCAGAAGATAAGATAAAACCAAGTAAATCCTCATGCAATTACGTTTGTGATAACGAAGTGTTTTTATAAGAAAACGCACTTTCAAAGATGAGTTTAAAATAAATACATAACCGAAATCAGCAATCGTGTTACATCATTTATTTTTGTACAATTCTCCAAAAGCTTTATCTACACAAAACAACAAACATAAGTTAAAAGTTCAGCAACGATAACAATTGAAACAATAGTAAATAATAGCAAGATATGAAGCTCCAAAACAGTTTTATCAGAAATCAGCTTGAAAATATACTAGGTATGTCCAGAACAAGTATGGTTGGTCACAACAATTTGCAAGACTCCTTGGAAAACCAATCCAAAGGTAGAGGGATAAAGCTATATAACGCCCAAAAGTGATAAGAAACAGTCAGTTTCAATTTGAAGCACGTCAAATCCACAACACTTTTAATCAAATATTTACGCGTCAGATAAATAAAATTTGTATTATAGTGCAAAACAGTGCTGTGTAAGAATTGCGTTAGGAATATATGAAGAACTTTTGACGTTTTTGCAGAAAACGGCTTCTAATTCGCGTCGAAGACAATTCTAATACTATTCTAATCCGCGTCTAAGGCAATTCTAATCCAGGTTCCAAAGGCTGGTATTCTAACCCACTTCTAATACTATTGTAATTCGCGTCGAAGGCAATTCTAATACTATTCTAATCTGCTTCTAATACTATTCTAATCCGCGTCAAAAACAATTCTGGTCCACCTATAACACAATTCTAAATTTATAATGCTAAGAAACCAATGAATTCCAAGTGGTATTTAAGGGAAGAGGTTCAATGAGTATGCAGAGTAAAGCACGAGGTGAATTTTAGAAACAAGGGGTAACCGTACTGAATCATTGGTTCAAACATAAGAAGTACAAAGCAGAGCATTGGTTTTTGATTGAAGATAACAAGGGGGTGTTGATCCACAGCACGCAACAACTCATCAAAATGTCACAGGTCAGAGATACCTAGTTGTAAGAAACCTTTTCAAATTTAAATTTTAACACTGAATATATTAATTTTCTCTAAAATTTGTAAGGAGTCAACAAAAACATTTTGAAACTTACGCTATACTCATAAAAGGGTCTCGAACGTTTCAGATTTTTTTGTAAAAGGTGTTGTTTTTGGTGACTTTAATTTAAATTAAAAGGATATAAATTTTGGGATATATAATCCATATAATATTAATTGATTGAAGAGTGTATTTAAAGGATTACAAAAAAATTATGAAGTGTAAATATTATTTTCTTTCATTATATTCGTTTTATCGACTCAAACAAGTTACTATAAAGGGGTAAATGAAAATTGATCATCGTACCGTTGTGCACTCTGTGTAAATTAAAAAGGGCTAGCCGTGGCATAGTAAAATTAGAACTATAGAGAGAAGCACAGAGGCATTCAGATGGACGTTTATTACATCCGGCTGCTTAAGGTGGGGGAGTACTACAGTAATATATATATATATATATATATATATATATATATATATAGTGGTTTTAATAGATCAAAAATAAATATAAGCAAAGCAATTTCAAAACACCCTGTATAAAGAAACAACCAAAAATTACGGGCGAAAATTATATTAGTTAATTCATTTTAAGTATCTGGTATTAACGAAATTTAAGTAGGTTTGCTAAGAAATTAAATGGTAGAATCCAATGCCATTAATTTATTAATTAATTTGAATTTAATTGACCGATTATAAGTTAAAAACCCGGTAATACCAAAGATGAGACGCGTTGCTAGCGTACGAATATATCAGGAGGGTTAAAATACGTGGAATATCCAACTCAGAGAAGTGTTATTTAAAATGTTACGATTGAAAACCTGCGTATTTTTCTAAAGGTCAAGTTCTGCTTAAATTGTGTAGATAGCAAATGGTTACAGAGAATGTCGGATAAACCGTCGCTTATATTCACGGGAACTGCTAATGAGGGGGTTATTTAACGCACGCAGACAGTCCACGTGTGTAAACAGTGAACAAACAAGGATACCGATTTTTCAACCACTCAAGCAAGGTTAGACTGAGACGTACAAAACGTATAAGCATGCGACCACAATAGTAGAGGAGGGATTTGAGAAACGTCATTAAGTCTACGATTGGTCGATATGTTAGTTCAACTTGGCATAGACACGAGGATAGTGTAGCGTGATTTTTTTGAAATTTTATAACGAGCTATTGAAATTCGCAGATTTGAAATTGGGATTGAGTGCAAAATTGTGAGAATGTGTTGTTGTGAGCGGGATTTCAGATAACTGGGGCCTGAGGTTACAGTCGAAAGATATATATAATATATATATATAATATTATATACTGGTCATCACCATGCGACGCTATTATATTGTCACGAGTTTATACCAGAAAACCATATACCACGACACTAACATTTAAAACACTTATAAGATAAATTAGTCATATAAATAAAATTATCTTTAAACTTACACTGTACTACACTGTTTACAGTGTAAGTTTAAAGATAATTTTATTTATATGACTAGAGTTTTATCTTATAAATTGTTTTTTAAATGTTAGTGTCATTAATTTATTATGGTTTTCTGAATTACTGCTTTTAACAAATAAAGCTCGCATAGATTGTAAGTAACACCAGTTATATAAATTTGTATTATAACGAATGTTCATAGGTCATGATTAAGGGAATAAATTACCCGAAACGTCGGCAAATTTATAAATGAGCGTTTTTCTTATTAATTAGTGGACGAACATATTCCCAAAGAAGAAAATCAACAACTAAAGAATTTATATTATTTATATATATAACGTCCGATAACACAGCTGGAATATATATATATATATATATATATATATATATATATATATATACTCTAGAGAACTAGGACTCGCTCTCTTGTCTTTTAACTTCGTGTCTTATTATTTCTATCGTCCCGAAAGCACATATGAAAGTTAAACATGAGTTGTAAGTGTTAACAAATAATTTAACGTGTATTGCTTAGTGATAGCCTCTAAATTAATTAAAACGCGGTTAATGTGCCGAGATTATCTTATTGAGGTATCACTTATAATTTTTAATCAACTCGTGTCGGGACATTAAGTAACGTAGATTACTGTGAAATGAAATTTGGAATTTGGTTACACCGAGCAGGCGTTGGCGGATCAACTGAAATGGAAGTCGTCTAGTAATTGAGAGAAACATCCTGCCGATCAGATAAAAAATTACATGGCATCATCTACAGAGCGAAGATCTTCTAGAAATTCCAGGTAACGATTTAACATGGTGATTCCTATAAACTGTAAATATTGGGGTGGCGTATGAGAGTGTTTTTCAAGGTAGTGTGAATTATTTGAGTATTGAATAGAATTTGTGTAAATAACTTTATTACGGTATTCAACTAGAAATTGAAGGTGTCTAGAAAGCTTCTAAACGTTTCATCAGAACGTGAAATTTTGTGAAGAGTACATGGCTTTGTTGTTTTTTTTTAGTTTTAGAGTATGCAAAGTACAAGGGCATACATTAATTGGGTTATTATGAGCTCACCGTATCCCACAGTTTACGTAGAGTATTAAAATAAATAAATAAATTATAATGAAGGAATTTTAGAGAAGGTATTATTCAAGGTCCATTTACTCCGAGTACATTTTATGTGGTTGATGATTTAAAAATTAAATACAGGACATTACAAAGTAAAATTTACTGAAGTGTAACGTGAACAATAAAATAATAATGAATTGCATTTGTAAATAGGAATAAATAAAAGATTGTATGTTTGTTGTATTTTGTGGTTTTATTGGGCGTGTGCGTGAATGATAGGATTTATGAATGAATATAGCTATCCAAAAGGAGGTCCTAATGAGCTAGCCGGAAGCAGTTGAAGAAGGCCATTCAACCGAGGAAGAGAGGAAAACGGGTAAGCAATATCTTTTTTAACTTTTTTAAATTTTTGGAAATTTTTCTATTTTCGAATTTGAAAATATTATATTATTTTCGAATATATTTTTGTTGGTGAGGATTTTATCCGAGTTCCACGGCAATATATATATATATATATATATATATATATATATATACATATATATAGGCATATATTGACGTGATAATGAGGTCACAAGAAGTCACTGAACGCCAAAAACTGTGAAAAAAAAAAAAACAGAGAAAAGTAAAATTTTGCAATATTTAATATTAATCCTGCATAAACATAAAAGTGTATTTCCTTAGCACATACATGTATTCCCATGTAAAATCTTAGATACATATAGTGTTGTGAGATACTATTTAAAAAGAAGCTCAACGTGTATAACTTACGTTTATAAATCATAAAAACGAAGCCTATCTTTAAAATTAACATTCAGTGATTGTGTTCATTCCGAATCCGTGTGTAAATATTCTATAAAACACGTTTTGTTTACCATAAAACAAGTTTTACAGCATTTATTAAAAAGCAAATAGTTTAGAATCACGGAGTTAATTTACGTTAATAAAAGAAAGAGTAAAGCATTCATTCTAGAACTGTTTTTAAAGTTATTAAATCAGAAATTTAATTATCATGTATGTATACACGTCTCAATTTAATATTTTTGTAAGTTTCAATAATAACAATGGTAAAATAATTTGAATTAAGGTTCTACTTAAGTTTGTACACGATTATCAGATCTGATCCTCATTTAAATCATACCAGACAAAAATATTGTTTAACTATTAATTGTTTGATATCACTAACACATGTAAATTTATTTAATTTTTCTATTATTGGGTTAAAGTTATTTGTTATATAGTAGGTGCCTTCTGATGTTAATACGTTTTATTTTTTAAAAACGATAAATTAAAAATTTTAAATAATCCACTCCTATAGGGCTTCTGCATCTTCCCTAAAATCAAACCTTCTAAATACCTGCTAGAAGAGACGGTGGCTTCCAACTTTACTTTATTTAGTGTTTTGTTTCACGAAGAATATTTCAACCCTACCTTTGTCTTGATCTCCCGTGAGACAATAGCCGAGATAGCCGCCGGCGCAACAAGTTTCTATAGTTCCATCCGGCACACGTAAAAAGTTCATGTCCTTATGAATTCTTAGTCGAATTAAAAACAAAAACCGCTACATTGGTACAACAACGTGGGGCTAAAAATGAAAACTACTACATTAACGCCCAACAATTTGGGGCTTGAACTGAGTACAATTTACTTACCCCATGTAAATAATAAAAAACCAATTTGCAAAATTTTCACCGCATCGTGGGCTCGAACTGGAAAAACAAAAATTAAGACGGTTACTTACAGTCTTAACATTTTTCAAGCGGTCCGTGCTAGGAATCAAACCTTGAACATAGGACTTAGTATCATATGCCGCAGATCCGCAGGTCTAGGTTTTAGCAAACAGATCTCAAAACTGTCAACTTTTTTCCTGATCAACTTACAAAACACAAATACGCATGTGTAATTTAGGTATACGATGAGCTCCAAAACCAAGCTGACTTTTAAAACTACAAAAGTGAAAGCAAAAGTAGCTGATCCACCCGCATGCTGTCACATAATCCCTGAATCGTTTAGCTTGAAGGATACGATACCTTTCAAAGTTAGTCTTGGACTTCCTTATGGCGAAGTACATGTAAAAGATCGTTTTTTGTGCTCGTACGATTATCGCTTACCTATTAATGAATCTAAATTACAGTTAATTTTAGTAATTTAATCGTCAAACGATGTCGCATTGCAGAAAAATATTCCATTCCACGTCGATGGTTGTTTTTCAGTTTAAAATATAAATGACAATTAATTTGAATAATGACTAAATACCGGAAACGTTTATAGCAAAGCATACACAATAAAATACAAATTAGGAGTCTCAAAAAAATAAACATAAATCCTTCTCTAATTATGAAATGACATCGCTTTGTTCACGCTTGGCAGTTTGTATAAAATGGTTATCACAATTATGATGTAAAGGGAATAAATTGTCATCCAAGCTCTTGGTTCAACCCTAAAACATTATGCAAACCTTTTCGTTTTTTATTCGTTGGTTGTGGAATAATGAATAACCTCCGTTACTCGAAATATTCTAGTTTATCCTCTTTAAGTTAAAGCTTAAATTAAAATGAATTCTCATGGTCCTGTAATCTTGAAAATAGTACCTTTTCTGCAATCTCGTCAAATTCAGGTTTAATAAATTTTAAAAATGGTGGTTGTATTTAAAACCCGCTGCAAAAACGTAGGAACATCCAATTTTATTCTATATAAAGGTTGAGCTATTCTGAGGGGGTCAGTGTTCAAAGGATGATAGTTAATCGTGATCAGAAGTTTGTGAACTAAGGTTATAAGGCAAACCTTGGAACACGATTTTCAACGACCTGTTTCTGTGGTTCATGTCTGTTAGTGCAGAGCTAAATTCAAGAGATAAATACACTTACTCCCAACGAATCTGCCAAAACATTTGTCGAAGAGAAATAAAGTAATGATTCAAATGAAGTACATCTATTGCATACTAAAGAATTATTACCAAAAACATCCACAAATAGCCTACACGAAGTATACATCACCATAAAGTTGCCCACAAATGCTAAACGATCTCTGACTGTTCTTACATTAACAAGTAACTTAGTGGTTATTGTCTTAATCTCTTTATATTAATTTATTGTTTAAAGCCGCCATCTCTCTGTGCCTCTAAATCATCTAGAATAATTTTAAAATCTACACAATAAGATTTATGCCTCGGCTAGCTTACTTATATCCCGTACAGAGTGAAAGACGACAATATTTATACCCTTCCCTCTAACACTTTATACCTGAAATAGATAAACGAAATTCACCAAAATTTGTATAATAAACTAAAAAATATATACAATTTACACCTCTACAACCTTCTTAATGTCATTTGCTATTTAAAACCTTTGGATCAAAGTTAAAATAAATATTTAATTTGCTCTTAACAAAATTATAATCCTTTTTAATCAACTAAAGCCAGCAAAAATAATCATGTATTATATCGAATTGCTTCGTTGAACGTTCAATGAACCTTTCCTTTTTAACGTATTCTCTACGTGTTAACAAAAATCTTTTTGATGATCCTTTACACAAAATATCTAAGTAGATAAAGTTCCAAATATTCAAAAATAAGATTTATGCTATTAGTTGATAAATAAATGCCAACCTGGTATTTTTCCAATTGATTTCCTGGTTCGAATCAGTTGCTAGATTCGTGGATTCTAAGTTGTGACCCCGTAGCTCTGCGTGCACCCCAATACTTCTAACTACTTCTACACAGCACGTTGCTACTTAATGACTTTGTGTTGCTTTAAGCTATAGCTGTACTCTAACTTCTTGATTTAGAGTTTTCCCATTTATTGTATTTAGTATTTAGAGTAATGTAGTTTTACGTCCGTACTTAGATTTCTTATTGAATTGCTTAGTTAGATTTTTTATTGAATTGTTTAATGCCCTAAGTAATAAATTGTAAAGATTTGTTCATTACTAAATTAAATTTAGACTTACGTTTTATGCCAGCGGCGAATTTCTTATACATTCGTATGATTGAACGCGAGTTATGTGATCCCCCATTTGTTATACCTATAAAACTAATAAAGTTATTAGGAAATATTAGGAAAATGCAACAATGTAACTAAAAGACAATTTGTTACGATATATTTCAGTTATAAACGTTCTCATGTGAACGGAAGCGCTACAAAGTAGCACAAGGATAAGTGACACTGCAGATGTCAGGTCACAGACGGTCGAAGGAAGTCACGTACCGAGATTACGCAGAATAAGCCTGCAACATTGTAATTATGAACAGCTTTTAAGATAGCAACCAAGTATTATGAATGGAATCAAGTGTAAGCGGGTCTCCACAGAATTGTAAAGAGGTAAGGAGATTATAGAAAGACCGGGAGCTCCACTCCCAGTCAGTTCATCAACGTTCAGCTTTCACATTGCAGTCCGTCGGTAACTCACTTGTACAATTAAGTATTAACTGTTTCGACTTAGAATAAATTAATTCAATATTGTAAAATTCCATGTTCAAATCTGTTCAAACAAATAAATGTGTTAAGAACCAAAGAAGTTTTTTTAAAAAGGACCGCTCGAAGCCACGAACCTTAACTCGCGCATTTCGCTGTATTCTGTACTTGAAATTTTAATTACTGTGACTTTCACTTATAAATTTTTATTTAACCTCACAATTGAACTTTGTGTAATACTTTTATTCCGATTGGTACAGTTTGTGCTTCGGTTAAGGAATGAAAGAATGTTGTTTGTTTAGGTAAATTCTATAGTATAGCCCTTCCATGTCTGTTATTGGTTGATCGCTTGTTACCTTATTATTCGACCATGGCCGAGGCGTTGCTCTGCACTATGATGCAGCCGGTTGGGTTTTACTTGGAATTACTTACTATATGTATTGTTAAGACGCTCCGAAAATCACGTAGACAAAAGCTTGGTATTATGGATTTCGTTAGCCAATGATACTTTGTACCCTTTAACATCACGTAATTATAATTTTGTACAGGAATTTATCAAATTTTCCTTTTAATTCCGCATGTATACAAAACTTATTTTTTCATATTTTATTTACCCAATATGCTGAGTTTTGTTTATATGTGGCGATTTCTACATTTAAAACATCACGTAAGCTAAATTTCATAATTGGATTCTTTAACAGATAACGTAAATTAGATGATATCGCAGCCTGCCGATGTAATTAACGTTCAGTTTCCTGCTGTCTGCCACCGGTCTGTGTTTCTCAACTTTAAATTTTAAATACAATTTTCTTTATATGCCTCGACTAGCTCAGCTCAATCCACACAGAATGCACGACGGTACGATAACAAAGAAGTTTCTACCCTCATTTTCTCTAGCACTATTCTACTTGAATGATATAAACGAAGCTAACCATAATTTGTATAATGTGGTAGCAATCACCGAGGACAAAGATGGAATGGCCTAATACTGCAAAGTCGTTGAAGGACGGATATCTCTGCTAAAGAAATAATAGTTTTCAACCTCAAAAAAAGAAATTAATTTTTCGCGAAAAAAACCAAAGTAAGAAAAGGAACGGAAAGGAAAACCAACAGTACAAGGCAAAGCGAGACAATAACTGTCAAGCCTCAAAGTATGCTAGAGAACGACGAGAATGCTAGATTAAAAATTAGAGTTAATTCAAACTGTGGTAACAAAAAGTCGTATTAAACGAACAACCGAAGAAAAAATAGCTAACTAAGCTCAAAAATCAACTAAGTTGTGGTTTCCGAAAAAAAGGAACAAGTCTAGAAAGCACTTACGACAGGAAGTGGATTGAACAATATAGTCAAGTTCGTATGGGAACTAACAATAAACAAACACCGCAGAAGGAAATAAAAAGGAAAGTAGATCAAAAGGAATGGAGAAGCCAAACTACAAATAAAACCATAAGAGAGCAGCACCAAAACTGAAAGGTAAGAATATAAAACTTAGCAAAAGAAAGAACAACCAAAAATATGTGTGTGTGCGCGTGTGTGCGTGTGTGTGTGTTGGACTGCTTTAGTCGCCTCTTACAACGAGCAAATTATACCGTGGGACAATTCTCATACGGACTCACACAAGGTTGAGCGTGCTTGAGGAGCGAAACGAAAGAAAAGAAGGAAAATCAATAAGAACAAAAGAATTATTTAGAAAACAGAATACGTAAGTCCAAAATAAAGTCCTAAAAATGGACGGAGACAGGATAGAAATTGGGAACTAGTAATTGAGCTTAAAGCGTTTGTGCCGCCAGAAGAAAAACGAAGGGGGGATTAGAAAGAAACGTTAGGATTTCGCCGACCTACATCTGCATTTTCTGCTTTTTATTTCCTTTTAAGCGATTTCGTTGGTAGGGTTACCGTAGCAGGTAATATTGGTTGGACAGTTTTCCCCAAAACAGAATTAACGGGAAGTGTGATAATTGTAACACGCGCTTAAGGGGTTGGTGGCGATGGTGGAGGTAGTAGTAGTGGTTGAGGTTTAGGAAAGTCATTATTCGTTATGGATGAAGTCCGTTTTGTTTTAGTATTGGTTCTAAGAGAGTCAGCGTTAGAAAAATAAACAGTATTGGCTGAAAAAGTATCAAACTTATAAAAAGGAACAAAACCAGATAACACGTTAACTACGTTAGATAAAGAAGCAGAATCAGGCAGAACTTCGTCAACATTAGATAAAGGAACAGAATCAGATAGAATTTCATCAAATTAGATAAAGGAACAGAATCAGGTCGAACATCAGCCACAATAAGAACTGCTTTTTCGACAACAGCAGATAAAAAAACAGAAGCAGGTAAAACTTTGATAACAACAGCAACAGGCGTTATAGATACTGGTTCACTAACTTCAACCGGACCTTTTCTTTCAGTATTACGTTATCGTCACTTTAGCCACATCTGCTGCTGCAGACACGACAGGAATTTCTTTGGTAGAACCATTTCAGGCAATATGAACAAACTCTTGAGTTGTTACCTGTAAGTCACTAGTTTGAAGTATGGGCATCAATCATGGAGGAGGCATAGTCTGAAGTGAAAGTGAATACGTATCATCATTCGAATAACTAAGAACAGAAAATATATGGTCTTATTAGGGGGTGTTCAGTAAGTATGTTTGTGATAGCTGTAGAAATCAATATTATAGTTTGAAGGCTTATTCGACTGAAAAGGGCATGCTGTGGTGGTAGTAGAATGACCAGGAGGAGGTGATGCACGCCGCCCATCCTTGTCCAACACAAAGACGTTAATGAGGCGTCGCATACTATCCTTTAGTAATGTGAAAATAATAAATAATTCTTATCGATTTTACGTTTGTTTTATTTAATTAGCTCATACTACATTTCTTATTAAATGACGTATTCTTTCTTAATCCAGAAACTTCGAGAACACGATTTACTTAAAATTGAATTTCTGTTGTGTACATACGGGAGTCAATTATATGATTAATTTAAGCTTTAATTACTTTCCCTACGGGTTTTGCACATGCCAAAGATTTGCATTCTTAACGATTGAAAAATATTTGCTTGCACGGTATATTAATACGTGTTTTCATTAAACAAAAGTGCATTTTTACGACAAACGAATGGCTTTGTATTTATTTTAAAGTGATTATTTACAAGCACAGAATTGTGTTTTTGCTTTCCACATTAATGGCTATGTATTTACAGTAAGCTTAAATTATACAGGGTGGAACAATGAATCTTAGGAAATTTTAATTTTTTCGGTTTCTTTTGTTCTTGGGAGTTTTATTTGTAGGCTTTGGGTTTCAATGACTTCTCGTGGCCCCTAATCACGTCAGAAAATGTTGTCCAATAAGTGTAGTTGTAGAACACTGAACAAATGACTAAATTTTATATTGATTTGTAAATGTTTTTGCAATTTATAATTGTGATTCAGAGCTGTAGGTTTGGTAAACCGACGAGTCTTTCCATTCTTATTTGAAGCGGATCCCGTTGTGTGTTATACTGACTATACATTTTACTGTACTTTAAGAGACCTGGATGATGACAGTTTTGCAGGGACTAGTTGCAGTGATGGTGGTGGTATTGGTGATGATATTTGCCTGTGCGTGTGTGTGTGAGTGTGTATGTGGGGAAGATTCTTGTGAAGAAGGACTATATGAGAATATAAACTCAACTACTTAAAAATGAATTATGCCTTGTGTATGCCGATAAAAGTTATAGAAGCTGCTCAAAAAACTAGACGAAAACAAAGACATTTTACGGAAGCGTTTACACTTTTTTGTTTAATTATAGCTATTCATTCGGCAAGTGCGTTCGTGGAAAGAAGTTTTTCTTGCCTGAAGTGTATTAAGACTTACTTAAGAAATTGCATATCTCATGAAAGACCTTCTACTTTGGCCAATACTTCCATCTAAAAAGAATTTCTACTAGAACTGATATAGAAACGCGATTTTTAGACGATATCATAGACAGTTCTGCAATGAAAAAAATACAGAAGTATTGACTTGGTGTTTAAAAGGTAGGTACGTATTTTTTGCACTTTATTGTAACTCTTGGCCTATTTTTTAACCAACAAGCCGCCACTGCTCTATTTTCAGATTTCGTTTTCGTGCGGGTACTTTTCAATTCCGCCCTCTGTACATGTCGGCTCCCATTCTATAACGGTAATATTAAGTACCGTCTTCGTCCTGTTTCTATCACTTACTATACTTAACGTACCCTTCAGGTGACCGATGCATTTTTATTAATATCTCTATCTTTTCTGTCCTGTTTTATATTAAATCCCCTCTGCGTAGAAACATTTCAACAGTGGTCATATCCCGTTCCCACAACTTGACACGTTATTGTATGCCATGTTCCCGGCGTTTGAACTGTATGTTGTCATAACAAACACCCGTGTAGTCTACCTAATGTAGCAGTTTATACGGTTTAGTACCTCAAAATTTTAATAACTTATGGGTTTTAATGCTTTATTGTGGGGCGTCGGTCTGCGATACCTTTCTGTAAAGTTATTCCGCCGAAGCCTACTTTGCGGTTTTGATATGCGATGTCAAGACGTGAGAAGTTTAATTCTAACCAAACTGAAATCAAAAGATTCTACAGTTAAAACAAATTGGCCCCAAATTAAACACAGCCAATCACTCTTGATATTCTACACAAAATTCATAATAATAAGCGGTAACGTTAATAATTATGTCCAAAAATTCCAACCTTAATCTAGCAACTTAATAACATATTCATGTAAAGACATATGTATAACTATATAAAAGTTCATACTTACAACCCCACGTGTATGCATGCATATACACGTGCGTTCTCTCGAACCATTTATTCAAAGATTCACTCAATACCTGTTTCGGGTATGCAATACCCACTGTTGCTCCAATTTCTACAATACCTTCGAGGTAACTTATCCTCACCAGGGTTGTTAGTGCTTAACACGGTTGTTGATAAATTTTGTGCTCGAAACTCTCGATATCTCTTCTTCTGTACCAACTTGATTTGGAATCCAAAATCCGAACTTCCACAATCAACAAATAATGAACCGTATAGGTGTGGTTAGTTATCATCTTCTTTGCAGTTAATAAACCTGCGCTTCCTACCATTAACCGCCTTACAGCTTAACCATTTCGTTTTCTGATTACACTTAAATTTATGACGATTTAATTCTCCTTTAAGAGCTAAACTTATCTGTGTCCTTTATCCACTACTTAAATTCACTATTCTTCCCGTAATAAACATACTAATTAATTAGCTCTGTTTACTAACCATTACTTTAATTTACACGGTCGTATAACCAATACTGCTACGCGGCATTGCCGCACACCCCGCACTAGCTCCGGTCTAGTTAGTTTTCATATTTGTGCTTACTTTCATATATTTTTTCTTTGTGTGTCTTGGTGAGGCTTTGTGTGTGGTCTTTTTGAATTTTCCCATTTTTCGTATTTATATACCTTTGATCACGTGACTGGTCTAGCCAATCAAAACCTTACATATTTTACAATCGTACATCATCCCTACATGTGCTTTTAGGTTAATGTTTTAAATCAACTTCTGTTACTGTCATTGCTAATTAAAATTACCCTATATTTACGGTTAAGTTATTCTGCAATAATATAAAGTACTTCCCGTGAATATTTTTATAGATATCATGAAAAATAAGAAAGCACTTTTAGTAGCGCGACTTTATAAAAGGTATCTTCGATAAGAGGATGTTGTATTCAATCTTTAATGGTCTCTTATAAAGCACGGTCTCTATTTTATAAGTACAGAATCATGTATGGGGGTAGGGTACTTCGCTTTCAAAGATATCGCCGAAGAACCAAGTGTGGAGAATTCCCAGACAACAGCTGCCGAAATACAAACTGTAACAGCTTGCCAACAAGCAAATAACGCAATTACCTAAAGATTTTTAGACAAAGCAAAACAATCTTGTTACTTTGTAACATCTTAACAGCTGCGGAATACCAGATAACAAGTCCATTGTAAGCAGATGTAGACAGGTGGTAATTGGTCTTATCTTTTAGAAGAAAGCTGCGCATTTACATACAGCTTTTAGTTAAAATGTAATCACTGCAAGTGTTAAAATTTAGTACAACTACTTTGTAACGTAAAGTTTCCTAAACATCTGTTTGATTTTATAAGGCAAACTTTTGTTTAGAGTATCTACTCGAGAAATTTTATAAAATAACACTAATTCAAAATGACGGGAAATCGAGCTTATTGAGGAATTTTAGGGCGTCTTAAAAATGAATGCAGAAAAAGTTATTTGCAGGGTTTTGAACGTAACATTATTTTTAGAGGTGATAGGTATTGCTTGGCCTATTTTGGTGAATGCAATTAAAATGGTTAAAAGTTTTGTGCTTCTACTACTAGAGTGTCGGCATGTAATTTTTGGAAAGGTTTGTCGAGTGTTTTGGTTAACATTAAGGGTATTTTTGGTGGTGTTCTGTCGTATTTTGCTTTGTCGCATAGGTCACATTGGTTGATAAAGTCTGTGGTTAACTCTTTCATATCTTTAAAATAATGTCGTTCCATAAATTGCTTTAATGTTTTATTGATTCCACAATGGTTGGTTTTGCCTTCGTGTTCATTTCAAATTACGTCGTTTATTTAGTCAAAGTCGTCTAAGGTTATTAATTTTCTTGTGCGTCTGATAAGTTCAGAGCCAGAGTTATTGAATAATTTAATTTATAATTCCGAAAATCGTTTATATAAATATCGTTTCTTCTCGGGGGTGAATTCTTTTAGAATTTTAATTATTTGTTCCTCGTTGTTGTCCTTGGTTATTTGGATTTGGTATATTTTCTTATTGTTTATCTTTGTATATTTTATAGGGTTGCGATTAGTTAAATCTTCGGTAATTATAAATTGATTTGGTTTTATATCGATTGCTTCGTTTAAAATTTTAATCGCGGTTTTTTGCTCTTTCTTCTATGTCGAATCTAGGATGTCCATCTTTTATGGGTTTTCTCTTACTTAGAGAGTTGTTAGTGTTATTTATCATTAGTGTATTTCTAATAGGGTTTGCGCCGAATGTTTGCCTTGGCTGGTTTATGTTGTAGTTGAGTTTTGGTGTAACTGTGGGTTTTGTAAAATTTGAATTGAATGTTGGTCTGTGAAATTGTCTAAATTGATCGTTAAAGTTTTTGTTATTAAAATTCGGATTATTGATTCGTGGTTGATTTGTTTATGCTTTAAATGGAGTAAATTTTAGTTGGGTGGATGTTTCTCTCGTGACTTGTATGGTTTTTATTGGTGAATAGCTTTTATTCGCGTTAAGGTTATATAGTCTGTTTCGATAATGCATTACGTTTCCTTCTTCTATGATCATATTCATTGCTTGTTCTAAATTTTGGGAATGTCGAAATCTCATTTTCTCTGATAATTGTTCAGGTAATTTGTTTATGTAGGTATCCGGTGCCATTTCGTCATACATTTTTGTCTTTAGTAGGCGGATATTTTGGTCGGGTTCTTTGAGTTTTAGTTTTGTTAAAGTTAGACTTCTTACGTCTTGACATTTCATTCCGAATTGATATGGGAATCTGTTACTTTTCATTTCTTAAGTTTATTAGATCGCGGATAAGACATTTGATGTTTCTTTGGTCTCCGAAATATGCTATTAATATGCATTTAAAATCTTCCCATCGTTCTAAATCGTCTAAGCTGGCTATTAACGTTAGTGCCCCTTGGCCAGTTTACTTATCATTAGGCGTAAAAGTAGAACACTTCTTTCGTTATCTTTTGGTATGTATAAGGTTTATAAAAAAAATTTCACATGCGGTAATAAAGTTTTCTAGGAGAGCCCGGCTTACGTTGAATTGAGGTATGCTTTGAGTTAAATTTTCATATCTGAACTCATGATTGTTAAGGGTTCTAATAGTTAATGGTTACTTTCGGTTTTAATAAATTTCTAGTTTTTGTATAAATTGAGATTTGTTTCGGTTTGGTTTGTGTTAGGTTATTTAAAGGATTGCTTTACTTATATTTCATACGTACTTATAGGGTGTTATAATTAAATTGAGGAATTTGTGTATAGTAGTGTTTAGTTAATTGCTGTAACCTTGGATTTGTGCTTTTATACTTTGCCGATGTTATGGTTGGCGCGGGTTTTAATTTTCTGAAAGGTTTTAGTGGGATTCATAATGTTTTGAAGTAATTGCGTTATACTTTGTACGTTTTGCGCAAGTAACGATTATATTTATTTCAGTCCTGCTGATTATTTAAATCTGCTTTAATTATTTCGACTCCATAGGTGTAATATTGATAAGTACATAAACTGCTTTCTTTCAACTGTATTGTCTTGTTACCTTGAAGCTTTAATTATAGAGTTGCAAGTTTTTAGTCAATCGTTTCGTTACAGTAGTTGCATCAATGTTTCCTTTTATAATTTATACGATATAATTGTCTAAATTATGTTTTAAGTCTTTTGAAAGGTTTTATTTACAGTCTTGGTGGTAAATAAATTGCGTCCTCGTTAATCGTGCTAAAGTATATTTAATCATAAAATATGTCACGCTTGAATAAATCTTTTCAGTAATGTAGATATTTAATTATAGCTTTCTATAAGGGTGCGATAAGTAAATGTTTTTATTCAGTGATGGTTCTCGGTATGAAAATCGCGTTTTAGATTTGTGCTTTACTGAGTTGATTTAATAATAATAATAATAATAATAATAATAATAATAATAATAATAATAATAATAATAATTACAAAGATGTTTCTACAATTACGCACCTCGGTTAATTGGTTGCGCTGAAGTGTATAATTTATAGAGTTTGATAAAAGTTAAGTTTGACTAATAGTTTCTATAATTATCTGTTTACAAGGATAGCATCTTATACATTATGCTTTTGGTGATAATGGTAAAAATTAATTGCGTTCTATTTTTATTGTTACAGATTTGCTGAATTGAATTCGTTTTTGTTTTGTAATAATAATAATTTGTAATAATAATTTGTACTAATATTTGCTTATATAAATGCGTCTTTTCCGTTTTCTTGCTTAAAATTAATTCTTACTAGCTAGCATCAATAAATTTGTAAAAAAATAATTGGTTTCGGATAAATGAACTTACATAATTTTCATTGTCGTTTTTTTTGTTTTCTGGTTGTGATCTCGCTTGAATTTTGTACCTTCTCTACGCTTGTTTCTTTGGGCTTGGTCAATTCTTGTACCTGGTCCAAATTTGTTTGGTTGGGTTCGGTCGATACTTGTACCTCGTCCTACTTCGTTTGGGTTCTTCCAAATTGGGAATTGAAATTCTTGGTCACCAGTTTCTACATTTTTGGATTCGTAGTGCCCTTCTGGATCCTACTGGTGCGCAAGCTACGTTTCGGGTCTTGGGAGCGGACTTTTTAAAAACTTTTTCCAAAACTTCGTAACAAAATTTATTTATTAAACAGATATTAATGTGGAATTTTGGCAAGCTTGTATAAATTAAACTAAGTCAAAAAATAATTAATAATTGAATTAATATTAGGGTGCGTAGCCTAAGCAAACGTCAATGTTGAAGTTGAAATACTCATGACTGATTGATGGTCTTGGGGCATCCGAGGTATTTATGCTGTCCCTGCCCCTCACATGTCTGTGGGTACTTGCAGAGCTCATGTCTGCTTTTTTCTTAATTCTATCCATTATAGAATGTAACAATCTTACTTTCTAAGTAATCGCGGTTTCTTAACCGTCTGTGACCTGCACCTGCAGTATCACTTACGTCTGGAATACAATGTATTACACCCGTTCTCACAACTTGCTTGTGAACTTTTAAAAACCTTTCTGATTTACCCTTGAATTTACAATGTTGCATATAACTTAAGTTTCTTTATAATTTTCTAATAATTCCTATTTATTTGTACATATATAGATTAGGAGATACATAACTCTCGTCCTTTCAAAATCTGAACGAGTTACTTCAAGAATGAATATATAGTTAATGTACCTGAACCCTTCTCAACGAATGCCCAGTGTTCGTTTTGCAATATTTGTTACGATAGTTTTATCCGGCGCTTGTACCATAATTTGTAATATAACCTCTAAACCAGAGACACTGCTATATAAAATATACTATAGTGGTCAATGCTTTAAACGCAACACAGTGTACGTAATAAAGTTCGCAACAAAAGCCCTTATTCAGATAGACGGCTATAATATCTGTGTAATATAGTAAGGCAGTAACAAGTAAACCAAACTTTACACTTTAATAAAAGAAGTTTGTTATTTCGACGCAGCTTAAGTATTTGTGACTGTAATTCGGAGAAGCTTTATGTGAAAAACGACTGAGATTTTCCTTAGGTTTTGACCCTAAAACGTCATTCTTAATAAAATTGATCGTACCTACTGCAAAGTTTGATAAAACTACACCTTCCGTACTCTTAAATTGAACACGTTGAGACATTTTATAAGCTTGTGTATTTTATTAAATTACCTAACGTCCTTGGACATAATAACTATAAAGGCTGACTTAATGAAGAAATATGTTGTGGTAAAGTGTATTGGACTGACGGCACCGTCTAAGTTTCCTATTACCTTTGTTATAAGAGAAGCGAAATTAATTTTGCAATATATATTGCTGTAACAACGCCTCACATTGGACTTCACTAAAAAAGTGCTGTGATACAGGTACAAAAATGGAAATTTTGAAATTACTAACTTACCCTCCTTTCTAACTCTTCTTTGCCTAGCTAACTCAACGGAAGTTATGGGATTTACAAAAAAATTAAACACATCAATATCAATAAGCTTCGATGCAGTCAAAATTATTTTCTCTTATACAAAAAAATATACAACATTTACAGCATAGTTCAACATCTTTGCATTTGTCCCGCAACCATTCCTTCTTTACAAACTTGTACATTCTGTTTCATTCGGGTGGCTCCTGCACTTCCTTTTTCCTATCTCATCTTCTGCATTCTTAAATTTTCGTCGGTCATCTTTCAAATCCAGAACCTAATCAATGAATTAATTCGATCCTTGTGGCGCGTCCTAATTTTTTGTCTGTTGCCTTGAAATTTTATTTTTCAGCACTGACCACTCCTACTTTAAAGTACATCTTTCACTTTTTAATTTCTCTATTCCCAACACTTTCTTCGAATTCTTCCTTACGTCATGTTATTTCGAGTTATCAAGATTCCATATATTTGACTTCTTGCTTCTTTTGAAATTCTGTAGTTGGCTGTATTGCATTGCCAATAAATTTACGTCAGAGTCTACATTTGGTCTCAGATATGTTTAAAAGTCAAGAATCTGGTTTCTATACCTGTCATGTAACCAATTTGTACGTATCGGTGTCTCCACACTTCACTCAGGTATATAACTTTCTTCCAAGTTACTAAAAGCAAGTGTTGATAAGGACCTTGTTGTGTCTTTAATTGATGCTAATCACGTATATGAATTTTACTTCACCACAAAGTCCTAATTGTAAAAATACACCAGCTAGCGTGCAGTGACGAAGGGGGAATTCTATGAAAACGAATGCAAATCCACATCCACTTAATGAAATAGTATCAGAACTTTCGGTCTAGTACAGTTTTGTTGAGCGTTAAACCACCTAGAGTTTTCCAATATTGTTAGACAATGGGTTATCTTAAAATTGAGCAATTCAGGTTAGTGGAGCCTTGTGCTCGCTTTTTATCTTTTGCCTACAAACTTAAAATGTACGCTAATAATAATAAAACAATAAGTTGTTCACTTAACCTATATTTAAACGTGAATTCCACAGTAACAAGGACACACTGATCAAATCAACTATTGCTATTTGGTCAAATCTGCGTGTAAAAGAGTAAATTTGCTACTAGCAAGCATCCAAACAAGCTAAATGAATACCTATAAGTGTATATAACTACAGTGCGGGCGTTTCTCCTGGTTACAAATCGCTTTTAATCAAGCGTGCTCCGACGTAAAAATACTGTTGTACGTATTTTCATACAAAATAAGTGTTTAGAATATGTAACAGGTGGAACAAAATACAAAGACTACAGTTTGTCTTTCTAAGTTTCAAGCAACCTTACGCAAGACCAAAAATAGGATTATCCGTAATCCTCTAAACCTAACAAATGTTGAAAACAGCATCCACTGCCTGACCTCTTTCACTAGTACTCCGTGGCTCGGTACGAATTCAGGTACTCATTTCCCTAGCAAGCCCAAATTTATAAAACCTCCGTCACTTCAAATTATCTAAACTTAGTATTTGATAGACACTGGTTGCTTGTTAATTGAATTACAATAGGTGGTCATCTGATTTTGATTGATTCCCTGTTATAATGCGACGGTATTTATAAGATAAAATGTTTATGACTTATGCGAAGTTCTGGTTCACAAAGTTCAAATGACTTGAAATGTTTTAAAACTGAAGCCAAGGGTTTTCTCGTGCATGAGAATATATGTATTGGTATTTTTACACCTTTCATTAAATACCACAGCGACACCTGGATTAGTGCCTACGCATTAAATATTACAACAATTTGTGGTGTCTGTATATTTAAGTAATTTACGATGATTCCGGTGTCTGCAATGCGTGAAAATGTTTAGGAATACACGTTCGTAGGATGACTCTTTATGCAAAAATATGTTTATGTGTTTATAATTTGATGTTCAACATGTGAAGTCCCTTTCATTGCTGGTTGTAAAAAAATATTCTGAATACTATTTCTGTTTATTTCGGTATTTAATTTTAATAACATTGTCCAACAATCCCATTCTTACCTGTAAATAAACTAAATTTTACGTATTTTATGGCGTTAATGCTCTTTTTAATTAACTTGACATATTAAATTCTTTTTTATATACAAATGTATGCTTACTTAAAACAATAGCGTTACAGCCTGTTCAACCTATACATCATTTGCGTCGCTGGTAGATATATCGACTAGTACTATTGCGGTAGGTTGTTGCTTTGTTTCTGTCTTTACTACTACAACTCTTTCATTATGTTGTTTATAAAGGTTTACACCGCCTCTATTTCTCTGTTTATTATTAAACTTAGTCCGTAAAGTCTTCTACAGGATTTTGTCTCTATGATTCTGTAATCAGCGATACACAGTAAAAATTAGTAATAAATTTTGTATAATTGTGCGAGTTACGTATCCCCAATCTATATATGTATAATAAAATAGAATTTATTAGGAATTATTAGCAATTGTTACAGAAACTTAAGTTTTATGCAAGAAAGTATTTCAAGGATAAATACAAAAAGGTTTTTAAAAGTTTACAAGCAAGTTGTGAGAACGGATGCAATACATTGTATTCCAAACAGTAAGTACTTCAAATGCAGGTCACAGACGGTTACGAAACCGCTATTACTTAGAAATTAAGATTGTTACATTCTATAATGAATAGAATTAAGAAATAAGCAGACATGAGCTCTGCAAGTTCCTACAGGCATAAAAGGGACAGGGACAATATAAATACCCCTGGAGCCCCAAGACTATCAGTCAGTCTTGAGCATTTCTGCTTTAACATTGCTGTTTGCTTAGGTTACTCACCCTAATATTTATTCAATTATTAATGATTTTTCGATTTAGTTTAATTTATACAAGTTTGTCAAAATTCTACATTAATATCTGTTTAATAAATAAAGTTTGTTACAAAGTTTTAGAAGAGGTTTTTAAAAAGACCACTTCCAAGGCCCGAAACGTAACTGGCGCAGCTGTAGGATCCATAAAGGCATTACAAATCAAAAAATCGGAGAACTGGTTACCAAGAATTTTAATTCCGAATTTTAGAAGAACCCAAACAAAGTTGAATGAGGTACAAAATTCGACCGAACCCAACCGAACAAATTTGGACGAGATACAGGAATCGACCTAGCCCAAAGGAACAAAACGTGGATAAAGTACAAAAATCGACCGAGCCCACAGCCAGAATACAAAAAAAAACGACGATGATAATTATGTAAGTTTATTTTCCTAAACCAATTATCCTTTTTACAAATTTATTGATATTATCTAGTAAAAGAAATGTTTTTTTTATTATTATTTTATGTATGTACAAATTTTAATTATTATTATTGCAATTTATGCCATTTAATGGTAATAATTTACTTATATATTAAGAGAAATTATGTTCAAATACGAGAAATTATTTTAAAACAAGAAAAATTATTTTTAACAAAGGAATCGAAAAAACGCATGTTTGTACGCAAATTAGTACAATTTTTACGAATTATTAAAATACGAAACAAAACGAATTTAATTCAGCAAGTCTGAAACAATAAAAATAGAACGCAATTAATTTTACCATTTTATCACCGAAAGCTTAATGTACAAAACGCAATCCTTATAAATAATTAATAATAGAAACAATTATTTAAAACTTAACCTTCATTTCTATAAATTAAACACTCGAAGTGTATAAATTGTAAAAGCACTTTTTAATTATTATTAAACTAAATTAGCGTGCATATCCACAGGTCAAATTCTCATCATTGAATAAAAACCATTTACTCATCGCAACTTTATAAAAATTTACATTAGTGAAAAGTTTCATTCAAACGTGACATTTTATGATTAAATACTTCAACACGAGGTAATTAATTGTAAAAGACGCAATTCATTTATCACGAGACAGAATAAAACCTATTCAGAAAAATTAAACTTTATAAAGTATAATTAAATATTTTTCAACACGAGGATATCTAATTATACAACAGCATTACGCAAATTATTCATTTATCACCGAGACTTAAAATAAAAACCTTTCAGTAGACTAAAACTTTATATTTAGACAATTTTATTGTATAAATTATAAAGGAGACATTGATGCAACAACTGTAACGAAACGGTAGACTGAAAACTTGCAACTCAATATTTAGACATTCAAGAGTAACTAGACAATACATTTGAAAGGAAGCATTATTATGTACCTATCAATTACAACACTTACGGAAACGAGATAATTATAACAGACTTAATTAATCAGCTGGACTGAAATAAAATAAAATCATAACTGGCGCTACAAAACGTACAAAGTCAAACGCAATTATTTCAATAAATTATTAATCCACATAGAAATCTTTCAAAAGATTAAAACCCGCAAAAACTATCACATTTGCAAAGTACAAAATTAAGCGAATTTAAGGCTACTGCAATTGACCAGACTTTTCCAAGCAAAAACTTCATAGTTTATTTATAACGCCGTATAACTACGTATAAAAAATAAGGAAAGCAACTTTTTAAATAACCCAACACAATCCAAACCGAAAAATTAACAAACCCAACTGAAAACTAAATTTCAAATTATAAAAAATTTAAAATTAACTGAAAGCGAAAGCAACCCATAATAATCATGAGTTCAGACATGTAAATTTACCTCGAAAGCATACTTCAATTTAACGGAGATCAGCCTCTCTAAGGAAATTTCATTACCGCGTGTGAAATATTTTTGAAACCCTTTTACAAACCAGAAGAAAACAAACGAAATATTCTACTTTTACGCCTGATAATAAGTAAACTGACCGGACGCGCACTAACGCTAATAGCCAGCCGAGACGATTTAGCACAGTGAGAAGATTTTAAACGCATATTGATAGCATATTTCGGCGACAAACGCAACATCATATGTCTTATCCGCGATCTAATAAATCTTAGAATGGAAAATAACCACTTCCCATATCAATTCGGCATGAAATGCCAACACGTAAGAAGTTTAATTTTAACAAAACCAAAAATTGATGAACCCGACCAAAATATAAGCCTACTAAAAACAAAAATGTATAACGAAATGATACTGGACACCTACATAAATGCATCACCAGATCGATTATCAAATAAAATCAGATTCCAACATCCCCAAAATTTAGAAGAAGCCATGACTATGATCATAGAGGAACAAAGGTAATGTATTGTCGAAACAGACTATATAACCCATACGCGAATAAAAGTTATTCACTAATAAAAAGCATGTAAGCCGCAAGACAAACATCTACTCAAACAAAATTTACACCATTCAACGCACAAATAAACCAACCGCGAAGTAATAACTCGAATTTTAATATCACGAATTTTAACAACCAATTTAGACAGTTCCCGAAAACAACATTTAACACAAATTTTACAAAATCCGCATTTCCACCAAGATTCAAGTAAAACATGCACCAACAAAGACAAACATTCGGCGCACACCCCGTTACAAATACACCGATGACAAATAACAATAATAACCCCCACAGGTAGTATAAGCCAACTCCTATGGACACCTCATCTGGTAGCATCGGACAAAATACAAAAATATAGCAAATCCGACCGAGCCATAACAAAAACGAAACTTTACCTCGGAAAAATTATTTCACCAAAAAGTAGAAGAATCTAGCGATTAATCAAACTACTTAGAAAATTACGAACGCAACGAGCCATGCGAAAATTACGAAGAGGACGACAAAGAAAATACGTGCTCAAACTTTCAGATAGACCAATTTATAAACGACCAAACGTAATCAATTTAAATAATATCATTCAACAAGTATTGCCATACATGGAAATACTTCACGCCGAACTTAAATTATTAATCGATACCGGATCCTTAAAAACACTAATTAGCCCCGAAACGTAAAATAAACGTTATTTGGATTTTGTTGAAAGAGAACCCTTTAAAATTAAAACAGCCCATCAAACGACCTTACACCAATTCATAGCTAATATACCCCTACCAAAAACATCAACGTAAAAATGAAACTAAAATTTGTATTTTAGAATTCAACGATAAATACGACGACTAATAGGAATAAACCTTCTAAGAAAATTAGGAGCCTATATTTATATAAAAAACCGTTTATTAAGAACAATACACGGACAAATCCCCATTAAATTTCAAAATACCCAAACCGAGCAAAAATACACCATACAACCCCGAACAGAGAAAAAAACTAAAATTCTAGTAAATTCAGAAAACGACGTAGGGATTATAAATCACATAACATTTTAACAAGGAGTAGAAACCCCGACCGCATTAGTACAAATAAAAGAATAATTATGCCATAACAATAATTCTAAACTCAAATAACCACCCCGTAAAACTATCACTAACAAACCCAATTAACGTAGAAGAATTAGATTTTAAAGAAATGGAACTAGACGAAAATTTAGAAAACGACTACAACCCCGTAGGACACGACAAGTTGTTAAGAAAAAATTTAAGTAACATTTGCTGCAATTCAAAATCACCACCTGAAGATGACGAAATAATCAAGAAACCCATGCAACTAGAACACCTAAACTTTGACGATTTCAACTACGCAATAAAAATAATGGACAATTATAAAGAACGCTTGAGTGAGTTAAAAATGCTAAAATTACACTACGGTAATATTAGCGTTTGGACAATTGTATTAATTATTTTAGTTATTTTATTAATCATGTATGTATTTTACAAACGTGCCTTAGGTATAAGAATAAAGAAAAAAAATTTAGACTTAAGGAAACAAAAGTAAATAAAGAAATAATAGATGTACCCTTAGGAACAATGAATTTTAAACAATGAATTTTAAAAATTAAGCAAAGAAAAACTTAATTTTTTATTTATGTCGGGAGGAGTTATGTATCCCCCAATCTATATATGTTTAATAAAATAGAATTTATTAGGAGTTTGTAGAAATTGTTAAAGAAACTTAAGTTATATGCAACAATGTATTTCAAGGATAAATATAGAAAGGTTAATAAAAGTTCACAAGCAAGTTGTGAGAACGGATGTGAATACAATGTATTTCAGACAGTAAGTGATACTGCAGGTGCAGGTCATAAACGGTTAAGAAAGCGCGACTACTTAGAAATTAAGATTGTTACATTGTATAATGAATAGAATTAAGAAATAAGCAGACATGAGCTCTGCAAGTTTCCACAGACATGTGAGGAACAGAGACAACATAAATACCCCGGGAGCCCCAAGACCATCAGTCAGTCTTGAGTATTTTAACTTTAACATTGCCGTTTGCTTAGGCTACTCACCCTAATATTAATTCAATTATTATTGATTTTTCGACTTAGTTTAATTTATACAAGTTTGTCAAAATCATTAATATCTGTTTAATAGATACATTTTGTTACGTAGTTTTGGAAGAAGTTTTTAAAATGACCGCTTCCAAGGCACGAAATGTAACTCGCGTTAATTCTAATGTAGTAAACATTGGAGTAATGGTTAACAATTATTCTAGTGGCAGTGTAACAGCCTGGATTGGACAGCTATTCTGGCATCTAATTTTGAGGGATAAACTTGAAAAGTTAAGAGGTGTTCGGTTTTTTAAATTTTGAGATTTCTTGTTTTAAAGGAAATGATTTTTTTCAATATGTTTTCAGGTGTTGTTTGAATGATTTTGGATATGCTCGTTTTTAAAATGGTGTTTTAAAGTTAAGACTCGTTTACAAAATATTATAATTTAAATTTCATTTCCTTTGCTGTATTGTTTCATTATTTAGTTGATATCCGAGATATATCTTTCATGTACAAATAGTCGCACATATTAATTCTGCAGCTGGTCAAGCACGTACTATTTGTTCAAGTAGACTTCGTGCTGAACACAACCAGGTACGTTTGGGCTTTGTTAGAATAGTTTCAAATTCTTGAAAAATGGTTTATTATACGTATTTGTAACATATCGTATTATTCTGTGGCAGTGGCGTAACTACGATTTTTGGGCCCCCCCGCAAAAATTTTAAAGTGGGCTCTCTTTAAAATGTATTACTTTTACTGGCTTATATTTAGCCATATTTTTAAATTATAGTACATGTAGAGAAGGAAGCAGTATAGAATTAAATACATATACTATATTAATCAAGTGCTTTATTAATTATAAAACCAAATTACATAAATTCAAACTTATAAGTTAATTAATATTAAATCTACATATTTATACGCCGCACAAAATTATTTACACCTAAAAATTTGATACAGTAAAAAAACCTATGAGCTAGCAGACATTCCAAATCAAATTCAAAATTTTGTTTTTCTTGCATGTTTTGCTGCAAACGCGTTTATTGTATCCTCTATATTCATATTTTTGGCAGTGTCATGTTCTACTGCTAAGAGGGATAAATCGTCTAATCTATCTTGTGAAGTGCGGTTCCTAAGATAATTTTTAATAATTTTTAATTTTGAGAAAGATCTCTCCGCACTTGCAACGCTAACGGGTAAAGTTAGGTATAACATTAAGGCTGTTATGGTGTTTGGAAAACTGCTAGAACCTGTAGATTTGGAAAGTACTAGATATTCTAAAATTGTAAGATACCGTTAACATTTTTAATTCATCACAAATAAGTCTATTATTTTTGAGTGTAGTAAGTTCTATACCTATAGCATCATTTAAATCTTTGTAGTAAAATTTTTGCAATTGTTTTGCCTTAGATAAAATATCGTCTGCAGTTAAATTCAAAAATACATTAGGTTCTAAGAAATTAAACTTTTCGTTTACATGAAAAAGCGATTTAAAACGATTCGACAGCTGTGAAATTATAATATCCATTACGCGATAAAATACATTTATTTTAAATTTAAATTCTTTATCATTAAATCGATAATCATTGGATAATTCATCGTAATGCTTTTTTATTTTTGGTTGCCTTTTTTTTATAAATTCCGGTTTAATATTCCATTGCCCTGCAACTTTCGCTGCTTCCTCCTTGATGTTGGAATAGTTATTTCTTGTTTCCTTGAAAAATTTTAAAGTTTTTGAAATAAGAGAGTTATCTGATTAATATTCGCCTTTTCACTCTGAGCAGTTTGTGAGAGCTTGTTAAGCTCTTCTAGAATTTGACTTAAAAAAACACTTAAAAAAATAAAATTAAAATTATCCATGCTAGTTAATATTTGCTTTGCGTCATTTCGTTCATCTGTTTTTTTTGATATCATAATAATTTTATTAAGAGACATTACTATATCTTTATACCGAATTCTTATGGCAGCTAAAGATTTTACTCGATCCGCCCAACGTGTCGGATTTAAGCGTTTCAATTGTGTGAAATTTTCTTTAAAACAGAAAGCCAATTCCATCTTACTATACTATTAGCAAAAATGTATATATGTTTTCTAAAAGTAGAAAAACGATTCTATTTCTTTTATACCTTTAACGGCATCATTTATGACTAGATTTAAGTTATGGGCACTACAGTGCATATATAAGGCTGCAGGCTCTATGTTTAAAATTCTCTTTGCACGCCAGAATACGTACCGCTCATAACGTTAGCTCCATCGTAGCCCTGCCCTCTACATTTATTTATATCTAATTGCATGTTGGTTAAATTGCTTAATATAGTATTACATAGTCCTTCAGCAGATTGGGACTCTACTTTTGTAAAACCCACAAAAGTTTCACAAATATCTATTTTGGTTACCTCTCCCAAGCTGTCTTTTTAAAATCAATATATCTTACAATTTTACTTAATTGATCAATCTTAGTTATATCCTGTGTAGTGTCTATTATGATTGAGAAAAAGGAGCGGATCTAATTTTATTTAATAAAATATTTTTAAGTGTGCGCTTAAAGTATTAATAATATCGTTTTGAATTTTGGGAAAGATATTTAATTGAACCTTTGGGTCGTTCAAGCACTTTTTGTAATATAGGATCATAGTTACTAATTAAATGAACTAAACTTAAGAAATTACCGTTGTAACTGTCTTTTGAATCAGAAAACTTTCTCTATGTCCTCGAAATGACAGCATGCGCTGGGATAGTGTTAAAGTAACATTGAAAAGTCTGTGTAAAACATTTTTCCAAAATTCAGTTTCTTGTTTTAATAGTAGAGTATCTTTCTTATCTATGGTATAATTTTTTTCCACATATCGTAAATAAAACAACAAGTTAAATGAGATTGAGCAAGCAAATGCTCTTTAATTTTTTGATAAACCCTGCCAATCATTAATTCCGGTCGTCCAACTTGACCTTACTGAAGCAAACAGCCAACATGGTTGACAATAAACACAATTTTTAATTTAGAATAACACAACCACCCATTTGAATTGTGTGGTAAGTTTAACGTATTGCTTTTATTTTCGCTTGCAGTTATTAAGTAATAATAGTAAACTGAAAAACTTCTATTTTTATTATCTTTAGGAAACGCACCATCTGGTCTACACAATCCGTAATTAATTATTTCTTTTCTTAAATTGTCATGTTGTAAAACATTGATTTTTAAAAATGTGCAAAATCGGTTGGATATTCTTTCGTCAGATCCATAGATAGTTCATTAAGTGAAAAGTACTACTCACATTTACCTTTGTAATTGTAGTGGTATCTAGTTCCAAATTTCTATCGCGGCCGTCATTATGTGATGTACTTGCGCCCTGGGTGAGAGTTTTAAAATTGTTGACGACTGCTGTTCGTCTGTAGCGGAACTAGTAGATGCTACTGTCGAAAGCCCAATTTCTTTCATAGATTGTTCTTGTTTTTCGGACTCTTTAGAAGTAAAAAGGAACTTATTTTGGAATCTTGCTCTTTGATTCTTCCAATAGTTTCCTTTTTCGTTTTTTGCAGCGCCGCTTGTAGTGCTCATTGTATATTATTTCCTGCAATTTTGAATGAAATTAATTATAATGTAATTAGATAAGTAATAATTATTTAAAAGCCTTTTGAAATTACAAATAACACATACATACTATGCTTTAAATGCTTTAATTAACAAAATATAAATGATTTTTATTGAATGCTTAAAGATTTATTTATATGTATTTCTCAGCGCGACTTCAACTATGATCAAATCAATAGTAGTTTAATAAAAATAGATATAAATACTTACGTTTAAATATGAAAGACCTCCTGTAATACGAACACAACACTATTGAGTAAAACGTACTGGAATGCTTTTTACTTCCTTTCCGTTATATATTATGCAGCTAATGCAAATACGTTGCAACCAGCTGACTAGAAACCACAAAATGAATTTCTTTCTAGTATTATATTTCTAGAAAGCGAAGGTTACTAAGCTACCTGCCATCCTGTGAATCTGTACTGTACAGACAATAGCCCTTTTATTCCTATTTAAAATCCCACAAACCAAACTAACCCTACTATACGTCGTTTAATAATGCTTTACCACTTTATACAACTTATCACTTAAGAATAATATAGACATCTTTGTTATTAAAGTTTACAGTCTCTTTCATCTGTTTATTAACCCTTACAAAATAGGACAGAACGGATAGAAAGAAGAAAGGATGCAGGCTGCAGGTGGTGTTCAGTATTTATCTTAATTATTATTTCTTGTATTTCAGCAGTTCCTAGTAGTAACATCAAGAAAACGTTCGTTAACCTGCGGTTTCTGAATTATCTGCAATATTTTCTTGACCGTTTCTTACCTGCCAAATACGTTGAAGATGAATAAGTTGAGTTTATTATCGTTTGGGCCTTCTTGCACTTGGGGCCCCCCCGCATAGCGGGGGCTGGCAGGGTGTAGTTACGCCACTGTTCTGTGGGTGCACGAATACTCTATTTTCAAATTTGCATATTCATACATTTGCTCTTTATGATTCATAAATATTACCAAAACTGGTCCGCCTGCCGATGTAAGTTTCCAATTCAACAAGATGGGGTTCGACTAGTAATTGTAATGTATTGGTTTTCGAACTTTTGTTCTCTTTAAATTGTAGTCTTCGGCGAGGAAAGTAGTGTTATCCGACGGTGTGTCCTCCAAGAGTAAAGGAGCAGGAGCTCTTTTAATAGCAATCTTTCAAAGAACGTCTTTCGGGCTTCAATGGCATAATAGAAATATTGTTGTAATAAATATTCTTCCGACGTTGGGTTGACATTAGTCAGAAAAACCTAAGTAAAGCAACTTCATTGGACTAATTTTGATGCTAATTAGCATAATACTATTTTTCTTAATCTTCCTTAATAACGGTCCTAGGTCATGGATATCGAAACGTAAATAAAGACGATTTTAACAACTCTGAGTGGTTTAATTCCCTAAGAAGATAAAGAAAAATACAAAACAAACCACAAAAAAACATACAGGGAGTATCAGCATAATACTAGATTTGAATGTAACTTCCTCTCTTGCAACGAAGTGACAAGTCTTTATTTTGAATCAATATCCTGCATCTTCCAGAAATAGAAATTTATACTACTAGATCACAACTATATTAGTCAACTATGGGAATACGCAATTTGATAATGCTACCTTACTATTTATGATTTTGTAATTTTATTACTGCAAATAGTTTGAAATTGTATTGTATTATTTTGAAACAAAGCTATACATTTTTTTATTTTAATTATAGCATGAAGCAGCTTTATTTGAGCGAAATTAACTGGTAAGATAACATGCCACTCTATTTATTTGTTTTGGTGGATCATTTATGTACAAAAAACTGTGTTGCTGGTTACTGCAGCCACGACCTATGACACCCTCTAGACTCCGAGAGTTTGTTAGCTGAACTGTGGAAGGTAATAAATGGTCATAGTAGTGAACACGTAAACGCGATGAACTTTCCTTGCCATCGTTATGTGAGACTGCGTAAAGATATAAAGTATTTAAGCCTAAATTTTGAATATTATAACGAACTTCACATACAGCATCTCAGTACATTTTGCAAATATTTGTGAATAATTTGGTATTTTTGAACTGTATAAAGAATAATAGATTGAAGCGCATACGCCTATGTGAAGAAAAATTTCCTCGACAATCCTAATGAGTCTTAAATTTTTAAGAAACCGAATTTGCACAAAAGATTAAACGTCTTAATAGGTTCTATACAAAGCATCCACAAAGCTTATAAATTGTAACATGAAAGGAAATTCTCGAAAAGAGCAAAGTCAACATTTCTGCTCGGATTTCTTAAGAAAAATAATTAGTATGCGACGACGATCTTAACACTAATTAAAGGAACCTCCTACTTAATTAGAGTTTGTAGTATATAGAGGATTATTTTGAGTTTTCAGTCCAGCGTCATCCTAATTAGCATTTTCTACGCAGTTATTAAAGTAGCGGAAGTTTACAAAGGTTTGATTAGTTGAGTTTGTTGCCAGTGTCTTTGGCAAACCATTCAAAACTTCTATGATAGATATGAGTTGGCGATAGTCACATAATCATAGGGTAAATATAAAAACAAATTGGATCGTGATAAAGCGAAGTCCATATTCACAGACAGAGACTACTACAGTTCATCAAAAAGTTTCTTTCTGTTTTTGACAGAAACTTAGACATCTTGATAAGAATGTCATTTTACTTATGTTTGTGAAAACAACTGAAAGTAATAAATAACTGCAGTTTTTGCTTTAACTTGTTCCATTCGAAGAAAGATAATCGCTTAAGTTAGCATGACAGTACAGAAATTTGGAACTTATATTCTCTTGCTCGATGACAAACTTTACGATTATTAAATTTTGTTTATTGAATGTTAAAGGATGTCACCGAACAACGATTTTCTTTACGCTTGTAACCAAACTCTTTGGGGTGACAACAAAATAGTCACACATATTGCAACGTTATCGCGTTATTTTAAAGTAAACGCCGCAGGTATACATGTATTTGTTAAGCATAGGGTTGATCGTTTATAATACACCCTGGAAAGACCAAGTTCATCAAAAGCTTTAAGGATAATAAGTAGATAGGTAGAAATAAGATTACTTATTCAGGTGTTAATATGAAGATGCTTTCGTATAATAAATGGTGTTTATGACAACCTTCCTATACATTCCATTAGAAATGAATAATTTTAAAATTACGTTATTGTTTAAATTTCAATCGGACGGAGTAAAATTAATTTTGATACAGAAGTATTTAAAACGTATCTGACAACAGGTGAAATTTGTAAAAATGAGATAACGTTATAATCGGCATAACAAGACAATACACCAATGCTAATTTTAACCAACTAACAAATCTCCGAATGCAAGAGCTATGAAAAACATCAGATGACATAATAGACACTTGCTTGTAATATGTAAATACAAAAGTAGACACGCGTTTTAACGTAATGGAATGTAAGCTTTACATGTATAACCGTGAAATAATGAAATACCCCTCGGAAACGTAGCGAGAGGGGTGACCTCACCCACAAATAGGGATGGACACGAACCGAACAGGTTCGAGGTTCGGTCCGAGGTTCGGTTAGATTTTTCGAACCGAACCAAACCGAACCGGACATTTTATTTTCAAACCGAACTTCGAACCGGACCGGCAAATTTTTCGAACCGAACCGAACCTAGCTCAAGGTTCGGTCCGTAATAGGTATTAATTAATGTTACATCAAAAATTCTAGATTAGTTCGATTTATTTAATGCTCCGTATTTCAAATTGTTGTTTGTTTATATCTAGTATGAGATATTAAAGAAACTCAAAATGATTTGGAAATTTGGTTTTAAAAACAATCTTATTTTATTTAATGAACAGAAGTCGTGTTGAAAACCATCTTAAACTTATACAAGCCGAGGTCACGGTCTAGAGCCTACAGAAGTTTTCAGAATAAACGAAACAATTTAATTCTTAATTAAGTATTTATTACTTATCTATCATTTTAAATTTTTTACTTTTGCATGAAAACCAGTTCTCTATTAATATTAAAAAATGTAACCTTGTTGAAAAAACTAATCTCCTTTTCTTTTGTACATAATCGCTCAACAAATGGTGATACAAAACGCATGGTACCATACTATTTACTGTTTATTTAGTGTGGCCATTACCACCAACGTCTTTACAAATAGCCGATACTCCAGAAGAATGACCCCGAACTTTCTCTCAAAACCAAGGGTTGAAGTTTATGACTCATGGCGGCATTAACTTTTCAATCAATGCCGACATAAAATAACACAGTATAATGCAAATAATAAGCAGACATAATGCCCGTGACATAAATACTGTTATATTTTATTATGAAAAACGTAAACGCTGTTTCAGGTAGATTTACGATTCTTTCCGAGAAACATCTATATTGTCTTTTAAAAGAAATAATAATAATAATAAAGATAAACTGACAAACAGCTTTTTGTTTGTACTGTATAAGAAATCAGCAACACCTTATTTATTGTCTTGATACTTTTTTTATACTAACTAAAACTAAAATAAAAGTAATCGCAAAGATCGTGTGATATCGTTCTTTCACGGTAAAATGACATTAGTAAAAATCATCAATTATTAACACATTCTAAATTTTAGAGGTGGCTTTCACTATTAACCTAATTGTAAATACGCTTTGTTAAAGATAGTACGTATTGATATGATTGATGCTATTATAATCTAAAGCAGATTAATGTTGGGTTTATTTGAAAGTAGCAACTACTAAATATAAAAACTCCATTTAAATTGTTGTAGTTGAACGCACTACTTGTTTAAAATATCAAAATGTCAAACCCGTTCGGTTCGGTTCGAGATTCTATTCGTTTTTTTCGAACCGAACCGAACCGAACCGGAATATATTTTTTTGAACCGAACCTCGAACCTAACCGAACGTAGGGCAAGGTTCGGTTCGGTTTGGTTCGAATCCATCACTAGGTACAAAGCGACAACAGTCCACGCAAAAAGGGCCTTCTGGACTAAGAACAAAGAAAAAAGAAACAACTCTGAGCTTGCTTTATATAGTATCTTTTGATATGGTGGCATTTGTAAGATGGTTGCGCTAAGAGAGACAATATCTAGTAATTTCACTTATAGTGTGGCACACATTTCATTTAAGCTGGTTAATGCAAAAGTTGAAACATTTAGCTATTGTTTCGGTCATGCGTATCGAAGGTCTGTTATTATCTTGTTTTTGATATAAAACTAGCAAAAGTAAAAACTATTAGTAGTAAGATAGGGGCGTCCGAGAACAGATCCACCTTATGGGTTCCACCCATTGGATCCACCCGATCCACTTTTTACATGTAAATTCCCATAAGGAGGATCTCCTAAGTCTTATTTTTAAAGGGTTTCTCCTTGCTCCTCTCCTTACTCGGACATCATCACATCAACCACTTTGATTACGTCACACCCGCTTTCTTTCCACCCGCGAGATAAAACTTTCTCCACATTTCCACCCACAATATAAATATGTCTTGTTTGGTATCAATCAATATTAGATTTTTTTCAGCTACCTGAATTCCTAGAAATTTTTTAGATTGCATCACTCCCTAAAGCGGCATCCTAATTTTAAGATTTTTTTACCAGCAGCGATTTCTGACTCTTATAATTTTTTTAGCAATGCGACACATCGATTAGTCTAGAATTTTTCGCAAAATCCGAATCTGCAAATAGATTTAAAATCTGACCACTCCTTACCGTTTTACACACATGCCCTTTAGAGAGCATAAATAAGATTATTTTATGTTTCTTTCGAGATAAATGCACCTTGTTTGGTATCAATCAAAATTAGATTTTTCTCAGCTACTTGAATTTTTTAGATTGCATATCCCCCAGATAACTATCCTAATTTTTAGAATTTTTTACCAACTGGTTTTTTTAATCACTCCCCTATATCTTTTTTAGGATGTTCGAGATAAGGATTCATCTTGCTGTTTTACGCAAAATCCGAATCTGCAAACAGATTTAAAATCGGGGCAACCTCTTACCGTTTTACACACATACCCTCTAGCGAGCATATAAAAGATAATTTTTGTTTCTTTCGAAATAAATGTACCTTATTCTTAAGCGTTATAGAGAAATTCAAAACTTGTTCTTTAATAAAATATTCTAAACCCAACACACTTTGTCAAAAACATGAGAGACTTTTAAACAACGTAAAAACTTTATCAATTTCCTAGCTTTACATTTTAATTTCTAAACGCATGTCATAACATAATTATGTAGTTAAGTCAATGCTAAACTATGCACATTTAATCTATACAACAAACAACTACTATATACACCTATCCTATATCTTTATTCCACCATGCATAGGTTGCGGTGCTATTAGGGACGACGTACATTTTGTCATCCTCGCCCGACAAACTAATTTTATTAATTAATTGGGTATAAAGTTGGTGTTTATGACTTCGAATACACACCATGCTATGCATAAGGGCACCAGAACTATTATGTACAATGTCCTTAAAACTATTTACATTAATATTCTTAACTACACTTCGTGAAATCTTTTTAATTGTGTCTTTCTCGCTTACAGTACAGTAGGACTTAGCCCTACTACCAACAAATTATAATACTAGATCCCCCTTAAATTCGTCTTTAAATTTCCCTACAACTTTTTTGTTGGCAAGCGGAGTATTGTATTTACTATCCGCAGGGTAGTCACTTTCTTAAAAAGAATATATCTTGTTCGATATCAACTAATACTAGATTTTTCTCGGAAGCCCAAATCTGTAAATAGATTTTAAATAGGATCACCCCTTACAAAGTTACGCCTTTTAAAGACCCAAACCTCTAATTTTTGACCATCTATATTTAACTCCATCTTTAAAATCCGACCTAGATAGGATTTATTCCGAATGTTGGACATATTTCAGACATATGGCGGACATGGCTGACATATGTTGGGTACATGTAGGGCATATGTTGAACATTGGTCGAATATATGTCGGATGTATGTAGGATGTATACTGAACATATGTCGGATGTATGTCAGGTATAGTTTGGATGTAAGTCGGATGTATGTCATACGGATGCGAGAAGAGAGAGAAGGACAAAGAAGGGTGGAAAAGAGGGTTTACGTTAGTTTACGTTGTTTGGAGTTAGGTTAGTCGTTGTTGCCTGGAGTTAGGTTAGGTAAGTTGAACTTGTCAGGAGTTAGGTTAGCTAGTGTTGTCTGGAGTTAGGTTAGGTTAGTTGGACTTGTGTGGACTTAGGTTAGACAGTTTGCACCTGGGAACAAATCGATTTGCACCAACGCGAGAAAAAGCGCGTCAACCTCTGTGTATGGAGATAGACGCTTTATGTGAAAAATGCAGCATAGCTTAAAACATTATCGTACTATTTTCCGTAGAGTGAACGCAACCTTACCACCTGCCCTGTAGTGCTGACGTGAGTATATCGTTCTCAATCTCACCCTTTTTACCTATCCTTATCGCATCGTCAAGGGAAGCATCACCAATAAAACCACCAGAAGTGACAAGCTATAAACCACAACAAGGGCAGAGAGGAACCAACACCTTGAGGACCACTTTCGACCCAAATCAGAGTTCCGGTTAAGTATTTTTAAGTATATTTATTTGCCCGGGGTTTTATAGAGAAGCGGTTGAACGTTATACACCACACTTTGAAGGTTCCTATGCTCATTCTTTTATTGCTGCCTGTCGTCCACGTTTCACTTCCATTCAAAGCCACACTCCATACAAAATCTTTTAGCCCTGTGTTCTTAATACCTAAACCTATTTTTGATGTCATTAAATATCTCTTTTTCAGAAATGATTTCCTTACCTGTGCTAGCCTGAAATTTAGGTACAATTTCCTTCTACCGTTTGTCCCTAGATCCGGTGCCGACTCTGATAAAATAAGAATGTCGTCTGCAAATCTTAATCTTTTAATTTCTTGTCCTTAAGCTTTAAAAACTTTACAAATTTGTCTTTGACTTATTCTATTGTTTATTCTACATTCAAGTTAAACAGCATAGGAGATATACAACAACCCCGCCTTACTCTCTGAAAACTTCTGCCTCCCTTTGTGTCTTTTGATTGCCATAGGTGCAGTCTGCTTTCTCAACAAATTGTAAATAACCCTTCATTCTCTATATTTTACCTCGCAGCTCTTCATAATCTTGAAGAATTTGTTCCAATTAACATTATCAAAAGGTTCCTCTAGATCAATAATGGCCAAAAACAGGGCTGTTTTTCTAATACTGTCCTTCAAGATAGGTCGTAGACTCAAGATAGCTTTACGGGTTCCAACATTTCATCAAAAGAAAAACTGGTTTTCACCCAATTCTCTTTCTATCTGGTTGCCATCTACCTGTAGACGAGTTTGGTTAGAATTTTGCAGATATGAAATTTAAAGTTGGATAGTCTTCACGTGTCAGTTCCTATTTTCTTTATTATGAGAATGACCACACTCTGTTTGAAATCCAAGAGTGTTCTACCTTTCTCATAAATTTACTTGGTAGCTGGTACAGTTCTGTCCAGGTGCATTTCCGACGACGTTTAGCAAATTCGATAGTTTCAGGTGCGTTACTCCGACTCTTTTCTTTCGAGTACTTAAACACTAAGTTCTCTTCTTCGATAAAGTTCTTCTATGTGCTTCTTTCATCTATTAGCGTTTTTTGATTATCTGTAAGTGTCTTCCCAATTGTGTCCCTTACATTTGCACAACTGTTTTTACTCCCTCTAAACGTTTCCATGGTTTTAATGTAAGCTCTACCTTCCCACAGCTATATAAATTTCAACATCTCTGCATTTCCCATGCAACCATTCTTTCATACCAAATTTGTATACTTCATCTCTTTCATGAATCTTCTACACCTTCTTTTCTTGTATCATCTTTTACGCTCTAAAGTTTTTGTCAGTCATCTATCAAATTCAGTATATCATCCATGGATTTTTTCGATCCTAGCCGTTGGTCTTAGTTTTTCATCTGATGCTTCAACATTTCATCATACAGCACTGACAACTCCTCCTCTAAAGTAACTCTTTTGCCCTTTTTAATTACTTTATTCCCCACACTCTCTTTGAACTCTCCCGCACTTAATGTTGTTTCAAGTTATCAAGATGCCATATATTTGCCTTTTTGCTTCTTAGGGTTTCTTTAGTTTTACTCTGCCATGACTTGTCGTTAAATTTAGATCAGAGTGTACATCGGCTTCCGGATGTGTTTGACAGACAAGAATTTGGTTTCTAGACCTGTGCCTGGCCATCAGGTAATATATGTGGTACTTACCAGTATCTCCAGGGTTCTCTCAGATATACAACCCTTATCCGAGTTACTTAAACCAAGTGTTGATAATAATCAGATCGTGTCCTGTACAAAATTCACCCAGCCGGCATCCCAGTTCGTTCCTTGAATACAAGCCATGCTCTTCTATTCTTTCACTTTTTTCTTCTGTTCCTACGACTGCATTCAAGCCTCCCAATATAATCAAATTCACATTTTTCGTAATGTCCTGCTTTTATCCTTTATTTCTTCATATTCTTTGTTGCGTCTTCAATTTATGGTAATTACGTGAATGAAATTTACCCTAAAACGGAGACCTAACCGCAAAATAGCACCAGCCACCTTGCAGTGGCGAGGGGTGCATTTTATGAAAATAAGTGCCAATCCTATAAAGGTATACACACTGTAATACTTTAGCTTAATGGAACGGTCTCTAAACTTTCGGCCTAAATCGGTTTTGTTGAGTGTTAACCTCCCCTAAAGTTTTTCAATGTCGCTAGACGATAGGTTGCCTAAATGATATTGTTAAATGGTTTCTAAGCTCCTGCAATACATGTTGGTGGAGACTTGTGTTAGCTTTGTTTTCTTCACCTACGAACTTAAAATGTATGGAAATAATATTACAACTCCAAGCTGTTCGGTTAACCTATACAGAGTGGTAGAAAAGTCCCGGAACGGTCAAATATTTTGGGAAATACTCATTGCATCAAAAAAAGAAAAAATACGTGTTCAATATTTTTTTAAAAGCTATCCAATGACACCAAAATTAAACCCCCACCCCCACCCCCTGGGGGTAGAGGTAAGGCAACTTTAAAAGTTTAAGTGGAAACCCCCATTTGTTATTTCAGATTCGGATTCCGCAGGATAAATTACCCCAAATTGACCTACGATACAAGCCATTTTGGATGATAGAAGACGTTGTAATTGACAAAACCAAAATAGGGTACAAAAACATTTGAAATCGAAAAATGTCAGAATTACATTCATGTTTAGTATTCACTTCGTTACTAGCTTTTGATATTATTTTGTGATGTCTCTGTCTGAAAGAGAAAGAATAATTGTCCTGATGATGCGGGGGTATGGAGATAAAGAAAGATCATTGCAGCAAGTTGCAGATTTATTCAATGAAGGCAATGCGGAACGTCAACCGATTTCTAAATCTACTGTGAGTCGAACAGTGAATCGTTTTGAGCGAACTGGTTCGGTGAAGGATGAACCAAGATTTGGAAGACCTAAAGCGAGACAAATGGTCAATTTGAACACCTTTGGCGGTAATTTCGTTATGTATGAAATAAATAATTTATTATTTTACTTCTTTTATTTTCTGATCCATCAATTCTTCTAGAAATAGTTAATTTTTGTCGATTGCAGCGTCATCTGCAAAAAACCTAAAAAAACTATCACTAACATTTTGTGGCGAATCCGAATTAGCAATAACAAATGGGGGTTTCCACTTAAAGTTGCCCCACCCCTACCCCTAGTAATAAATGCGTTTCTTGGTCATAAATCGCACTTAACCAAGCGTACACCAACATATCAATCCACTTTTTAAAAAAATTGTACAAATTTAAATATAAAATAGCAGTTTAAAGTATGCAGCAGATGAAAACAATTCTATGACTTACATAAAATGACCTTGTCGTTCAAATAGGGTTACCAGTAATCCTTTGAACCCAACAAGTGTTAAAAAAGCAACCACTATCGGACGACTTTTACTACTAACGGCAATTTATTTAACTGTGCATTCCTGTTCGCGTGGAAGAGCTTTCACTAGCAAGTCCGAATGTATAAAATTACCGTCACTTCTAATTAATTATACTTCGTATTTGCTCGGCGCTGGTTGCTCGCCAATTGAATTATAGCCGCTTCAAATGCATTAGTGATTAACTAACTTTGATTGAGCCCCTCTATAATGATTCGACGGTACCTGTGGGTTAAAATGTTCCTGATGTTTTACGCGATTTTTCTAGTTTGCATGGTTTATTTTACTTAAACTATTTTAAAGAGCGAGGTAAATGGTTTTTTGGTGCATGGAAATATATGTATTGGTTTTTTTACATTGACTACTTGAATGATTTAGGAATATTCGTTTTCAGATTATATTTTTATATAAATATGTCTTTTAAAGTTTACAGTGCTGGCTTCGTTAGAGTAACTAATTCCATAATAGGTTAAATCATTTCAATTTCTTGAGGAATAATTATTTTAAATATTCAATCCATATTTTATTATACTTTGGTGCACGCTTGCTCTATTTTCAAAATTGCATATTCATATTTTCAGCACTGACTAACATCACCGAAACTAGTTCGGCTGCCAATGTAATTTTTCAATTCAACAAGTTTAAGTCGTCTAATAATTGTAATGTTTTGGTTTTTAAAATTTTGTTTTCATTAAATTGCAGTAATCGTCGAGAAAAGTAGTTCTTCTTAATCTTCTTTGGGAATGAAACCACTCATAGTTTTTAAAATCTATTTTATTTACGTTTCGATCCATGACCTAGGATCGTTGTCAAAATAATAAAAACTTCAAGTTTGACGTTTATGACATAAATTGAAGGTTACTTTGATTTATTGATGTTTGAAATATTTGGTTTGAGTATACTAAGGAAAAATTTTTAAAGTTTAAAAGAATGAATCTCGGTAAAATAAGACATAAAATCAGAAATCTCTCAATTGTATAAATAGAAACATGTTAAAAAATGTTCCCAAATTATTGAATTTTTATAAAATTCACCAAAAAAAATTAATCAGCTGATTTCACGTTAAGCGTATTGGCTACCATAGGAAAGTCGATCCCAGGTCGCAACACAAATTGAAGGCAATCATTCTTTTAATTTTTGCTCAGTATACTCAAACCAAATATTTCAAACATCAATAAATCAAAGTAACCTTCAATTTATGTCATAAACGTCAAACTTGAAGTTTTTATTATTTTGACAACGATCCTAGGTCATGGATCGAAACGTAAATAAAATAGATTTTAAAAACTATGAGTGGTTTCATTCCCAAAGAAGATTAAGAAGAATGCAAAACAAACCACAACAAACATACAGGGAGAAAAGTAGTGTCACGCGACGGTGTGCGGAAAATACCAGGGATAGTGTTCTTCCTTTTAATTGTAGTCCACCAAGAGTAAAGAACCAGGAGCTCTTTTAATAGCAATCCTTCACAAGTGTTTCGAACTTCAATGACATATTGAAACAATTTATGTAATAAATGTTCTTCCGATTAGTGTTGGATTAATCAGAAGTAAGTAAGCCAACTTTATTGGATTACTTTGATGCGAATCAGCATAATGCTAGCGTTGAATGTAACCTCCTGTTTTACACCAAAGTGAGAATTCCTTACTTTAAACTAATATCCTGCATCTTCTAGAGACACCAATCTATACTACTAGATCACAATTATACTAGTTGACTATAGAGAGACGTAGATTGATGATGCAACTTTTATTGTTTTTAAAGAGCCGTAAACTTTTTTATTTTAATTATAGCGTGTAGCAGATCTCTTTAAGAGAGACTAGCTGATAGGATAACAAACCATTCTATTAATTTTTATGGTGGAACGTTTAGGCACAAAAAACTGTATTGTTGGTTAGTGCAGTCACGGCCGATGACACAATTCTTGATCGCAAGATTTTGATAACTGTACTGGGAAATGTAGTAATGAGTCGTAGATAGTAGTGAACATGTATACGCGATAAATTTTCCGTGAGACTGCGTATAGATTTAAAGTATGTAATCCTAAATTTTAAGTATTATAATCAACAGCATCTCAGTACATTGTACAAATATTTGTGAATAATCTGGTATATCTGAACCGAATAAAGAACAACAGATAGAAATACATAAGCCTATTTAAAGAAAAATTATCTCGACAATCATGAGTCTTAATTTAACATAATGTGATTAAATTTTTACCAAACCGAATTAGCACAAGAGATTAAACGTTTTAATAGATTCTACACAAAGCATTCACAAAATTTATAAACTGTAACATGAAAGAAAATTCTCGAAAAGAGAAAAGTCAACATTGCTGCTCGGATTTTCTTAAGAAAAGTAATTAGTATGCGACGACGATCTTAACACTAATTAAAGGAACCTCCTACTTAATTAAAGTTTGTAGTACATTGAGGATTATTTCGAGTTTTCAGTCCAACGTCATCTCAATTAGCATCTTGTAGGCTGTTATTAAAGTAGCAAGAGTTTATAAAGCTTTGATGAGTTGAGATTATTGCCTGTATTTTTGTCAAACCATTCAAAACTTCCAAGATAGGTATGAGTTGGCGATAGTCACATAATCATGGGGTAAATATAAAAACAAATTGAATCGTGATAAATCAAAGCCCATATTCACAGACAGAGACTACTGCATCAAAAAGTTTTCTTTTGTTTGTACCATAAACATAGACATCTTGATAAGAATGTCATTTTACTTATGTTTGTGAAAACAACTGAAAGTAATAAATAACTGCAGTTCTTGCCTTAATTGGTTTCATTCGAAGAGAGATTATCGCCTAAGCTGGCATGGCAGTACAGAAATTTGGAGCTTATTTTCTCTTGCTTGTTTGACACCCTTCAAGAGTATTAAATTTTATTTGTTGGATGTTACAGGATATCAGCAAATATCGATCGCCTTTAACACTTGTAACCAAACTCTTGGGAATGGCCACAGAGTGGCCATACGTTTGTTTTAAAGTAAACAGCGGATAAACGTGTATTTATTAAATGTAGGGTTGATAATTTATAATACGCCCTATGTAAACTTTGATTATCAAAGGCTTTTACGATAATAAGCAGTTAGATAGAAATCAGATTAGCCAATCTGGTGTTAATATAAAAATGCTTTCGCATAATAGGTTGGTATTTAAGGAAACCTTCCTATACATACCAATAAAAATATTAATTTTGAAATTACATTAAAACAAGAAAATGTAGTTATTCTTTAAATTTTAACCGGACGGGATAAAATTAATTTTGATATAAAGTATTTAAAACGTGTCTGACAGCAGGTGTAATTTGTAAAGATGGAATAACGTTGTAAGGAGCGTAACAAGTTAATACGCCAATATTAAATTTTACTAGTAACAAGTTGTCGAATGCAACAACTAAAAAATATCACATAGCATAATAGGTATGTGCTTGTGGTATGTAAAAATAAAAGTAAACACGTTTTAACGTGATTGCATGTATACGTGATATGTACAACAGTGAAATATTAGGATGCTCTTTCTAAGCGTAGAGAGTGGGGAGTACAAAGCGGCTTGACAGTTGGCGAAAAAAAAGTCCTTCTGGACTAAGAACAAAGAAAAGAAGAAATGTAACTGTAAGTGTACTTTATTTAGTATTTTTTGATAGGGTGGTATTTGTGAGGCGGATACAGATACAGACCGTGCATTAACATTTTCAATGCTCCACCCGAAGGTACTACATTAGCCAGGAGGCAAATTGTTTGTTGCCCGAAAATTTAGAGTTTTGCCGAATCCTTGCCGTTGCAGGCAAGGTAGGAATCTTTAACGTGCGAGACAACACTCACACCCGGGATCTTCATTATACCTCTCATCCGAACGAGGGTGTATTTGTGTGAAAAATGCTTGCCTAACATTTTTCAAGCGGACCACGTCGGGACCTTGGGCGTAGTAGTACAGATACAGCCGATTTGAAGTGCTTTTTATTGCTTAAAATATTATAGAAAATAGACTTTGTGCCTTAATTTAAAAGTTAATATCTGATTAAATTACTGTGGTTGAAATATTTCTTGTGTTAAATGTTTGCGCATGTCTGTAGTGACTACGTTATGACCTACTGTATTGTAATAAAAATTGTGTGACACATTGGGAAGAGTTTTTTTGTCTGTTTAGCATTTTGCTTAAATACAAGAATACATTTTTGTAAAAGGAACTCTATTCCACGGGGCAGCACGGACCGTTTTAAAAATGATAGGCAAGTATTTTTACATAAATAAGCCCTCTTTTGCATGAGAGGTAAGGTGTGGGCCCGGTGCGTATGTTGTCGCGCATGTTAAAGATTCCTACCTTGCTTGCAATTGCAAGGGTTTGGCAAACTCCAAAATTCCCAGATAAAAAAAATCGCTTCCTAGCCAATGTTAAACCTTGAAGTGGCCGCAAGGAATATTACCAACGCGGTTACCTCAGGATATAACAAAAACTGCCCTTAGTTGGAGAGGAGAACTACTAGGAAAGTTCCGTGGTGGAATCCTAAACTCCAACAACTGAGTGGAGAGGTAAGAACTTTATTTAATAATGCAAAAAATCAGGCAATTGGGAAGTGTACAAGCGGACTCTACTAAGTATAACAGAGCTCTGAGGAAGGCCAAGAGAGAATGATGGAGGAGGTATTGTGAATATATCGAAAGATATCCTGAATGCGCCAAACTTCAAAGAATTCTTTCGAAGAACATCCAGAGATCTATTGGCTCACTGTCCATGGGAGACAGTAGTTTTACCAGAAATGAGAAGTAGACGATGGCTTTTTTGCTTCAAACTCACTTCCCTGGTTCGACCGAACTGGAACAATCACCTTTTGAGTGGCAAATCCAGGGACCTGAGGTCCCGAAAGGAGAGCATCTCAGGAAGACTGGACAGTAGGGAAGAAGGTGATTACCTTGCAAAAAATTAAATGGGCTATAAACACTGTTCCGTCCTTGTAAATAATTTATAGTTAGGATTTATTATTACTTGAGCTTGTTGTTGTTCTAAATTCGGCGAGAAAGATTAAAATTTGGTTAGTACAAATTTCCCCAATGCGTTTATTTATGCACGTTAACCTGTGTGAATGGTGAACGTTCTGTTGTGCGCGGACGCAGCAATTATCGATTGGAATATCCAAGAAACTTGCTCAAGTAATCGCAGAGAAGAAGTCGCTTAACAAGTGTCGTAGAAAGCAGTCGCCTATCGTCGCTTATACAAGTCGAAGATACCGCATCGATGGTAGAAGCTATCGTACAAACCGCAGTGGTAGAGAGTTTTATAGTGTCGTCTTGTGAATTGTACACACCGCTTTGTTCGAACCGCTTTGTGCACGTGCTGCATGCCGCTAATTGGATGCTCCGCTTTGATAAACCGCCCTTGTTACTTGTGCTGCAAGCTGTTAATTGGTTCCAACGTTCCTTCATCTTTATGCCGCACCATTCAGGTGAGTGCTAATAATAAACGCTTTTGTTTGTTTGTCTTGTTTAAGAACATTAATTATTTGTTGCTTGCTTACAACACCCTTAAAAAAATACAGTCCACTTTAAATCTCGCCTTTGAGTTATCGAAATTACCGCACTTTACAAACACTTTCAAATCATATAAATCTCCCAGCATTGATGTGATTATCCCAGCCATAATACAAAACGTATCAAACTTTCTGCTGAACCGGATCTGCAGAGTTTTGAGGGCTGGCTTGGCCTTCCAATATATTCCGCGCAGTTGGAGGTCAACTAGAATAGCTTTTTCTACGACTGTTTTGAAACGAGCCTATTTTAGGTGTGTTTTTGATAGAGAAATCTACTACATTCTGTACAGGTTTTTATTCCCGCACTCGTTGCTAGGCAAGTTGCTAAGCAACCAGTGCGGGAATGTTCAATTTGCACGGTTGCGCTTATATTTCTATTAATCAAGTAGCCCTGCACTTGCATCTTATTTCCAATGACGGCCGAGTTTTCAAAGGTGGGCTATGAAACAAATAATAAACCAACAAATGTCAAATAAATAATTTCATACTGTGAAGGCGTTTAAAATCTTAAAGTATTTGCAAAGTATTTAAAAAATGGCTAGTGATAGTGAAAGCGAACTAGAACCGACGCCTCCAAATATTGTGGAAGCTGCAAATGCAACTACATTAAATTTATTACCGGAAATTTCAAAAAAAAAATATGAGACTGCTTATAAATCGTTTATGGATTGGCGAAGAGATCAAAAGACAACATCTTATTCTGAAAATGTTTTAATTGCGTACTTTAATGAATTATCTAATAAGTATAAATCTCCGACATTGTGGACGCATTATTCTATGTTGAGAACAAGTCTCACCATCCATCATAATGTAGATATATCAAAGTATGGAAAATTAAGAGCGTTTCTCAAACGGAAGTCAAGCGGTTATAAATCGAAAAATCAAAATTTTTACAACAGAGGAAATAAATAAATTTATTACTGAGGCTCCGGATCAACAGTTTCTTCTGACAAAAGTATGTAATATTAACTAAGGAGAATAATGCGTGTTTATAGCTATTTTTATATTGTTACAGACTGCATTAATTATGGGAATTATGGGTGCTTGCCGCAGACAGGAATTACATCAGATAAAGATTACTCATTTCACGGAATTGGGTTCTGCGATATTAGTTACAGTTCCCGACACGAAAACAAAAATTATACGCAGCTTTACGATAACGGATAATTTTTATGAAATCACAAAAAAATACTGGAATCTACGTCCATCAAATGTTTGCGATCCTAGTTTTTTTTTAAATTATCAGAAAGGAAAATGCACCACACAGAAAGTGGGTATCAATAAATTTGGTGCTATAGGAAAGCAAATTGCAACGTATTTAAAACTACCCAATCCGGAATTATATACTGGTCATTGCTTCCGGAGATCTTCCGCCACTATTCTTGTAGATGCTGGAGAAGATATAACATCTTTAAAAAGGCACGGTGGCTGGAAATCAACATCAGTCGCCGAAAACTATATAGCCGATTCTTTAACAAATAAGTTGAATGTAGGCAACATAATACAAAATTCAATTGATAGCACATCAAATGTTCCATCAACGTCCAAAGACAAGAATTTCCAACGTCAAGAAAATTTAGTTTTTGGGAAAACACCTTTTACAATGACGTTTAATAATTGCAATGTAACCTTTAATATTGTTAATAATAATGAATCTAAAAACTAAACTTAAATCAATTTATTAACTTTTATTATGATAAATTTGTACTTTTCTTTGAATTTATGTATATTCACAAACGATAATAAACTTATGATATTAATAAAATGTATACTCCTATACTTACCATGTATTTTATAATATTAACAAAAGAGGTATCACATTTAAAAAGTACGTACTACAGTCGTAGAAAAAGTATAGTGTACAACACGCATGGAATGCCCATTTCTCACTCGTATGATTTGCAGCACTCGCTTTGCGCGTGTGGGTGTGCATGTGTAGTATTATAATTATCAAGCAAATTAGTAGTTTTTAAAAACAATTAGTCAAGTAATTTTTGAAAACAAATTTTTTGTACTATCATATAAATAATGCGTGAGGTTAACAATACTGTTATAAGTAGTCCCTTTTAAAACTTCAAAGTGAGAAAGATTACCACAGTCCTCAAGGAAAAGGTACTTCTAATCAAGAACGTGTTACATGTCGAATTGACGTTAAAACCCTCAACTAATTTTACTCCACAAAAGTATAGGATGAGTGAGTATCCGAGAGCTAAGATGTTTTTAAAACTCACGTCATACATTTAAGATAAAGTTTTTACTCATTCTTGTGATTGAAAGATTTGTTATGCGTTTTTGGTGTCGATCCTCTGTGTCGCGACAATTGTATTTCTGGGTATTTCTTAAGGTACAAATGGAAACTTGAAGCAGGTGACGAGTTTCTGAAGGAGTTGCGGTCTTTTGCTTATGGTTTACGTTTTATACCAGGACTACATGAAGGTTGGGGATACACCATCACTTACATTCGAGGCAAACTTCATATAGAAAATGAAGAAACCAAAGTTATTAATAACAAACTAAAACTAATGTTGTGCGTAGGTCGGAGGTAGAGAAACAGAGTTAAATAACTAAAAGAAAGGATGATGAACTGGACACTTACCATAAGAATACATTTTTAATCTTGAATTAACGGAAATTGTGCGACCTACCGAGAGGAAAAGTAAAAAGCAATTGGCGTTATTGGACGTTGTTATATATTTTTTTTAGTATCGATTGGCTGTAAAATAAACTGGAAGTAAACGAAACTTCTTATATAATTTAAATATATATATATATATATATATATATATATATATATATATATATATATGTTAATATATATATGTTAATGCGACGTGTGAGTTGTAGATAGTGGCATAACACTAATACTATTTCTGGTTAGACTGTTGAATAGTGATGGGCTGAGTAGCTCGGAACTAGAGCTTTGTTTATTTTTAGGTATGGCATTATCAAAAAATAGAATCGGATCAGTTTTAAATGATTAAATTAATCAGTGTTTACATGTTAATTTTTGAGATAAGTTTTATATGTAGCGTTTAGTGCTTGTTAAGGAGTTAAAAATAGTAGATATTTTTAAGGGACCATTGAATGTTGGTTAGAAAAGTTTGTACTGATCGGTTTCTGTTCATTGCCGAGTATGAAGTTTCCAGAAATGGTATTCGCAGTGTTAGCTATCGATATTTGAAAACTGGAACAATCGAATTACCTTTTAAAAGATTTTTTAGTAATACCTGGCGAGTTTAATGTTAAGGACATGTTTAAAATTAGCCTTTTTCCTCCTTAAGACCTCTTTTAATTTTATTTAGATTGTCAGCATTTGTTGTTGATAGAGGTTAAGTTAGGTTAAATACGGAGTCTTATTTGTAAAATACATAAAAGTTATGAAATTTATGAAAGAATATCAAAACGCTCTAGTAACGGGTGTGTGTATGGGGGGGGGGCATTATCTTGAGAAAGCCTTTATTTTAAAAAAAATTTAAGCGACCGAATTTAATCTCTTTTTCATATTTTTATAAGAAAACGCGAAGTGTAAACAACGAGAATTCTAAAACCCAAATGCAAAGGAAACCTATTTGGAATAACTGCTTTTGGTGCAAGGGGAGTATCGAAAGGTTTGGTACAAAAGACGGCTTGGTGCCTGCTACGCTACAATTGGCTTCACATACTTATTGTTGATAATTAATCCTAGGGAACCCTGTGTAATTAATACTATGCATTATATAAATACAGTTTTGAATTCCCAACAGTATTCCGGGGAATCATTGTGGATTCCGTGGAAATAAAATGTTAAATAAGGTGTTTTTCACACTTGGACTAAATATACGTTATTGCTTTGACCAATTAGAACGCGCAACAAAGAAAGCTTATGGTTGTGACAAATGAAAAAACCAGTTGTATTGATCAGTTTGAACGTAACTACCTTATCTGGGAGAGTTGTGAAGAGTGCTTTATAAATATATGTGAAGTTTATCCATCGAATCCTTATAACTTCAATTACGCCCTCTATACGGGCACGTGATACACTACTGCATTGTACCAGTCATTGTAATTACTGCCATTTGTAAACACTGTTACTGCAGATAAAGCATTTCAAAGTATATGTCCATAGTAGCTTTTTTTTTTGTAGTTCAAGTATCTCAATTTCATTTTTGTGTCTCTTTTCCCATTGGAACCCACTCGTCTATCACTGAGCGCTTTTTAAATTGTTGCGTGTTCTCACCCTTTCACCCTCTACTTTGTGCTCCAATGTTGGGTCGACATATTGTTGTGAGGTTTACTTCTGAATCATCGAATCGTCAAAATGTTGTAAGGTTTCGCCTGTAAAATCGTGCCCCACAATTTGGGTGTCATTAATATTGTGAAATTATCCTCGGCTGTTCCTCACTAAACTCTTAAATCCACCAAAACCTTTTAAAACGCGGGATCTAAAACTCCAGCTCACTGTTTCAATGCTGAAACCTAATAGAAATTCACACCCTACAATCACACACTCAAAATAACGTAATTCACAAAATCCATCGCACTCTGTTTACATGAAATACATATTACAATTTCAAAACACGTTTCCTTATGTATATTCGTATTATTGATAATGTCCACAGTTTCATTTTTAAAAGCATTTTAGTTCGATAACTTTTTTCAAACAAATATTTTATTAAAGTAAGAGAGCGTTCCTCATACCTTGCGTTAATCTCTTTGTCTTATCATGAGCTCATAGTAGTACTTGTTATATGTGAGTGCAAATTTACCGTACAACAAAAAAATAAAATAAGCCTCCTATACTTTTTACAACATAGTCTGGTTATCTGTAAATTGATTATCCTTGATTAAATAAATTTGATTTTCATTAAAAGTCCTATAAATTTTCAGTTCATTAAGTATATCAAATAAGAAACACTCCAAGGCGCAGAAAAAAAATCAAAAACCATAGAAAATATTCACCACACAATGTTTTTAAACAATGGCATACCTGGTAACTGTCTTCCAACCGTCACCGCCAACCAGCACTTGAAGATGATGCCGTCCAGTATGGCACTAGTCCATAAAACAGCTCCCCGGTTGAATCACCATCATTCTACGCCTTCTGCTACCCCAGAATCTCTTCATTTATAATAAAACCATGAGCATCTACTTTCCAAAATTTACTTTTCGTATTCCCAAATAAATTAACCAAAAATCGCCGCCTTCACCATCAAATACTTCCAAATTTTACTAAGTTTCGTGCATTCCAAATCCACAATAATTAATCGTTGAATTATGATAACAAACACGCTAAAATACTTGGTAATACATTTACAACCGCCAACTGTCACTTCAATTTTGCGAAACTAGCTTCAACTGCAAACTCAAACAAACACCTTTTGTCTGCCTTGTTCATATAACCCCATTTCACACATATGTTTCTACCAGCTGAACATTTGCCTTTCCTAATACAAACTTGTCGCACGAATACCTGCATTGTTCAATCCTCTCACTCGATTCCATTCCCTTGATATCAATCAATGCGCATCTGCTTCTATTATTTCTAGAAATTAGTGATATTAGTTTCCCCCTCTAAAATAAGTTTGTTCGTCGTTTTCGTACTATACTATAATCTATAATTAAATCTCTGTTTTTCACTCGTATTCATATGTTTGTTCTCCGTCCTTGTTCCTCCATGACAGTTGTTTCTAGCTTCTATACAATACTACCTTTATAATTAAAAATCGATGTCTCAACAAACATACTGCTTCTTCGTCCTACTTTTGTTTTCCCTGTTGTCCTTGTTGTATATTGACTACGCTAACTACAAACGGTCTCTTCTTTCTTGTAACATATTAAAGTTTGTTTACTTTAAAATATCTCCTCCTTTTATTTTGCTTTTAAAGGTTTCTGGTTTTACCCTTGAAAATAGTAATACTAGTTTAACGAACATGCAAAGCTTTTATGTTTTCATATAATACCTTAATAAAATTGAAAGTGGTATTTTTACCTCATTGTTTATAATTTTTTATCGCCCTATCTTACAATAAATTTTATTATACGTCATTGCTAAATAAATATAACTAAAATTAAATTAACTCTACATTATTATACGTTGACTAAGCTCTAAATTAACTATCTAACTGCCTAACTTGATTTTCTAATAAGTTGTTACTCTAACCCCAAGCTTAATTTATGCCCTTATGTATTTACAATTAGCTACTAATTACACGATAATATATATATATATATATATATATATATATATTACAATTTATTTTCTTTACGACCTTGCTCTATGTATATAGTTTAAATGTTTCTTGTGGTTTATAGGTCAGCTCGTAAATAAGAGAATGCTCTTTTTTATTGCCTAAATTTTTGAATTTATTCAATTCTTGTTCACAGGCACTAAAATGTAGGGACATAATAACTGGTATAAATTCATGTACATACTACTTACTAAAGTGAGGATTAATCTAAAATTGGTTAGTACAGCATAAATAAACAGTAACTATTTTTTTAAAAATAACAGTAGTAAAGATAAAAATAAATATTATAATCTAATATGACACTAGTAGTTTGTCAAAAAAAAATTTTTGTTTTGTATTAAATTATAATAAGTGTGTATGTGTTATTTGATGTCTGTGGGTATGCATGCATATGTGTTTGTGTGTGCGTGTGTGCGTGTTTATGTGTGTGTGTGTGTGTGTGTATGTGTGTGTTAGTGTGTGTATATGACTGAGTACTGTATCTATGCAAGTATATAGTTTCTAAAAGTTTACCATAGATTTGTAACTTTGATCCAAAATATAGTAGTATGTTTATAATTTTATTTTATAATTATTCATTTATTCTTTTTTGTTTTGGAAATTTAATAAATACGTATATATAGTGCTTAGATTTTCAATGTTTTTTTTTTGTTTATGGTACACGAATTTTGGTAAATATAACACAATTTACCAAATTAATTGTTTGGATTGCAACAAAATTTACATTGGACAAACTTCGCAAAATTTAAAGCAGAGAATAACTCAGCATAAAAGCGACATAAGAAGAAAACCAAATGCATGTGCTTTAACACAACACGTATTAACGAATGATCATCAAATAGACTTTCAAAATCCAAAAGTTATTGATATTCAATTGAAAGAAAATAAACGACTATTCGTGGAAATGTGTTATATTTACCAAAATTCCTGTACCATAAACAAAAAAACAGACATTGAAAATCTAAACACTATATATACGTATTTATTAAATTTCCAAAACAAAAAAGAATAAATGAATATTTATAAAAAAAAAGTTATAAACATAATACTATATTTTGGATCAAAGCTACAAATCTAAGGTAAACTTTTAGAAACTATATACTTACATAGATACAATACTCAAAGACATATACACACACTAACACACACATACACACACACACACGCACACACGCACACACAAACACAGATGCATGCATACCCACAAACATCAAATAACACATACACACTTATTATAATTAAATACAAAACAAAAATTTTTTTTTGACAAACTACTAGTGTCATATTAGAGTATAATATTTATTTTTATCTTTACTACTGTTATTTGTAAAAAATAATTACTGTTTATTTATGCTGTACTAGCCAATTTTAGATAAATTCTCACTTTAGTAAGTAGTATATACATGAATCTATACCAGTTATTATTATTATTATTATTATTATTATTATTATTATTATTATTATTATTATTATGTCCCTACATTTTAGTGCCTGTGAACAAGAATTAAATAAATTCGAAAATTTGGGCAATAAAAAAGGGCATTATCTTATTTACTAGCTGACCTATAAACCACAAGAAACATTTAAACTATATGTATGTATGTATATATATATATATATATATATATATATATATATATAATATATATATATATATATATATATATATATTGTTTTCTGGTATTGGTCATCAATAATTTTCAACTAATTTTGTATGACGCGTTTCGGTTTATTACAACCATTATCAAAATATCTGTTCAAATTTTGAATAGTAGAATTTAATATGTAAATTCTACTATTCAAAATTTGAACAGATATTTTGATAATGGTTGTAATAAACCGAAACGCGTCAAACAAAATATATATGATATATATATATATATATATATACATATATATATATTATATGATAACGCCGCACGCCGATGTAATAAACGTCCAGTTTACTGCTGAACACCGCCGCTCTGTGTTTTTCTCTAATTTTCTAATTTAATTATGCCATGGCTAGCCCAGTTTAATTTACACAGAGTGCACAGCGTTACGATGATCAATTAATTTACCGTTTTAACTCTTACCTGTTTGAATTGATAGAACGAGGTTAATAAACATTCGTATAATGAAAGGAAATAATATTTACATTTTACAATTTTTCTAGTCCCTTAAATAAACCCTTCAATTAATTAATATTATTTGATTCATTTATCCTAAAATTTATATCCTTTTAATTTTATTTTAAAGTCACCAAAAACGACAGCTTTTGCTAAAGACATCTGGAACGTTCAAGACCCTTTTATGATCATTACTTAAATTTCAACGTATTCAATATTTTTGTTGACTCCTTACAAACTTGAGAGAAAATTAATATATTCAGTGTTAAAATTTAGATTTGAAAAGATTCTTGATGCTAGTTAGCCCTATATTCTTCTGGATGTACCTTGGACCTCTTCACTTAATTACAAACTGGATTTCTTATGGTCTTAAATTAGAATTATCCCACTTACAATTCGTAGGTTTCTTAGGATCGTGAATTAGAAGGGATTTCTTATGATCGTTGATTGGAAGTTCCGAATACCAGACTTAGGAGCTGTTTTTTGCAAAAGGCAAAAGCTTTTTCATATATTCTTAACGCAATCTTTTATCATCCATTATTATTACACAGCACTATTTTTCACAATAATATAAAATAAAATTTACTTATTTGACGCATAAATATTTGATTAAGAGTATTGCAGGTTTGACGTGCTTCAAATTGAGACGACCCTTTCTTATCAACTCTGGGCGTTCTATAGCTTTTGTTCTTTACATTTGGATTGGTTTTCCAAACAGCCTTACAAAGTGTTGCAATCAACTATATTTGTTTTGGACATTCATAGTATTTTTCAAGCTGATTTCTGACGAAACTGTTCTGAAGTTTTGTATCATGCTGTTATTTACTATTGTTTTCCGATCTTTGATCTTGTTATTGTCATCGTTGCTGGACTTTACTTTAGCTTACGTCTGTTGTTTTGTGTAGTTAAAGCTTTTGAATAATTGAACAAAAATAATTGATGTATCATGAGTGCTGTTTTCGTTTATGTATCTATTTAAAACTCATCTTTGAAAGTGCGTTTCTTATCAAAGCGCTTATTGTTCTTTCTTTTTTACAAGCGTAATTGCATGAAGATGTACTAGGTTTTTATCTTATCTTATGCGTATCTATTTTATAACTTATTGAACGCATTTTAATTACATGTATAATTATTTCCCTGCTGAATACGCGTTCTATTATTAAAAAATCTGCTTACTGGGATTGATTAAAGTTAATTACGGTCCATATACAGGGTGTTAAATGCTTGCTATTCACATAATGTGCAAATTATTTATTTTCCTGCTAAATAAATGCAGTTTTCTTATTACTAATGCTATTTACAGTTACTACGCGACCTTACGACTCATTACACCCTTAAACAACCCCTTATCACAGCATTATATGTATATATATATGTGTGCGTGCGTTCGTGTGCGTTTAGCGATGTAGACGATTTTCCACAATTTAAAATGATATGCGTCATTGTTGCAACTAATCAGAACGTGCAAGGATGGAAGTCGTAATGAGCTAAAAAGCCGGCTGCCACGATCACTTTACACGTAACTATCATACCTAGAAAATTAGAGTTTATGCTTCATAATGCAGTGAAGTATACTTTGTCGACTCCCTATCTCCACATCTTATCATACCTGTGTGTTCCAGTATGTAGTAGGGTATACTAACGAACTCCACTGCAAAACTGCTTTAAAAGAGGATCCAGACAAAGTTAGCGGAATAATATGTAGTAGTATTCCGGAGTGGCAAAGTAGTACAAGGGTAGATTAATTGGTGTACCTTAACTCAGTTATCTAGATGAATAAAAGGTAAGCCTGGTTTAAGTCATTCGCATGCTCATCCTGTAAATAATTTAAGTAACACCGTTAGTAAAATTTGAACAATACCAATACGCCCTCTGTACGGGCAAGCAATATACTACTATATTGCGCCTTTCATTGTAATGACTGTCATTCATAGCAAGAAAGCTGAATGAGTTTCTGGTTAATCGACGTGCACCAACTCTCTTGCGCAATAGCGCTAAAATACCTTCAAGAAAGCTTTCTCAGTTAGGATATGAAGTTCTTGGCCGCCAACCACGTTATCGTGACTTGTCAGCTATCGATTACTATTTTACAAAGCGTCGGAAACCATTTAATAGTTGTCGGTTTATTAGTTGAGATTGTTATTGAAGTTTAAAGAATTTTGGAAATGAAAATGCAATTTGTTTCTGTAAAGGAATTAACACAATGCCTTAGCGTCGCCACATTTATCGATGCTAAAGGTAATTATTTTAATGAACAGACGTTGTTCAACCGATATCCTATCTAAAGAAATAGGACATTTGGCATTCAAGGACTTGATATAATTTAGAAACAGCTTCTAGAGCTCTATAGCTCTACAGCTATAGAACTATGTTTAAATACAGAACAATGTTAAATTACAAGAGAATTGTTTGTCACATACAATGTCCCATTTCAATCAGAATCCGCATGGTAACAAATCTGAATGGTGACAGTATAATGGAAATCTATTTGCAGCAAACGTGCAAAATAAAATTCGATTCGAACTTAACAGAACAATATGAACCACGCAAAATTACCAAACATAAATCAAACTTTTTGCTAGGAAATGACAACTTCAGTTAATGTTTCGCGGTTTGCAAGAAAAAACCAGTCAAAATGATATCACAGGGCACGTCAAGTCTAAAATCGTTCTCTAAAATATTATGCAAACCTTTCCATCTTTTACGTTCTGACGGTCAGATAATGGATTAACGTCCAGTACAGGAAATATTATGTTTCACGCTCTTTAGATAAATAGAAATATTTCCATTGTTCGGTCAGCTTGAAAAGGGTATCCTTTTGGTTCTACCTACATCCCGGGTTTTTGCTGTCCAGCAAAATATTATGATTGAAAACCTCCAAATACTGCTAGACTTTTGGTAGTAACACAAACAGAGTGGAGGCGCGAAAAGTGTTTTCCTACATATAGGAATTTGGGGTTGTTTTCGTTAATAACGTCCATTATAGATTCAATCAAACCTGACCCAAAACTTTAGAGGACTTGCAAGCTTGTATCCAAAACGTGTTAAGAGCGATTAGAGTATAAAATTAAATTTGCAGAAAGTTTCAGATTGCTTGAAAATTGAGAAATTGAAAAGCGTCTGAAGCAAAGGAAATCGGGTAATTTGCTTTAAGGGTAGTTTAGCTGTCGCAGTGGCTAGTTACTTGTAAAAAAAGAGATGGTGCCATCTACAGTAACGGATGCACTTTGGAAACGGTTCATTACATTTAATAAAATAGACCACCATTCCAGTATCCAGTATCCTGTATACTGCTATATAGAGCACATACTAAATTTTATTTCTGCCAAATTCTCATATGAACATGAAATTCCTACTCTATCCTCTGAAGACGGCTGTTTTTATTCACAATAGGGTTAACGCATTTTTGTAATTCCGTAGTTCACTACTTTTTGATAATTTAACCGTCAATTAACTATTAAACTAATTCTTTGCTAATAATTAAGAAACAGGAATTTAAACGAACAAAATTCAACAAGGCACTTCTTTGAACTCCTCCTCCAATTTACATTTAACGTTGTAATCGTCTCAAAAATACACAACGCCTTTGTTCCGATCAGAACAGCTTGTTATTATTATCATGAAGTAAATTGTGGCTTAACACTTTGACGAATCGTTTCGCTTTATTATACAAGGGTGTTGGTCCACATCGATTAACAAGGGACTTAGTTTTTACGCATAATTTGCAATTCCTTGCAATATAATCCTGACTTTATTCTTTCACCAGGTTACGCGAGGAACAATGGACTATGCCGTCGCAAGTACACCACGCTATCGTCACATTTTTCGGATGAGGTCCAAAATATTGTATAGTCCCTACGATTTAACTTTAGGATGACGTCACAACTTGATAAAATGCTAGATTGCCAATACTAGTCATATATTTAATGAAAGATACACGAATATTCCCATTGGCAAGAGGAATTAGTGGCAACACCGTAAAGAACTGCCAATCCTTAAATGTTAAATGATAGTATACTAGTAGGAAGAATACAGGGTTTCTGGAACCTCATTCCACCAGAATCCCTCATTTCCACACTCATTCTGAACCAAATAGTTTTCTTCAACTAGCCATTTTCATCTTTCGAGATAAATATATCTTGCATTTTCATCTTAGCATCCTCATTTGCTCCCACATCTGGACCAAATAGTTTTCTTCGACTATCCATTTTTCATCTTTCGAGATAAACCTATATTGTCCGGTATCAATTAATATTAGAATTTTTTCAGCTACCCAAATCTCTTTAAAATTTTTAGATACCTTTACCCTCCAGAGAGCTACCCCAATTTTAAGATTTTTTTTACCGCCAACATTCTGAACCAAGTAATTTTCTTCGACTAACCGTTGCATCTTTCGAGATAAACCTATCTTGTTTGGTATTAATTAATATTAGTTTTTTCTCAGCTACCCGAATCTCTAGAAATTTTTTGGATACCATCCCCGAGAACTGTCCTCATTTTAAGATTTTTGCTGGTAGCGATTTCTGACTATCCTTATAAATTTTTTAGCCACGCGACACATAACATCAGTATAGAATTATACGCAGAATTTGAATCTGCAAACAGATTTAAAATCCGACCACCCCCTGCAAGGATACACTTTTAAAGTCCTAAACCTCTAAATTTTGCTCTTTGCTCTATAAGCAAACCTAACAAATAGCTTTCTCCGACAAGCCATTGCATCTTTCGAGATAAACCTATCTTGTTTGGTATCAATTAATATTAGAATTTTTGCAGCTACCCAAATCCCTAGGAATTTTTTAGATTGCATTATCCCCCAGAGAGCTACCCCAATTTTAAGATTTTTTGCTGGTAGCAATTTCTGATCGTCCTTATAAATTCTTTAGTCACGCAATGCATCAAATTAGTCTAGAATTTTATGCAGAATCCGAATCTGCAAATAGATTTGCAATAGGATCACCCCCTGCAAAGTTATACCCCTTTAAAGTCCTAAACCTCTAAATTTTGCCCTTTGCTCAATAAGCAAACCTAACAAATAGCTTTGTTCGACTAGCCATTGGACCTTTCGAAATAAATCTATATTGTTTGGTATCAATTAATATTAGATAGCATCACTCCCCCAGGGAGCTACTTTCATTTTAAGATTTGTCGCTGCTAGCGATTTCTGGCCGTTCTTATAAATTTTTAGACATACGACACATCAAGCTAACCTAGAATTTTACACTGAATCCAAATCCGCAAACAGATTTGAAATCCAACTACCCCTTACAAAGTTACACTTTTAAAGACTCCCAAACCTCAACATTTTTGCATACCTTAAACAACCATTTCCCAAGAAATCTAAAACTGCGCGGATTTTAGAAATAAGTTCTATATAGGCCATAAGTGTTTAATATTTAAAACCATTTTCAAACAGTAATGTACTGTTTTTAGAATATTTAAAACCGCGGCTTTTTAAAATTTTAAACAGTTATCAATTTTCGGTTTAACATTTTCCTAATTACTAAGTACGTCACAAATATTTATATGCTCAATGCTAAATATGTACTTTGGAAAATACATTTCGCTTCCAAAACTAATTGCTTTACGATTATGTGAAGTACATGTGGAAGCAGTATAGACCTTTCTTCTTATTAATTATATTATTGACTATAGGTTTGAGAAATACAAGAAATATATTTCATTGTCGTGCATTAGAAAATTTACGTATAATTGCTTGTAGATTATTAATAACACATGGTACTTTCTAGTACGTCCTCGACTACGTATTTAGGGAAATGCAAACTTTATTTTTAGAAGTGTATATCTGCTCCAAACAAATGCGTTAATTACAGAGGGAAAGTATGTCTAATGCAAGCAAATTAATAGCAATTTAATACGGTTCACTGACCTACCTTAATTGTTTGTACAAGGAAACAATAAAATATGTACAAATATAGCAACTATCTTATATATTTATGCCCTCCATGAGTAGGTTGCTGTACTATTAGGAATGATGTACTTTTTGTCATCTTCGCCCGACAAACTAATTTTATTAATTAATTGGGTATAAAGTCGGTATTTACATAGTGTCGTTTAAGACCTCGTACATATTTTCCAGACTACTAAAAGATGTTATAACCATATTTTTTGTGTTAGAAGAAACTCGGACACTCCATCGTCAACACTGGTGTTCTTTATGCGATAGCTAGCCATACGGTTGTTAAACGCTGTGCTAACCATTTCTACACTATTTTCGCCAGTAGCGGTTTTTCCAGGTATAGGAAGCACCGCAAGATTTGCATTTAAAAACGTTTGCAGGTACCATTTCAGTACAAAACAAAATCCGCACTATAGGACTTTGGTGAAACTTGTAAGCGAACTAACTTATAACTAAAAAGTTTACTCTAGCATACCTGCTTTATGTACCCTATAGAATGCGAACCAAAAATTTCCGAAAACACTCGAAGACTGCATAAGCGCGATCACTAAACCAATTAGCATTAATGCCAAGTATTCCGTACTTTCCTAAGTTACTCATTTCCTAGAACCAAATCTTTCGCATAGCACTCAGAAACACGTAATTATTTCTAGAACCGGTAAGTACTCGATATCGCCCAAATAGAGAATTAGATGCTCAATGTCTGTTAACTTCCAATTCCTTCGTAAAAGGTAGAAAAAGCTAGGTCAATCATCCATCTAACTTATACTTCGACCCGCTCCCGTTCTGATAATTTCCAAAGATTTTTCAAACGGTAATGGTCTCAGAATTTTTAAACCTCCGAGGGATCTATAAGTCGTGATCAATTACACATCCGAGCTACCCGTAAACTAACAGTGCGTTGTATAATACATGCATACCCCTTCTCTGCGCTACTGCCGTTCTTGTAGTTGCTTGAAAAAGTCAGTCGCCTTTTTTACTGCTAGGATCGCTGCAAAGCACCATTCTATACTTTCTTTAAAAGTATAGCATATCGCGTTCTTTTTTGTCTGATAATTAAATTTTGTTTATGTAGGCTTTTACACTTTCGCACATTTAAACAGCTAATACGATCGATTAACCACTTTCGATTATTCTAACGGGAACCACCATACATTCCGCCGCACCGTTCTTTTTGAATCCAACGATCCGATGGGCTTCCACACTAACACCTAACGTGTCTTTCCTACTAGTTGTTAAACAAAAACTACCGGCATCGCCATGTTCGTATACGGACGTAAGCAGATGTTAATGGATGTGTACGAGAATATGTAACTGTATACATTAATCAGTCAAAACTATTTTATTTAGTCCAAGAAAACTACTATTTTTCTAAACCACAATTACTAATCGCCTTTATAGGTTTAACATGTCTACCATTTCCCAATGACTGGTGCTACGTACATGGAAGCTTTAATTTCTTATTTGAGAAAATCCTTATTCTCCCACGCACTGTTGCGTAGTTGCATGCCCACCCCTTTTGGAAATATATGCTTGTTATAAACTGTAGCATCCGCGGTTTTACTTAACTACACTTTGTGAGACCCCTTTAATCTATTTAATCGTGCACTCTTCGAGTGTTTTCGGAAACCTTTGGTTCGCATTCTATATGGTACATAAAGCAGGTATGCTAGAGTAAACTTTTTAGTTATAAGTTAGTTCGCTTACAAGTTTCACCAAAGTCCTATAGTGCGGATTTTGTTTTGTACTAAAATGGTACCTGCAAATGTTTTTAAATACAACTCTTGCGGTGCTTCCCATACGCGGAAAAGCCGCTACTGGCGTAGATAGTGTAGAAATGGTTAGCACAGCGTTTAACAACTGTATGGCTAGCTATCGTTTAAAAAACACCAGTGTCGACGATGGAGTGTCTGAGTTTCTTTTAACACAAAAAATATGGTTATCACATCTTCTAGTAATATGGAAAATATGTACGAGGTCTTAAACGACACTATGTAAATACCGACTATATACCCAATTAATTAATAAAATTAGTTTGTCGGGCGAGGATGACAAAAGGTACATCATTCCTAATAGTACAGCAACCTACGCATGGAGGGCATAAATATATAATATAGTTGCTATAGTTGTATATATTTTATTGTATTTCCTTGTACAAACAATTAAGGTAGGTCAGTAAATCGTATTAAATTGCTATTAATTGGCTTGCATTAAGCATATTTTCCCTCTGTAATTAACGCATTTGTTTGGAGAAGATATATACATTTATAAATGAAGTTTGCATTTCCCTAAATACGTAGTCGAGGACGCACTAGAAAGTACCATGTGTTATTAATAATCTACAAGCAATTATACGTGAATTTTTTAATGCACGACAATGAAATATATTTCTTGTATTTCTCAAACATATAGTCAATAATATAATTAATAAAGAGAAAGGTCTATACTGCTTTCACGTGCACTTCACATAATCGTAAAGTAATTAGTTTTGGAAGCGAAATGTATTTTTCAAAGTACATATTCAGCATTGAGCATATAATTTTTTGTGACGTACTTAGTAATTAGGAAAATTTAAACCGGAAATTGATAACTGTTTAAAATTTTAAAAAGCCGCGGTTTTGAATATTCTAAAAACAGTACATTACTGTTTGAAAATGGTCTTAAATATTAAACACTTATGGCTTATATAGAACTCATTTCTAAAATCCCCGCGGTTTTAGATTTCTTGGGAAATGGTTGTTTAAAGCATGCAAAAATGTTGAGGTTCGGGAGTCTTTAAAAGTGTAACTTTGTAAGGGGTGGTTGGATTTTAAATCTGTTTGCGGATTCGGATTCTGCGTAAAATTCTAGGTTAGCTTGATGTGTCGTATGTCTAAAAATTTATAAGAACGGCCAGAAATCGCTAACAGCGAAAAATCTTAATATGAGGGTAGCTCCCGGGGGATGCTATCTAAAAAATTCCTAGAAATTCGGGTAGCTGAGAAAAATCTAAAATTAATTAATACCAAACAATATAGATTCATCTCGAAAGATGCAATGGCTAGTCGAAGAAAACTATTTTTTAGGTTTGCTTATAGAGCAAAGAGGAAAATTTATAGGTTTAGGGCTTTAAAGGGGTATAACTTTGCAAGGGGTGATCCTATTGCAAATCTGTTTGCAGATTCGGATTCTACATAAAATTCTAGACTAATTTGGTGTATTGCATGACTAAAAAATTTATAAGGACGGTCAAAAATTGCTACCAGCGAAAAATCTTAAAATTGGAGTAGCTCTCTGGAGGATGGTGCAATCTAAGAAATTCCTAGGGATTCGGGTAGCTCAGAAAATTCTATTATTAATTGGTACCAAACAAGATAGGTTTATCTCGAAAGATGCAATGGCTAGTGGGAAAAAACTATTTGTTAGGTTTGCTTATAGAGCAAAGAGCAAACTTTAGAGGTTTAGGACTTTAAAAATGTAACTTTGCAGGGGGTGGTCGAATTTTAAATCTGCTTGCAGATTCGAATTCTGCGTAAAATTCTAGATTAAGTTGATGTTTCGCATGGCAAAAAAATTTATAAGGATAGTTAGAAATCGCTACCAGCAAAAAATCTTAAAATGAAAGTAGCTCTCGGTTGGGGGGGGGGGGGAGTATGCAATCCAAAAAGTTTCTACAGATTCGTGTATCTGAGAAAAATCTAATATTAATTGATACCAAACAATATAGGTTTATCTCGAAAGATGCAATGGTTAGTCGAAGAAAACTACTTGGTTCAGAATGTTGGCGGTAAAAAAATCTTAAAATCGGGGTAGATCTCTTTTAAAGAGATTTGGGTAGCTAAGAAAATTCTAATATTAACTGATACCGGACAATATAGGTTTATCTCGAAAAATGAAAAATGGATAGTCGAAGAAAACTATTTGGTCCAGATGTGGGAGCAAATGATGATGCTAAGATGAAAATGCAAGATATATTTATCTCGAAAGATAAAAATGGCTAGTCGAAGAAAACTATTTGGGCCAGAATGAGTGTGGAAATGTAGGATTCTGGTGGAAATGAGGTTCCAGAAACCCTGTGTTCCTCCTACTTATACTTCAAGCGCATCCTAGGTATTCATTAGCCTACAGTTGTCAACACTTTATTACTACATTTCGCGTCATTATAAAGTTATTTTATATGGACTATAGAGCATATATTATAATCCAACCCAGATTGGTGAACTGATACTTTTTCCGAATAAGCAATGAAATTGACAGTTGTAATCGGTATCATTTGTTCGAGGGCGCTACCTCGTGTGGACCTTATCTATTGAGTTATACTTTCCCTATATGATTAAGTTGACGACTTACGGTACTTTGCTACGTCGAATATCTGCAAAGATTTCTCGATGAGTTTTGTCCAATTTCTTCTTGTGACTCTTTATTGTTCAGGTCTTAGTAGACCGTTTACGTGATTCAGTTTCCAAGACAAAATTGCGGTTGTGAATAGCTGCAAACAAACGGAGCACTGTTCCTTCGTTGCAAGTGTCTTTTGTAGATGTCTGGGTAGTTTCTTTAACCGTTGATGTGGCATTTACATATCTTTAACCAAACCCGAATAGCATTCTATTTATCGCAAACCACATTGAGAAAAATTTCCACTTTATTCTTTTGTACGTCCAGCAAAAACTAACAACGTTACTCCGGTTTTTAGCTTCAAAATACACGAGAGTGGCAACCCCTCATCAATCTTAATAGGAGTAAATTAACAAAAGTAAGACCAAATATCTAATCCCGCTTTAATATATGTTGGTCCTGAAACTAGCTTCAGTGTGAGAAAATTTGAATAGGTAGATTTTGCTTTTAGCAAAATTAGCATTACGTTATTAATTTGAGTTTACCCTAAAAGGGCGGAAATACGCATCAGTTTAAAGGGTGCACACTGATACGCAAATGGGTTCCTAAGGGAAAAAGTTAAAAAATAAAATTGTGATTGTTGAATTACAAAGAACTGCTGTATCTGCTGTCACAGTTAGTAGGCGTGTTACAAATGGCAGTTATTGCAATGACTGGTACAATGCAGTGGTACATCGCGTGCTCCCATACAGGGCGTAATTGATTTCACAAAAATTGCAAATCCATATTACTTTGTTTTACACCACAAACATGCAAAATTATTAAACTAGATTATCCTTTTTCCTTCCAAGTAATTAGATTAAGGTAGTGTCGATTAATGAATTCCCGTATTACTCAATTCGCTGCGCTGAAATATCAATGAATGAGTGTTTATCTACATAAAGAAGGTCGAGAATCTAAGTCCTTTTCTATATGCAAATTTAGCAGGTGAGGATTGCTGTTTATTTACAATATAAAAGACAAGACTATGTATAGGTACAATGTAAGCGAGGTATAAGGATTTGATGGGTAAAGTTCACTCTTTACAATTCTCCCAGATAAGGTAGTTACGTTCAAAGCGATCGTGGCGGCTAACCTTTTCATTTGTTGTGCGTTTTGATTGGTTAAAGCAAATACGTATATTTATTTCAAGCGTGAAAAACATTTTATTTAATATTCCATTTCCACGGAGTCCATGATAGTTCCCCGAAATACTGTTGGGAACACAAAACCGCATTTATATAGTGCGTAGTATCATACTTAATTATACAAAAATGTTCTCCCCGATTAATTGTCAACCAGAAGCCAATTGAAGCGTAACAGGCGCCAAACCGTTTCTCCTAACAAACTCTTTCGCGGAAGGCAGTTATTTCAAATAAGTACCTTTTGCATTTTAGTTTTGGAATTCTTGTTGGTTCACACATTGTGTTTTCCTGCCAAAACAAAAAGACATTAATTTCGGTAAACTTAAAGAAATTTTAAAATAGCGCCCTGTCAAGACATTGGTTACCCCCATTTACAACTCACACCTCGCATTAACATGAACATATTTCTAAATTATTTCAAAAGTTTTGTTTACTCCAGCTTATTTTATAGCCCATCGGTACCAAAAAATATAACGACGTCTTAGAACACCAATTGTTTACTTTCTACTTTTCCATTTAGCTAGATCACACAATTTCCGTTAACAGAAGATCCAAAATGTATTTGTAGGGTAACTGTGCAGTGCATCATCCTCCTTTCGTTAAGCTATTTAACTCTGCTTATTTCTTCCTACCGATGCACAACAATTCGCTAAATTTATCAAGTTGATAGACTCTAAAACAAAAGATTAAGAGTTTCCATGAGGAAGCTAATTGGATATTTCAAACACACACAAAAGACGTGCGTGTTAGAAGCCGAACGCGAGTGAAAATGACAATATTGCAAGAAAAAATTTAAACACAAAGGAATGTTGTTATTTAGGTAAGATATTCTGCAACTGCTGGATAAAAAAAGTGACTACGAGGTCCGAAGCAAAAGATATTGGCGCAAAACTTATGGGAATATCTTCGTAAGGTTTCCAAAATTACACCATGAAAGTGACGCCCAAGGCGTGGGGCCAACGCATTATTGCATATTCCAAATTCACAGCAATTTATATATATATATATATATATATATATATATATATATATGTATATATATATAGCTGTAGTAGCCCGCTCACTTGTTGTAGTCGGATGTAATAAACGTTCCACTTAACGCTACCGCTCTGTGTTTCTCACTTTTTAATCTTTTACTTTTATAATTATGCCACGGCTGGCCCTTTTTTAATTTACACAGAGTGCGATGATCAATTTTCCTATTTCACCCCTTCATAATTACCTGTTTGAATTGATGAAACGAAGTCAATCAACATTCATATAATGAATGGAATTAATATTTACAATTTTTAAAATTCTTTAAATGCGCCCTTCAATCAATCAATATCATATTTGTTATTTATCTCAAAATTTATATTCTTCTAGTTTCAATATAAAGTCACCAAAAACTACCTATTTACAAAAAACTCTGGAACGCTCAAAACCTGTTTATGATTTATTACGTAAGTTTAACGTATGCAATGTTTCTTGTTGACTTCTTTACAAGTTTTGGATAAATTGAATAAATTCAGTATTAAAATTTAAATTGTAAAATATCTTAAAATTAAGTAGATCTGACCGGTGATCTGCTGATATGTTGTTTCGTATTGTGAATTAACACCCCTTGTTGTCTTCAATCGTATACCAATGCTCTGCTTAGTTGAACCAATATTTGAGTACAGCTACCCCTTGTTTTCCAAAAATCACCTCGTGCTTCTTTATTTTATATTTCTCTGCATATGCTTTGAATCTCTTTCCTTAAATGCTTTTGACGCAGATTAAAATTGTACCCGAATTGTACCAGAAGCCAAGCAGAATTTGATTAGAAGTCAATTAGAATTTGATTAGAATTTGTACCAGAATTCGATTAGAAGCGCTATATGGTTATAAATATTTAATTTAAATTAATTACCCAATTTCTACTCACGTTTTCTGAGAAAAACGGCAAAACTTTTCATATATTCTTAACACAATTTTTTTATGAAGCACTATTTTCACTATAACAAATTTGATATATTCTAAACTTTATTTATTTGACGCGTAGATTTCTGGTTAAAAGTGTCGTGGCTTCGACGTGCATCAAGTGTGGACTAACTTCTCTTATCACCGGTGGGTGTTAAATAGTCTTTTCCCACTACATCTAGGTTGGATTTCCAAGCAGTTTTACAGATTGTTTCAACTAACCAGCTTATGTCTCTAACATTCCCTGGATTTTTAAGCTATTTCTGATGAAATTATTTCGGATTAAAATGTCATGCATGGTGTTTATTTGCGATCTCTGATAACTTATTATTTATTATCGTGGCCAGACTTTCAACTTACGTCTGTTGTTTTGTATAGATAATGCTTTTGGATAATTATACAAAAATAAATGATGTAACTCTAGTGCTGTTTTCGTTTATGTATTTATTTATTTAAAAATAAGTTTTCTTACCAAAACGCTCATGGTCCCAGCGTAATTGAATGGAGATTTATTAGGTTTTGTCTTATCTTCTGCGTATTTTATTTTATAAACTTGTAAAACACTTCTAAACGTCGTTTAAATTACGTGTACGATTATCCCTCTGCTGAGTACGCGTTCTATTGTTGAAAGATATGCTCACTTGCATTGTTTAAAGTTAATTACGGTCTATATACAGGGTGTTAAATGCTTGCTATTTACATGATGTACGAATTATTTATTTTTCTGCTAAATAAATGCAGTTTTCTGATTCATATTGCTATTTACAGTTACTACACGATCTTTACTACACAATACACCCCTAAATAACTTCTTATCACAGCATTATATATATATATATACACATATACATATATATATATATATATATATATATATTTCTTCAACCAGGGCATGCTTTATACCAGTTCAAATTAGAATATCACGCGAAGTGAAAATAGTAAATTAAATAATTATACTTTTAATGAAAGTCCTGATACTAAAATTTTAAAATAACAATACTAGTGCAAGTATACGATAGAAGTTTGCCGTTGACTTTGAAACGTAAGCTAAAATTTTTAATTAAACATAATTTTAATATTTCATAATTAAGGGCTGTAAATGAACGACTAAATCTAACAGATAATCAACTAAATAAATCACTACATAGTCATTTAAGTATTCGTGTAAACATTAGTCTACATTTACATCGGAGTAGTAAACGGAGTATTATTCTTAACATTGAATGGGTGTTTGACCAAGCTGTCTTACAAAATCAACTAAGAGCTAAACTGGGAGAGCTGTACTACAAAATCAACAAGAACTCAACTGAAAATAAATGGGGGTACAGATCAACCACACGCATCAGCAGTTTGAAGGATTAGAAACACGCAGGGAAAAACAGATCAGAAATAAGAACAATATTTAATAGCATAAGGCATTAATTTCTTTTTGAACACTTACATTTTTCATATATTGAAATATTTATGTAAAGGGTCATCAAAAATCTTTTAAAAAAGTACGTATAACAAAAGAGAAAGAAAATATAACGTTCAAAGATATTTCCCGCAGTAAATAGTGTTATTTTTGCTGGCTTTAAATTGATTTATGGGAGTTACAATTTGCGGACAAACAAATTGATATTGTTACTTTGATTCAGGGGTTTATTTTTGAATACTAAATCACATTATCAAAGTTATAAAGCTGTAAAGTGTATATATTCTTGGCCACACTTTTCCTTTTCTTATGTCTTTTTATACTTCTTGACTTGGTCCGATGCACTGGTCCTTAAAGCCGGATAAAAATTTTTCTTTTGGTTTTTACTTTTCTTTGAGTTTTCTTAGCGAATTTTCTTATGCTTTGTGTTATTAGTGAACTGACGGTTCCGTTGCTTCTGCTTCCTACACCGACTTTTTAATTATGTGGGGAGGGCTATTTATTACGTTAAATTCCTGCACTCGATCTATTTCTGCATCTTTCATGTAAATTTTAATTTTCATCTACCTTGTTTTACTTCTTTTTAATAAGCCTCCTAAAATTTTAATGTACACAAGTTTACTTTTTATCCTATTTTAAATCATATAAACTGTGATTTAAAGGTTTAACTAAAATGAATGCTTATTTGAAATTTTTACTATTTTCTTTCTTGTCTGCACGGAATTCTTAACTGCTATTTATGAAATAGGGATTAATTGTGAAAGGATATTCAGCCCCCACAGTGATGCAATGGTGTTTGGGAGAGGTCCTTAAGTTTTAATAAGTGTTTTTACGGTACTCTAGAGAACGGTAAAGTATATAGTGGTAAATTTAAAAACCAAACGTAAATGACATCTAGTCGGTAAAACCGTCTTTCATGTGGGGAAAATATCGAAAAGGATTGCTGAAACAAGGCGGTTTGTTTCCCAATAGTTATGGAAGTCAAAAAACGTTTCTAGGTAAGTGATTATTGTAACCTAGTTTTTATATTTCAACCATTTCAAATATACTTTTTTATTTTTATTATTTTTATCACATGAGTCCACTCTCGCACCACTGTAGTTAACCGGTGCACCCTTAAGATTATTACGGCGTCCCCGCCCATTCAGGACAAATTCAAATTGAAACGAACCGCAAATTTTACCCGTAACAGATTTTCTATAATGTTTTTCTTAATACTCAACTGCTGCTCACTGAAGCGGCAAAAGTTTCTTACCACCTGCATCTTAAACTTTCACCCATAAAACACCCGGTGTTTGTGTTGGTTGAAAGCTTTTGTTTACGCACGCTTACTGAAGTACAAATAAATCTAGATATTACATTTTAAACCCTGAAATCAATCGATTACTCAGATACAAACAATATCAACTCTACCTTCTAAATAAAGTATTGAAACATAGTCAGCTATTAAGAACCGAAAAGTTTTCAATTTAAAGGAGTAAGAGAAGCGCGGAATCGTTTTGTCAAACATCGTGGAAAATCAATTCGATAAAGAATGACGTACGGGGAGTAACGTTTTACGACAATCCCAGTGATTTTTCAAATAAAGCTTGACAAATTGCTCTAGCTTACACCGTAGGCAAAATAAGGTGACGCTCTAATTGAAATTTTTTAGATTGGTTTAACATAATCAGTATGGCAATAGTTTGCATAAATGGTCCTTTGTTGCAGAAAAAAATAGGACCTACGAGTAATGTTCTGATGTTACGTTTAGGACAATCAATGGGTACGTGTAAAAGGGGGATTACCCTTCAGTGAATGCTATAAAACGACATCGATATCGAGAGCAGAAGTGTTGTATTACTTTCTAAAAAACAAAAGAACTTTCAAATGTTTTATAACAATAATGTTATTTCTTCTTTCTTCCAACTTTACAAAGAAGATTCAGTACAGTAGTCTCAGTTCTAGGTTAAGATATTAAACTATTTAGAAAGTTTATTAGTACAAATCAGTAGATATACTACAGCATTCAAGCCCAAAGGACCATCCAAGGTCATTTAACTGAGGTTCACGTGCCGTCATCACAGCTAGCTTTTCTCTTTCACTTTTTAATAGGAAAATTCAAACATACACCACTTCCTCCATATTGTCTCGGCCAATGGAAATGTTTTAAAAGTATTTTGTTGGGTACGGTTACGCTTACAAAATTAGACACGCATTAAAATTAAACCAAAACGTTCCATGTAAAATTTTATTAAAGATACACATCACAGATGTACGTTTATACTTATATTTATAGTTTGCATCCCAATAACGTATATATACAACTTGTATTCTCACAGCATTACAATAAATAAATTAATCGGCATCCATGGTCGAAATGTCTAATTGATAAGGTTAAATATGACTCAGAAAGTGGTTTGTCATCATGCAATCTTAGAGCAATCTTCTCCTGAACGACCGTGTAAACACGAAGCTTGGACTATTGAATTAGGTTTTGTATTACAAAGATTTGCTTAAAAAATCACTTTTAAAAGATAACATTGTTTTCTACAAAACACCGGGACTTTCTAAATAACATGTGTCAGATTTAATCTTCAAAAACACATATCACTGGCGTTCAACGCTTACTTTAATTAAAAAACGTAAGACCCTTATTTGAATTTAAGAATACCACTTAAAATTTCTTATTCTTAAGCCGGGAGAAGGCGCATTAAATTTAGAACGTAAGCGGGCGTACGAGGTAGAAGAAACCGTAACATAAAAATAGCATCACCATTATGAGATGGTGACTATTGATAATCGTAATTTTTTTAATGTGTTTTATTTTATTATTATTTTTTAATGTTATTATTATTATTATTATACACGTATGGACCCAATAGGACAACGCGAGGTACTAGTCATGTTTTTTTTTGATAATTTGGTCTTTTCTGTGCCCAGACTAATTTCATTTTTTCTGAATGGGCTCTTTTTCTGTCATCGGACCACGCTGTTCCTGGTGTCTTGAGAATATTCCTTTGACCAACCTCCCATTTAGTAATTTTATTCCTAAACATTCTTCTGTCCAAAATATCTGCCTGTGTTATGCCTGATGTTTGTAGACCTTCTTTGATTGCTGCTATCCACTTGATTGTCTCTGTCTTTGCCCTACTGCGATTTTCATAGAATTCTACAATCTGTTTTGTTAGTCTCGTTGACTCTATTCTTTTGATGTGTCCGTAGAATTTTAATCTTCTTTTCCTCATATCCGAGTGTATATCCGTGTATTCTTCTATCTCTTTGTGCTTTCGCAATTTATAGGTGTTGACGTCAGTGTGAATGGGGCCTAAAATTTTCCTGATAATTTTCCTTTCTCTTTTTTGAATTTCATCTATGTCAGTTTTTCTATTTAAAACTAGTGTTTCAGATGCATAGAGGCATTCGGGTTTGATTACTACATTGTAGTGACGGAGTTTAGCATATTTAGAGACTGATTTTTTATTATAGATGTTTTGGGTAAGTCTAAAAGCGGTTGTTATTTTCTGACAACGGGCTTCATTTGCAAGTTTTTCAAGGCCTGATTCTTGTATGATTTCACCAAGATACTTAAATTATGATACCCTATTTATTTTCCCATATTTTGTGTTTAAGAATTTAGGAGCTATTTTAAGATTAGTCATGTACTCCGTCTTTTCAAATGAAATTTGAAGGCCTACTTTCTCTGCGATCTCCTATAGAATCTCAATTTGTTTTTGGGCCGTATCCGTGTCTCGAGCTAAAATTGCCAGGTCATCAGCGAAAGCTAAGCAATCGACTTTAATATTTGTTCTTCCTAATTTAATTGGTTGATCGACATTGTGTTCAACTTTTTGATTTCGCCATTCCTTTATTACTTTTTCCAAAACACAGTTGAATAGTAATGGAGAAAGCCCATCTTCCTGCCTAACTCCTGTTTTTATTTCAAAAGGCTCGGAAAGTTCTCCCATGAACGTAGTGTTCGTCAGTGTTTCTCTAATTAAAGCTAGTGTTTTAAAGTCTAAGCCTTGTTCCTTTAAAATTTGGTATAGGGATTCCCAGTCAATGAAGTCGCATGCTTTTTTAAAATCAACAAATGTGCAAACTATGTTTTTGTTATAAATTTTTTGATGTTTCAGAATCAATTTCAAGTTAAGTATCTGTTCTGTGCAGGATCTGTTGGGTCTGAAACCCGCCTGATATTCACCAATGTGCCTGCTGTTCCAATTGTTGTTAAGCCCGATCGAGTAAGCATAGAGAAAATATCTTATATGGGCCTGGAAGTAAGGAGATTCCTCTATAATTATTAACATCCGTCCTGTCTCTCTTTTTATGTATGGGATGGATAAGTACGTTTTTCCAGTCATCAGGTATTCTCTCTGATTGCCAAATGTTCTTTATCAGCTCTGTGATTTCCCTTAGTGTTGGGTCCTATGAACTTTAGATGTTCCGCCACAATTCCGTCTTCACCGGATGCTTTGTTGTTTTTTAATCTTTTAATTTGTCTATTGATCTCATCTTCATTTGGTTCCAATGAGTCTGGATTGGTGAAATGGGTATGATTGGGTATAAATCTATTACATGGTTGTGGGCAGTTAAGAAGTTTCACAAAATATCTAGTTTATGTCAAGTTTGTCACAGTTTTCTTTGTTGCTTAGAGCTAGATTGCCATTTTCTTTCCCGAAACATAAGCTTTGGGGTAGGTAACCGGTTAGGTGTTTTTTGAATGTTTTGTAGAAATTTCTTGTCTTGTTTTTTTGAAAATCTTTTTCCAAGGAAAGAAGTTGATCCTTTTTATATGCCCGTTTAGTCTGTCTTATTAATTTGGATGTTTCTTTTCTAGTATTTAAGAATGTGTTATACGTCTTCTCTGTTTTATTGCTAAATAAATACTCCCTGTATGTTTGTTGTGGTTTGTTTAGCATTCTTCTTAATCTTCTTTGGGAATTAAACCACTCATAGTTTTTGAAATTATCTTTATTTACGTTTCGATCCATGACCTAGGATCGTTGTCAAAAAAATCCTAGGTCATGGATCGAAACGTAAATAAAGATAATTTCAAAAACTATGAGTGGTTTAATTCCCATAGAAGATTAAGAAGAATGTTTTATTGCTGTTCCAGTTCTTAAATGTTTGAAGTCTAGATTTTACTGCTGTTCACAGTCCATGTTCCACTAAGGATGTTTTTGTTTTTTTTTGGTAGAGGGATTAACTTTTAGGCGGTTTTAACAATTTTGTTTTTTAGTCCATGCCATGTTTTTGATTTAATTTTATCAAGTTCGGATCCAAAAACTGGTGTTATTTTCTCTGTGTCAAATTTTGGGATTAGACATTTTTTTGTAAACATTTTTTGTTGTTTATATTTTTGCTTTATTCTGGTGAGGTAGTGATCTAAATCAATATTGGCCCATTTACAGACCTGAACGTTTAGGATTTCTTTGTAGTTCGGGTATGATATTGCAACATGATCGATTTGAAACTCCCCCAAATATGAGTTGGGAGATCTCTAGGTCTTTTGTTTAGATGGTGCTTTTTTAAAATGAGTTGACATGATCTTAAGGTCAAATGTTTTGCATATTCCAACAAGTCTTTGACCATTCCTATTTGTCCATTTATGAGCAGGATATTTTTCGATTATTTTCCTAAATTTCCTTTCTTTTCCCAGCTGTGCATTAAAGTCGTCCATTAAGATTTTTACATGGTTTTGAGGGATTTTAACAGAGTATTTTCTAAGGTTTACCATGCTTTAATAACTTTTTCCGGATTTGATTTATTTTCTTCGTTTATCGGCATGTGGGCATTAATTAGAGTGTATGATTTGTTTGCACATTTAAGGAATATGGTCATTAATCTATTGTTAACTGGATTGACACTTGTAACTGACTTCAAGATCTTCTTAGAGATTGCGAAAGCCACTCCTAAATGGGATGTGTTATTCATGATTCTTTTAGTTTTCTTGTTAGTTTTACTTTTGAAAAGACGGCAATTGCCAAAGTCCTGTGCATTTTCGTCTGTCATTCTGGTTTCTTGGAGTGCTAAGATTTGAATGTTCTGTTTGTCTAATGCATTCCCCAATTCAAGAAGTTTGCCTGGACGCAACAATGTATTGATGTTGAATGTCCTAAACAATGTTTTGACGTTTGGTTTCAGTCGGCCAGCGGTCTCCGATTTCCTCTGATTTTTTACAGTGCATCTTAACCTAGTCGCCCCAGAATCCGAAAGACTAGTTGCGCCGGTGAAACTGACGGGGGATTGGTTACCCCCTGTGGTAGGATTAGAATTATCAAAATGCACCATAATAGTACCTAGAATCAGGTGGGTTGAGTTCGAGAACTCAGAGTGTTAAGACTGGAAGGGTTAGTTTTAGAATATGAATCTCAGCCGAACCACTGGTGAACAGACGCTGACCATTTGCGGCTTGCTTCAAGTCAGGCGCAAAATGGGTTTGAGTTTGGGTTTGAAATGGTTCTTCCGTCCTCTCTGCCGTTGGGACATGTTTTCTTCTGCCATCGAGACCGTTGACCATTCCTCTTCACCTCAGTTGATCCGCGGGTGCTTATTTGGTAGGCCTTATTCGCACCTGTCCTATATCTACAGGAGCTCCCCCTATCAGCCATTGGTAAGCGTCATGTCGGGGTTGAGATCCCCCGCCCAGTGTCTTACACAGGGTTATGCCTGGTCCCTACTTAATTCAGGACCACGCCCCTATGCAAGCTAACTTATTTTTTATTGTTTACAAACATGTATAACAATAAGAAAACAAATTCAAAATGCCTTAATCATGTAACAAAATTTTTATGCATCGGAATAATGTTTACAATAATTATTACGCACCCAAAGAGTGATCCAAATAATTACTAAATTATCCAGTGACAACAATTCTATAAATAAATGGAACAAATAGTAATGTAATAATGTGGTCTTTTATTTATTCAACACTTTTTTCATTGTTATCTTGGTTGCCGTTGACGCAACTAACACACGTAAAAGTTGTATATTTTCTGCATATGAATTTGGAACATTGATTGCAAGTTGTATTTGTCTTCCTATTTTTTTTCCATCACAGTGGGCACATCTTCCTTCTGAGTTATTAGAAGTTTCTACAACAGATTGAGGCTTTATTCCAAGATATTCTGTGAGTTTTCGTTTCACTCCACTGCGCACACTTCGTACTCTAACACGGGATTCCATATCTTCTCTGCAAAGTTCAATAGCAAGAATTTTTAGAAATGATCTTCTACTTTTTATTTCAGTTTTTCTCGTAGAATCACGTAGCTGTTGATTCCTGCAATATTTAGCATCGAACAGAATATAGTAAGAGACCAACGATTGCTTTTCCTAGACACTGAATATTCAACTTTTATTTCGTCCACAACATCGACACCACCTTTACTAAGGTTACAAAACGTTAAGACGTCTATTACGTGCGCACTAGACATTTTTAAAATAAGTGTTAAAATAAATAAGTGCGGGAATTTCGCGCCATAAATTTAAAAGACTTGTTGCGCGAATTTCCGTCACTTCAGAAGTGCGTTGCGCGAATTTCGCGCCGACGCGTGTGGACGAAGGAGAGGGGAAGATTTCCGAAAGACGCAGAGGACTTGCCTTTGAAACGTGAAGAAGAGTGGTTGGTCTGGTATCTTATCGTATCTTTTTATTATGTAGATTTCCTTTTGCCTTTTTTGATTATCGTTTCTCAAACCCGTTCCTTATCGTACCTCTACATAGGAAGAAGACGACCGAATTTGGAGGCAACCTGGTTTAGGAGATCCACTGTCATTTGTGTCGCATGTGCCGCGTTTATGGGACTGTAATACGTCAGATTTTTTAGCTTCTCTAGAAAATTTGTCTATGCTGTCGTCCTCATGCATGGTTGAAAGCAGTAATACCACTTTATTTTTTTTGGAACATATGAAAGAAAGAGGGCGTCTTCTTGATACCCAAAAATACTGCTGCATACTGGTTTATTTTTTGTGCCAACGAACAATGGTGAGACTTCTCTTTTGTTCTTTCGCATTGTCCCAACGAGGGTCAGTTAATGCCTAGTAAGTAAACTTTGCCCAAGTGGTATAGACGTGTACCAATTATCGGTCGTCACATTATGATCGCTTTCCGATATTGATTGCACTAGATGTTCAACGACACTTTGACCACAGTTGTTCAGACGAACCGTCCGGCTGAGTTCCCACATAGATTTCCATATTCAGTGTGTAATAGGTCCGAGCGTCAGCCAGTGAAAAAATTTTAATTCCGTATTTTGCGGGTTTATTAGCAATGCATTGTCTAAGTGAACAGCGACCGCGGAACGCTTCCAACATTTCGTCTATGGTCACGTATTTACTGACACTGTAGTAATTTTCGCAACGCCCAACAAACTCGTCAAACAATTCCCTTAGAGGTGACAATTTGTCGAATTTCATACGTTCAATCCTAGAATTTATGTCATCAAAACGAACCGCACGTAGCCGTTTTATGTTCATTGTCATTGTGAAAAAATCTACCCCAATACAATCTTTGAAATAGAGCTCTTTTAAATTGGAGTGTGACGCTTTCAAAACGCCTGCGAGATATAGAAGTCCTATAACTGCCTTTAGTTCCAACCTACTAGTCGGTAAAGCATCTCGTTTTCGTTCAAAGTTTAATCCGTATTTTCTAATCCAAATATTTGTATATCCACTATAGTATCCAAAGTTTTATTTGGAAAAGACAGTGACCAGGATTCAATTGCTGATGATACTTTCTTAGCTTCAGGTTTTGGTCCCGCAAATATGATGCTATATTTTTTGTTCTTATTCTTCCGCGACCAACAGTGGTTCCTTTGTGCATATTCTATCTTGTGTTTTCATCTCTTGGTAAGTAGAAACGCTATTATTCAATGGAGTAAATGCCTCAGAACTCTCATCTGTCGATTCTTCAGTATCAGTGTTGTGATCACTGACCTCAACGTGGTGTTCGTCACCTTCGGAATCATCTTCATTTAGAATGTTATGTTCATCACTATCATCTTCAAAAAGAACTTCCTTAACTCGATCCTGTTTTTGCCGAAGAATAGTGTTCCGTTCTTCTTCCTTTTCAACTTTAGCTAACATTCGACATATCCTATTACGTTTTTCAGTATCCATTTTAGCGCGAAAAATTTTGTAACTGGAGTAGACGCAAGCAGTGGAAAACACCACACACACGAGAAGCGTTTACTGCAACACACACTACGGGGCACCGTCGACAGTTGCGAATCTTCCTCCACTAACTTAGTAACGATTAGTAGGTGAAACGACAGTTTTATACGTGATTCATTTGTGTTTAAAAGCAAAATGATTTTCGTTGCGGTCTTTTCCTCGTCATGCGCCCTCTCCCGGTTAAAGGTGCAACTTACACACATAGTAATTCCAAACAATTACTAAGACCTCAATATTATACTTGCTTAATGATTTTTATTTAATAAGTTTGCTCACCATTTTTGCTGCACTACAAAAATTGTAACATTACAGCGTTAAAATTCATTGTAATTTTGAAGTTACCAATAATCTTTAACATGATGGCGACTTCACCGAAAGCAATAAAATGCGAAAGAACACATATAATATCGCTTACATCCTTTATTCGAAAAATTTTAACTTCGTCCTCAAAAGAGCTGGTGTCTGCCAAAGTGGGTCCCTTAAAAATGAACCTCTACACACAACCTACGAGATCATGCGGTGCCTCTTAATGATATCTTTTCACGAGTATACCTGTCGTCTTTCAATAACAAACTCGCCGTTAAAATTGTACCTCTTAAAACGTTATAACTTTTACGCAAGGGCTCATATTAACAAATTCACTGCCCTCGACGCTAACGGTATGTTTATTGTATGCTATATGGCATGCCTTCTCCGCATCAGGCACGTTTGATACAGCTTGAAGTTCTAGAGTAGATTTTAGAGTGGGTCGCGAGATAGGTTTTGGGTCTCTTGAAGCGGTTTTTTAAAAAGCTTGTTTAAAAACTCTTCTATCAAATTTATTTTATACAGATTTACAATATTAATTTTAATTACAAGTACGTTATATGCAATAACGTGTGGAGATCGAAATAATTAGAAGTTGAAATTTATTTTAATTAAATAAATTTAAATTACGGTGAGTAGCTGAACTACCAACAACGTTGTGAAGCTCTAGACTGACTGGCCATCTTGGGCTCTCGAGAGTATTTGTGCTTCCTCTGCCCCTCACATTGCTTATGGGAACTGCAGAGCTCATGTTTGCTTATTTCTGTATTTATTACAATGTATTACTTCTTAGTAATCTTAATTCTAATAATTGCTGTTTTATAACCTACTGTGACCTGCACCTGCAGTATCATGTTGCGTCTAGAATACAATGTCTGTTTCTGTTCTTATATCTGGTTTGTGAACTTTCATTAACCTCTTTCAAATATGTTTTTCAATTTATACATTGTAATAATTAACTTAAGTTTAAATAATTCTGTTTGATTACATATATATCCTAATCTGAGGGATAAACTCGCGGCTGGAATAAAATCGTAAAAGATTAGGGCGTGCCAGTAGTATCCTATCCTTGTGAAGAAGCAGTTGATTTAAGTTAATCAAACCTGAAATCACTTTTACCGCTATTTTCCGAAACATTTGTGAACATTTTATAGTAGTAAGTATTATGTTATAGTTTTTCAAGCTAATACTAAATGCTATTATAATAATAATAAACGTATACGTATCTTGTATAAATGTTATTTAGATTTCAACACGTTATGACCGCGTTAGATGCGTTATGGGCATGCAGTATCGCATATATTTTTCTTTGTTATAGGTGTCATGGATCCAAGACCTGGGTCTTGTAAAGAAGTTGAACCTCCTAAAAAAGTGCAAAGTATAATCCATACTGGTAGAAATCTCTTACAGATGCCAAACTTTTATAGAATGTTTAGAAGAAGATGTAGATATAGATCCATGCTCACACAACAGTGATGACGATCCTGACTGTAGTGCTGAACCCGATGAGGAGGAGACTTCTCTAACACCTTCAGTCTCACCAAGTCGTGCAATTTATGCTGCTGTTAGCCGGTGGTCATCTTCTGAAGTTTCAAAGAAAGACTTTTCGTTTACTGGTGTCCGAGGTATTCGTATTGACGTTGGTGGAACAGAACAAGTCGATTATTTTCATATAATCCCAACACAAATTTTTTTCTTCTCTCTGCAAAAAAGTTAATTCACACAAACTGGAGTTGCTTTCCAGAAGCGAAGGAGTTTGTTACGTTTAGTTTTCTACATAAATAAATGCCATATATAGTGTATCTGTTCAGTATAAGCCCGCTTAACATAATTTTAACTCTAATCCACTTTGCTTTTAAAACAAAAATTTATTCGATAAATTAAATAGTCAATACCTTGTTTTAAGTATCCGTTAGTTTGTTAAACATTCCGATAAAGCAAAATTGCTTTCTCTTGAGTTTCCCATTTAAAGACTTGTTGAAATCATAAAAACAACTATTATTTGATAGCGTTTTTTCCAGTTTGCTAATCGCGCTTCAATAACGCCAGGATTGCAGTTCGAACTCGTGTTATTTAAACCCATTTTTAATTTGATTCTGCGGCCTGTGCGTTGAAATATTTTCTACATTACTCGTTCTAGTACTTCAAAAGCGCTGCACGTTTTTTTGTTCGACCAGTAGGAAGTATCTTGCGTGTATTGCTCTTAGTTGGAGACCAAACGGGTTCTTTCTTTATGTTGGCCCAACTGTTCCTGTGCTGACACCCCCGACAGCTTGCAAGCTAGCATCCCGACGCTTAACATAAATCAACCGCCCGAATTAAATGGAATCGCATGTCTGACGTTTTGTATTTACAGTGATGTATTGATGGAGTTTTCACACCATAGTTAATTGGAGTACTATGGAGAATCGTTTCTGCAAGGTGTTTGTTCCAGAATGATAATTGTTTTGGCATTGAACTGTTTCATCCGGTTTGTGTTGAGCCATGGTGCCACACGCCTTTTTGGTGCTTTATTGGGTATTTTTGTTAAACATGTGATGTTTTTGATTAAATTCAGGACTCTCTTAAATGGTTGCGTGCGGACAGCTACTTTGTTTAAATATGAGGATGCAATGAGCATCGCTAAACCGCAAAATTGAGTGTTTGTTTTGAAGTTTTGAGAGAACTACACTTGATACAGGAGGTGTGAATAAGTATTTGCAGGTTTTGGTGATCTATTTTAGTTGTTTATGGTTAAAAAGTTGCGAATCTAACATCGCGGGCATTTGCTTGATAATTTTGGGAATTGTTGAGTGGGTGAGCTTACCTTGGTAGAGTTTTGGTAGTGAATCATAGTTTGTGGAGTTATCTAAATGTTTGGGATTTGGATAACCTATATTGGCGTGCTGTTTATGAATAATATTGCATATTTGATTACACATTTCGTTTGGGATGGAATTTATATATCAAGAAATTTTTTGGAAACGTTATGCATTGAGTCTGAAAAACTTTTGATAACTTGTTTTTGCGAGCTGTCAATGGGTCGAATCTGCTTTGGACTGAGTTTGAAAATAAAGTGGATTTTGTGGTTGGGTTGTGTTGCTGAAAGAGAAATTTGGGATGGGATCCCCTTTGCTTTTGTATGGCGCCTCTTGTTCTGGGATTGTTGACTTTATCACCATGCCCGAGTTAAACACAGAACAGACTAAAGAATTGCAGTTGACTATATCAAAGTACATGAGCTGAATACAGAACAAATTAAGAATCGAGAGAATTTCCAACTAATTTTTTGTGGTACCCAAAAATTGGCACGCTCATTGGTCAAACTAAATTTGGAGATTCTTTCACACTCGAAAATCGAAACACGCAATTTCATTGGTTAAAGACATCATTAACGTTTTTCAACACAAGAAGCATAGGAAATGGAAGTGTATAAATATAATTACAAATTCTCCGAAAGGCCATTCGTTAGTGTTCACCATAGCCTAAGGAATTCTCTTGCAGTGCTTCCCATAGCCTGCAAAACCTTGAGCGATCAGCGCTCTCCATAGCCTGCTAATACTAAAACACGCAGTGCTCCCCATAGCCTGCGTATTCTCCGACAGTGACGCTGTCCACCGCCGTACCTGGGGCACGTCACTATAATTCATTGTTAACAGTCAAAATAAACTAGGTATGGGTTGGTAAGCTCCGTTCCATACACCAGACCAACCGAAAGCAGGCACAGAACGCTCTCCGACGTGCGCTTCGTTCAATCCTACCGCTCTCAAAGCTTCTGTCGCCTCTGCCACCATTGCCTAACCACCTGTGGCAAGAACGTATCCAAACCGCTCCCACAACAAGTACATCTCGCGAAGTTGTTTATTGTGATGTCATCGACTGCATCTGTTAAGTCTACCTCCAGGACAAGACCCCCGTAGAGTTTAACGGCGACGCACACGACGAGGCCTAAGACACCATTTCCACGACGTCTGCTAAAGAGTACCGAAGATCACCGAAGACGTCTGGGCCTCTTAAAACTGTAAATAACTTCATAACTATCGCTGTTCATGTTCTCACCGGGCCACACAAATAAATTTCGAAGCCTTCCGAAGAGTTCCGAAGACAACCGAAAACTTCTAAACCTTCTATACTTGTATATATTATCAATTAGTAGTTTTTAATTTCATATCATAATTCTTTGTAACTTTACGTTGTTCTATAAGTAGAACACAAAGCCTTCCGAAGAGTTCCGAAGGCCACCGAAGGCGTATGGACCTCTTCTAACTGTAAATATTTTCTAACTACCGCTATTCAAGTTCCTAATCGGACCGGCAAGCAAATTTCGAAGCCTTGCGAAGAGATCCCAAGACTACCGAAGCCTTTTACACCGCCTTTAAACTGTATATACATTCATTTAATAAGTGTTTAAGTTTATTTTGGTTCCACAAGCAACCACGAAGCCTTCCGAAGAACTCCTAAGATTACCAAAGTCTTCCGAACTGCTTCAAACTGTTAAATTCATTCAATTTTAACTATTTCATTTTTATTTTTATGTATTTTTAAAACTTATAATTTATTTGCTTATACTTATTAACCAAATAATCAAGCACAGCCTACATGATTTCAGACGTCACCCACTCGAACGATAACAGGATTGCCTTATATATAGAAGAAAATTTAGTTTGTATTGGGAAAATATTTGTAATCGCAATCGCATAACTATTTTATTTTAAAAAAGAGGGGGTTCAAGTGGAAGTAGGTCTTAATTTCTTTCTGTGGAATCACTGAAGATTTAATGTCTGTGTTGGGTAGAACCTGTTGGTAGGGATGTTTTGGGGTTCTACTTACATCTTTAGGTGCTGCGTCTTTATCCATTGTTCATAGGGTATTTATTTGTTATTGAGTTTTGAACGGTTTTGAAAACACTTTGCGTTCTCTTTTGTTTGATTGATCGCGGTAACTTCCTTTAAGGGGTTGCGTGCGTTTCCTTTTGTTTTTGAAGCAAGTTTTTGTTAGGCGTGAGTGGTTGTTTTTGCTAAAAGTCTCCACGTTTGCGTTGGGGATAACTTGACGGTTTAATTTTTGTAGGGATTGAGAACTTGGTAGTACATGTTTACTTGTTTTGTGATTCCATTCTAGAGTTTTAAGAGAGCCAGTATTTATATAACCACTACCGCGTCTCATGGATAACCACAGTGGTTAGAGCTCGAGTTAATCGAAAGTTGAATCTTACCATAATTGTCAGGTAACCGTAACACCATTCGTATAGGAATGGCAATATTTTGATATTGCCATCAACAAGATCCACTTTCTCGATTGAGGATGCCTCAGCATTTCTAAAGCAACGCGAGATAGGTTTTGGGCCTCTTGGAGCTTCTTTTTAAAAAGGGTTTCTTCCAAAAAACACTTCTATCAAATTTATTTAAACGGTAATTACAATGGTTTGAAAAATTGTACGTTATATTCATTAACGTCTTAGTTTCAAAAATAATCAAAGTTAAATGTTGCTAATTAATAATTAAAAATACTGTGAGTAGCTTGAACAACCAACAATGTTAAAGTTGTAGAGCTCGAGACTAACTGTCAATAACTAATAATTACAAATGATTAGCTTGAATAACCAACAATGCTAAAGCTATGAAGTTCTAAGATTGACTGGCCATCATGTGCTCCTCATGGTATTTATACAATCCCTGCTCTTACATCACTTGTGGGAAATGCTGATCTCATGTCTGCTATTTCTTGATACAATACAATGTGTTACTTTTTAATAATCTTAATTTTAACAATTGGTTTTTTATAGTCTATTGCAACCTACACCTGCAGTATTATGTTACGTCTGGAATACAAAGTAGTTGCTTCCTTTCTCACGTCTGATTATCCTTTTATGAGGTATCCTTCAATTATACAATGTAACAATCTATTTCTTAAAACAATTGTTTCATTTAAATATACATATATATATATATATATATATATATATATATATATATATATATCAATTTGGGGGATATGTAACTCGCGTTGTATTATAACCATATGATTGCATTTTTATAATTTTGCTTATTCTTGCGTTACAAAGTTGATTGATAATCTTTCCTCCAGGTTTGTAAAGAATATCATTCAATAGAAACAAAACCTCGTTGCCGTTGTTTACAAAATCATCTGTAATTGAAACATTACATCAAACGCGCTTTTATTCTCAAAGTGTCTTAATTATTAAAATCTGCTACTTCTTGGTGGAATAATTCCTCGGAAGTGAAAATTCGTTTTTGGGTGTAACCGGGACTAATTTAAGAAATTTTAGTATTCTGTCTGGTGTTACCAGATGAAGTGTCCATAAGAGTTGGTTTGTAATAATTATTGGGGTTGTAGTTGTTACTCGTCATTGGTGTGCGTCTGTTGAAATTTTCGCCGAATGTTTGCCATTCTCGATTCGCATTCTGGTTGAATTTTGGTGTGAATGTGGGTTTAGTAAGGTTTGAATTAAATGTCGGTCTTAGAAATTACCGAGGTTGATTGTTGAAATTTGTGTTATTAAAGTTTGGATTGTTAATTCGTGATTGATTCAGTGTTGCCTTAAATGGTGTAAATTTCGGTTGTAATGGTATTTGTCTCGCCGTTTGTATTGTTTCAATCGGTGAGTAGTTTTTATTCGCGTTAAGATTATATATTCTATTTCTGTAATACATAACGTTTTATTCATCTACAATTAAATTCATTGCTTCTTCTAAGTTTTGGGGATATTGAAACCTTATTTTGTCTATTAGTAGTTCGGGTAACCCGTTTATGTATATGTCTAATGCCATCTCGTAGTATATTTTAGTTTTAATTAAACGTACGTTTTGATCGGGTTCCTCGATTTTCAGCTTGGTTAGAATCAAGATCCTTACGTCCTGACGTCTTATACCAAATTGATATGGCGATTGATTGGTTTCCATCCCTAGGTTTATTAAGTCTCTAATCAGGCATTTTGTAGTTTTTTGGTCGCCGAAATACTCTATTAATATTTGTTTAAAGTCTCCCACTTTACGGGGTCATTCCTGCTAGCTATTAAGGTCAATGCTTTGTCCGTTAATTTGCTGATTATTAAGCGTAGAAGCCAAACTTTGCAATCTTTGTCCCCGTGTTTGTAAAAGGATTTTTAAAATGTCTGTCAAATAGTACTGCAAATACTTAATAAAGCTTGGTTACCGTTGTATAATGGAATTGAATCTAAATAAAGTTTCATGTTTTCAATATTCATTTCTATAAATTAATTCTAAATTACTTCAGTCGAGTTTGTATTAAAGTTATTCAAAGAATTACTTATCGCTACGTATAGGTGTGTAATTATAATAACCTTGGTTGTAATTACAACGGTTTCAGACTTTTGCTGAATAATTGTTTCATTAGTTAATGTTGAATTAATTGTATATTAACTGTATGTAAGTATATACCTTTATTAAATTGTTGCAATAGAAGTGTTTAATCGTAAACCTTGTAAGAGACCATAACGTTGATGAGAATCAAGTTTTTCAGATTTTTCTGAATCATAGTTGGTGTAATAAAATGGTACAAAAAACTATGTTATAATTATACACTTTTGTTATAATAAAGCTCGGGCTTTTGCTGAGTAAATAGTTTCATTAATAAGTTGTGATAAAATTGTAATAAACTGTGCATAAATGCATATATAAAATTCTTTTGTTTCTACTAGCTAATATCAATATGCAATTGAAAATGGTTAGGAAAAATAAACTTTTGGTACTTACAAAAGTTTGATTGCCAGTTCCATCATAGACTTTCGTCTTTGTTGGACTTGGTCGATTTTTGTACTTCGTCCAATTGGTTTTTTTCCAGATAAAAAATTGAAATTCATGACCACCAGCTTTTTTATTTTGGAATCGCCGGCGCCCAGCTGGAATCCTACAATCGACTGCGCTAAATAGGTGTTGGGCCTCTTGAAGCTTCTTTTTGAAAAGGATTTCTTTAAAAACACTTCTATCAAATTTATTTAAACAGTAATTACAATGGTTTGAAAAATTGTACGTTATATTCATAAACGTCTTAGTTTAAAAAATAAGCAAAGTTTAATGTTGCTACTAATTAAAATTACGGTGAGTAGCGTGAACAACCAACAATGCTAAAGCTGTGAAGCTCGAGACTGACTGTCAATAACTAATAATTACAAATGAGTAGCTTGAATAACCAACATGTTAAAGTTATGATGTTCTAAGACTGACTGACTGGCTATCATTGGCTTCTCATGGTATTTATGCAATCCCTGCTCTTACATTACTTGTAGGAAATGCAGATCTCATGTTTGCTATTTCTTGATACAATACAATTTATTACTTTTCAATAATCTTAATTCTAACAAATGGTATCTTATAGTCTATTATGACCTGCACCTGCAGTATCATGTTACGTCTGGAATACAAAGTAGTTGCTTCTTTTCTCACGTCTGATTAATGAACTTTTATTAACCCTTAATTAGGTGTCCTTCAATTATACAATGTAACAATTTATTTCTTAAGACATCATAGTTTCATTTAAATATACATATATATGAATTTGGGGATATGTATTTCGCGTTGTATTATAACCATATGATTGCATGTTTTATAATTTTGCTTATTTTTGCGTTACAAAGTTGACTAATAATCTTTCCTCCAGGTTCGTAAAAAATATCATTCAATAAAAACAAAACCCCCGTTGCCGTTGTTTACAAAATCATCTGTAATTGAAACATTATATCAAACGCGCTTTTATCGTTAAAGTAAACTACGATGTCTCTTAATAATATATAGGACATTTTTGTTTACATTGGAACCCTAATAACGTGTTTATTATTATACGCAGCATGTATTGAATAAGCTCGTATGCTTGTCACTTGTCAACTGATGATGGATGTGTCAAATAAAGCTCGTTGGGTGACGCTCAAATTTTTTTTGCTTTAATTCTTGTGAACCTGTCATTAAACTGTTGAAATATGACAGTCATCAATGTATTTCAATTTTTATAAACCTTGTATAACTCGTGGATAGTATGTCTATTACTATTTCTAATAGCTATTGTGTGTCACATTGTCTAGAAACGTAGTCGTTATCGCTCTGCTTAGGCGAGCTTTTCTAACTTGGACTGTATCGAAAGCAATCAATTTCAAACAACATCAGAAAACCCTTTAACTTGTACACAAGTTAACGAGGTCACACTAGCGTGTCGTCAATGTAGGGATATCGCGACATTTGTGTATATATGAATAGAAAATATAAGAACAAGTTTTGAAAACGTTGAAATTCTTATAATATTAGTTGCAGTTTTCCTGTTAGAAACTTTGCCAGTTTGATAAGCAGGAAATTTATGTATCCCAAGACTTTATACAACTGATTTATTACGGTCTTCCTAAAGAAAAGAAACAAATTCTGGTATGCTGCATGTTTCAAATAAATATTATTCGTAGAAGCGTTATACATGACGAAGTCAATAAATATTAGAACTAAATGCCGATATCAGCTTTTCGTCATACAGGATATGAGTCAAAACAGTACACAATTGTAAAAAAATGCTGGGAGAAAACTAGTACTAAACATTTCCAGAGCTTTTACAATATTTTATTTCTATATAAAACACAACGCTTACAAGCTTTACTGATATACAAGTTTGAAAGAAAAACAGTTCTCAGAAAAAGCTTTCTTACAATAATCTAATCGTAGTGTTATAAACGCTTAAGTCTATAAGTTGTACAAATTAAACACGTGCGATCTTTAAAAATTTCTAGTAAAGTTCTAATGAAGAAGAAACGGACGAACTTTCGTTCTTGGAATTCGGTAAACTGTAATTTACAGACATGTGCTTAGAACCAACCTATAAGCTTGTATTAGAACTTTTAGATCTCCATCAATGCAGGTGTGGGTTAAACACAACCAAGGTTTCCTTGTTACACAAAAGGTGCCTGTTCAAGACGTCGATATTTTAACTTATAAATAGCAGAGAATTTATACACTCGTTCTCTTTAAGTTCTTTAAACCTTTTTAGCTCGTTTGGCTTTTTTTGGCTCACTTATATTTTTGTTTTGACAATTTGACCCTTGTAGAGCGAGATTCTAATTAAAATATGTGTTTATAATAATGGACCCGCGGGTTAGTAACAATTATTTCATATGTGAAATATAGTTCTAAAAATAAAAGGCAAATATTGCATTCTTCCTATAGATTTTATAGTATAGATTGAAAAAAATGTTTTAACTGAATTAACTATTTAAGCAGTCTGATAAAACAGTTTATTTCTAATAAATATTCGAATGAAGGAAAAAGCTGAATCTACTTACCGTACAATTGCGTTAGCTAAAGATGCAAAGCTAGAAAAGACTGTGGATGCAGGCATATGATTTCATGATATATTGAAATTTGTCGCTTTATTTGTTAGATTATGTATACGATTGAATAGTGCTTGCCAATTATGTAATATTTTTAGATAATAAATTGGTTAAAATATTTTATTAGCAAGTACAAGTCAGATGTTGTAAGTATAAATTACCAATTCTGTTATTAATATAAAATATAAAACCCACAGGTATCTTACAATTATGTAGTATGCCTTATTTTTGAAATTGATCAATCGTCTAATGAGTTGTTTTAAAAGCACGTTGACTTTGTGCTATTTGTCTTGATTATATTTTTGAGTGGAAATTTTAAAATTGAGTAATGAAACATGATAAGGTTACTATATTAATAACATATTCTGTTTGTAAACAGCAATTAATTTTGAGCATTTATTTTCAGTGATTATATATAAAATCTTACGGTCAGATGCATAAACATGCTTGCTGCGTATTGTTCTTAAATATAGTAAAACTCACATTGCCTAGGTCTTTCGTTTTCTCTTGGTTTGTTGAGCTTCATTCAAGAGAAGTGCTGTTTCAAGTTCCAACATCCACGCATAGGAGAGTCCAATATGTTCAGGGGTATTTGGACGTTGACTCTTGTGTAGGTAAGAAGCGCAGCAATATATTGCTGTGACTCGGGTGACTTAACGTATGCTGCTGTGACTTGTGTACAGTCGAATTATGTTAATGACAATGCAATAAAAAAAATGAAATTTCTATCTTACCGTGCCCTTTTCTTCACCTGGATTGCTTAGTGGAAATTTGTTGTGGATTTTATCAAAACGAAATAAAATACAGAAATTTCAAAAAACCGCCATGAACAATCTTCTATGCATTTAAAAACACCTTTCTTTTATACACATTTTCTAAAGTATCTCTTACATTCAATAGATGTCAATAGTGCTCATAAAATAATTTACGGTGAAAGCTTAGACAGAAAATTTACCTAATGACTGCTTACTTCTTAAAATAATTTTCAACTAATCCTTGTTAACAAGCACAGAACCCAAACATCTCATATGCGAATTACAAAAATTCCTGAAATAATTTATTTATCCTTGTATTATTTCATTTGTCAGTGTAGTTGGCCAATGAAGCTATACATAAAATTTTGTAGAAGGTCAAATGCTTCGAACTCTGGCATCAAACTTGCTGAAGTAAATCATACCTTGATAAATCATTTCTATAAAAATATAATCTGATTTTTTCAGCTTACTGTTTGATACTCAGATATTCTATTAGGTTACAAAAACAAATTTATAGTTGCAGTTGGTTTTGTCAAATATCACTTATAAAAATATCATTTACATTGTAATTAAAGGCATTGAATTTTTCCTGGTTCCACTTTAAATCTATATTTATAATCGATTTTGACATTGAAAAATTAGTTTACAAAGTGAATTTATCTTTAATAGACCAAAATCAGCAGTTGATCTTGTACCGAGATTATTTATATGAATGTGATAAATTTACGTTCTACTTTATCAAATAATTGTGCTTCATAATTTCTATGTTAATTTTGCTTATCGTAAAATGAATCAACTATAAATTACTCGAAACTTGTACGTTTGGTGTCGAAAAATAAATAACCTCCACCTGATTAAATCTCGTACTTGTATAATAATATTCTATATAGGTCATATTCTTCCATTCCATTCTTGATTATGTTGTTACGCTCCCATTCTGTTTGCGTCCTCAAAATACATCGTTTGGATCGCTGTTAGTATAAAGTAAATACTTCCGCCTAGTTTTCAGATTGTTATGCAATTTAACTCGCGTGTATTAGTTTTAAAAGATGGTTTAATTGAAGATTGGTTTTCATTAATAAATAAACCGTTTGTAATTAATTATTTAGATATGATTGCCGCATTCACGTTTTGGTTGTTCCTTAACGTATTATCGAAGACGAGATAACAGACGCTCAGATGTTATGGGTAACAACGATTTTATATAAACAAATTAGATTAGCAGTGTAGTTCTGATTGCTTTTGAAAGAAATATGCTTTATAGGCTAACGTGTTGGACTCGACCACGCGTGCTTGTTTTACGGAACATTTACTTTAGTGATACGCGTCGCTTTACTAATTGTGTTTTTTTGTTGATTGGTCGTTTTATATTTGAACGATGTGTGCGATCTAGTTTTTCGTGGTTCTTTTTATCAGAGTGGTGCATACTTTGGATTATGCAAGTACAGTTTTAAGCTGAGTGCTTCAAAACAAACAAATGATGATACAGTTGTAGCAGGTTTAGTAGAAAAACGGGTTGCTTCTGATAAACAGGTATCTAATTCACATGTAAAGACAGTTGATACTGTAGGTTCTGAATTTTCTAACCCCAACGAATCTAAAATAGATCGTTGTTTGCACAAATTTCGTTATTTAAAGCATTAGATTTTTCTTTGTTACCATAGGTAGCAAATAAAACACCTCACGTTTGCTGTTAGTTTAATGCATTCCCTCGTGCCTTGAAAGCCGTGATCCTAAATTTTTGTTATCATTTTTTTTACGATTGTGTTACAAACTATTTCGGAATTATTGTCTCAGGAAATAGAATTAACAAGAATTTATCAATACTACATAGTTCCATCCGCTGATAGTGTCTGCTGCTAACCCCAGTGAAATACGTAGGTGTGATTAGGGTAACGTGTGATAAGTTCCATCCGCACCTTCACAGTCAAGGGTGAAGTGCTTCATTAGTGCAGGACATCGCTGAATCCCACACTTCCGTTGCAAGGAAGCGTTGCGGAATGACTTTTTGTAAGTTGAACTATTTCATACTTGTTATTACTGTAAATATCTATCCGTTTGTTTCGCAATATTCTTCGTCGTTCTGATACCTTTTACGATAGACTGGCATGCTATTTTAAAACAAAAAAAAGAAAGAAAGAACAATCAAACTAAATTACTCATATCAATTGTGACTTATCTATTTATCTTTTGTCAACATTTTATCTGATTTATGTTTAATTGGTGTGTGAGGAAACGTTTCTGCTACTCTCCAATATTACCTCACTTTGTACTAAATATTTTTGTATTGCTTTTACCGTTGTTATATTATATAGACTATCGAAACAGTTTCTTTTTTTTACATCTTACAGAGTACGAAATAATTTAGACTTTTCATTGCTGCTATGCTTATTCTTTTTTTTTCAGGTTTGCTTGACTATTTTTATTGCAGGTATTGTCACTAATTCCTACAGCCGCGTATATTATATGGTAGTCTGCTTTCTACAACCCCCCCCCCCTAATCTCCGATTGAGCCCGGTCATTCCTTGACTTTCTTTGTGTTACGCACGGCTACGAGCCAACGTAACAATGTTCCCACGGTTAGTCGCGGCATGATGCAATATTCCACCTCGATTTTGCTTCCCGATTTCTAATTAATTGTGGTTGGTATAGTTTATGACTATCGTAAAGCGTGTTTTGTTCTTTGTTGAAGTGTTAAAACCTATCCGTTGTTATCTCTTAGAGCCCTTAGTCTCTTTCATATCTATTTTGTAGGTTTCTCAATGGTAGCGCTTCTTCAAATTGGGACGTTCATTCATCAATAGAAATTTATTAGCTTATTTAATAACTTTTAGAACATTTTTCAAAATCAATGACGTATTCTCTTATTAAATAATGCAAACATAATTTATTCCAGAACTAATTCAAATTAACTTCTTTGAAAGAAAGCCTTTCATTATTAGAAACTCATAATAATGGTGTTTAAAAAGGATGCTTACTTTATGCAATTTGTCTTTCAGCAACATACGAATTGCAATGTGTGTAGTATTTTAAAAGTGTATTCTGCGCAATTTCAGTCTGCAATAAATGCCTATACACTTTGTCCTTATGATTTATTTAAAATAAGAACTAGCTTTATGGTATCTCTCAAGAGAAATTATTTACACACGGCTGAAATGAATGAACATAATTAGTGAATTTAAACTTGGGCTTCATTTTTAAATGATATGTGTTTTAAAAGCGTGTTGTTTTACTTGGGAATCTTATTTTATGTGCTAATGGAATACGCTTATATGTTTTCACAGGAGGAAATTTAAATATTGAAAATTTTAACTTTCTTCCCTGTTGTGTGTGTTGTGTGATGTATGTGTTTGTGGTGTGTGTTTGTTTGTTTGTTTTTTGCTATGGATATTATTGTTTAGTTTGTTTAATTTGTTTAATTTGTTTGTTTGTTTGTTTGTTTGTTGTTGTTTGTTTGTTTGTTTGTTTGTTTGTTTGTTTGTTTTTTTTGTTTATTTTTTGTTTGTTTATTTGTTTGTTTGTGTTTGTTTGTTTGTTTGTTTGTTTGTTTGTTTGTTTGTTTGTTTGTTTGTTTGTTTGTTTGTTTGTTTGTTTGTTTGTTTGTTTGTTTGTTTGTTTGTTTGTTTGTTTGTTTGTTTGTTTGTTTGTTTGTTTGTTTGTTTGTTTGTTTGTTTGTTTGTTTGTTTGTTTGTTTGTTTGTTTGTTTGTTTGTTTGTTTGTTTGTTTGTTTGTTTGTTTGTTTGTTTGTTTGTTTGTTTGTTTGTTTGTTTGTTTGTTTGTTTGTTTGTTTGTTTGTTTGTTTGTTTGTTTGTTTGTTTGTTTGTTTGTTTGTTTGTTTGTTTGTTTGTTTGTTTGTTTGTTTGTTTGTTTGTTTGTTTGTCTGTTTGTTTGTCTGTTTGTTTGTTTGTTTGTTTGTTTGTTGTTTGTTTGTTTGTTTGTTTGTGTACATATACTGTAAGGTTAGAAATAACCTTCTATAGAGATAATTAATTCAGTAATCACGAAATAAAATTGTTCGACAAACTTGCATGCGTCATATATCTAGTCGGTTTTAATCGGCATCTGAAAATTAAGAAATAGGAGGCTCACGTATTTAAATCGCAGTTGTCTAAAACATTTTTACTTGGAATTCACACGTCAATATGGATACTAAAAATAGATAAAGCCATGTTAAGATTATTACTGGTCAGTAAAGGCGATCAATTTCCTGAGCAAGATACAAAAAGCGGCGAGTTGCTGTTTGTTATATTAAAAAAAATAGGAAGAGTTTTTATCGACCACACATATGTTTAAATAATGACATCCCTTACGCACAAGAAGAAGACATTACAAGACATATCATAACAGAAAAAGAAATTCCACTACTACTCTATCATCCGAGACAACTATGCAGACCCTCAGACCGCATACCGTTTGCTAAAAATCTCCCGCTGATTGATTTGGTAACTTGTAGAGGTTTTGAGATGGATTGCTGAATATTAAGAAGATGAAGTTAGATTTGGAGCAGAGCTTAATGAGGTGACTACCGGTCCGTATTCTTGATTCGAAGTGAAAGTCTAACTGGGGAGCATTGGTCAAGACGGAGAAGGGGCACTAAGGACGAGTTTAAGCTCTAAACACGCTTTAAGGACAAGCATTCTGATTTGAATAGGGATAATGGTTCTTCGTATAGTAAGGACTATGATTCCATTTTGTGCATTAGCAGGTCGGCGGTGAGTTCAAAAGTGGAACGGACGGTACGGTGGATTAGTAAGGATAGGCCGTTAGCATATGCGTAGGTTGTGATGTTGGAGATATCTAGATCTGAAAAAAAATTAATGATAGGATTTCATGTGTGAAGAAATTGAGTTTTCTGTGGCAGCCACGTGTTATAGGTTTTATCCCAGTATAGAGGCTGATAGCAAGGATGGCGGCCCGTAAGGTTAGAAAGGATTTTATAGTAAGGATTAGGTTTGAGGAAAGGCTTGCAGGTTTTAAATGATTTTGGTCTCCAAGCTACTAAAGGAGATCAAAACGGTGCGGAACTCTACAAGAAAGGGATAAGATATTTAAATTGGGAGGTTTTGGTCAAGGAAATGAACGAATAAATGGTTTGTTCGGCGCTGTTCAGTTTATTGAGGACAATTCGTTCAAAGAGTCTTCCGAGAACTATAACTCCATATAAAGCAAGATCGTCTGGTAATTTGTTAGGTTTGGGAATTGTGGTTCTGAAATTGATTTAGGGATGTCTGAAAATGTGTCGATTTGTAGATTTTTTAGATAGAATATATATCTAACTTCTAGCTACAGGTCAGGATTTTTGCCGGATAGGGTTCGTGATTTTTTTGCGGACTTAGGCCTTTATCCGGGTTGCTGGCTGAAATTAAGGAAGCTAAAGTTTGCAAATCAAGATCAAGCTTAGGTTTGTTGTCAGTATCTATAATGGCTTGTCGGAAGATAGGGACATCTGGTTAAAAAAATGAGACAGAGAAGTCCATCAGTATTATTAGAATTGGTCCAAATGTGTGTAAGAGTATTTTGTGGGTGTGTTTAGGAGAGTAGAATGGGTTGTTTTAGCAAACCTACGGTATGTGGTGCAAGGGTCTGTACCGTTGTTTCGGATGATAGAGTAGTAGTGGGATTCCTTCTTCTGCTATGAGGCGTCTTGTAATGTCTTTCTTGTTGTGCGTAAGTAAGGGATGTCATCATTTAAATATATACTGTGTAGGCGATAAAAGTTTTTCCTCTTTTTTTAAAAGAAAACAGCAAATCACCGTGTTCTGTAGCTGTCAGGAGAGTGACTGCCCTTACTGACCTGCAATAATCCTATTATCTTGCGTTTTAAATACGTTAGCTATATCTTTCTTAACTTTCAGACACGGATTGAAACCTGCTAGGTATTTGACATATGTAAGCTTTTTCCTATTAACTTCATTTCGTGATTGCTGAGCGAACTATCCCTTCAGAAGATTATTATGAACCTTGCAAAACACACTCACATACAGTCACACACACAAACAGATTAAATAGTCGTGCTCGATTACGTAAATACATATATGTTTATTTAAACTTCCATCTGTTTAATAATAGCCAATTTTTTAAGCAAAGTGGGCTTGCATTCGTAAAAAATAACTAATGTGGTGTTGCTACAGTAAATTTATATTTGACCGGCTGTTAGCTTTCTCGCGTGATGGCGAATTCTAGGTAATGTCTTAGTGACAGGTCAATTGGTGTTATGAACGTTTAAATGAAGTAAACATGAAAAACTGGTTTAAATGGAAGACTTTGGTATTTTGTACCACCCAGTTTATGCAGGAATGAAATTGATTGGCAAGTGTCTACCTTAAAGATGTATAAGCAGGGTGCGACACGAATAGTGGTTATTTGTTCGTTTATCTAAATTGATGGTCAAATTTGCGTTAGCGAATGGTATTTACACAGCGAAAAAGGTATAAATTAGTATTGCTGACAAATAATTGGTAATAATTTTTAATGGTGTTAACAAGTTTCAGCTATAAACTTCGTCAGCGCAGTACTGTACCATCTAGCTTACAGCTTTTAATTATGATGTAAACAAGTAACACTGCTAGAGTGTAAATAATTAAGAGGCAGCGATTGATACGCCTGGTTAACAAAGATGTTGGTAACGCTACCTACGTAAATCAAGCATGTCGCTTCTCCTTACACAGAATAACATTTGTGCTTTGTGATTAACATAACGAGTAAAATTATGCTTGCTAATAGACTTACAGTATGGAAAATAAAGCGTTAATGAGTTGCTCTTCATACAACCACAAGGATCTCACATAATCCCTTTGAGGCAAATTATGGTTTTAATGTTAAGAAAGGCGTATAAAATACAGATATTTGCGTGTTTAAATGTTTAAAATATCGCTAGGGAAATTTCTATTAATTAGTCTGTCATGAAAATTTAAGTGTAGCCCTTACAACAAAACTCCGAAAACCACCCCATGATCATCTGGTCTAAGCCGTCGTAAAACGAAATCTCTACACATCTTCAAAGAGAACTAACTAATCCGAACAAAACATAGAATAACTTAACTATTTTTAGTTTTACGAGAATCACTAATGTAACCTTTATTTTAAACGATACTAAATTATAATATTCGCCTTGAAGGAAGATAATTCTGATAGATTCGGGATTTTGCTTATAATTTAGTTGAAGCTATTTTCGTTTCGTTTCTTATTTTATGCTACTGCCAGCTGCTATAAAAACGAATTTGCAGGTTTGTAACATTGCTTTAAATAGCAAAAGGTTTCCTGTGCGGTGTCTTGGTAGGGTTAGGAACTGAAGGTCTAGTCGTTACCAAACACTTCAAAACTCTTTTACAAAATTGTTTAATGAAGTATGCACATTTACCTAATTAGCTGAATCACAACAATAAATCTGCATGCGCGGATATTCTCAAACCATAATCTTTCAAATGGAGATTTTTATTTAATAAATCACCGGACAACGTGTGTTTAACAGTTAGGGATCCATTCGCTCATTGTCACTTTTTATTTTAACTATACCTAGTACTGTAGGACTGCCTAATCGCAAATAAAATTCTATGTAAAGCAACAAATTTATACACATAAATATGAAATAAAATAATATAAATATTTGGTGATGGTGTGGTCCTTTCGTCCAACTTTCTACTGTCGCCAATGATTGATTATGGTGCAGGTGTATGTGTATGTATCGTGTAACGCTCCTGCGTTGTTTGAGCAAATATTAAGTAGAAAGAGAGCATTTATTAATTTAACTTGGCGAAATGAACATTTTAGAACCGCTAATTCACTATGATATTGAAATATGGCACAGAAAAAAATAGTAAAGCACCTAGTACATTCTCTTACAGCCAGCAGTAAAGACCGGTACTACACCTTAAATTAGAAAAGTACATACTGATTTCTGGTAAATAACCAGCCTAAGAAAGTATATTCGTAACCATTCACGCGTATTAAAAACCGAAATAATTGTAAATTACTCAAACAGACAAAAACGTATAAAACAGCGTAAAAGTTAGGGCGTAATGAACAACAGATGCCGCAGTTATCGGTATTAAAGGAAAAGTGTGCGAACACATATAATGATTTTCACGCATCAAAATATCCTTGACTTCGACCTTAAAACAGCTTAAGTCGTAGGATTCCAAAGGACGAAGAAAGAGGAGAGTCCCCATAAATGATTATAACTTATAATACCTTCAGATAATAGTGGAAAAAAGAAGATCATATTATAACGCGTAAGAACATCTCCAGCAGAGTGGAATAATGTGCAATCGTCGCCGTGTGAAATAAGATTGCAAAGTCAATAAATAATTACCGGTATTAAATTTGGATACGTGTGTGATTCAAGCGCGAGTTATAGCGCGTAGTAAAGAATACCAGGGTTAATAACGTGAAAGTGACTTATAAGAGCTTTTAAACCACATGAAGTGGGGTGTTTTATTTGCCGTAACAACTTCCTACACTAAAAATCGACAAAGCGTTTGCTGAAGGAAACGCAAGTTATTCAATTCGTTTTCTATTTTATAAACATTACATACCCATATTTGGCAATTGTAACTGATGGTATCGAGAAGAGTGTACAAAACCTATTATTATCAAAAAGGACAATTACCTTGGTGTCTGCTTATTTAAAGCGAATAATAAGATCAAAATTTTTCAAACATAAAAACTCAGCATTGTCGGAGCAATGCAGTACTTTGAAATTTCATTGATTGACTATCCTCCACTGATTCACTTAAGCTGTTTTATTTGAGTTCCACATATATTTGACTAAAGTATGGCTAGATAGTAATATTTATTTTGTTTTCTCTTGATTATTTATTGCGGTAATTATGTTTGCTAATATAGAGTAGAAACACCAGATGTGGAGGTTTGTTTTATTATTTGTGTGGACTAATAGAAAGAAGTAATAAAGGTGTTAGTAAAGCTCTGTGAAGCTCAAATCTGCAGCAAGAACCCGTAAATCGTATCTCAAGGTACATATCTTTAAAGATGGTATTTATTCAGGATTTTCGAGGTGGGTTGTTGTTCTATGGCTTTTAACTACACAGAAAATTTAATAACCTTCACTCTTCACTTTCACAGCATACCCTACGTCCATCAGAAATCCAACTACAGTCTGATATTTTAAATTCACACTCTCAATTACCCTACACGACTTTACACTCCAATACTAATATACCCTTTGTATTACAGTTATTAAAACTTGCATATACAGCTCCCCTCTGCGTTTCCTGCAAAATCTTATTTCTCTCTCGTCTGCTGCTATATATATATATATATATCCGCGACATCTTCAATTCAGTTACAGACTTCCCGCTCTTTATCCTCTTTTCCTATAGACTATACTTACGATTCTTTACAGGTCATGAAGATTTTTGTAACAATCTCCAGTATTTTCACTCCAGTCTCTTTCACTGCCCCTTCTCAATGCAACCAATCTCTAAAACACCTAGTCACTTACTATACCCATTCCTACACATCACACCTCTACAGATCCATTTTGAACTCAAATCAAAGTAGACCTTTATTTTCCCCTGCCAAATATTAATTTCCTAGTAACCCGCTACACTCAAGATTTGAATATCTTCCATAAAAATTACTTGTCATAAAATCAACAACCTGATATCCTGTTGCACTAACAAACTATGTCAATAACGGCGCAACGCATACTTACCTGGACCTACTGTTACGTGCTAATTTGACTCCATCTACCTGAATTAAATTTACTCTAGCAAGGATATGTAACCGTAAATAATGCACCAGCTAGTTTTCAGTGGTGAAGGGGTGGGTTCAATAAAAGCAAATTCAAATGACCTTACGAGTGTATAAATTTCAACACTTTCACTTACACCTACATGGAAAGGTCATTAGATTTTCTGTCTAATTAAAAGCCATTAAACAACAACCCACGTCGAAAATCCTGAATAAATGCCTCCCCAAAAGATATGTGCTTTGAGAAACGATTTACTGGTTCTTGCTGCGGATTTGAGCTTTATAGAACTTTGCTAACACCTCTCTTACTTCTTTCTATTAGTTCACACAAATAATAAAACAAAACTCTACATCTGGTACACCTTAACTATATTGGCAGACATAATTACCACAAATAATTAATCAACAGAAAACAAAATAAATACTACTACTAGCCTTACTTTAGCCAAATATGTGTGAAACTCAAATAAAACAACTTAAGTTAATCAAGGGAAGATAGTCAATCAATTAAATTTCAAATTACTACTTTGCCTCTTAAGTACTGAGTTTTTATGTTTGAAAAACTATGTTCTTACTATTCGCTTTAAATATGAGCGCATCAACGTAATTGTCCTTTTTAATAATAACAGGTTTTGTACACTCTTTTCGACATCATCAGTTACAATTGCCAAATATTGACATGTAACGTTTATAAAATAGAAAACGAATTTAATAACTTACGTTTTCTTTAGCAAACGCACTGTCGACTTTCAGTGCAGGAAGCTTTTGCTGCAAATTAAACTCCCCACTTCATGTGGAACGAAAGCTCTTACAGGTCACTTTCACGTTACTAATCTCGGTATTCTTTACTCCGCGCGACAACTCGCGCTTCAATCACACACGGATCCAAATTTAATACTGGTAATTATTTATGCCCTTTGCAATCTCATTCTGCACGACGGCAATTGCATATTATTCGACTCTGCTGGAGATGCTTTTACGTGTTATAATATAATATCCTTTTTCCTACTATTATCTGAAGGTATTATAAGTTATAATCATTTGTGGGGAATCCCTTCTTTCTTCCACAGGGATCCTACAACTTAACTTGTTCTAAGGTCGGAGTCAAGGATATTTTGATGCGTGAAAACCGTTATATGTGTTCGCACACTTTTCCTTTAATACCGATAACTGCGGCATCTGTTGCTCACTACGCCCTAAATTGAATTCTGTTTTATGAGTTTCTGTCTATTGGAGTAATTTACAATTATTTTAGTTTTAAATACGCGTGAATGGTTACGAATATACTTTCTTAAGCTGGTTATTTACCGGAAATCTGTGTGTACCTTTCTAATTTAATATGCATATTGTAAAGTACCGGTCTTTACTGCTGGTTGTAAGAGAACGTATTAGGTGCTTTACTATCTAATTCTGTTACCTATTTCAATATCATAATGAATTAGTCAGATTACTAAATGTAAACTTAAATTAATAAATGCTTTACTCCTACTTAATATTTACCCAAACAACGCAGGAGCGTTACACGATACATACAAATACATCAATTCACTCACACCTGCACCATAATCAATTATTGGCGACATTAAAAAGTGGGACGAATGAACAACACTAGCACCAAATATTATTATTATTGTATTTCATATTTATGTTTATAAATTTGTTTCTTTACATAACATTTTAATTACAAATAGGATGGGACTACAGTTCTAGGTATAGTAAAATAAAAAGTAAAAAGGGAATAAATAGATCCCTAGCTGTTAAACACACGTTGTTCGGTGATTTATTAAATAAAGATCTCCATTTGAAAGATTATGGTTTGAGAATATCCGCGCACGCAGATTCATTATTCTTTCAGCTAATTGGATAAATGTGTATACTTCAATAGACAGCCTTTTTAAAAGAGTTTTGAAATCTTTGGTTACGACTAGACCGTCAGTTCCTAACCCTATCAAGACATCGTACAGGAATTCTTTTGCTACTTAAACCAATATTACAAACCTGCAAATTTCTTTTTATGGCAGCTATCAGTAGCATAAAAAAGAACCGAAGCGAAAATAGCTTTAAGTAAATTTTTAGAAAAGTCCCGTATCTTAGAGAATTATCTTCCTTCAAGGCGAATATTATAATTTAGTATCGTTTAAAATAAGGGTTACATTCGTGATTCTCGTAAAACTAAAAATAATTATGTTATTGTATGTTGTGTTCGGATTAGTTAGTTCCCTTTGAAGATATACAGGGATTTCCTTTTACGACGGCTTAGACCAGATGATCACGGGGTAATTTTCGAAGTTTTGTTGTAGGGGCTACACTTAAATTTTCATGACAGAGTAATTAATAGAAATTCCCCTAGCGATATTTTAAACATAAACACACGGGCATCTATATTTTATACGCCTTTCTTAACATTAAAACCATAATTTGTCTCAAAGGAATTATACGAGATCCTTGTGGTTGTAGCAACTCATTAGCGCTTTATTTTCCATACTGTAAGTCTATTCGCAAGCATGATTTTACTCGTTATGTTAATCACAAAGCATAAATGTTATTCTATGTAAGGAGTAGGAACATCTTTGATTTACGTAGTTAGCGCTACCAACGTGTTTGTTAACCAGACGTATCATTCGCTGTCTCCTAATTATTTACACTCCACCAGTGTTACTTGTTTACATCATAATTAAAAGCCGTAAGCTAGATGGAACAATACTGCACTGACAAAGTTTATAGCTTATACCTATTAAAACCATTAAGAACTATTACCAAGTATTTGTCAACAACCCTAGTTTAAACCTTTTGTGCTATGTAAATACCACCCGCCAGCTGCAAATTTGAACATCAATTTAGACAAACGAACAAATAACCACCATTCGTGTCGCACCTTGCTTATACATTCTAAAGGTAGACACTTGCCAATCAATTTCCTTCCTGCATAAACGAAGGTGCAAAATACCGAAATGTACCATTTAAACCAGTTTTCGCTCTTTACCTCAATTATTCGGTAATCTCCTCATTCAGAAGTCCAATTGACCTGTCGCCGAGACAATGCCCGGAGATCAACATCACGCTAAAATGCCTATCTAATACAAATCTACTGTAGCGACACCAAAATAGTTATTTACAAGGAATGTAAGCCAACGTTGCTTAAAAAAATTGACTATTAGTAAACAGATGGAGGTTTAAATAAATATATTTGTTGTTACGTTGTCCAGCACAACTATTTAATCGATTTGTGTGTGTGAGTGTGTGTGTGTGTGTGTGTGTATTTTGCAAGATTTGTAATAATCTTCTGAAGAGATAGTTCGCTCAGCAATCATGAAATGAAGTTAATAGGAAAAACATAGATGTCCTATACTTAGCAGGTTTCAATCGGTATCTGAAAATTAACAAAGATAAAGCTAACGTATATAAACCGAAATTGTGTAGATTATTTTGAACTTTGCATTTACACGTACAATATAATAGGATTATTGCGGGTCAGTAAGGGCAATCACTCTCCTGACAGCTGCAGGACGCGGTGATTTGCTGTTTATCTTTAAAAAAAAATAGGAAGAACTTTTATCGACTACACTGTATGTATTTAAATAATGACATCCCTTACTTACGCACAACAAGAAAGACATTACAAGACACATCATAGCAGAACAAGGAATTTCACTACTACTTTATCACACGAGACAACTGTACAGACCCTTGGACCACATACCGTAGATTTGCTAAAACATCCCATCCTACTTTCCTAAACACACTCACAAAATACTCTTACACACATTTAGACCAATTGTAATAATACTGGTTGTTTCTTCTGTCCCATCCGTTTAACCAGATGTTCTTATCTTTCGACAAGTCATTATAGATGACGCATAAAATCCTACTAACAACAAACCCGAGCTTGAAATTGATTTGCAAACTTTAGCTTCCTTAATTTTCCAAAACAACCTGAATAAAGTCCCGGGTCCGCAAATAGGTCATAAACCTTTTCCTACAAAAATTCTGGCCAGTACTTAAAAGTTAAATACATATCCTATTCAAAAAATGTCTACAACATCCCCAAATCAGATTCATAACCACAATTCCCAAACCTAACAAATTACCAGACGATTCTGCTTCACATGGAGCTATTGTTCTCGGAAGAATCTTTGAACAAATTGTCCTCAATAAACTGAACAGCCCTGAACAAACCATTTATTCGATATTTCCTTTGCCAAAACCTCCCAATTTAAATATGTTATTCCTTTCTTGTAGAGTTTCGCCCCGTTTTGATCTCCTTTAGTCGCTTGGATTCCTAAATCATTTAAAACCTGCAAGCCTTTCCTCAAACTTAATCCTTTGCTATAAAATCCTTTCTAACCTTACAGGCCGCTATCCTTGCTATCAGCTTCCATGGTTTCCTTTAGTCGCTTGGATTCTTAAATCATTTAAAACCCGCAAACTTTTCCTCAAACCTAATTCTTACTATAAAATCCTTTCCAACCTTACGGGTCGCCATCGTTGCTGTCAGCTTCCATGCTTGCACAAAACCTATAACACAAGGCTGCCACATGGATCTCATTTCTCTCACACATTATGAAACCCTTTCATTAATTTTTTTCAGATCTAGATGTCGCCAACATCACAACCCACGCATATGCCAACGACCTATCCTTACTAATCCACCATAACGTCCGATCTTTTTTTGAACTCATCGCCACCCTGCTAATACACAAAATGGAATCTTGGTCCTTACTAAAAGAAAGAACATTATCCCCATCCAAATCAAATTGCTTGTTCTTATAGACCGTTTAGAGCTTAGAATCGTCTTTAGAACCCCTTATCCGTCTTTACCAATGCCCCCGCTTAGACTTTCACTTTGAAGCAAGACTACGGACTGCTAATCACCTCATTCAGCCCTGTTCCAAATCTAACTGCATCCTCTATAATATTCAGCAATCCATCTCAAGACCTCTACAAGTAACCAAATCAATCAGCAGGCTTAATTTCAATCAAATAATCATTCCCATTATCTGCTACGCAGTAGTTTCTTGGTTTTCCACTCAACCTATCTCCATATTTATGCACCTTAAATGTTATTATCTGTCTATATCTACTTAAAACATCGAGAGCATACCCTAACCCCTTCAGAAACACAAGAACAATCTACAATTTAACTCCGATACCATAAATTCAAACTCTCAATTACCATACACGACTTCACACTCCAATACTAATATACCCTATATACCCTGTACACCCTATATACACTATATACCCTATATGCCCTATATACCCTGTATACCCTATATACCCTATTGCCTATATCTCTATATCCCTATAAACTCTAGATACCCTATAACCTATAAATCCTATAACCATTTTATATACACCTTATACTCATATATACTTGTCCATATACTCTATAGTATCTTATCCACCTACATCATAGCATGATCTATATTTATACCCTATAACCCTTTATTAATCTTTATACATATCCCTATATCCCTAACTTACATACTATACCCTATATATCACTATTAACCTATATACTATTATACCCTCTATATCCCTTTCCAAACTAATCTTTCCTATATAAATCTTCTATACTAGCCACTATATCATTCCTGTATACTAATCCTTAATCTATATAATCTTTATAACCCTTACTTACTAACCTATTATATAATCTTCATACCTATACGTCCTATATCACTCTATGCTATTCAAATCTATTCCTTATATACCTATGATCCTTACTATCTATAATACCATATTCTATAATAACTATTCCTAAATAAATCCCTATATCCAACTTCCTATATCATAACCTTTACTATACATCCCTATAACATTCTATACTTCTATAAACTTCCATATATAACCTTCTATATACCTTTAACTTAATACCTTATTCTTTACTAATCCCTATATACCTTATTAACCTTATCACCTCAATTAACTATATACCTATTCAACCTGTTACCATACTATGATCCTATATACTTATAACCCTAATAATAATCTCAGCTATAATTCCTATCACTCCATTCTGACCTTATATCCTATATACACCTTATATACCATCTAATTCCTATACTAATTCTATATAACTTCCTATAGTCTATCTATCCCTATAATCCTGTTACCCTATAATCCTATGTATCTATATCCTATTAAACCCTTATCAATCTTTACTAATGCACTATACCTTACCCTATCATACCCTATATAATCCTATAACGCCTTATCCTAATATAGCCTATCCTTATACTAATTCCTATATCCTATACCTAAGTACCATATCGTTGCTATAACCTTACTAATTAATATCCCTTATTAACTTTCTTAATATTATACCTAATATCTATGCTTATCCTATCTATATCCTTATATAACATCCTATATGACCCTTATTATAGCCTATATCTCATATATATCCTATATGACATTTTGCATATACCTATCTATGCCTTATTTTATATTATCTATTACATATGCTACCCTTTACCTATATGCACTATTACCTATATAACTGTCTATATACCCTATATATCTATACCTATTCCTATATAGCCTATAGTGATTTATTATTCCTATATATGCCTTATATATCCTATTTGTATACTATTATATATCCTATATACCTATTTATAGTGCCTATATGCCTATTATTAGCTATATACTATGATCCTTATGTATGCCTTTGCTATAACCTATTGTATATGTCCTATATACCTGTATAGTCCTTATATGACCCTTTATTGCTGTTATATGCCTATGCTATTGCCTATATGCCTATGTGCCTATTGATACTGTGCTTGCCCTGATACTATATTGTGCTATATGCCTATGTCCTATATATCCTATATACCTATATCATTGTACCTTATAGCTTTCCTTGCTATTGCCTGTATATACCCTATTGTGTTATCCTATGTAATTCTATGATTTTATACCCTTTATATTTAATGTGCTATATACCTTGATGCTTAGTAGCCTTGTATAATTCCTGTATAGCCTTATATGCCTATTGTGTGTTATACCTGTATGCCTTTGATATGCTTGTATCTATTGCCTTATATGTCCTATGATAGCCTATATATGCCTGTTATGATTTAATCCTGTGATTATATGCCTTGTGCCTTATATATGCCTGTGTATTTTTGCTATTCTGATATTTATATCCTGTATGATATTGGCTTATCCTATGTACTTATATACCTTCGCTATATATATATCTTATGTGACCTTTGCCTTATATATGCTATATTATATGATCCTATTACTTGTATGCCTTATGCCCTATATGCCTATATTCCTATATACCTATTTATATTATATGTTATATACCCTATATCCTATATGCCTTATACCTATGTACTTGCTATATACCTATATCCTTTATCCTATATACCCTATTATACTATATCTATATACCCTATATGCTATAGCCTATATACCTATATACCCTATATATTGCTATAGCCTATATCCTATATTATACTATATGCCTATATCTTACTATATCCTATATACCCTATATACCCTATATACCCTATATACCCTATATACCCTATATACTCTATATACCCTATCTACCCTATTACGGAAATTAAATTCTGCATACACAGCACTCCTCTGCCGTTCCTGCTAAAGCTTTCGTCTCTCTTCCGCTGCCAAATATATTCGCGACATCGTCACTTCAGTTACAGACGTCCCACGCCACATCATTTTCTCTTGCAGACTAACCTCACAATTTTTTATTAGCCACGTAGGTTTCCGTGACAGCATTAATTATTTTAACCCTACTCCTTCTTACTGCCTCTTTTCAATGCAACCAATTTCTGAAACACCCGTTCACTTACTATACTCATTCCGACACGTCACACCTCTACACATCCATTTCAAAACACAAATCAACCTAGACCGTTATTTTCTAATGCCAAAAATTAAGTTTCTAGAAACCTACTATCCTCAAGAATTGAATATCTTCCATAACAAAATACTTGTCGCGAAATCAATAGCTGATAAGTCGATGCACTAACAAACTATTTCAAGAACGACGCAACGCATATTTACCTAAACTTACTGTTACGTGCTAAATTGTCTAGAGCTATTTGAATTAAATTTACTTCAGCAAAGAGATGTAACAGTAAATAATGCACCAGCTAGTTTTTAGTGCGAGGAGGTCGGTTCAATAAAAACAAATTCAAATCCTTTTAGGGGGTGTATAAATTTCAATACTAGAAAGTCACTGAACAATAACAGATCTGGAAAATCCTCAACAAAAATATGTGTTCTGAGAGACAATTTACCAGTTTAAGTTGCAGATAGGCGGTCCTACAGTTTAGCTTACACCTCTATTACTTCTTTCTATTAGTTTACACAACTAATAAAGCAAAACTCTATATCTGAAATACTTAATCTATATTAATAGATATAATTTATTATTACAATAAATTATCAACAGAAAACAAAATAATTACTAAGATCTAACCCAACTTTTCCGAAATATGTGTTGAACTAAAACAAAACAACTTAAACGAATCAATGGAAGATAGTTAGTCACTAATTAAATTTCTAGTTACTGTTTCTCCTTGCAATACTAAGTCTTTATATATGAAAAATTATATTCCTATCAACCACTTTAAATAAGCGGGCACCAACGTAATTGTTCTTATTAATAATAACAGATTTTGTACGCGCTATTCGTTACCATCAACCACAATTACCAAATTTTGATATGCAATGCGTATAAAATAAAAAGCAATTTAATACCTACAGTTTTATTTAGTAATCTTCAGCCATCGCTCTGCTAATCTCCACTGCAGGAAGCTGTTGCGGCCAATTACACCCACACTTATGTGGAATTAAAGCTCTTACACGTCACTTTCGCGTTATTAACACGCTACACCACGCGTTTATACAAATGTGCGCACACGGTTCCAAATTTTAATGCCGGTAGTTATTTACTTGCTTTGCAATTTCATTCCGAACAGCAACGATTCCGTGTTATTCGACTTTGCTGGAGATGCTCTTACGCGTTGTGATACGATCTCCTCCATCCTACTATTATCTAGAGAATTCATAAGTTATAATCCTTCGACAGTTCTCGCTTTTTCGAAGTCCTACGACTTAAATTGCCCTAAAGCCGTGTCAAGGGTATTTCGTTGCGTGAGAGCGAATATGTGTGTTATTACACTTTCCATTTAATATCGACAGCTGCCCTATGTAGAACAGCCTTAAACGTCATGCACGTTTACTTTGTTTCTGTCTGTTGAAGTAGTCTAGAATTATTTTAGTTCCTCGAAACTCGTGTGAATGCTTACGAATACACAGAAATCTGTGTGTATTTATCTAATTTAATATGCATATTGTAAAGTACCTGTCTTTACTGCTGGTTGTAAAAGAATCTACTAGGTGCTTTACTATTTATTGTGGTGCCTTATTTCAATGTTATAATCAAATAGTCATTATATTAAATGTAAAACTCCCAAACTTCTATAAAATTTTCCGGCTATATTTCACGCTAAAGCTCATATAACTAGCTTAAATTAATAAGTGCTTTCTCCAACCTAATATTTTTTCAAACAACGTAGGAGCGTTACACGACACATACTCACATACTCATATTTGCACCACAATCAATGTCCACTAACCACCAGAGCATTGACGACTGCAGATAATGGTACGATGGTCCACACAAGCATCAAATATTGATATTATTTTATTTAATATTTATGTATATAAATTTGTTTTTTAGCATAGCATTTTAATACGATTAAGATGAGCTTACAGGCCTGGGTACAATCAAAATTAAAGGTAAAAATTGAATAATAAAACGCTAGCTGTTAGAAACACGTTCCTGATGTTAATTAAATTTAGACCTCCATTTGAAGGATTAGGTATGGTTTGAGAATATCCACGCATGTAGATTGTTTGTTGTGTTCACAACTAATTGGATAAATGCGCATACTTTATTAGACTGTTTTTTTAAACGAATTTTAAAACTTTTCGTAACCACTAGACCGTTAGTTCGAAACCCTATCAAACCATCGCACAGGAAATTTTTCGCTATTAAAGCCATGCTACATACCTACGAATTCGTTTTACAGCAGCTCTCACTATCATAAAAAAGGGACGAATGTACAGCTTTAAGTAAATTTTTAGGAAATTTCCTAATCCTGCAGCGTTAGCCTCCTTCAAAGCAAATATTTTAATTTAGTATCGCATAAAATAAGGATTACATTCGTGTTACTTGTAAAACTAAAAATAATCAAATTATTGTATGTTATGTTCAGATTAGTTCTCTTTGAAGATGTGTAGGGATTCACTTTTAACGACGGCTTAGACCAAATGATCATTGAGAGGTTTTCGACGATTTGTTGTAGAGTCTACACTGAAATTTTCACGACAGAGTAATTAATAGAAATTCTCCTAGCGATAATTTAATCACGCAGGCATCCATATTTTATACGGCATTAAGACCATAATTTGCCTCAAGGGAATTATATGAGATCCTTGTGGTAGTATGAAGAGCAACTCATTAACGCTTTATTTTCCATACTCTAAGCTTATTCCCAAGCATAATTTTACTTGTTATGTTAATGATAAAGCACAAATATTATTGTGTGTAAGTAGCAGGGATATGCTTGATCTACGTAGGTAGCGCTACCAACGTCTTTGTTAAGCAGGCTCATCAATCACTGTCTCCTAATTATTCACACTCTAGCAGCGTTCCTTGTTTACATCATAATTAAAAGCCTTACGCTAGATGCGGCTGTACTGTGTTGAAGAAGTTAATACCTTAAACTAAACACCATTAAGAACTATTACCAATTATTTGCGAGCAATACTAATTTATACCTTTTGCGTCATGTAAATACCACTCGCTAGCTGCAAATCACATGTATGCAAATTTGACCGTTAATTTAGACAAATAAACAAATAACCACCATTTGTATCATTGTCCGATGCTTATACGTTTTTAAGGTATATACTTGCCGCTTAATTTCCTACGTGCAATAGGTGGCGGGTACAAAAACCGAAGTGTACCATTTAAACTAGTTTTACCTCATTTATACAGCGATCACCTCGTTTAGAAGTCCATTTGACCTGCCGGCAAGACATTGCTTTAAGTTAACATCACACGTATAACTGACTTTCCTGTCTAATATAAATCTACTGTAGCAACATCAATTTAGTTACTTTCTTCGAATGCGAACATTGAAAAATGCCAATATGGAAAAAAATTGAAAATTAGCTGACAAGATGGAGGTTTCAATAAAATCAAATATATTTATGTAATCGGACGCTACTATTTAATAGGAAATTAATTATTTCAGGTAATTTTTGATTTCTTGTCACATTTTATCCAATTTGAAACTGTGTGATCGTGCTTTGGTTTAGGTTTGATACGCGTTTAAAGTTGAATATTAACCTGAAAACTGATTATTCACTGCGTGTGAAATCTTTAAGCATTTAAATTATTAAATCACGTACGTTGATATTGAAATTGATTAATTACAAAACATTTTAATAATTCTTTCCTACAACTCACAAAAATAACGCCTGATATTAATTTCTCAAGATATATTTGCAATCGTTTAGTTGATCTCGAATGGTAACTTTATTTATTTGGATTTGAGCTTTAGTTGGTTACAACACTAGTGGCTTTTAAAATAATCTTGGTTCCAAAATCGATTTTGATTGTATTATGAGCCTAAAATTACAATTAGAAAGTAGGGAGGCTTGACAGTGTTACTGGGCTACGTACATTGACGTAGCCTGCAAAAAACCAAAGCAAAAGGAAATGACCGCGCTCAATCGGTGAGTGGGCGGGGTGTTATGCCTATAAACAAATTAAAGAGAAACCTGAAATAAATAAAGAAAAATATTTATATACACTTACCCATTCACACTCAAAACAAAACATACAAAGGAAAAAAAGAGAACTTATAATTAAACAAAATATTTACAGAACACAGTATTCCCAAACCCAACAAAAAAATCAATGTCCCCAATTTACATATACATCATGAGAACCTCAAACAGCAAAAAAAATTACTCATGAAAATAGCGAGCTGTAGTTTTTAGGTAATAACCCCCTGACATTATTTAGTAAAAAAAGCCAACCGCAACCCTAAAAACCACAGCTCTAGATCATAGTAAATATAAACTTAATTTATAGTTACAAATATAATGGCAACAACGTTTTCACACATGCCAGCAAGTCTTTAAACCATTTTTACGTTAACAAGTAGTGTATTTTTAGTTATTTAATAACAAATAATACTGCATTAATATAATGCCAATAAATACCAAAATAAGACAATAATTTTTGTGTAGATCAATTAAATTTGAAAATGCATGATATTTGAACGGTAAAATTCCGGGCGATCTGGTTCCAAAGTAAATAGCGAGAGAAAACAAAAGCTCACCTTGGAGTTGCTGACGTCGGGATTGAGTCAGTAGCTTGTTCACGTCAGCGAGCAGGTGAGTCTACGCCCAGGAAGAACGCGTTTGGCTTCCCATTACAACAAGAAGCGGCAACTTAGGAAATTAGCGTGTATCCAGCAAGAAGCACGCCGCATTGCGGGCACAAAATTCGCATAACGAAAAACGGAACAAAGCAAAACAGGTCGGATGTTTTCGTGTTGCTATTCGAACAGAAAGTTAATATTAAATTTGTTTAGCTAAAGCACAGAGCTCAAAGTAATCTTGTTGTTAAGGGAATACAACAGGAAAACCCGAGATTATTGAAATAATATGCGGCTTTTATTCGACGAATTTATTCAAAGGGAAAACACATAAGCATTAATTATCGGATACTTGGAAAGACGTTCTTGCGTATTTAATTATGGCATAAATTCCACGTTAAGAAATTTTTAGAAAGGATATTTATTTTTAATGACCAGAAAGATTTATCAAGTATAATATATATAATATTTATTATTAGTTACAATTCAATTTTAAACGCGTGAAAGGGTTATTTTAATTTACGGAATTAATTTTCGTGTTTAACGCCAAAGGGATTTGAGTTAAAAATTATTGTACATAAACTAACCAATTATTTCCGAAAATGAACGTAACAAATTCCCCAGCAAAATTAAAAGGTCGGGGTTGGGAAGCAAAATAATGGGAGTGGGTAGGACCAACAAAAAAAAATTTGCTTGGAAACTAAAAGAAAATCGTTACGAAAGAAAACTAAAGAAAACACTCCAAAAAAAATTAAAAAGAATTTTCATCCGGCTTGACGAACCAAAAAACCAGACAAAACCAAAAGTGAAAAGAACATAGGAAAAGAAAAAAGAAAAGGTAACAATCATCGAGGACAAAGATGGAGTGGCATTGACACTGCAAAGTCGTCAGAGGACGGATGCATCTCAGAAAGCAAAACAGGGAAGTCTTCGACCTCAACAAAGAAATTGGTTTCTCGCAAAAGAACTAAAGTAAGAAAAAAGAACAAGGAAGAAAACCAACAGTGTCAACCAAAATGACAGAAGTGCCAAGCCTCAAGTAAAAGATAGGGACACCAAGGGATAACGAGAGGAAGAGAGGAGGAACGCTGGTAAAAGGAAACGATGTACTCTCAACTGTGGTAGGGAAGCAACGCAGCAAACGAAAAACTGACAAAAAGGAATGCTGAATAGTCCTACAGTCGACTAAGTCGCGGCTTCTGAAGAAAGAAAAACGGACGAGAAAGCACCTACCACAGGAGCGGATGGAAGAAACACAAGCGGACTAAGAACCGAAGCAAAGAAAACCAGCAAAAAATAGGGAAGGCAAAGTGTAACGAATGGAACGGAGGAAAATAAAAAAAAGAAAAACTAAAAAGAATAATACCAACACCAAGTATAAAAGCAACAATAAAACTAAAATTGTACAAAAGTAAATAAAACAGAATCCCAGTATAGTTATGTATGAGTGGGTGTGTGCGTGTGCGTTCGAATGTGTGTGTGGGGGGATTGTAAGAAGGGTGTGTGTATGTGTTATGCGTGTATAAAGTGTGCGTGTATGAATGCATTTGACCACTGTAGTCGCCTCTTACGACAAGCAGGTCGTACCGTGGGACTATTCTAATCCCGGACCCACACGGGTGAAGAAGAAAAAACCCAAGAAGAGAACAAAAGAAGGAGAACCAAACAGAAATGAGTAGATGTATAAAGTGTGTGCGTTTATGGAGAGTGTGTAGGTGTGTATGAAGTGTGTATGTGTATGTGTTGAACCGCTTTTACGACAGGCAGGTCGTACCGTGGGACTATTCTATTCCCGGACCTACACGGGTAAAGAAGAAACAAGAAAACGAAAGAAAACCGAGCAAAACGAGGAAGTAAACGAAATCGTAAGTCCAAAAATCAAATCAGAGGAAGAGCAAAGTCGGCATCAGAATCTGGGGCACGAGGACTAGATATTGGGTTTAAAGCGTTTACGCCGGCAGAAGGAAAATGAAACAAGATCAAGGACATTAGGGTTTCGTCGACATATGTTCTCAGGTTCGGAAGGAGCATCAAATAAAGTCTGCCTCTTTTGGGAAGTTTTCTGCCAGTTAGGAATAACAGGGGGTGTAGTATTTATAGTACTAGGTTTAGAAGGTGGCAAGGGTCGTTTAGAAAACTCAAAACGCGCCATAGAAGGACGTTGTTTATTCTTAGGATGGGTGGTAAAAAGGTCAACGGCAGAAAGGAAACATCATGGGTTGTCAGTATATCAACGGTGGAAAAAGAAAAAGTATTTGCTGTACGAGAATCTACCTGACAAAAAGAAACACAAGCGAAACACATTTCAGTTACGTTAGAGAAAGCGACAGAAGCAGATAAAATTTCATTGACGTTATGTGCAAGAATTGAAGTATCACAGTTAGAAAAGAAAACAGCATTGGTTGTGGATGTGTCCACCTTAGTAAAAGAAGCAGAATCTGGTAGAAGTTCGTCAGCATTAAATAACAGAACATCAGCTAGAATGTCACAAACCTTAGTTAAAAGAACAGAAGTAAGTGTCATTTTGTCAGCATGAGAAAAATGCGTAAAAGTAGATAACGAAACAGGATCAGGTAAAGCTTTAACAACAACAGTAACAGGCATCACAGCTACGGGTTCCCTAACTTCAACAGGACCTTCTCTGTCCGTATTAGAAATTATCTTAACTTTAGCGTGATTTCCGGCACAACAGGGATTTCTTGAGTCGAAGCATTTAAGAAAGCAGGAACAGGTAAAACTTTGACAAAAACGGGAAGAGGTATTAAAGATACAGGTTCGTGGACTTTAACAAGACTTTTGCAGACTAAATTAGAAGTTGTCGTCACATTAGCGACATGTGTGCTTGCAGAACCGTATAGAAAGGCGGGAACAAACTTTTGAGAAGCTAGCTCTAAGTCACTAATTCGGAGTATGGGTTGTAGGGATAGTTGAGTCACATTATAATTTGAATAAGGGCCGCTATACTTGCGGCCACGTCCCCAATGCTCCACCCGGAGGTACTACATTGGGTTTAAACGCGAAAATAATCGTGCTTAGTTGAGTCACAGCTTGAGGTGAGAGTGAATAAGTAGGGCGAGCAGAAGGAGGGGTAGAAAAAGATGTAGAACTAGAGACGGAAGAAATTTTGTTCAGAGCTGTGTTTGCCAAAGAGGGGTAGGTTTTGATAGTAGTAGCAGGATGACCTGGATGAGAGACAGAAAAAAACGTAGAGTGAGAAGTAGAAGAAATTAGGCAACTAAAGGTGAGGACAGAATTTGAAGGATTATTCGAAACCTATTAGTACTAGGATTGACAGTTGGGACAGTTGTGGCGCGTAACTCCCTAATGTCCGCTACCATAACAATGGAGTACTTTAGGACGAGTACAACGAATTGAAACATGACCAGGTTTGTCGCAATTAAAGCATACGACCTGACGAGTAGGAGTAGAAATAAGAGGAAGAACAGTAGAACGTACGGAAGAAGTATCCGATCTACCCGTAGACGTAGGAGAAACCTTAACAACTCGATCATGTGAAGCAAAGGTATTTATCTCAATAGTAGTAGCCTTATAAACAAACTACATGTGTTCAAAATGATGAATTAGTAAATTAGACAATGACTTCCAATCAGAACACCTATGCCGAAAACCACGATACCACAGTAACGTTTTAGACTCGAACAAATCCACTGTAGACTCAAATTATTGAAATTCGGACACATGGTGAGTTCGTCGGAGTTTTACGACCCGTCTCAAAAATCATGTACGGTAAGAATGTTCGGGGCACTCCCACACTGGAAGACCTTGTTGGGTAGCCGAAAAGGAAGTCATTTTGAATACGGACAAGAAAAAAATTGGTAGAAACTAGCTAAATAAAAGCTAACCGTAACTCTATAGAAGCCATAAGAAAATATTGCGAATATAGGACAATCTAAAACATATCCGACAGATAAACTTCAGAAACACCAATGGAAGCGAAACAACAAAATAAAAATTAAAATAGGGCTGTAGAATAAAAGAAAAAAATCGGAGGAAAAAACTAACTCTAGACATGACGGGGAGAACAAAATGTACAGAGAGGGAAGAAAGAAAAAAGGAAAAATCTTGGGCGCCAGTGTTTTTAATGGACTAGGATTATTGGCGAAAACACATGTCCAATAATATGAAATTAACCCATCAATAATATTGAACGTACAAGACGAAACATAAGTAATATCAGGATGAGAAAGTGCGGATCGTGTAGGAACTTAGACACTAACAATAATAAACAAAAAAATCGGAGCAAAATTAACTAAATAAAATCGCAGCAGAAATTAATTACAAAAAAATCGCAGCCGCACGTTGGGCGCCAATAATTTATGTTACGTACATTGACGTAGCCTACCAAAAAACCAAAGCAAAAGAAAAAGTATTACCGGGCTCAATCGGTGAGTGGGCGGGGTTTTAGACCTATAAACAAATGAAAGAAAAACCTGAAATAAATAAAGAGGAATATTTATATACACTCACTCATTCACACTTAGAACAAAACATACAAACGAAAAAAACGAGAACTTATGATTAAACAAAGTATTTACAGAACACAGTATTTCCAAACCCAACAAAAAAATCAATGTCCCCAATTTACACATACTTCATGAGAAGCCCCAAACAGCAAAAAAAAATTACTCATAAAAATGGCGAGCTGTAGTTTTTAGGTAATTACCTCCTGACATTATTTAGTAAAAAAGTACCAACTGCAACCCCAAAACCCACAGCTCTAGATCATCGTAAATATAAACTTAACCTACAGTTACAAATATAATAGCAACGTTTTCACACGCCACTGTCTTTAAACCATTTTTACGTTAACAGGTACTGTATTTTTGGTTATTAAAAACAAATAATACTACATTATTATAATGCCAATAAATACCAAAATAGGGCAATAATTTTCGTGTAGATCAATTAAATTTAAAAATGCATGATACTTGAACGGTAAAATCCCATGCGATCTGGTTCTATAGTAAGTAGCGCGAGAAAACAAAAAAACTCACCCTCGAGTTGCTGACGTCGGGGTTGAGTCAGTAACTGGTCCGCGTCAGCGAGCAGGTGGGTCTACGCCTAGGAAGAACGCGTTTGGCTTCAAAGGATTAGCGTGTCCCCCGCAGAAAGCATGCCGCATTGCGTGCACAAAATTCGCATAACAAAAAACGGAACGAAGCAAAACAGGACGGATGTTTTCGTGTTGCTATTTGAACAGAAAGTCAATATTAAATTTGTTTAGCTAAAGCACAGAGCTCAAAGTAATCTTGTTGTTAAGGAAATAAAACAGGAAAACCCGAGTTTATTGAAATAATATGCAGCTTTTATTCGACGAATTCTTTTAAAGGAAAAAACACGTAAGCATTAACTATCGGATACTTGAAAAGACGTTCTTGCCTATCTAATAATGGCGTAAATTCTACGTTAAGAAATTCTTAGAAAGGTTATTTATTTTTAATGACCAGAAAGATTTATCAAGTAAAATATATAGGATATTTATTATTAATTACAGTACAATTTTAAACACGTGAGAGGGTTATTTTAATTAACAGAATTAATTTTCGTGTTTAACGCCAAAGGGATTTGAGTTAAAAATTATTGTACATAAACTAACCAATTACTTCCAAAAATGAACGTAAAAACTGCGCAAAAGACAGTTCTTAATAATTTTATACGACAGCCTAAGATACTTACAACCTGACCTCGACAAAGACAGAAAGGGATTGGAGGATGTCACTAGAACAGTAGTAAATAACAGTTTAAACTTTTTTAATTTCACATATTACGAGATTCTCACTGAAATTAAAGCAGCCTTTATAGATAATCGAACATATATTTATAAAGTCAGACCGGTGAAACAGAATGGTTCTCCTGCTCATAATATAGAAACTCGGAATAGTGTTCAATCCGGAAATTTCCTTTACTTGTCACGGTTGACTAACAGCGCATAGTTTCAGAATGTACATTGGATAATAGCAAATTGTGTAAAGTTTTAGAATAGAAAGAGGACACGTATTTCATGTAACAAAGTTTACTCGAAATTGAAGTTCTTCCTAACGAATTTTGTGGATCGTGCTGGAATTTAAAAACAATCGCCATGTATTCGTTCATGTTTGACACATTGGAACTGAACGGTACAAATTTTAAGTTAGTGAAGTGAAATCAATTGTGTAAACTGTTTTAACACATTCTGTTCCACTTTTTTCCTAAATGACATGCCTAAAGTTATAAGGATAGGATGTTTTTATTATGAGTATGTAAATGATTCCCGTACGTTGGAGGTGACTTATTTTTACCACGCGCGTGACTGGTTCTGTAATTGGTGGCCCTTGCCAAACTTTGGTGTTATGCTATTGGTAGGTTTATAGTTATATTTTAAATTACGTCACTTTGTGTAACATATTTCCGATTAAAATAAATTGCATAACTAACATATACTGCTAGACAGCGTATCATAGGTGATAAAGCCCAAAAAGCACTTCTAATACTTCGTACTAAGAGCTTTCTTTGGAAATCTTCACGGTGGGATCTTGTATACCTGAAAATTCCGTTGCCTGATGCCTGCTAAAGAAGCCTTGGAAGAAATAGATAAAAGCAGGAAAACAGATAAGGTAGAAGTCTTCTTTTATAACACCCGCTGCAGCTATTTCACAACCTCAAGGTACCCTTCACTGGAAAAACAATTGTCTATCCCTATTGCGAATGCGTCAATTCTGATTGGCGTACGACGGTCACGCGCTTTCTGAAGACTGAAAACACAACTCCCAACAGCAATTCACGCTAATGTTTGGACAAACACTTTATTTAAATATTCTTTAAAACAACGGGTGCTTTAATGCAACTTAGGAAATTTATATAGTTGCATTTCTAATTCTAGAAAACTTTTTCGTTTAGTTTGTTGGCAATGACAATCTTGCTGTTATACACAAAATGATGGACTTCCTGTAAATAATGAATGTTCCAAATCAGTTGTCTCATATATTTTTCAGAATATTTGTCTTTGCAATTATTTCACTACTAAAATTGCATTACGTCTTTGGGCATGACTGCGCCTGTAATAATTAGTGCTAGTTATAGATCCGCTAAGGGGTAGGTTAAAAATATAACAGATTTGGGAAAGCATGTCAGCCTCAAACGAACTAAGCTAACTCAATCGGGTTCTAACCTTTCTGGTTCAACACAGTTTGTTACGTTAAATCCCTGCATTCGATCTATTTTTTCATCCCTCATATAAATTTTAATTCCTAACTACTTGGTTTTATTTCTTTTCAATAAGCGCCTCCTAAAGATTCTAATTTAAACGACTTTGCTCTTCTATTGCTATTTTAAAATCATACGAACTATCATTTAACAAGTTCGGTTACCTTCCAATTGAAATGGGCGCTATTAAAAACGTCCTATAAAACTACTTAATATTTTGGTTAGCTACATTATACATTCCTAGAAATAAGCAAACATCTGCTATCGTTCAACTGTTTTCAATAGGTTGTTTAGAGGGTTTAGAGTTTTGTTAATGGCTATATAACTACCAGCCCGATTTGTATTCGTCAATAGGCTCTATTATTTTCATAGAGTTTGTTTACAGATACATCTTATTTTATATATTGTTTTACACAATTCCTTATTGCGGACTGCAAATAACCGTTCTGTTATTATTTGATTTGCCTTGGGGCATCAACCCGGGTGTCGCCGCGAGAAGGTTTGTTACGTTTGCAAATAAATTTTGCTTGTAACATTCCGCAAATCTCAAATGGCCACACGTACTTGTATAGCCATCTATAAGATTTATTATGTAGTTTCGGTTCAATTCTGTACTTCCACACTTTAGTAGTGTTGGTGTTTTATCACCTGATGGCGGTTTTATTTACTTTTGCCATAGTACAGTGATTGTTTCGAAATTATATCATTATAATAGCTTCGATTACTTCATAGGGTTCTTGGAGACTATTTCACTCTGAGGAGGCTTAATAAAGCCGAAACCGTCGGTCAGTGGATGTTTTCTCCCCAATGAAGTAATAAGCTAATGTTTTGTTAATGGCTATATAACTACCAGCCCGATTTGTATTCGTCAATAGGCTCTATTATTTTCATAGAGTTTGTTTACAGATAGATCTTATTTTATATATTGTTTTACACAATTCCTTATTGCGGACTGCAAATAACCGTTCTGTTATTATTTGATTTGCCTTGGGGCATGAACCCGGGTGTCGCCGCGAGAAGGTTTGTTACGTTTGCAAATAAATTTTGCTTGTAACATTCCGCAAATCTCAAATGGCCACACGTACTTGTATAGCCATCTATAGGATTTATTATGTAGTTTCGGTTCAATTCTGTACTTCCACACTTTAGTAGTGTTGGTGTTTTATCACCTGATGGCGGTTTTATTTACTTTTGCCATAGTACAGTGATTGTTTCGAAATTATATCATTATAATAGCTTCGATTACTTCATAGGGTTCTTGGAGACTATTTCACTCTGAGGAGGCTTAATAAAGCCGAAACCGTCGGTCAGTGGATGTTTTCTCCCCATGAAGTAATAAGCTAATTTTTGTTAATGGCTTATAACTACCAGCCCGATTTGTATTCGTCAATAGGCTCTATTATTTTCATAGAGTTTGTTTACAGATACATCTTATTTTATATATTGTTTTACACAATTCCTTATTGCGGACTGCAAATAACCGTTCTGTTATTATTTGATTTGCCTTGGGGCATGAACCCGGGTGTCGCCGCGAGAAGGTTTGTTACGTTTGCAAATAAATTTTGCTTGTAACATTCCGCAAATCTCAAATGGCCACACGTACTTGTATAGCCATCTATAGATTTATTATGTAGTTTCGGTTCAATTCTGTACTTCCACACTTTAGTAGTGTTGGTGTTTTATCACCTGATGGCGGTTTTATTTACTTTTGCCATAGTAAGTGATTGTTTCGAAATTATATCATTATAATAGCTTCGATTACTTCATAGGGTTCTTGGAGACTATTTATCTGAGGAGCTTAATAAAGCCAAACCGTCGGTCAGATGTTTTCCCCAATAAGTATAAGTAAGTTTTGTTAATGGCTATATAACTACCAGCCCGATTTGTATTCGTCAATAGGCTCTATTATTTTCATAGAGTTTGTTTACAGATACATCTTATTTTATATATTGTTTTACACAATTCCTTATTGCGGACTGCAAATAACCGTTCTGTTATTATTTGATTTGCCTTGGGGCATAACCCGGGTGTCGCCGCGAGAAGGTTTGTTACGTTTGCAAATAAATTTTGCTTGTAACATTCCGCAAATCTCAAATGGCCACACGTACTTGTATAGCCATCTATAGATTTATTATGTAGTTTCGGTTCAATTCTGTACTTCCACACTTTAGTAGTGTTGGTGTTTTATACCTTGGGTTTTATTTACTTTGCCTAGTCATGATTGTTTCTGAAATTAATATCATTTAAAGTTCGTTACTTCATAAGGGTTAAACTCTGAACTATTATATTGGAGCTTAATAAACCGAAAACAACTCGCAGTGATGTTTTCCCAATAGTATTAAGTTAAGTTTTGTTAATGGCTATATAACTACCAGCCCGATTTGTATTCGTCAATAGGCTCTATTATTTTCATAGAGTTTGTTTACAGATAATCTTATTTTATATATTGTTTTACACAATTCCTTATTGCGGACTGCAAATAACCGTTCTGTTATTATTTGATTTGCCTTGGGGCATAACCCGGGTGTCGCCGCGAGAAGGTTTGTTACGTTTGCAAATAAATTTTGCTTGTAACATTCCGCAAATCTCAAATGGCCACACGTATTAGCCATCTATAGATTTATTATGTAGTTTCGGTTCAATTCTGTACTTCCACACTTTAGTAGTGTTGGTGTTTTATCACCTGATGGCGGTTTTATTTACTTTTGCCTAGTGATTGTTTCGAAATTATATCATTATAATAGCTTCGATTACTTCATAGGGTTCTTGGAGACTATTTCACTCTGAGGAGGCTTAATAAAGCCGAAACCGTCGGTCAGGATGTTTTCTCCCCATGAGTAATAAGCTAATTTTTGTTAATGGCTTATAACTACCAGCCCGATTTGTATTCGTCAATAGGCTCTATTATTTTCATAGAGTTTGTTTACAGATAATCTTATTTTATATATTGTTTTACAAATTCCTTATTGCGGACTGCAAATAACCGTTCTGTTATTATTTGATTTGCCTTGGGGCATGAACCCGTGTCGCCGAGAAGGTTTGTTACGTTTGCAAATAATTTTGCTTGTAACATTCCGCAAATCTCAAATGGCCACACGTACTTGTATAGCCATCTATAGGATTTATTATGTGTTTCGGTAATTTGTACTTCCACACTTTAGTAGTGTTGGTGTTTTATCACCTGATGGCGGTTTTATTTACTTTTGCCATAGTAAGTGATTGTTTCGAAATTATATCATTATAATAGCTTCGATTACTTCATAGGGTTCTTGGAGACTATTTCACTCTGAGGAGGCTTAATAAAGCCGAAACCGTCGGTCAGTGGATGTTTTCTCCCCATGAAGTAATAAGCTAATTTTTGTTAATGGCTTATAACTACCAGCCCGATTTGTATTCGTCAATAGGCTCTATTATTTTCATAGAGTTTGTTTACAGATACATCTTATTTTATATATTGTTTTACACAATTCCTTATTGCGGACTGCAAATAACCGTTCTGTTATTATTTGATTTGCCTTGGGGCATGAACCCGGGTGTCGCCGCGAGAAGGTTTGTTACGTTTGCAAATAAATTTTGCTTGTAACATTCCGCAAATCTCAAATGGCCACACGTACTTGTATAGCCATCTATAGGATTTATTATGTAGTTTCGGTTCAATTCTGTACTTCCACACTTTAGTAGTGTTGGTGTTTTATCACCTGATGGCGGTTTTATTTACTTTTGCCATAGTAAGTGATTGTTTCGAAATTATATCATTATAATAGCTTCGATTACTTCATAGGGTTCTTGGAGACTATTTCACTCTGAGGAGGCTTAATAAAGCCGAAACCGTCGGTCAGTGGATGTTTTCTCCCCATGAAGTAATAAGCTAATATTTTGTTAATGGCTTATAACTACCAGCCCGATTTGTATTCGTCAATAGGCTCTATTATTTTCATAGAGTTATTTTACAGATACAACTTATATTATAAATTGTTATACACAATTCCTTATTGCGGACTGCAAATAACCGTTCTGTTATTATTTGATTTGCCTTGGGGCATGAACCCGGGTGTCGCCGCGAGAAGGTTTGTTACGTTTGCAAATAAATTTTGCTTGTAACATTCCGCAAATCTCAAATGGCCACACGTACTTGTATAGCCATCTATAGGATTTATTATGTAGTTTCGGTTCAATTCTGTACTTCCACACTTTAGTAGTGTTGGTGTTTTATCACCTGATGGCGGTTTTATTTACTTTTGCCATAGTATAGTGATTGTTTCGAAATTATATCATTATAATAGCTTCGATTACTTCATAGGGTTCTTGGAGACTATTTCACTCTGAGGAGGCTTAATAAAGCCGAAACCGTCGGTCAGTGGATGTTTTCTCCCCAATGAAGTAATAAGCTAATGTTTTGTTAATGGCTATATAACTACCAGCCCGATTTGTATTCGTCAATAGGCTCTATTATTTTCATAGAGTTTGTTTACAGATACATCTTATTTTATATATTGTTTTACACAATTCCTTATTGCGGACTGCAAATAACCGTTCTGTTATTATTTGATTTGCCTTGGGGCATGAACCCGGGTGTCGCCGCGAGAAGGTTTGTTACGTTTGCAAATAAATTTTGCTTGTAACATTCCGCAAATCTCAAATGGCCACACGTACTTGTATAGCCATCTATAGGATTTATTATGTAGTTTCGGTTCAATTCTGTACTTCCACACTTTAGTAGTGTTGGTGTTTTATCACCTGATGGCGGTTTTATTTACTTTTGCCATAGTACAGTGATTGTTTCGAAATTATATCATTATAATAGCTTCGATTACTTCATAGGGTTCTTGGAGACTATTTCACTCTGAGGAGGCTTAATAAAGCCGAAACCGTCGGTCAGTGGATGTTTTCTCCCAATGAAGTAATAAGCTAATGTTTTGTTAATGGCTATATAACTACCAGCCCGATTTGTATTCGTCAATAGGCTCTATTATTTTCATAGAGTTTGTTTACAGATAATCTTATTTTATATATTGTTTTACACAATTCCTTATTGCGGACTGCAAATAACCGTTCTGTTATTATTTGATTTGCCTTGGGGCATGAACCCGGGTGTCGCCGCGAGAAGGTTTGTTACGTTTGCAAATAAATTTTGCTTGTAACATTCCGCAAATCTCAAATGGCCACACGTACTTGTATAGCCATCTATAGGATTTATTATGTAGTTTCGGTTCAATTCTGTACTTCCACACTTTAGTAGTGTTGGTGTTTTATCACCTGATGGCGGTTTTATTTACTTTTGCCATAGTACAGTGATTGTTTCGAAATTATATCATTATAATAGCTTCGATTACTTCATAGGGTTCTTGGAGACTATTTCACTCTGAGGAGGCTTAATAAAGCCGAAACCGTCGGTCAGTGGATGTTTTCTCCCCATGAAGTAATAAGCTAATTTTTGTTAATGGCTTATAACTACCAGCCCGATTTGTATTCGTCAATAGGCTCTATTATTTTCATAGAGTTTGTTTACAGATAATCTTATTTTATATATTGTTTTACACAATTCCTTATTGCGGACTGCAAATAACCGTTCTGTTATTATTTGATTTGCCTTGGGGCATGAACCCGGGTGTCGCCGCGAGAAGGTTTGTTACGTTTGCAAATAAATTTTGCTTGTAACATTCCGCAAATCTCAAATGGCCACACGTACTTGTATAGCCATCTATAGGATTTATTATGTAGTTTCGGTTCAATTCTGTACTTCCACACTTTAGTAGTGTTGGTGTTTTATCACCTGATGGCGGTTTTATTTACTTTTGCCATAGTACAGTGATTGTTTCGAAATTATATCATTATAATAGCTTCGATTACTTCATAGGGTTCTTGGAGACTATTTCACTCTGAGGAGGCTTAATAAAGCCGAAACCGTCGGTCAGTGGATGTTTTCTCCCCTATGAAGTAATAAGCTAATGTTTTGTTAATGGCTATATAACTACCAGCCCGATTTGTATTCGTCAATAGGCTCTATTATTTTCATAGAGTTTGTTTACAGATACATCTTATTTTATATATTGTTTTACACAATTCCTTATTGCGGACTGCAAATAACCGTTCTGTTATTATTTGATTTGCCTTGGGGCATGAACCCGGGTGTCGCCGCGAGAAGGTTTGTTACGTTTGCAAATAAATTTTGCTTGTAACATTCCGCAAATCTCAAATGGCCACACGTACTTGTATAGCCATCTATAGGATTTATTATGTAGTTTCGGTTCAATTCTGTACTTCCACACTTTAGTAGTGTTGGTGTTTTATCACCTGATGGCGGTTTTATTTACTTTTGCCATAGTACAGTGATTGTTTCGAAATTATATCATTATAATAGCTTCGATTACTTCATAGGGTTCTTGGAGACTATTTCACTCTGAGGAGGCTTAATAAAGCCGAAACCGTCGGTCAGTGGATGTTTTCTCCATGAAGTAATAAGCTAATGTTTTGTTAATGGCTATATAACTACCAGCCCGATTTGTATTCGTCAATAGGCTCTATTATTTTCATAGAGTTTGTTTACAGATACATCTTATTTTATATATTGTTTTACACAATTCCTTATTGCGGACTGCAAATAACCGTTCTGTTATTATTTGATTTGCCTTGGGGCATGAACCCGGGTGTCGCCGAGAAGGTTTGTTACGTTTGCAAATAAATTTTGCTTGTAACATTCCGCAAATCTCAAATGGCCACACGTACTTGTATAGCCATCTATAGGATTTATTATGTAGTTTCGGTTCAATTCTGTACTTCCACACTTTAGTAGTGTTGGTGTTTTATCACCTGATGGCGGTTTTATTTACTTTTGCCATAGTACATGATTGTTTCGAAATTATATCATTATAATAGCTTCGATTACTTCATAGGGTTCTTGGAGACTATTTCACTCTGAGGAGGCTTAATAAAGCCGAAACCGTCGGTCAGTGGATGTTTTCTCCTATGAAGTAATAAGCTAATGTTTTGTTAATGGCTATATAACTACCAGCCCGATTTGTATTCGTCAATAGGCTCTATTATTTTCATAGAGTTTGTTTACAGATACATCTTATTTTATATATTGTTTTACACAATTCCTTATTGCGGACTGCAAATAACCGTTCTGTTATTATTTGATTTGCCTTGGGGCATGAACCCGTGTCGCCGCGAGAAGGTTTGTTACGTTTGCAAATAAATTTTGCTTGTAACATTCCGCAAATCTCAAATGGCCACACGTACTTGTATAGCCATCTATAGGATTTATTATGTAGTTTCGGTTCAATTCTGTACTTCCACACTTTAGTAGTGTTGGTGTTTTATCACCTGATGGCGGTTTTATTTACTTTTGCCATAGTAAGTGATTGTTTCAAATTATATCTATTTGGTTGTTGGTAAACAACGGTTTTCCCCATAATATACTAAGTTTTTTAAGGCTATATACACCAGCCGTTTATTGCAAAGCTCTTATTTTATGTTTTTTCAGATAATTATTTTATTTTGTTTTAATTCCTTATTGACTCAAAACCGTTCTGTTATTATTTGATTTGCCTTGGGGCATGAACCCGGGTGTCGCCGCGAGAAGGTTTGTTACGTTTGCAAATAAATTTTGCTTGTAACATTCCGCAAATCTCAAATGGCACACGTACTTGTATAGCCATCTATAGGATTTATTATGTAGTTTCGGTTCAATTCTGTACTTCCACACTTTAGTAGTGTTGGTGTTTTATCACCTGATGGCGGTTTTATTTACTTTTGCCATAGTATATGATTGTTTCGAAATTATATCATTATAATAGCTTCGATTACTTCATAGGGTTCTTGGAGACTATTTCACTCTGAGGAGGCTTAATAAAGCCGAAACCGTCGGTCAGTGGATGTTTTCTCCTAATGAAGTAATAAGCTAATGTTTTGTTAATGGCTATATAACTACCAGCCCGATTTGTATTCGTCAATAGGCTCTATTATTTTCATAGAGTTTGTTTACAGATACATCTTATTTTATATATTGTTTTACACAATTCCTTATTGCGGACTGCAAATAACCGTTCTGTTATTATTTGATTTGCCTTGGGGCATGAACCCGGTGTCGCCGCGAGAAGGTTTGTTACGTTTGCAAATAAATTTTGCTTGTAACATTCCGCAAATCTCAAATTGCATTTCTTGGGCCACGGGTTCTAGAGTTTGGTTCATTCTTATTCAACTTTAATTGGTTTTAACCAGCGGTTTTTTTACTTTTCCATAGTATATTGTTTAATTATTCTTATAACTTATTATTTGGGTTTTGACTATTTCTTAGGTTAATAAGCCAAACTGGTCAGTGGATTTTTTCCAATAATAATAAGCTAATTTTTGTTATGGCTATTAACTCCAGCCGTTTATTGCAAAGGTCTATTATTTTCATAGAGTTTGTTTACAGATACATCTTATTTTATATATTGTTTTACACAATTCCTTATTGCGGACTGCAAATAACCGTTCTGTTATTATTTGATTTGCCTTGGGGCATGAACCCGGTGTCGCCGCGAGAAGGTTTGTTACGTTTGCAAATAAATTTTGCTTGTAACATTCCGCAAATCTCAAATGGCCACACGTACTTGTATAGCCATCTATAGGATTTATTATGTAGTTTCGGTTCAATTCTGTACTTCCACACTTTAGTAGTGTTGGTGTTTTATCACCTGATGGCGGTTTTATTTACTTTTGCCATAGTACATGATTGTTTCAAATTATATCATTATAATAGCTTCGATTACTTCATAGGGTTCTTGGAGACTATTTCACTCTGAGGAGGCTTAATAAAGCCGAAACCGTCGGTCAGTGGATGTTTTCTCCCTATGAAGTAATAAGCTAATGTTTTGTTAATGGCTATATAACTACCAGCCCGATTTGTATTCGTCAATAGGCTCTATTATTTTCATAGAGTTTGTTTACAGATACATCTTATTTTATATATTGTTTTACACAATTCCTTATTGCGGACTGCAAATAACCGTTCTGTTATTATTTGATTTGCCTTGGGGCATGAACCCGGGTGTCGCCGCGAGAAGGTTTGTTACGTTTGCAAATAAATTTTGCTTGTAACATTCCGCAAATCTCAAATGGCCACACGTACTTGTATAGCCATCTATAGGATTTATTATGTAGTTTCGGTTCAATTCTGTACTTCCACACTTTAGTAGTGTTGGTGTTTTATCACCTGATGGCGGTTTTATTTACTTTTGCCATAGTACAGTGATTGTTTCGAAATTATATCATTATAATAGCTTCGATTACTTCATAGGGTTCTTGGAGACTATTTCACTCTGAGGAGGCTTAATAAAGCCGAAACCGTCGGTCAGTGGATGTTTTCTCCCCTATGAAGTAATAAGCTAATGTTTTGTTAATGGCTATATAACTACCAGCCCGATTTGTATTCGTCAATAGGCTCTATTATTTTCATAGAGATTGTTTACAGATAGATCTTATTTTATATATTGTTTTACACAATTCCTTATTGCGGACTGCAAATAACCGTTCTGTTATTATTTGATTTGCCTTGGGGCATGAACCCGGGTGTCGCCGCGAGAAGGTTTGTTACGTTTGCAAATAAATTTTGCTTGTAACATTCCGCAAATCTCAAATGGCCACACGTACTTGTATAGCCATCTATAGGATTTATTATGTAGTTTCGGTTCAATTCTGTACTTCCACACTTTAGTAGTGTTGGTGTTTTATCACCTGATGGCGGTTTTATTTACTTTTGCCATAGTACAGTGATTGTTTCGAAATTATATCATTATAATAGCTTCGATTACTTCATAGGGTTCTTGGAGACTATTTCACTCTGAGGAGGCTTAATAAAGCCGAAACCGTCGGTCAGTGGATGTTTTCTCCCCTATGAAGTAATAAGCTAATGTTTTGTTAATGGCTATATAACTACCAGCCCGATTTGTATTCGTCAATAGGCTCTATTATTTTCATAGAGTTTGTTTACAGATACATCTTATTTTATATATTGTTTTACACAATTCCTTATTGCGGACTGCAAATAACCGTTCTGTTATTATTTGATTTGCCTTGGGGCATGAACCCGGGTGTCGCCGCGAGAAGGTTTGTTACGTTTGCAAATAAATTTTGCTTGTAACATTCCGCAAATCTCAAATGGCCACACGTACTTGTATAGCCATCTATAGGATTTATTATGTAGTTTCGGTTCAATTCTGTACTTCCACACTTTAGTAGTGTTGGTGTTTTATCACCTGATGGCGGTTTTATTTACTTTTGCCATAGTACAGTGATTGTTTCAAATTATATCATTATAATAGCTTCGATTACTTCATAGGGTTCTTGGAGACTATTTCACTCTGAGGAGGCTTAATAAAGCCGAAACCGTCGGTCAGTGGATGTTTTCTCCCCAATGAAGTAATAAGCTAATGTTTTGTTAATGGCTATATAACTACCAGCCCGATTTGTATTCGTCAATAGGCTCTATTATTTTCATAGAGTTTGTTTACAGATAGATCTTATTTTATATATTGTTTTACACAATTCCTTATTGCGGACTGCAAATAACCGTTCTGTTATTATTTGATTTGCCTTGGGGCATGAACCCGGGTGTCGCCGCGAGAAGGTTTGTTACGTTTGCAAATAAATTTTGCTTGTAACATTCCGCAAATCTCAAATGGCCACACGTACTTGTATAGCCATCTATAGGATTTATTATGTAGTTTCGGTTCAATTCTGTACTTCCACACTTTAGTAGTGTTGGTGTTTTATCACCTGATGGCGGTTTTATTTACTTTTGCCATAGTACAGTGATTGTTTCGAAATTATATCATTATAATAGCTTCGATTACTTCATAGGGTTCTTGGAGACTATTTCACTCTGAGGAGGCTTAATAAAGCCGAAACCGTCGGTCAGTGGATGTTTTCTCCTATGAAGTAATAAGCTAATGTTTTGTTAATGGCTATATAACTACCAGCCCGATTTGTATTCGTCAATAGGCTCTATTATTTTCATAGAGTTTGTTTACAGATAGATCTTATTTTATATATTGTTTTACACAATTCCTTATTGCGGACTGCAAATAACCGTTCTGTTATTATTTGATTTGCCTTGGGGCATGAACCCGGTGTCGCCGCGAGAAGGTTTGTTACGTTTGCAAATAAATTTTGCTTGTAACATTCCGCAAATCTCAAATGGCCACACGTACTTGTATAGCCATCTATAGGATTTATTATGTAGTTTCGGTTCAATTCTGTACTTCCACACTTTAGTAGTGTTGGTGTTTTATCACCTGATGGCGGTTTTATTTACTTTTGCCATAGTACAGTGATTGTTTCAAAATTATATCATTATAATAGCTTCGATTACTTCATAGGGTTCTTGGAGACTATTTCACTCTGAGGAGGCTTAATAAAGCCGAAACCGTCGGTCAGTGGATGTTTTCTCCCTATGAAGTAATAAGCTAATGTTTTGTTAATGGCTATATAACTACCAGCCCGATTTGTATTCGTCAATAGGCTCTATTATTTTCATAGAGTTTGTTTACAGATACATCTTATTTTATATATTGTTTTACACAATTCCTTATTGCGGACTGCAAATAACCGTTCTGTTATTATTTGATTTGCCTTGGGGCATGAACCCGGTGTCGCCGCGAGAAGGTTTGTTACGTTTGCAAATAAATTTTGCTTGTAACATTCCGCAAATCTCAAATGGCCACACGTACTTGTATAGCCATCTATAGGATTTATTATGTAGTTTCGGTTCAATTCTGTACTTCCACACTTTAGTAGTGTTGGTGTTTTATCACCTGATGGCGGTTTTATTTACTTTTGCCATAGTACAGTGATTGTTTCAAATTATATCATTATAATAGCTTCGATTACTTCATAGGGTTCTTGGAGACTATTTCACTCTGAGGAGGCTTAATAAAGCCGAAACCGTCGGTCAGTGGATGTTTTCTCCCTATGAAGTAATAAGCTAATGTTTTGTTAATGGCTATATAACTACCAGCCCGATTTGTATTCGTCAATAGGCTCTATTATTTTCATAGAGTTTGTTTACAGATACATCTTATTTTATATATTGTTTTACACAATTCCTTATTGCGGACTGCAAATAACCGTTCTGTTATTATTTGATTTGCCTTGGGGCATGAACCCGGGTGTCGCCGCGAGAAGGTTTGTTACGTTTGCAAATAAATTTTGCTTGTAACATTCCGCAAATCTCAAATGGCCACACGTACTTGTATAGCCATCTATAGGATTTATTATGTAGTTTCGGTTCAATTCTGTACTTCCACACTTTAGTAGTGTTGGTGTTTTATCACCTGATGGCGGTTTTATTTACTTTTGCCATAGTACAGTGATTGTTTCAAAATTATTATTTGGTTGTTGGTAAACAACGGTTTCCAAAATTTTAGACCCTTTAGTTTTTTTTTTTTTTTTATCTTGAAACTTTTTTTCTGGGACCGGCAGTTTTTAAAATTTTATCAAAAGCTCGTTTTTGTATTCTTTGTTTCGGTTTTTTTTCTTTAAATTATCGATTACTTCATAGGGTTCTTGGAGACTATTTCACTCTGAGGAGGCTTAATAAAGCGAAACCGTCGGTCAGTGGATGTTTTCTCCATGAAGTAATAAGCTAATGTTTTGTTAATGGCATATAACTACCAGCCCGATTTGTATTCGTCAATAGGCTCTATTATTTTCATAGAGTTTGTTTACAGATAATCTTATTTTATATATTGTTTTACACAATTCCTTATTGCGGACTGCAAAAACCGTTCTGTTATTATTTGATTTGCCTTGGGGCATGAACCCGGTGTCGCCGCGAGAAGGTTTGTTACGTTTGCAAATAAATTTTGCTTGTAACATTCCGCAAATCTCAAATGGCCACACGTACTTGTATAGCCATCTATAGGATTTATTATGTAGTTTCGGTTCAATTCTGTACTTCCACACTTTAGTAGTGTTGGTGTTTTATCACCTGATGGCGGTTTTATTTACTTTTGCCATAGTACAGTGATTGTTTCAAAATTATATCATTATAATAGCTTCGATTACTTCATAGGGTTCTTGGAGACTATTTCACTCTGAGGAGGCTTAATAAAGCCGAAACCGTCGGTCAGTGGATGTTTTCTCCCCTATGAAGTAATAAGCTAATGTTTTGTTAATGGCTATATAACTACCAGCCCGATTTGTATTCGTCAATAGGCTCTATTATTTTCATAGAGTTTGTTTACAGATACATCTTATTTTATATATTGTTTTACACAATTCCTTATTGCGGACTGCAAATAACCGTTCTGTTATTATTTGATTTGCCTTGGGACATGAACCCGGGTGTCGCCGCGAGAAGGTTTGTTACGTTTGCAAATAAATTTTGCTTGTAACATTCCGCAAATCTCAAATGGCCACACGTACTTGTATAGCCATCTATAGGATTTATTATGTAGTTTCGGTTCAATTCTGTACTTCCACACTTTAGTAGTGTTGTTTCGGTTTTTTTTCTTTAATTATTTGGTTGTTGGTAAACAACGGTTTCCCAAAATTTTAGACCCTTTAGTTTTTTTTTTTTTTTTATCTTGAAACTTTTTTTCTGGGCATGAACCCGGTGTCGCCGCGAGAAGGTTTGTTACGTTTGCAAATAAATTTTGCTTGTAACATTCCGCAAATCTCAAATGGCCACACGTACTTGTATAGCCATCTATAGGATTTATTATGTAGTTTCGTATGTACTTCCACACTTTAGTAGTGTTGGTGTTTTATCACCTGATGGCGGTTTTATTTACTTTTGCCATAGTACAGTGATTGTTTCAAATTATATCATTATAATAGCTTCGATTACTTCATAGGGTTCTTGGAGACTATTTCACTCTAGGAGGCTTAATAAAGCCGAAACCGTCGGTCAGTGGATGTTTCTCCTATGAAGTAATAAGCTAATGTTTTGTTAATGGCTATATAACTACCAGCCCGATTTGTATTCGTCAATAGGCTCTATTATTTTCATAGAGTTTGTTTACAGATACATCTTATTTTATATATTGTTTTACAATTCCTTATTGCGGACTGCAAATAACCGTTTTTTTTCTGGGACCGGCAGTTTTTAAAATTTTATCAAAAGCTCGTTTTTGTATTCTTTGTTTCGGTTTTTTTTCACAGTGATTGTTTCAAATTATATCATTATAATAGCTTCGATTACTTAGGGTTCTTGGAGACTATTTCACTCTGAGGAGGCTTAATAAAGCCGAAACCGTCGGTCAGTGGATGTTTCTCCCATGAAGTAATAAGCTAATGTTTTGTTAATGGCATATAACTACCAGCCCGATTTGTATTCGTCAATAGGCTCTATTATTTTCATAGAGTTTGTTTACAGATAATCTTATTTTATATATTGTTTTACACAATTCCTTGAAACTTTTTTTCTGGGACCGGCAGTTTTTAAAATTTTGGTTGTTTTATTCCACTAAATGGCGGTTTTATTTACTTTTGCCATAGTACAGTGATTGTTTCGAAATTATATCATTATAATAGCTTCGATTACTTTGGGTTCTTGGAGACTATTTCACTTTTAGGTTATAAAGCCGAAACCGTCGGTCAGTGGATGTTTTCTCCCAAATGAAGTAATAAGCTAATGTTTTGTTAATGGCATATAACTACCAGCCCGATTTGTATTCGTCAATAGGCTCTATTATTTTCATAGAGTTTGTTTACAGATAATCTTATTTTATATATTGTTTTACACAATTCCTTATTGCGGACTGCAAATAACCGTTCTGTTATTATTTGATTTGCCTTGGGGCATGAACCCGGGTGTCGCCGCGAGAAGGTTTGTTACGTTTGCAAATAAATTTTGCTTGTAACATTCCGCAAATCTCAAATGGCCACACGTACTTGTATAGCCATCTATAGGATTTATTATGTAGTTTCGGTTCAATTCTGTACTTCCACACTTTAGTAGTGTTGGTGTTTTATCACCTGATGGCGGTTTTATTTACTTTTGCCATAGTACAGTGATTGTTTCGAAATTATATCATTATAATAGCTTCGATTACTTCATAGGGTTCTTGGAGACTATTTCACTCTGAGGAGGCTTAATAAAGCCGAAACCGTCGGTCAGTGGATGTTTTCTCCCTATGAAGTAATAAGCTAATGTTTTGTTAATGGCTATATAACTACCAGCCCGATTTGTATTCGTCAATAGGCTCTATTATTTTCATAGAGTTTGTTTACAGATACATCTTATTTTATATATTGTTTTACACAATTCCTTATTGCGGACTGCAAATAACCGTTCTGTTATTATTTGATTTGCCTTGGGGCATGAACCCGGTGTCGCCGCGAGAAGGTTTGTTACGTTTGCAAATAAATTTTGCTTGTAACATTCCGCAAATCTCAAATGGCCACACGTACTTGTATAGCCATCTATAGGATTTATTATGTAGTTTCGGTTCAATTCTGTACTTCCACACTTTAGTAGTGTTGGTGTTTTATCACCTGATGGCGGTTTTATTTACTTTTGCCATAGTACAGTGATTGTTTCGAAATTATATCATTATAATAGCTTCGATTACTTCATAGGGTTCTTGGAGACTATTTCACTCTGAGGAGGCTTAATAAAGCCGAAACCGTCGGTCAGTGGATGTTTTCTCCCCTATGAAGTAATAAGCTAATGTTTTGTTAATGGCTATATAACTACCAGCCCGATTTGTATTCGTCAATAGGCTCTATTATTTTCATAGAGTTTGTTTACAGATACATCTTATTTTATATTGTTTTACACAATTCCTTATTGCGGACTGCAAATAACCGTTCTGTTATTATTTGATTTGCCTTGGGGCATGAACCCGGTGTCGCCGCGAGAAGGTTTGTTACGTTTGCAAATAAATTTTGCTTGTAACATTCCGCAAATCTCAAATGGCCACACGTACTTGTATAGCCATCTATAGGATTTATTATGTAGTTTCGGTTCAATTCTGTACTTCCACACTTTAGTAGTGTTGGTGTTTTATCACCTGATGGCGGTTTTATTTACTTTTGCCATAGTACAGTGATTGTTTCGAAATTATATCATTATAATAGCTTCGATTACTTCATAGGGTTCTTGGAGACTATTTCACTCTGAGGAGGCTTAATAAAGCCGAAACCGTCGGTCAGTGGATGTTTTCTCCCTATGAAGTAATAAGCTAATGTTTTGTTAATGGCTATATAACTACCAGCCCGATTTGTATTCGTCAATAGGCTCTATTATTTTCATAGAGTTTGTTTACAGATACATCTTATTTTATATATTGTTTTACACAATTCCTTATTGCGGACTGCAAATAACCGTTCTGTTATTATTTGATTTGCCTTGGGGCATGAACCCGGGTGTCGCCGCGAGAAGGTTTGTTACGTTTGCAAATAAATTTTGCTTGTAACATTCCGCAAATCTCAAATGGCCACACGTACTTGTATAGCCATCTATAGGATTTATTATGTAGTTTCGGTTCAATTCTGTACTTCCACACTTTAGTAGTGTTGGTGTTTTATCACCTGATGGCGGTTTTATTTACTTTTGCCATAGTACAGTGATTGTTTCGAAATTATATCATTATAATAGCTTCGATTACTTCATAGGGTTCTTGGAGACTATTTCACTCTGAGGAGGCTTAATAAAGCCGAAACCGTCGGTCAGTGGATGTTTTCTCCCCTATGAAGTAATAAGCTAATGTTTTGTTAATGGCTATATAACTACCAGCCCGATTTGTATTCGTCAATAGGCTCTATTATTTTCATAGAGTTTGTTTACAGATACATCTTATTTTATATATTGTTTTACACAATTCCTTATTGCGGACTGCAAATAACCGTTCTGTTATTATTTGATTTGCCTTGGGGCATGAACCCGGTGTCGCCGCGAGAAGGTTTGTTACGTTTGCAAATAAATTTTGCTTGTAACATTCCGCAAATCTCAAATGGCCACACGTACTTGTATAGCCATCTATAGGATTTATTATGTAGTTTCGGTTCAATTCTGTACTTCCACACTTTAGTAGTGTTGGTGTTTTATCACCTGATGGCGGTTTTATTTACTTTTGCCATAGTACAGTGATTGTTTCGAAATTATATCATTATAATAGCTTCGATTACTTCATAGGGTTCTTGGAGACTATTTCACTCTGAGGAGGCTTAATAAAGCCGAAACCGTCGGTCAGTGGATGTTTTCTCCCTATGAAGTAATAAGCTAATGTTTTGTTAATGGCATATAACTACCAGCCCGATTTGTATTCGTCAATAGGCTCTATTATTTTCATAGAGTTTGTTTACAGATACATCTTATTTTATATATTGTTTTACACAATTCCTTATTGCGGACTGCAAATAACCGTTCTGTTATTATTTGATTTGCCTTGGGGCATGAACCCGGGTGTCGCCGCGAGAAGGTTTGTTACGTTTGCAAATAAATTTTGCTTGTAACATTCCGCAAATCTCAAATGGCCACACGTACTTGTATAGCCATCTATAGGATTTATTATGTAGTTTCGGTTCAATTCTGTACTTCCACACTTTAGTAGTGTTGGTGTTTTATCACCTGATGGCGGTTTTATTTACTTTTGCCATAGTACAGTGATTGTTTCGAAATTATATCATTATAATAGCTTCGATTACTTCATAGGGTTCTTGGAGACTATTTCACTCTGAGGAGGCTTAATAAAGCCGAAACCGTCGGTCAGTGGATGTTTTCTCCCTATGAAGTAATAAGCTAATGTTTTGTTAATGGCTATATAACTACCAGCCCGATTTGTATTCGTCAATAGGCTCTATTATTTTCATAGAGTTTGTTTACAGATACATCTTATTTTATATATTGTTTTACACAATTCCTTATTGCGGACTGCAAATAACCGTTCTGTTATTATTTGATTTGCCTTGGGGCATGAACCCGGGCAGTTTTTAAAATTTTATCAAAAGCTCGTTTTTGTATTCTTTGTTTCGGTTTTTTTTCTTTATTATTTGGTTGTTGGTAAACAACGGTTCCAAAATTATACCCTTTAGTTTTTTTTTTTTTTTTATCTTGAAACTTTTTTTCTGGGACCGCAGTTTTTAAAATTTTATCAAAAGCTCGTTTTTGTATTCTTTAGTGTTGGTGTTTTATCACCTGATGGCGGTTTTATTTACTTTTGCCATAGTACAGTGATTGTTTCAATTATATCATTATAATAGCTTCGATTACTTCATAGGGTTCTTGGAGACTATTTCACTCTGAGGAGGCTTAATAAAGCCGAAACCGTCGGTCATGGATGTTTTCTCCCTATGAAGTAATAAGCTAATTTTTGTTAATGGCTATATAACTACCAGCCCGATTTGTATTCGTCAATAGGCTCTATTATTTTCATAGAGTTTGTTTACAGATACATCTTATTTTATATATTGTTTTACACAATTCCTTATTGCGGACTGCAAATAACCGTTCTGTTATTATTTGATTTGCCTTGGGCATGAACCCGGGTGTCGCCGCGAGAAGGTTTGTTACGTTTGCAAATAAATTTTGCTTGTAACATTCCAAATCTCAAATGGCCACACGTACTTGTATAGCCATCTATAGGATTTATTGTAGTTTCGGTTCAATTCTGTACTTCCACACTTTAGTAGTGTTGGTGTTTTATCACCTGATGGCGGTTTTATTTACTTTTGCCATAGTACAGTGATTGTTTCAAATTATATCATTATAATAGCTTCGATTACTTCATAGGGTTCTTGGAGACTATTTCACTCTGAGGAGGCTTAATAAAGCCGAAACCGTCGGTCAGTGGATGTTTTCTCCCATGAAGTAATAAGCTAATTTTGTTAATGGCATATAACTACCAGCCCGATTTGTATTCGTCAATAGGCTCTATTATTTTCATAGAGTTTGTTTACAGATACATCTTATTTTATATTTGTTTTACACAATTCCTTATTGCGGACTGCAAATAACCGTTCTGTTATTATTTGATTTGCCTTGGGGCATGAACCCGGGTGTCGCCGCGAGAAGGTTTGTTACGTTTGCAAATAAATTTTGCTTGTAACATTCCGCAAATCTCAAATGGCCACACGTACTTGTATAGCCATCTATAGGATTTATTATGTAGTTTCGGTTCAATTCTGTACTTCCACACTTTAGTAGTGTTGGTGTTTTATCACCTGATGGCGGTTTTATTTACTTTTGCCATAGTACAGTGATTGTTTCAAATTATATCATTATAATAGCTTCGATTACTTCATAGGGTTCTTGGAGACTATTTCACTCTGAGGAGGCTTAATAAAGCCGAAACCGTCGGTCATTGGATGTTTTCTCCCCTATGAAGTAATAAGCTAATATTTTGTTAATGGCTATATAACTACCAGCCCGATTTGTATTCGTCAATAGGCTCTATTATTTTCATAGAGTTTGTTTACAGATACATCTTATTTTATATATTGTTTTACACAATTCCTTATTGCGGACTGCAAATAACCGTTCTGTTATTATTTGATTTGCCTTGGGGCATGAACCCGGGTGTCGCCGCGAGAAGGTTTGTTACGTTTGCAAATAAATTTTGCTTGTAACATTCCGCAAATCTCAAATGGCCACACGTACTTGTATAGCCATCTATAGGATTTATTATGTAGTTTCGGTTCAATTCTGTACTTCCACACTTTAGTAGTGTTGGTGTTTTATCACCTGATGGCGGTTTTATTTACTTTTGCCATAGTACAGTGATTGTTTCAAAATTATATCATTATAATAGCTTCGATTACTTCATAGGGTTCTTGGAGACTATTTCACTCTGAGGAGGCTTAATAAAGCCGAAACCGTCGGTCAGTGGATGTTTTCTCCACTATGAAGTAATAAGCTAATGTTTTGTTAATGGCGATATAACTACCAGCCCGATTTGTATTCGTCAATAGGCTCTATTATTTTCATAGAGTTTGTTTACAGATACATCTTATTTTATATATTGTTTTACACAATTCCTTATTGCGGACTGCAAATAACCGTTCTGTTATTATTTGATTTGCCTTGGGGCATGAACCCGGGTGTCGCCGCGAGAAGGTTTGTTACGTTTGCAAATAAATTTTGCTTGTAACATTCCGCAAATCTCAAATGGCCACACGTACTTGTATAGCCATCTATAGGATTTATTATGTAGTTTCGGTTCAATTCTGTACTTCCACACTTTAGTAGTGTTGGTGTTTTATCACCTGATGGCGGTTTTATTTACTTTTGCCATAGTACAGTGATTGTTTCAAAATTATATCATTATAATAGCTTCGATTACTTCATAGGGTTCTTGGAGACTATTTCACTCTGAGGAGGCTTAATAAAGCCGAAACCGTCGGTCATTGGATGTTTTCTCCCCTATGAAGTAATAAGCTAATATTTTGTTAATGGCTATATAACTACCAGCCCGATTTGTATTCGTCAATAGGCTCTATTATTTTCATAGAGTTTGTTTACAGATACATCTTATTTTATATATTGTTTTACACAATTCCTTATTGCGGACTGCAAATAACCGTTCTGTTATTATTTGATTTGCCTTGGGGCATGAACCCGGGTGTCGCCGCGAGAAGGTTTGTTACGTTTGCAAATAAATTTTGCTTGTAACATTCCGCAAATCTCAAATGGCCACACGTACTTGTATAGCCATCTATAGGATTTATTATGTAGTTTCGGTTCAATTCTGTACTTCCACACTTTAGTAGTGTTGGTGTTTTATCACCTGATGGCGGTTTTATTTACTTTTGCCATAGTACAGTGATTGTTTCAAAATTATATCATTATAATAGCTTCGATTACTTCATAGGGTTCTTGGAGACTATTTCACTCTGAGGAGACTTAATAAAGCCGAAACCGTCGGTCAGTGGATGTTTTCTCCCCTATGAAGTAATAAGCTAATGTTTTGTTAATGGCTATATAACTACCAGCCCGATTTGTATTCGTCAATAGGCTCTATTATTTTCATAGAGTTTGTTTACAGATACATCTTATTTTATATATATATATATATATATATATATATATGTATTTTATAGATTACAATAAAGAAAAATACATTGTGTGTTTCATTTCACATTACTCCCGATTTAATAACTACGTAATCTCAGTTTACAGAACGGTGTAAAACAATTTTTTGACTTTTAATCTGAGTGCATATTTCGAATAGATGCTCTCATTTTTTTTGCGATTAAAGTTAGAAATGCATTTCAAATAGATGCTTTCATATTTTTTGTAATTGAAATTAGAAATGCATGTGATCTAAAATTGCAAAGTTGCCTTCAGTACGTAAATATGGAAATGCAAATGCTGAAGAAGCATTAGACTAGACTATCGTTGACAAGAAAAAAGCTGTCTGACATGGGTTGAATTTTCTGCTGTTCTTACTGTTTAATATCTTTATATATACTCAAGATATGTGTGTGATAATCGCTCAATCTTTATTGTCAAGTTGTAGTTGTGTTCTATAGAACAAATAAAAAAAAATAAAAACTTTTGTTAAAATTACTCTTGTCAGGAAAGAATAATGATAGTGGCTTTTTTTTATAGTTGGAGCATATCCTAAATTTCCACGTTTATATATTTCTTGCAGATAAACTGAGTTCGCGATTTAAATAACTACGACTTGTTATTCTTTAAAAGCGAGAATGAGAAAATTGGTGCAGTCAGTCTGCCTATCTGTTTGTCTGTCTTTGGCAAATTTTTCGAAATATCTGTACAATTTGTTAAATGTTGTAAAACCAGTAAAGAGCTATTGCGTTGATCAATTATAATTGCTTTCAGGGTTGAGAGTCCCATTCGTGCTGTCTGAGTTTAATTGTTTTTTCTGCAGACATCAGCATTAAAGAATTTCTTACTGACTACAATAATAATACATACACAATCTTTTCTATCGTTTTTTATTATTATCAAACCATTCTTTTAATAACAAAGTATTTTGTTTTTGCAATAGATAGATTTCCATCCATTTCTTCTTTTCTATACCCTTCACACATACTTCTTCACCGGGTCGGATAATTTGCTTCGGCAAACATTGTAAAATTATATTAAAATAAATAATACAGACACAATCTTTCTATTGTTTTTTATTATTATCAAGCCATTCTTTTAATAATAAGGTATTTTGTTCTGCACATTGCAGATTATTATTGCTGTGTCTACAACAATGGATGTTATATTTTAAACGGTTGTTGATTTTTAACTGCGATAGCTTAGGACAACCTCGTGCAAGCATATCAGTTACAACGTTTTTTTGCATTAGATAGGTTTCAATCAATTTCTTCTTTTCTAGACCCTTCACAAACACTTCTTCACCGGGTCGAATAATTTGCTTCAAATAAAGCGCTATATATGATAACACCATTCTAGCCGTTGAAGATTCATCCCAAGAAAGACCATGAATATTCCTTGTCACCCAGTCGTTATGTTTTATATGATCTTTACTCAAACAACTAGACTGCATTGGCAGTTTAAAAATTTGATGCCAAACAACACCTTCCAACAAGTCCAAAACCGCAATTTCTTTGCACACAAACTCGTTTTTCTTGTATTTAAATCCCTGAATATCAATTATATACATGTTTGTATGTAAATATATGCAGTAAGCTTCGACTAATTAAATTAATATTAGGAGCAATCTCCTTATATAGCAGATTACCACCATCTGCGTACTTTGCCAACCCACTTTTCAACCTATCACAAGAGTGAACACATTTTGAATTAAAACCGGCCCATGTGTATTTGCAGCCTCTAAACATAAATCAGAATCCACTTTAATTAAACACAATTGACTTGAATGCGATATTTTGCATCGGTCATACTTTATAACTTCTAGCTAGAAAACCAAATTCAAAACATCTACACACATTTTCTCTGCACTTACATTTTTCAACATACGTGTGTTTTGAAGTATGTATGTTCCATTGAAAGTAATATAAAGCCGATCCTAATTCAAAACGTGCCCACAAGTATTTTACATTTGAAAAGAATTCAGGTTTTCACATTTTACATTAAAAGTATATTAACGCCGATCCTAATTCAAAACGGTGCACGTGTAACTTCTCGCTAGAAAACCGAATTCAAAACAGCTACACACATTCTTCTCTGCACTTACATTTTTCAACATACGTGTGTTTCATTGAAAGTAATATAAAGCCGATCCTAATTCAAAACGTGCTCACAAGTATTTTACATTGAAAGTATATAAGAATTCATGTTTTCACAACTATTTTACATTGAAATGTTTTCACAACTATTTTACATTGAAATTATATAGGGCCGATCCTAATTCAAAACGTGACAGACGTATTTTACACATGGAAAATACGTCTGTCGCGTTTTGAATTAGGACCAGCCCTAAATACCTACTGATCCCCTCAAGGTACCCTCCACTCCTGGAAAAACAATTTTCCGTTCCTATTGCGAATAAGTCAATTCTGATTGGTGTACAACGGTCACGCGCTCCTTGAAGACCGAAAACACAATTACCAACAGCGATTCACGCTAATGTCCAAACAAGGCACTTTATTTAAATATTTTTTAAAACTACGGGTGCTTTAATACATGTTAGAAAATTTATATTGCTGCGTTTCTAATTCTGAAAAACTTTTCCGTTTAGTTTGTTGGCAATGACAATCTTGCTGTTATGCACAATATGGTGTGCTTGCTGTACATAATTAATATTCCAAATCAGTTGTCGCAGAACTTTTTCAAAATATTTGTCTTTGCAATTATTTTATTACAAAAATTACATTAGGCTGTAATAGTTATCGCTAGTTATAGATCCGCTAGGGGGTAGGTTAAAATATAACAGATTTGTGAAGGCAAGTCAGTCTCAAGCGAATTAAGCTAACTCAGTTGGATTCTAACCTGGCTGGTCTAACACAGTTTGTTACGTTAAATCCCTGCATTCGATCTGTTTTTTCATCCCTCATATAGATTTTAATTCCTAACTACTTGGTTTTTTTTAATAAACGCCTCCTGAAGATGATTCTAATCTAAACAACTTTGCTCTTTTGATGCTATTTTAAAACCAAACGAACTGTCATTGAACAAGTTCGGTTACCTTCCAATTGAAATGGGCGCTATTTAAAACGTCTTATAAAACGTACTTAATATTTTGTTAGTTCCATTATAAATATCTTGAATAAGCAAACATTTGCTATCGTTCAATTGTTTTTAATAGGTTGTTTAGAAAGTTCCGCAACTTCGCTTTATAAATTCTTTGAAACAACCTGCATCGTAAAATATAAACGCTTCTAATAGTACCGAAAAGTCCTATTTCTTTTTCATGCAAGTGTTCAAACTCGCTCAAGTTTATGGCAATAAAACCATCCCCTAATCAATTCATTCATGGTATTATAAGTTCGATATAATACATCGCTATCCGTTGCTATAACAGTTAGGCAACCTGTTATACATTTCGCACCATAATGCAGTATATCGAGTTGCCAACATACATCGTTTTCCAATGCGGACAACAAAATTCAGCAGGAGTCTTTATAGTATATTTGCTTGTGTTAATTGGCTATTTTTCTAAGAATATTTTGTAACTGCAGAATTGGAAAATATCTAGCATGTGCTGGTCGCAGAATACTTCACACATTACCGCTGGGAATTGTTTTTACAACGAAAACACGTTCTTTATAGATACCTACTGAATTTTTAAAAGAGGGTTATTCTTGTACCGAAAGGAAACGTAGGTCGCGATGCTAGGATATTTTGTTGTTCTTAGTGTTACAGTTTATTAAATTGTTACATCCTGCATCCAGTTTGTTGGCGAGTGCAGCACGCATTTCTAAATCTTTTGCGATTGTTCCAGGGTCAGGCATATTGTTTTAAAGTATGTTTTCTTCCTTTTTGATGCAGCTGTGGAAGATAGACATTTTTTTGCTGGTTGTTAAAGGGCTGTAGTTTTTTTACTCGTGGTGGCAAAATAAATTTACAGACTGCACGTTGCACAAGTGATTATGTAATTATTCTACAAGTTATAATTAGTATAAACCGAAGCTTGCGCTAGAGCACTTTTTGCTGTGTTTTTTGTTAAATTTAATACTACAAGATGCTAACAAATCAGTTACTAAATTATGATTTAGATTAAGGTTAGCACTCGATATATTTCAGTTAGGGTTACGAAGTGCACTTCGAGCAAATAAAACTACTGTATATTCTATGTCTAATTTTCTTCTTGTATATATTAAAGATTGGAAATGTTATTTAGATTTTAAGGTTTTAAAATCGATATCTGCTTAATGTATACTTTTATACTGTTGTATGCAAAGTGACACTTTTTATTTACATCGCCTTATAACACGACGATCACGTATACGTTAGAGTTGATGTCTTCCTTCTTATACTATGTCTAACTAACGGCATGTAAATAAAATACTTGTTGAGGTTTTCAATTTTACTTTCCGTATGACCCACCCAACTCTACGACGATTTTGAGCTAGCCCGGAATCAAGTCTTTTGGTTTTTTATTCTACCCCTGTGTTTTGTTGCGGTATTCGCTGTGGGCGATTTTCTTACTTAGTCTACTACTTTCTTTCTTGTCTGCGCGGAATTCCGTAACAAGTTTGCACGAATAAGCTCTTTGAACCCAAAAGTATGTACCTAAATACTCACGTGTTTACAAAATTTAAACCGCTAACTAGTTTCCTACATTCCATTTTAGGATCAATATCCAACAACAAGATGACGTAATCACCAGAAAGCTTGACTTTTCTAAGGTAGTAAAACATTTTCCCATAACATTAAGCATAAGTTTAAGCAACACTAGGTTTTTGCGCTAATTCTTTGTCCAACAAATTAATGACCTTAATATTTTATTCTTTTTTACCACATGAATACAAAACCGTTTTCATTTAAAATTCATATATGATTAATAAAAAGTATAAACTCAAAACCCATATATTACTCACTCTATAATTTCCAAATATATAAATTTAAGAATTTTTAGAAACCAGTAATTTTTCTATTTTTGTCCTTCCATGTAGAGCAACTACTTTACAATTAACACAGCTTTCAGTCACAATATCAAATTTTAAATTATTTGGGGTGTAAACTCCCGTTAATTCCACGAACCCGTGAATTATAACGTACCCCGCTCGGGCGAACGTATTTGATCAAAATAAACCGCACGCCTATGTTTTTTGCTGCTATATTCTCATCTTGAACGCTTCTTTCCCACCTTTTAATCTCTCCTCATACCGACGTCCACAATGTGGTCTTTCTGCCTTGGTACTTACTAATAGACTACATTTTAATTTTTCTAATTACGTGCTAGCAAATAATTAATTAGTTTCTTTTTCCACCGGGAGTCTAAATACTGTAATTTCTTCCACACATTTTTTCAACTCTGTATGGGTTTGCGGGGGCGAAGAGAAAGCGGCTCCGTGGCGCAGTTGGTATGCGAGTGACTACTACGCCCAAGGTGCCGGTTTCGAATTCCGACACGGTCCGCTTGAAAAATGTTAGGCGAACATTTTTCACAAAAATACGCCCTCGTTCGGATGAGAAGTAAAGTGGGGGTTCCGTGTGTGGGTGTTGTCACGCACTTTAAAGATTCCTACCTTACTTGGAACAGCAAGGGTTTGGCAAAATTCAAAATTTTAAAGGTAAAAAAACCTAGTTCCTTGCCAATGCAGTAACTTCGGGCGGAGCATTAGAAAATTACATGTAGAGGGTAGAAGGTAGTCATAGTATAGTCTTCTTATTAAGCGTATGAAATAAATTATATGAAAAATGCGTAATGTCGTGTGGTATAATTATGTTAATATAACGTGCTTAGCGTTACCTTATGTTTTCAAAAATATAAATGAATAAATTGTTTTGTGTGATATGACTAAATTATGTGTAACCGATGTTTGTGAGATTTACTAAATGAGCGTCTATGTTTTTAAGTAATTAACTACATTGTACAAATATTGTTACAGGCGGAAAAGCTACTAAGTGTATCCTTTCCAGTCAAATTATAAAATAGGGGCGGCCTGTAAAACAAAATTTAAAGGGGGGTCACCGGCACTAGGTAGCGGAAGGTCGTGGATCATATAGAGGGTTAAAATTTTGAAAAAAGGGGTTAAATTAATTTATAATATACTACAAAAATGTGGCACTTACCTTTCATAAAATATTGTGGCTTAATGACAATTGCCAAGGGCGCCAGACAAGTCGAGAATGTCCAAATGTTCGTACAAAACCTTGAGAGACTTGTCATCCCAAGGAGGACAATGGTTTCTTTTAATCAATTCATCACTTTTTTACTACTTATATAAAAAAATAAGAAAAACTATCGACTTAATCAACGGCAAACAAAACTATTTAATTCACAGAGCAATAAACGTGAACCTCTTACATGCATTGATTTTAGTTTATAAATTTAAGTGAATAGGTGACTATGGAATTTATGAAAATTTTGAGTACATAAGTAGTTATCAAACACTTGTATATGAAAGAAACTTATATTATAAATCGTACACTAATTTAATCCTACGGTTTATGGCCAAAACGTCCTAACAAATAAACTAACTAAAAATTGGTCATGCTACTTAACTATAAAAGCTTACTTACTAATAATTGTCCATTGTTTGAGGGTTTGTTTTCCAACGTAGAGCAGTTCTTAAATTTGGAAAGAGAATCTCGCTTGTTGCTTCTGTTTGTAATGTTTAAGAAAATTGACTGGCACACGAACTCGGCAGAATTTTGACAATATCACTTACTTGTTCGTCACACGCTTACAAGTTTTTAAATATTTATCTTGTATCACTATAAATCCGCGACATATGGGAATAACCCTCGCGAAACTGGAAGAGTAACCTTCTTTCCAATTTTTTCCTAACGTGATACGAAGTGGAATATTCTGTCATGCCAGAGAAACGCTACCCGCAAAACTACGTTTCTCTCTACTTCTTAACTACGGTCGGCCCCATTGGAAAAACTCTCCGTCTTTGGCCAAAGCCTTCAAATATATAGACTAAGTTCCTACTCTAATAACGTACGTCATTTTCTGTCATCCAATGAGTGAACTGAACCTCCCACAAAACAAGATTTCAGAAACCAAATCCAACCCCTTTTTAGATGATGGTCACGGATGCAATCACTTTCCCACGAATTTAAATTATATTGTATTTTCTACGAATTACTTAAATATGGCAATGTGGAATCTACCTATGGCGACAGTGTCTGCCATTAACAAAGACCGGCTAACCTACTTGAGCCGAAATGGATTTTAAATACAATTGATGTCTCCAGACTACTTAAGATTATTTGTAATATTTGAACAAATTAAATTGGAAATAGTTTCCGCTATTATAATGTTTTGTTTTTGTATAACCCGCCTGTCAATCACGAAAGGTTAAGCTTTTTAAACTGAAATTGGTTTTCCTTTATTTACGCTAAAAAGGTACTATTACATTTTAATTTAATCGGATTTGTTAGTCTGTTACCGACCTAACTTTTCAGAAGTTTATTGTATTTGACTTACGATGGGGTCTAGAGCTTTAAATGATGACCTGCCGCTGGAATTTACTAGCCCGAAGCTATCGGTACATGTGCTCTTTTATACAAGGGAGCCTGACTGAATGTAAAGTACTTTATTGTGGGAATTTTTGTCTATACTTTATTCAAGTTACTGAATTTTAATTAATTAATTTGTTTAATTGTTAACATTACAAAATAATGTTACACTCCCCTTACAAAAGGAGATTTTTTCCAAAAATCTTGTTTTAAGAGATTCACTCTTTCATTCCTATTTACTAACTTATCGTTTTCTATCCTTATCTTTATCCTAACTAGTATTCTTAAAACTAAGTTTTTGTTTAAAAAAAGTTTTAACACTATAAGCGTCGTTTTCAAGTTTCTTAATTATTAATATTAGGTTATTTTTATTAATATTAGGTTTTTATAACTATTTTTATTCGTCATATCCTATTGGATTTGCTTTTAAATCTTTAACATGCCAAACTCCTTTGGATTGACCTGTTTCGTCGGTTAACTCGTAAGTGTTTGTTGAAACTTTTTCTGTTATGGTAAAAGGACCTACATATTTCGGTGCTAATTTGGCATTGAAATACTTTGATGCGTCTGAGAGTACAAAATTTTTCTTCCAAACTGTATCTCCCACTGAAAATACTACTTCTCGTCTACGTAAATCATAGTTATGTTTAGATTTATTATACGCTATTTCTAATTTCTTTGTTATTTCTTGGTATACTTTATTTAATTCTGGAATACGCTCTATTAGTTGTTTTCTTTCTGAAAATTGAATATCGCTTAAGTTTTCTGAATCCGTTATTTCACCAAAAGAAGAACCATCTATTACCATTTCTCTACCGAAATTTGCGAAATATGGCGACATGCCTATTACTTCATGAACTGCGGTACGAACAGCGCACGAAACCATGGGTAATATCTTGTCCCATACTCTCTGATTATCTGACACATAAGATGCCAACATTGTCTTTAAAACGCGGTTGACTCGTTCAACAGGATTTGCTTGTGGGTGATAATATGCATTGAAAATAATTTTGATTTGTATTTGTTCATTAAATTTTTAAATAAATGACTTCGAAATTGTACACCGTTATCTACTAGAACATATTGTGGTGCTCCAAAAGTAAAATTATAAACTCTTCTATCTTTTGAACTACGGACGATGCAGTGGCTTGTCTTAACGGAAAAATAAGGAAATTTTGTAAATGTATCAACTACGGATAAAATACATGTGTGTCCTTTTGTAGTCCTAGGTAGTGGACCTACTAAATCTATGGATATCATTTGCCAAGGTTTTGAGATTATTGGATGTCTTGACATTTTTCCTGCTGGAAGTTTTTGTTCTGGTTTGTGTGAAATACAAATTTTACATTGGTTTATATATCTCGCTACTTCTGCACGTAATTTCGGCCAAAAATATTTCTGAGATATCCTTTCATAAGTTTTAAAAATTCCTAAATGACCAGCCGTCGGTTCATCATGAAAACGTTTTAAAATTTCTTTCCTTTGTGATTTTGGAATTACTTCCTTCCAGTTGTCTGTTTCTTCGGTTAAATTTGGAAATTTTGGTTTAACATGTTTAAATAGTTTGTGGTCTATTACTTTCCAACGATTATATTTTATTGGATATTTTTCAACATTATTAATCATCTTTTTACACCAATTATCATACTGAGTATTTGATTTGTGAATTTCTTCTTTATTATTTTTGGTATTTTGGTTTACAATTTTTGTGTCTGGTATTATTTGCGTAGCATTTTCAGAGTTGTTTTCATTTTTAATTTGTAAAGTTTCAATTATTGGTAAAGCCCTCGATAATGCATCTGGGACTACATTATCTTTGCCTTTTCTATGAATTATTTCAAAGTCGTATTGTTGTAATTTGATGGCCCATCTACACAGTCGACCATTTGGATTTTGTAAATTGTTTAACCAAATTAAAGAATGATGATCTGTTATGACGGTAAAATGTGTTCCTTCTATATATGGACGTAACTTTTCTATACTGAATAGAACTGCTAAACACTCCTTCTCTGTTACGGTAAATTTTCTTTCATTTTGAGTTAGAGATCTTGAAATATAACATATTACTTGTTCATTTCCATCTATACTTTGCGTCAACACACCGGAAATTCCATAATCTGATGCGTCACACTGAATTGTAAATTCGTATTCGTAATTTGGGCAAGTTAAAATTGGTGCTGAAATTAGGCAATTTTTTATAGTGGAAAAGGCTGTTTCGCAACACTCTTCCCAGACAAATTTTCTATTTTTCCTCAACAATGCGGTCAATGGAGCTATAATGGTACTATATCCTCGATAAATCGACGATACCAAGAAGCCATTCCGATTATTCGTCTTACTTCTTTTACAGTTTTTGGTGTTGGTATTTCTAAAATAGCTTTTACTTTATCTGGATCTACTAAGAGACCATTTTCATTTATTACGTAACCTAAATATTTTAGTTCACTCTTACAAAAGTGACATTTTTCCTGACTTAAAGTCAGTCCTGCGCGTGAAAGTCTGTTAAAAACTTCCTGTAATATTTCCAGGTGTTTGTCAAAAGAATTTGTCAAAATTATGACGTCATCTAGGTAGCTAAATACGAAAGGTTCTAATTCTGGACCTAACACTTTATCTATCAATCTAGACCATGTACTGGGTGCATTTGAGAGACCCATAGGTAAACGTGTAAATTCAAATAACCCTCGATTAGGTATAGTGAAAGCTGTATATTTATAAGAATCTTTATCTAGTGGAATTTGAAAATAAGCGGATTTAATGTCTAAAGTTGTAATAAATTTCGCGTCACGCAATTTATCTAATATGGAGGAGACGTACGGAATTGGATACGCATCCTTTTCTGTTACTTTGTTTAATTTCCTAAAATCTACTACAAAACGATATGAATTGTCTTTTTTCTTCACTAAAAGAATTGGATTTGACCATGAACTGTTGCTTTTTTGAACTACACCTAATTGTAACAATTTATCTAATTCGCTATCTATATGTTTTTGCATTGTAGGTGAAACTGGATAGTATCTTTGCTTAATTGGTTCGCTATTAACTTTAATTTTATGGTATACTAAATCGGTACGGCCTAATTCAGGTAAATCAAAAAAATATTTTTCAATACTGGTATCTAACAGTTTTCTTTGTGCTACTGTTAAATCTAATGTCGAATGTAAAATCGGTTCTTTCTTTTCAATAGTATCTAATTTTCCAAAGGTGTATTCGCCTTTAAAAATGTCTGGTATTATTCCTATATTTTTCCAAAAATCTATTCCTAAAACTAAAGTATGCTGAACATCTGGTACTACCAAAACGTCTAAAACCACTAAACGTTGTTTTAATTTAATGGGCAACGTAACTGTTCCCAAAACTTTTAAAATTTTACCATTTGCCAATTGACATTCTTCTTCTTTCCTTTTTAATTTTAAACCTAATTTTGAGAAAAATTCCCAAGTGTTTTCTCCTAAAATTGTATTTGTTGCTCCTGAATCTAATAAAGCTAAAATCTCTGTTCCTAAAATATCTACACTTACATAAGGACGTTCGTCATTTTTAGACTGTTCTATTACATAATCTAACATAATCTTATTTTTTTGAAATTTTTCTTCTTTGTCATAAATCATATTTTGAACATGTTTCGTCGAATTATAAAATGTGCGGGACACTATACGACTATCTAATGCCCCTTCCTTTAGTTTAAATTATTTCTATATTTTTGACAACGCGGACAACGGTTCAACGTAACATTGTCAGTGCCACATTTATAACAATAGTTCGTTCGTCTTATCTGTCTACAATCGATTTGAATATGTCCTAACTGGTGACAATTCCAACACGTGGGTGCACGTTTTTTTATATAATTGCTCGAACTAATATTTTGCATTGCTGAAATCTGGTTTCTATTGGAAGACCTACTCTGTGAAACGTTAACGTCTGTGTACGCTCAGTCAGTTTCTAAAGTATTCTTTTTCCGAGTTGGTGGGATAAAGTTTTCAATTGATATTTTATGTTCCTCCAATTTTTTTCCTAACTTTATTAGTTCTCGTATGGAAGTTATTTCGACTAAACTCAATTGTGACTGGTAAAAAGGTAACATATTTTTTCGTAATATTTTTAGTTGTTTTGTCAAAGTGAGTGGTTCTGATAATCTAGCAAACATATTTGTCATTACTGCTGCGTAAAGTCCTATACTTTCATTTTCTCCCTGCGTTCTCGCTTTAATTTCTGTCATTAATTTTTCATCATAATCGGGTGGTAAAAATTCGTCTTTTAATGCCTCTTTTAATTCGGTCCAATTATTTATTAAAGATTTATTTGCACGATACCATATCAGTGCTTTATGTGCAAAAAGATCACATGCTTCTGCAAAAAGTTGAAAGTCTGACATATTCCTAGCAATTTTTAATTCTTCGACCCGTTCTAAAAATGCGTTTACCGAAGTATCGCCGTTAAATGTTATTCCCCATTTTGCAACTGGAGTAACCTTATAAACTACAGAACTATTATGAGATAAATTTTGATTATTATTTTGAAAAGATTTATGTATATTTTGCGTGTGCTCGTCTACGGTCCTAGTTTTTTCTTGTTTTGTTGTAGATGATGCTAAGTCTAATTTTTTGTCAAATTCGATTAAGTCTACGTTATTTATGTCAAATATTTCTGATGTTTCCTTTCGTTCTAGTTCATCTAAATTTGATTTATCCTCTTTGGAAGCAATTTTTGTTTTTGTTTTTAAAATGTCATTTCCTACTTTACGAAAAGATTCAATTAAATGTTCTAACTCTAATTGTAAATTATTCCTAATTTTTTCATCATTATCGTCATCTTGTAAACATCTGGAAAGTCTAGAATAACAATATGCAAATTTTGTTTCTATTCTTGCTTTATTACTATCATAATTTAAAACATTTAAATCTAAAATTTGTTCATGTAAAAGCGTTAAAACATTTTTAACAACTGTCACATCTTCTGTAAAGTCAAATGGGTAGTCAAAATCTTCATCTGGTTCAGTTTCTAGTCTAATCGCTTTCCGTAAGGTTTTTCTTAAATCAGTTACTGTCATATTTTCCGTGTTTATTCCTCGTACAGTTATTTCATAAATTAGTTCATCTTTTAATAACCTATCAACACTGTATGTAAATTCCATCTTTGTATTAAAGAATGTGTACAATGTTATCATAAAATTCTCTTTAAAAAGTAAAAAATAATATATCTCAAAAAATTTCCTTAGAATTATTTCACACTCGAATTTTTCTTTCTTTCTTTTTCAAATGCCACATATATTTTTGAAAGGTTGTAGTTTATATAAAATTGATAACAAAATAAGTAAATAAAAAAAAATTTTAATTCTTCAAAAAACAAGACCCAAAAACGTCGGGCGTCAAGAGTTTTACATAAGCAATCCCAAAGACGTTGGGCGTCAAGAATTTTATTACATGCGTAATCCCAAAGAAGTTGGGCGTCAAGAATTTTGTTACATGTCAACCCACAGACGTTGGGCGCCAAGAATTTTGTTACAGGCGGAAAAGCTACTAAGTGTATCCTTTCCAGTCAAATTATAAAATGGGGGCGGCCTGTAAAACAAAATTTAAAGGGGGGTCACCGGCACTAGCTAGCGGAAGGTCGTGGATCATATAGAGGGTTAAAATTTTGAAAAAAGGGGTTAAATTAATTTATAATATACTACAAAAATGTGGCACTTACCTTTCATAAAATATTGTGGCTTAATGACAATTGCCAAGGGCGCCAGACAAGTCGAGAATGTCCAAATGTTCGTACAAAACCTTGAGAGACTTGTCATCCCAAGGAGGACAATGGTTTCTTTTAATCAATTCATCACTTTTTACTACTTATATAAAAATAAGAAAACTATTGACTTAATCAACGGCAAACAAAACTATTTAATTCACAGAGCAATAAACGTGAACCTCTTACATGCATTGATTTTAGTTTATAAATTTAAGTGAATAGGTGACTATGGAATTTATGAAAATTTTGAGTACATAAGTAGTTATCAAACACTTGTATATGAAAGAAACTTATATTATAAATCGTACACTAATTTAATCCTACGGTTTATGGCCAAAACGTCCTAACAAATAAACTAACTAAAAATTGGTCATGCTACTTAACTATAAAAGCTTACTTACTAATAATTGTCCATTGTTTGAGGGTTTGTTTTCCAACGTAGAGCAGTTCTTAAATTTGGAAAGAGAATCTCGCTTGTTGCTTCTGTTTGTAATGTTTAAGAAAATTGACTGGCACACAAACTCGGCAGAATTTTGACAATATCCCTTACTTGTTCGTCACACGCCTACAAGTTTTTAAATATTTATCTTGTATCACTATAAATCCGCGACATATGGGCATAACCCTCGCGAAACTGGAAGAGTAACCTTCTTTCCAATTTTTTCCTAACGTGATACGAAGTGGAATAATCTGTCATGCCAGAGAAACGCTACCCGCAAAACTACGTTTCTCTCTACTTCTTAACTACGGTCGGCCCCATTGGAAAAACTCTCCGTCTTTGGCCAAAGCCTTCAAATATATAGACTAAGTTCCTACCCTAATAACGTACGTCATTTTCTGTCATCCAATGAGTGAACTGAACCTCCCACAAAACAAGATTTCAGAAACCAAATCCAACCCTTTTTTAGATGATGGTCACGGATGCAATCACTTTCCCACGAATTTAAATTATATTGTATTTTCTACGAATTACTTAAATATGGCAATGTGGAATCTACCTATGGCGACAGTGTCTGCCATTAACAAAGACCGGCTAACCTACTTGAGCCGAAATGGATTTTAAATACAATTGATGTCTCCAGACTACTTAAGATTATTTGTAATATTTGAACAAATTAAATTGGAAATAGTTTCCGCTATTATAATGTTTTGTTTTTGTATAACCCGCCTGTCAATCACAAAAGGTTAAGCTTTTAAACTGAAATTGGTTTTCCTTTATTTACGCTAAAAAGGTACTATTACATTTTAATTTAATCGGATTTGTTAGTCTGTTACCGACCTAACTTTTCAGAAGTTTATTGTATTTGACTTACGATGGGGTCTAGAGCTTTAAATGATGACCTGCCGCTGGAATTTACTAGCCCGAAGCTATCGGTACATGTGCTCTTTTATACAAGGGAGCCTGACTGAATGTAAAGTACTTTATTGTGGGAATTTTTGTCTATACTTTATTCAAGTTACTGAATTTTAATTAATTAATTTGTTTAATTGTTAACATTACAAAATAATGTTACAATATGCTTATTATATAATCTGGGGGTTAAATTATAATTACACGTAATGCCATATTGTGTTAACTTTTTTCAAATCTACTACAAATTGTAAAAGCTCTCCTATATTTAGGATGATTTTGATAGGAACATGCTTGTTAATAATTTGAAAGTTGTTCATCTTTTTATCTTAAAAGCATTTTAATCATTACACTAACATGCGATAGAAATTTACTGTTTTAAATATTCTGTTTATTTTTTTTGCGTTTGAAGTAATTTATAGATCGTATTTTCGTATTCCGTTTTTCCCAGAAAAACTATGCATTTGTGGTTTTAAATTTATTACGTAGATTTCTTTTTATAGAACTTAAAATATATTGAAATGTCATGCATAATGGATACTACTATTTATGAAATCAGAATACGCGGGGTACATCAATAACAATTATGTCCAATTATGAGTAATTTTCTTTTTTCCATCTGGTTTCTACTTTAGGCGAGCAAACACGCTTCACAAATAATTAGTCCAGATCAAAAAGAACAGTGTTGAAACTCTTCCTTTATTTTTATTCCATGTTTTATTAAAAGCTCTTTTGTAGTTAATTAGTGCACTACTGATTATAATTATTTTGAAAATGATGTAAATGTATTCAATAAGATTACTGCATGTCATTGATCCGGTCTTAAACTAGTTTAAAAACAAAGAAAAATGTTAAACCTACTGTATTGAATTAGAAAATAATTTTTAAACGCCGCTGATTACAGAAGAGACATTAAATGGGATAAAATGTAGTTCTTCCTATAAATTTAAGATAAAAGCAAAGCCAAACAAAATTATCTATTACGTTCGATATGAAATTAGAACAAGCTTTTTTGCAGATCTTTAATAGTTATACAAATCGAGCTAGTAATTGAAACAAGGAAAACAAAGTCATGGACAGGATTTGAACTGTAGTCTTCCAATTTCTACTTAGATGCTCTAATTAATTGAAGTATCGAGAGCGATAATTCAGTTGAAGAGATGAACAAATTCATTTAACTTTTAGCTACGTTTGGCATATTTTCAATTATATCTAACAATGTCAAGTTTTTCACTTATATCAGATGTAAACAGCAAGCGACGTTCAAATTTACAAGAAAAACCAGTACAAAATACAAATACAAAAGTAGTTGCACGGGTAAGCTGATTATTAATACTACGACATTAGCTATGAGTTGTTTATGTAACGTACTTTGTATTAGAAATTTCTTTAGAAACTTTACACTTGCTGAAATTATGCAATACACTGTAAGAATTGCGCTGATGAGTCGAGAATTAGAAAAAGCAGAGCACTAACCAACAAAGAATTGATTTATAGTTTCAAGGGTGTATTTAAAAAATCAATATACAAGACAAAAGCGAGGGTATTGTAATTTCTGGTAATATTAGGATCTACTGTATAAATTGTACGATCCGACAGGGAGTTCAGTTTTAAGTATAAATTCACAACTATTATAAGATACATTTTAGATTGATTTTTAAAATTAATACGTTTAATGTCTATATAAATTACGAACAGTTAGAGCTTGTGGAGATCAAATACGAAGTCAAATTTAGTGTAATAATATGATAATTATCGTGTTAAGAAGGAATTTAGTGTTAGTAAACGTTGTGCAATATCTGTGGCGAATTCTCAGAACATCTTTTTCTGTAAATAAGTGTAGATATTCGGGCTTACATTGCAGTGATTAAAGAACTGTAAATTAATTTGTTCAATACCTTGAACTGTTAGTTAACCAAATAAAGCAGACGAAATTTTCAGATCAAACACTAACTTTAAGTTCTAGTATTACGAACCAGAAAACTACATTAATCGGTCACTCTGTTGCCATAAATCATATTTTCTATATTTATATGGAAGACCGTGGAAGCCGTTGAGGTTGTATATTCCCAGTGGGAGTACTGGCTTAAAAATGAGGTTACCCTAAGTGATTCAAATACATGTCCGGTCAATGTAGGATTTAATATTCCCTCTCTGTATTGTTCCCAGTGCGAAGCACGCAAAGGGTGCCTGCCCTAATAAGTTAATTATCCTGGATTTCGGACCGTATTGTTGATAAAGTGAAAGTGAGAAGTAAATATAAGTGTGAAATTGCGATGCTGTTGCTTACTCTTATTTGCAAACCTTTGATAAGGGTTGTAGCAATGCATAGAATGAGTAACCTTTTTTGTACGTAGTTAGAAGGTTTATAATCCTCAGCGTCATAAGACCGTTTCGCCGCTTTTATGTTTTTTATTTAAAAATATAATGGTTGACTAAATTCCCACGAAACCTTCAGACTTTCCGCCAACATTTTTTCTTTTAACCGACTTGATTTTGTACACTTCTATATTTGGCAAAGCCTTTGAAGCTAGAAAACTCAAAGCATTTTCATTTAGAAAAGTTTCGATGATCTTGGCTATCCGCTCATCCATCTGTTTGATTTTGGACTATTATTGTATGCGATGTTGTAGCTTCCCTCGGTATCCTAGTATTGATTACAGTGTATACCGTAGGGATCTAGACGCGTAGCCAAAGGATTTCATGTGATAAGCAAACAGTCCAATTGAAAAAAGTTTCTAAAGACCTTAATAGAAAGAAATGTTCTAGAAGACGATAAGCTACCTCAGCTGAGGCATAAGAGTTAGAGCTTCTAACATAAGATACTATGGAGTGCCTTTGTAAGGCTATACAACACGCATAGCACACTTTTTCACACGCAATACACGTACGACGTTAAAGAAAATATCTCTACACAAATCAAGCCTGTAAATTTAAATTCTTCCAGAATATTCCAACTAACGCCAATAACCGAACAAAGAAGCCAATTCCAATATTCTGCAGTTCCTATAAATAATCTAATATTGGACGCAGCCACAGACCATAGTCGTCTGGAAAGACATTTGCTTAAGGCTTTATAAATTAGTAGTGTAATTTTTTGCGGCGGTATTTCGATAGCTAAGTGGTAGAGAAGAAGTGAACATATATACAAAAAAAGAATAAACAAAAACAAGCAATAACTTTAAACACTTACCTTTTTAAAAATATCGAAGCATAACACCATTATTGGCTGAGGCCTTACGAAAAACAAAATAATCTTAATGCGACCGTACAGGACGGAAAGCGATTGTCGACTTTTGACTCTTATCTTCTCCACGGCGGGTGATAAGAAGTGCTTGCACATTTCAAAGACACAGCAAAGTTTGTCGTTATCGCGACACTTACAAACATGGTGTCTGAAGTAATACACGGTACATGCAACGACAATTTGAATATACCGGGCATAGGTAAATAATTAACAAATTCCAAATGCCAAAATTAATACAATTGGTAAATTAAATATAATTATAATATGAACGAAACGTACCGCGCACCAAAATGCAAGGCATTTTAAAGAAAATAATTTAATGGAGGTGGGCGGAATAAAAAAGCGAAATGAAAAAAATTTACAAAAAAAAACTTTTATTGCTACATTGAGGGCAAAGGGCAAAGCTTTGACACAGGACGCTTCAGCTCGCCATGAGAGGTTTTAAGTATGACCACCCTAATGACACTATCCGTCCCAGGGTGCACAGCCACAACACGGACGAGGGACCAAGAAAGGGAAGGAACATTAGCGACCTTAATCAGCACTAAGGTACCCAACTCAACTTAAGGAGACGGTGTGTGCTACTTGGAGCGCTGTTGTAGCGAATGCAGATATTCCTTAGACTAACGAGGCCAAAGTTCTTGTTGAATTCGCTGGAGCAATTGCCAGCGACAGAAGCGGTTAAGCGGAAAGTGAGAAAGAGCGGGCTCCGAAATGGCGGTTTAAAGTTAAAAAATGACCGGGCGTAAGACAGCGCAAATCAAACGTAGGAAGGGTCAGCGGTGGAAGTGAAACTTTCGACTTAAAAGTATCTAGCGGACCGTACACAGTAGCCCGAGACCAGGACATTTGGCTCGGAAACAGCTTGAAATAGAGCGCTTTTATTTTGAAGAAATTGTATTGAGGCGTTTACAAATAGCGTCTTCCGTTTCAAATTGTTCATCTGCGTCATCGGCGGAAGCAATTACACCGACTATAAAATTATGTTGTGCTAAGAAATTTTCTCGAACCGTTTCAAGAGCTTGATATTGCGCTCGAAACAAATCTGAAAACTTTGGTTCAACTGCAGATGCCTGAGCAATTTTATATATGTTTTATGTAGCGAGTTGATCGAAATACTGCGTAGAAAACAGCTACGTTTTAATTTTTCTGCCATAAATAAAATTAACTAAGTACAAAAAGGCGGATAAAATGGAAACGAACTTTGGTGTTTTAAAATAAAAGGCACTAACAAGGCGCTAACAAAATACGCAAGTCTAATACAAATTCTGATACCTAATCGGAAATCAAGAAAGACTCGTAAACAAGATAACGAAATATATAATGTTTGGTCAAACTTGCAATGCTTTGCTGAGCGGTATGCAAACGTAAATCTATTATCATTTAAAATTTGTTGTAACATTCACATCCAGTGAGAAGTGATCAATGTAATTTTTTGCGGTGGTATTTCGATGGCTAAGTGGTAGAGAAAAAGTGGACATATATACGAAAAAAGAATAAATGATAATAAACAAAAACAAACAATTACTTCAAACACTTACTCTTTTAAAAATAGCCTAGCATAGCACAATTATTGGCTGCGGCCATACGAAAAACAGAATAATTTTAATGCGACCGTACAGGACGGAAAGCGATTGTCGACTCTTGACTCTTGTCTTCTCCACGGCGGGTGATAAGAAGTTCTTGTACATGTGAAGGACACAGCAAAGTTTGTCGTAATCGCGACACTTACAAACAGGCGCTGTGTTTGAAGTAATACACGGTACATTTTAATATACCGGGCAGAGGTAAATAATTAACAAAATCCAAATGCCAAAATATATACAAGCGGTAAATTAAATATAATTATAATATAAACGAAACAAGTAGATTAGTCAAGACTCTTCACTTTCCTCTAACTTCTTCACTTGCAGCCATGGATGGGATTGGCGTAAAGGATGATCAGTGCAACGGAGCAGTCATATACCGGCTGATATAACACCCTCGCCGTATAAGATGGTGTTCTACCATACCCTGTCTAATATTATCCTCAGCGTGCTTGCACTTTAAAGCCTTGTCGGCCTTAAACAACCATTGCATTAAAGTTGCTTAGAACAGTCTGTGCATGCGCGACACCGTGCACCTGAAAATTAATCGAGAGTAGTGGATGTGGCCCATTGGATAGCGACCTTCACGCAAAATAACCATACTCACTGCTTTAACGAAGTATTCCATCACCTATGAAGAATCTGACTTTTTCAGCATTCCAGTTTTTAGGAATTCTCATGCGTTTTATAAGTCGCATAAGACCTGACATTCACATGCACAGCCTATGATAAAATTTGACCGGGTCTCTGCTTAAGTAACGTACAACCACTCGTACTAACTCTAAAAGCCGGCTAGCCTATCCGTACCCTTTACTTATTTAATATGAGAGGTCAGCTTTCGTAAAATTGAACCACAGCACCCCTGCGTTAAATTTAAAGACATACATAAAGTTGGTGGATTTAATCTTGCGACTGGTAATGGTAACCACAACTAAACAAAAATATTTTACTGGCAAAGTGTGATAGGTAAGGCCAGGAAATTGGTTGGTTTCATTATGTTATGAGCACCAAACACCTTGCCCCGAGCGCCCCTTAACAAATATGCGTTATAATCGTTCTGCTTTAAGACTTCATACGCACCCTTATACAAAAAAAAGCATTTGCGTATTTCATATTTCTCTGCAGTTGATAATGGGCGTGTTTTTACAAAACCAGCGTCCCCTTGCTGAAACTCTGCTACCACTACTTTCTTATTGTATTCTCTACGATTTGTTTCGGATCTGAAGCGAGCATGTTCATAGGATAATTCCCAAAAATATTTTGGCTCCCAGTTATTATTATTTTTCCCTTAGGGAAAGTTAATAACTCACAAACATTTACTTTTACTGTTCCAAACATTAAAACTGAGGAACTGTGCTCTGTAGATCGTGCACTACTGAATTCAAACAACTTTTAATTTTTTTATTTTGTAAGCCCATTTACTGTTCTTCGCAATGGCTATAAGTTCGGATTAACCGACCGTTTAGTGGGATTTTTCAATGGAGAATAAGCGTAGTGTAAACAGCTTTGATACTCTTACCCCTTTACGTATTCATTTACATTTTCGAATTCAACCTCAGGTGGTTCGAGATTCGAAGACAATGAGTGGGGAAAGAAGGAAAGTCAGTCGGGAAATGGTCGTGCGCAAGGGTGCGTGTAAACTAGCTCCATCCACGCGCCACTAGTCGATAACCCGATATTTAATCAAATATTATTATACGTTGTTTTAATTACAACACGAGTTGTTGTTAATTCTTTATTTTATAATGCGAATTACGTTTCGGGCCTTGGGAGCGGTGTTTTCAAAAACTTCGTAACACTTTATTTACTTAAACAGAAATTAATATGGAATTTTGACAACTTGGCATTAATTACTCTAAGTCGAAAATAAAATATTAATTGGACTAATATGAGTGGCCTAAGCCAACTGCAATGTTAAAGCTGAATACTTTGAGTGAATCCCTGATCTTGGGGCTCCCGGGGTATTTATATTGTCCCTGCCCCTCACAATTCTGTGGGAACTTACAGAGCTCATGTCTGCTTATTCCTTAATACTATTCATAACTACATTGTAACAATCTTACTTTCTAGGTAATCGCGGTATCTTAACCGTCTGTGACCTGCCACGTGCCGTGTAACTATCGTCTGGAATACATTGTATTGCATCCGTTCTCATGAACTGTTAATAACGTTTATTAATTATCCTTGAATTACGTTATTGTACTTAACTTAATAATTTCTTAATGATTTCTAAAAATTTCCTATTAGATTCTATTTTGTATTACATACATAAAGATTGGGGAATATAAAACTCGCGTTAATATTTTAGAAGTTTGTTTGATGTGCCTTTATATTGGAATACAAATCCTGTCTTTTATTTACGTGTCCACTAATAAGGAATCCAGCTTATGATTTTAATCAATTAACAATAAACGCACTATAAATAGAGATTTGAAATGAAACCAGGAAGTATATAGTGCCATTGGAAATGGGATTTGAATAAGCGTTATTTGACAAAAACTATAACAAGTATAAATTTTGGGATTTTTTTAGTAACTTGTAAGGATGTTTAAATATTAGTATCTTAAATTAGAATAAGTTCTCAATTTTATTATTTGTTAAGAGGATAATTTCCAGCAAATTTTGAGTCAGATTTTGAAGCATTTTAACCTCTACCAAATTATCTGTGCAGCGTCGTTGGCCAATTTTACTAATAAACGGAGCAAAAACATAGGTAAAGTATCCGCTGCAAAATTAACGTGAATTTTTGTAACTCGCAGAGAAGTTTGAGTTCTGTAGTTGTTGACAAAAATTGGGCAAGGATTACTTTTCAGTAACTTTTAGGAATAATTTTCTGTATGAACTTAAACTGTAAACTGATAAATGTAAGCGATTCTTTTGAATGAAAGAAAAATGTTTTTGAAGGCATATATATTTCTTGAGATTTCTGTTTCATTTCATTTTCGTAATTTCCACAGCATAATTTTTGTTGAGCTAGCCAAGGAAGGAAAAAGGTCACGGTAAAATAGTACTTTCATATTTGTATCCTCATTCATATAATTTGCCATATCCAAGTGGCAGCATTAATTTGGGCTATCCTCAAGTATCAGGCCTATCATGCAAAGTTAGCGACAATATATATTACCGTGACGATATCGCCGTATTTTGATGTATTTAATGCTCAGTTGCCTGCACACAATTAGATTTATGCCGCTACTAGCTCAGTTCAACCCCACACACAGAGACGATACGGTAACAGAGAAATTTTTACCCTCTTTTTCTCTAACACTTCATACCTAAATAAGGTAAGCTGAATAACCAAAAATTTGTATAATACATCAAGAAATATGTACAATTTGCACTTCTACAACCTTCGCACTATTAAGTCGAAATATAAATCGGTTCACCACCAAATTATAACCCTATTAAAAATATAAAGCCAGAAGAAATAACTCTGATTAAAGATTTTCCCCTATGTTATATCGGTTACTCGTAGTATTGGATTTTTACGTTAGATTTCTTATTAAATTTATTTGGTGAATTGTATATTGAATCGCTTCGTAAATCTCTTAGTATATTTTTTAGTAGATTTTCTGTATCCTTAGATTTTCGTAGATTTCCTTAGAGCCCTAAGTTAATAAATATCAAAGATCATGTGTATCTTAATTAAAATTTGGACGAATTTGTATATTTTAACGTGCACTTGTACTTGAAATTTTTAATTATAAACTTTCACTAATAAATCGTGATTTTAATTTCACACCTGAACTTCGTGTAGTATCTTTGTTCAAATTAGTACAGTTTATGCATCAGTTATGTAGAGACTGACCATTGCCCGCTTGGTGTAATATATAAAAGCAATCCCTTCCCCGTGTTGTTATTGGCTTGATTGAGCATTACGTTGGTTGAAGCGTTGCACCTGTCTTATTGTGAAAGCCTTCAAATTTTAGTTACCTATCCTAAATTTTGTTGCAATGCTTCCCAAATTACGTAGACATCAAAACTTTACACTATAGAGTTCATTGACTATGGTACTTTGTAATGTTCAGTATCATGTTCTCGCATTATGTATAGGAAATTATTCAAATTTTTCTTTTAATTCCACATGTATACAACCTTGTTGTTCCATATTTTGTTGATCCAATACACTGGGTTTTATTCGAAAGTGTAGCAATTTCTACATTTAAAACATCACGTAGGCTAAATTTTATAATGGAATTCTTTAAGAGATGACGCAAATGAAATGCGTTTTTATTAACTTTTTACGTTCTGAAACATGCTTGTTTTGCAAGTCCTATTTGTTGTGAGCACGCATAATTATTAATGCGTCGAGTTTAAAAAAAAATTGTTTCATGTTTGTTTAAATTTAGATACCTTTAATTTGTATTTATTTAAAGTTCCGAAGGTATTTTTGTTTCTAAAATTAATCGGATTGCGTCTAGAGTTATTTTTTCTACTAAATATGGTTAAATCGTTAAAGAATGGGCTTTCTTTCATTGACTAAAGTTAGTTGTAGATTTTATACAGTGTGTTTGGTATTTGCTTTTTGTGTAATTAACAAATTGTGTACTTTTTATGACCAAATGTTTAATTTCCTTGACTTTGGTGTTGTTTACATGAAGTATACTACTTTTGTGACCCTATATACCCCTAAATAACACTATTATCATAGCAATATATATATATATATATATATATATATATATATATATATATTGCTGTGATAAGGGGTTGTTTAAGGGTGTATTTTATAGCAAAGGTCGTTTAGGAATCAGAAATTATAATAGGAAGCAGAAAACTGCATTTATTTAGGAGAAAAGTGAGTAATTGGGATAGTTTGTAAATAGTAAGCAGTCAACACCTTGTATATAGAGTATAAGTAGTTTTAAGCGACGCAAATAGACACGTCTTAGGACAAGAAGACGCATAGTTAGCATAGAAGTAAGTAGTACATGCATTAAGTAGATGAAAAATATTTAACACCCTGTAGATAGATTTTTAGTTAAATTAGGTAATGCAAATAACGATATTTTTCAGTAGAAGCACGCGTATCTATAAGTAAGCCCAATAAAGGTAATCAAACACGCATTCAAAAGAATTCCAATCAGTTATGATAATACGGAGATAAGAAATAAAGCCTAAAGAAGCATAGTGTAAGTGCGTACAAACAATTAACCATTTTGATAAGTAAAGGTGATTAAAAATTGCGTAAATAATAATCATATATGAAAATTGAAAGTCGAATTGCATCAGTTGTTTGTGTACAACATGGGAAAGCGATTATATTGCTCAAAACACCACATGTCTGATAACGAGGCAGCTGCGAGCAAACAACAATTACTTGAAGGCATAGAATGTTACATCAGAAACTACTTTAAATGCAAAGACTTGATTGGTTAAAATTAGCGACGGGCTTGTAGGCAATGCCCACTGACGGAGTAGGAGATCAATCATATATTAACAGCGACAATGAAAACAAAGTCAGTTTTCAACTTAACAAAGGTCGAGGTGCGTCACTTTGAACCTAAGTGTAACACGTAAGAATAATTTAAAAGTGAAAATTGTTTAAGTGCGACAAAGATGAAAATTACGATTGCCGATTAAACGTAAGTAGATTTTGGGGAATTTACTTAAACTATAACATAATAATAATAGGGTTCTAAGTTTGAGGAAAATGATGATCCAATTCCGAGTCCGATGGAGAATAAATAAAGTCTGAGTCCGGGGAGTATAGAAGGTATCTGAATTGATGAGAATAAATTCTGAGTCTGGTGAGAAGAAGTAATAAGTCTAAATGTGACGACAATAATTTGGGGTGCATAAGTCTAAGTTTAATAATGGTTGTCCAGAGAGTGATGACAATAATTTAAATGCAATGTTTCAAGCGTGTGGATAGACAATATTTTGAATGGGTATATAATAATTCTGAATTGGGGGAGAATAATTTTGATCCAAATAGATGGTATAATGCATGGAAAATACTAGTTGATGCGTCGATAATTTTGGTTGCGAGGAGGAAATAACGAAGAAAACAGACCAGGTTAGATTTTTAGTTTTAAGACATTATTTTTCTATTTGAATTTAAATAATGAATATTGAATTTGCTTATTTAATATAAATTAATGTGACGGAGTCAATTAAACAACAAGCTTGCATACGTATAAAGTGCGTTATATGATAAGGGGTTTTGAACGTTCCAGGCTTTTTTTTTAAAACAATAGGTTTTTTGGTGACTTTAGATTGATTGAATAGCATATAATTTTTGAGATAAATGAGATTTACAACATTAATTAATTGAAAAGTGTGTTTTAAATAATTTACAAAACCTGTACATAATATTTGTTTTCATTATATGGAATTGAATTAACTTTATTTTATAATTCAAGATACAAGCTAGTCGAGGCCATACGAATGATAAAAGTTAGTGGGAGTGTAATTTGATAATTTAAATAGAGAGGAGGAGTCAAGTAGAATACGCCATTGATATCTAGTGAAGGCGTTATTATATCAAGTTTTGTTATTGGTCGACACAAGGTCGGTTCAAGATAAAATCCTGTTAGTTCCAGTTAATTCATAGCAACAATTAATATGACCGCCCAAACGATGGCGCACGAATAATTGTGAGGAGTTCATAGCAATATATATATATATATATATATATATATATATTGCTGTGATTTTCGCCCCACGGCTTGGGCACAATATTTACTGTGATATTCGCCCCACGGCTTGTGCATGTCATATTTATGTCGTGTTAAGCTCCTGTAGAAAAATATAACCTTTGTTATTATATTAAATATTTCGCCCCACGATTGGGTCGAGCTATATTTGCTTATATTAATCCCCTACGCTTGAACCATATTTATGCTATGACTTATACCTTTATTACTCAAGCACTTGCAGAGATGTTAATTTATAATTTTCTCTTGCCTCGACTAGCTGATTCCATTAAATAAAGCACTTTTACAATACACAGTATAATGATTGAATATTTACAACCCTTTTAAATATCTTCTCCCTTTTTAAATTATATACATCTGTCAAATTTTTAGAAAATCAAGCCAGCAAAACGAGCTTTTTTATTTACCTTTAAATACCTATTGAAACGATTCAAGATGTCTATAACTTTTCATAAATTTACACAAGAAACCCCAATTTGTCGGCTCTTACACTTTAAATTTTTATTGAAATGAACAGTTTTAAAATAAATCATATCGAAAATATCTAACCTGAGGTGGTTTTGTAGATGCTCTTCATTCCTAAGAATTGAAGTTGATATCCAAATTGTTATTGGTGCGTTTATTCCACTGAAAGGTTTTTCATTTCCGCAATAGAATATTTACCATTAATTTGCTTAAACAGGCAGAATTCTCCAATTTCTCGTATCCAAAAATTGTATTTCAGATCGTAATTGATCGTTATTTAAAGTTTTAACAGGAATCGTAACGTTATTTTAATTGTAATTTAAGATTGTAATGGTAGTTAACACGCCAACTAAGATGATAATCAAGATGGTAATTCGGATGTAATTAGGAGCCCTGTTTTATTTATTATTAGAAATGGTATAATTTCACTAAATCTTATCTACTTACGTCCTTAGAAGTACGGCTCACTTGTACAATTACACACTCTTGAATTTCACTTTTAATTTAATTTACTATTCACGTAAATATTTAGCACTTTCAAGTATAGTGACTGACCAGTTTCAAAGTATAATAACTCGATATTCAATTGTCAAGATATTTATAGGATCGGCCCCCTTTTGTTAGCGATTCGTTGACTTTACGTGCTAGGCGAGATCAAGCATCTTATCTTTTGTTATTTTGGGAAGTATGTATTTTAATTGCATGAAGCGATGCTCTTGGTCACGTAATTTAATGTTATACCTCACATCTAATTCAGAAATCCCAGGAATTTTTGTTCATAAAAACACGTACTAATGTTGTTGGCCTTATTCTAATCTGAATGATGGAATAAATTTGGTGTTTGTTTATTTCCTAATAAATTGAATTTTTGAACAAATATGATTCTTTTAGATCACGTACGCTTTTAAAATAATGCATAATTTCTGCGTGCGTTTAAGGTGATATATTAACACACTTTTTGAATGTTTATCTAGCCAATTCATGCAGGTTTTTCACTAATTTATTTTCAAAGCGTTTCGTTACATTTTTAAATTCTAATCTTTGCTCGTAGCTACTCTTGGATATGTGTTCTAATCGCTTGTACTGCTATATACAGTGTGCTCTCAACTAATAATATTTATAATGACCTATTCCCTCTTATAATATCTGTAATTCTGTGCTTCTGTTACTTGGGAGTTTCCCTTGTTTATTCTACGACCCCTATGACTTAACCTACCCCTAAATTAACCCTATCTACAGCAATATATATATATATATATATATATATATATATATATATATATATATTGTTCTGTACTTATTGCTACATGTATCTTGCAGGTTCTGACATTTTAACAGAGGCTGACGATAGTGATTTGCAAAACTGTCTTCCAATTTCTAACAGAAGAAACACTTTATTATTCGGAATTGTTTTAGTAATAATGTTCCCTAGCTCTTGGTTACACTTGCTGCACACACTTAGCCAAACAATTCGAATCATAAAAAGCTTCAACGTTGAACTATATTTCTTGTAGCGAACGAAAATCATCATCCCTTATAGGTTTAGAGTTGGAAAACATTTTCCATTATATGTCGCTATAGCTTTGGGTGATTTGGAATATACAGAGTAGATATTGCAATACCCGTCAGCGTCACAGGTTTACGCTACTAATTAAGCGCTCTTGGTTAATTAAAAACATGTGTCTGGTATTGATATACAATGATGTGGGATTAGATAATCTCACCACGTATTATTATCCGTATGGAATACGCTCGGGGCTTCCAAAATAGTTAATTATCGGGGATCCTGGAGCATAAAATATAGAAGGAAGCGCCGGGAAGCGAAATAAAAATAAAGGTTAGGCTTAGGTCTGTTATTATCAATAGTTATTGGCAATTCCGTTGCTGAGCTTATACCAATATTTGAAACCCTTGTCATTTTGTGTACACGCAGAGCTCAATATGTTTATTGAAAGCGGGGTAATCCTTAATTTAATAAGGAATCCTAATAACGCATACCGTTGTGTGTTGTAATTAAGAAACCAGCTTCTGTTTGAGTTATTAACTAAACTTGAAACTTTTCAAGTGCCCACTTGCTCTTCAAGCTGCAGGATATAATTACCTATACAAGCAGTTTTGACCACTTACAGATGAGAGGAATTTATGTGATTATATTTGGGATATTTGTCCAGATTATACTTAGCAATATTGTATTAAGCAGTATATTACATTGAGTTTGGAATTGCTAGAAACGCCTTTGTTTAAGTTGAAGTCATTTGTAGTTAATATAGAGATTCTTGTGCTTATATTTAAAGACGTCTGTTCAGTATTGATCAGTACGTTGTAACGTTTTTTTCCCTTAGGCATAAAAATTGCAAATTGATTTGGTTTTAAGTCGTTTTATACGCGACATACCCTCCATTACATTTTGTTATTTTCTATCAGGTCAAAGTGATAAATTAATGCTCACTGCACAAAAAATGTTAGCTTTGCTAGTTGCATTCATGGAAAACAAAGTACATAAACATTAAACTTGAAACAGAACGCTGCATTTACAGTCAACTTAGCCGTTGCTGTTTTATAGTACAGCGATAAAACTAGATAAGCAATATCTGGCGCATGTTCGTCTGTCTCAAACTTGCGTTGCTAGAATTGTCATCTGAATCTGACAATTGTTCGTTGCTCTTAATCTACACAATATGGGAATGAAATTGGAGCCGAGCCACTGGCGACTCGCTCAAAAATATATTTGTGTTGGTGTCCGGATAAACGGACACGGCGAGTTGGAGTAGTCAACTCAAAATGGTTAATAATTTTAATCTACTTTAAATATATCTAAATTTTTCCTTTTACACGCAACAACGTTTTAAACGAAGTTTACTAAAAAGTGTAAACAAAGTTTAAACAACAACCACACTTTAATTGCCACGTTTTTATCTTTATAATGGTGTTAAATAGTGGTTTTGTATATCCACATATCTACGGCAACCTTTTAAGAGGCAATGCACTAGTTTTCGTTTTTGCGTGCTCCCTGACCATCGGCAGCCGGAAATTGCGAATGCATGCAGGTTTTGCAACTCTGATACTTTTGTGTGGTCCTTGTGTGTGTTAGTGATGCATATTTGTGTGTGTGCGTGTGCGTGTGCGTTTGCGTGTACATGCGCGTATGCGTGTACCATGAACATTATTATTTTATCGCTTGCGTTTATATTAGTCTTTGACTTCGATTCCGACCATCGGTAACCGAAAATCACAAATACATGCAGCCTTTGCGGACCTGGTACTTTTGCGTGAACCTTGTGTGTGTTTGGTATGCATATTGGTGTGTGTGCGTGTGTGTGCGCGTGTGCGCGTGCATATGCGTGTGCGTATGTTTGTACGTGTGCGTGCGCGTAAGCGTGTACCATGAGCATTGTTATTCGGTCGCTTGTGTTCATGTTAGTCTTTGTCTTCGATTTGGACTATCAGCAGCCAGAAATCAGATTCGTTGGATATGACTTGACCTCCTTTTATGCGTGCTAGATAATCATCGGCAGCCGGAAATCACAAATACATGCAGGCTTTGCGACCCTGATACTTTTGTGTGGTCCTTGTGTGTGTTTGGTATGTATATTTAAGTGTGTGCGAGTGCATGTGCGTGTGAGTGTGGGTGTGCATGCGCGTATACGTGTACTATGAGCATGGTTATTTGATCGCTTGTGTTCATATTAGTCTTTGTCTTCGATTCCGACCATCAGCAGCCGGAATCAGATTTGTTGGCAATGAATTCGTTTTCGTTTTTGTGTGCTCCGTGATCATCGGCAGCCAGAAATCGCAAATGCATGCAGGCTTTGCGACTCTGATACCTTTGTGTGGTCCTTGTGTGTGTTTGTTATGCATATTTGTGTGTGCGCGTGTGAATGTGCGTGTGCGTGTGCGTTTGCGTGTGCGTGGACGTGTGTGTGCGTGTGTATACGCGTATGCGTGTACCATGAGCATTGCTATGCGGTCGTTGTGTCCATATTTGCTTTTGCCTTCGATTCCGACTATTAGCAGCCGGAAATCAGATTCGTTGGCAATGGCTTAACCTTCGTTTTTACGTGCTCTATGACCATCGGCAGCCGGAAATCACAAATACAAGCAGTCTTTGCGACCCTGAAATTTGTGTGTAGTCATTGGGTGTGTTTGGTATGCATATTTGTGTGTGTGTACGTATGCGTGTGCGTGTGCGTGTTCGTGTGCGTGTGTATGTGCGTGTGCGTGTGCATTTGCGTGTTCGGGGCGTGTATGTGCGTGTGCTTATGCGTGTACCATTAGCATTGCTATGCGATCGCTTGTGTTCATATTAGTCTTTCCCTTCGATTCCGACTATCAGCAGCCAGAAATCAGATTCGTTGGATATGACTTGACCTTCGTTTTTACGTGTTCCATGACCATCGGCAGCCGGAAATCACAAATACAAGCAGACTTTGCGACTCTGGTACTTTTGTGTGATCCTTGTGTGTTTGGTATGCGTGTTTGTGTGTGTGTGTGTGTGCGTGCGCGTGTGTTTGTGCATGTGTGTGTGTGTTGCGTCACTTGGCTTCGTCTTTTCCCTTCTGCGCCTTATCGCTGACCGTATCCAGTTTACCACAACTTTCGGTATACCTCTAGTATAAACGACCCCGCAGATTGTAACCGTTTGCGGCTTATTGAAAGCTCTCTTTATGTCGATGAAAACTGTCAAGGTTACTTTCTTAACATAAAGCACTTTTTCCACATTATCTTCCACCGTGTGTAGGGCCGAGTTTGTCGACCTACCACGTAGGTAAGCCTGTTGATTTTGATAAAATGGGTGTTTTGTGAACACTCCCTCCGCCGATGGCGAATTTGTCCCTTATGATTTCCTGGCACTTCTCCGTAGTAAAAGGAATCCTCTAGATAGTTTTGCAATTAATTACCTTGCCCTACAAGAAAGAGGACTTTTATTCTTAATGATTTTTTTACACTTTTCGGCAGGAAAGGAAATTCTTTACATGGCTTTGCAATTAGTCAACGTTGCCCTGCAAGATGGAGAATTCCTTTCTTATGATCTCCTGATACCTTTTCGCAGTAAGAATAACTCTTCTAATTCGTTTTGCAATCATTCACCTTTGCCTTACAGGTAAGAGGATTCTCATCCTTTATGTTCTCCTTATACCTTTCGGAATGACAGAAATCCTTTAGCTTGCTTTGCCATGAAACAGCTAGAGAAGAAAAATTTATCCCTTATGATCCCCTGACACCTTTCCGCAGTAAATATCTTTGAGATAGTTTGCAGTCAATCCGATTTGCCCTACAAGAAGGAGAATTCTTATTCCTTTGATCTCCTGATACCTTTTGACAGGAAAGGAAATCCTTTAAATCCCTTTGCAATCAAACAACTTCGCCCTAAAAAAAGAAGAATTTATCTCTTATGATTTCTTGATACATTTTCGCAGTAAAAAAGTTAATTAATTATCTTTGTCTTACAAGAAAGAATACTTTTATCCCTTGTGATTTTTTGATACCTATCGGCAGGAACAAAAATCCTTTACAATCAAACAATTGTGCCGTACAAGAAAGAGAATTAATCTCTTATAATCTCCAGATACTTTTCGGCAGTAAAGTTAAATCTTGTACATGGTTTTCAATCAATCGGTTTCGCCCTACAAGCAAGAGGACTCTTATTTCTTATGATTTCCTTTGACAGGGAAGAAAGTCCTTTAGATGGTTTGGCAAACAAACAACTTCGTCTTGCAAGATAGAGATCTCCTAATAACTTTCCGCAGAAAAGAAAATCTTGAGATGGTTTTGCAATCAATCATGTTCGCCTTACAGGTACCACAACGAAAATATTTCAACTTAAGCATTTATGTTTAAACCCGTTATTTACCATTTGATTCCTGCGCTTTCTTGACGGTATTCTTTGGAAACACTTGTAAAGTGTAGTGTCATTTAAGGGGAATCCGTAACGAACCTCCCTGTTAGTCTCGTCAAACTCCGCTTTAGAGTTGAGAGTTAGTCCGGAAGTCTTCTTAAAGTTCCTCGTTACGGATTAAAATTTCATTTTTATTGGACTACGACTTTAGGAGAGGATGCGTTTGTTAACCTCAAAATCTTAATACAAACGTACTGAGAACTTTAGATTGAGATTTGTAATTATTAGAAATACTTGTATTTAACTTGAGGTTACATGCAATTAGAAGGGATATTTTTGAAATCAGTAGGTGCAGCTTTGATAAACGTAGTCGAACAGACCGTCACATATTCTACCGGAACAATACATTAGCACCACAGGACACTAAAAATAATTGGAAGTTTACAAGGCAAAGCTCTATACTATTATAAAGCTTACAATAACGAATTTCTGGATGTTATTTGCATAATTCTAGTACGTTGTTAGAATAGTCCAGAATTTTTGATTATGTATACAAATTGCCATTCCAATTTAGACATTGATGATAACACTAGTTTTTATTTTAGTTTTTATATATAAAATGGTGAAATAAATTAGTGTACGATGGTTGATTATAGTTCCTGACAGTAATTAAGAAGACAGCATTGTAGTTTTACGAAGTTAGTGATTATTTGGAAGTAAATACTCCTAAGTGCTTTAGAATTTCACTATAGCTACAAGTATGGGAAAGGTTTATGTAATTCGTTGATAATAAGAAACTATATTATTGTATAAGAGCCTCCGTTACAATACATTGGTCCTTTGCCCCTGATGGATGTGGATTCATGTAGATAATGGTAAATTAATTTATTACTACTACGATAATACTGTTTCCTTTATTTTTTTGTAATTTATTCATGCTATTCTTTTTACCCGAAAAAAAGCTCGGATTTGCGGTAGCTGATAAGGAATTAACCCCTTCATATTTGACCACAAACTTCCGTGTTTATTTCAATCTACGTCTAGTGATAGCCGTTTTGACTTTAATAACCTATACTTTTCGCGAAGGGAGTGCGTTTGGCCATCATCCTGGTAGGTCTGATCTACCGAGTTCATCAACACCTACCAATTAAAATTCGTCACTGACCTAGTTCTGATATCCTAAAGACATTACCTCGGAGCATCAAGTTGTTCATTTTTGTTTTTCGATCTGATTTTCTCCTTCTTTAATTTATTTTTTTTCAACAACTTTCTGGTATAGTCTCTTGTATTTCAATCATAAATCCTAATATGTGTTCTACTTTCTGGTAGTCATATATGAAAAAGAAACGTTACTCAAGCACTTTGTAGAACTTTGTAAATTCGAGTTAGGGTGCGTCTGTTCTTAAAGATACCAAATGACTGCATCAGGTTCAAGATTGTTCATTTTCATTGAATTAGTAGCAGGTTGAAAATCACAATGCTAAAAAGGATTCATATTATAAACAAACAAAACTTCAATAATCAAGTGTAGCGCTAGTGAGTTATTTAAGCAAACATTTAGGTACTAGATATGGGTTTAGACGTTTCATTTTGTTAAATGAGCTTTTAGAACGGACAAGAGTCCGTAATATTTATAGAAGTTATAGTAGTTTACTTTAATTACGTGGCTATTCCAATATGATATTAAATTAGAATAAAAAATTAAAATAGTTAAGCACCACGTATATTTTTATACAACCAATAATAAAGATCAGGCCTTTACACTATTTGTATTAAACTAGAGAAATACAGATAGATTTGAGTAAATAACCGTTATAAAAAAGCTTATTTGTATACATTCAAACGAATTTAAAGGAACCGCCACCATAGTAGAGTACCTAAATAGTCATAATCTCTAGAACTTGCACTATAAAAGCTTTCAAAAGTGTGGAACAAATGACCGATCACACAAAAAGGCAACATTGACCTCGACCTTTGGACATTAGATTTTGATTTTTCAATGCTCCACCCGAAGGTACTACATTGGCCAGGAAGAGGGTTTTTTTACTTGGAAAATTTGGAATTTTGCCAAACCCTTGCTGTTTCAAGCGAGGTAGGGATCTTTAACGTACATAACAACACCCACACACGGGACCTCCATTTTACCTCTCATCCGAACGAGGGTGTATTTTTGTGAAAAATGCTCGCCTAATATTTTTCAAGCGGACCGTGGCGAGATTTGAACCCGGGACCTTGGGCATAGTACTCACACACATACCAACTACGCCACGTAGCTGCTTCGACCTTAGGACAGCAGTTAGACCCCTCCTTGCCCGTGCGAACAAATTATAAGATGCAATGGCCTTAAACGAAAAGAGGGAAATTCTATCTTACATCTATAGTTATAGAGTTTTGTAGTTATTAGAAACGCTTCTGTTTAATTTGAGGTCATGTAGTCAGTAGAGGTATATTTAAATTCAGTATTTACAACTTTGATAAATATACTGCCACAGTGGGTTACATAGTCTACCAGAACTATGCATTCGGCACTACAGGGCGTCAAGGATAATTGATTTTAGATGTTATTTGCATAGTTCTGGTATATTTTTAGAATAGACCGGAATTATTGATTGTGTATATAAATTGCCGTTCACAAGCATTATAGTGAGTTTTAGTCCAAGCTTTTATTATAATGCTAGTTTTTATTAGAGTATTGAACTACTTAGTCGTGATGTGAAGTAAATTAGATTGACACAGCCTTAGAATGAATAGCTCTATGTGATTAAATCATTGTAGTGATCTATATATATTAGCACTTAGTTCTTCGATTGCAATCGATCCTAATAAAGATTCCTGTTAATTACGATCTTAAATACAATTTTGGATAAGAGACTCTGGAGAATGCTACCTGTTTAAGCAATGGTAAATATCCTATTACAAAAATGAAAAACCTTTCATTGGAATAATCTCACCAACAACGATTTGGATACTAATTTGGCTGGATGTCGACTTTAATTCTGAGGAATGCAGAACACCTACTGAACCACTTCAGGTTAGATATTTTGATTTAATTTATTTCTAAAAATGTTTTTATCTCGATAATAATTAAGAGCCAACAAATTGGGGTTTCTTGTATAAATTTGTGAAAAGTAATAGACATCTTGAAACGTTTCAACAGGTCTCTAAATGTAGTAAAAAGCTCGTTTTGCTGGCTTGATTTTTTAACAATCTGACAGATGTATATAATTTAAAAGGGGAAAAGATATTTAAAAAGGTTGTAAATATTTAATCACTATACTGTGTATTGTAGAAGTGCTTTATTTAATTGAATCAGCTAGTCCAGGCAAAGAAAAAAGTGCTTGTTAACCCTAAATAAAATGACACAGCATTTATATGTACGCCCAAGCCGTGGGGCAAATGTCATAGCATTTATATGACAATCCCAACTGTGGAGCACAATTAACACAACATTTATATGGTCTGCCCAAGTCGTGGGGATAAAAATATTAATATAACAACAAGGGGCTAACAGGGGTTAACACAGTATATATATATATATATATATATATATATATATATATAGCTGTGAATTACCGTAGAGAAACCTTTTTTATTCTCGCCACACGAATACCATAAAATTGCTGTGGATTTCCCTAAAGATCATTCGAGCCCCAGCGTTGGGCCGTAAAATAAAATTGCAGTGAAAATTCCTGGAATCGCTCCTGCAAAAGTTACATAAATGCTTTTCCTGAAAATAAAAAATATACCAATTTCTCTGGAACGCCTCCTTCCATTTTTGCGTACCACAGCTAGCTCTAAAATCTGCTTCTTTAGCGATACTTACCATCCTAAGTTTACTCTCTTTCACTGATACTACCAAATAAAACTAGAACTCAAATAATGCAACGAAACATACAACTTTTTATTCATACAAATCTAAATTCTACGTCACCAGTTCAATATTTACAAATTTGGATATACATCTTCATAAAATATTACAAACACAACCATTAAAATTTTTTAAATTTTATAACTTTAATTTATCTCAACAGTTTTTGTTTTATATAAGTAGATGGGCCTATCTTGAAACCCTAAATTGAAATTTACTCTGATCCATCGTGAGCTCAGTATAAACCCTGTTACTCAAAATGCATAAATAAATCGCGTGTTTGTATTTAGCAACCCTAAAGACCCGTTTCCTCTTTACATTAAATTTTTATGTCATTTATTTACACCTTTAAATAATACATACAAATTGTCCTTTTCATATACCCTTCAAATTAGCTTTTATGTTCATAAAATACACACCCAATGTGTCAAATTACTCTATAATAACACAAAATGTTCAAGCATAAACAATAGAAATTAATTTCGTTACCCTGAGTAAGCTTTTTTCATCGTCCCCTCTAAAGATGTTGTCGTTGCTTTCATACACATCTCTGCTATATGTAGATCCACCTCATTTCCAATCGCTATCCCAGTCTCTGCAAACGCCTTCAATGTTTCTACCCATATAATTGTCCAAACCAAGTTGATCACCTTCCGCATCTACCAAACACCCAGCACCCTCGTTCCAAAAATTTCTCAGCACGCTTACCTGAGTAACATTGCTCGTTGATTTTTGTCTGTAGCTACAGCACCGTTTACAAAATAGCACCCATTCGTGCTTTTCGCACTTTTAATTAACTTTCGACGGACTGCACTAACACCGTTTTATAAAATTTTACACTTGGATGTTACTGTAAAACCTAAGCGAAGTCAAAGAGATAAGCAAAGTAGGAGAGCCCAACTATGTCTTCTCGTGTATTTATAATAGTCAATACACACCTACTCCACCCTATTTCAATCAAAAAGCTCCCCTACCGTAACCGATTCTGAAAACTTTATATCCAACAAACTTTGTAAAACTTAGAATCCTCACTCCATCGTCGCTTTAGTTCGAATACACTGGTTAACAAAATACAAACGTCGCGCTTTTCTTGAAATTTTCTCTCATCCCCTAGCACTCAGCCAATCACAAATATTTCTCCTATTTTTAGATCTAGCCTTCAACTGTCTTACCTTTGTCTAACTCATATTTGTTGTCTCTTTTACAATCCCACTCTAGCAACATAAAATCGATATTGTGGTTGACCTCTAAATTTTGTCGCGTACTTTAAACGAGTGTTTTATCCAACGTCTCTATTTGTTTTCCTCGTCTCGCCTATGCTATCGATATCCCGTCTCAATTTGCTTTCAAACCACCTGGTGTTTCCGTAGCCTTCGCATCGTCCGTTAACTAAATTTCTACAGAATTATATTACAACGTACACTCAGGTATCTTAAACTTTTTTATTTATCTGTCAGTCTTTTATCTGAACCAACTGTCCGTTTGAAATCGTACTTTCCATGTTGTTCAACTTATAGAATTTCTTAGGATTTGTATTTAACCAACGCTTTGTTTAGTTAAATGGAAAATATGGGTTTACATTATTGATTTTATATACCCAAAAGCTCTCTTTATTATTTGATGTGCTTGATTTACAATTTTTAAAATATTAAAGCTAATTCTATTCGTATCCTCCTTGAGTTTTCACGTACTCCAAAACTTCTACACTTATGCAAATTTAACAATCCGATTTATTACTACAAATGTATGCTATTATCCGTCCGTTTTAATGTAAAAACTAATTAATTTGGCGCGTAAATAAATCATTCCTATTTTCTATATACACGGTCGTTACAAACTTATTTTCTTGACTTATCTATGCCTCTTAACCTATAACTTACACTATAATATATATATATATATATATATATATATATATATATATACCGTCGAATCGTAATGAGAGGTCACACAAAAACAGTTACTCGGTCTCGCTTCTCGAGCGGTTATAATTCAGTTCGACGGCGACGTGAACCACACCTGTATGCGTACGACTAGTGATCTCAATGTTCCAGGTTTTTTTTCAACACGGACCGCTTAATAATATCAGGCAAGCACTTATTACAAGAATCGGCCCTCGTTCGTATGCGAGGTAAATTGTAGGTCTCGTGTGAGTGTTGTCACGCACGTTAAAGACCCTTACTTTGGTTGAAATAGCAATTCAACAAAATTTTAATTTTCTTGTTAAAAAGTTCATTTCCTGACTAATGTAGAACCTTTGAGTAGAGCAATGGAAAATCAAGTATAGGGGTTAAAATTCAATCGACCAACAACTAACGGCGAGCGATGACAAGTTTTAAGTAATTTGAAGTACGTAGTTCTATTGATTTGTCTATGCTAGTGCAAAAACTGCCGAACGCAAATATTAACGCGGATTTCTATAAATTACTTTTACTTAGTGAAAGTGTTCCGCTGGGGAAGCTTTTGTCAACATCAGTTGGATGTAAAAGATTACCTGACTGGCACCCCATTGTTGTCTTGTACAAGATCGCTAGAGCCTTAAGAGGAAAAGTGTAAGTCATTGAACTTTTGCACCTGCAACATATTATTAAATGTTATTTAATATTTAAATGCATACAACTATTGCTCTTACTAGGAGATTTTTTATTTAGGTGCACGCTTGAATAAAAGCGATTTATAACCGGGAATAAAAGTACAATTGTAATTACAGAAACTGATAAACACATTTTTAGCTTAATTGGATACCTTACTTAATAAATTTACCCATTTACACATATTTTGGCCAAATAGGGATAATTAATTTTATCAATTTGATTTGTTATAATGAAATTTACATATTAATATACTTTAGAAGGGCAGTTTGGAGTATTTTATTTGTGTAAATAATAAGTTGCTGCAGGAAAAAGACAAGTGTACACGAGGTTTTACCAACTTGGTTTGCAGGAATTTAAAACTATTTTAGCATCACCTTGGAGATCACTCATTGTTTAGTGAGGTACGATCAGCGTACAGTGAATTGGCGGCCTGCATTTGTAATTAGACAAACTGTTCAAATACTTTTTAAGTTATACAAATGAGAAAGTGGTAACGTTTGCTTACTTCTTAAAAAATATTGCATTTCTTTTCGTAAAATCCTTCCCCTGCCACTAGAAGCTTGTTGGAGCTTTTTTGGTTACGTCTCCGAGGCAGTGTAACTTTCAAACGGTCAATTGCGTCAATTTAATACATAACACGTAATTTAAAGTTAATTTTACGTTTATACAAACATAAATTTTGCAGCATTGCACAATTGGTAAAATACAAAGGAAGAATAAACTGAGGGGCTTGTTTGTGTTTACCTTGCACATGAAGATACCCGTAAAAATGCCCACCTCACTGCAGGGGACAAAATAACATTTCCGCTTGCGATAAACATCTAATTCTCCTAATTAGCAAACAACCAATAGGTTACCGTTGACAACCATCCGTACAATTCCCAAAAGTAGATTACGTAAAAGTTCTGAGAATGCCGCTTAATTTAAACTTAAAGTTATAATAAATATACTTACTAAAATTGAACACTAAAAAAGATTTCGATTCGTGCCATTTTGACATATCCCTTAAAATTCATGTACATAATAGGCAAATAATTTGTAATTCAATTTTGCGGCAACTTCATTACATGACACCTTTACTGGTGTACTGAGCATGTCCCAAGGCACCCAAGAATTACTAAAAACCTGGTAGTTGCTGCATGTAGCATAATACTTTTAAATCATTATTATGAAATTTTTTATAACACCGAGACCCACGCTTAAGTACTTAGGCCTGGATAATATACAAAAGTAGATGATAAATAGAAGTTCTCGAATCTTTCGGGTCCCAGGCACGTGGTTGTAATTAATTAGTCACGCAACAGCTTTACGTAATACGAAACATGTGGCCCCTATATTGATTACAACGATACAAGAATTAATATTCAAGTCACGTGCTAGTTTCTATACAGACTGCATGGATAGCGGGACCCAGAAGGCTAAATACATGTAAATCTCAGGTTTATACTGGACAGAGTATATGAAAAAGCAGAAAATAACTATATGACATGTGTAACGCATATTTTTAAAACAAAAGTTTTCTGTTATATCCACATTTCAAGCTTGTACAGAGGCATGCTAATAATCGTTTCAATTGAAAACTTTAAATGAGAATCTTTTCTATGAGCTTATAAATTGTAGAATTTGATTAATATTTGAAAACATTACTTTTGGTCTAAACCTTACTTAAACGGCTGAAGGTTTTGGGTTTGTATTCTAAACCTCGGAAATTTTTGGTGTGAAAGGCACTATTCTCTTAGTTCCACTAGAATACAACATATATTTATATAAACCATTTTGAATGTAAACGCGGACTTTTCGTGTCTATTTGGCTGTTTCTACGTGTATTTTTTACACATTTTGATCGTCTATTGTTATATTTTAAATGTCAATTTGACTGTTATATAAACGAGTACAAATTACCCTTCGTAACACAATCTTTAACATAAGGTTGTAGCGACTTGCATTACCCTAGCTATAAATAAATAGGTAAGAAAAATTTAGTGAATTTTAATGGATAAACTAAATATGGACACACATTGTATGATCGGATTCACGGATAATTAATTTTAATTAAGCTTGGTGTTATAAGTTTTGTTTTCTTTAAATATATTGTAGGACGATAACTTCATATAGAACAGCAAATGTTTATTATTACTTTAAATATTGCATTTCAACATAAACATCCACTATAGTCAGATATCGTCCGTCCCAGTTACCAAGGACATGAAAATAATACGATATTGCAATAACGATAGGAATTACATGCATTGTTTACATGTCAGAAGCCACTATTCATTGTAGATTAAAATAGTTACATTGTCGTACCGGATGCTGACCACAATTATTACTCCAAATTTTCTCGTTTTTAGTATTATATTACATGACATTTATTATCCAAATTTCTAGAAATATCGTTAGTAACAAACATTGCAAACAGTTAAATACCAAGTTCTTTGCTCAATCATTTTATTGTCTATTACAAATAATGTAAAATCAATACGTATACATTTCTTAATATTTTAAAATGACAATATTGCGCTTAAATTTAACCAACGTTCGTTCTGTCGCAAAACCATGGTTCAGCAAAATAATCACTTTCACATTAATCGTTTTCCTACTATCTAAATGTACACCATTGACATTTAACGATTCGGATATTGTGTGGTACACGTTGGAGTGTATAAAAAATCGGGACAGCTCCAGGACGTTTCCCAAAGCGTAAAGCTTAGCAAATGGACTGTAATTGTATTGGAGGTAAGGCGCGAAAAACAGTAACATAGTTCAATCCGTAATTAATGCTTTGCTTAATGTTGTTCACCAATTTACTCCCGCGAAGATAGGTGTTGTTTACCGGTCAACGCAACCTGGTCAGGCAGTACCAACCATGCACTCGCGGTTATAGTTATTAGGTGTTGAGTCGGTGAAACGATACGAGAGACTTTTGTTGGTGAAGCGAAAAAGGTTTACCGCTCCGCCATATGTGTAGCACAACAATAATATACGATAAGGCCATCTATATTGTCAATCGCTGACCTCCAACTGTATGAAGTTTTAACACATATACATTTTTAAGAAATTACATAAAAGCTTATAATATTACTCACAGCTTAGTTCCAAGATTTTCAACAAGCATTAGTTCTTTTTATTTTCTCGTCCTGCAAACAACCCCCTCCACCCAACTACATACTAAATTGCAAATTAATGAAGGAATGAACTACCCTAGTCATAATCCCTTAAACCCTTGGTTAAAACAACTTTATACACAACCACTCACCCTCTCTACTGCGATGAATCTATCCTGCACCTGTAAACGTATTTTACTTTCATGTCGCTTCTTTCATATTTTCTCTGGGGAAATTCAATCAAGTTTTACTTCTTGAAACTGTTTTTTCTTCATTTTTATCTCTCTGCTCTACACACTTTCTACAGCTCGAATTTATTACTGTACTACATGTTCTAATAATTACAGATCTGGTCTTATTGCCGGTTTGCGAATAATTAGTTCGTTTTGCTGTAAGCTGTAATTATTGTCATATAATTCCTTCTCTTTCTTATGTTCTGTCAGGGATTTTTGTCATGGTATTTTTCTTATTGGGTTAATGGAATGAATTCCAGAAAAGTATTTGTGGTATCGTGTATTTTGTTTAGGTTAACGTTCCGTAGTTTATTTTTATCAGATAAAAAATGAATACAGTGTATTGTATTAAAATGATTAGGTCATATCTGTGGGCTCATGAAACCTCTAAATCTGAGATGTTTTTAAATGAAGTGGTACACGATTTAACAGAATTTAGTCCCAACCAAACTCAATTCGGGATATCCCGTAAAGAGCCAATTGTGGAGTTGTTAGGACTGGCTAAACCCCCAACTTTTGAAAAATAAGTAATCATTAGATTAGCATATCAGCGGTTGGTTTCCAAGGCAGAGTTGCGCAAATTTAAGCACGATATTAAGCATGAGTCTACTGTTTTTCGCCAGAATGATTTACTCTGGGTGAAAACTCATTCACGATCTTCTTATGAAGATGCCAAAATAAAGAAACTATTTTTATTATATGCTGGACCATATTCGGTTGTTCGGAGTGTAGGTCCGAATACCTATGAACTCAGAAACCCCGAGAACGGCGATATCATAGGAGACATAACGTCATCAATTTAAAAAATAAGTATTTTCACCCTTGTAAAATCTAACAGAGGCAATGTCCTTTCTCACTACTTTTAGTTTAAAAAATTTTTCAAAACATTATTCGTTTTAGTTATTAATTTATATTGCATAAGTTTTTCTAATTTTTTAAAGGAGCGTAATGTAGCGCGCCCATTCTGTTGTTTACATGTATTGTTTTTTAAAATGTGTTGCTGTAAGAATATCGTATTTCCGTTAGATTAAGTAGAACGTCGGCTAGTAGTTATTTGCATGTAAATTATATTGTTTGCTGCCTTCCTTAGAGAAGGGTATGTTTTCACCAAGGTTGTCGGATAGAAGGGGAGTCAGTCGGGTGCTGGCTACGCAACCGGTAGTATATCGGCCCTTAGTACGGGCATTCTACGTGTGTAGTTAGAAAGTAATTTATGTTCCAATTGTTGATTTGTAATATAATTAAATTAGTAAAGTAATGTAAATGTGCGGGCGAGATTATACTAATTTTTAGTTACGCCATAATTTTAACCGTGTAGTAATTGTGTCTGCTGTGTGTAGTACCTATACGCATCGTCATGCTTTAAGATTGGGGTTCGAGGAATTTCAGTGCTGTAAGTTAAGTTGTAATCTGCCCAGCGTGGATTCTAGCGCTTTGAAGAGACTCTGTAAGTATTTTACATTGTTTAATTGCCGTTTATTTTGCGCCTTGCTGTTTAATCGACGCCCTGCAATTAATTAATAGCACGTTATGTATACTGATATGTGAACATTTAATTTATTCATTTTATAAATACAGTAATTTTTGAATGTGTGACCGTTATTTCGAATTTACTCTCTACCCATTACCTTTAACGAGACAATAGAGAAACGTTGCATTATTGGCGCCCAACGTGGCGCGAGAGTAAGATAGCGGTTACTCAGCTACAGGTAGAACTTCTGCGTTATTAGTGGTAAACATTTAAAATAGGAGTGCGAAGGCCAAACACGCAGAAAACTAAGTTTTGTAGTACGTAACAGGACTTGATTATATTGTCATGTTTAAAATATTTGAGCCGATGTCAGCTGCAACTGTAAACGAATAAAGCTGTCAGATCGAATTGAACCCGAGATTATTAACATCAATTTTTAGAACCTGTTACGATTGATGTATTTTCGAGAACTTGTTAGCAATTGTAGGGACCCAAAGAAGTATTAAGAAAGGTTTATGTAAATGCAGATAAATACTAAATTATTGTAAGATTTTATTTCCCTTAGCAAGTAGTAATATACAAAGTGTTAGTTATACTAGTAAAATGAGTTCTAACAATAAAATTAAACTTTCAGAAAAAAAATTAGACTCTAATCCTAGGCTAGATGAGTTAGAGGAAATTTTAAGTCGATTAGCTGCGAGTGTAGCGGTGATGGTTGAAAGTTTGGGAAAGGTAGTGCCCGAAAAAGTTTACCTATCAATAAAGCTGAAATTTTGCATGATAAAGGCAAGCTAGGTGAAGCAAATGTAATATCAGAAAGAGGTTATGGTTGTCTATGGAAGGATTGGGGGGGGAGTGTAAATTTTACCCCGGTGGTAACTCATTCCGTTGAATTTATAAGAACGTTAAATCGATTGTTAGAGGATGCAGGAGTTCCAAAGGGAAAAAGAGTGCGAATTGCTATAGATTCTTTACGCGGATTAGCTTTAGATTGGGCTTTGGTGAAAGAAAATGATGGGTATCATTTGAACGTTTTCGAGACTCTTTTATGAACAGGTACTGGAATAGTGAACATGAAAGAAATGTTTTTAATAAAATTGTATACGGGACTTACGAGCGGGGCAGTAGAGCCAACTATTTTTTAAAAATGTTTCGTGAAGCAACATATTTGTCTCATGAGATACCGCAAGAAGAAGTAATTAAGCATCTTGTTCATCATTATGATCCGGAAACCCGTAGGGGCATTTTTAAAAATGGTATTTATAATTTTGAAAAAATTGAGAAGTTTTTAAGACAGATCGATAAAACTTACACGGACCAATCAAGGAATTATCGTAATAACAGGGGTAGAAACAATGGGGAAAGACGAAAGACTAATTAGAGAAATTATAATTTAGAATCAAATAATTGTGGTCGAGAAATAAATAGGGAACGTAGGGACAAAGTACATGAGCGTAGAGATTTCGAAAGGAACAGAAATGCAGATCAGGAACAGAATAGGGAAAGAAGATGTGAGAGATACGACCGCAGGGAAAGCAATGGTAATGTTGGACAGAATATGGAACAAAGCCATTGGGGAAACTGGGAAGGCTACTTTGAAAGTAGGAATTATAGCCTAGGTGTAGATGCTAGCAGAGAAGGTAATAGAGGGGACCGGAATAAAGGTTGTAATTGCAGGAATGTTAATATAAGTAGCAATAGAAATTAATTAGATCGGGAGAATAGTGTTAGAGGAAGTGACAATCGTGGCGCGTCTGGTATCAATTTAATCGAGAATGTTACTCGCTTTAATAACGATCTTGAGGAGGACCTATTAAGTGAACCCGAAGAGGTAGAAAGGAAGTCAGTTCAGTGGTCTTTGTTAGAGGTTGTTATAGAAGGGTGTAAAATTAATGCGTTAGTTGATTCAGGAAGTCAATACAATTGTATTTCAGAAAGATGTTTGGAATTATTAAAACCAAAGGTAAACAAATTGCCTATATTTCCAGTTACGGGATTAAGTGTTAGGGGGGCTATTGCTGCGAAGGCCAAACGGATTAAACAGCAAGTTTTATTAGTAATAAATCTGTAAAATTGTAGAATGGAATGTGTCTTTATTGTTGTACCAGCTTTGGTGCATGAGCTTATTTCTGGATGCGAATGGTTATCTACGATCGATGCAAAGCTTGATTTTAAAAATTTATCGATGACAATAAATAAAGAGAAGAAGTGGTATGCATTTTCTTTTCTTTCGCTACCCAGGTCTGAAATTACAATAAATACCATAGTGCAGGAATCACAAACTGAAGGTAGCGCGGAAGCAGGGAAACCTGAGAAAACAAAAAAAAATCCGGTATTCATTTACTGATCGAGTTTGTATATCTAAAGCAGCCTCTACCTTTACGGCGCAGGAAAAGGAAATTCTGGCAGATTTGTTGCATAAACACGGTCAAATTTTTCTGACCAACCCGGACGAATGAAACATTATTCACATGTCATTGAATTGAGAAACGAGTCTCCTTATTGTTTGAAATCATATCCGATCACTCACGTATATCGTAATGAAGCTAGGGAACAAATTAATCAGATGCTTGTGTGGGGAGTTATCGAGCTGGCTCAGACTAAATGTATTAATCCTTTGGTCGTGGTGAAAAAAAGGTCAATACTACACGCGTATGTTTGGATGCGAGACAATTAAACTCTAGGATGGTTCAAGATCGAACCATTCCACCAAATCCAAACGATCTTCTTTTTGAGTTTAAAAAAATGCAATACATAAGCAGCCTGGACTTAACAGCATCTTACTGGCAAGTAGAAATTCGGCGGGATTGTCGGAAATATACCGGATTTCAATTTGAGGTTTTGACGTATCAATTCCAAGTACTTCCTTTTTGCTTAAGTACTTCTGTGGGAAGATTTATTCGTGCCTTGAATATAGTATTAGGTATGGAGGTGTCGTCTTTGCAATTCCATATGTCGACAATATACTAATAATTTCTGTCACGGTTAGAGAACATTTGGTACACTTGAATACAATATTTACAAAATTATCAAACGCGGGTGTAACGGTTAAATTAAAAAAATGTGCTTTTACACGTGAAAGTGTGCCATTTTTAGGACACATATTAAGCCCAAATAGTATTAAAATGAACTCCGAAAGAATTCGGGCTGTAAGAGAGTTTCCTACCTCAAGAAATATTCGTCATTTACGTAGTTTTCTCGGAATGTCCAATTTTAACCGTAGGTTTGTGGAAAATCATTCCGACCTAACTGTGTCGCTATTAAAATTACTAAAGAAGGGGCGAAAGTTGGACATGGTCAGCAATAGAACAAGAAGCTTACGAATTAATAAAGGAAGCATATTTAACACTTGGTTTTTGTCGCACCCGGATGTGAATAAACGTTTTTTTGTTCAGTGCGATAGTTCTGGTTATGGATTAGGAGCGTGCCTGTTCCAAATTGATGAAAATTCTCAATAGAGACAAATAATTTTTTACTCTAGTAGAACCTTGAAAGGGGGTGAATTATCCTATACGACTGAGAAGGAAGCATTAGCTGTCCTTTTTGCATTGCGCCAGTGGCGTATTTTTATATTAGGGAATCCCCTAACAGTTATCACCGACCACAAAGCACTATTATTTTTGTTAAAATACGATCTTTTAAATTCGAGACTGACACGCTGGGCTATATTTCTCCAGGAATATAATTTTGAGGTAGTTTATTGTGTGGAAAAGAAAGGAAAGAAGAGCCCGAGGAGATAGCTGTTAGTATTATAGTGAAAAATAAAGCTTTCCAGGAAACAATGTCAAATTTTAGAAATATTTGCAAAGCGCAAGTGCAGGATAAATTCTGTTTTGAAATAAAGCAGGCATTGAAGAGTGATAATACTTCTCGACGAGTGTCTGATTGGTATGTCTTTCACGACGGCATTCTGTTTAGGCGTACAAGGGTTGGTGAAGCGAGCATGCGTGTATGTGTGTCACATAATTTTATTATTCAATTGATATTGCAAGAACATGAACAACATGGGCATTTTGGCCCAGATAAAGTGTTTTTAAATTTGTATAAATTTTTCTATTGACCCAAAATGCGAAAACGTGTTCGACAGGTGGTCGCGGGGTGTGAATTGTGTCAGAAAAGTAAGATCTCTGCCAGGAGTCATGGAGAAATGTATAGTGTTTTGGTAAACGCTCCAAGTAAGCTGGTGTGATTAGACTTAATTAGTCCTCTTCCACGAGGTAGAGGAGGGGCCACTTATCTGTTGGTAATAATTGATGCTTTCTCAAAGTATGTTAGGCTATACTTTTTAAAGCGAGCGACGACTAAAGCCATTTTCAACAAGCTAAAGGATGATTATTTTACAAAGGTCGGTAAACCGGACGCTATCCTGACCGACAACAGTACACGGTTTTTGAAAAATTGAAAAAAGTTATTGAGTGGTGAGGGTGTAAAGGTAGTTCATACTACGTACTATTACCCTTAGTGTAACCAAACCAAACGAGTTAATCGCGAGATAGGTCGCCTTTTAAGGATGTTGTGTTTTGATAAGCACTCATAGTGGGCTCATAAAGCCTCTAAATGTGAGTTGTTTTTAAATGAAGTGGTACACGATTCAACAGGATTTAGTTCCAACCAAATTCAATTCGGGATATCCCGTAAAGAGCCAATTGTGGAGTTGTTAGGAATGGCTAAATCCCCAACTTTGGAAAAAGAAGTAATCATTAGATTAGCATATAAGCGGTTTGTTTCCAAGGCAGAGTTGCACAAATTTAAGCACGATATTAAGCATGAGTCTACTGTTTTTCGCCAGGATGATTTACTCTGGGTGAAAACTCATTCCCAATCTTCTTATGAAGATGCCAAAATAAAAAAACTATTTTTATATTATGCTGGACCATATTCGGTTGTTCGGAGCGTATGTCCGAATGCCTATGAACTCAGGAACCCCGAGGACGGCGATATTATAAGGAGACATAACGTCATCAATTTAAAAAAAAAGTATTTTCACCCTTGTCGTAAAATCTAACAGAGGCAATGTCCTTTCTCCCTACTTTTAGTTTAAAAAATTTCTCAAAACATCATTCGTTTTAGTTATTAATTTATATTGCATAAGTTTTTCTAATTTTTTAAAGGGGGTAATGTAGCGCGCCCATTCTGTTGTTTACATGTATTATTTCTTTAAAATGTATTGCTGTAAGAATCGTATTTCCGTTAAGTTAAGTAGAACGTCGGCTAGTAATTATTTGCACGTAAATTATATTGTTTGCTGCTTTCCTTAGAGAAGGGTATGTTTTCATCAAGGTTGTCGGATAGAAGGGGAGTCAGTCGGGTGCTGGCTACGCAACCGGTAGTAGATCGGCCCTTAGTACGAGCATTCTACGTGTGTAGTTAGAAAGTGATTTATGTTCCAATTGTTGATTTGTAATATAATTAAATTAGTAAAGTAATGTAAATGTGCGGGCGAGATTATACTAATTTTTAGTTACGCCATAATTCTAACCGTGTAATAATTGTGTCTGCTGTGCGTAGTACCTATGCGCATCGTCATATTTTAAGATTGGGGTTCGAGGAATTTCATTGCTGTAAGTTAAGCTGTAATCTGCCCAGCGTGGATTCTAGCGCTTTGAAAAGACTCTGTAAGTATTTTACATTGTTTAATTGCCGTTTATTTTGCGCCTTGCTGTTTAATCGACGCCCTGCAATTAGTTAATTAATAGCACGTTATGTATACTGATATGTGAACATTTAATTTATCCATTTTATGAATACAGTAATTTTTGAATGTGTGACCGTTATTTCGAATTTACTCTCTACTCATTACCTTTAACGAGACAATAGAGAAACGTTGCATTATTGGCGCCCAACGTGGCGCGAGAGTAAGATAGCGGTTACTCAGCTACAGGTAGAACTTCTGCGTTATTAGTGGTAAACATTTAAAATAGGAGTGCGAAGGCCAAACACGCAGAAAACAAAGTTTTGTAGTACGTAACAGCACTTGATTATATTGTCATGTTCAAAATATTTAAGGCGATGTCAGCTGCAACTGTAAACGAATAAAGCTGTCAGATAGAATTGAACCCGAGATTATTAACATCAATTTTTAGAACCTGTTACGATTGATGTATTTTCGAGAACTTGTTAGCAATTGTAGGGACCCAAAGAAGTATTAAGAAAGGTTTATGAAAATGCAGATAAATACTAAATTATTGTCAGATTTTATTTCCCTTTGCAAGTAGTAATATACAAAATGTTAGTTATACTAGTAAAATGAGTTCTAACAAAAAAATTAAACTTTCAGAAAAAAAATTAGACTCTAATCCTAGGCTAGATGAGTTAGAGGAAATTTTAAGTCGATTAGCGGCGAGTGTAGCGGTGATGGTTGAAAGTGTGGGAAAGGTAGTGCCCGAAAAAGCTTTACCTATCAATAAATTTGAAATTTTGGATGATAAAGGCAAGCTAGGTGAAGCAAATGTAATATCAGAAGAAGGTTATGTCTTTATATGGAAGGATTTGGGAGAGAGGAGTGTAAATTATATCCCGGGTGTAATTCATCCCGTTGAATTTATAAGAACATTAAATCGATTGTTAGAGGATGCAGGAGTTAAAAAGGGAGAAAGTGTGTGAATTGCTATAGATTCTTTACGCGGATCAGCTTTAGATTGGGCTTTGGTGAAAGAAAATGATGGGTATCATTTGAACGTTTTCGAGAATCTTTTATGAACAGGTACTGGAATAGTGAACATGAAAGAAATGTTTTTAATAAAATTGTATACGGGACTTACGAGCGGGTCAGTAGAGCCAACTATTTTTTAAAAATGGTTTGTGAAACAACTTATTTGTCTCATGAGATACTGCAAGAACTAATTAGGCACCTTGTTCATCATTATGATCCGGAATGGTATTTCTAATTTTGAAGAAATTGAGGAGTTTTTAAGACAGATCGATGAAACCTACACGGAGCAATTAAGGAATTGTCGTACTAACAGGTGTAGAAACAATGGGGAAAGACGAAAGACTAATTAGAGAAATTATAATTTAGAATCAAATAATTGTGGTCGAGAAATAAATAGGGAACGTAGGGACAAAGTACATGAGCGTAGAGATTACGAAAGGAACAGAAATGCAGATCAGGAACAGAATAGGGAAAGAAGATGTGAGAGATACGACCGCAGGGAAAGCAATGGTAATGTTGGACAGAATATGGAACAAAGCCATTGGGGAAACTGGGAAGGCTACTTTGAAAGTAGGAATTATAGCCTAGGTGTAGATGCTAGCAGAGAAGGTAATAGAGGGGACCGGAATAAAGGTTGTAATTGCAGGAATGTTAATATAAGTAGCAATAGAAATTAATTAGATCGGGAGAGTAGACCATTTTCAAGGATCCCACCGCCACATTTCCTCCAGAATCCCACATTTCCTCACACATCTGGACCAAAAAGTTTTCTTCGACTAACCATTTTTCATCTTTCGAGATAAACCTATCTTAAATTTTTCATCTTTCGAGATAAATGAGCATCCACATTTCCACACACGAGATAAACCTATTTTTAAGATTTTTTTTACCGCTAACATTCTGGACCAAATAGTTTTCTTCGACTAGCCATTTTTTTATCTTTCGAGATAAACCTATCTTGTTTGGTATCAATTAATATTAGAATTTTCTCAGCTACCCGAATTTCTAGGAATTTTTTAGATTGCGCCATCCCCCAGGGAGCTACCCCAATTTTAAGATTTCTTACCAAGACCGATTTCTAACCGTCCGCATAAATTTTTTTAGTCATGCGATACATCTTGTTAGCTTAGAATTTTACGCAGAATTTGAATCTGCAAACAGATTTGAAATCGGACAACGCCCTGCAAAATTATACTTTAAGCTCTCAAACCTCTAAATTTCGCCTTTGCTCTATAAGCAATACTAACAAATAGTTTTCCTCGTCTAGCCAATGCATCTTTCGAGATAAACCTATCATGTTTGGTATCAATTAATATTAGATTTTCTCAGCTACCCGAATCTTTTATTTCTAATTTTCAGATCTCCGCGGCTAGCTCTTTTCAACGTCTTAAAACCGGTTGTAGAAATTGTTTTGTGAACCTTAGAATTTTGGTGTTGAAAATAAAAAACTAAACATATTAAATAAAATTTATTGATAAAATAGCTGCCACTGAACACCTTATCCATCTAACGTATTGATTTTTTTTAAATAATATTAACAAAGACGCTAGTTCGCAGGATCTGATATTTGTGTAAACAAGGATGAACTCCATTCAACGGTACATCAACTACTTATTTTCTATTTAGGAATATACGCCAGAAACTTGCATGCTTTTAATTAATTAAAAGCAGAAAGTTTTGTCCGGAAACGCTACTGTAAAATATATAGAGCAAATAAATTATTCCCTGAATGTGTTTTCAATTGCAATAACTGACTATACAATCATTTATGAATTTTAAATTACACTTTATTTAACTAAGTTACTTTAAACAAGAAATTACCGCATCCAAAAATTCCAATGCATGCTTAACAATAATGTAGAAATGGCAAGGTCGACTTTTGGTGTCCAATGTAATGTGTTTTAAATATCTAAAAAGAAAGCGCATTTTGCTGGTATGAAATCTATGGAATTTCTCCTGTAATGAAAGAAGAATGCATTCGTAATTGAAAATGATTCTACAACTTTCGCTAGATACCAGTCATGTTAATTTTGTGTATGACATCATTAACTACCTAAATTCCAGAATTAACAAATGTAATAAACCAGATTAAGTACTGTTCAATAATAATTAGAGTGAAAGTAAATGGGTCTTATTACCTAAATCATCTTACGTGACGCGGTAGAAGCATTATAACACAAATTCCGGAAACTTCCAACGTAGTATTAATAAATTTGTAACTCGTAATCCAACAAATATTCTAGATTTCTTAACGATCATGTGAAAAGCTGTTTATAATTTCTTTTCTTGGAGTTTCTATTAATTATGTTTGTGCATTTGAAATCGAAATATAATTACCGAGGATTTACACAAGGTAACCAGCACATATTTACGGAAAATACAAACCTCATTTAGTAGTATAATTAACGGATTCAAAACGTATATAACGCAGCCTGGTTAGTAGAATTCTATTAGATTCGCACGCTTTTGTGTAAAGCCCGTCGAAATTTTAAACCGTCGTTTCGCGTAGTTATTTTGTGGAAAGTTTTGAAGGAAAATTTAAGGTAAGTTTACATTTTTTTATTAAAGTAGAACTGAATTTATTTGCAAACACCAATTATTATGTATTCTGTTATTGGTTCTTATTTGTATTTTAAAACATTAATTTTTCCAAAGTAATGCGCTGTATTACAGATATATTTTTTCCAAATTTTAAAGGTATGCTTTTGCTAGAATAAAAAACAATTCTGACAAAATATTTTATTAAAAATTAAATACATTAACAAAAGACCTCAATAGCAATACGTTTTCTTTAGAACAGCTTAAATTATTCAAACAATGGTTTAAACAGTGATTGTACCTATTACCGAATCTTCTTAATTCTTTGAGCCTTGGAAGTGAGAAAACACTCTCCATGTTTAAAATGTTGTTTGATAAATATTTTGACAGTAACTGCCTTTTCTGTTCGCCTTTAACATAGATAGTAGCATTGGGTGGTATGACTTCTTTCAGCAAATCGCCTACATTTGTATATCCACTTGTGGACTGTCCATCCCAGCTAAGCCCATGGATTCTTTGCTTTAACCACTGAACTTGCTTTTTGAAATCATCACTTAGGGTGTTATACTCCACAGCCATGTCCAGTATCTCATGCCATATTACATTATTCGCTACATCCAAAATGGCAATCTCCTTGCAATAGAAATCACTAGTTTTGTATTGATATCCTTGTAAATCGATTATGAAACACATGCTTCCTGCTTCAAATCACAGAGGGAATGGGGTTCTAAGCAAATCTCTCCCATATATCCAGTTAAGGGACTTTACTCCTCCTTTTATGATTTTTTCATCCAGGTAATTATCTGGATGATACTAAAGCAAGTCTGTTTTCTTAATCCAACTTTTACCATCCCCAACCACGACACTAATAATTCGCGCCCGTGCTTCCGTTTCCGTAAAACTTTTCCACTAAGTACGTGTCGGGTGCTGCTGTGAGCTGAATTTCATCGCCGTAAAAGCACCTAGAATTGGCCGACCTTCCAAATCTTGTAGCAGATAGGTTGTCGGTCTCGTTTTTGTACTTTAACAATTTTGAATAGTTCTGTACTCCAGTTTGGGTGAAATCCTCGATCGAATACTGCTTTATATTTTGATATACGCACAATGTCTCCAACCTTATACAACTTTTGTAACTTTTAGAAACGCTGTTGGCGGTGTAAAGTTTTATTCTTTCCGGATGTTCTTCTGCTTCCATAGGTGTCATGTTAATAGTCCGATGCGGTGTATTATTGTATTCTTCCATAACCTTAGGCAAAATATTCACCCATTTATGACTGCCTTGCAAGTAAAATCTTCTGTACAATTTGTTTTGATTGTTCTAATCAACCGCTCGACCATGCTAGCTTTGATTGCGGAATACGTAGAGTAATGGTTTATCTTATATTTTGCATAAGATTTTTAAAACAGCGGTTGTAGTACTCTTTCCCAAAATCCGTTTGTAGATTGATTTTTAAGTTATTTTCTCCTTGCAGCATTTTGTCCAATATTTTTTCATAGCATTTGTAACTTCTAATCCAGTTTTATTTTTAAAGGTTCAGCTAAAGCATATTTTGTGAAACAGTCCACTGCTATTATAATATATCTGTACCCATTGTTCACACGCGAGTAAGGCTGCATTTCGCACAAGTCCGATTGGATAAGATCACGTTTCACATGTTTCAGATTTGTATGACGACGCTGAAAATTTTTCTTGCAGGTTTAAATAATTCCTTAACGATGATTTCTTTACTCATTTTTGCTTAACACTGTTGCTAAACTAATAGGGTTATCTTTATCCAATTGCACCTTTGACATAAACTGAAGCTTTGGTTTGTAGTATTTGTATTTTATAGCTGCTGGTGACGCCTCGTAAATCGATGCTATTGCAAGACCGAGCTCCTTCTCATTTGTCTCGGAAGTTGCAGTCAAATTAATAAAAAACTGTATAAACGTTTTAAAGTCAGATACAAGCTTATCCAATTTTTCATTTACATATTGTTTATTAACTGCATCAGATGGCTCAACTGGTTGAGCAAGCATTGCGATACGCTGGTTTCTTGCATTGAAGGCTTTATCTTTACGTTGTATATCATCAGAACTTTTAGACAGTATGAAAAGGCTTGATTCACGAGCTTGATTACAGATTTCTTATTAACACAATCACTATCTTCTTTAGGGTCCATTACATCCACTAGCCTTCGTTTACGAAAACTAATTGTTTCTTCTCCAGACTTGAATACTATAGTACTCCTCTGATTAACACAATCACCATCTTCTTTCGGGTCTGATAAATTCACTAACCTTCTTTGCTGCATATCGTACCCATCACCATCCAACGTTAGCACAAATCCTCGACCTGGAGGACCGCGCCGAATATCAGCATCTTTACGCTCTGAACGTCCGAAGCGGTCGATAGGCATTTTAAAACTGTGTAATTATTTACTGAGCTCACTGTATTATACCTTCTTCTCTCAACTCTTCTATTATGGACACCATCTCGTTAATGTTTTCCTCGCTTGTATTTCCAGCTCGGTTGGATGCGTTCAACAATCTCAGTCGATCCACAAGTTCATGTACATTATTCCAGTAGACATATTGCACCGGCTTTGAATTTAAACTTTTGTAAAACCGACTAGAAAAGCCTAAACCCGCTCCCTTAGACTGTTTTCTTCTCTTTGGCTGTTTTCTTTCGGGATTCCTCTGAAATTCTGTGAGATATTTTTGCACATATTTGTTAAACTTTTTGTTATTTGTTGGGAATCCGCTTAAATCGTGCACCGCAAATGGGCTAAACTTTCTTCTCAAAATCGACGCAGATTTGATCATTTCCAAGTAATTCGGCAAATCTTCATGCAAATTAAAATCACCATCTTCGGGGCTGATGTCTTTGTAAACCAGCAGATTGTATAAACCTTTCGTACCAGGGTATATCACATTGTTTAATGTTATATCGCTAGTTTCCGGGTTAATTACCAATACACTTTTCCACAAACTCCATGTATCGGTTTCCGCATTATACTTTACTCCATAAATTGATTTGTCAATATTTTCGTCTTCGTCTCTAGCTAACACATCCGCATAGTAAAGATGGAACGGTTCTTCTGGAACGAGTTGTTTAATTTTCTTTATAGGTACCTCCATGTCTTCGACTTTAACCTTTGTTGTAGGTATGGGAATTTTTTCGGTGATCGATTGCAACTGGGAAGCAGTTATTTGCAGTGGATCGATCAATTGTTTGTGCACCTCTTTGAATTTTTGCTGAGATGTAGCGTCACCCTTTTTGTACGCTACAAACTTTTTTCGTACAGCATCCTGCATAAGATGAAGACTGCGTTTATTCGCAATAAAATTGTTAACGTCCGTCATCATGAAACTTTGGATGAGAACTAGCTGTTTTGAATAATGTCAAATATTTATATACTCGTCGAAATTCCTCCGATACCGCCCTTATCCAAATCAAAATCTTTCACAACAGTTATAAAATTATGTTTTGAGTCACCCCAACACTGTAAACACATTTCTTTAAATTTCGGATATGCCATGTCACCACTTATATGATCCGAAAAGATATGGCGAAGGTTTGTATCATCCTGTTTCCATAATGCGATTACATTGGCGTTATCTCTGAGTCTATGTTTTAAGGCACTAGCGTAAGTTTGACATAGATAGAACGAATCTATTGCTTTATGTCGGCCGAACGAGAAAAATTGAGTGATTTTACTTTGCTCGTTTACAGGTATATCATCGAAAACCATAATTGAATCTTCTTTGGTATCTCTGGGTTCGATCAAATCATCGTAATTTTCAAACTCATGGTATCCAATTTCTTCTTTTAATGGTGTAAAACGTTTCTTAATAATTCGTATTTCGGTTGATATAAACTTTTAGAAAACACATAAACGTTTTGAAATCTAAGTCCATTCTCGTGCAGGATCAGAGATATTAAAGCGTTAGTCTTCCCACAACTCGATGGTCCCGCGAAGATAGCTCGTATGTTAGACGGGAACAATGAACCATGTTTACCATCCTCTCTTGCACTAGCAAGAGCAAAGTTATCATAATTCTGTATAGGTATTTTAACTTCTTGTATAGCATCACCCGTGTCTCTCACATTTTCCGACCTAGGAGCACCATTCTTCTTTTGAGGTTTACGGAGATCCAAATGCCTGCTTAACGTTCTTCTGGGTATACCATATAACCTACTTGCAGAGTTAACACTTATACCCTTTTGTATTTCACTAACTGCTGTCTCTAAAGATTCCTTGGTGTACATCTTTCAAATATAAGTTTAAACTGATTCAAATTGAAAATAATATTCCCTTATATACCAGCATGTGCAGGGGTGTGCACGCGCAGGGGCGCGCATGGGCAGGGGTGTGCACGCGCAGGGGTGCGCATGGGCACAGGCGTGCTTAGGTGTACACCGGAGTACGTGAGAAACTGTCTTGGATCACCAAAAAATCTTATTAATATTAAAACAACATAGACTTTATACAATTTTATTAAAAAATATATACAAAATATTTAATTGTGAATAAATCTATTAACAATTTCCGTAAACGGATTATATTCAAACATAGAGTCATGTATAATTAAAGCATAAGCCTTCATCGACGGTTCAAAATTTCTTGAAGCTTCTAATTCCATTCTTACATCAACAGTTGCATCCTTGATGCTTTCAAATTGATGACGACAGTCGATTACAAAGACAGGTGATTCCTTAAACCTGTTGTAGTCCATTAAACATTTATTTGACGATTTGTTCGGGTAGTATTTTTCCATAAAAGATGCATAAGACAGGTACGCCGGCAAGTAGTCATTCTGCTCGAAGTCCAAATTTAATCGACCTTGAGGGAACATCTGAGAGTTTAAAACACTTTGACATTGGTTATATTGGCATTCGTAAAGCTTGTAGCATTTTCTTCTTTCTTATGATATTTTCCATTTTGCAGCGCTAGTAATATCCACCGAGCCTTCTCTGTTTCGTTCGATACTTTAATTCTCCATACTTGCGACTTTGATTGTGTTAGAGATGGTAATTCGTGTAGTTCCCATTTTCTGAATGCAACCATTATAGATGATTGATTTTGCATTTCCGAAAGCAGCGACGCCTTGGCAAAGTCGCTTAATGTTATATGCGGGACCTCCCATGAAATACGTTGTATTTTGAACGTTACTGTATTTCCAATCGACTTGTAGCAATTTACGTCCGACTTAGATCTGATTAAAATCAGCTCTTGAGGCATGTTGACGATAGTTTTCTTGTAATCTTCAAAAAACCCGAAAATGGTTTTAAGCGGTATAGCACAACTAAACCGTCCATCTTGGAATATGGTATCTGGCTTCCACCCGGTATGTATAATAGATTTTGTTTCTGATTCTTCCATGGATACTAAACCTTTAATAGTTCTTGTAATTCCAGGGATTCGACAGACATCTATTATTTGATTATTACCCAATTTGTATTGAATTTCCTCAAACAGAAAATATGGTGCATTTCTAGTAAACTCGTAAGCTTTAGGGTCTGGTTCTGCTGCTCTAATCGGGTCTCCAGTTGTTGACGCTTCTCTTAATGTTTCCGTAGGCTTATAGGTGCCCCTTATAAATATGAAACTTTCATGAGGATATGTGATGTTATCACTGCTCTGGATTTCGATTGAAATCCGATCGTTGTTTTCTGCATTCAATGTAAAGGGAAGATATGTATAATAATCTTCTTTTATTATGGTCTCGTCTAATTTATAACCTCCAAACACATCCAATTTGGGTACGTCCTCATATTTAAGTCTTCCAAGTTTAACGTTTTCATCACCGTGGAGATCTAAGCTGCGTTTACTTCTGCCTCCCATCATTTATAACTTTTAACCCCAAAGATTTTAAGAAACGTATTTCTTCTGCTGTAAGTCTCTCGACAACTTGACGCTTTGACGTCGTATTCACTTCTAATCGTCTGGGGTGTTGTAGCGTGCTTTATATACAAAATCGATAGGCATTTTCAGCTACTTTTTATTTCCAGTCTTACACAGGTGTATGTTTCCGGGAAAAGTTTACCAATTCACCCAAATGATCAACTAGTCTGATTGTAATATTATCAATTTCTGTCACGCTCAGCGGATAATATATAACGTGGTTAGGCTCCTTCTCCAGATTATACCCAGGTGGTACAGATAAACTGAATTCGAATATGCTGTGTGTAAGAAAATTGTTTCTGAACGATCCGCTGGTGATATTGGTTTCCACAAAATGTTTGAGACCGATATTATGTTCACTTGCTGATTAGCGATATGCACGGTATCTGCAGCCAATTTGCGGTTGGTAAACCCCAAGATGCTTCCAATATTGTTTTACGGTTTGCCCCAAAATCAATCGGTATACTGCTTCGTATAGAACACTTTAATGTATTATTGTTGGCACTCAGTTTAAAATATTTTTCAATGTTCTCGTTGATGTCCGGCTTCTGACTGAACCATTTTTTGAAAACATCCTGTATATATGCATTTATTTCTTCTAATTCGTATGATCCGGGTTCAATGGTTATTCTGCGATGCTCTGGATCGTTAAAGTACAAGATGTTGTTTCCTGGATGTATGTTTTGCACAGTGTTACAAGTGTACAGTCCCACTAGACCCAAAGCATATTCACTGTCCTGTTTCAATTTAATTGGTGGGTAAATGGATCCTGTCGATATGACATTACCATACCCGAACACGCTCACTGTTTTAGCCATTGTCACTAAGAAACTTTAACACTAAATGTCCACAATTGTATGTGTTGTAAGTCTGCTCCGTTACACTGTTGTAGTAAATTTTACAACCTCGAAAATATCTCTTTACTTCTTCCGGCGGTCTCAAGTCTCCAAACGAATCGTAGTAATACACACTATTTCCACGTATTCGGTACCCCACCCAATGTGTACCCGAACCTTTGGTGGTATCCAAATTAATCACTCCCGATTCGTTGACATGCGGTCTAATCTTCTGTAACTGATCTCTAGAAAAGACACCACGAAAATGAGGAATGTTAGATGCGTGTTTCCTTATATCTACATTGGTGAGAGCTCTTCGAGGTAACTTGCTTAGTTTTTTGATACCTTTTTACAAATGCCACGCCCCTGTTTGTACGGTTTCAAGAATACTGCTGTGCCTTTTTTGTATGGTTTTAGAAACATTCCATTTCCTTTTTTCCCAACGGTAATGGCTTCCATAGATCTGTTGTGTCGTTCGCTCTCCTTAAGCTGTTCGTTGGCTGTCTTGACATCATTTACTGCTTTAGCTATCCCCGCAGCACCACCTGTTAGTGCCCCTAGGGCACTTAGTCCCGCAAATATAGGAATCAATGGTAGAAAACCTCCTTTCTGTGGAACGGGTATAATACGTGGGACTCTAATTTTGTTTCTCCCACCGGCTCCTTTTATGATTTTTTTACCAATTAGAATACCAACATCTAACAGCTTTTTCAAGTTGTCGGAACCAACTCGGTCTATTGCGGATCGTATTTTCTTCAAAATCCACCTTTAAAACTTATTTTCTTCTTTAAACCCATACCCATTTTCTCTTCGCTTTCATAGCGTTTGTCACAAACCAAGCTGCGGCTTTTTCCCCAAACTTTGCGTTTTTAGACTTAACTCTCCCCCAGGCTTCTTCTTCTAAAATTTTATCTGCTCGGTGTCTGGCTGGAAGATCGTCGGGGTACTTGGAGTATGCAATGTCGTGGTCTTTACACAATTTATCTAATTCGTTTATTCCAGGATCACCTCTTGCTAAGCGTTCATCCAACTTTGTACCAGGACCGCAGTACTGATAACCTGGAATATGCAGCTCAAACGGTAACCTGTTTATAGCGCTGTTGATTAAACCCTCTCCAGAACAGATAATCATGTGTTTACTCAAAAATCTCAAACTATACTAAATAAATAAACAACAACGAGTCTATTTATACTTTTTCAAAAAATTTACAATATATTTACAATAACAATACATTTACATCCATGTCTCTTGGGCTGTCTTTTATAAAATACTCTTTCTAGTTATCACCATAACCAGAATCTTCAGATTCCGACAAATTTAAACGTCTAAACAATTCCACTAATGTTCTTGTACGTATCACGTCTTGCACAAATATATCCGGAAAACATATAACCAGCTCCAATGCATTTAGTGCGCTCTGATTCAATTCGTTGTAGAATAAAATATTGCCAATTCGAACTTCGCCTTCAATCAAGATTTTAATTCGTTTCTCCCCTTCAGTCATAGTATTAAACCCATCGCAATCATTTAAATTAGAATTAGCAACAAATCCTACTAATTCGCTGTATAATGCTGGGAAGTCACGACTTTCCAACTGTTTGTTGATACTCAAACAACTCTCGCATATGGAATAGTTTACGGCACTCCAATTCATTTATAATTATCGAACTATTACCCATTATTATTTTTAACTGGAACGTTTCGTCCTCGGTTGATCCAGACACTGGTGACAGAGTGATAAAGAACGGAGCTCCTAGTTGTATGTGTAGATCTTCCGTTTCGAGTGCACCATTTAATCGAGTGTTTAGCACGTCGCGAGAAAATACGTTGATTTGAAATTCCACTTGAAAATTTGTAAATGCTAACCAATTTTCGTATGTCAATTCCAGAACATGGTTGCCACAATATTTCTTGCTACACACCAATCGTAATACGGGTTTTATTCTCTGGTTTATAACAAACCCAATTTCCACATTATGAGGGTGTTCACCCAATTCACTTAAACTATACGTAAACTTATTAATCAGATTTTCGGTATACGAAACTTGTGCATTATTAACATCTACAGACTCCATTGCTTTGCACTGATTTCACCGAGATGACTGAGAAGGAATCCTATGCGGCTCGTCCTTTTAAATGTTTCGAGGTTGTTGTTGCGCATGCGTAAATTGTACTCGGATGACTTAGAATGATAAATATTCGAATAATATTAACATTTTTATTTATAAATTTACCGTAAAATACACATACAAAACTTTTACAATTATAATTTTTCTATATAGCTCAAAAGCATTCCATAAAGTCTCTCAATAAATTTAATTCTTCAAATTTATCCAATAATTCATGGGAATTTATTTGATTCCGGTCGAATTGATCACAAACAGTCCATGCTTGTTGCAACTTTATCCACCTGGGGTCGTCATAACATGATCCGACATCATCACCATAAATATAACCACGTTCGATATTAATCCTAGCATCACTCAAACTCCGCCGAAACATTACTATACCGTCTTTAATGGATATCATTGTATCTACTTTTATGCTGTATTTTGTACTGAACATAGAGGAATCGTGCTCGTATTTTATACGATTTGAGCTGTCCTTGTTACCGAAATCACCCAAACTTTCTAAGGTTTATTGTGAAAGGTGACCTTTGCCTTCTTCATTAATGTTTTCTTTTAAAAAAATTCCAGGCTCGAAATGTCTGTAAACAATTAGAGTAGAAGTGAACGTTAAAGTGATACATCCTATAATTATAGTTGTAGTGCGTAAGCAAGAAGCAAATTAATTTTTACCGACGTGATTAGACTAGTTTGGAATGTTACTCAAGGTTAAACGACGCTGGGTTTTTAAAAGTAAAGTAGCTAATTATACCAATTATGTATAAAAGCATGGTACGAGGCGATATAAATTCAGTTTTTGTTTAGTCTTCGGCTAGTTACAACTGTTAAAAGTCTTTGACCAGTTTTAATTTCTTTATAGAAAATGGCTTCCTTTGTCTGCAACGTCTGCGGGGCTGTCTTCTCAAGGGGTGATAATTTGAAGAGGCATCTGTTCCAGCAGCATGACGTTGCATCGAAATCCACCGGCCTTTTTGTTTGCGATGTGTGCCCGGCATCCTTCTCGCGGAAGGATAGCCTAAAACGGCACAAGGACGCCAAGCATGGTGTGGCTGTCCCCGTTGCAGGTCCATCTGGGGTCAAGCGACCTGCTGCACCAACAGTTGAGGAACCTGCCCCCAAGAAGTCGCGGAGATGCGTGGAGTGCAATGTTGACGTTGTCAACTTGGCAGCCCACCAGCGATCTAACGCGCACAAGACCGCTGCTAGCCGTGTCCTGGATGGAGGTGTAGAAGTAGTAGCAACCGCGTTCAAAACTCGAATCGCTACATACAGAATTAAAAATGCTAATACTAGTGGTATGTATTTTTATAAGTATTTTGTGTTTGCTTAGTTCGTATTTTTAGGTCTATTGGATTTTCTATGCGAGCAGAAGGAGAGGTTCATAACCTTAGTCGGGGAACAGCTGGCTATACACACCTCCCTCAAGGTTAATTGCGAGTTGTTTGGTGGCTACACCAAGATGGCTGCGGCAGAGGGTGTAGAGGATGTTAAATCCTTTAACACCAAAAATGTTGTGGTCACCTCCTCCAGTGACCTGGAAGCGGTCTACAACACCTTTGTGGAGAGGATGTCGGCTAAGTCGGACGAGTTCCAAGAACGAGATTCTGGTTAGTTTCTACAATTATTAATTTTTTTCTAATTTTTAAATTTTAGGATGGACTCTGAAACAGGTGTTGTACTTGGAGGTAAATGTTAACAAGTACCAACCAATGCGGGGTTCATCTTATATCGAGCTCCCCAAATGGATTCAGGACAAGTGTGCCATCATTAACATCCAGAATCAAGACAATGCATGTTTTGCCTGGTGTGTTGTGGCTGCTCTTCACCCTGATGATGTTCACGATCCGCAAAGGGTCAGTAGCTACCCGCATTACTCGACGGTACTCAACGTAACAGGAGTACTGTTCCCGATGCCCATAAAGGACATTCCCAGGTTTGAGGAGCAGAACGACATCAGCATCAACGTTTTTGGGGTAGAAGGCAAGTCCATCGTTGGACCGCTACATTTCACCGCTAATAAAAGGGATCGGCATGTGAACCTACTGTACATTCAGAATGGTGGCAAGTCCCACTACTGTTTGATCAAAGATTTGGGGAAGCTAGTGGGTAAGCAGCTATCTCGTGACCGCACCCGTAAATGGATTTGCGATGGATGTCTTGTGTTTTTTCCATCCGAAGACAAATTACACCAACACTCAACAAACGACTGCAACCATGTGGTGACAACCATGCCGAACCACTTCAATAACATTGTAGAGTTCACGAACGTTCACAAACAAATGCGGGTACCGTTCGTGATTTATGCAGACTTCGAAAGTGTGTTAAAGCCTATTAGCTCTGCAGTTCCGGATCCCACCTCTTCCTTCACCAACAGCACACAACACCACGAACCCTTCAGTTTTGCATACTATATCAAGTGTTCATACGATGACTCGTTTAACAAGTTTGAGCTGTACAGAGGACCTGAAGCCGCAAAAGTTTTTATGGAAAAGATGAAAGAGGAAGCCCAACGATTGGAAAAAATTTTAAAAACAAACACCCCCATGCTTCCAATGGAACCCCTAGATGAGTTGTTGTTTTATATGGTTGAGGAGTGTGGCATCTGCAAAAAACCATTGGGAAATGAGAGGGTGAGGGATCACTGCCATCTTACGGGGGAATTTCGCTTTGCCGCACACTCCCAATGCAACATTAAATACACGGTTCCAAAGTTTATCCCGGTGGTGTTTCATAACCTAAGCGGTTATGATTCACATTTCATTGTGAAAGAGTTGGGATACGACAAAGAAAGGGTTACTGTAATCCCGAATAATAAGGAGAGGTTCATATCGTTTACAAAAAACGTTAGATTGTATAAGGAAAACGACGATGAAACTGATGAATCTTTCATTACACTAAGATTTGTAGACTCCTTACGCTTCATGGCATCTAGCTTAAATAAACTAGCCTCCAACTTGAATGCTGAACAGTTTGTTGAACTAAAGAGCTGTTTCCCCAATACCGAAGAGTTTGCTCTATTACATCGGAAGGGTGTGTTCCCGTACGACTACGTGAAAGATATTACCGTATTGGAAGAGAAGGCTCTACCACCACAAAATGCTTTCTACAACGGTCTAACCACCACAGCGGTGTCGTATGCAGATTATGAACACGCACAGAATGTATGGAGAACATTCAAAATCCGAACGCTTGGGGAATACAGCGATCTTTATTTGAAAACAGACGTTTTGTTGCTAGCAGACATTTTCGAGAACTTCAGAGACGTCTGCACAAAAACTTATGATCTAGACCCATGCCAGTACGTGACTGCTCCTAGTTTGAGTTGGGATGCCATGTTGAAGCGCACTGGGGTGAAGCTCGAGTTGTTGACCGATGTCAGTATGCAACATTTTATCAAGAAAGGGATACGTGGTGGGTTAACCCAGTGCAGCTGTCGGTATGCCAAAGCCAACAATAAGTATATGGAAGACTACAACCCTGACGAGCCATCCAAGTACATCACATATCTGGATGCTAACAATTTATACGGATGGGCCATGTCCCAACATTTACCCATTAGCGGCTTTAGATGGTTAAACACGGACCAGGTACATCGTATAAAACATGAAATATTAAATATACCAAGCACGCACGAAAAAGGGTATATTTTGGAAGTTGACATACAGTATCCAGAACATCTTCACAACGACCACAATGACTTGCCTTTCTGCCCTGAATCGATGGTACCTCCAACACCGTTTTCGAAGACGCCTAAGTTACTCGCCACCCTTCTGAACAAAACAAAATACATTGTTCACTATCGCAACTTGCAGCAGGCTCTGCGTAACGGTCTGCAATTAACTGTTGTGCATCGCGTGTTGGAGTTTGATCAGTCGACGTGGTTAAAACCCTACATTGATCTCAACACGAATCTCCGTACGTCTGCCGCTAACGCGTTTGAAAAAAGATTTTTTCAAACTTATGAACAATGCGGTTTTTTGGTAAAACAATGGAGAACGTGGACAAAAGGGTCGATGTCAAAATAGTCACGCGATGGGAACACGACGGGAAAAAGTTGTGCGCGAGTGGACTAATAGCTAAACCTAACTTTAACAGTTGCTTAGTGCTGAGCGAGGATCTGGTGATCATACAGATGAATCGTGTAAAAGCCACTTACAACAAACCAATCTATGCAGGATTGTCAATTTTAGATTTGTCCAAAACTCTTATGTATGAGTTTCACTACAGTACCATGCTTCCTCTGTATGGTCCCAGATTGTCCCTGCTTTATACAGATACAGACTCCTTAGTGTATAGTGTTGAGACGCCAGACTTGTACAGTGACATTAGCGCAAACATAATACATTTTGACACTAGTGATTACCCTCCAAACAATTAGTACAATATACCACTTGTGAACAAAAAGGTGTTGGGTAAGTTTAAGGACGAGTTTTGTGGCGATTTGGTCTTGGAGTTCGTCGGCACCAGGGCCAAATCGTATTGCATAGTAAGTGAGAAAGACACTGTTAAAAAAATTAAGGGTGTTAGTCGTAGTGTGGTGGCGGGGATTAGTGTAGATAGTTTTAAGGACATTGTACATAATAATTCTGGTGCCCTCATGAATACGATGGTATCAATCCGGAGTAAGAAACACCAACTTTATACACAGCTTATTAATAAAATCAGTTTATCGGGCGCAGATGACAAGCGTTACGTCATCCCCGGAAGCATATCAACCTACGCATGGGGGCATAAGGATATAGGTTAAGTTGTTTATATTTGTATATATTTTATTGTGTATAGTAGTATGTAAGTTAGTTATAAGCATATCTACCCTCCCCCATCCTTAAAATTTCCTTTGTTCCCGGCGGCATGTGTTTACCTCCACGTGGTGTCGCTGGACGGTAAAACATATTGTTAACAACAATATGTTTTATTGACTGAAAACACGTCTCCTCTTTTTTACATTAATCTCATTTTGTTACAGGTCTATTTAAACAACCTATTAATTTCTTTTTTGTTACAGGTTAAACTACTTGGATTCGGCTACACACAGGAAATAATGTTATACTTTGTAAAAATTGTAATTAGTTTATTAAACTGTAAGTTGGATAAATAAATTATTAAACTTTTGTGTTCTTAATTTTTGTGTTACTACCTCTAACTGTTTGGTTAAAGCATATACCTTGGATAGCGAAAAAGGTTTTAAAAAATGGAGTTAAATATATACGAGCAAAAATTTTAATGAGGTTTGAGAGCTTAAAGTATAACTTTGCAGGGCGTGGTCCGATTTCAAATCTGTTTGCAGATTCAAATTCTGCGTAAAATTTTAGACTAACAAGATGTATCGCATGACTAAAAAAAATTATAAGAACGCTCAAAAGTCGCTATAGGTAAAAAATCTTAAAATGGGGGTAGCTCCCTGGGGGATGATGCTATCTAAAAAATTCCTAGAGATTTGGGTAGCTGAGAAAATTCTAATATTAATTGATACCAAACAAGATAGGTTTATCTCGAAAGATGCAATGGCTAGACAAAGAAAACTATTTGGTCCAGAATGTTAGCGGTAAAAAAAAATCTTAAAAATAGGTTTATCTCGTGTGTGGAAATGAGGATGCTCATTTATCTCGAAAGATGAAAAATTTAAGATAGGTTTATCTCGAAAGATGAAAAATGGTTAGTCGAAGAAAACTTTTTGGTCCAGATGTGTGAGGAAATGTGGGATTCTGGAGGAAATGTGGCGGTGGGATCCTTGAAAATGGTCTACTCGGGAGAATAGTGTTAGAGGAAGTGACAATCGTGGCGCGTCTGGTATCAATTTAATCGAGAATGTTACTCGCTTTAATAACGCTCTTGAGAAGGACCTATTAAGTGAACCTGAAGAGGTAGAAAGGAATTCAGTTCAGTGGTCTTCGTTAGCGGTTATTATAGAAAGGTGTAAAATTAATGCGTTAGTTGATTCAGGAAGTCAATACAATTGTATTTCAGAAAGATGTTTGGAATTATTAAAACCAAAGGTAAACAAATTGCCTATATTTCCAGTTACGGGATTAAGTGTTAGGGGGGCTATTGCTGCGAAGGCCAAACGGATTAAACAGCAAGTTTTATTAGTAATAAATCTGTAAAATTGTAGAATGGAATGTGTCTTTATTGTTGTACCAGCTTTGGTGCATGAGCTTATTTCTGGATGCGAATGGTTATCTACGATCGATGCAAAGCTTGATTTTAAAAATTTATCGATGACAATAAATAAAGAGAAGAAGTGGTATGCATTTTCTTTTCTTTCGCTACCCAGGTCTGAAATTACAATAAATACCATAGTGCAGGAATCACAAACTGAAGGTAGCGCGGAAGCAGGAAACCTGAAAAACAAAAAATCCGGTATTCATTTACTGATCGAGTTTGTATATCTAAAGCAGCCTCTACCTTTACGGCGCAGGAAAAGGAAATTCTGGCAGATTTGTTGCATAAACACGGTCAAATTTTTCTGACCAACCCGGACGAATGAAACATTATTCACATGTCATTGAATTGAGAAACGAGTCTCCTTATTGTTTGAAATCATATCCGATCACTCACGTATATCGTAATGAAGCTAGGAACAAATTAATCAGATGCTTGTGTGGGAGTTATCGAGCTGGCTCAGACTAAATGTATTAATCCTTTGGTCGTGGTGAAAAAAAAAGGTCAATACTACACGCGTATGTTTGGATGCGAGACAATTAAACTCTAGGATGGTTCAAGATCGAACCATTCCACCAAATCCAAACGATCTTCTTTTTGAGTTTAAAAAAATGCAATACATAAGCAGCCTGGACTTAACAGCATCTTACTGGCAAGTAGAAATTCGGCGGGATTGTCGGAAATATACCGGATTTCAATTTGAGGGTTTGACGTATCAATTCCAAGTACTTCCTTTTTGCTTAAGTACTTCTGTGGGAAGATTTATTCGTGCCTTGAATATAGTATTAGGTATGGAGGTGTCGTCTTTTGCAATTCCATATCGACAATATACTAATAATTTCTGTCACGGTTAGAGAACATTTGGTACACTTGAATACAATATTTACAAAATTATCAAACGCGGGTGTAACGGTTAAATTAAAAAAATGTGCTTTTACACGTGAAAGTGTGCCATTTTTAGGACACATATTAAGCCCAAATAGTATTAAAATGAACTCCGAAAGAATTCGGGCTGTATGAGAGTTTCCTACCTCAAGAAATATTCGCCATTTACGTAGTTTTCTCGGAATGTCCAATTTTAACCGTAGGTTTGTGGAAAATCATTCCGACCTAACTGTGTCGCTATTAAAATTACTAAAGAAGGGGCGAATGTTGGACGTGGTCAGCAATAGAACAAGAAGCTTACGAATTAATAAAGGAAGCATATTTAACACTTGGTTTTTGTCGCACCCGGATGTGAATAAACGTTTTTTTGTTCAGTGCAATAGTTCTGGTTATGGATTAGGAGCGTGCCTGTTCCAAATTGATGAAAATTCTCAATAGAGACAAATAATTTTTTACTCTAGTAGAACCTTGAAAGGGGGTGAATTATCCTATACGACTGAGAAGGAAGCATTAGCTGTCCTTTTTGCATTGCGCCAGTGGCGTATTTTTATATTAGGGAATCCCCTAACAGTTATCACCGACCACAAAGCACTATTATTTTTGTTAAAATACGATCTTTTAAATTCGAGACTGACACGCTGGGCTATATTTCTCCAGGAATATAATTTTGAGGTAGTTTATTGTGTGGAAAAAGAAAGGAAAGAAGAGCCCGAGGAGATAGCTGTTAGTATTATAGTGAAAAATAAAGCTTTCCAGGAAACAATGTCAAATTTTAGAAATATTTGCAAAGCGCAAGTGCAGGATAAATTCTGTTTTGAAATAAAGCAGGCATTGAAGAGTGATAATACTTCTCGACGAGTGTCTGATTGGTATGTCTTTCACGACGGCATTCTGTTTAGGCGTACAAGGGTTGGTGAAGCGAGCATGCGTGTATGTGTGTCACATAATTTTATTATTCAATTGATATTGCAAGAACATGAACAACATGGGCATTTTGGCCCAGATAAAGTGTTTTTAAATTTGTATAAATTTTTCTATTGACCCAAAATGCGAAAACGTGTTCGACAGGTGGTCGCGGGGTGTGAATTGTGTCAGAAAAGTAAGATCTCTGCCAGGAGTCATGGAGAAATGTATAGTGTTTTGGTAAACGCTCCAAGTAAGCTGGTGTGATTAGACTTAATTAGTCCTCTTCCACGAGGTAGAGGAGGGGCCACTTATCTGTTGGTAATAATTGATGCTTTCTCAAAGTATGTTAGGCTATACTTTTTAAAGCGAGCGACGACTAAAGCCATTTTCAACAAGCTAAAGGATGATTATTTTACAAAGGTCGGTAAACCGGACGCTATCCTGACCGACAACAGTACACAGTTTTTGAAAAATTGAAAAAAGTTATTGAGTGGTGAGGGTGTAAAGGTAGTTCATACTACGTACTATTACCCTTAGTGTAACCAAATCAAACGAGTTAATCGCGAGATAGGTCGTCTTTTAAGGATGTTGTGTTTTGATAAGCACTCATAGTGGGCTCATAAAGCCTCTAAATGTGAGATGTTTTTAAATGAAGTGGTACACGATTCAACAGGATTTAGTTCCAACCAAATTCAATTCGGGATATCCCGTAAAGAGCCAATTGTGGAGTTGTTAGGAATGGCTAAATCCCCAACTTTGGAAAAAGAAGTAATCATTAGATTAGCATATAAGCGGTTTGTTTCCAAGGCAGAGTTGCACAAATTTAAGCACGATATTAAGCATGAGTCTACTGTTTTTCGCCAGGATGATTTACTCTGGGTGAAAACTCATTCCCAATCTTCTTATGAAGATGCCAAAATAAAAAAACTATTTTTATTATATGCTGGACCATATTCGGTTGTTCGGAGCGTATGTCCGAATGCCTATGAACTCAGGAACCACGAGGACGGCGATATTATAAGGAGACATAACGTCATCAATTTAAAAAAAAAAGTATTTTCACCCTTGTCGTAAAATCTAACAGAGGCAATGTCCTTTCTCCCTACTTTTAGTTTAAAAAATTTCTCAAAACATCATTCGTTTTAGTTATTAATTTATATTGCATAAGTTTTTCTAATTTTTTAAAGGGGGTAATGTAGCGCGCCCATTCTGTTGTTTACATGTATTATTTCTTTAAAATGTATTGCTGTAAGAATCGTATTTCCGTTAAGTTAAGTAGAACGTCGGCTAGTAATTATTTGCACGTAAATTATATTGTTTGCTGCTTTCCTTAGAGAAGGGTATGTTTTCATCAAGGTTGTCGGATAGAAGGGGAGTCAGTCGGGTGCTGGCTACGCAACCGGTAGTAGATCGGCCCTTAGTACGAGCATTTTACGTGTGTAGTTAGAAAGTGATTTATGTTCCAATTGTTGATTTGTAGTATAATTAAATTAGTAAAGTAATGTAAATGTGCGGGCGAGATTATACTAATTTTTAGTTACGCCATAATTCTAACCGTGTAATAATTGTGTCTGCTGTGCGTAGTACCTATGCGCATCGTCATATTTTAAGATTGGGGTTCGAGGAGTTTCATTGCTGTAAGTTAAGCTGTAATCTGCCCAGCGTGGATTCTAGCGCTTTGAAAAGACTCTGTAAGTATTTTACATTGTTTAATTGCCGTTTATTTTGCGCCTTGCTGTTTAATCGACGCCCTGCAATTAGTTAATTAATAGCACGTTATGTATACTGATATGTGAACATTTAATTTATCCATTTTATGAATACAGTAATTTTTGAATGTGTGACCGTTATTTCGAATTTACTCTCTACTCATTACCTTTAACGAGACAATAGAAAAACGTTGCATTATTGGCGCCCAACGTGGCGCGAGAGTAAGATAGCGGTTACTCAGCTACAGGTAGAACTTCTGCGTTATTAGTGGTAAACATTTAAAATAGGAGTGCGAAGGCCAAACACGCAGAAAACAAAGTTTTGTAGTACGTAACAGCACTTGATTATATTGTCATGTTCAAAATATTTAAGGCGATGTCAGCTGCAACTGTAAACGAATAAAGCTGTCAGATAGAATTGAACCCGAGATTATTAACATCAATTTTTAGAACCTGTTACGATTGATGTATTTTCGAGAACTTGTTAGCAATTGTAGGGACCCAAAGAAGTATTAAGAAAGGTTTATGTAAATGCAGATAAATACTAAATTATTGTCAGATTTTATTTCCCTTAGCAAGTAGTAATATATAAAATGTTAGTTATACTAGTAAAATGAGTTCTAACAAAAAAATTAAACTTTCAGAAAAAAAATTAGACTCTAATCCTAGGCTAGATGAGTTAGAGGAAATTTTAAGTCGATTAGCGGCGAGTGTAGCGGTGATGGTTGAAAGTGTGGGAAAGGTAGTGCCCGAAAAAGCTTTACCTATCAATAAATTTGAAATTTTGGATGATAAAGGCAAGCTAGGTGAAGCAAATGTAATATCAGAAGAAGGTTATGTCTTTATATGGAAGGATTTGGGAGAGAGGAGTGTAAATTTTACCCCGGGTGTAATTCATCCCGTTGAATTTATAAGAACATTAAATCGATTGTTAGAGGATGCAGGAGTTAAAAAGGGAGAAAGTGTGTGAATTGCTATAGATTCTTTACGCGGATCAGCTTTAGATTGGGCTTTGGTGAAAGAAAATGATGGGTATCATTTGAACGTTTTCGAGAATCTTTTATGAACAGGTACTGGAATAGTGAACATGAAAGAAATGTTTTTAATAAAATTGTATACGGGACTTACGAGCGGGTCAGTAGAGCCAACTATTTTTTAAAAATGGTTTGTGAAACAACTTATTTGTCTCATGAGATACTGCAAGAACTAATTAGGCACCTTGTTCATCATTATGATCCGGAATGGTATTTCTAATTTTGAAGAAATTGAGGAGTTTTTAAGACAGATCGATGAAACCTACACGGAGCAATTAAGGAATTGTCGTACTAACAGGTGTAGAAACAATGGGGAAAGACGGGAGACTAATTATAGAAATTATAATTTAGAATCAAATGATTGTGGTCGAGAAATAAATAGGGAGCGTAGGGACGGAGTACATGAGCGTAAAAATTACGAAAGGAACAGAAATGCAGATCAGGAACAGAATAGGGAAAGGAGATGTGAGAGATACGACCGCAGGGAAAGGAATGGTAATGTTGGACAGAATATGGAACAAAGCCATTGGGGAAACTGGGAAGGCTACTTTGAAAGTAGGAATTATAGCCTAGATGTAGATGCTAGCAGAGAAGGTAATAGAGGGGACCGGAATAAAGATTATAATTGCAGGAATGTTAATATAAGTAGCAATAGAAATTAATTAGATCGGGAGAATAGTGTTAGAGGAAATGAAAATCGTGGCGCGTCTGGTATCAATTTAATCGAGAATGTTACTCGCTTTAATAACGATCTTGAGGAGGACCTATTAAGTGAACCCGAAGAGGTAGAAAGGAAGTCAGTTCAGTGGTCTTTGTTAGAGGTTGTTATAGAAGGGTGTAAAATTAATGCGTTAGTTGATTCAGGAAGTCAATACAATTGTATTTCAGAAAGATGTTTGGAGTTATTAAAACCAAAGGTAAACAGATTGCCTATATTTCCAGTTACGGGATTAAGTATTAGGGGGGCTATTGCTGCGAAGGCCAAACGGATTAAACAGCAAGTTTTATTAGAAATAAATGTGGAAAATTGTAGAATGGAATGTGTCTTTATTGTTGTACCAACTTTGGTGCATGAGCTTATTTTTGGATGCGAATGGTTATCTACGGTCGATGCAAAGCTTGATTTTGAAAATTTATCGATGACAATAAATAAAGAGAGGAAGTGGTATGCATTTTCTTTTCTTTCGCTACCCAGGTCTGAAATTACAATAAATACCATAGGGCAGGAATCACAAACTGAAGGTAGCGCGTTAGCAGGGAAACCTGAAAAAACAAAAAAATCAGGTATTCATTTACTGATCGAGTTGGTATATCTTAAGCAGCCTCTACCTTTACGGCGCAGGAAAAGGAAATTCTGACAGATTTGTTGCATAAACACGGTCAAATTTTTTCTGACCAACCCGGACGAATGAAACATTATTCACATGTCATTGAATTGAGAAACGAGTCTTATTGTTTGAAATCATATCCGATCCCTCACGTATATCGTAATGAAGCTAGGGAACAAATTAATCAGATGCTTGAGTGGGGGGGGGGGTATCGAGCTGGCTCAGACTGAGTGTATTAATCCTTTTGTCGTGGTGGGAAAAAAAGGACAATACTATACGCGTATGTTTGGATGCGAAACAATTAAACTCTAGGATGGTTCAAGATCGAACCATTCCACCAAATCCAAACGATCTTCTTTTTGAGTTTAAAAATGCAATACATAAGCAGCCTGGACTTAACAGCATCTTACTGGCAAGTAGAAATTCGGCCGGATTGTCGGAAATATACCGGATTTCAATTTGAGGGTTTGACGTATCAATTCCAAGTACTTCCTTTTGGCTTAAGTACTTCTGTGGGAAGATTTATTCGTGCCTTGAATATAGTATTAGGTATGGAGGTGTCGTCTTTTGCAATTCCATATGTCGACAATATACTAATAATTTTTGTCACGGTTAGAGAACATTTGGTACACTTGAATACAATATTTACAAAATTTTCAAACGCGGGTGTAACGGTTAAATTAAAAAAATGTGCTTTTACACGTGAAAGTGTGCCATTTTTAGGGCACATATTAAGCCCAAATAGTGTTAAAATGAACTCCAAAAGAATTCGGACTGTAAGAGAGTTTCCTACCCCAAGAAATATTCGTCATTTACGTAGTTTTCTCGGAATGTCCAATTTTAACCGTAGGTTTGTGGAAAATCATTCCCACCTAACTGTGTCGCTATTAAAATTACTAAAAAAGGGGCGAAAGTTGGACATGGTCAGCAATAGAACAAAAAGCTTCCGAATTAATAAAAGAAGCATATTTAACACTTGGTTTTTGTAGCACCCGGATGTGAATAAACGTTTTTTTGTTCAGTGCGATAGTTCTGGTTATGGATTAGGAGCGTGCCTGTTCCAAATTGATGAAAATTCTCAAGAGAGACAAATAATTGCTTGCTCTAGTAGAACCTTGAAAGGGGGTGAATTATCCTATACGACTGAGAAGGAAGCATTAGCTGTCCTTTTTGCATTGCGCTAGTGGCGTGTTTTTAGATTAGGGAATCCCCTAACAGTTATCACCGACCACAAAGCACTATTATTTTTGTTAAAATACGATCTTTTAAATTCGAGACTGACACGCTGGGCTATATTTCTCCAGGAATATAATTTTGAGGTAGTTTATTGTGTGGGAAAAGAAAGGAAAGAAGAGCCCGAGGAGATAGCTGTTAGTATTATAGTGAAAAATAAAGCTTTCCAGGAAACAATGTCAAATTTTAGAAATATTTGCAAAGCGCAAGTGCAGGATAAATTCTGTTCTGGAATAAAGCAGGCATTGAAGAGTGATAATACTTCTCGACGAGTGTCTGATTGGTATGTCTTTCACGACGGCATTCTGTTTAGGCGTACAAGGGTTGGTGAAGCGAGCATGCGTGTATGTGTGTCACATAATTTTATTATTCAATTGGTATTGCAAGAGCATGAACAACATGGGCATTTTGGCTCAGATAAAGTGTTTTTAAATTTGCATAAATTTTTCTATTGACCCAAAATGCGAAAACGTGTTCGACAGGTGGTCGCGGGGTGTGAATTGTATCAGAAAAGTAAGATCTCTGCCAGGAGTCATGGAGAAATGTATAGTGTTTTGGTAAACGCTCCAAGTAAGCTATTGTGTTTAGACTTAATTAGTCCTCTTCCACGAGGTAGAGGAGGGGCCACTTATCTGTTGGTAATAATTGATGCTTTCTCAAAGTATGTTAGGCTATACCCTTTAAAGCGGGCGACGACTAGAGCCATTTTCAACAAGCTAAAGGATGATTATTTTACAAAGGTCGGTAAACCGGGCGCTATTCTGACCGACAACAGTACACAGTTTTTGAAAAATTGGAAAAAGTTATTGAGTGGTGAGGGTGTAAAGGTAGTTCATACTACGTACTTAGTGTAACCAAACCAAACGAGTTAATCGCAAGATAGGTCGCCTTTTAAGGATGTTGTGTTTTGATAAGCACTCATAGTGGGCTCATAAAACCTCTAAATGTGAGATGTTTTTAAATGAAGTGGTACACGATTCAACAGGATTTAGTTCCAACCAAATTCAATTCATGATATCCCGTAAAGAGCCAATTGTGGAGTTGTTAGGAATGGCTAAACCCCCAACTTTGGAAAAAGAAGTAATCATTAGATTAGCATATAAGCGGTTTGTTTCCAAGGCAGAGTTGCGCAAATTTAAGCACGATATTAAGCATGAGTTTACTGTTTTTCGCCAGGATGATTTACTCTGGGTGAAAACTCATTCACAATCTTCTTATGAAGATGCCAACATAAAAAAACTATTTTTATTATATGCTGGACCATATTCGGTTGTTCGGAGTGTAGGTCCGAATACCTATGAACTCAGGAACCCCGAGAACGGCGATATCGTAGGGAGACATAAAGTCATCAACCGTTATTTCGAATTTACTCTCTACTCATTACCTTTAACGAGACAATAGAGGAACGTTGCAAGGCGACGTACTCACATACTAATTCCACACATAGCACGCAGACTGAAGTCACGAAAGTTCCATTCCAGTTGGTAACTTATACATTTCATGCCTGAGCATGGACCATAACCCAACATACAAGCACAGATTTCAATTACCTGACGCAAACACGTGCACATCCAGGGTGACTGGGATTCCAGAGCATCTACTGCTGAATTGCATGGATCTCTGGGACTCACACGAAAACGCACACCACACAAGAAAATTAATATAAGACGTACTTAACAACGGGCAAACTATGACAGACATTCTGTGGGACGAAAACATTTTCCCGCATATAAACCAACTCACACAATACATGACAAAAACACTACACGAAAGACATGAAAGACAAAGACCCTAGCTAACTAACTAACAAATAAACAACAAACACCACAACAAAAAAACACACACACACAAATCGCTCGAGCGACCAAATGAGAACAAGTAACTTAACAAATATTACAACGAAAGGAACTACAATAACAACACAAAAACACTTCTAGAACTGCCAGAAACCCATCCACTGACGGCATTCCAGGGGTTGGGCCGCTGAGGCACCATGAGTTAAATCGTATAATAAAAAACAATTCAACTTAGTTTAAGTGAATATGTGCAGTGCCACTACGTGCATGTGCATAAACAACAAGTCTCACCCGGATTGATGAACTTCTACGTAGAATAAGTTTAGTATTTAATTTAGTTGTAAGCTAATAGATTGGGACTTTTTGTAACTAACACTTAAATTTAGTACCTAAGCTAAATAATAAATAACAAGAGGGCAAACACAGATGTAATAATATAACCCGAGATCTGACTAACCCACACACAGCAACTAGTCTTGATATAACCTTTTGGGAAAACACTCTGGCAATATCACTGACGACACCACCACACCTGAGACTGTATGCAGATCCCCAACTCTCCGTCTGCCGATGCCCAGGGCACGTGCAGGAATGTGGATTTCTCGGTTTGTGATTTCCAGCACTATTCTATGACACCGCCATCTACAGACAAACGCACACATACATTTTCGAACTCGCACACAAGCAACACCAGCACAAATACAAATACACTAACAGGGTGATTTCAAACACCTTAACCATAATAAATTTTCATTTTAGCTTTTAACAACGGGTTAGTCGGCGAACGCTTCGGGTCTGTTTTAATTTTTTAGGTAACAGACTAATAAGAAATAAAGTTTATTAAAAATAAACCCTTTAACTCACCACCGCCTAGGTCATCACCAACCTCAGGACTAACTGCATCGCCTACCAGCCCAAATGGCGTGAATGCAAGCAACAACAGACAGCTACACTAATACCTCCAATTGACCATTTTACAACTTCGTACAACGCGCAAAAAACTTCAACAGCGCACTGAAGAGGTCGTAGACATCAAAGCAGACAGGCGGTGAGGCTGCGTTCATCCAAATCATTCCAAAGAATATAGATTCAAACAATATTATATTTTACAACATATTATGTGACCCTGTGACTTGTTCGACTTGTATTACTGTGAGGATCGGCTGCCGTTGCCCTATCCTTGCGCATGCCTAGCTCATATCTCATTATCAGTACTTCAGACATGAAACCTTCAAACAGATTAATGTGCGACTTGAACTGGAAAAATTAGCCGTTAACGGGTCTTTGAAAGGAATGGTTTGATGTGGTGAGCGTCAGTGACTAAGAAAAACCGCGTGTAGATTGTCACCGGGGCCTCAGGTCTCCGCGCGCCGCCGTAGCAGCCTCAATAAGCGCCTTACAATATTTCCAGGTAAACTGGTTAAAAACCTTAAATCTATTATCACAGATCTGGTATCACAGTTCTGTGGTACCCGTCAATAGAGCCAAAGTAGCCAAATGGAAGAAACTGTACAACTAAAATAGATAACGCCATGCCAATAAAGGCCAATGACGCTCCAGGGCGTCACACCGGAATAACATCACGCCGGAAAGTAGTATTCCCACATATAAATAGCTCCATTTGACCATTTTACAACTTCGTACAACGCGCAAAAAACTTCAACAGCGCACTGAAGAGATCAGTAGACATCAAAGCAGGCGGACGGTAAACCAGCGTTCATTCAAATGACTCCAACGAATATAGATTCAAACAATATTATATTTTACAACATATTGTGTACTGTTGAACTGGAAGCGTCGACCTGTGACCTGTACGACTTGTATTACTGTGATGATCGGCTGCCTTCGCCCTATCCTCGCGCATGCCTAGTTCATATCCCACTATCAGTACTTCAGAGATGAAGCCTTGGAACAGAGTAATGTGCGACTTGGACTGAAAAAATTAGCCGTTAACGGGTCCTTAAAAGGAATGGTTATTGGCCTGATGCGGTGAGCGTCAGTAACTAAGCAAAACCGCGTGTAGATTGCCACCGGGGCCTTAGGTCCCCGTACGCCGCCGTAGCAGCCTCAATTAGCGCCTTACAATATTTCCAGATAAACTGGTTAAAAACCTTAAATCTATTATCACAGATCTGATATCATAGTTCTGTGCTACCCGCCAATAGATCCAAAGTAGCTAAACGGAAGAAAGTGTACAATTAAAATAGATAACGCCATGCCAATAAAGGCCAATAACGCTCCACGGCGTCACACCGGGATAACACCACGCCGGAAAGTAGTGCTTCCACATATAAATAAATAAAACCCTAACCTAATAATAAATAACACAACGTCAAATTTAAAATACACAATGTTGGAAAGCTAATGTCTGAAGTTTTTAAGGTCAGGCTGGTAGCCGATATTATCAACTTAGATTCCTTCGACGGAGAGGAGCCACGTAGTCTATAACTCATGGTAGACTTCTGTGGTACTGCGGTGCGCTATCAACGACATTGTCAATAGCGTCATTCAATCGATGATGCTCAATTGAGCTAGGGCTTTAGACGTCTCCTTAGGCATCGTTCCTCTCGTTCCTACCACAAGTGGCAGGACTCCTAAATCAACAAGGAGGGGCGGTATCAGTTAGAGATGTTTGTCAATCTTCGATGTTCGTCCTTGAGTTAGGTAATCATTGTTCTCGTGACGGACTGTCACGTCGACCCACGAAGACCTCTTTCTAATTCTTATCACTAGATCGGGTTTGAGATTCCCGCCCGAGGGTAGACCTAACGTAGGTTCCCTCGTAACCAAAACCGCTGGCTGCTACCTTTGAAGGTCACCTACAACGAGGTCGTAAATCTCGTAGTGACGGTGGATCTTCTTGCTATCCGTATGTATGCACTGTTCCAGAATGCGACCCACGATTGCGACACTTTAGACCCGGTTGGGGGGCCGCCGTATTCATGGCCATCCTGTCGGCACATTAATTAGCTTTCATTCTAAGCTCCGTGATTTGTATGCATGTTTTTAGAAGCGTTGGGTTGAAAAACCATGTATTCGCAATTTTATCGCCGGTGAGCGCTTCGACCTACTTGCCTTGAGAACTTTGAGCGGTCTTCCTCACAAGCTCGTCTTTCTTGAACCGCCTTTTCCCTTGGTCGATATCTGATTCAGAGACGGGTCATAAGAGCCTACATGCAGCAGACATCTTCATCAGCTATGCTTTTAACTTGGTTGCCGCTCCAGGGCTTTGATGACGGGATCGTCGCGTCCCAGCAACGTAGGTCCTGCTTTTAAAGTACCGGAAACAACGATTGTTTCCAATTTAGGAAACCCTAATCTCCTGTCATTCTTATTACAGTATAGTGGTCCATTCGTACTTTGCTGTGGCAAGTGATAAATTTCTCGAAGAACTACCAGCAGTTTTATTAGAAGTCGTACATCGCTGAGACATGAAGCACTAAAGAGCACCAACGAAGCACTAACTTTCGGCTTTAAAAAGGTTTTTAATTGCTAGAACTCCCGGCTAAGTGTGAAGCTCTACCTGAAAATTATAAATTTCCATTTTCTGCGAGACAATTATTCGGCGATCTTCTTTTATAATGCACTAGCCAGCACTAACGAAGCACTAACTTTCGACACCTATAAGAACATTAGTGCTTACAAAATCGCGACTAACTTTATGCGCCCGTTTTGCCTTCAATAGTAGCAATGTGCAACGTTGCCAACTATTTTAAAACCCAAAATTGAATATTTACGTTTAATTTTTAGGTTATATATGAAAAAAGGCAGTGTTATTTGAACATATTAAGTTGCTTTAAAAGAACTTCAATCCGGAAATCATAAGCATGTATCCTTATGTTAGTGATTACTTTACTTTCAATCGGTACCACACCAATCATAGCATCTGATTGGATTTTTTCGAGCTTTATATTATCTGCAAAAAATGTTCTGTCTAATTCATTAATAAACCGATCCGACCCAGTAAAATATTCTTTACGTGGTTTTTGCTATATCACAGTGCTATAGGGCAGTTGTATCAGCTGTAAACTCAAACCTTCTGGTTTATATATAGTTCGTAGAATCCAGTGATAAGTATAAACAAAATAAATGCTATTGCTTAAGTGCTTCTATGAGTGTAATAAACTTTGTTTAAGTTTATAAAGAAATTAAGGCTGTTAAGTATCAACACATATATTAACTGAAAATTATTTCTGATTTATTCTGACAAATAATTATTATAAGTTTTCTGAATATTCAATTAATTTTATATATTTATATTGTTAATCTTGGACAATTTAAATAAAAAAGCCTCTAAAGCAAATAGGCACTATAAATAGGATTAACATATTTATGAGATTTTTATGTCACCTTTTCAGTACTGAGTAAATGACTCACATACATACAAAATAAGATTGTAATAAGTTCTTTCAAATTAGTAAAATTAAACTTTTTAAATAGTTATCATGTATAAGCAAGTACATGACTACATTATTCATAATGCAAATTCATAAAGCTTTTGTTAGATAGACAATTTTATAAAGCATAATTTTGATATGAAGCAACGTTTGAAAATTTAAATTCATAATTAAATATTATCACAAAGATGTTAGTTTCCATGGGTTCAAACTACCAAAATTAGGTTTATACATGACGTTAAACGTCAAACAGATGATTGCCTCAACAAATGGAAATCACTTACAACCTTGACCTCAAGGCATGGTTGCTTGCACCAATTAACAAACAAGTTCAACCCACATGTGGACTTCCAACATTGAACAAACACATGAAAAAGGAGTCGTTTACATTGCTATAACAACGCCTCGTAGACTAGAATCACATTGTAAGTTTCCAATGCGTAATCGTTTTATACGCAATTAAATTAACTTCTTCTTACAACCACTAATCAGCTTTAAAGTATTGCTTCCGAATTAAAACAAAATTTTCATGTTGAAACAGGAGGAACGTATATATCTTATACGCAGTAAAAATTTAACAGTCTCGCACGACCATTATTGCTTCAGTTATTAAGTGTTGTTTCTTCCGTACTTTAGTGTTGCGCTAAGGAAAGCCAAATAAAAATTAGTTTAAATTATTTAGATATAGAAATTACAAACCATGATGAGTTTCTGAGCATTCAGATCGATGGATTGATTGAAACTAAATTGCGACTCGCAAGTCAGCCTTGGATATGAATTTAACCATATTGACGTTAGAATGATTAAAAGCCGACTGATTCGACTCGTCGACAAATATCTTAGCAAGCAAGTGTGCGAAAACACGCTATTCGATAGCACCTTGAAGATACTTTGTAGAAATTCTGAACATTTACAACTATGCGCTTTATTTACTATATAATTAAAATAAAGGACAATAATTGGGGTGTTTCAAAATTATGATACTTTGTTTTAATTTTGTATTAATTGTAGAAGTACGATTTATATTGAATTATAAAAGTAAATTTAAAAATTTTATAACACAACACATAATTTTTATGCGTTAATTTAGAAGAGGGAAAACGAACTGTTACAAATTGCTAAATGATTTTTCCCATTTCATAATCTATAAAAAATGTTACAATAATGCAAATTGCAAGTTCATTTACTCGTGTCACCAACTATACATAATCATCAACGTAATCTGTACATCCCCAGATTTGGTTGCATAGATTGCCGTCACTGAAATAAAACTGTAAGCAACTGAGAAGATGATTCTCTAAACGCCAGATACATCAAAAGAAATTACTATTCAGTTGACGTGGTTACAACATTGACAACTAGAACGTTGTTTGCAATTAAACGAAATTGCACATGCAGTCGAGTACCTACATGTATTCTTAATTGCAGTTGCATATATTTAGTTAGAATTGTAGTAGGGTAACGTTGAAATTGGATTTAGAAATTTGCAATTTAATTCCAGTGTTACTGCAAAGTGGCAAGATTATATTAGATCTAAAATGAACATCTAAACTGACTTGAGAGCTTTATTGTTCATTTTCATTGTGAGTGGCAGTTCATTATAAATTTTGCTATTATAAAGTATGAACCTCTAGTGCTATTTAGCACGGGGTGTTGTTTGACAATAGAATTGCTCTTCTGCAAACAGTGTTTCGAATGGAAGATATTGAGTTTTTAGATAGTTTTGTCTATGAAAACATCTACAGCCACAGAATCCTCATATAGTGCTCCACCCTTACAGTCGATTTGTTACTAGTTACAAGCGTTTTCAAAATTTCCAAAATTAATCTTTTGTAGCTTAATTTGAAAACGCGCGTTTAATCCCTTGCTTTGACTTGTATGAAGCAAATGTGTTGTTATTTTCTCTCTTTAATTTGTTGGTATACATTTTTAAATGACATATTTGTTAATTCTCACAACTTATAAATTTGGGCATGCGAAATGTTCCAAATAAATTATTCTAGAAAACCTTGTATGTTGTTTTTAAGCCTGTCAACTTGATTAAATTCTGATAGTTGTTTTCTTTACAGCTTGCGTATTTAATAAACATGTTAACATGTTACTAGAATCAAACTACATCAAATTTATAATGACACGAATTATTCTTTAACAAACAATTCATCAAATAACGAGTACTACATCCACTACAGCTTTTCTTTAACAAACCACATCTTACATGTAACTTAAAAAAATACTTTCATGCTAGCATTAAAATCTAAAGGAATATTCCAATATTGCCTCAGTGGCTTTTTCTTTCAAACAAAATCTTTATTCTAAGATAGAAAAAATTCTAACTACCGGACAATCATTTGCTTACCATAAATATACTTTAAAAATCTCTCATTCTGATTAGGATTTTCATAAACAAATAATTACCTATATAAATCTGATTATAAAATAAGTCGGATAATTTTGACAAACTCCACTTGAAATCGAATTTAAACAAATCTGATCAGTTATGTTTAATAATTTTCATTATATAATGACTAAACCTACCAAGGTCAGCCACCCTCAAATCAAATTATCCACTTTCACACAAAGATTTACACAAAAAATCTTAAGTAGCTTAACTTAATCAACCAATAAAAAAATTTTATTTTTAAAGTTTTAAAACAATATGATTCTTGTTTTACCATATAATCTGTTCCTAGTTCTTTTCATATGGTTGAGATTTTTCTATTAAGTACCATTAAACATCAAAATTGCATTTGCACTAAATATATCAAAATTGTCCAAATTGTTTAAAATTTACCCTTACAAGCCATTAAAATTTCCTATATGCTTTTCAAATCCATATACCAATACAACCTAATTCGTTTAAAATCTAATTATCAATTTACCATTAAATTAATTCCAGCTTCATATACGGTTTTCTCCAAATTAAAACTTTATCTTGTCCCTATTTATTATTGTTCATTTGTTTTTCATTTTTTTATTTATCTACTTTCTTGAGAGTAGCAATAAACGTTTAAAGTTGTCAATTAAAGTCGTATTTTTGCTATAATACATTAGACTGCCATCGCGACGTTTAACACGAGCTTTAAACAACTAACCACTTACTGCCCCTTTTATTAGTTGGTTTTATATGATCGGGCCCTGCTACGTCACACGTCTAAAATAATCCAGTGATGTTTGGTCGTCGTTTTTATTTTCTGATTGGTCGAAATTTGAAGGGCCTTTTTTACGTATGCATATAGAATGCTCTAAATGTTGCAAAACTTACAAAAATTGGCGTTTAAATGGTCCCGATCTATAGCTAATTAATATATTTACACGCGTTATCTCGTATCTTCAAGATTTGTTACTGTCATTCGTATTGTTTCTACGACTTAATCGCTTAATTTATGGTTTTCGTTAATTGCTTTGTTTTATATTGATAGCTTAAGCGTTCAATCAGCTTCATTGGCAATGAAGTTTAGTGAACACACTTCTATTCTCCAATTGAATACTATATACGCGCTTTTCGTTAAAATACAACCGTGTGTTTAGCACTTTTATACACGCGACCACCCACAATTTAAATGCACTTACGTACTATAATATTAGACTATAGAGTATCAATCGTAATCTTTCAAAACGCAATTGCTTATGCGTCTTCCTAATCTTTTGTAATAGTGGCATTTACTCGTTGAATACCTGGATAGCAAATGTATGAACGAAGAAGTCCTCTGGAGATGTATTTTTACTCGCGGAACTTCATTATTCTTACCTAAAAACACGATTCCTTCGTAACTAAGAACGAGAATTCTTTAAATCACGAGTTGTGCCTTTATAAAATATTATACTAAGCGCTTCTACAAATACGCCACTATAATAGTGAATAATTACAAAAATTGAGTTTCTTTTAAAATTTTCTTCATTTTCCTCAAGTTCGGAGTATTGTATGTTTACGGAATGGTGCTACGTGACCTCTTGATGATTGTTTATCACACACACGCACGCACGTACGCATGCACGCATGTACGCACGCACATACACACACACACCACACACACACACACACACACACACACACACACATTTGCTTCTAGCCAACAGCAGGTAGCTACGTGAAAAGAGTAGCATATTTTGAATTTCTAGGTGGTTCAATCTATAATTTTTCAATAAATATTTTTTAGCCTTTACTTTATATAAAAATAATTATACGCAAGAATTTTATGCAAGCCTAATTTACTTACACTAATTATATCACCAAATATATATCAAAAGATTTAAACAATTATATACTTGCGGTTTTGACTATGCAAGACTCTTAAACACCATGTTGATCAATTTTTCTTATACATTTTCTACCATAGTAACTGCATAGGAAAATCCGTTTTTCATTCTTTTGTTTGTTTCCATTAGCTCCATAATGCCATTTAAATTTATCATAATCAATATCTTACTCTTGCACGTGAAAGTTTACTTTGTAAGTTAAACTAAAACGTTGCACTTACCTCAATTCGTTACAATTCGTAGTTGCTAACAAAAGATATCGTTAAAAGTAAAATAAATCGACTATTATGGATGAGCGATCTTGAATCAAATACCGTTTTTGAATGAATTACCTATCTTGAATGCATTCCTCTTAATTATTTACTTGCTTTCAAATAACGAAAAGGTTTTTACGACATTAGTTCTCGAAGCTCCACATTTCTCTAGGGGATATCACTCATCATCCTGATGTAGCTTATACGTTTATTAGGTCGTAAAATTTTTATTTATTTTTGTTAATTCGTGCCGTTATAGCTCTCGATTATAATTTATGGACTATTAAAGAGTCTTATCGCACCCCACTAATTAAGCCATCCATCCATATTGTTTGCTATTGTAGGAAATATTTATCTGTCATAATCGTTATTATCAAAATTGTTTACCATTTAATAAATAAAAAAAGGTTTACTTACATATTTATGGTAATTACAGGTAATTACATTCTGCTGTCAGAATACATTCTCAAAGCAGGACCAGGTAACAACCTTATACCTAATCCGTCTGATATCTCCAAAACAAAGCACATAAAAAAAGTTTATAGGGTTGGGGTTAAATTTAAATGTTATAACAAGGTTACTCAAAATTGATAGCAGTGCTTAATAGGCAACTTCTATGATTCAATTTCCTTTTAAATTCGCTGCTGAGCAGTGGTCTAGTTTGCATCTTTTTATGCCGACACCACTGATCGTTCTGCGAAACTCGTAAATCCAATGTTTATGTTGAAGCAGTGCACAGCCTTTGTCATAAACGGAAGCAATAGTACACAGTTATGCAATTTTCAAGAAAGATAGTAAACAAAACATCTAGAGCTGCTATTCGAGGAACACCAAGTTTGTACGTTTCACCAGTCTGCACAGAAGATTTCAAATATTCTTTTAATCAGGTTGGATGTTGTTGAAACTAAAGTAAGGGGTCACTGCACTGGACGATCTTGTCCACTGGAAAAATCTATAACGGGTACGAATAATATTAGATTATTTACGACGAAAAATATATTTTTAAAACTAAAACCACTTACAACACAGCGGTGTGCACGAAATTTTGTACATAACGAAAAACAACAAATATTTTGGGTCGTACGCAGAAAGAATGAATTGAACTCGTTTTATAACAAGAATTAAAATTCAATCCCAGCGTTACCAAACACACAGGTGTTAATAAAAACTCGAAACAAACTTGATCAAAGCAGTGTAATCCATTATTTCAATGGATCTTTAGGTTTGGGTATTATAAGGATTAATTACATTCTATAGTAATAGGTATCCAGCCGACGGATACTTAAAACAAGGTATCGATTATTTAAATTATAGAAAAACTTTCCATTTCGCAGCAAATAGATTTAAATGAAGTTGTAGTAAAGCGTACGTATTGTCGTAATATTTCATATACCGGGTGGTGTATAAGTATCAAAAGCAGAATCTACGCGAATGAATAATTAAATCAAATGGCGTAAAGTTTAGTACACCGTCGAAAAGTGGACTTAACAGACTTTAAAAAAAAACAAACCTAATATCACATCTAACCGGCCAGGTATTTTTAACATAAACCCTTAAAAAAACATCAATCTACAAATATACTACCTTCTCTAGTTTCTATGAAAAATCTATACATTTCAAATCCCATTTCTAGAAATTCTCTTAACCAATATTCATAAAACTCCCAGCGTAATACCAACTTTTTCTATAATCATTCGGTTGTCGTCTAGGAATACTAGGTTTTCGCCCTTTCACTAAAAGAAACTCAACAAATGGGCTCACATTTACAAATTTCTTACTCCTTGAATAGATTCAGCTATTCTTCCCGAAAATTATGCTTAGATAAAAACAAAATTATATCCAACAAAATAATTATTAAATGGTATATTAATTTCAAACTACATAAATACAAATCATTTACATTTAAAATCAATCATCACTAGGTGTTTAGTCCTGGAACTGGTTAGACGCGTACCCTCATTGTTTCCACACATTGTCCTAAAATTTGCAGAGTCTGCATCTATCACTATCTGCGTGCAAAAATCTGATCTCGGTCTACCTCTACTTCTATCTTCCTATATCTGCTTGTAATATATCCCTTACTATTCTCCAAAAATGCCTTAGAACGTATTCTGCCCATCAATTTCTCTTATTTTTTGTTTTCCACAGATAGCTTTATTTCCCTACTATCTCTATACCCTATTTATTATTAATTTTGTCTGTTCATGCTATCAGCCTCATATATCTGAAGCACAATATTCCAGAAGGCTTCCGCCGTTTTTCTGTCTGCTTTTCCTACTGCTCCTAATTCATAAACGTACTGCACTGTGCTCCACACATATCATCATCATTAGGTCTTCAGTTCTGGAACTGGTTAGGCACGTACACTCATTGTTTCCTTTTCTGAACTAACCTACACATTTTCCTGAAATTTGCACAGTCTGCAACTATCACTGCGTGCGATAGTCCAATCTAGATCTACCCCTACCACTTTCTTCTTATCCCTGCTTGTAATATACCCCTCACTATTCCCCAAAAATGCTTTAGAACATGTCCTACCCTTCCATTTCTCCTATTTTTTTTGTTCTACACAGATATCTTTATTCTCCTACTATCAACTTGCTATCATCCTCATACAAAGCACAGCATTCCAGAAGGCTTCTATCTCTTTCTGTTTGCTTTTATTACTGCCCCTATTTCATAATCGTATTGTGCTGTGCTCCACACATATGCTTTCAACAATTTTCCTCCTGTTTTTACGTATGCTGTCTTTGAGCATAGCCGCTGTTCTTTCTTGTTAGATGCAGTTCAGTCCCATTCTATTGTTTTACTATTATATACCCTATTTGAACATTTGCCGAATTAATCGTTTTTTCAATATATCCTTTCGCGCAATCAACATTAATTGAAAATATTTCACAAACAACACCTGTAGTTGTTTATAATAATTTTCAGATTTAAGTGCACTTATTTCTTCGTCAATAGGTTTTCGTTCTGAAACTGGTTGGACGCGCACCTCCACTTATTTGTATTCTGAGCTAGCCTACACAGTTCCCTGAAATTCACACAACAGCCTATATACAGCTAAGTTCCCCTTCTATTGTTTTCTAATTATATGCCCTATCTCACTGATATCTGAGGAGGTTAAGCAAACTGTGACTACCAAGATCCTCCAACACTTAGACATTTGCCGAATTAATAGTTTACCAGTAAATTTTTTTGCACAATTAGCATTATTTGAGAATATTGCACAATCAAAACCTGTAGTTGTCACGCACGTTAAAGATCCCTACCTTGCTTGCAACAACAAGGGTTCGGCAAAATTCAAAATTTCCAGGTAAAAAAATGTAGTACCTTTAAGTGAAGCATAGGAAAATCAAATGTAGGGAACTATTTTAACTCCGGAGTCTTTTACCCCCAGAGAGAGCTATCATGTATATTACAATTTAAGTACGCTGTGTACTTGGGAGGTAATGTGGTGGTTTTCCGTTTTCGTCCACATCGCAGTAGTGTGTCTTCGAATGCCATACCGACACCTATAGTCTCTGCCACTCTAAGTACCGCAGGAGCTGCTGCCCTCTTTCGGGGAACGGTCTTAGTCTGGTTCCTCACCAAAGACCCCACCAATTTGGTATAACCTATCCTATGGTTCGGCTCTTTAGCTAGTTAGAACACGCAAGCCGTTCCACCCGTTCTAGTGATCTAGAACTTCATCAAGGTGCAGTTCCAATCGGAAGAATTTAAAATCCACAAGTTTATAATTACCAAACAAACAAGCTCATTTTTTTCTCATAGTTTAAAATTTTAAGCATGTCTAGATTTCATCAATGATTCTCTTCGTTTGGATTGAATATACCAGAATAGTATTGTACGATTTACTGCAGTAGTATTGGAGCTTGCATAGCTCAACGATTACTGTTGTCCAATACAGCACCCCAGCTCTCAAGCGACTTCCAATCGTTTAACCAAGTATATTCCCTAGAAACCCCGAAATCAATCGAAATCAAGTCTAATACTGCATTCCCGCATTGGTTATTTCTTATTGCTCAACTAAGGGTGTTCCCTAGAATCTTCTAAACTAATCGCAATCAGCTCCAATGCAGCATTCCACCGCTATGGTAACTTCTAATTGTTTAACAAAAGGTTGTCCCTAGAAGCCCCAAAACTAAACAAAATCAGGTCCAGTCAGCATTTCAGCGTTCTGGTGACCCAAAGACACCTAAATTAATCGAAATCAGCTCCAATACAGCATTTCACCGCTAACTGCTACATTCCAAATTTGGAGATGTACACTCTTAAATTTGCGAGTAAATTCCCGCCATTATTTTAAAATAAACGTGTTAATTTTCGCCATCCCGGACAGTTGCGTCGGTACAAAAGAATGCGCGGAGTTCAGAGACCGGTGATATAGCCATGGGGTAAGAAATCGCGTTTTAAGCACGTAACTAATTCTTCCCAACTAGAAATCTGGTTTCGTATGTTTTTATACCAAATCAAAGCAGAACCGGAAAAGAATTTGCCGCTGAGACAAATAAATCCTCATCTGTACAGTTATGAGAAAATTTAAAGTTATTTCCTCTATCTAGAAATGACATTATCGAGTTTTGGGAATTAAAGCCCTGAAAAGTTAAACCCCACTTATACACCGGTATCGATTTCGCAAGCGATATAAAAGGTTGGGACATTGTTAAATTGGAGAGAACTATAGGTAAATTTACATCTAAATCTAAGTTAAGTTTTTCGAGGACGATTCCTTCGAGTAAGAGAACATCAGATAGGAAAGTTTGTTTGCTTTCGTTAGCTTGTTCATCGTTAAATAAGGATAATAAGTTTATTCGTTGTTTCAAGTGCGTTATACGCGACGCAATGCGTTTAAGCTCAATTTTGGTAGGTTCGGGATCAGTTCCATGAAGTATATACTAATGTCGTCAAGAGATTGTTTAATTTTAAAGGTATTTTGAGGTAGATTAGAGACCACTACACGAGAAATTGGTTGACTTTTTGCTTCTTGAGCTTTCAACTATAGTCGCCTATCATTTTGGTTGGTTGCCGCTTGAATGCTCTGCGACTCCAATTCGAAGGTCATTTTAAACGCTTTAAGATATACTGGATTCATTGTACTATAGTGTTTAAAAAAGCAAATATAGCGAAATCAAGTTTACTATAGTATTTTAGAAGGTATAGATATACCAAGAAAAATTTCAGTTGATTACGATAGTTGTGTCAAAGATAAAGTTTTCTTTTAGAAGGAATTCGTAACTTATAGTTAATTATCTAGATTGTAAGGGAACACTTTAGAATCATGGTAAACTAAGATAATATAGGAGTTATCTAAAACACGCTTTTAATAAGTTAAACCAAAATCGGTTAAAACAGGTATACAATTAAATTTAATATAATATCAAAAAACTTTTTCATAAGGAATACAAATAAACAATGCAGTTAATTAATTATATATAAAAGTACTTACGAAAAGAATTATTTAATTTCAAAAAAGCACATTTTTTCCACTTAGAAGTGAGGTTAAGATAGTTTTAAACACCTCAAGGTATATGATTTAGTTTAGTCCTAAATTAGGTCAGGTAATTATTTGAGAAAATTAAAATATAAATACACTGTTTTTGTAAAGGGAAAAATTATAGTATATTTAAAACTGCATAGTTAATTAACTTAAAAAATGTATACAAATACCATCAAAAATGGCGGTCCTTGATCATATAAGTTGACATTTTAAACTGCATTAAATGTCACGGCAACATAGGATAAAAGTTACAAAATGCAATGTTGCCAAGTTGTATTTCTTCTACCCAAAAGCTACTACAAATTTTAAAAAAAAAATTTTTTATAAGATATTTGAGTGAAAAACCTAATTTCTACAAAGATATTTTCAAGACTAACATTTTAGAAGATAGATTAGAGGTGAAGGCGAATTTTCAACACACGTTATGGGCGTCACTGTTACATTCAGCAACACTGATACGGTCCACGTTTCACAATATTGCACAATAGTCAATATTATGACATAATTACGTGGCAAATTGTATCAAATACCAAACACGTTTACAATAATACAATTTTTATTTTAACTCAAAAATAAAGCAAAGTACTCACTTAAAACGCACCTTGCGGTTTTATCTCAGGGCATCTCCTTGTTGTTGTTTTAGGGTGGGTTGCGTTACGCCATTGTTAAATCAAAATTTATTCGTCTTTCTCTTTCGTCGTTTGTAGCGGTACGATAAGAGCAACCAAGTATGGAACGCTGAGGCAAGATAAGGAGGAACCTACATCCCAAAAAATAGAAAAGACAAAAAAACACGACACAGGTAAACGTTACCGTTCGACGCCTCGTGGCTAATAATGTCGTGTCACACCGCGCACTTGCCCACTTACTCCGCGCCTGCGCATTCTTTTACGCCAACGCAACTGTCCTGGATGGCGGATATTAACAAGTTTATTTTAAAATATTGGCGGGAATTTACTCACAAATTTAAAAGTGTACATCTCCAAATTTGGAATGTAACATAACGTGTAATGATTGTTTGACAAACGGTCATTCCTAGAAACCTCAAAACTCCTTGAAATCAGCTCCATTGGCCACTACAGCGTTCTAGTATCCTGTACTCTTTGAACTTAGGGTGTTCCCTAGAAACCCAGAAACTAGTTGATCTTTGGTCCAATACAGCACTACATAAGTTTGATGACCTGTAATTGTTCAAGCAAGGGTGTTTTGCAGAAACCCCAAAGCTATTCGAAATCAAATAGTATCCAACAGTATTATCAATCAGCATACTCGTCAATTACTATCATTATCTGCCTCCTAAGTTACTGGTCACCAACCCCTTCTATTTAAACTCAATGTCAATGGTAAATTTCATGATTACAAAATTTTGGACTTCTGTTTCAAATCTACTTGATTTCCTAAACATGTTGTTTCCTTAACTCTATTTTTATGGCGTTTTTCAGAATTGAAAAATAACAGTCAATGCTTTCACTCTTCAGTAGAAATTGAGGTTACAGAATGGCTCTTATCCTTGTTACGGCTAAAATGAGCACTATAATATAAATTTAAATTTATCCTGAAAGTGTGGAGCCCCGTTACAATCTTAAGGATGCATCCGGCTAACTACAGTGGTGCTGAAGTAGGTTCTTATGGTCGAAATAGTAAAAATAAAAAAATATTTAGAAATAAGAAAATAGCTGAAGTACAGAAACTAGGTTACAACTTTCAACTCATCCTGAACAGCTTTTCCTCTTGTCATAGATTAGGAGCGTCAGACCATCTTGTGTCAGCAGTTCCTACAATATTTTCCCTACACGTAAAATAAATAGGTCTCCTTTAGTTTTGGTTTCCTAAATTTATCACGTGATACTATAGCTCTCACTAGAATATTTTAAAACACATGTAATTTGGGCAAATAATTAAAGAAATTCTTAATTCCAAATACGACTCAATCACTATGGTAACTGGATATCATTTTACAAAGGCCCAATTTTTATCAAGTTCACAAAAATAGCCAAATATAATTCAACTTGCACTTAACCTCTATTGGCAATAAATAATTGCAATATAAATGCAAACGTACTTTTCTTAAAAATCCTAATTCCTTAACCTCAAACTGCCAAGTGTTACTAAAGGGAATTCTGAAAAAGATTAAGTCAAATCCATTAACGACCCCACCTCTCCAATTCTCCCGTTTCCCATATTAAATTACATATTCTAAGTTCTAATTCTAGAAATGCCCTTAAAACAAACAGAAAATAGTTAAATACCAAATTTTCCTTTCACCATTTTATTGTTCATTAAAAGTACTGGTTTCATGCCTTAACTAGCATTAAATTCCAACAATAAAACTTGCATTTTAATTGAATTCGCAAATATGTCGTAGTATTTTTAAATGTTTCAAACTTTCTTGCACGATATCACCACGTTTAAATTTAACTAATAAGAGTTTCATTGATAAGTCGTCGTTCAGTAAAGTAATTACTTTCGCGTGTGATTCATTTCCTATTACATGGTTTAATCATGGTTTTTTCATCTGGTTAAAATTAAGAAAGTACTGGAAACGCCAGTTTTTTTAATTTTTTGCCCTTCGAGCAGCTCCCTTAGCACAACCAACCCACTCATTTGAGCTATCCCTGCTTGTAGCAGTGTTATTACGGCACACGCTGGTTGTCATAATCCCGCGCACTGATTACATTTACAAGCTCGCAAATCGTTTTATTTCTTTTTCGAAAAAGTTCAGATTACATTTTGAAACTTGTCCACTAACCTTTAACTTATTTTCATGCCCACCCCACCAGCAAGGTTATCGCGTCCTATTACTTTCACGGATGACTATATTTCGACACTTCTAATTAATTACATGCTTACGAAGAATCAATTCATTGTTTCTGTCCACTGTCTAGCGTTAGTCATGTTTTCCTACTTCTTATACGTTCAGGGGTTAAGTCATGGTACAGTCTTACTATGGAGCTTGTGAGTTAATCAAATAAAAGGTACGTGTATACTAATCAACAATTCTGCAATTACATTCATTGAAAATACATAACTTTGTACTTCATATTTTTGTCAAAATTATGTGTAATCAGATATTTGTAAGTTATACTAAATAAGGGCTGGTATTGTAATGATATTATTTTTCTGTTTGGAGGTTATTTTGAGTTAGAATTACATGTGTTTTTTCTTAATTATACACAAAAATTGTAGAAAGCTCTCCTTATGATATGGAACTGCCTATTAATAATTTCACAGTAATCTACTTCGTAACTTATTCTATAAGCTTTCTTAAAATGATACGCTAATGAGAATTTACTGTTACGAGTCTGATTTTTTTACTAACTCTGGTAATTTATGAGTACATCAAAAACATCAACACAAACAGATGTGGGGTTCAACAAAAAAATAAAGGTTTGGTTTGTCGTAAACATGTTGTTAATTATAGAATAATAAATGAGGGCACATGTGACTGATCACGGATTCTCGGGCTAACCTAGAAATCCAATAAGATTGAAACGGTTTGTTTCCCAGCAAAGTATTTTGGAATTTAACGCGCGGAATTTAATGGCCTTCATGATGACTTTCAAATAAAACTGTAAGATAAAATTGTTGTAGAATTGGATGTGTAATTTAAATTGTATTAATGGTTATCATTTATATAGTGTTGCCCAATGTGTATTGTTATATTATTAGGGATATAAGGTTCGGACATTATGAGTTTAAGGACGATTAATTTATATTAACCCTACAGGTTATATGTATTGAGAATTGACTGATCATAAATTTTACCATTTTTGTTTATTGTATGTATTTTGTTATAGGAATATTTATAGGTCACTAACTTGACTATTACTGCTAGTACATTTAAAAATCGTTCTAAGCTTATTTATTCACAGAAATGCTTAAATAATGTTATTTTAGAATGGATTCAAGCCGTGTGAGTTAATAGTTGTTTTATTTCTTCAAACAGACAGGTGACATTTTGTAAAGAAATCCATTTCACCAAGAGAATACCCGGTGATTAAAGATTCTCTGGTTTACACGACAGCCCGAAAAAATCCCATTCAAATAGACGTATTTACCGCCCGTTAAACTTGACGAGTTGAAAACCTAATAGGGTAAATGCTAGTAATAACGTAAATTGAAATCGCATCTAAGTAAAATTTGGATCATTACTCAATTTTGTTCAATTTTCTACCAATTATTGATTTAGATCCCACCTCCGCACAATGGTAGTTGACCGGTGCGTCCTTATTTTGGTACGGGATCATCGTCCCTTTTCAGAAATTCCAAATTTAAAACTTAGTAACAATAAACTTAAAACAATTTCCGGATTAGCTTTATAAAGTGAATAAACCAAGGAAGGGTTCCTCAAATAATTCCCGGTTGGTCGAAGGTATCCGTAGGCGACACAGGTATTCCTCCAAGTAATAGATTAAAAGTAAGCTCATCTCCACGTAAACAATTCATGTCCATTTTATAATCAGTCATTTTAACTTAATAAAATAATATTACAAACAACAGAATACGTTAAAATATACCCGAAAGAAGAAATTGAAATCCAAACACAAATTTGGCATGAGCGACAAAATAGAATCTAGGACTACTGATACAGGGCGCAAGTGTTTTCTAAAATTCAAATTGCAGCAAAAACACATTGTGGTAACCCGGCAAAACGGAAAACTTACAGGTAATCACAAGGCTACGAATAAGGAACTATAAAACGAACGCAACAAATTTTTATCATCACGAAACGATGTATGTAAAAAAAATAACACCGGGGCAAACGCTAAGTAAAGAAATGCTGTAAAAAATCAGAGACAAATTTTAAATAAAAAGAACAGTTTCAAAAATCTATCCAAACGTTGAGAAAAGGGACGGTTTCAAAACTCGGAGCAAACTTTAAATAAAAGAAAAATGTTTTTAATACCGAGAATCAACGTTAAGAAAAACGAACAGTTTCAAAAATAGGAGCCCCACGTTGGGTACGCCAAATTTTATATGACGGTAATCCGTGCAGACAAGAGAAAAGTATAGTACATTAAACAAAGTAACAGTAAACCTGCACCGAGTAGCGCAATAAAAATAAAGGAGAATCAAAAGAATTAATTTATGCCGTGCTAGCTAGAAACGTCGTAAAGCGGAGAGGGTCACACATAAAGAAAAAGGAAACCTCAAGAAGGAAATTTATTTACAAACCCTTAGGAAATCAGCATATTACAGAAAGGAAACCAACTTGCAAAAAAACATTTATCTAGAACATCCTGGAGGGTTCACATGGTACAAAAATCTACTCAAAATAAACCATACAGCCCTTAACTACCACAATCCTAATATTTAGATAAAACAGCAACTACAGAAAAATTTTAATAGTGAACTGTTTCCTTTACCTTGAATCTTACTGTTTATATAAAAACAGCAATTAAAATAGTCATAAAAACCCCATACCACAGTTGCACCAATCACTGAGGCGATAGGTAGAAACGCGGTTCTTTCCGCCACTGAAAAACAAATATTATTTGGAAATATCCGCCACGCTTAAACAATAGTGTATCTTTAAATTTATATAAACAAATTTATAGTACAGTCAATGCTGAACTGTTTTTTAAGAAATACTCAACTAGTAACAGCTGTCCTTGTATCATCTCCGACGGTCGGGGCGGAGTAAGTTCCATATCACACGGTAACATCTCCAGTTGTGCGATGAGTAACCTTATAAACTTGCAAAAAAGGAATTCGTTGAACGTTCTGCTCTGGCCCCATACTGGGTATATTTAACCTGGGCAAGATTACATAGCACAGTATACCAAAATATTTTCCTGGAAAACCAAGTGAATCAAATTCAGAAGAAGCAACAGTGCGGGGAGTAACTTTTCATTTCCCTTGTCCAGTAGCTAGTAGCACATCATCAGCTAACTTCGGATATAGGTCTACATATTTTGCAGCGACGGGTTGAATCAGTCGAAAGTAAATTCGCACCAATTGCGGTAAATAGTTTAGTTGTCGGAAAGCTCCATATCTCAAAGAAACAACTTGGAACAAGCTAATTTCAGAATCTCTAGTTATAAATCCATCAGTACAATTTCATAGAAATAGCTCTAATTCGGATTGTTGTATTTAATAAATCGAGGTGAAATAAAGACTGGACAACAAAAGACTCGAATAATGCACGTCGGAAAACCCGAAAGGCAACAACAACGGATAACGGGAAACCCGTTTGCTAATACACTTCGCTAATATGCATGTAATATTTCCTATAGCTAAAGCTTTAATAATCGAAAATCCCGTTCTTGAACGTATTATAATCTTTTTTGAAGCAAGTGTTTTGATAAATAGTTATCAGCTTTTAATATTGTATAAAAAGAGTAATGTTCTATATTTAAATTATAATTACACGTTCTAATAGAACCTATAAAAGAATGCACATATTTGAGCTTTGTTACTGATAATAATAATCGCAGATTCAAAGTACCCAAAATTTTATAACTAAATATTTACCACAAATTCTACAGGATGATGAATAAGTGAACGTTTTGATTGACAAAGGCTACCGGATTCGCTAATACACGCAAATAACCGTATTTTACTTTATAGTACGTAATACTAAAATCTGGTTTCACTTATTGAGGTTTTAAAATGGATTTGAGTTACGTTCAAAAATGTATTACACAGAAGTAAAGATATACTTGTTACGTGCCGAAATCGGCACTAAACATTTTCAATTCTAGTTTTAATTTGTAAGAATTTCGCGCCAAGGATTTTAAAAGACATGCGCGTATTTCCGTCATTTTAGACAGTGCGTTTGCGCGAGATTGCGCCGACTCGGTGTGCCAATAGGAGTGGGGGTGATTTCTGCAAGACGTGTCGGGACTGGTGATCGAGACGCGAACAAATGTAGTTACCTTTGTGTCTTATCGTGTCTTTTTCTTGAGATGTAGGTTTCCTGCCTTTTACATAATTATCGTCTCTCATCCTATTCCTGTGTTCCGCTACAAAAAAAGAAAAAGACAAATTGAATTTGGATTCCACCAGAGCCAGCGAATTACCCACGCCCGAAAAGGATCAACGGGGCCCCGCTGTAGCCATCTTGGAGTAGTGCTGTGAGAATCCCTACAGTTTACGTGAGTAACCTTTCGCTTTGCCTTAAAATTAGTATAAATTTTTTTATATGTCGTAATAATTTGAATATTGTGTGACGTAAGCTTTTATCTGCGCGTCATTTTTACAATTATTTAACATTGCTACCAACTGACTGTAGTGGCTCGCGTACCGTACCGGCGGGAATATAAGAGTGGCGAATCCAACGTGTTTAGGTTAAATTAATTTTTTTTTCTGATCTTATATCTTAGAATGTATTAATTGAATATATTTGTAGTTTTCTCATTTAAAAAATAAATAATTATTTAAATTTTTTAATATCTGTTAATTAAAAATTTAGAGTGGTAGCACTGCGGTTGCTATAACAACCTTAATGACATGACATGAAATGACAGCTGTTATGCTAATTTAATATGGGTAGCCATATTGATTATTGATTTTTGTGGATACTTTTTAAAATGTATTGCGAATCTAATTAATTCTCGTAATATTATAAAAATAGTGTTTCTAATTTAAATTCTTTTAGATAATGACCTAATTTAATTTACCAGGAAGCTGGAATAATCTTTTGAGAAGGTGTTAAAGCAACATAACCTAACTCTGGTGTTTGGATTACATAACTTTTTCCTGTAAGTACATTAGCCATAAAATAAATACCTTAATTTAACATTCCTTGTGAGTAAAAATTCCTTAGAAATATACCTAAGTCAATTAAATAAACATTACAAACCTCAGGTTTTTTAGTATTTTGAGATCATTTTTTAAAGCTACCGTTTAAATAACGCATATAATATTGTATTTTTCTATGATTTTGAGTGTCTCTTTATAACCTAAATAATCAATTATAAATTACAATTACCTTCATAAAGAAAACTCCTTCCCGAAATATAGATTTTGTAATTAACTGAGTTTTTACCATATCTTCTATTTCCTAAAACGTTATAGTAACGTAATTTCGTTATATCTGTTCCCTTAAACATTATCTTACTCCGATATCGTTCTAAAAGTGTTTTCTTAGTAATTTAAACAATTATAACCTACAAATCCCTTTTTTAAAAAAATTTTGCTTCAAATACAAACAACGCAATTATCTAAGTATATCTTTTACCTTTCAAAACGATGTAATAAACTGGATCTCTTTATATCTGCCTTTCGGAGGTAAGTTTGTCGCCCTAGCAATTTGTGAATCATTTTTTTTAAGAATGAGGTTGGGATTTTTCTTCATTAGTCTAGGTGAAACTCAAACGAAAGCTTGTCATCCTAGCAAGTATATGTGTTACAAGATATATTTCCGTTCTTCAACAATTTTATCAGTAAATCGAGTTTTGATTACTGTTATCGCTTCACATATCGATTTAAATCACATTAGATGGCATAAAATTATCTTTAAAATCGTTCAACTCTACGTACATCCAAAATTTTTTCACGTTCCATTCCCTTAACGATTTACCTAATGTTTTTGTTTTACTATCAATTAATATCTTTAATTACTTATTCCTTCTCTTATACAGCACGTACCTTTTATACGTTTAACTTATTTACCTTAAACTTTTTGCTTCTGGTTGACTTTTCCCTGAACTTACTGTTAGTTATATATCCGTCTATTGTCTAGATTCCCCAGTATAACTCCGTTGTTTCATTTAATTAATCCTCCAACTTTTCCTACAACATATTATTTAGTTTTCAGTATTTATCTTACATCGTTTAATTGTGTGGTAATTGTCGTAACTTTGGTCGTAATAACTCATTGAATTTTTATGATTGGTTTTAACTGATGTTAGAGTGGATTTTTTTCTTCTTTGGGCTCACATAGGAACCGCGGTCTATGCCATTGTAAGAAATAGTTCATGTTCGCAGTTGCAAAAAATTAGGACTTTCTATTCCATGTGTTTTTCCTCTGAATTATTACAGTCGCCCACATTATCTTATATCGTTACTTTTTTCTCCTTCTACTAAATCATCATAACTTATAAAAAAATTTTTTAGTTGTTTTTTATTGAACTTCGTGGTGAGGTGCTATCGCTTTTTATTAATATCTTATTAAATTTTCGGTTGTTTTAGCATATTGGGACAGTGTGTCTATATATAACTGCTTATAATTAGGCATTTTTGAGTGTTTACAGCGTTATCGTTTTAAAAAATTACCTTGCAACAGTTGGTTTTTTGTGTGAATGTATCTGTAGCGATACTTTTAAGTTGTTGTGTAAACTTTTGTATGATTTTCTTATCGTAGTGGATGCACTCGTTAGGAAAATGATTGTACTAGTTCTCTTAAGAGTCTAGTAAATTTTTTAATTTATGATATACCTTAACTTGTCGGATTAATATCGCAGGTGGTCCATCAGACCGACCCGTGCTTTATAGGGACAACTCTCCACCTTCTCTCAGACGCTTGTCCAAAAACTCTACTTTTGCATATCCCGCTGTCTCCGTTTCTGCCTTATCTTTCTTTCGGTAGACCTGTTCTCGTCCCGGAACACCCGTCTACCACATAAGAGTGATTTTTCCCTCACTCCGGGCTACTGACTACATTGGCTGGTTGAGTAATAATTTGCCATCCACTTTTTCTGTCTCTTTAGCTCAATGCGAGCCCTTCCTCTATTTTCTTCTACCTGGAAGTGCCTCTTATGCATTCCAAATACCTACCTCCCTCTTTCTACCGTTGCAATTTCTACTGCCTTTTTATTTCCGTTAGTCACCGTGTGGTTGCGCGGGGTTTTTTTACAGACACCCGGACCACGTCTCTGGGAATCTTTCGTGAAGTCATGCGGTGCCGCTGTCAGCGCATATGGTCGCTAATAGTGAATGTATGTATGAGTGTGTGAATGTGTGAGTGTATGTAGAAATATCGTGTGGATATCGTACGAATATCGTACCGATATCAATTAACGCTGGGTGCAGGGATGCACCCAGATGCCTTTGCCGGTCCCTCGCGCCGTTTGCTGCTAACGGGCCTGCTTCACAGGTCGCCCTTTTTAGGGGGCACGAGAAATTCCCATATAACGGCTCCAAAGAGCCACTGTATCGTTATCTTACCTATTGTCTTTGATAATAACTTGAGTTAATATCTTTATCTTATTTATTATCTTTAATAATAACTTTAGTTTAATATCGCCATCTTATCTACTATCTTTAATAATAACTAAAGCTTAATATAGTTATCTTACTTATTACCTTTGATAATAACTTAAGCTCAATATCGTTATCTTATCTATTATCTTCGATAATAACTTGAGATCTTGTTTTATCTTTTTATCTTCCTAACGTTTGGTATTTATGACCAGACGTGAGAATAATTTTTTTTTAATATTGAGTGAAAAAGCTAACTTGATGGTAGAAATGTAATTTGTTAAGTTAGTAATATAAGGAATTAGTAAGGTGGTACTTTTGGTAAATTTGTTGATTCACAACCATGTTATGGACAAGTTTTGATGTGTATTGTTTATTAAGTACCAGTACCTAAAAATTTGCTAGAGTGTAGAGTAATTCACTCTTTTGAACATTTTTAAATTTGGGCATTTTTTTTTGCCAACGAAGAAACAGTCTAGATGCAACGCTCATGTGCGTCTGCACTTAGGAAACTGTAATGTTAGCTTTAGTTTTAGTGTATAGGTTAAGCGACTTGTCGCATTTGCTTTAGTTTAAGTAGTGTTTTATGCTCCTCCACAAATTTGTGCTGTCGATTATAACTGCGCCACACCAAAGACTCGTGTGTGCATTTTTCCGTTTCCTGGTAATCCGGAAGACGTGTTATCGGTCGGAAAAAACCAGGTGGTGTTTCAAATAAACATTTTGTAGGATTTAAGTTAGGATTTATGTAGGTTAGTTAGGATCTAGATTTTAAGCTGTTACTGTGCTAACAGTCATTTTCTTTTTTTTTTCTTTTATGGCTTTGTCGCGATTGTTACGTGCCGAAATCGGCACTAAACATTTTCAATTCAAGTTTTAATTTGTAAGAATTTCGCGCCAAGGATTTTAAAAGACATGCACGTATTTCCGTCACTTTAGACAGTGCGTTTGCGCGAGATTGCGCCGACGCGGTGTGCCAATAAGAGTGGGGGTAATTTCCGCAAGACGTGTCGGTACTGGTGATCGAGACGCGAACAAATGTAGTTACCTTTGTGTCTTATCGTCTCTTTTTCTTGAGATGTAGGTTTCCTGCCTTTTACATAATTATCGTCCCTCATCGTATTCCTGTGTTCCGCTACAAAAAAGAAGAAGACAAATTGAATTTGGATTCGACCAGGGCCAGCAAATTACCCACGCCCGAAGAGGATCAACGGAGCCCCGCTGTAGCCATCACGGAGTAATGCTGTGAGAGTCCCTACAGTTTTCGTGAGTAACCTTTTGGTTTGTCTTAAAATTAGTATAACTTTTTTTATATGTTGTAATAATTTGAATATTGTGTGACGTAAGCTTTTATCTGCGCGTCATTTTTACAATTATTTAACATTGCTACCAACTGACTGTAGTGGCTCGCGTACCGCACCGGCGGGGGTATAATATACTTTTGTAGTTCTAAGTGTATTGCCCGAATTCTCTTATACAGAACTAAAAATTTATTGAAATACTGTTCTTAATGCGCACTACTATTCATGAAATCCGAATATACAGGCTAAATTTGTATTTATTGTGTCCGTTTTCGATCATTGTTTTTCTTTCTATTTGTTTTTTATTTAATATAATGTCATCGCGCTACAACCTTTTTATTCATTTAACGTAATCTACATTTTAGCTAATATTCACACTTGTTTCAGGAGGAGAATGACAATCCCTACAATCATGGCTGGAACATAATGGCATACAATGGCGCCACAGTATTGCTGTTGGCGAGTCTGATGGGCCTGCCTCTTCTAGCTCAAGATAACCAGTGTCCTAGTTTTGCAGCAAATCCTTCGTGTCCATGTTATAACTTTGAAGACGGAATATTTCTAGAATGTCCTGCAGCAACAGCAAATTCTCTTCGTTCTGTTTTACAAGTTGTTTCTGGTACTATTCAGTCTTTAAGCATCTACGATCTCGACAAATCTATAACAAAGCTTTTACCAGACTTCTTTCCAGATGGAACCATTATCAAACACCTACAGATATCCCAATCAAATCTCGAAGACCTTCATGACGACTGCCTTTTAACGCTTAAACGAGAATTAGAATCGATTGGAATAGTATCAGGAAGACTAAAAGAGATCCCTCAAAAAGCTTTTGCTGGTTTGATCAAGCTTATAGCTTTGGATTTAGAATCTAACGAAATTACAGATTTACCGAGTTATAGCTTTTACGGTCTTCATTTAATAAAACTTAATCTCAAAGGGAATCAAATTCTAAAAGTATCGGAGTACGCATTTGCTGGTCTTGAGGATTCCTTATCCGAGCTTGATATAGCGGAAAATAAACTAAAAATGTTTCCGATGACTGCACTTAGGCGCCTTGAACGTTTGCGGTTATTGAGGTTAGCCTGGAACGAAATAAACTCAATGCCAAATGATGGATACTCAAACCTAGAGTCTCTCTTATTTCTTGATTTAAGTTCTAATAATTTTGAAGTTTTGACAGAGAATTGCTTTAGGCCAAGTCCGTCTGTACGAACTTTATCTCTTTATTATAACGTCATTGAGAGCGTGCACTCAAACGCGTTCGAAGCCCTTACAAACTTAGAATCACTCGATATTAGTCGTAATAAAATAGTGTATCTAGATTCTAATACGTTCCAAACTAACAAGAAACTTCGTTCAATCGATTTGAGTCATAATCACGTTCATTACATTAGCGGAGTTTTCGCATTATTACCGGAACTCCGGGAACTATTTCTCTCGGAAAATAACATCCTGGAGATTCCAGCTGATGCATTTACTGGATCTTCAAATATATCAGTGATATATCTCCAACAAAATGCGATTCGTCGTATTGATCCTGTTGCTCTGTCGACGTTAGTAAATCTAGCTCAAATGCACTTAAGCTCCAATTTTATCCAGTACATCCCCAAGAATCTTTTTCAAAATAACTACAACCTAACATCGTTAAGTTTAGACAGCAACTGGGTCACCGATTTGGAATCAGGAACGTTCGAGAAAGCTTTAAGTTTACGCGAAATACGTTTACACAACAATCGGATGCAGAACGTTAGACGTGGCGTGTTTCAACCGCTCCCGGCGCTTTTGGAATTGCATCTGCAAAATAACATCATTAGTTATATAGAGCCTGGAGCGTTTCAAAGTTTACAAAGCCTACAACATATTAATTTGCAAGGAAATGAGTTATCAGAATTAGGGGATGTGTTCCTTCACGAATCCTCTTCGCTCGTTTCTATTCAGTTGGACTACAACAGTATTATGTCGCTGCACAATGACTCGCTGAGAGGGCAATCTAGTGTTCAAATCATGTGGTTGGGGCATAATAAATTGACGAAGCTTGAACGTGCTCTATTCAGCGACTTGCTTCTGATTCAGCGTGTTTATCTCACTAATAACAGTATCGCTTTTATCGAAGACAAGGCGTTTGAACCCATGCAAGCTCTTAAGTTCCTCGATTTAAGCATCAACCAGTTAAAAACAATAAACGTAAGGACGTTTGCAGAGCTCCACGATTTAGAAGAGCTTTATCTCTCGCACAATGGCCTAACCACAATCGAAGCGCGAGCTTTGACTAATTTAAAGAAGTTAAGAGTCCTCGACTTATCTAATAACCACTTATCCCTACTTCATGATGCTATTTTCCAAGAAGGATTACCAATTCGCATGCTAAATCTCATGAATTCCTCCATAACAAAGATAGAAATGGGCGCCTTTAGGGGTTTAAACAACCTCAACGAGCTTAATCTAGAAATGAACGAGTTAAGGTCGGAGAACCTCAGGCAGTTAGATATTCCAGGCCTTCGCGTATTAAAAGTGTCGCGAAATAATTTCAGTGACATTTTCGCTAGTGCGTTTCACGGTCTTCCTTCTTTGCAAACGCTGTTATTAGAAAGCTGTCAGATACAAAACTTGCCTGAGAATATATTTTATAAGAATAAGAACCTTCTCAAAATTGATTTAGGTGGCAACGCTTTAAGTGATCTACGTCATGGGACGTTTTTGACGCTGAATGTCATCAAGGAGTTAAGGCTCGCGCATAATAGGTTTGAGGATATTCCGTACATTGCGCTTTTGAACATTACAACAGTAGAGGTTCTATCATTTTCGTACAATAATATGAGCAGTATTGAGATATCGCGACTCAACGGGCTTCCGAATTTAAAAGAGTTGGACTTCAAACACAATAAAATATCTTCATTGTCTGGATTCGCAGCGGCCAATTTAACGCAATTAGTGACAGTCGATTTAAGCTCTAATACCCTAACAGCACTACCAGCGAATTTTTTTCATAATTCGCCGAGTTTACGGAGAATTGATCTGTCGGAGAATCGCTTTCGACAAATTCCAACCACAGCGCTTTCTGAACATACTCTACCAGGATTGCGTTGGTTAAATTTAACCTCAAATCCACTTATACGAATTCACGATTTAGCCTCTTCGCATAAATACCCTGCCCTCGAGGAAATCCATATAAGTTCAACGAATTTAACTATAGTAACGAGCAAAGATTTCGAGGCCTTTCCAATTCTGCTACACGTTTTCTTGGGACGAAACAAGATTTCGCGAATTTCACCAGGAGCTTTTGGAAGTTTGCCACATTTACTAACGCTAGATCTGGGAGTAAATGAATTAGAGCTTCTTCCGCAAGAGAGACTGCACGGTTTAATACATTTACGTTTGCTAAACTTAACGCATAATAAGTTGAAAGAGCTGGAAGAGTTTCCTGCTGATTTAAAATGGCTGCAAATACTAGACATATCCTATAATCAGGTTGGGCGGATCAGCAAAGTGACCTTCCAGAATTTAGATAACTTGTCTGAACTGTATCTATACGGAAATTGGATTACATCTGTTTCACCAGATGCTTTTAAACCCTTAAAGAAACTACGAGCCCTTGATATAAGCAGAAATTACCTAGAAAATATTCCGCTCAACGCTTTCAGACCATTGGAAACACAAATCAGGAGCTTAAAGACTGAAGGTAAGTTTACTATTTTAATGATGAAACGAAGTATGTCATGCTTTTATCTATATTTAGACTAACAGTATAACAGTATTAACAATATCCTTGTCCATAATCCAAGAGTTCAACTGACAGTTGTTACGTTCCAATTTTGCGTTTAAAATTTCCCTGGTTAATTCAATACCCGCTTGAATAAATTCTGTTTCTACTGCTAAATCCTTCAACATAATTAATAATAAATACGCTCTGTAATAATTCCTCAACTTAATTCTAGTTGCTATGAAACAACATGTTTATGCTGCAATTAAATAGTTTATATCCCGTTTTAGGTACCCGTTAACTTGGTATACATTACGACCGCGTATAATTGCTTCTCTTGTATTTCCCATTTAAAGACTTGTCGAGGTGATAGATCCTACTATTATTTGATAGCGTGTTTTCCAGTTTCAATCGCGCTTCGATAAGCGAGGATTTGCAATTCGAATTTGTGTTATTTGAACTATTGTTAAATTTGATTCTGCAGCATGTGCGTCAAAATATTTTCTACATTATTCATCTACTAATTAGTTATTTTAAAAAAGTATTAAGTGAAATTTTAAAAACGCTTGACAAAAGCTCTCACAGGTTTATTTACTACTGATTAATTTTATTTTGCGTGAAATACGAGATGCGCACTTCTTATCTAAATTCCTAAATTGTCCATACCATATAATTGTTAGCTGTGAAATAATAACACTTAATTTATTTTCTTTTTGCTTGTTTGTACAGACTCCTTTATTTATTTTTATGTGTTAATAAATAATCGTGGGTGATGTGTTTTTTTGGTTTTTTTGGTATTTAGCCTGGTATTTACTTTTCTTCCGGCTACGTTTAGGTACGTAGCATAATTTCTGACGCCCTAGCGTGGAGTTGCGAGTTTATTTTAGTTAATTTTTTTGTGCTTCGATTTTGTTTTGTGTCTCGGCCTGATACTACTTATGTTTTCTTCCCTTACGCTTGAATTTGTATTTATTTCTTTTCTTTATTTCTTGTGTGAGTTTGATTTCCTTAAAATTTAGTTCTGCTTTCCTTCTTAATTGCTAAATATCCTTGGTTAGTTCATGTCAGATTATTGAACTTGTGTTTTCGACAATAATCCTAGTCCATTGAAAACGCTGGCGCCCAAAAATTTTTTTTCCTTCCCTCTCGGTACATTTTGTTCTTCCCGTCAAGTCTAGAGTTGATCTCTTTCTCCGATTTTTCTTTTATTCTACAGCGCTATTCTAATTTCTATTTTGTTGTTTCGCTTCTATTGGTGTACCTGAAGTTTATCCCTCGAATATGTTTTAGATGCTTTGTATTCGCAATACTTTTTTTTAGCTTTTATCGAGTTACAGTTAGTGTTTACTTAGTTACTTTTTTCCAATTTCTTTTTTATTCTTACTAAAAATGTCTGTTTATAGGTTGATGGTGTTTAATTTGATCTGTATGAGACAGCAGAAGTCATTCGAAATCATTACTAACTATTTCGCGTGTATGACAGGTCTGTTTGGGAACTACGATTCTTTTAGTGAAGATATTCAATTGTCTGTTTTACTTCGTAATCTTGATCCATTTTATAGAACCCATTTGCCTACCATCCACTTCTTACAAGAGTTAAAGAACGAATGTCTGAAATTAGAACCGGCATAGATTCTGGTGGATAATTCCGTATCACCCAGTGACGACCCACATACTGTTACTGCTAAACCGGAATCAGCCCCTGCTATAGTGCCTAAGTCAGTTGCCACTACTTTTTCGGCTTTTCATCAAGGTCTTCCTGTGTGGAAGTGGAATTTGAAATATTTTGGTAACCCAAACACTCTTACTGAACATGATTTTTTGGCACGAGCGAAGAACTCCGACGAACTCGACATGTGTCAGATTGCAGTTATTTGAGTCTGCAGTGGAATAGTTTTAGTCGAAAGCGTTACTTTGGTATCGTGGTTACCGGCATAGGTTTTCTGACTGGAAAGCGTTGGCCAATTTACTGATTCAACATTTTAAACCCCCGAATTTTGCTTGTAAAGTCGATGAAATTCTGTCTGGTGCTGCTCCTTTCTTTCATGTTCATAAACTTCACTCTACTCCTTTATCTAACATTGGCAAAGTTCTACTAGATAATATTTGTTCATGTAACGTTGATGAACTTCTATCTGGTTCTGTTCCTTTGTGTAATATGGTTGAAGTGTTATCGGATCCTGCTCCTTTTCCTAAGGTGCATACTACTACAGCCAATGTTGTTTTTGTTCATAACTGTGATACTTCTAGTCCTTGATCTAACGCCGTTGAAATTTTATCTACTTCCCTCCTTTTATCTCACATAACTGAAGTGTGCTCTGCTTGTGTCTCTCTTCGTAAGGTTGACTCTCCTACAGCCAGTACTTTTTCTCCGAGGATATTCTGACAACCCATGATGTTTCCTTTTCTACCGTTGACTGTCTTACCTCCGATCCTAACAAAAAACAACTCGTTTCGAGTTCCCGAAACTACCCTCGTCACCTCCTGCATTGCGTGCTAAACTACTACACCCCCTGCTGTCACTGTTTTGGGGAAAGTGCCCATAAAAGGCCGAAATTTGTTTATACCGATGCAGAACCTAAAGATGTTGGTTGGTATTTTTTTTTGTTTTTATCTTTTTTTCTCGTTCCTTTCGTTTCACTTTCTTTCCCTATCTTTTTGCTGGTCTTCTTTGCTGTCGGTCCCTATACTGATTGTGTTTTGTCCATCCGCTCCTATGGTAGGTGCTTTCCAGTCCGCTTTTTTTTTCTTCGAAAATTACGACTTAGTCGACTTTAGGACTAGTCAGCATTTCTTTTCTTTGGTTCTTCGGTTACGATTTTTGGTTACCACAGTTTGTAGTACACCTTTTCCTTTTACCATCGTTCCTCCTCCCTTCCTCTCGTTCTCCTTTGTAGTGCCTTTGTTTACTTGAGGCTTGATCTTTGGGTCCTGTTTTGGTTGGCACTGTTGGTCTTCTTCCTCGTTCCTTTTCTTCTTTTGAGGTTGATAACCGTACTGTTTCTTTTGATAAACATCCGTCCGTTGACGACTCCGCAGTACTGAGGCGGTTCCACCTTACTCCGCCTTGATTGCGTATTACCCGTCTTCTCTTCCTGCCTTCCTTTTTTTCTTTTTTTTATTATTGGCCCATCGTGCCAGACGAGTGTTCTCTTTTTTTATTTTGAGGTGTTTCTTTTTTTCTTTTTTGGTTTTTGTGTTGTTTTCGTAACAAATTTTCTTTTACTTTTTAAGAAATTTTTTTGTCTTTCTCTCTTTGTTTTTTTTGGTCGTGCCCACTCCCGTACTTTTGTTTTCTACCCCGAACTGTTAATTTTGCGGGGGAGGGGTTGTTACTTTCCAATTTTGGGTTTAAAATTTCCCTGGTTAATTCAATACCCGCTCGAATAAATTCCGTTTTTACTGTTAAATCCTTCAACATAATTAAATAGTTTATATCTTGTTTTAGGTACCCGTTAGCTCGGTATATAATACGATCGCGTATAATTGCTTTTCCTGTGTTTCCAATTTAAAAACTTTTCGAGGTGGTAGATCTTACTATTATTTTATAGCGTGCTTTCCACTTTCAATCGCGCTCCGATAAGCGGGAATTTGCAGTTCGAATTCGTGTTGAATTTGATTCTGCAGCTTATGCGTCGAAATATTTTCTACATTATTCGTCACCGTATTTCAAAAACAATGCACGTTTGTTTTTTCTGTTCGAACACTAGGAGGTTTCTTGCGTGGATTGGTGAGTCTCCCCGCGCGTACCCATTTTAATCAGATTCTCTTTTTAGCTTTTTTTAGCTGGAGACCAAATGGGTACTTTCTTTCTGTAGACCAACTGCTTTTGTCTGTAGACCAACTCCTTTTGTCCGTAGACCGCTGCTGCAGTTATGGTGTCATGGTAAATAGATCCTGACGATCATAGCGTTCCTGTGTTGACTCACCCCCGACGGCTGCGAGCTAAGTATCCGAACACCAACAGGTTTGCAACTCTTTTTTTTTGTGTCAATGGCATATTCCGTATCAACGTTTGGTGTAGTTACGTGACAAGAAACGTGACATTGTGGAACTATTGTTCGTTGCTGCTAATCGATATTATCGCTCTATAAGTTTAAGGTACCTTTGTTAAAAATGTTGGACAGGCATACGCTTATTCTTTTATACTGATTGGTTTATTTTACAAACGGTACTATGTATGAATTAAAACAAGTCTGACAAAAGCTCCCACACGTTAATTCTTTCTAACTTATTAGTTATTTTACAAAAAGTATTAGGTGATAGTTTTAAAACGCTTGACAAAAACTCTCACAGGTTTATTTACTACTGATTAATTTTATTTTGTGTGAAATACGAGATGCGCACTTCGTATCTAAATTCCTAAATTGTCTATACAATATAATTGTTAGCTTTGAAATAATAACACCTAATTTATTATCTTTTTGCTTGTTTGTACAGAATTCTTTATTTATTTTTATGTGTAAATAGATAATCGTAGGCGAGGTGTTTTTTTGGGTTTTTTTGGTATTTAGGTGAATTCCCCCACTCTTCGCGTTTGATAGTTAGCCTGGTATTTACTTTTTTCCGTCTAGGTACGTAGCACAGTTTAACACGTTGGCTACCAACGCCACATTTAAAAAAATCTAATCTGAGGAGCTGTATATATCAGGGATGATTTACAACAAAGGTTTATGCATAGACCATGTGTACCATCGGTGATATCGAACAACATTACTTCAAATGGCTACAAAAATTAAATGTACCAATTATAAGAGAAGGTAACAACATTATCGGTATAGTAATGAACCACATATTCCATAAACCAAGTGAGTATCACAGGTGATATATAAAACTACATATCGTAGTTAATACATAAAATTTTTATTTTTTGAGTATAACAGCATTATAATGAACAAAACAACTTTAAAGACCATCAGAATAAGCATTTAGTGCTTTTTTTTTAAATATTTCAAACAGAAGGAAAAAAAATGGAACATTCTCTACACAACGTCATATCAACTTTGTCTTCGAGGCCGTTATCGGGGAATTTTTCAACAGATTCTACTGCTTTTTGTAGCAGGAGACACGGCGCTCTTTTTCCTAGTACCTACTGTTCTTTCTTCAATTTCTTCCAATTCGTACATTATTTTCTTATGTTTCTTCTTTCCGTCTATTACTTTTTTAACAACTTGTTACGTTAAATTTCTAAAATGATCGATTTCTGCATTAATTTCCGACTCCTAAAATCAAAACGACTGCATGCTTTTTATGTTATTCCATATTATACGAATCTTCATTTGGCAAGTTCAATTACCTCCCAATTGAAATACGTATTAAACCTGCTTATAAAAATTTCCTAAGTGTAGTAGTACGTATAATATAGTCTACAATCGCATTCTAAAATTCTCTGAACTATTTGTTTAGTGTTCAACAACTTCGTTTTAAAAGTTCACTGAAATACATAGTAAACCACCTGCTATTTGTCAAACCACATTTTAATAGTTTATTCTTTGAAACACTGCGTTGTAAAAATATAAACGTTTTTAATGGTACTCAGAAATTCTATATCGTTATCTGCAGGTGTTCGAACTTGCTCAAGTTTGTGGGCAGAAAAATCGTTCCATAATTAATTCATTCTCGGAATTGTAGATCGATTATATGCAAGTCGCTATTCGTTGTTATAACCTTTAAGCAACCTGATACACATTTTCCATTATTCCGTTGTATGGGGGGGGGGGGCTTTTTACCCTACCAGTTCATTATAATAGGCTTTGCTTTTCCCATGCGAACAACAAAATTTATGGAAGTCTTTTTGCGGACACCTTCAATTTTACCAAGTAAATGACCTTAAGGTAGACTGTTACGTTCATTTTCAGCAATAATTGGTTATTTTATTTACATAAATTTCTTTTCTAGTACTAAATTCGCCAACAATACCCGATAAATTGTACCTGTTTAGATGAGCTCGCTTTACCATAATTTTCAACTCAAATGCCTTGTTGATTCATTATCCGTCCGTATAAATTCCATGTCTATTGTTAAATCCTTCCGCATAATTAATAATAAATACTCTTTCTAAGAATTTCACAAACGTAAATGTAGTTGCTTTGAAACCACAGGTTTATGCTACAATTAATAAGTCAAGATCCTGTTAAATATCCGTGAGCGCGTTATACCTTCCGATAACGTATAATTGCGTTTTAGTGGGTTTCTCATTTAAAGATTTGTCGAAATAATATATCCTACTATTCTCCGGTAAAACCGTGTTTTTCAGTTTCAATGGCATTTCGATAACGCGGATGTTTGCTTTTCAAATTCGTGTTATTTTGAACTTTTGATAAACTTTGATTCTGCAGCTTGTGCGTTGATGCACTTATAAAAACTACTCGTTCTGTTACTCTAAGAGCGATGCACGTTTCTCCTCTATCAAATGTGTAGATTTGGTGTATGGGTAAGCGCTCCTGAGTTGTTAATATTAGTTTCCTTTTTTAGCTCTTAGCTAGAGGCTAAATTGCTTGTTACATAACCCGATTATTCCTTGATGTAGATCAACTGCTCTTGCATGGTGACCGCCGTTGCAACTACGGTAGTAACATGGTTGTTGCTGACTACCGCGGCGATGCTGTCCCAATTCGTTTCCGAGGGCTGACCAGATAAGTATGCCGACACATGTATGTGACTTGTTTTCCTTTTCTAACATACCCAGGGATGAACTCAATTTGAAATTGGATACGCTTTTTTTTCTGGTAAAATCCTTACTAGAAAAGTTTCGAACTTTAAAGCTTTTGCTTTTTGTACTTAACCTATCTGCTTATACGAAAGTATCAGCAGTATTCTTTTTTTACTGATTATAGTCATAACAAATGATTCGAATGGTAAAATCCTTACTAGAAAGGTTTCTAAATTTAATGTTTTTTTTTAATTAACCCATCCGCTTATACGTTATTCTTTTTGGTACTGATTATGAATAGATTTATTGCATGTTAGCTACGAATTGCCCACTTCGTGGAACAATCAGTGAATTTGCCCATTAAGAAAATTGTTCTATTGAATAGTAACCTTAGTTAATTTTGTTTTGCTGTTTCGATAAAAATTTCTATATTTGTGTTTTTTATTGTAAATAGAAAAACGTTGGCGATGTATTATTTTTGTGTTGCTAGGAACCACTACCCTCTCCGCATTGGTAGTTAGCCTAGTATATTTACGTTTTCTTTCGGTTACGTCATTGTACGTAGCAAATGAAGATAATATTCGTGGGTATAAATTTTAACAATCTATGTCCAACGTTCGGAATGTTGGAGGGTGACCAGAAGTGACTAGCAACTCACTGAGAAAATAAGATAACTAGCGTTTAGGCATGAGGAGGCATGAGAGCGGGGTGGATTTTAACACTAAACAATAAGGATGGATATAATTTTAATATACGCCACTATATCCTGGCTTAGATAGAAACGACACGATGTCTTCTTTAAAAGAACGAAATCCACACAGTGACCGATAAGTCCCGAAGGAGGAATGAAAATCTCAAAACAACCACTGCAATTAAACGAAACCAAATACACGCCATACTACTTACTCGATGTCCGTGCTGCCTGTAGTTGGACTGATAGGATTCTCCTGTAAATATATACAATGCCAAATGCAAAAGAGAGATACTTTTTGTATCCCATAAAGCAGTAAAAAATTATAAATGTAATTTTAATCAAGCACTAACATCAATCACTAATGTCACTAATGTTGTGACATAATTTCCATTACTTAATTTATCAACAATAACTTCAATACCAAATAGAATAGAGGAAACTTAAAAATTCTGATTTGAGATCCATGTCACTAATGTGCAAACTATCACCAACTTATTTATGGATGATTTAAATTACTATTTTTTCTTAGTTTCATCTTAGCTGTTTAGTTAAAAAATAATAAGAATTTATAAAAAGAATAAAATATAATGAAATTTGCTTGGTAAAACTTTTAAGTACAATGTGGTATAATTTCTAATAAATTTTATTAGGAGCACTTACTGCTCATGCAATATCGTATAACAAACAAAATTAAATTTATTGGCTACCACATAGATCTATGTCGATGCTATAACATAATCCCACTTACTTCAATAATTAATCAAAAAAATATATCGTTACTCTTAAAATATTTCATCAGAACATAACTTTGATCTACTTAATTGTTGAATCAATTGATTCAAGAATGACAAGTCACAGCTTAATTTCAATTTAAACTAATTTACAAATTACAAATTTTTATCAAAAATCTAAAGAGTACAAGATTGACCAACTAAACGATATATGTACCAGCTTCTAAATCTTTAATTGTTAAAACAAAAAATGGAGCACTATTATAAAGCACTAAAATTTCAATTTGGGTACTAAGATTTTGTAATGTTTGTAGCATAACCGCCTAAGATTTGCATAAAACGTATTCACTTATTAAACAAATATAGCTGTAAATTAATTGCGGTAAATTTCGATAATTAAGTTGGAGAGAGGTGTGGACTGTATAATTTAAAGGATAATTTAAACAACCAACAAATAATTCAATGTTCGTCAACAAATCAAAATAAAAGCGTTTACTTTAGCATTCACCTTTATTGATGCGGCGAACAGATGAAGGAAACGTTGGAACCAATTAACAGTTTTTCCTTTGACGGATGGAGCGCAGCACAAGTTTACGACAGCGGTTCATCAAAGCGGTTCATAAGTGTAATACTTATTATAATAGCGGCGGCGCGCAACAAAGCAGTTCATCTAATTAACAGCATGCAGCACGTGCAAGCTCGACAGCGGTTCATACACAAAGCGGTGCGAGCAATTCAAAGGACGACACTATACTTGTACAATCGATGCGGTATATTCGACGAATGTCTATACGATACTGTATATGCGACTGCGGTTTATACGATACTTGAGCGAGCTTCTTGGATATTGCAATCGATATTTGTTGGCACTAACACAACGTTCACCACTCACACAGGTTAGCGTGCATAGTAAACACATGGGATTCTGCACTAACAAAAAATCCAAAATATACCGCGGCGAAGTTAGAATAACCAACATGCTCAATGCAATAATAAATTTTAACTATAAACTATTTACAAGAACGGAACAATAGCTAAACGCTAATATTTCGAAACACAGGTAGAATTAATTTGAAATTCACTTACCTATAAGGTAACAACAAATGTTTGACTTCTACCTTAAATTTCACACGATGTCACTTCAGCAACTAATATACTACACCAGAAGGTTTGTGGTGGGCAACACACTTGGGGTCATTGCGGTCCTCTTCGTAATTCGATTTGAAAATTCCAATAACAAAAACAGATCTTCATAAAATTGCTATGAATTCATACGAAAACAATAACGAACTAGAATTGGCCAAATCAATAGCTGTTTATAAAATGAATCTAGGATTCCTCTTAAACAAAACAAACCTCACCATCGGCTGCCATTTGTTTTCAAATTGTTTATAAAAATTTACTTCAATTTACTTCCTCTTACTTCAAATTTCTTCCTTTGCTAAAATAAAAAATATTATTCGTGATTCTTACTACAAAAATGTTTCACACATATTTAATCGTAGCATGTAGCGATCTCAAACATACCAGCGATACACCAACCTGAACAAAAAACGTTCATTCCACTTCTTTTTCGTAAATTATTGCTATCGTTAGATTTTCACAGCACCTGACATACCGCGCCACTTTCAAGTGTGAACCTGACTCAAGCGTCAACTTAATTCAAAAACTACATCTATGACGTAGGATTATCGGAGCCGAGCATTATTTGAGAATCTCGTGTTAAATAGTGAACACAAGGCAGAATGATCCGTTTCGACGATGGAATGTCCCCTCATTCAGTACCGCAAAGACCACCGCTGCCATTTCTTTCTTTCCAATTATATAATTTAATTCGTATGCCTTTACCGTCCTGGAAATAAATGAAGGAGGTACCTCTACACCATCCTAAACTTGGTACAATTTCGCTACTAAGGTCCAGTCAGAAGCGTCCGTGCGTACAATGAATTCTTTTGTGAAATCCGGGTATCTCAATTTAACTTGCTGATAAAACTGTGTAATTAATCTCAATTATGCCCCTTCATGGGTCTCACTCCACGATCACCGAACCCCTTTCTTCAACAAAGCCAACAGCGGAACAGCTTTCCGCGAAAACGACGAGACAAACATTTTGTTAAAATTCGTTACTCCTAGAAAGGTTCTCAGAGTTAAGATATTCCGTGGTCTAGGATATTTTGCGATTTCCAATACTCTATTTCTGTCTATGAACATAACCTCTGTATTGATCTGATATTCCAGTAATTTCACCCTTTCTTGGAAAAACTCACATTTCCTTAGATTTAATTTCAAGCCTGACTTATTTAGTTCGAGCAAAATCCTCTCCAAATGTACAAAATGTTGCTCTATATCATCACTATAAATCAAAACGTCATCCACGTAATGGATTCAAAATTCTTCGTACGGTCCCAAAATACTCTGCATAGCCTTGACTAACGCAGATGCACTTGAAGACAAACCCAAAGGGACCACTTTGAACTGGTATATATGCCTTTCTACTGAAAAACCTGTGTATTTCCCCGACTCTCTTGATAGTGGAATTATCCAAAACGAATTTTTGAGATCTATTTTTAAAAAAGTTTGTTTATTGCATGCCATTGCCAAAATACTATCTATAGTGTATGGACAATTATATTGTGGTTTTGTTCGCTGGTTTATTTTTCTAGCATACAAACATAGCCTGACACTGCCATCACTTTTCTTAACAACCACCAACGGATTAACAAAATACGTATTTTATTTCTCAATGAGACCCTCCTTTAACATCTGATCGATTTCTATTTGTACCCTGTCTCAGTACGCCGCTGGAACTTCCAATTTGTGTTCGTAACCTATAGCAATTCAAGATTCTGATCCTATTTATTTGGAGTATTTATTTAACAATTATTCGACTTCACCCTTCAATTCATCTGCAAACTTAATTTCAAACTCTACCTCCGCTTCTTGCTCTATATCACATTCAAATTGATTTATATTCACACAGTCATTATCGACTTATGCCCTTAATTCTTCATCTCACTTAATATATTCCCCCTTACAAATAACTTATTTACTTCCAGCACTTATTTTTAACCCTAACTTATCAATAATATCCATGCCAAATATAGCGTCCAATTTCAATCCAGATACAATCATAAATTCATTTTCAAATTTTACACTCCCTAATCACATCTCAGATTCATTATACTGTTTATTTTGGCAAACTTTTTACTGTTGGCGTAACCAAGTTACACGTCTTCACAGATATCATTTAATTAATTATATTTTGCTCATTATTTTAACAAAATTTTCTAACATGAGCGACGCTTGCGCTCCCGTATCAATGCGTAGAGTTATTATATTATTTTCCACATTTAAGTTAATGACAGGTAATAAATTTTTGTTTATATTTAAATCGCTTTCTACTTCAAAATTTCTTACGTTTATTTTCGTTGATAGATTCATATACGTCCTTTTTTGTGGTGATTTGTTTTTTATTCACCTAGCTTCTGGTTCTATTCAGAACCTTAGCCTGCATTTTTACCTCGTTACAATAGTACGCGCAATCATGACATTTCTTTCAAATCTATTCATTCTAAAACGAAAATTTATTCGATAAATTAAATAGTCAATACCTTGTTTTAGGTATCCGTTAATTTATTAATCATTCCGATAACGTATAATTGCTTTCTCTTGTGTTTCCCACTTAAAGACTTGCCACAATAATGGATCCTACTATTAGTTGATAGCGTGTTTACCAGTTTGCTAATCGTGTTTTGATAACGCGAGGATTGCAGTTCGAACTAATATTATTGGAACCAATTTTTAATTTGATTCTGCAGCTTGTGCATTGCAATATTTTCTACAGCGATGCACGTTTTTTTGTTCGACAAGTAGGAAGTATCTTGCGTGTATCGATGAGTTTTCCCGCGCTTACCCATTCTAATCAGATTCTCTTTTTAGCTCTTAGCTAGAGGTCAAATTGGTTCTTTCTTTATATATGCCCAACTGTTCGTTGACGTAGACCAACTGTGCTGACTCGCCCCCGACCGCTTACAATATAAGCATCCCGACGCATAGAGGTATGTGACTCGTTTTCCTTTATGCACATCAAGGATTATTATTTATCAGCGGTTGATGTTGTGAAACTAATTTACCATACATGTTTTAGAGCTAGCTTCGCTAGTGCTTCTGGTTATATTTCTTTAATTCTTTCTTCATCTTTGTCTACATTTTATACTTTAATTTAACACACTTGCTATTGAGATAACCATCAATTTATACTTTAATTTAACACACTTGCTATTAAGATAATCTAAGCATTACTTTTTTCCTATGAGTTTTATTACATGTTAGCTACGAAATGCGCGCACTTCGTGGATCCATTATAAAATTTGTTCTTTACAATATAACTTAAATTTAATACTTTCCTTTGTCTATGTGAATAAAAAAATTTTAATTTATTTTTATTGGTAATAGATAATCGTGGGCGACGTGCTTCTTTTGGTTTTTTTTGGTATGTAGGTGAATCCCCCACTCTTCGCGTTTGGTAGTTAGCCTGGTATTTACTTTTCTTCCGGCTACGTCTAGGTACGTAACAATTTTATAAATTCACCCTAATGTTCGAACTGGTTTATTCTAATAGGCTTGCTAGTTTTGTCTCTAATTAAAAATTTTGCCTCGACATAGATGGTCCTGGTTGGCTTGTAATTTCAGCCTAAGAGCGGTTATTGCTCCTTCTTGAATCTGTTGCAGGTTCCACCGGTTTTCGCGTATTTGCGTTGTGATTCTCATCGTTACTATTATTTTGTTGGCACGGGTTGTTTGGTTCTGGGATTCTCGTATTTTTGATTTTTCCGTCTCTCGTATAGGCTAGGCTGTTCGGACTCCAATTAGGTCTACTGTTGTTACCATTATATAATTTCCCCGACTAAAATTTCCGCCGTAATTGTTACTGTTATTGCGATAGCCGAAGCGATCTGTTCACACATTTCTTTATACCCTGACAAAATTCACGATCTGATTTCGTGCCTTGGTGTCATTTCTACGACTAGGTCCTATCTCATCATGCCGTTGCAGATATTCCAGAAATACATCCCAGTCAACGATGCTTTGTGGTGCGGTGCATTTTTTGCATTTTATTATCTGCTTGTCCTTGAGTGGAGGGCTCAACTGTTTCGCGACACCGAATTCTTTTATTGCACATAGCTCCCACGTTACTCCTAAATCTGTGTTGTATTTGCCCATACTTAAATCACACCTCACTCTATATTGCTCATTGCCTCCCAGAAATGCTTTAAAAATTTATATTCAAAGTCCGGAAACGTCTCTAATTCGCTCTCTACTACACCAAACTGTATTTTCGCACTGACTTTTAAACATCGACCTCGCCAAATTTAACTTGTACTGTTTGTTAGAAAAAATGAGTATTAATGTTCTAACATTGTTTAAAAATATTTTTGGGTTAAGCTTATTGTCCGCATAAATTGTCCTAACGATATACTGGATGGTTTACACAGATGCATTCACTAGAATTTAATATAACATTTTTAATAAAATTTTCAAAATTTGTTTTTAAACGTTGCACCTCTCTGTTGACCGTCCTAAACCCTACTTGACAATCTCCTTCAATTTCTTGTGCTTCTAAGCTCAAATTCCTAACTTTCTCGGTTAATTCCCTTTCGCATGTTCTTTGACTCGACTTAACTTTTACGATTTCTTCCCTCACGTCATCCATGTCCTCCATAATCTGTACAACTTTATTTCGCACTTCTAACTTGATTCCGCCATTGTTTCATTTGCTTTTTTTTAAACCTGAACTTAATGTTTTTACCTCTAAATCTAATTTTTCCACCAACTTTGCCAAATTTTGCCCAAACTACACTCTTAATTTTTGTACAAACTTTCTCAGTTATCTTTTTTATACCCTTACTCATTTGATTCACAACTGTTTTATTTTTGTCTATTTTCTCTGTCACATTTTTCAAAACTTTTTCGTGCTTATCCTTTTTCTCATTATGCGCTAACAACACACGCATTATTTTAGCCTCTTACGTCTCTGGCGTTTTTACACTCTCACACCGCTCTAACACTCTCCTTTCAGCTTCAGACTGGGAATCTTCCAAAAACACACTCTCCTGAGATCCAATCTCAACACCTTTCGTTCTCAACGTATTCCTAATTTTCTGTATATACATGGGAAACTTATATCCTAATAATGTCGTTATCTGCCACCTGGTTTCTATACCGCAGCAATCTTTATGATACAAGAAAGTGGAATAAGTGATTACTTAATCATCGGGCTATATCATCTATGCGCGCAGGAGTCTTGTTTATCGACGCACCGACCGCACAATATTAAACGAAAGATATGAGACTTGATGTTTACAAATAACACCTAATCTTGACTATAAAAACCCAAACACACGATTTGTTCTATATTGCACATAAATGCAAACAAATTAATAAAATACTTTAAAGTTATTCATTTAATTCAAACAAACTTAAAAGTAGGTATATTTTGGCAATAAAACTATACGTTAACAAATTAGCCAGTGATGCAACATCAACAATAAATTTGTTATTTCTGTCCTGCAAAAATACAAAAAAAAACCGTAGAATAAGCTTTTGTAATTTACACATTGCTAATTTAAATCATAAATACAAAAGCTTTGGTGTATCAATTGAATAAGGCAAACCTTCAAAGATATTTTCAAAAAAAAAGATAAAAACATCCATTTATGGCTTGGAATATTAATTAGATAGGATAAAATCTCCAATAGTATTTTAAAGAGAGAGATAAATTCATTACCCTTAATAGTTTGCAATATTAATCAAATAAGTTAAAATTTCAAAGATATTTTTAAAGAGGAAGGTAAGTCACTCACCATTTATTGTTTAGAATATCTATTAGGTAAGATAAAACCTCAAGAACAATTTCAGAGGAAAAGATAATAGATAACAATTTTTAGTTTGGAGTTACCAGTCTCTTTATAAATATATAGATAAAATAAGTACTCCTGATGGAGTAGAGTAATCTCGTATAATCGTAAACAAGCTTTTACTCATACCTTTCAGAAGGAGATGCTCCATGAAGGGACACTCGTTGATGAGAACGACATGAGAAACCAAATATGAACGTGATTACAGACTATGCACCAAACAGGCCAAATCGATAACAAATTGCACTGTCGGCGGTTTTAGTGTAAAGACAGGCCGAAGACAGCGGCGGTAGAAAGCCAGGTAGAGGTCTCCACACCATGACCCAATGTTGAAAAGATAATAGAATGAGGTAGAATGTTTGGAACTTCACGGTGACCGGGTAGAAGGGAGAAGAAAGGCTCGCGTTGAGCCAAAGCGATAGATAGAAGGCGCACAGCAAACTGCTTCTACAATCAGCCAAAGTGCATTCAGTAGTCTTGAGGAGGGGAAAAAAACTCTTATATGATGAACTGTTGTCTCGGGACAAAGAGAGATCCACCGAATAAAAATGACTGAAACGGAGATATAAGTAGACAAAAAAATTTAGTTTTATTATTAGGGCATGTCCCTGTTAAAACAGATTGGTCTGAGGTAGCACCTGCAACTTATTGATAAAGTAAACCCTACACTCACTGGACCTCGATAAAAAATAGCTAGGACACACGTGCCACCTAGACAGATTATTCTTCTACAGAGCGCATCCACAGCGATAAGGAAACCATACAAAAGTTGAAACAACCAACCTAAATGTACCCTCATGATAGTTTCAGAACAATAACTACCACAAACAAACAGAAATAATTAGACGATATGCTGTTATTTAAAAATAGATGTGACAAAATTTGCATATACTAAAAATAATAAGGAATTAACCATGACGCGACAAATAGGTGACAGTTGCAGCCCACCACGTCGCACAAAAGAAAATATACAAGCGTTCATGTGGTACCGAAAAACAATTGATAAAGGAAGTTATCTAAAATTATTCAGCTATTAGCAAAAGAAAATACATCGAATAGAAATTTTTTATAGCCGCAAATGTGGCTGTCAATTTTTTACTACAGAGGCATAGTTTGCACATTCTATATGCGTCCAATAAGTAAAACAACAACTCAACGCCAGCTAGTACAAGTGATAAAAATTTGCTGAGTTGCCTCAATGGAAGATATATCAATCACAACACGGCAATGCGGTGCGTCGTGTAACACTAGATATAAACCAAAAAAATTTAAGAAATAAAATTATTTAAGACTAGTGACAAATAATTTTTTTAAAACTAGGGACGAAAGAACCATGACATATTAAGATAAATATGGTACTGGTTAGACTAGAAAATTTGAAGTAATTCAACGCTCAAAAGTAACATGTAACTATACATGACTAGATAAAGTCAAAGCATACAAATTTAATTTAGATGACGATGGAGAAATCAAAATATATTCAGACAAAGGTAGAAATAAAGATGCATGAATACTAATCGTTATGAGTAAAAAAATGTTTCAAATACATAATATGCCTCCGTATTCGAGATTTGATAACAGCATCCTGTAATACGTAAATTAATGGAGAAACTATGCGAAATAGTTATGTATAATCAATTTTGAAGCTAATTCTGCGAAAAACTTTTTAGTTGCATCAGTCAAGACATGGTTTAATCATCTTAGTTTCAAAAGCCTAGAGGTAGTTTCATCTGACTGCATATAGATAATTCATAATAGTTAATATAATATGCAAGTGATATGTATGGAGTACTTTTTTAGATAAAGTAGATGAGTTAATACACAGTCCACCTTTTAATCATAACAACAATTATTCCCTCGATTGAAGTTTAGTGTAGAAACCAACCGTTTTTCGTAATATGTTATAGATGCTGAAATATTATTTTCAATCCGAAATAGTTTCAAAGATTTGTTTTTGTTAAAATTTGAATAGAGTCTACGCTAAGAAATATAAATCTTAATTAGATACGTAATTAGTGCATTATAAATGCTAAAACCGCAAAGTTGGCGCCATTTATTACTGCTGGAAACAAAAGTAAAGGTATGCACGCAAGCATTTAAAATTAGAGGGCCAGGTCAAGAATGAATCATCGCGCCTAGTTTTGCAACAACTTGTTCACCACCACCGCTGACTCGTATGCGTATGAAAAACGACATATGTCTATTATAAACCTATGCAAATTGTATTTAGTATTGCACCCCCACGGTATAAAAAACTATTACTACGAAAACACATAATATAGTTCTCAAAGCTAATTTCTAAAACTAGATTACACAGGTATGTGTTATATACCTAAGTTAATAATACAAAACTTCCCTAGAATAACTTTAATAAAGATAGTTTCTGAAGCCTTTTTTAACGCGTAACAGCGTGTTGAAGTTTCCGTGATCGCGTGGTTGACGGTAGAGGAATCGACTGACTTATTAATGCAAATATTGAATATGGCTGGGCATATCGGCATAATGTATTGAATGGAGATACGATATCAAGCTTTCAGCTTGATAATTTGAACTTTATTGATTTAGGGCGTTGTAACAATATTGCAAGCAATTTTATGGCAGGTTTTCTTTTAATACTTATCGGAAGAGCACATATGTAGAAAATTTGTTTCTATCATTACTATTTGAATTGATTGGGAATAATTTTCCTGCATTACAGTCATTCTGTACGTACAAAAATGAAGAAATTTTCCTCATTGAAAGGATAAAGAAATATTTTTATAGTTGAACTACTTAATTAAGTTGTTAAACAATATTCACTTCAACCGAAAGGTCCCATAAAAGCTGACATGATTAAATCAGTGAATTATTTATCTGAACACTTCAAAGTTTCTAACGCTTCACAAGTACTAACCAAAAAGCTCGCAAACATAAGATTTCCTTGAAATTGGTTCTTTAGGTTAGAATTCCGCCACCAAATAAGTTGGAGGCAGAAGATGGAGTGCTTGGGCCAACGTTGAACGTAATTAAGAAATTGAAATTATTACATAGATTGAATCTTGATGTTTCGAAAACCGCACGTTCAAGCATGCTTGTACCCAACGTACGAAAGTGGAATGTAAGCAAAACGGAATATCTCTAACATTCAGGCTCGTGTGCCGTATTTAATTTAATTTGTAACCACAGACGCTAATTTTAACGCGTGCAAAATTTTTACAAAGCAGTACAATTTATCCAAATGTAATTTTACTGGAGTAGCTGTAGGAAATTTAAATTACAGCGTTTTCTAAATATATCTAACGAGGTCAGCGTTTGTTAAATATATTCTCAAATTTGTGTTCCAACTTACGGGGTTAGAAAGTATTTTTACAGTAGGCGAGTTACATATCCCCCAAATTAATATGTATAGAAATATAAATATAATTATTATGTCTTAAGAAATAGAATGTTACATTGTATAATTGAAGGACACATTATAAAAGGTCAATGAAAGTTCATAACAGACGTGAGAACGGAAGCAACTTCTTTGTATTCCAGACGTAATATGATACTGCAGGTGCAGGTTACAATAAACTATACGATAGCAGTTTTTATAATTAATAAGACATTGTATGTTATCAAGAAATAGCAGACGTGATATCTGCATTTTCCACAAGATAATGTGAGAGCAGTGATTACATAAATAGCCTGAGGAGGCCATGATGGTCAGTCAGTCTCGAACTTAATAACTTTAACATTGATGGTAGTTCAAGCTACTCACCGTAATTTTTAATTGTTTATTATTGATTTATTAACTTCAAATATTTTTGTCAATTTCAATTACTTCGTGTTTAGTGAATATAAACGTCTAAGTTGTAACAGAAATAAGTTATTCTTTGAAATTAAACAATTAAAAATAAAATTGGTAGGAGAGTTTTTGGCGACAAAACTTTTTAAAAAAAAGCTCCCAAAAGCCCAAAATCTATCCGGAGTGACAGATGAATAAAGTTGTTGAGTTGCAATACCAATAGCAAGTGTGTTCTAATTCTTTTGTTTCTAGAAATGTAGTTTAGACCATGACAGTAAATTACAACACAAAAGCAACAAAATTATGCCCTTTGCAATAAATCAAATGATGTATTAACAACCTAAAAAGAATTAATTGGTAACCAAATGTGATGCATTAAGTGTGGCGCCATAGAATCGCAAATTATGCAATACCGGTGGAAATGTTACTATAACAAACAGGAGAGTCGTACGATAAAGAAGCCGCAGACTAAAAATAATGCGCAGAACCAGATGTGGGAGACCACCAAAATGCTAGACCTCAGAAACATAAGTATGAAGTGACTAAAGTCGACGCAGTGTTAACACCAAGGTATGCTAAAATACGCTATAACGTGCCAGAATAAGACAATATGGCAAGACGTGTCGCGTCATGTCGAGACGACAATTACACGAATGACGTGTTAAAGTACCAAGTATGCAGATCCTGACAGAAAAACCTCGTATAATATTTGTTAACTTTTTTGTTTTTTTTTTGGTCGTAGGATTGAGGCGCAAGAGAAGCAAGCTGGTTCGAGTTACCAACTTTGCAGTGAACATGATGTGATTCTTTAATTAAATATGCAAAAACGATACAAAAAACTAAAAGGGGATAAATAAAAATATATAGGGGGCGCCACCACAGCTAACTGTAGTAATAAATACACATTAAAGGAAGATGCGAAAACCCTTCAGTATATGGATAATATTGCCTGTACAAAATAATAAAGCTTCACTAGCGAACAGCAGACCAAACCACTAACGAGAACTGTAATAGAAGTTGGATTATTAAACAAAATACGAGACATTATTTGTGCCTCACAATGTCATATAAAAAAGCATAAACAAATGTATAACATGTATCAAAAAACTTCAGATATTAATATGGAGTGCTTTCTCTTTCTCTTAGTAATACCTAATTACAAAAACCAAAAATGAACCACTTTTTTATCGACTACTGAGTTTACATTGTCTGGTGCAGTTCATTTGGCTTTACATCTAATCTTCCCATGTAGTAATTCAATAAAATTCCAAAAATCAATAATATTGCATTCGAAAAATTTAAGATCTTTCAATATTTTATAAACAAGTGTACGAGATGTATATAGTTCAGTAGATATGAGTTAAGTATTATTTCATTTCTAACTAGCTTCAACCTTCTAAAAAAATATTTTATTTAAGATGTACACAAGGTTTATTAATATTTCATAGCTGATCTGGTATGATATTTGACAATCTGTTTATTGAGTTTAAATTTCCTAAAAGTAAAGATATTTTAAGTAAGCTGTAAAATGTACTAGGTTATCCTAATCTAATAAATACGGGCAAAAAAACACCTCGCAACGCTCATCAATAGAGTCCAATAAGATCACAAACGAGACAGGGAACTACAAGATCTAATTTGACTTTCACTTTTTGTAGTGCATAGCTAAAAGAACTGTAACTTCACCAACAAATTCATAAAGCTTTAAACTTGATTTTTACTTATATGGCTTTGAAGTGCATAACAAAAAGAACAACTGCAAAAATTGACCAGCAACATTCCAAGGGTCCCATATTTAATTTTTACGTAAATGATTTTAGTGCTTTATGATTTCAAATTATTCAACTATAACCCACTTTTTAACTATATTTAATATAATAATCCACATGTTTCAATCATAATTCAATACCCAGACATCCATTGCAAGTGGCTCCAGAAGCAAACATACAATCGTACTTATTGCGGGCGTCATTAAACGATAGTAGACAACTGAAATTATTTCAACCCCACATGAAATATTATTTTGATGAAAATTTATTACTGTAATAAATCCACAATCAAATGCTACATTCAAATGTTATCCTGTGTTTATTGATAAACTGCAAGTTCTTCCTTAATATAAATTAAAAGTATAAACAGTGCGGCTAAACTCGGCCATCTTGTAATACACCACGTGTATCCCCCTACATTGCATTTAAATCTTTCGTACGTGCGCTACAAAAAAATAAAATAAAAAAAAACAAATTATCACACAACATATTTACCATTAATAGATTTAGTTAGGAGCCAGAATAATGAGCACTACATCACTTTAATGCTATTTACATTTTATAGCGACAAGATCTCAAAGACTTCTTCTCCAAAAGGGTTGTCCCACTTCAAAACAAGTTCTAAAACGCGAGCAACTACAATTTTATATGCGCAACGCGTATGGAAGCAATGGCCATCTGGTGACGGCGTATTATATTAGAGCAAAACCAACTACCTAACAAATAATATTTTTTTAAAGTACCTCAACCACTACTACCCTACCATAGGAACCACTTTCTCAACCGCGTGTTTCGAATGCTGCACCCCCTGTTATTCCTGTTTTGCGGAAAACTGCCTATCCTAATAATCCTAATGGCACTAACTTCGCTTCGTTTTCTTGCTAGCGGTGTAAACGTCTTAAACTCCACTCCTAGTCCTCGCGGCCCCAGATTCTTATGCCGATTTTGCTCTCCTAAAAATATGATTTTTGGATATAACGATTTCTTTATTTACTTTCCAGTTTCTCTGGATTTTCTTTCTTTTCTTTCACCCAACCCCTTGTGGATCCGGATCAGAATAGCCCCACGGTACGACTTGCTTGTCGTAAGAGGCGACTAAAGCGGTCCAACACACACGCACACAAATCCACACATACTCATACATAACTACACTGGGATTTGGTTTCGTTTCCATTTTATGTTGCTTCTTTAAATTTTTTATTTTGGTTTTTTCCTAGTTCCTTTTGTTTAGCATTTCTCTCTTTTTTCTGTGGCTGGTCTTGCTTTCTGCCAGTCTTCATGCTGACTTAAAATGATTTTCGATTCTCTTCTTGTGGCATGTGCTTTTTCTGTTTTTCGTAAACTACGACTTAGTCGAATTCTCTGACTATTAACGTTTTTCCTTTTTTTTTCTTCTGAGTTATCCGTCTACGACTATTTCCTGTTACCACAGCGTGTAGTACTTATATTTTTTACTTCAGTTTTCTTTTCGTTCCCATACATTCTTAAGGGTAGATAATACTGTCGTGTTTTGGTTGCTGCTATGTTTCTTCCTCGCTTACTTTTCTTACTTTTGGTTTTCTATAACAAAACAACCTCTTTTCTTGAGGTTGAAAGCTTTACTATTACTTTTTTAGAAATATCCGTCCTGCGACGACTTTTGCAGTGTTAGACCATTCCATCTTTGCCCTCGGCGATTACTTACCCTGCCTGTGACCTGTGACCTTGTGACCTGTTCTTTTTCTTTTTTACATACCAAAAGATAAACCCAGGTTGCATTGCGCAAACGGGGAAACACGTGTACGAAACCTGTTTAAAGACTAGATTCTCTGGTGTTACTTATTATTTTAAATTGCTATTGAAATCGCTCTAAATGTACTAGGTTTAACTTTAGTTGGCTTCTTTTGTTCATTACTGATCTTTTACTGATTAATTTCCTACATGTTAACTACGAAATGCGCATTTTATGGATCATTTGTTAAAATTTGTCAATAGAGCATAATTGCTTTGTTTAAATAGTAACTTTTTACTTATTCTTTTACTTGGTTAAATATAAATTTTAATTTTTTAAATTGTAAATAGAAAATTGATGGCGATGTACTTTTGTCTATGTGAATCAACCCACTCTCCGCGTTTGTAGTTGGCCCGGTGTTTCTGTGTTTCTTAACCTTACAAAATTCTGCCATTACAAAGTGCTATATGTATCATTCCTATTTGGGTAATGCGATTTAAATTGTTTAATACAAATTAACGTTGTTATTTAAACCAAGAATTTAGTATGAAAACAAATTGGTATTCATTTACATAAATATTACACCGATTTAAACCAAAATGGCGTATTTTTAGATTCACCAATGTTGGGTCGAAGTCCGTCCTATCCGACTACTTCCATTGGTCTATTGCAAAAAACATTAAGAAAATTTAAAAATGTATAATTTTGCTAATGTATTGCAAGTACGCTGCAAAAATTGCAATATTGACATACCCCTTACGTCCTAGCAAGGGACCCCACCATCAAACTAGACGGTGTAAATATAATTAGAACACAAAACACAAAATATCTGGGCTTAACATTAAACGAAAGACAGAATTATTTTACACATATAAACACCGTGTGTGCAAGTGCAACTTCTGCAATGCAGATCATCGCAACGCTGGTCTATGGGTCAGCATTGCGATGTCCTATGGGACTTACAAGATACCATTTAATTGCGCAAGGCTTTATCTCAACAGTGTGCTAAGAAGATCGCCTTAACACATAAAAACCTGGACAAAAAATTAACAGTACACAACGAATTGTTTTACTGCGACTGATGGGGGCTTATGGGGCTACCGCACATGACGCACTTCATGTACTGGTGAGAACTATACCCTCGGACCTAGTAGTGAAACAGCGAGCTGCTATGTACTATCTTACACACAATAACAACCAACAACTTCAACACATCTTAAACACAAACCAACTGCCTACGACAAAGGCGGAAATATACAACATGATACTTGCAGAATGACAGACACGTTGGGATCAAATCATAACCGGTAAAAGGGTATATGCAATGCCAAAGACCGCCTGAAAGCCAAATACCTGGTACCCACTCAAGGATTTATTCATTACCTAACTGGCCACGGAGCCTATTCAACATACAGAGAACGCATGAATTTAGTTAACAACAACATTTGCACGTGCGGAGAAATAAGAACACCGGAACATCTAGTATTCGAATGTAATGTCTTACAACCGTACCTCTACGCACATAGACCAATCTTATTAAACGCGATGATTTGGAACAAAAACCTTTTTCCACACTTAAATGCACTCACACAAAAAACCACGGTACTCATCCACCAACGTTATCTGGACGGATGAAGGACACCCAAGACATAAAACTACTACCACTCCTCGGACCGAGACTCTGCTCCGGAGACCGGAGACCGTTCTCCTGTATTTCCAAGAGTTCCGCTCTTGACGACCAGAAGCAACAAGGTCAAAGCATCAACCCGACTCTGAAACAACCCAACCCCCTGATATGTAGAATTTGCATGCTCCTACATATTAGCAACCCCGTCTCTAACAAATAATAACTAACAGTAGTAGCGTAAGTTAATCTTAAGTACTGGGTGAATCATATTGAACTTTCTGATTTCTCAAGGTCATTGCCCAAACATTGAAGGAAGTGGAAGGATGGGGATGGGCCGTCAGACGCGCCATGACATGCAGTTTTGAGCGTGAGCAATGGCTTGGTCTGGTCAACATCGAGCGTTCGTGGTGGAAGAGTGTATTCGAAATGATGAATCAGTAATCACAAAACAGCGTGCGTTTCGTGTACACTTTGCTCTTGATCGTCACGATCCCATTCCTACTGGACCAACAATTAGGAATTGGGTAACTAATGTTAGAGCGACTTATTCAGCATTAAAGAGAAAACCAGTAGGCCGAACTATGACTTCAACGTCAGAAGAAAACGTGGTTAGAGTTCGGACTTCAATTCAACAGTCCCCCCAGCGATCTGTTCGTAAACACGCCGCTTCACTGGGATTATGTTCCAGTAGTGTCAGAAGAATCCTTCATAGAGACCTTTAAATGCACCCATACAAGATGCAGTTAGTGCTAGAGTTAAGAGACAGAGACTTTGACACAAGAAAAAATTTATGCCGTGACATTTTGCAGAGTATTCCTCGTACTGCTGTTTTGATCTTTAGTGATGAGGCCCATTTTTACCTAGTCGGAACTGTTAATAAACAAAATTTTTGCTATTGGGCAGAGGATAACTCTTGGAAACTTCACCAACGACCACTTCACAGCCCTCGAGTAACTGTGTGGTGCGCTGTTAAAGATTTTGGAGTGCGGGGTTTCTACTTTATCGAAGAAAATGGTGAAGTTGTAACAGTAACTTCTGCTTGGTATTGTCACATGATTAAAATTTTTTTGAAACCAAAAGTGGATGAATTATTGCAAGACCATAAAAATGAAAACATCTGGTTACAACAAGATGGTGTTATGGCCCATACATCTCATCGTTCAATAGAATTTCTAAAGCAAATGTTTCCCGGTCGTCTTATGTCTTGGCGAGGTGACATTGGGTGGCCCCCCAGATCGCCTGATTTAACCCCATGCAATTTTTTTTCTTTGGGGATACCTCAAAGAAAAGGTGTACAACCATCGTCCCCGAACTATCGATGAACTGAAGGCTGCTATCACTGAAGAAAATAATGCTATTCCTCTGGCTATGATTCACAGAGTCATGGAAAACTTCCAGGAAAGGCTCCGTCAGTGTTTGGACAATGGAGGTACACATTTAGAAGATATCATTTTCAAATCATAATAAAATAAAACTGCATTCTGTGTTCTTTCAAATAATAAAATAATTTTCATTGCATCTTGCTTTGTTTTTATTACGCATCTTTTTGAAATCGAAACGTTCAATATGATTCACCTTGTTGTAGAGTGGAAAATTTCTTATCTTTTTACTAAGGCTAAATTTTATGAACCAAACTTACACATACTTGAGGCAAATAATACAACAAACAAATCCTTTCCACTGAAAAAACCTAGTTTTTTATGTAATAGTATAAGTTCAAACATGTACAAAATTGAATCAATTCAATCCAACCTTTTGGTAATCTGAACAAACATAAACATTTTTTAAGATTTCAAACACACTTCAAGTACATCTGCTAAGCATCCTTCCCCGAAGACTGGATTTCTGGCTGCCGATCGGCCTAGTGCTGGGGGGTGGGGAGGGAGGCAAGGCAGATACAAATAACACACAAACACACTCAAAAACACACACACACACATTCATACACAAACATACAAAACACCTCTCAAACACTGCACAGACACAAACACCTATTCACACACTTACATTGTCTTTTCAACATCTGGATTTCCGGCTGTCGATGGTACGGACTGATAAGGCAATATCCGTTGAGCGTTCTTCCTTGACGACTGAGATATCCGGATGCCGATGCTCCTGGTCCTAGAAGCGGAACGTAACAGGGATATTAACACTACACATACGACACACATTCACACACACACAACCTCATCCACACACATACATACATATAACACATGCCCTCAAGCGCGCGCGGGCGCACACACACACACGGACTTTACTCACGCTTACTTTCTGGGGGGAAACCAGGTCTGCTTAAATTTCAGGTAGCAGACTACTGAAACGTTGAGACAAATAAATAAATAAATGATATTGCAAATAAATACTCATTACTTCTTAGCTACTACAACTACACTTACAAAGAAACTGTTTTTGAGAAGCTGGTACTTACAGTCAATTAACTATTGCAAAAAGCCTACAAACTTCTTTCGTTAATAGCACGGCAAGGTTTCTTCAAAGTTGAACTACTTTATTAAGTTGTTAAACAATAACTCGTTACCATCTCAAAAGAGGCATAGAAGCCGACATGATTAAATCAGTGAATTATTTACTTTCAGAACACTTCAAAGTTGGAAACGCCTCACAAACACTAACCAAAAGGCGCTCATACATAAAATTTGCTTGAAATTAGTTCTATAAATTAGAAGTCTGCTATCAAATAAGTTGGAGGCACTGAATTGAGTGGTTTCGCCAACGTGAAACGTAATTAAGAAATTAAAATTATTACGTAGATTGTATCTAGATGTCTTGTAAACCGCGCTTCAAGCGCACTTGTAGCTACAGAGTTAAGGAATTGGAATGACAGCACAATTGAATATCTTAAACATTCAGACACTGCGTCGTATTTAATTTAATTTAGAATTAAATTAGAATTTAACGTATAAAAAATTTTCTCATAACGTAGCGGTAGAAATTATCCCCAAAATAATTTGACAGAAAGTGGTTTCGACAAATTCAAATTACAATGTTTTCTGAGTGTTCCTCCAGGGAATTAGGTTTGGTAAATATATCTGCAAATCTTTTTAAACTTTCTGAGCAAGAAAGGATCTATTGTAGTATTCGAATTGATTTGCGTTTAAAGGTCAAGATGTAGAAAGTTGTGCAACTTTATTCACTACTTTGAAAGATGAATAAGATTTAGCTATTTACCCTAGTATTATACGAGTTATATAAGTTTTTAGCAAAGCATAAATTGAAAATAACTTAACTTGGGTATAATTTTTTTGTAAGGTAGAACAATAGCTGTAACAGATCATGAAAGAATCCCCAAAATACGTTTTGCACCAGCAAAGTGTTTATCTATGATACCTATCCATAGCAATGCAGTGCTTTACCAAAAATTTGTAACGTTAGCGCGTTACTTAAGGAAGCACAAGGATAGTAGACATGTGTTTATTAGTTTCAGTTAGCTAAATAATCTGTCAGCATCAACGCAAGTTACATATCCCCCAATTAATATGTATTTAAATTTAAATGCAATTAATATGTCTTAAGAAATAGAATGTTCCATTGTATAATTGAAGGTAATAATATAAAAGGTTAACGAAAGTTCATATCAAACATAAGAACGGAAGCAACTACTTCGTATTCCAGACGCAACCTGATACTGCAAGTACAGGACATAATGAACTGCAATAAAAGCCGACTTAATTAAGATTACTAAGAAGTAAGACATTGTATGTTATCAAGAAATAGCAGACGGTGAGATCTGCATTTCCCACAATATATATATATATATATATATATATATATATATTTAAATGGAATTATTAAGATTTAAAAATTATTGTTACCTTGTATAATTGAAGCACATAATAAAACGTTAATGAAGGTTCACAAACCTGACATGAAAACTGAAACAGTTACATTGTATTCCACACAAAATATGACACTGCAGGTGCAGGTCACAGTAGACAATAGGACAGCAATTATTAGAATTAAGATTATTAAAATGTAATACTTTGTATTGTATCAAGAAATAGCAGACATGAGATCTATAGTTTCCACAAGCAATGTGAGAGCAGGGATTACATAAATACCCTGAGAAGCTCATGATGGCCAGTCAGTCTCGAACTTCATAACTTTAACATTGTTGGTAGTTCAAGCTACTCCCATAATTTTTAATTATTAATTATTTATTTTAAGTATTTTGTCGATTTCAATTAGTTTAGTGAATATAAACGTTTAAATTGATTGTAACAAAAAAGAAGTCATTTTTGTAATTGTATAATTGAGAATAAAATTGAAAAAAGAGTTTTCTTCGGAAATAACTGTTTTTAAAAAAAAGCTTCCAAAGGTCCAAAACCTATCTCGCAACCTGTAAAATTTAGAAGCATTGATAGTTAAATTTAATAACGTTGCGATTGTAATGAAATAATAAATTTGCCTGAAAGAATACATAGTAAAGTACCTTGTACATTAAATACAAACAGTAATAATTATCGAGACTTTACACGTCTTCGTATTAAATTTAGAGAAATTACAAGTAGACACTTGTGTAATAATTGGGATATTAAAGTTAGTAACACATAATTTTGTCTGGCATTAGGAAAGTAGTTTAAACATGGTGAACGAAAATCAAATTGTTGGTTATTTTACAAAAGAAAAGCTAATAACCGGTTTCGTTGTTGCTCTAGCACATCAGACTGGTGAATTTCTTTCTGCAAAACAACCAGCAAAGTTATTGAGTTACACGAGAGTCATGGTACATTAATAAATAAAAAACATTTCTCATCATACTTAGCTACGTTCATCGACGTAGTCTAAAAAAAAATAAATAGAAACGAGAAAAAAAAGAAGTTGACCGGGTTCAATCGGCGAGTTTGCGGGGTATTATACCTACAAAAAACATTAAAGGAAGCCTGAAATAAAGATATACTCACTTACGCATAATCAAACATTTACAAACTAAAAACCTATAATTTAAAAAAAAACAAAATTATATACAAAACACAAAAGTACCACAAATGAACACTTCGTAGGTACATAATATACATATTTACGAATAAAAAAAGGAATCATTTTTAACATGGCAAGCTGCAGTTTTTAAGTCGCCCCTTATATTAATCTTTAAACAAGAAAAAGAAACAAAATTACTCTACTAAAAACCACAGCTCGAAATCAGCATTGTAATTACTAAATTCTATACATAATTATCTTAATAAAAAAATCAGTAGACATTATAGTATCCTCGCACATACAAACAACCAGTCATTTTACCACCAAGGTGATGCATCCGTAGACCCGTGTACATATGTTGTTTTCAACAACTACCGGGTACCCGTATAAGAAAATTAGTGTATAAACACTCATTCTCGAGCCACCACCGTAAGTTGGCTCCTACCGTCTGTAAAAACGGTGCGAAGCAGAGGTGCGCGTGATCCCGCCTTGGGGTAGTCCTCCCATCACAACAGGATGCGACCATTCATTCTGGCTTTAAGGGCCACCAGAAAGAGTTATAGTAATTATAAACAAAAATTAATTTATTGTAGTCAAATAGTACAATTTTATAAAACTCAAAAATACTTACTACGCTGTAAGGCGTGCGCGAACTATTCATACAGAAAAATGGAAACAACCAACCATTCTACACGTGTTTTCGCTGTGTAGACTGAAAAGCAAGTAAATATTAATTTCATTTCAATACTGACCAGAGCTCAAAGTAATATTGTTGTTAAGGAAATAAAACTAAAAAAACACGGTTTTATTGAGGATAATACGCGGCTTTAATTCGACGAAGCTTTCAATGGAAAACACAAAGAATCAATTATCAGATACCTAGATTCAGTTATCGCCTGTTTAATTTTAGTATAAACTTTACGTTGAAGAATTCTTAGAAGGATTATTTATTATTAATTAGGCTCTAGGATGTAACTAAACGTAACCCCCCCCCCGCCAGCAAAACTAACAGGTCGGGGTAGGAAAGCCAAAATAAAGAAGTGGGCAGTACCAAACTACAGAAAAGAGAAACCCAAACAAACAAAAAGAAAATTCACTTACTAAAAAAACTAAAAGAAAACTCGTTACGAAAACAACAACTAAACAAGAAAATACCAAAAAAGAAAAAAAGGGATACCTCATAAAAAATAAATAACTATCGTCCGGCTTGACTGACCAATAATAGAAGAGAGAAAGAGAAAGAAATCACAAAAAAGAAAGAAAAAAAAGAAAGGACAGGTAATGCATAATCAAGGAGGACTAAGGTGGAACGGCCTCAGCATTGAAGAAAAGTCGTCAACAGACGGACGTTTTTTCGACCTCAAAAGAAGAAACAAAACGAGGAAGAAAAACCAACAATGTAAGCCCAAACAAGACACACAAATCAAACCTCAAGTATATAAGGAAACAACAAGGGAGAACGAGAGGAAGAGAAGAGGAGTGCTGGTAAAAGGAACGATGTAATATCAACTGCGGTAGTCGAAGCCGAAGAACCGAAGAAAAGAAACGCTAACTAGTCCTACAGTCAACTGAGTCGTTTCTTCCAAAAAAGAAAGACGGACTGGAAAGCACTTACCGTTCATTTATATTTCCAATGCTCCACCCGTAGGTACTACATTGGCCAGGAGACAAGTTTTTGTTGCCTGGAAATTTAGAATTTTGCCGAACCCTTGTCGTTCCAGGCAAGGTAGAGATCTTTAACGTGCGTGACAACACTCACACACGGGACCTCCATTTAACCTCTCATCCGAACGAGGGCGTAATTTTTGTGAAAAATGCTCACCTGCCATTTTTCAAGCAGTCGGTCGTGTCGGGATTTGAACCTGGGACCTTGGGATCCGTAGTCTTACGCTTACTACAACGATCCACGGCGATGCTGGAAAGCACCTACCACAGGAGCGGATGGACTAAACATAATCGGACTAGTGACCGACAGCAAAAAAGACCAGCAAAAGGATAAGGAAAGGAAAGTGGAACGAGAGGAACGCAAAAAAAAAAGAAAAACCAAAAAGAATAACACTAACACCAAGTACAAAACAAAAAAAGGACCCTCAAAATCGTATAAAAGAAAATAAAACAGAATCCCAGTGTAGTTATGTATGAGTAGTCGCCTATTACGTCAGGCAGGTCGTACCGTGGGACTATTCTATTCTTGGACCCACATAGGGTGAAAGAAAAAAGAAAGAACGCAAAAGAAATCCCCGCAAAACAGGGAAGTAAAACGAAATCGTAACGTCCAAAAAATCAAAACCTAAGGAGAGCAAAGTCAGCATAAGAATCTGGGCGCGAAGACTAGATATTGCGCTTAAGACGTTTGCATCGCCAGAAGGAGAACAAAACGAGATTAAGGACATTAGGGTTTTGCCGGAATATGTCCTCAGGTTCGGAAGAAGCATAGAATAATGTCTGCCTTTTGTCGGCAGCTTTCTGCCAACCAGGAACAGTAGGGGATATAGGAGTTGTAACGCGAGGTTGAGAAAGAGGTGGCGAAGATGGAGATAGTAGTGGTTGTCGTAATTTATGGAACTCAGAACACGTTATAGAAGAAGGTTGTTTGTTTTTAGAATTGGTGGTAAAAAAGTCAATAGTAGAAAAGGAAACATCATGGTTTGTCCAAACGTCCACGGTAGAAAAATAAAAAGTACTGGCTGTACGAGAATCAACCTTACAAAGAAAAACACAAGCAGAGAACGCGACAGTTAGGTTAGATAAAGAGACCGAAACAGATAAAATTTTATCGACATTAAATAAAGGACTAAAGTATCACAGTTAGGACAGGAAACAGCATTGACTATAGGAATATCAACCTTAGGAAAAGGAACAGAATCCCCTAACACTTCAGTAACATTACATAAAGGAACAGAATCAGGTAGAATTTTGACGACGACAGCTACAGGCATCATCGCTACGGGTTCACTGACTTCAACAGGACCTTTTCTATCCGTTTTAGGAGTTATCGTCAGTTCAGCTACAACTATTATTGTAGACACGACAGAAATTTTTTAGGTAAAATTGTTTGAGAAAGTGGGACCAAACTCTTTAGAAACTAGCTGCAAGACACTAAGTCGCAATATTGGTTGCGATGGCGGTGGAGGCACAGTTTTGGGTGAAAGTGAATAAGTAGGGCGAGCAGAAAGAGGGATAGAAAAGAATATAGAACTAGAAATAGAAGAAATTTTGTTCGAAGCTATATTTGCCGAAGAGGGGTATGTTTTGAAAGTCGTAGCAGGATAACCTGGATGAGGGACAGAAGAGAACGTAGAGTGATAAGCAGAAGAAATTAGGTAACAAGAGGTGAGGGCAGAATTTGAAGGATTATTCGAAGAACTATTAGCAGTAGGGTGACAGTTTGGACAGTTGCGGCAAGAAACTCTCCTTATATCCGCAACCATGGCAATAGAGTACTTGAGGACGAGTATAACGTGTCGAAACATGACCAGGTTTGTCACAATTAAAGCATACGATCTGACGAGTAGAAGTAGAAGTAGGAGGAAGAACAGTAGAACGTACGAAAGAAGTATCGGATCTACTCGTAAGCGTCGGAGAAATCTCAACAGCTCGCTCATGGGTAGAAAAAGTACTTTCCTCAAAGTAGCAAACGTATACGCAAAATCCGGAGGTTCAAAATGTTGAATCAGTAAATTAGACAATGACTTCCAGTCAGAAAACCTATGCCGAAAACCACGATACCAAAGTAACGCTTTAGACGCGAACAAATTCACAGCAAGCTCAAATAACTGCAATTCGGATACACTAATGACCAGAGTTCAAAGTAAAATTGTTGTTAAGAAAATAAAACTGAAAAAACACGGTTTATTGGGATAGTACGCGGCTTTAATTCGACGAAGCTTTCAATGGAAAACACATAACAATCAATTATCAGATACCTAGAACCAGTTATCCCCTCTTTAATTTTAGAATAAGCTTTACGTTGAGGAATTCTTAGAAGGAGTATTTATTATTAAATAGGCTCTAGGATGTAACAATAAAAATCGAATTTATACAAATAGATAAATGAATTAACACGTGAAAGGATTATTTTAATTTACCGAATTAATTTTCGTTTTTAACGCCAAAGGGATTTGAGTTGACAATTATTAAACCACGTATTTCTTATTAACAGAAAAAAATGTACGGGATGTTCAAAATAAATGTAACAACTTTGTTACGTACAGTTTTTGACCCTCAAAATATACAGTAGGTAGTTCACAGAAAATTCAGTGAATTACTCCGATAAAAAATCCGTGCCAGTAAAATGCCGAAAACCTCGACTGTACGAACAAAAATTGCTTTTCTGCCGACTAATTCAGTGGAACGGATGGAAAAAAACAGCACATTTCCTAAATGAAGCCCAACAAACCAAGGAAAAGCGGAAGACCACAAAAATATTTCGTAGGCAATGTGAGTTTTTACTATATCTACGAACAATGTGTAAGAAACAATAACTGAGAGTAAACGTTCAACATCACATACTATTAACAAACAGAATATGTTATTCGTAAAGCAACATAATAATTTTGTATTACTCAGTAATTTTGAAATTTCCAAACAAAAATAAAATCCTTGATAAGTACTACAAGGTCAATCGAACAATTTCGAAAGTAAAGACATACAACATACTCGGATGATATCTGTGGGGTTTAATATTTTATATTAATAATAGTATTGGTAATTTATCCTTGTAACATCTAAATTATACTTGCTAGTAAAATATTTTAACCAACTTATTTTCTAAAAAATTTTACATAATTGGCAGGTACTCTTCAATCGTATGTATAATCTACAAGTAACGCGACAAACTTCAAAACACTATGAAATCATGCCTGTCTCCACGGCCTTCTTTAGTTATGCATCTTTAGTCAACGCAATCGTAGGGCAAATGGATTCAGATTTTTCCTCTATTCGGATATTTATTAGATTTATACTGTTTTTTCAATTGCTTAAATATCCAATGCCGTTAAAACATATTCTTCAATCCATGCTATGCGATGTACAGGAAAAATGCAATATTTGCCTTTAAATTATAAAACTCTATTTCACATATGAAGTAATTTTTAGAAACTGCTCTACAAGAAGCTTGCTCTACAAGGGTCAAACTGTCAAATCAAAATCAAAATAAGTGAACCAAAGAAGTCAAACGAGCTCAAACGGCTTAAAAATTTAAAGAGAGCAAGTTTGTAAATCTCCTGCTATTTATAAATTAAAATATCGATGTCTTAAACAGACGTTTTTTTGTGTAACAAAGAACCTTTGGTTGTGTTTCACTCACACATGTGTTGATAGAGATCCAAAAGTTCTAAGACAAACTTGTAGGTTGGTTCTAAGCACATATATTTAAGTTGTTTTTGAATTCTAAGAACAAAAGTCCGTCCGTACCTTCTTCATTAAAACTTTACTAAGAATTTTTAAATGTCGGATGTGTTTAATCCGTACAACTTATAGACTTAGGCGTGTAACCCCGATTAAATTATTGTAAGAAAGCTTTTTTCGAGTTTGTCGATTTGATGAACACTTATTTTCTTTCGAACTTGTATATAATTAGTGCTTGTAAGGGTTGTATTTTATACAGGATTAAAATATTGTACATGCAGAGCTTTATGATACTGGATATGTTTTGTGCTAGTTTTCTATCAGCATTTCTTTACACTTGTGTACTGTTATGACTCATATCCAGTATGACAAAAAGCTGACTTCTGCATTCTGTGATAATATTTATTAACTTCGTCATGTACAATACTTGGCCGACACAATATTTATTTCAAATATGCAGCATTTCGCAATTTCTTTTGTTTTCTTTGAGAAGACTGCAATAAATCAAGTGTATAAAACTTAGATATACATAAATTTCCTGCTTATCAAACTGGCAAAGTTTCTAACAGAAAACTGCAACTAATATTATAAAATTTTCTGCATCTTTCAGAAATTGTTCTTATACTTTCTTTTCATATGTATACCAATGTCGCGATATCCCTACATTGTAGGTTTTTCCACTGACGTTACGCTTGTGTAACTTCTTTAACTTGTGTACAAGTTAAAAGGTTTTCTTATGTGTGAAATCGATTGCTTTCGATACTGGCCAAGTTAGAAAAGCTCGTCTAAGCAGAACGATGGCGACTACGTTTCTAGACAATGACACATCATAGCTATTAAAAATCATACTAGACATACCATCCGTGAGTTTTACAAAGTCTAAAAAATTATATATTGACAACGAGAATTATGTTTGAACAATTCAATGATGAGTTCACAAGAATTAAAGCTAAGTTAGAAAGAGAAATTTTGAACGTCATCCCAACGAGCTTTATTCGACACATCCATCATCTGCTGACAAGTGACAAGTATACAAGCTTATTCAATACATGCTGCGTATAATAATAAATACGTTATCAGGGTTTCAATGTAAACAAAGGTGTCTTATATATTACTAAGAGACATCGTAGTTTACTTTCAGGATAAATGCGTGTCTGATGGATATACTTCAACCACAGATAATTTTGGAAACAACATCAACAGGGTTATGCTTTAATTTGGTAAAATTCTTTACAAACCTGTAGGAAAGTTATCAATCAACTTTACAACACAAGTAGAACCAAAACTATAGGACGTGCAATCGTATGATTAAACGCAAGCCGTTGCTATAGAAATGCTAGGGCATCTCCAATCGAAAAATTTGGTTCTGTTTATGGCAATTTTAAGATACTTCCATTCTGATACGAATGGTATTACCGTTTGACAAGAATTTAAAACTAATTTTGACAATAACTTAAATCAAATTTTATACAAAAGTCAAATTCTATAAAAACTCAAATTTTAATATAGCCTTTTTATTTCATATTCATCTTTATTTATTCCATATAATACTCAAAAATTTTAATGCAATCGTTAATTTAGCAATAATTTTAGAATTTATAATGAGAAAACAGCCTGATCAAAGTTTTTAAAAATATTAAATTCAATATTTTGAGCAATAGCTTTTAAGTAATTCAGTTTTCCCATAGATGAATAATTTTGACAAACATTCAAAATCCTTAAATTGCAGTTTTTATATTTTTTCCTTTGCGGTGGCCCATTTATTCCCATTTGCAAAAATTTTTAATTTCAGTCAAATTTTGTTCCTTTTTAAATCCATCTATAAGTCTCCAAATGCTTGGATGGCTTGCTTGGAGAAGTGAATTGAAGCCACGGTGCCACACCTCTACATTGTTGTTTGTTTTTCGAAAACCAACCAAAGTGAGACAATAGCAATTCCAAAGGTTAATATGAAACAATGGAGCTTTTCTAGCCCCATTTTGACCTCGTGTTCTCCTGATCCATGTGTCTTCAAAATAATCAGTAATTGGAATCAAATATGATTCGGTAGAGTAAAATTCGGAATAACAAGCTCTTGCTTCAAAGGCTTCGACATCATTTTGTTACGTTAATCGAGGCATCCACGTTGGGCGCAAAATTTATGTTACGTTGGCTGGTAGCCGTGTGTAACACAAAGAAAACCCAAGGAATGACCGGGCTCAATCGGAGATTAGGGGGGGTTGTAGAAAGCAGACTGACATATAATGTATGCGACGGTAAGGAGTTAATGACAATACCTGCAAGAAAATTAGTTAAGCAAACCTGAAAAAAAAATTAGTCCTGCCAACCTAAAATAAAGAAAAAGCATAGCAGCAATGAAAAGTCTAAGTTATTCAGTACTTTGTAGAATGTAAATAAAACTGTTTAGATAAACTATATAATATAATCACGATAAAAGCTTTACAAAATTTTTTATCACAAAGTGAGGTAATATTGGGGAGTAGCAGAAACGTTTCCTCACACACTAATTAAACATAAATCAGACAAAATGTTAACAAAAGATAAATAGGTAAGACACAATTGATATGAGTAATTCAGTAGTATTGATTTTTTTTCTTTCTTTTTTTTTCTTAATAGCAGGCAAGTCTATTGTAAAAGGTATCAGAACGACGAAGATATGGCAAAACAACGGATAGATATTTAAAGTAATAACAAGTAGGAAATAGTTCAACTTACAAAAAAGTCCTTCAGTAACGCTTCCTTGCAATTGAAGTGTGGGATTCACGATGTCCTGCACTAACGAAGCACTTCACCCTTGACTGTGAGGGTGTTGGTGGAATTTCTTACACTTTACACTAATCACACCTACGTATTTCACTGGTGTTAGCAGCAGACATTATCATGCTGATGGAACTATGTAGCATTGATAAATTTCTTGTCAATTCTATTTCCTGAGACAATAATTTCGAAATATTTTGTAACACATATCGTAAAAAAATGGTAATAAAAATTTAGAATCACGGGCTTTCAAGGCACGATGTAATGCATTAAACTAACAGTAACGTGAGGCGTTTTATTTGCTACCTATGGTAACAAAGAAAAATCTAATGCTTTTGAATAACGAAATTTGCGCAAACAATGATCTATTTTAGATTCTTTGGGGTTAGAAAATTCAGAAACTACAGTATCACAACTGTATCATCATTGTTTTTTTTTAGAAACACTCAAGCTTAAAACTGTATTTGGATAATCCAAGGTATGCACTACTCTGATAAAAAAAGGGACCACGAAAACTAGATCGCACACACAGTTCAAATATAAAAAGACAAATCAACTAAAAAAACACAATCAATAAAGCAACGCGTATCACTAAGTCAATGTTCCGTAAAACGCACGTGAAGGTCGAGTACAACAAGTTCTACCACTTTTATTTCCAACAGAAAAGCAACAAAAAAAACAATTAGTAAAGCAACGCGCATCACTAAGTCAATGTTCCGTAAAACGCACTACAAGTTCTACTACTTTTATTTCCAACAGAAAAGCAACAAAAAAAACAATTAGTAAAGCAACGCGCATCACTAAAACCGTCCGTCAATGACCTTCCAACCGCACTTGTGGTCAATCAAACACGTTACCTATAAAGCATACTTCCTTCAAATGTAATCAGAACTATACTGCTAATCTGTTTATATAAACTAGTTGTTACCATAAACTCTTGTCGACTATTATTTCCTTTGCTAATAACATAAGGAACATCCAAAACGTGAATGCCGCAATCATATCTACTAATTAATTACGAGCTGCTTATCATTTTCGATAATTTGGAAAGTAATTTACGAATAATCCTATTTAAAACTCGTTCCTTGCAATTTATTTATTAATGAAAATCAATCTCCAATTAAACTACTTTTAAAATTATTACACGCGAGTTAAATTGCATACAAATCTGAAAACTATTCGAAAGTATTTACTTTATACAAACAGCGATCCAAAAACAATGTATTTACTAATTGGGAAAAAGCGTAAAATGTTAAGCTATAAAAATGCACGTTACAATTTTCTGGCACAAATGCCAATGCCCCAAGCATTCTAATTTTAAGCGAATATTTAAGATCTGATGAATATTTAGTCAATATTTTCGGATTAGATTGTATTTTGTATTTTTCTCCAGAGGGCTTGACTAAATAGCACCCATCCTGCCTCGAATTAAAAGTTTTTTTTAAAACAACTAACTCAAAATTGGTTGTTATTACGTCAGGTTGAATTTCTGGTGCTAAATTACAAAATTACAATTAGAACTTATTACAAATTTTTTTCTAGGTCTACATTTCCCTTTCCGGCCGAATCTAATTTTGACCAAGACACCGACTAAATTGATTAAAATCGGCTAAAATTGAACAAATGGAACTTTATATAACTAACGTTTTCAATTGCTTTCAAATGCAAACAAAACCTGTTTTTATACACATAAATGGCTATATATTTACAATACGCTTATATTATACAGGGTGTAACAATGAATCTTAGGAAATTTCCATCCTTTCCTGTTTCTTTTATATTTTAGTGGGCTTTATTTGCAGAATTTGAGTTTTAATGACCTCCCGTGACCCATTCTTCAAGTCCACGAAAATATAAAAGAAACCGTAAAATTTATTTTGTTATTTAGCATGTGAAAATACAAATAACAAATTTGAAACGTTTTTCAAATTCATTATTTGAGAGAATGATAATTCTACAGTAATAGTTTAAGAATCTAAAACGTAATTTTGCATAATCCTTTAGCTTGTGTTATAATATAAACATTCCGCGTGTAAGATAGCATCTAAAAGGTATTGCGTATATAAGATAGCATTTCAAACTTGATAGTTATAAACATATTTTAACAGTAGTATTTAAGTATAAGAATATTTTTCAAGAGCTTTTAGAACGTGAAAGAGCAGAAGCGAGCATCTAAATTTCAAATCTAAAACATATTTAACCGTTGTAGCTAGCAAGAGTAAATAATAGGTATGTATATTATTCAAAAAGATTTAGCATTTGAAACCGTTTGGTTTGCAAAAAAAAAATGGCCGTTGTATTATATTATTTACGAGAAGTTAAACGTGTTGTTGAAGAAACTTTCCGTCTTAATTTTCCCGGTATATTTTAAGGAGCGCTGATAACGTTGAACAAATAACAAATAAATTCCAAGTGTTGTGGCAACCGACGCCAATTATAATAAATTTATAGTTTTTAGAATGGGTAGCGTTTGTCAGTTACAAATGCGGCTTGCAACAAGGAAACAAAAATAGATTATTAGATAGAATAGGTACAAGTGAGAGAGGGGTAGGTAAACATTAGCGTTCGTTGGCTTAGGTGAGTGAGTACAAGGTTCAGTAGAGTGAAAACAGAATAAAAGATAGGTGAGGGTAGAGCGTATGAATGCTAGTAGCCTAGATATAACACGTGTTAACATAGACACAGTTTGAACGTTAGAGTTTGTTGATCTAGAATGGGTAAACGGTTGGTTGTTACTAATTGCCAACAAGAAACAAAGAGGGGTTATTTGATAGCATGTGTAAAAGTGAGATAGGTTAAGGAAACAAGGTTTAGTGGAGTGAGAACAAAACAAGGAAATGGTGATTTTAGCGTGTATATCCAAGCAAAATGGAGATAATATGTGTTGCATTAGGGGCATATTAAATGTTAACTTTGTGAGTTGAGGTTAATATACACAACGTTATTGGTGGGAGATGTTTGCATACTAGAAAACGAGTGTAGTAAAAGTGTGTTGTTGGGAGCGTTAGTTGATTTTTCAAGAAAATGTTTTGGAAAAATTGTGGGGTTTAGAGAAATTTTAGGAATTTGAACGTACGTTAAGAGGATCTTAGAAAACGATCGCCGTTGGAGCTTGTTTGTGTGGTGCAGTGTTTGTATTGTAAAAATTGCTAAAATTTAACAGGCTTTGAAAGGGAAAGAAAGATATATAAACAAGAGATGGTTGTGGAATTCTCTTAGTCCCCGAGTTCAAATAGCGTAAAGCTTTCTACAACCACTTTAACGAGTTGAATAAAAGAGTACTCTACGAAAGTAAAGATTTTTTGAATTTTAATTTGCACTATGTGTGCAAAAGTAAACAAATGCATATGGAGTTGATGTCAGTGGTTGGTCAATTTGGTTCAGTCAATGGTATTAGTAGCAGTGCTTGAAAATTTTGGATGCGCCTTCAATGTCGTAGCTCGTGGCTTCAATGTACATCGTCCTTGCTAATTTCACCATTCCAACTGGGTTATGTTTACGTCCTTAGATTCTGACCGCTTTTAAAATTTTTCTACACCACCATTCATCTAAAATAGTTTCAGGGCTTTTCAGGAACTCATCTATGTATATCTAAATCTTGTTTTGTGGATTCAATCACGTTTTAGAATAACATTTGATTACTCACTCCCGAAAAATAGCAAAGCAATTGATAATTCGTTCACGCTATACAAAGCTGCATACTTAAATGTATTTATTTATCGCTACTAATTTAGATAATTGGTACAGTAATACCCGCAAATATAACTAGACTTTATTACTTTATCTATCTTTTCTAAGTGCACTAAAGCATAATAACTTGTATCGTAGCACGTATTCTGCTTGAAGTATGGTATAACAGCAAAAAATAAAGAGCAAACTGTTTTAAAGTATTGAATAAAAATTGAAAATCTAAGAGAGAGAAACTCCTATAAACACGGGTTTATATAATAGCGCGCTTGCACGTCGGATTTGTCCCGCAACAGACAGGTTTCATAATTTCGCATTCTATGTTCCCTTTTCGACAGTCCGGCACAGCGATTCTACCAAAATTTGCACACGTGCCAGTTAAATCTAAGAAATTTTCACACGGCTCGCAACGCGTCTGCGAAGAACTAATTAATTTTCTATAGAAATTGTTGTTTTCACCTCTCATATCTGCAACTTATTTCAATCAATCACAAACCCAGTGAAGCTTCACAAATCACGCCTTTATTATCAGGGTCTCTGTTTTACGCGTTTATCCATCCCTTTCTACCTTGATCTGAGTGGTACAAATCGATATTCTTTACTATCGGCTGTCTAAACTACACGTGGACTCGCGACGTGACTTTTAAATAAACGCTGTTTTGTATTTCGTGCTAAAGCATCCGACCGTTTCCAATATACGTAGAAACTGCATGTTTATCTATTCAAATTTATTAGAACTTTGATATTTAAAAATACGCAGGTGTTAAATCGTAATACTTCTACGATTTGGATATTCTACGTATTTTAACCTTCTTGATAGATTTGTATGCTAGCAACGCGTCTCATATTTGGTATTATTGGGTTTTTAAAAGCTTTTATGCATATTATGTATTACTAATGATTCAATTAACTCCAATTAAAATAATAATGAATGGCATTGACTTCTACCCTTTACTTTTTAGCGCATACTAATTAAATATTAATTATTATTTGTACACTTTGTTTAATATCCGTTACTTAAAAATGGAATTAATTAATATAAATTTCGCACGTAATTTCTATTGGTTTCTTTATACATGGGGATTAAAATTATTTGATGTTGTTAATTAATTTTCTACCCTGGTCTAAATTTGAGTAATATATATATATATATATATATATATATATATATATATATTGCTGTGAAACCTTTTAAATCACCTGGTCCGTTGATTCCTTCTGTTAATCGCCTCGGCTGCTCTTCTAGATAACTTCCATTCTCAATCATAAAAATTAAACAACACATTCCTACCACAAACATCAACGTTAACTCTATTTACATCAATATTCAGAATACATTAAATTTTCAAATTAAATTTGAACATAAAATTCAGTTTTAAAAGAATTTCCGGATTAATTTTATTATCATTTTACTGTGCATCCAAAATTAAAGTCCTTGTTGGATGCCTACTAATTAATATAACAATATAAGCAGACCGGAGTCTGAGTATAAAGGAGCATCTACCACCCCTTTACGTTAATTAACCAGGTTTGTCTAATTGAGCTCAAAGACCTACCCAAAGTTTCATCCTATTCCCGAACATCAAAACAAAATACCCTTTTACTTAAACAAGCAAATTTCATCTTAAAATTAAATTTTATGGTTAGAAAAATTCCACTAATGTCCATTTAAAGTAAATCAATTATAAAGTCATTCAATACACACAAAAATGTCAAACAAAATACTACAATTTACCTGAAGGTTATTGTCCTCGTAGCTTCAGTGTAATCGTCCCTTTTGTAAATCACACCATTCCAACCGGATTCTATTTACAGCTTCAAGTTGTCAACGCTTTAAAATGTTCTCCATCACCATTAATTTAAAGTTGTTTCTAGGCTTTTCCGGAACTCATCTGTGTATATCTGCCTCTGGTTCAGTGGATGCAGACACATTTACGAACCATTTAGTCATTAACACCCCGCAAAATAGCAAAGAAATTCATACTTCCTTTTACCAATATTACCAATATACGCCAAAACTGCCTACTTTTGGGTATACATTTGTCGTTGTAAATTTTACTAATTGGTACCGTGATAATAAACTTTTATTACCTTGTATCTAAGTGCACTGAAGTACATTCATGTTAGCACGTAAAATAACCAACTATTTTGAGTCACTAAAATATACTAGCACACTTTAAATTATTTAATCAAACTAAAATGCACTGTTTAATATCAAGTCGCGGATGCACGAGCTTTTAACGCATCGAATCGTCGAAAGTCTAAGAGTCTAAGAGAGAAACACATATTCCCGCCTGTATATATAGCGAATAGCCGACACGTCGCTTTGTTCCCTAAAACGGGTAATTCCAACGAATTCCTCATTCTACGTTCCCAGTCTGTAGCCTGCACGTCGATTTTATGAATTTAGTACTCACCCCATTGAGATCTCAGAAAATTTCAACACGGCCCGCAAAGTTGTCCGAGAAAAACTAATTACTTTTATACAGAAATTGTTGTTCTACCTCTGATATATGCATCCTATTTTTAACCAATTGTGACCCCCGTGACGTTGCTTAAATCCCGCCTTTTACAATATGTGTCTTTGCTTGACGCATTTTCTCTTTCCTTCTCTACCGTGTTCTTATTGGTGCAACTTGATATACTTTATTATCGATTATATTTTAGTCCACGCGGACTGTTATCTGGGTTTAATAAACCCGTATCGCACATTCTCGTAAATACTAAGTCCCGGTTTCTCCAAGATTCTTTGAAACATTAATTATTTGCCAAATTTACGCAGAATGAGCTTTTTAAAAATACGCAGGTGTTCTGTATTTCCTGCTAAAGCATCTGATCGTTTCCAATATCCTTAGAATCAACATGTTTATCCAAACAAATTAACTTGAAATTGCCTTTTAAAAACACGCAGGGGTGTTCAAACGTAACATTTTAAATAACCTTCCTACGATTTGACTATTATTGGGTTTTCACAAGCCTTTTATGCTTATTATATGTTATTAACGGTTTAATTAACTCCAATTAAAATTGATTTCCATCCTTTTCATTTTTAGCGAATACACCTTAAATATTAATTATTATATGTACACTTTGTTTTACTACCGGTTACTTAAAATAGGGTTAATTAATATAAACTTTGCACGTAATTTCCATTTGTTTAGGAATAATTAAATTATCCACTGCGCTTTTCAATACTGCTTCTTTTGATGTAAAGCGTCTTATAGATAATTTAAATTTCTTATTTTTACTGAAACGACCGAGTTTATTTATGCTTCAAGGTTTTAATAAAGCGTATTATTTAATGAAATTCCTTATACACGGTAATTAAAATTATTTGATTTGATTATTTAATTTTCTACCCTGGTCTAAATATGAGTATTTTCCCCCTATTTGAATACAAATAATCCCACTTATTTGAATGCAAATATCAAATATTTAGACTGTCAAAAATCTTTACAAAATTTTGCCTATCTCTCTCTATCCTTATCTATCTAACTTACCTACTTTGTCTCCAATCCAAAAAGAAAATATTTACACCTACCTATATCCCTATCCTATTCCTAACTCTCACCTACTTCTATAAACTGAAATTATCCCTAACTTCATCCTACTTATCCATCTAATCCTATATACATCCTATATACCTATCCTATTCCTAACTTTTAACTACTCTTCACTATACTTTACTTCCCCCTACCTAATCCTATATGCCTATCCTACTCTTACTCTATTCCTAACTCTCCACTAATCTTATATAAAATATCTATACTTAACCTATCTTATTTTCTTCCTACATTTACTCTTTATCCTCATCCTAAACCTATTCCTAATTATCTCCCATATTTATCCTATATCTAGCTCTATTTTCTATAAACACTTACTTCTACTCTTCTATCTACACCTATTCTATCCCTATCCTATTTAAATCTAACTCTCTTCTTGACCCTCCAAGTCTTTCTTCTCACTATCCTAATACTCTTCATTCCTATTTCTCCCCCTTCTATATCTATACTTATCCTCCCTATTATCTCACATACAATAAACTTATCATCCCTATTATCCTGACTCTTAAATATTGCTTCTTCCTCAGTCCCTACACATGTTTGTTTCTCATTTATTATTGTTTCCCTTTCTGCCGACAAACCAAACGATACTACCTTACAATTATCGATTTTTCCCTCTACGGAAAATCCTATGTACCTTCTAAAATTCTTGTGTAATGGAATCCGCCAGAATGAATTCCTTAAATTTACTTTATTAAAAATAAACTTGCCACTTAACCTCATCAAAAATAATTCTGCCTTCACCTGCTCCCGATATGCTGCTTCTACCCCCACTAATTCTGCATTTTCTTGTACTAAAGCTTGAACCTCTACTCTCCTATCCTCTGGACATCTTATCGTGTTGATCTGTTTAACTTCATCATCCTCTACCTCTACTACATTAATACTTAACCCCGTGTCATCCTCTGTGACTTCATAACTGCCTTTCCATGGCACTACCCTATCCTTAATTCTTATTACCTTCCTTTCCATATCTATCAAAACCCTAACTTCATCATACAGTCAACACCTAAAATGCTCTGAAACTTCAGTCCAGGTACAATTACAAACTCCTGTTCACAGCTTAAACCTCCTATATCTATCCTAAGCACCACAACACTATTTACTACAGCAAACTTCTTTTTATTTGGAGCTACTAAATGGCTACGTTTTATAGGCATAATTCTATCACAAACCTTATCCCTAATTTTGCTGACGAATTCCTCCGATATTAAACTTGCCTCTGCCCTGTATCAAGTAATACTTCTACATTATTCTCAAAAATTTCTAAATTAATAATTGGCAAACATAATTTTTCCTCAGTTTCTGGCTCTACTTCCTCCTCAATTTTGAAAAATTCACGTGGATGTTCGTATACATTTACACAGAAATCTAGTGGTCTGTCGCGTTCTAAAAATCCTGTCTCATCCTGTTTTCCGTGCTTGGTCCTGGTTGTCCTTCTACAACCTGTGCGTACGTCCTCCTCGTGTTAATATCCGTGTCCCTATCTCTATTCGGCGTGCTGGTCACAGTCCTGTTTACTTCCGGTAAACTGTTCTGTCTCGTGTAACTAGGTCTTGGCGTCGGTCCCCTAGTCGCACTATTGCTTCTGTATTCCTGTCCTCGTCGTTCCCAATTCGGTCGAAAATTTCTGTTGTAGTCAGGCCGTCTCGGATAATTCGGTGTCCTGTTGTCAAACCTAACTGTGTTAACGTTTCGTTCTCGTATCTCTCTTGTCCGTCCAACACATACATCGTCATATCTCTGTAAATACTCTACAAATGTCTCCCGTTCTGTGATGTTTTGTAAGGCCACGTGTTGTCTAATTTCCTGTTCAAAATGTCGTGATAGGTACTTGATAATCTGTCTGTCCGTCAATGGTGGATTCAGTTGTTTGGCCACACTGTATTTGCGGATGGCATATTGCTCCCTAGAACCTGCAAACTCTCCCTTAAATTTTCCTGTAATTAAGTCGTCTCGTACCTGGTCTTGTCTGTGGTCACTCCAGTAATGTTGTAAAAATTTGTCTTCAAAGTCCTGATACGTGTCTATGTCCTGTCCCACTAAATTGTACCATGCTTCCGCGTTGTCCTTTAATAAAGCCTTTATCGTATTCAGTTTAGTCTGTTCGTCAAATAAATTTCCCACTAGATTTCTTACACTATTAATAAAAATTTGTGGATTTACCCTGTTATCGCCATAAAACTTCATGTGTTGGTCCAATGATACTCCACCTGTAGAAAATCTGGGACCATCCCCCGTTAAATTTGACATGTTGTATTTAATACTACTAACTTCACGTTCTACCCTGCCTAACTGATCCCTACATGAGTCTGTCACTTCAGTCATTTTTACATTAATCTCTTCTTCACAAAAAATGCGTACTTCGGACCTTAAATGTCCCATTTCCTGTCGAAGACCTGTAATATCCCTCTCATTTTTATCAACCCTATTTTCAACTTCCCCCATCTTTACGGTAAGACTATTTTTAAATTCTGAAACTTCTTGATTCGTCTTATCTATTTTCTGACTAATTTGCTCAAACTTACGATTCGATTCCTCACTCATTTCTCTAATCTCTTCTAACTTCCTGTTCGATTCTTCCCTAGCTCTATTAGATTCATCGCTCAGCTGTTCTAATTTTCTATTGGACTCCTCCATCGCTCTATTCGATTCTTCACTCATCCTCTCTAACATTCTCAATATCATCTCGTTTCCTTGATCCCCTGATTCCGTCCTCGACTGATCTCTACTGCCTCCAGCTTCTTCCATTTTCGTATTTTTTTCACCCAATGCACTATCGTTACTTCCAATTTCCACTCCTTGACTCCTTAACCACTCTTTTCTCTGCATACGTTCTAATCATTCACACACACTCTAAAAATACTCTTAAATTTATCCACAAACAGAAACTCTCTCTCTCAGATCGCCAGTTTCCTGGAATAAAATAACAAAATTTTATTTGGAACTCGAGCCTCACTTTTGGGTCGCCAAGAATGCTGTGAAACCTTTTAAATCACCTGGTCCGTTGATTCCTTCTGTTAATCGCCTCGGCTGCTCTTCTAGATAACTTCCATTCTCAATCATAAAAATTAAACAACACATTCCTACCACAAACATCAACGTTAACTCTATTTACATCAATATTCAGAATACATTAAATTTTCAAATTAAATTTGAACATAAAATTCAGTTTTAAAAAGAATTTCCGGATTAATTTTATTATCATTTTACTGTGCATCCAAAATTAAAGTCCTTGTTGGATGCCTACTAATTAATATAACAATATAAGCAGACCGGAGTCTGAGTATAAAGGGAGCATCTACCACCCCTTTACGTTAATTAACCAGGTTTGTCTAATTGAGCTCAAAGACCTACCCAAAGTTTCATCCTATTCCCGAACATCAAAACAAAATACCCTTTTACTTAAACAAGCAAATTTCATCTTAAAATTAAATTTTTATGGTTAGAAAAATTCCACTAACGTCCATTTAAAGTAAATCAATTATAAAGTCATTCAATACACACAAAAATGTCAAACAAAATAGTACAATTTACCTGAAGGTTATTGTCCTCGTAGCTTCAGTGTAATCGTCCCTTTTGTAAATCACACCATTCCAACCGGATTCTATTTACAGCTTCAAGTTGTCAACGCTTTAAAAATGTTCTCCATCACCATTAATTTAAAGTTGTTTCTAGGCTTTTCCGGAACTCATCTGTGTATATCTGCCTCTGGTTCAGTGGATGCAGACACATTTACGAACCATTTAGTCATTAACACCCCCGCAAAATAGCAAAGAAATTCATACTTCCTTTTACCAATATTACCAATATACGCCAAAACTGCCTACTTTTGGGTATACATTTGTCGTTGTAAATTTTACTAATTGGTACCGTGATAATAAACTTTTATTACCTTGTATCTAAGTGCACTGAAGTACATTCATGTTAGCACGTAAAATAACCAACTATTTTGAGTCACTAAAATATACTAGCACACTCCAAACTACTTAATCAAACCAAAATGCACTGTTTAATATCAAGTCGCGGATGCACGAGCTTTTAACGCATCGAATCGTCGAAAGTCTAAGAGTCTAAGAGAGAGAAACACATATTCCCGCCTGTATATATAGCGAATAGCCGACACGTCGCTTTGTTCCCTAAAACGGGTAATTCCAACGAATTCCTCATTCTACGTTCCCAGTCTGTAGCCTGCACGTCGATTTTTATGAATTTAGTACTCACCCCATTGAGATCTCAGAAAATTTCAACACGGCCCGCAAAGTTGTCCGAGAAAAACTAATTACTTTTATACAGAAATTGTTGTTCTACCTCTGATATATGCATCCTATTTTTAACCAATTGTGACCCCGTGACGTTGCTTAAATCCCGCCTTTTACAATATGTGTCTTTGCTTGACGCATTTCTCTTTCCTTCTCTACCGTGTTCTTATTGGTGCAACTTGATATACTTTATTATCGATTATATTTTAGTCCACGCGGACTGTTATCTGGGTTTAATAAACCCGTATCGCACATTCTCGTAAATACTAAGTCCCGGTTTCTCCAAGATTCTTTGAAACATTAATTATTTGCCAAATTTACGCAGAATGAGCTTTTTAAAAATACGCAGGTGTTCTGTATTTCCTGCTAAAGCATCTGATCGTTTCCAATATCCTTAGAATCAACATGTTTATCCAAACAAATTAACTTGAAATTGCCTTTTAAAAACACGCAGGGTGTTCAAACGTAACATTTTAAATAACCTTCCTACGATTTGACTATTATTGGGTTTTCACAAGCCTTTTATGCTTATTATATGTTATTAACGGTTTAATTAACTCCAATTAAAATTGATTTCCATCCTTTTCATTTTTAGCGAATACACCTTAAATATTAATTATTATATGTACACTTTGTTTTACTACCGGTTACTTAAAATAGGGTTAATTAATATAAACTTTGCACGTAATTTCCATTTGTTTAGGAATAATTAAATTATCCACTGCGCTTTTCAATACTGCTTCTTTTGATGTAAAGCGTCTTATAGATAATTTAAATTTCTTATTTTTACTGAAACGACCGAGTTTATTTATGCTTCAAGGTTTTAATAAAGCGTATTGTTTAATGAAATTCCTTATACACGGTAATTAAAATTATTTGATTTGATTATTTAATTTTCTACCCTGGTCTAAATATGAGTAATATATATATATAAATTGCAGTGGATTTCCCTAAAGACCAATCGAGATCGCCTTCGAGTCCCAGTGTCGTTGGGCCGTCATAAACATTCTCTGTAAATTCAATAAAAAAAACTGTACAAAAAAACAAATACCTCTGGAATGCCTCCTTATTTCTACACACCCTGGCTGGCTCTAAAATCTGCTTCTTCTTGGATACCTACCATCCTAAGTTCATTCTATCTCACAAATACAGTCAAATGAAATTACCACTCAAATAATGCAACAAGACATACAACCTTTTTATTTACACATATTAAAAAGTTTCCATTAGCTAGAAAATATTTACACATTTGTATATACAGTTTCATAAAATGTTACCATCTCAATCCTTAAACCTTTTAAAATTTCATGATTTCTATTTATTTCAACAGTTTCATTTTTGACGAGTAGATGGGCCCGTCGTGCAACCCTAAATTGATTTTTATTCTGGTCTATATTGAGCTCAGTATAACCCAGTTACTCTAAATGCTTTTAAACATCGCATCTTTGTTTAAAACAAACTTAAAGACCCGTTTACTCTTAACAACAAAATTTTTATGTCATTTGTTAACATCTTTAAATAATAAATATCAATGTCCTTTACATATCCCTTCAAATGAGTTTTCAAGGTAATAAAATACACCCCCAATAAGTCAAATCACTCGACCACAAAATACCAGCACAAATGTTCAAGCAAAAGCAAGAAATTAATTTTTTTACCTGGAGTAAGCTTCTTCCATCGTTACCTCTGAAGATGTGTTCCAAAACCCTCGTCGTTGTGTCCATACACTTCGTTGTTATACATAGATCCAACTCATTTTCACTCGCTATCTAAATCTCTGCAACCGCCTTCAGTGTTTCTACCCCAATAATAGTCTCGACCAAGCTTAACCTTCCGGAATCACTAAACTTTACGCATTCTAGTTTCAAACTTCTCAACTCGCTTACCCTAGTACCATCTTTGCATTAGTTCGTTGCGTGTAGTAACAGCACCATCTATAAGCCACCACCCACTTGTGCAAAGCACACGTTTAATAAATTATCAATGTACGTTAGTAACAACGTTTTACACAGTTTTAATTTAGGATGTTGTATTATAAGTCACACGGATAAGCGACGTGCGAAAATCAATAAAAGGTAAGAGCAAGTAAGAGAGCAAGTAAGAAAGCTTTAATACCTCTCCTAGTGTATTTATATGATTTTGTACACGCCTCGCGGACCCTATTTCCGTCGAAATGCTTATTTTTCAAAACAGATTCTACAAATTTTGTACGTAACAAACTTCTACGTCCTAAAATTCCCAGTCTACCGTGCTTATATATTGAAACTCGCTCAACAACATGTATCCGTCGCGAGCTTCTCAAAATTTCTCGCATTCGACCAATTATATTGCTTTTCCCCGTTTTTAACCTAGAAACCTTTCCTCGTTTAACCTATATTTACTGTCTCTTTTAGAATCCTACTCAAGCAATAGAAAATCGATATTGTGGTTGACCTCCAAATTTACCGCGTATTGTACACGAGTATTTTAACCAACGTTTTATTACACGTGTTCTCTGTCTGTTTTACATGACGGATACTCCGTCTTACTTTGCCTTCAAAGCATCTGTTATTTTAGTAGCTCTCGCATCGACCGTTACATACAATTCTACAGAATTTCTGTCCCAACGTCTATTTAAGTTCTTTGAACTTGACATTTTAACTATCAGGTGTTTCTATGAAGCAAACTGTCCATTTAAAATTATAATTCCGAATTTTAGCATTTCTTAGGATTTGTATAAACGAACGTTTGGTTTAGTTAAATGGAAATATGCGTTTAAGTTATTGATTCTCTATACCAAAAAGCTCGACTTCTTATCCGATGCGCTTGATTTAAAATATTAAAACTAATTATGCGTATCCTTGGGTTTTCCTAAACTCTAAAACTTCTACACGTTATGCAAATTTAACATTCTGATTTAGAAATACAAAAATATGTTAGAATCCGTCCGTTTTCAAAGTTACAACTAATGCATTTGGCGCGTAAATAAATTGTTTCTATTTCTTATATACACAGTCGTTAAAAATTTATTATCTAGACCTATCTATCCTTCTTAACCTATAATTTCCACGACAATATATATATATATATATATATATATATATATATATATATATATATTCAAATCTATTAAATTTTTCTCTCCCGTCTAATTTATAGCTAGCTTAATGCAATTCGTTACACATTCTCTACCTTATTGATTCTTTTCTCAACAATATCTTAATTTCTTGTATTGTAAATACCTTTTCAATTTTATTATATTCAATTTTTGTTTCTAAGTAAGTCACTTGAGCATTTAAACCCTTAGGATTTACTTTTAATCAGCTTTAGCGCAGTTCTTTTACAAGCTCCCCACTAATGGCGCGTTTGTTTTAAGAACGTGGTTAGTGTTGTTTAATTCTCGACGAAATTTCTCATCATTCTTATTCTATTTTGGATTAATCTCACTATTTTGATGCAATTCACCACTACTATTGTATGATTTTAAATTTGGATTCTTATTATTGTTATTTAATTATTTTATATCATTACCTAAATTTATTAAAATTGTCAGATTTAAATCGCGTACGGAGATTTTATACCCACTTATATTCATATTCTGTATCACGGCCCTGTTCGTGTCATTTTGCTATTTAAAATAATATTTAATTATTAAATAGATTTCTTTTATTCGACATCCTAATTGCTAGAAAACATCACAAAAAAATGAATTTTTTTCAACTCCTGAGTTATTAAATAAATTTATTATTGCTTGATTAATTAACTTTTAGAGGTTCTGAAAACCGCATTTGTTTGACTATCTTCTGTTAGTTTGTTGACGCTTGCATCTCTTGTCTTAGAGGTTTACTAGGTTTCGTTAAGTTATGATCAAGTTGGGCTAGACAAGATTAACCTTTATCTTGAAACGTAGTATATTTATATGCGACTTTTACACTGTTCTATTTAATTTCATTACTCCAAGTTTTACTCTGTTACGTTGATTTTGAACATTCCGTACAGTTTTACCGGTTAATAATCAATACGCTGTTCAATAATTTTCAAGTCAAATCCCTTTTGCTTTAAAAACGACCGGTTTAGGCTACAATTAAATAGTTTACATCCTGTATATTTTATTTTTCTGCAATAAATACGCTTTCAAATAATTCCTCAATTTAAATCCATTTGCTTTGAAACGTAAACTTTATTATGCTATAATTAAATAAGTCAATATCCTGTTAGGTATCCGTGAGCGCGTTATAACTTCCGATAACGTATAATGTCGTTCTACTGGGTTTCCCACTTGAAAATTTGTTGAAGGAATATATTCTACTATTATCCGGTAAAACCGTGTTTTCCAGTTTCAATCGCGTTTCGATAACACGCATGTTTGGATTTTAAATTGATGCCATTTAAATACATTCTGAATTTGATTCTTCAGCCCGTGCGACGAAATATGTTCTACATTACTCGTTCCATCACTTTAAAAGCAATGCACGTTTATTGTTGTTTCGCTAATTAGCGATTTTTTGCGTGTATTGGTGAGTGTTCCCGCGCTTACCCCATCTAACCAGATTCTATTTTTAGCTTTTTTTGCTGGAAGCCAAAGGCATCCTTTCTGAGTGTAGCCCACCTGTTCGTTGCCGTGGACCAGTTGCTGTAGTTACGATAGTAGCCCTCCCCCCGCGGTTGGTAAGTTAAGTATACTGACGCAGAGAGGTATGTGCTTTGTGTTCTGTTATGCATGTCAAGAATTTTTATTTACAACGGTGGATGGTGTAAAACCAGTCCACCATACTTGTTGAACAGCTGGCTGCGCTGGGGCTTCAGGGTATACGTCGTTAATTCTTGCTAAACGTGAGCTGTATTTATTATTATTATTGTTATTATTATTATTATTGTCTTTATTGAACACTTGCTGAAGATTAATATACATTTGTACACATACAATTATTTACAATTTTCACAGGAAAGAACAATCCCTTAAAGCTTAAGTTTAACACTTGTACTAGATAGAAGACCTAAATTTACCTTTAATACTTTAAAATTTAAAATACTTGCTAGTGAGAATATTTACATTTAATATCTAAATTTACATTTAATACTACAAAATTTAACATACTTGCTAGAGGGTAGAGTTACATTTAATACCTAAATTTAACATACTTGCGAATGGAAAATTTTAGGCATTAATATTCCTTTTTTTACTAAGTTTAATTACATGTTAGCCGCGAAATGCGCACTTTGTGGATCCACTATCTAATTTGTCCGTATAATATAATTGTTGGCGTTGAAATGAAACGCCTATTTTATTGCGTTCTCTTGTTTGTATCGAATTATGTATTTATTTTTTTTTATTTGTTAATAGATAATCATGGGCGATGTACTTTATCTGTTTTTGTTTTCTTTTTGGTATGTAGGCGAATTCTCCCACTCTCCGCGGTTGGTAGTTAGCCTGGTGTTAACTTTTCTTCTGGCTACGTCCAAGTACATAGCATAATTTCTCTTTCACACTCTTTAGGACTTGTCAGCATTGCTTTTCTCCGTTTTTTTTCTGGGGTACCATAGTTTGTAGTACATCGTTTCCTCTTACCAGCGTTCCTCCTCTCTTTCTCTCGTTCTCCTTGTTGTTCTTTTGTTTACTTGAGGCTTGACCTTTACGTCCTGTGTTGAATAGCACTGTTGATTTTCTTCCTCGTTCCGTTTCTTCTTTTGAGGTTGATAACATTTTCTGTTTCTTTCTTGCAAAAGATCTATCCGTTGACGACTCCGCAGTGCTGAAGCCGTTCCGACTTATTCCTCTTTGGTTGTTTGTTACCCATCTTCCCTTTTTCCTCTCTTCTTTATTTTTCTTTTCTTGTACCTCGTTCACTTCCGTTGATGTTCCAGATTAACTATTTTTTTTGGGGTCTTTTTTTGTTTGGAGTTCTATTATTTCTATTACTGGCTTTTCGAGCCGGATTTTTATTCGGTGTCTGCTGTTTTATTTTCTATCCGAAATCTTTTGTTGTCGGTGTTGTTGTTATTTTGGGGTTTCTTTTTTTCTTTCTCTTTTTCTTTTCTTTGTTGTTTTCGTAACGAATTTTCTTTTAGTTTTAAGCGAATTTTGTTTTGGTTTGTTTGGGTCTCTTTTTTATCGTTGTACGGTATTGCCCGCTTCATTAATTTGGCTTTCCTGCCCCGATCTTCACATTTTGCTGGGGGAAATTTTTTACGTTTATTTTGAACAACCCGTACATTTTTACCGGTTAATAATCAATACGTGGTCCAATAATTTTCAACTCATATTCTTTTTGCTTTAAAAACGACCAGTTTAGGCTACAATTAAATAGTTTACATCCTGTATATTTTATTTTTCTGCAATAAATACGTTTTCGAATAATTCCTCAATTTAAATCAATTTGCTTTGAAACGTAACGTTTATTATGCTATAATTAAATAAGTCAACATCCTGCTAGGTATCCGTGAGCGCGTTATACTTTCCGATAACGTATAATGTCGTTCTAGTGGGTTTCCTACCTACAAATTTGTTGAAGAAATATATCCTACTATTCTCCGATAGAACCGTGTTTTCCAGTTTGAATTGCATTTCGATAACACCGATGCTTGGATTTCGAATTGGTGTCATTCAAATTCATTCTGAATTTGATTCTTCAGCCCGTGCAACAAAGTATGTTTTACATTACTCGTTCTATCACTTTAAAAGCAATGCACGTTTATTGTTGTTCCGCCAATTAAAGATGTCTTGCGTATATTGGTAAGTGTTCCCGCGCTTACCCCATCTAACCAGATTCTATTTTTTGCTGGAGGCTAAAGGCATTCTTTCTGGGTGTAGGCCACCTGTTCGTTGCTATGGACTTGTTGCTGTAGCTACGGACTTTCTAGTTGCCGCTTGAAGCGAGCGGACGTGTTTTTGCCGAGCTCCCGCTTCAGCAATAACAGTAAGTTTTTATCTAGGGTTTATATTATTTATTGTTGTATTATTTTATTTGAAGCTTTGCTTTTTATTGTGTTTTATTTTTATAATTGTGTGCCATCAAATTTTAAATACAGGGCAGTAAAATAAAAATTTTAAAACAGAATTTAAACTAAATAAAAACTAAATAAATCGCGTCTTCTTTGTAATTTAAACCAAATCCGCGTTTTAAAATAATCTAAATAAATTTCGGGTTAATAAAACGAAGGTCTACTCAACTAATACTCAAAACAATTTCGAAATAACTTAAAAGGCATTTTTAATAATAAATTTAAAATAAAATCCGCCTAAATCAAGTAAAAACCGGGTAAAACAACTAAAAAGTGTGTGAATTTTTATAGTGCGCGTATAATAAAATAATAACCAAAAACAAAAATCTAAGCCCTTTTAAATCAAATAAATAACTCAAAAACTGTAAATTTTAAAACAATTTTAATATAAATTTTCCGTAATTTAAGTTCACGCGTATTTAAAAGTTCCTTTAAAATCGATTTTGGTGTAATTAAGCGGTGTAACAGTTACGGGTTGTGCTAGTTACCAAGCGATTAAGTGAAAGGTCATTTCCGGTTACCACATTCCGATTGCGCTCGACCTTATTTTGTTAATTACACATTTAAAAATAAAGTGTTCTTATTTATAAATTAGATATTTTAATATTTTGAAGTAATTAGTTTATTTAAATTTGATTTGGCGGTTTAAAATTTAAAATAAATAAATAGCGTTCTTTACGGTACATTTTAAATCGAGATATTTTTATTGCGTTAGGAAATTTATTTGATTCTAGTTGTTATTTTGACGCTTAGTGCTTGTTGTATTTTTGTTAAAATTTGATATTTAATTGGGCGGTTGAAGTTTTAATAAATACAAGGTTGTTTACGGTTCACCTTTAAACAAAACATTTTTATTGGACCAACGTTTTGCGTTCTTCTAGCGTCGTTCTTTTAGCGTCGTAACGGTTAGGACGTTTTTTGAGCTGCGTTTTAGGTGTCATTTTTATTGCTAGTTTTGTCAGCATGGTGGTCCACCGCGATGAGGAGCCGCTGCCCAGGAGGAAGAGGGGCGATCGGTCGGAGTCTGCTAAATCGGCGGCGGAGGGCGCTGTTGGGGGGAAACAGCTTAAGGTAGTGCTAAAGGACTTCTTGTTAGAAACTCAGGAGGAGGTACAGGAGGTAGGGAAGGAGCCTGCGTCTGCGGCGGTCGTGTCTGAGGAGTCGGGGCCTCCCGTGGTGGTCGCGGCGCCAGAATTGCCCTCTACTTCGAAAGCCCAGCGCACGATGTCGACTAGCAGCAACGGTAGCGTTAATGCTAGCGACCTCGATGAGCTGGAACTCTTAAAGTTTAGGGTGAGGAAGGCGCACGCTGCCGTCTATGGGAAGGTGCCGACGACCTCCGCCACTATCGTCGTGGAGGATAGGAAGATGGTTCGGCACGCCGTGGATGATATCCGTGACGTGACGAACCAACTGATAGGTATGGTTAGGGCGCTGCGTCTTTGTTTAGATGGGTCAGGAGAGCAAGTGTTGTTGGGGAAGTCCGGCGGTGAATTCTGTCGTTTCAGGAGGCCAGAGTCAGGGTGCGTCGGTGCAGCGCAAGGTCTCCTACGCCGCTGCAGCTTCAGGATCTGCCCTACGTTTGCTGTAAGGGTCGACGCCAGGCCAGGCCAGAAGGACGACGTGATGACGACCCTGAAGCAGAAGGTCGATCCCGCTCGAGATGGGTTTGTTGTTGTCGGAGCTCGTAGGACGCGCCGGGGCGGTGTCGTTGTGGAGTGCGCAGGTCGCGACGACGCCAAGAAACTGCAGTTGAAGGTCGGCGGGAACTGCAAGGAACTCGTGGCGAAGACCATCGAGAAGAAACGTCCACGGGTCGTTCTTCCGGGGTCGAAGCGGGGATGAAGGCTGAAGAGCTCGTGCGGTTGATTGCGAGCCAGAATCCCCGTTTCGGCGATTTGAAGCTAGAAGACCACCTGAGAGAAGTTCAGGTTTGGCGGAAAGGGCCCTAGAGATCCCTTCGCCAACGTAGTCTTCGAAGTGACCCCACACTTCGAAGACGTATATTAGCTGATGCTATTAACCTCAGGTGGCGAAGAGTATGGGCCGGGACCACTTCTCGATGACCCAGTGTTACCGGTGCTACGAGTACGGCCATCGATCGATGGAGTGCAGGAGAAGGTACAGTGGTGCGGTAACTGTGCCGAGGTCGGGCATGAATTCAAGAATTGCCGGAAGGCAGTCCCCTGCTGTGTGGTTTGCGCTAGGGGCAAACGACAGAACTGGCGGTGGCGCGAAGGTCGATACGCGCCACGACGCCAAGTCGAGTAGATGCCCCACGATGCAACGTCTGAAGCACGCAATCACACGAAACATCGATTATGGACTGTGAAGATAAAACAAAGTCCATAAGAAGCAAGAAGATTAAATTCGCGCAACTAAATCTCGGGAAAGGTAGAGGGCAACAAATAACTTCGTAAAGTTATTCATCGAAAATAATATCGACATCGGGTTTATACAGGAACCGCACCTGTATGGCCACAAAATAACAGGTTTTGGGAGGGGTTACCGTCTTAAACGCGAATAGTGAACGACCGCGTAGCGGATAATAATAAATAATGGAACGTGCGCCGGAATTATATTAAATAATTTATCGAACGAGTTTGTAACGACGGCCGAAATCAAATCAGGGAAAATGCGTTCTATGTAATAGCGTGTACCTCCCGCCGGTCGATTCCCGGCGGAAAATCCCCAAACCGAAGACTTGATAAATGAAGTAGATAATATTATTCGTAAAATCGGCAGAAATAAAAATCTAGTCATTGGGGAGATATTAATGCCAAGTCGCCACTATGGGGCAGCCCTATCGAAGACGATAGAGGCTCGCAGGTTGCTGATCTTTTACGGAATGGGATCTTAGTGTGATAAACACTAATGATTTACCTACGTTTGAGACGCATAGAGGCAGCAGTTTTATAGATATTACTGCAGTCTCGCACGAAATGTTAGAAACGATTTGTAATTGGAAATTAAGGTCGGACGAGGAAACGCTCTCTGATCATAAATTAATAACATGGGACGTTGAAACCAAAACAAGTGCAAACGAGCAGCTAACTGTATTTCCGCGGTTCTGTAATAAAAAGCAAATTGGGAGCGATTTAAACAAAAATTTGGCGAAAGTATCCTGTGCTCGAAAATGAGCTATTTAACTGCCGAGAGGCAGACGAAGTAGAAACACTCGCGAAAAAATTAAACGACGCGGTGGTAGACGCGTCGTCGTATTCCATGCCGAAAAGAAAACATTTAAAGACAGCGTACCCTGGTGGACCCGGGAACTAACCACCAAGCGGGCAGAAACGCGTAACCTAAGGCGCCGCTATCAACGCGCCTCGGGAGATATAAGAGAACAACGGAGAATAGAATATAATCAAAGTTACCGCGAATATAAAATATTAATAGAAGAAACGCGAACGAATAAATTTAAAGAATTCTGCACGCAAAACTCAGAGAAAGAACCCTGGGGAACCGCATACCGCGTAATTAGAGGAAAACAACAAAAATCGCGCTCAGTAATATAAAGAAAACAAATGGCGAATACACGGAAGGTTTTAAAACCACAGCGGAATATTTACTAGAGAAATTTTTCCCATCGGATAATCCCGAGGGGATGAAGGTCGCACGATTTAATACGTCGGGAAGCTGCAAAGGCGCAAGGAACAGGTGCCGATAAGGCAATCCTAGTTCACGAGGTCGTCAGGGCTCTTAGGAGGATGAACCCTAAGAAGGCACCGGGGCATGATGGAATCACTTCAGACGCAGCTCTGCAGGCGTGCCTGTTAGCCCCGTGTGTCTTTGTTGGGTTGTTTAATCTTTGTTTAGAAAGGGCGTTTTTCCGCGTTGCTGGAAAATCCAGAATGTGAAATTTATACCCAAACCTAAAAAGGCGGATGCGTCAGATCCGGGCAGCTATCGTCCAATTAGCTTGCTACCGGTGCTGGGGAAAGTTTTAGATCGCGTTATGACTACGCGTGTTGAACACCTAGTGCGAGACAGCGGCGGTTTTAATAACCGACAGTTTGGTTTCGTGGAGGGCAAGTCGACTATCGACGCGTTAGAGTTCGTTGTCGGGGAAATTAAGCAGGCAAGAGATGCCAAAGAGTACTGTGTCGTTGTTGCTTTGGACATTTCAGGAGCATTTGATGCTGCCTGGTGGCCATTAATCGTTTGCGAGTTAGATCGTAGGGGTTGTCCGCGAAACTTGATGTCTTTGGTCAAGAGCTATTTCTCGGGGCGATTAGCACAGGTTGAAATTCCGGGTGAAGTTCTGTCGAGTGAGGTGGAAAGGGATGCCCGCAAGGGTCATGTTCTGGTCCCACATTTTGGAAGTTGTTGTATGAGAGCATCTTTAGGGTCAAGTTGCCCGCAGGATGCTCAATCGTCGGGTTTGCAGATGACACACTTTTAATTGTAAGATCGAGATTGTTAATGGATATGCGCACAAAACCGAACGAGGCGCTTAATAAATTACACGAATGGTCGCAGGCGGTAAAATTAAAATTTAACACGGCGAAGTCAGAGGCGCTTTATTTCGGCACGAAACCAGGACAGAGACCTCCTAGGTTAGAGCTAGGAGGAGAAAATCCGTTTAAAGATTGTATTACCTACCTCGGCGTCAAGATCGACAATAAATTAAATTGGAAAGCGCACGTACAATACGTAAAAAGTAAGGGCGGCGAAATATCAAATAAAATGATGGCGGCGGCTAAAATAAAGTGGGGTTTCAGGGGCGAATCGCTGAGGACGGTTTATGCCGGAGCAATTGAGCCGGCAATACTGTACGCAGCTTCTGTATGGGCAGAAGGTTGTAAAGTCCGGGAGATGCGTCAATTGACGAGCGTACAACGCATAACCGCGGTAAAAGCGGCGAGGGCGTACAGGACCACCTCCACGGAGGCTGTCCTGGTGATCAGTAGGTCTCTCCCTATCGAATATGTCGTTAGGAGATTAGAGATAGACGATTAATAAATATAGGAAAAGGGCGCGAAATTATCGAAGATCTTAATCTTGGTAATAGGAAATTGCAAGAAAGATTGTTGTATCTGAGTTAGGGCACCCGGCTGATATTAGAGGATCGAGTTTGTCGAAGGTGATGAGGACGCGATGGGTATCAGAATTTATACGGACGGTTCACGTATGGACGATGGGCAAGCAGGCGCGGCGTTTGTCGTGTATAAGCAGGAAAGGGAGGTGTTTCGGTTTCAAACCAAACTCGCGAACTGGTGCACTATCTTCCAGTGCGAATTGGTAGCCATACGAGAGGCTATCGATTACGTAATAAACCATACGGGCAGAGACGAGTATTATATAATCAGTGATAGTAAATCGGCGCTAACGGCTTTAACAAACATGAACACCTCGACAGATCTCCAAGCGGACGTCTGGAGGATAGCGCGTACGGCGCTAGAGTTTCGACGTTTAAAGTTCTGTTGGGTCAGGTCGCACAATGGTAACGTAGGAAACGATAGGGCTGACGAATTAGCTAAAGAGGCCGCGACGGGCGACTTTCGAATATCACATTCGTCGATACCGAGGTCTTTAATCAAAAGAAAGCTGCGCGAAAATCAATTCGACAATGGGAAGAGAGGTGGAACAACGCTGCCACGGGCAGGTTGACCCACAAATTCATACCGAGCATAGAAGCCAGAGGTAAGATCGAGGTTAAGCTCGATCACAAAATGGTGCAGTTGATAACAGGGCACGGCGCCCTGAAGGCGTATTTACAAAGGTTCGGTCTAACCAATAGCGACCGCTGCGAATGCGGTGAGGGCGCGGAAAGCGCAGAGCACGTGCTCTTCGACTGCCCGCTTGAGGCGGGAAATCGAGGTTGGCTGATAGCAAACTAGCTATCCTAGGTCTGGCATGGCCAAAGAGCCTAGAGGAAGTCGGGAAGTGGTTAACCAGAAGGCGTTCTGGACAGCCTTAAAAGAATTCGCGGGAAGGGTCGCGAGATTAGACAATCAATGACGACCGCGTGTAAAAATTCGGTGGGGTTGGTGGGAGGATTGAAAATTTTAGATTGACTTGGCGTGAGTAAGGATACGAGCATAACCAAAACCTGATATTAAAAAAAAAAAAAAAAAAAAAAAGATAATTATACCAAAATGTCCAATATGCACGAGAAACCCCACTCCATTAATACAATCACTGCCTATCTTCATAATTATGTGCGGAAAATCGGGAATAAATAATACCAAATAAACAATAACAAATAAATCATAAACCCTCATTAAATTAAATCAATAAAGTAAACAAGGATAATAAAACAGAGTGCAACCGCGCATCCCCCCAGGACTTGAAAGTGAAGTGATAGTGATAGTGATTGTGATCCCCCCAAAAACATTTAGTGCATACCCACCAGGACTTTAGCAGTGCACCCCGTCCCACCTTTAGAAGTAAGTTACAGACGACCAGATCTTCGGATGCTGGAGAATTTTATTATCGAGGTAAGACTTAAAATGTGGCGGCTGTACTCGCACAAGCATTGATTTACATTAATTAGTAGTTTTTGAAATAATTTAACAAGCACGTTTTGTGCGTAATGGCGCTAGCCGACATAATGCTTGTTCGAGTGCACCTGATAAATAGGGTGATGCTTTCGCTATTTTGTGCTTAATATGCTTAACGCTTATTAAACATTTATTTATATATTTACATAATTATATTTATTTATATTTTATATTTACACTTTATATTTATTTATATATAGCATGTATTATGTGGCTTATTTGTTTTGTTTGACGTTCTGTCGCCATTTTGGTTGCAGTATATATTTGGGAAGGACGAGCAGAATTGCGAAGATTGTAATCATAATGTAAATCAGTTAGGGAACGATAGGGAAAGCTAGGGATGGATTTAAATTGGTTAGCTAGATTTGGATAGTTTTAAGACGACCCTTCAGGTCGCACTGGTAAGCAGAACCGGCGTCTGCTATCCGGTATTACGGATCCCTCCCCTCTCATTTTGCTTGTTGATCGGGTACACTCGAAAGTCAGCGCTAGGGATACCATTATTTACAACCCTGTTTTTAGTTTTTGTTTTGTTTTTGTTCCAGTTTTTGTCAGATTTTTAGGTTTATTAGATTGTTAGAGTTTGTTAGGTTTGTTAGATTTTTAGGTTTGTTAGATTTTTATTTAGTTTTTATTTAGGGTGAATCAACTATGAAGTAAGAATAAATTAGGAGCACGACTATTTTTCGCGTTTAAACCCAATGTAGTACCTTCGGGTGGAGCATTGGGGACGTGGCCGCAAGTATAGCGGCCCTAATTCAAATTATAATGCTGTAGCTACGATCGTAGCTACGTTGTTATGCTGACTTCGCGCTCCCTCCCCCCCCCCGGCGGTTGGTAAGTTAAGTATCCTAACGCAGAGAGGTAGGTGCCTTGTGTTCTGTTATGCATATCAGAGATTTTTATTTATCCACCATACTTGTTGAACAGATGGTTGCGCTGGTGCTTCTGGCTATACGTCGTTAATTCTTGCTACAACGTGGACTGTATTTAATGCTTAAGTTTAACACCTGTACTAGATCGAAGACCTAAATTTACCTTTAATACTTTAAAATTTAACATACTTGCTAGGGAGTAAATTTACATTTAATATCTAAATTTACATTTATTCAAAATTTAACATACTTGCTAGGATGTAGAGTCACATTTAATACCTAAATTTAGCATACTTGCGATTGGAAAATTTTAAGCATTAATTTTCCTTTTTTTACTGAGTTTTATTACATGTTAGCCGCGAAATGCGCACTTTGGGGATCCACTATCCAATTTGTCCGTATAATATAATTGTTGGGTCACAATGATAACGCTTATTTTATTGCGTTCCATTGTTTGTACCGAATTATGTATTTAATTTTTTTTTATTTGTTAATAGATAATCGTGGGCGATGCACTTTACCTTTTTTTGTTTTTTTCTTTGGTATGAAGACGAATCCTTCCACTCTCCGCGGTAGTTTGAGATTGTTAAGTGTGAGGGGTTGATTAATGTTGTGTTTGAGTCCTAGTTATAAAACGCTTTCTTCTTCGTTGGTAAATTTGATATTTGAAATATTTCTTATACGTGTGTGAAAGTTGAAGGTGTTATGTTTGTTGTTCTGGTGTGTAGGGATGGGCTTGGTTTTGGTGGTGGAGTTTGTTTGGGTTTTGTTATTAATGTGGTATGTCTTTTTGTTGTAGTTGTGATTGGGTGTTTGTTTGTTTTTGGGGTTCCTAGTTTGGTATTTAATTTTTGCAGTTCTGTTCTCTATGATAATCCATGCCGAAAATTATGGAGGGTTTGACTATAGCTAGTTTTAAGTTATATGTTTAATACTGCTAGACTACGTGATGTTTTCTTAATTCTTTGGCACAAATTTTCTTTCCAGTTGTTTTTTTAGTTTGGTGTGACATTATTGAAAGTTTTATTTTGAACGAATTTTGGAGTAAGATTGTTCTTGATGCATTAATGGAGGCATATGTCTATTTTATTGGCGGCTCTTTTATGCTGATCTTCTCGTAGCTTGAGAAAGTGGTCATATTTTTTTTTCGTAGAATTGTGTTGCCACGTGCACCTTGATACATATCAGTTTTATTAAGGTGTGAATTCGTGCAGTATATTAAAGTATATTTATACTAATGGCACTTGTCATTAGTATAAGGTTTTAATTTAATAATATTGTAGACGACTGAAGATGACATACTTAAATATATCGAAAGAGCTTTGTATAAATATATTTTACTTAACTACACGAATACACACCTTAATAAAACTAATATATGTCAACGTGCACGTGATAATAATCCAATTGGTAATTAATACTAGATACTGCACAATACCGTCTAATTACATTGCATGCCTTCGGAATAGTTTTAAAAACCAATTTAGTTTGACTGAGACTTGAAAGCATTTGCTAATAAATAAGTTCAAACTGGCGTACTCTGGGTCAACTATTATTATAGTGTGTGAATTCGTCCGTATATTATAATTGTTGGATTGAAATGATAACGCTTATTTTATTGCGTTCCCTTGTTTGTACCGAATTATGTATTTAATTTTTTTTTATTTGTTAATAGATAATCGTGGGCCATGCACTTTATCTTTTTTTGTTTTTTTCTTTGGTATGAAGACGAATCCTCCCACTCTCCGCGGTTGGTAGTTACCCTTTTCTTCCGGCTACGTCCAGGTACATAGCATAATTTCTCTTTCACCCGTTTGGGTCCGGGCATAGAATAGCCCCAAGGTACGACCTGCCTGTCGTAAGAGGCGACTACAGCGGTCCAACACGTACACACACGCACACTTTATACACGCACAACACATACACACACACACACACAGACACACAAACACTCACCTACTCATACATCAACACACACACATACACACACGCATGCACACGCACTACACTTAGATTTTGTTTTATTTTCTTTTGTACGATTCTTAGTTTTTTTTGGTTTTGTACTTGGTGCTTGGTGTTATTCTTCTGGTTTTTTTCTTCCTTTTCTGGTTCCTTTCGTTCCAGACTCCTCTCCTTTTTCCTGTTGCTAATCTTTTTTGCTGTCGGTTGCTAGACCGATTATTTCGTCCATTCGCTCCTGTGATAGGTGCTTTCTAGTCCGTCTTTCTTTCTTCGGAAATACGACTTAGTCGACTTTAGGACTAGTCAGCATTGCTTTTCTTCGTTTTTTTTGTTTGTTGCGATTTTTGGGTACCGCAGTTTGTAGTACATCGTTTCCTCTTACCAGCGTTTGTCCTCTCTTTCTCTTGTTCTAGCTTGTTGTCCTTTTGTTTACTTGAGGCTTGACCTTTGCGTCCTGTATTGGATAGCACTGTTGGTTTTCGTTCCGTTTCTTTTTTTGAGGTTGATTACCTTTTCTGCTTCTCTCTTGCGAAACATCGGTCCGTTGACGACTCCGCAGTGCTGAGGCCGTTTCACCTTAGTCCTCTTTGATTGTTTGTTACCCATCTTACCTTTTCCTCTCTTCTTTATTTTTTTTCTTGTTCCTCGTTGTTTGGTATTGCCCGTTTCATTAATTTGGTTTTTCTGTCCCGACCTTTTAATTTTGCTGAGTGGGGGGGATTTTTACGTTTATTTTGAATATTTCTTACATTTTTACCGATTAATAATCAATACGCTGTCCAATAATTTTCAACTCATATCCTTTTTGCTTTAAAACGACCAGTTTAGGTTACAATTAAATAGTTTATATCCTGTATATTTTATTTTTTTGCAATAAATACGCTTTTGAATAATTCCTCAATTTAAATCAATTTGCTTTAAACGTAACCTTTATTATGCTATAATTAAATAAGTCAATATCCTGTTAGGTTTCTCGAGCGCGTTATACCTTCCGATAACGTATAATGTCGTTCTAGTGGGTTTCCTACCTAAAGATTTGTTGAAAAAGTATATTCTACTATTCTCCGATAAAACCGTGTTTCCAGTTTGAATCGCATTTCGATAACACGGATGCTTGGATTTCGAATTGGTGTCATTTAAATACATTCTGTATTTGATTCTTTAGCCCGTGCGACAAAATATGTTTTACATTACTCGTTCTATCACTTTAAAAGCAATGCGCGTTTATTGTTGTTCCGCCATTTGGAGCTGTCTTGCGTGTATTGGTGAGTGTTGTCGCGCTTACCCCCTCTTACCAGATTTTATTTTTTGCTGGAGACCAAAGGCATTCTTTCTGAGTGTAGCCCACCTGTTCTTTGCCGTGGACCAGTTGCTGTAGTTACGATCGGAGCTACGTTGTTATGCTGACTCCCCCCCGGCGGTTGGTAAGTTAAGTATCCTGACGCGGAGAGATATGTGCCTTGTGTTCTGTTATGCATATCAAGAATTTTTATTTATCCACCATACTTGTTGAACAGCTGGTTCCGCTGGTGTTTCTGGGTATACGTCGTTAATTCTTGCTACAATGTGGGCTGTATTTAATGCTTAAGTTTAACACCTGTACTAGATAGAAGACCTAAATTTACCTTTAATACTTTAAAATTTAACATACTTGCTAGAGAGTAAATTTACATTTAATTTCTAAATTTACATTTATTCAAAATATAACATACCTGCTAGGAAGTAGAGTCACATTTAATACCTAAATTTAACATACTTGCGATTGGAAAATTTTAAGCATTAATTTTTCCTTTTCTTTTACCGAGTTTTATTGCGCACTTTGTGGATCCACTATCCAATTTGTCCGTATAATATAATTGTTGGCGTAGAAATGATAACGCTTATTTTATTGCATTCTCTTGTTTGTACCGACTTATGTATTTGATTTTCTTTTTTATTTGTTAATAGGTTATCGTGGGCGATGTACTTTATTTTTTTTTTGTTTTTTTGGTATGTAGGCAAATCCCCCCACTCTCCGCGGTTAGTAATTATCCTGGTGTTTACTTTTCTTCCGACTACGTCCAGGTACGTAGCAACCCTACTTCGAATGCCGTTTCCAAGGAGCTCAATATCCGAGTTATTTTTGTTCGCGACACAAAGAAAAGTATAACCTAGTCGTGTTTTAATTGACACTAGAACCATATAAACTGTAATTTTCCAATATTCATTAGACCTCATAACGAGACACTCTAGATATTTGCATTTGACGTGCATATCAACAACACCGACGCACAAGGGTCTATAACGCGTTTCCTTATGCAATACGAGCTTCAACTCCTAATCTAAATTCAAACGCTGTTGAATAAGAAAACCCTTAAAAACGCGTTTGAAGTTTGAGAAATGTCGTCTCGTTCTTAAAAAACGTTTATCAAAAATGTGATACGCCTCCAAATGATTACCCGTTACTCCAGTAAAATTTGTAGAACGTAAATAAATCTCTTTCAACCCGGAAAATTTATGCGACAAGGCTCAAGTGTAAATATCCACAAGCAGATCTGAGGTTAAATTTAGATAAGCAAGTTTAGGAGGTTGTGCTCGAAATGCTCGCAGTAATAGGAAGTCGCATCAAAGCAATTATCTTTCGGTTTTTCTATACTGATATACTTTATCTTCATACTGACTAATAGCAATTTATTGGAAAAATATTATCAAATACAAGCTCATATTTTGAATTGAATATTTTTAGAAAAGTCTCTTTTATATTGTAATGCAAATGTGAACACGCAAATAAGTTCAAACTGGCGTACTCTGGGTCAACTATTATTATAGTGTGTGAATTCATTTTTCATCTGCTTTATAAATTACAGTGTAAACAGCTGTATGCGAATTTTAAACTGCAAGTCGTCAATACCTATATCATTTCTAAGCAAGTAGTAGCTATGTATCGCAAGCGCGTTACTTATGGACATATTAGGTTAGTAGTATTAAATTTGAATTTCAGCTAGAAAACACCCTAAAATATTTATAAGCTCTGACAGTTTACATTTAATAACGTAATGCTTCAATGTAATATTGGATTAGGTTCAAATTAGGATGAATGTTAGTAGATATCGATACTTTAAATCTCTCCGTATTAAATTCAAAAAATTACAGAGAAAAACCAGAAAATAACCGTTCATAATAAAGTTGTTTGTAGAAGTTCGCACTTGTTCAATGAATATTTATCGTGAAATGATTCACCGCAATACGCATAAAAACGGCAATAATAAATGTGTTGACTACGCGACGAATGACGCAGACTATTGATATTACAATGTAAAATCATGAAAGTGAATTAAGGTTTATACCGATAGAATGAAATGACTTCGAAACTAGAACATTCTAGACGTGGAAGCATGAAACTAATAAAAAAACCACAGATAGTAAAAGAGGAAATCAGATTAATTATATACCAGATATCTGACAAAAATTTGCAAATTTGATCGACACACAACCATCGCGGTGTGGGACGACAGCGGAAACAGGGTACAATAGTATAACGTTACGGTATTTATACGCGGAGCAGTTAGTAAAACAAACACACTTTTGGACACGTAAGAAAAGAGCCGATCTAATTTACCGGACCCATAAAGTTGCAAGGGTTAGGTAGGTTTTCTAAACATCAAAAAGTTAGATTTCATACCTACAACGATTTATGCCTTTGGTGTCGATGAAGTTTTGAGCACACAAAAACTGTCCATGAAGTTGAATTATACAGCTTACAAACATTACATGCTGCTTTTTGTTTTATTTAATAACTGTGATTGATGGAATTAATATGTGGAGCTTATTATTAATAAAGACTACTAACGTTGACGACCGTTTATTTAAAGCGTATTGTACATATCAATTTCTAATAAAAATAAGTTTACTATTATATCCGCAAATTAAAACGTAAAAATCAAAATAGTCATGGTTCTACTATTGATGCCCAGTACAGCGATCGTTGCATGTCAAAATGTATCTTGTGGTTGACAATAGCTTGAGCGGGAGCTTCTTGATCTAGTGCCAAAACGACCACCCTCTAACTTGGATAACAAAGGTAGTTGGTAACTTCCCACAAGCGTGTGAGGCTGCACGGCTTGCAGTCGTCCAGATGGGACCGATACCTAGACTTCTGAGGGCGGCACTATAAATTCTGGGGCCCTCGTAAGACGTATGCGTGTGCACAACGCCTGGACCGACACATCCAGGTAGTGCGCTTTCCAAACCGCCATTAGAGACAAACCTTAAGGGAGGCTGGTAGTGATTGGTTGAGGAGACGCTAAATTGGTATTATTTGTGAGAGAAATCAGCACTAGAAGCTCACCTTAAACTTAACGATTCCGAAACCACATCCTGTTGCAGATGCAGCCCAACCGGCTGCTGTGCAACAGCAAAAGCTACCTTCACCGCCTAAGCAGTTGCAGGGGGCTATGCTCCAGCAACTACCTCAGGAGGCTGAAGTATACGTACCATCGACAGCATCGAGCGGTCAGGTAGATACTGCAGACTCCGATCCGTTGCTTGTGGAATAACTGGCAGAGGAGTGCGATAAATGATTATTTAGCAGTCCGTCTAGCGACGCTTAATAGTTAATTCCCTGTAATCAAAATAGCGAGATTGATATAATTCAGGTTAACTTGCAACACTGCCAGGAAATTGCAGTTACTCTATACAGACAACTCTGGGTTGTAAGTTCGAGAGTCCCTGGTCTGAACAGCCGATACGATGCTATCTATGCAGCTAGTAGCCAATCTAATCCTAGGGCATGTACTTACAGGCGGCTCCGTGGCGTAGTTGGTATTGGCGTCGCCGTGGATCAATGTAGTAAACGTAAGATTACGGATCCTAAGGTCCTGGGTTCGAATTCCGACACGGCCGACTGCTTGAATAATGGCAGGTGAACATTTTTCACAAAAAATACGCCCTCGTTCCGATGAGATGTTAAATGGAGGTTTCGTGTGTGAGTGTTGTCACGCACATTAAAAATCCCTACCTTGCCTGGAACGGCAAGGGTTCGGCAAAATTCTAAATTTCCAGGCAACAAAAAACTCGCCTCCTGACCAATGTAGTACCTTCGGGTGGAGCATTGGAAATGTAAATGCACGGCGGATTTGGTATGTGTGTGACTATTACGCCCAAGGTCCCGGGTTCGAATCCCGACACGGTCCGCTTAAAAAATGTTAGGCGAGCATTATTCACAGAAATACACCCTCGTTCGGATGAGAGGTAAAATGTAGGTTCCGTGTGTGAGTGTTGTCACGCACGTTAAAGATCCCTACCTTGCTGGGAATAACAAGGGTTTGGCAAAATTCCAAATTTTCCAGGTAAAAAAAGACTCGCTTTCTGGCCAATGTAATACCTTCGGGTGGAGCATTGTAAAATTGCATGTAAGGCATGCACTTACATACCCATGCATATCAGTGTTCTCTTTCCGCCAAAACTAAGTGGCCGTATCGATACGGCCGTTTAAATCAGTTTTATAATGGGAGCAATTACTGATATAATTCTCGTTTTCCCAATAGAGTCAGATCTCTCTCCCGTGGAGTTGACGGTGGTCATTGATTATTGTTTTAGGCACAAATAGCAAATTGTTGTCGGAAGAGTGTGGAACAGCATGGACATCAATTTTTGTGGAAGGGTACTGCTCGAGTACCATTTCGTGTAAGAACGTGGAGGTACTAAATTGGGACAACGAACCCATTTTTATAGCTCCCTACCAAACAGTTTCCTATCTATTCCTGACATCGGCAGGTATCTCAGACATATCTCGAACTGTCAGGTGTAATGTAAGTCCACACTATCAAATCAATGCCTGAAGAATTTTCAAATAGGCGTAGCAGAAATATGTCTGTAAAGATTACAGGCACCCAAGGGCAGCCAACAGGTCTGTCTATCTAGGTGGCCTGTAAGAATGGCATTTGGCTTCACAAAGTATCGGCAACCCAACAACATTAGAGGAGTTACAAAATACTAGGTTTTTTCAGACCTCCATTACAGAATCGTTTAAGCAGGCATGCTCAGTTAGGAGAGAATTTACTTGCTCAACCACTCCTTGGTGTTGCGAGGAGCTTCAAAATCTGAAAAACACCTTAGGCAAACTTTAACAAGGCAAAAAATTCTAGAATTATGACCGACCCAGAGGCCTATAAATGTCACCAGCAACTACACAAACTGGCAATTAGAAGACAAGAAAAAGCCTATTGGAAGACCTTTCAAGACTCAGTTGAGTTTGCCAATGCAACTTCTCGTATTAACCGGATTTTGTCGAAAGTTCCTTGTCATCAACCATACAGTCCGAAACGTGCGGATGGAACGTACACCACTAAAGAAAAAGAAACAGCGGAACAACCTGTGGACACACATTTCCCACGCAGTGTATTACCAGCCTCTATATTCGGGATAGATAAACCTATCTCAGCTACAAATGGGTTAAGTAGGTAGTACCCAACAGCGTGATGGGTAAAAAAGCTCAATGCGTTTTACTGCAACGCCCCTACTACGGTTAGTCGTGGAGAGTCGGCTTCGGTTTCTTATGGTACTCTTCGAGAGTTGTATTGCATTTAAATACATCCCCAGTAGTTTATTCCCACAATTTCAAATTCAATACCGAAGGCTTTGTCATAGCTGGTTTTATAGGTCTGTGGTTATTGGAGTGTATGCTTCCGTGTTGATGTTTTTTAACTCATGTGAATTTGTACAAATAACATTATTATGACAACAATTGTAGAACTATCTGTGTGCAATTCTGCGTAGTGCATCAAGAATTTAAGGAACTAAATAATTGTCTGGGACGTTTTTGGAAAAGCAATATCTTTGCAAAAGTTAGACGCTGATGCGTATTCAAACGATATGTTTTGACAATTCGGGTGTTTCTTGCATAACCTCCAAACAGATATGCATTCTCTCCAATCAACGCCTTTAAAGACACATACCATAGTTTTAACTTAAGTCAACATTCTGTTATTTCTACTAACTTAAACTGAGCTTATTTTATTTGTATTACAACATTGGCCCTTTCTGAGCATAATTGCCAGCTTAGTTCTAAGTGTGCGCTTATTAAGAGAACTCATACTTTAAAATAATTCGTAAACATGATAATGGTAAAAAGCAATACTAAGGAACTCCAAATTTTGTAAAGTTTACTTGACATTTACATTTTCACATATGTCTAATAGCAATATAACTAAGACCTACAAATTTTCTTTTACAGAAAATCCACTCTCCTGTAGTTGCGAGTCTCAAGAATTGTGGGAATGGCTACAAGACCACCAAAAGTTAGTCGAAAATGCTGACACGCGAGGACTTCGCTGCGAACAACCACCAGAGCTACGAGGACGTATATTTTTGGAACTTAATCCAGAACAGTTTTGCGATCAACCATTGGTCGTCAAATTAGGAATCCAAGATATTCAACCGTATTCTGTGCTTGTTTCGTGGCAAAGTAGGAATCATTCAGGATTGAATGGATATCAGGTCGCCTATCATTCGATTGATAGAGTTGAAGAGGTAATTATATAAAGTTAAATTTTTCTAGTTACTCATTTCCCGTAATTGGAAACATCCGGTATAATATTCACGTGGTACAATAGGCGTTGTACAATAGTATAGTATAATACGTACGTTAAGAAGCCTGTAAAAATAAAAATTATCCCCTAATACTAAATGCCATTTAAAATGCGTTCTATGTAAACTAAAACCCCGTATTTTCTAATTTTGAAAACAAATTCTAAAATGTAAATAAATCTCCGTGCTAAATTCCATTTATTTATGCGTTGCGTATATTGAACCATAAAGAACTCTTACTAAAAACTTCATTTTATAATTTCATGTTTGAAAACGTTTAAGGAAAACGTGTATTTTAGCCATCAAAACTGCACTACATTTTTTAGATTTTTCTAATAGCACATAAATTAAATTGTAAATATAAACAGGTGACAACTAATACGTATGAACATCCTCATTAGCGAGAATAAACACATAAATCACACTCGTAAAACTCTGCAAAGGACAGACAATTATCTGTACCGCGACACATAACATAAAAGAAAACACTCCAGCGTGATTGTAAAAAGCGATAAGACTTATAATAACCTAATAAATTGAATAGCATAACCCCCGATAACTAACTTACAGATAAGCATTTAAAATTTATTCAGTAAGTATAACAATTAAGAAACTATGGTGAGATTTTTACGATCTAATAAATATAAATGACAGCTATTTAGATAAGATAAACGTGTAAAATAAACCGATTTTTGAAGAAGTAGTTACATCACCATATGTAAATCGGAACAACTAGAACGTATAGAGTTTCCAGAGGCTCATGACGTAAAAACCTTTTTATTATATAAAGCAGGAAATAATTAGAAAAGTGATCAATTACGAACGATCTTTCTGTGAACAAATAAAGTCAAGTTCACATTAGGTTACAACATTTGTCACAAGCAATATATTTTAAAGTTATACAGTATAACCAACTACGTCTATAGTAAAATTGTATTAAAATATGCACAAGTCAGATAAGTAAAATACCACAGTCAATTTTAATAAAGTATATACCGGTACGATAAACTTAAATAGAAAAATATGACATGAAAAACCATCGTATTGTTTTCAAATGCACATATTAAATGGAAAAATTCAACATGAAAATTCATTTACTAAAAAAAAGCTTTTAAAAAATGGAACAGCATGGAAATATAATTAATAACTATAACAAAAAACGCAAGTATATCATTGTTTAAATCTTTTGAAAGACATTTGCGTACTATAGTTATTTTATGTAGGTTAAACTTGCATAAGATTTTGGCATATAGATATTTATTGTAAATAAACAATTCCAGATTCTTTTGGTTTTTATTACTATTGAATTTAATGTACTGGTTGCTTTGTGCTTCAATTCTTTTGTTGTAATTTAATATTGCATTGTGATTACGACGTTATTAAAAGTATGACGCCACAACTTCTAAATTTTGCAGGCCGCTTTCGTGCTAAAAACTCATTTAACTGATTTTGATAATTTTAAATCAGCTGCTTTATATTTGTTTATATAACGCATTAGGGTTACACTTGCTTTATTTGTCTATTTTGTGCGTATAAATCAGTAGAGTAAAGTACCTTACACCTTAATTAAATATTAATCATCTATACATTCTCAAATACTTCGCTTTAAGTGCTGTAGTTATTACATTGCGATAGTTGGGCGTTCAAGTGCTATGATATACAGTGATTTGGTAGCAAGCAACTTACTAGTATTAATTTTTAGGGTGTAGAATAATATACAAATAGGAATCTATTTGTTTTGTGTTAGTTGATGCCTTAATTCACAAGTGATGTGAAATAAATTATTTGATCGAGTTGTTAAAATAAATACCTGTGATATAAGTTAGTCGAATGATGGTTGTGTAAACAAATTAATAATGCAGAATTTAATACAACATACGCTCATAAACTAGTAGAAAATATAGTATACGCATCGGGTTAATAGTTACTATTAGTGATTCCTCTAGAGAGGTTTTGGTAGAGTAAAGCTTCTATACAAATATTTGTCAAAATTAGAAGTGTATTGGACCGAATAAGGACTTTGCAGTAAAGCCAAGAACGTATCAATTTAAATCTGTTTAATAATAATTTGGGTCGCATTGTTGACGGCCTAAGCTACCGTTATAACAGTTAAGAAAATTTCTTGAGTGTTCGAGTACACCCTAGCACTAGCATATGCTGCATCAATTTGTCAAACATTAGCTCTAGCACTAAATATCCTTTGACATACCGAAAGGTAAATATGTACTACTCTCATCCTGTGTAATTAAAGGCAAAGAGGATTACCGAGTTTACGTACCTAATACATATTTCACTATCTATTAGCGGTAAAATTAACTGAGGCAGCTTCACAAAGCTCCTAATTCATTTATCACGCGATAAATCCTCTCTGCTGATTGTAGATTAGTGCTCATATAATAAAACTTCGACGGCTATTTTCTGTAAATACAAAGGTATACATACATTCTGCACGTAATTGCTAAAGTTTGAAATACGTAAACCTCTAACCTATATTTGCATATTAAAATTGGATGCTTACTAGAACACTTAAACTAAAATTCCCAAGCTTTCTTGATTATTTCAATTATGAGGTATTATTAGCTCTGGTGGATGAATTTTAGTTCCGTCCGTACTATGGCGTACTTTAAAGCCTTCCGCACGTTGTGTTGATACGTCAAGGAAATTCGATAATGAAAACAAAGTACAAATGCCACTTCATAGGCGTCATTGATTAGTAGCAAAATTATTATGAGCCTAAAAAGAATGTAGAATATATAGGTAACCTATCAATAACCTACACTAGCTATACCTTAAACAGTCTTAGTGAGCCAAAAAGATTTTCTTACTGGTAATGATCCTACTTCTTGCGGTTATTAGCAAAAATCTTATATATGTTTATATATTGATGCGATAAAGAGGTTACGGAAGTCATTGAAACCTAAATTTTATAAATAAAACCAGCCCAAAGAAAAGAAAACGGAAAAAAGTTAAAATTTTTAAATACTTAATTTTAAGTATTAATCTAGAACCTTCTTTATTCAGAAACGAATACATCAATTTTACTAAGAAATATTGTACAAAGTAATTAATGAATAAACACCGGTCCAAGGAACTCAAGCGAAAAATAAAATGCAATAAAAATAGATTAGAATTATTTATAGCTTTCCGTCTCACAATAGGAACTCCGTGCATTAGACAAGGATCGACAACCCCTTGCAATTCTCAAAAATTATATCGGCCATGGCGGATTAACACTAAATAGATCATAAAAGCTGTGGAATTTTTGTTAATATTACACACGCGCGCGACTAATTTCCTAGGTGGATTCGGAAAAATCTCAAACGATGACGTAAAGAGATAAATATAGAAGCTGAAACTTTATTAGAAGTATTAATTCATTAATTCGCGTCTAATCATTCTTTCTAAACCAAGCAGTATGTTACGACATTCATCATGTAAGATTTAAAGCAGAATTGTATGCTGTAAATTAGTATACGATTTGAAACTTATAAATTTGAGTAGCTTCAAACGTGGAAGTTATAAAATGCAATTATTTGATGAAGCATACACAATAAAGATTAAACGTTCTTTGATACAAGAGCTACTACTAAGTAAATTGATTATAAATAAAAGATTCTATTTGCAAACTGATGTTCTAACGTCAAATGGACATTTAAGCTAATATTGATAATCTTTTACACTAGGATTTTAACGTCAATTTAAAAATGGAATACCATTAATTACGATGGAAATGGAATTTTGACAAGCACTATGCCAGTATAAAATTTTGATTCCTTTTTGGTAATTGATATAAATATTTCACTATTCTGTAATTTGAACTAGAATGGACCTTAATCATATAATTCCTTGTGTGTAAGCGGAAAGTTTGCTTCAAATTTTGAAGTGAGCAGTTTTTGGCCAAACACACCAACAAGCGTAGTAATAAAAAATGGGTAAATTAACCAGCTATTAATTAAAGAGGATTTCGTAATTTTTTATTAAGGTTAGGTAGGAATTACTAAGTAACTTGTACGAATTGTTTTCTGTAGGAACTTAAGCTGCAAACAGTTTTATGAATCATTTTGCATGTTTGTTTGTTTGTTGGTATGTTTTTGAATGTGTAAATGTTTCTTGAGGTTGCTTTGTTTTATTTCATTTTGTAAATTTCTCAGTATAATTTCCATTGAGCTAGTCAGGCAAAGGAAAGGAAGGTAAGGTAAGATAATAATGTCAAATTTCCTATTGCTGTACCTAAGTCACAGTACAATTTATCCAGTCCCCCAACAAAGAGGCGTAGCACATTAATATGTATATATATATATATATATATATATATATATATATTGTTGTGGATTCAAAGGAGTAAATCAGTGTAAAACAATGAAATTTCAACAACCATGTATATAAAAAAAAGCAAAGATTTTACGCGCCAAATTAATTTAATTTATTTAGTAAAAACGGACGAGTATTAACGTATTTTGATAATTAATAATTGGAATGTTAAAATCACATGAAGGAAGAAAGCTTCAAAGCAACTAGAAGTTCAAGGATACGCATAATTAACCATAATTTATATTAATCAAACTGTTTTAAGCATAAGGGAGCGTGCTGACGCAAGGAAATCAATAATTCCAAGGCAAATGTATTCGTTTTTAAAAATCAACGTCAATTTTATACAGATACGTAGAAGCAGAAAGTCCAAGAAGTGTTATGTTCAAACGGTTGATAATTAACAGAAACACCTGCTTGTTAAAAGGTTACGTTCAAAGAAGTCGAGCGTACGTAACGATAAGATTTCACAGAAATCATGTTCAACCGTCAAGTTGGATAAACAGCTAGGGTAACAAATATCTTAAGGAGCGAGAGAAATAGACAATCTGTAATATACAACAGATAGAGACAGATATAAAGCAAGTAAGAAATTGAAATGCACGTACCATATACACGTGGAATTGAGATAGGATGTCAACAATATCGATTTTCTGTAACTCAAGTGGGGTTTTGAAGGAGACAGCTAACATGTATAAAACAGAGATGAATAGAGCTTAGGTAGAGTTTGTAACGGCAGAGAATTTTTTCATTGGTTGAAAGAGAACAGTTTTCCAAACGAACGCACACGCGAAAGCAGATAACGATTTTCTCTGTAAGCAACTAGTTAGGGAGAAATTTTCGGAATCAACCGACGGTTATGCTCAAAATTTGTAGAAACGGTTTTAGAAAATAAGCTTTTTTAATGAAATGCGTCCGATAGGGGGTTAGAAAAATGATATAAATACCTGAGCTTTAATGTTCATTCTCTCTTTTCCTTTACGTCGATAAAGTTCTAAATACCGATTCAGACCATAATAGTAAAGCTTTTGGTGAGTAGTTTGTGTGTGTCCATAAAGTTACATTTGATATCATATTCACAAGTATAAAACTATAGTAGCGGACCGCCAATTATTAATGTGATGTACGAGTTAGTGCGTGATTAAAACAAAAGGTCAGGCTACTACCACTAAATTTATTAAATGGATACATAATATATGGGTAGCAGAGCTGGTAATCTATTTTGTGTGCATGATATGGGTATGGAATGGCACTGTGAGACGAAGCGAATATCTTACAGAAATAGCAAATGGTAGAGGCCTGTGGATTCGACAAGCAGCATGGTTAATGGAAACAACGCCGAGGGTTTTTTATGGTAACCATCTCCGACGGCCATGAAGACTGAAGAATTCTCCAGGTATTCATTTGAAATTTCTGTTATTGTATAAATTTTTGTGGAATTTCTGTGTTGTGTGGTTGACTTTTGGTGGCATATTTATGGATTTAGAATCTTGTTTCTAAGAAAGATACATGTACAGGACAATTTACTAAATTTGAGTATTGAAAAAGGGTGTATTTCGAATATATTAAAAATTTATTCAGGATAAAAATTGTGTTGTAAAAGGTAAACGGGTCTGTAAATTTTGTTTTAATTTATGCAAGGTTTAAAAGGCATATACAAACAAAACTGGGTTATAATGAGCTCATAATACTCCAGTGTGCAGTCAATGTAGGGTAACATATGGGGCCCATCTACTCACATTTAATTGAATTTGTTTAAAAATCATTAGAAAAATCAAGGACTTTGAAAACATACCATAAATTGAGTTTTATAATTATTGTATCAAACTGTTTAACATATGTGTAAATATAATTTATCTGTTAATAGGTGTAGATAAAACGTTGTATGGATGTTGTATTATTTGGTGATTTTATTGAATGGTGTGCGAGTGTGAAAGACGTATGTCAGTAAATTTAGATATTCGAGAAGATGCCTAGCTGAGCTAGCCAGGGGAGAAGATGCAGAGGAAGCAGTGGTTAAGAAGCCAAGTAGTGGAAATTGGAAGTGACGATAGTGCTTTATTTGATAAAGCAGGAAAAATGGAGGAAGCTGGAGGTAGTAAGGATCAGTCGAGGACGGAATCAGGGGAACAAGGAAATGAATTGATGATGAGAATGATAGAGAAGATGAGATTAAGTAATTAAGAATCTAACAGAAAATTTGATCAGATGAGTGAGACCTTAAACGGGATTAGAGAGGACTCAAACAGGAAATTTGAACAAATGAATGAGACGTTAAGTGGAGTTAGGGAGACATTAAGCGAAAAAATAGATAAAACAACCAAAGAATTTTCGGATTTTAAGAATAGGTTAACGATAAAAATGGGGAAGTAGAAATAGGGTAGATAAAAACGAGCGAGAAATTAGAGGTTTGAGTCAGGAAATGGGACAATTAAGGACGGAGGTAAGGATCTTCTGTGAAGACGAAATTAACGCTAAAATGACTGGGATGACGGACTCATGTAAGGATCAGTTAGGTAGGGTAGAGAGAGATGTGACCGGAATTAAACAAAACGTATCGACTTTGGTTGGGGATGGTCCCAGATTCGTAACAGGAAATATGCCGCTGGATCAACAAATGAAATTTTATGGGGATATTAGGGTAAATCCTCAAATATTTATTAACAACATTAGAGGTTTGGTTAGTAATTTGTATAATGAACAGGCGAAGCTCAACATTGTTAAAGCGTTATTGAAAGACCATGCGGAAGCCTGGTATAACTTAATAGTACAGGAAATTGATACGTACAATGACTTTAAGGACAGATTTCTAAAACACTATTGGAGTGACCATCGACAGAACCAAGTACGAGACGACTTAATAACACGAAAATTCGTGAGGCTTGTGATTTTAGTAGAAGGTTTCACGGCACTTTTATGGCGACCCGAACGTGAAGCTCGAGCTCCAATTAAAATTTGAATTTTATTCCAGGAAACTGGCGAGCTGAGAGAGAGTGTGTGTGTTGTATAAATTTATCAATAATTTTTGAGTGTGTGTGGGAGTGATTTGAACGTATGCAGAGGAGTTTGAAAAAGGCGTAATAAAATAAGGGTAAGGAAATTTTTTTTATTTGTGAAAAGTTTAGGTTGGTTTAGGCGAAGGCTCGAGTGTTCCCAGAACTATCCCAAAGTCCAGAGACCTCAGAATTCGCTGGAAATTATCCCTTTGACAAACGAAGAACCTATTCTAACTTAAGTGTAAATATCTAAATATCCTTATAAGTTATAAAGAAAACCAAAATCTATACTTGCTGTTGTTATTGTCGAATAGATCTTATCAAAATCAAATTTCTATCGATTAACGGCATTAACTACCGCATGATTCCTTTGCAAAACTCCATTTGACGTTAAAATATCAGTTTTGAATGTGCAACTATTTTAATCGATTGCAGTCAGCAGTCGTTCCTGTATCAGGATTATTTATACCAAAGATAGTTTAATTTTTGTAGTATTTTTAAAAATAATTATGTTTCATAATCCAAAGTTCTATTTTACATATTGTATTTTGTAAAGTAAATTATAAACTACTCGAACTTACACATTTGATCTCTTAGTGAATTTATCTTTACTCGAAACGTACATGTTGAATGTCGTAAAATGAATGAAATCTGAATGACTCCTTCATAACTACTTCGGTTTAGATACAAAATTTCTAACTACGTCATTCTTACATTTGATTCTAGATTTATTTCAAAACATGACATTCTGTTTGATGTAGTAATTTACGCTGATATTGCGTTTTAATGAGCTAACTAAGTGCGGCCGATATAATTCATAGCGTTCCTAAAGCGTCGTCTATTCTTTTCTGATGCACGAAATTAATGGTCGCGGTCTCTTTATCCCTGTAATACGTATAGCTATTACAACACTTATCTATTTCATTTAATCGCTTTTTCCGACAGTAGCATTCCTTCGAATTGAAACGTTTACTCATTGATACAAATAATCAGCTTATTTAAAGGCTTTTAAAACATTTCTTAGTAAAATAATGTATTCATTTATTAATGACGAGAACTTTGGAATTAGTTTCTTTATAATAAAAAAACGAATGTTTTAAAACGGTATACCTACACACGGAATTTATCTAATTATTGAGGGTTTCGTTCTTATGGATGGTAATTTTTCATAAAATCTGGTGTTCAATAACCTCTCGGGACCTCATTATCACGTCACCACATAAACCTAACTTTCAATTACGTTTAGCATTTTTGTCATTTATATCTGACGTTATCAAGTTTTTGACTTATGTCTATTATAGACAGGAAGCAACGCTCAAAATTACGGTTATAAGCCGTTATCTTAAACGCTCTTTTAACTTTTTTTGTTTTATAAAACCCTTAAGCCCCAACCCACCTGATAAAAACCCCAAAAGGATTTATTCGGAAAGTGAATGTTTTGAGAGATGGTTTAGCGGTTTCCAATGCAGTTAGAAGTTGATGGATATCGTTTTCACGTTACTCAACTTCTCAACTAGTTTAAAGTAAATACATAAAACAAAATCAGCTTCACGTCTTGTACACTTAACCTATATTATTAAACACAGTTATTTACAGCAAATAGCAAAAAAAAAGATCAAATGTGAGTGTAGTTAAATTTATCATTCATAGACATCCGACCAATTTAATTTATACATATAATATATGCGGATGTAATAGTGAACGTTCCCATGTGAAAATTTATATATTCACAATACGTTTGAAATAAGCGTATATTAACGTAAAAGTCTTTAATAATAAATTCTACACATTCTTGTTTTTACCATCAATCACATTTATTAGATACCATACAGCGTGTAATGTTTAGAAGGTGAAAAGCAAAAATTCATTGAACTTGTAGTTATTTATTGTTTGTTTTAAAAAAACTCGGTCAACCTTCTAGTGCAGGAATGCTAGCAGGTAAATTAATTACTCCAACTTGGTGCAACATGTACCACTTTCACAATTAACTAGTAATTTTAGTCTTGTTCGGAAACCTTTTTACTAATAGCCTCGGGGTTTAATTTTGTCATGTTAATTACCCGATTATCAATTTTGTCAGGCACGGCGTTGGTGGCATGCCAATGGAATTTAAAGCTCTGCTTTGATCTATATTCTCAAACAATCGTAAATGGTACCCTCTTTTATTATCTGTAGATTTAATAAATTTTAACACCCCAGTATTATTGCACAATTTGTCGTTTTAACGGGGTAGTGCGTTTAAACTGTTAGATTTTCGAGGTCAATTCCGTTGTGTATTTTCACATCCGCGTTTTTACTTGCATTTAGAAACCTGTTTACTAACAGTCCTAGAGTGTAGTTCCGTCACGTTAATTACAACATTATCAAACTCGTCTTGCACAACGATGATTGGGCGTCAAACCAATTCAAAACCCTACTCTGATTTATATTTTCAAATAACTGAGAATGATCATCTCTTTCATTATCTGTAGGTTTGCAAAGTTTTTGCGCCCTAGGGTTATTGCACCATTTGTATTTCTCACGGTATAGTGCGTCTAAACTACTCGATTTTAGAGGTCAACGTCGTTCTGTATTTTTACGTCCACGCTTTTACGTGTCAATCTAATTCGAAGCTTTGCTCTGATCTCTATTCTCAAATAACTCAGGGTAAACCCCTCTTTTACTTTGTGCAGGTATTATAAGTTTCAACGTCCCAGGGTTATAGTATGATCTGTCGCTTTCACGCAGTAGTACATCTTAATGGCTCGATTTTCTAAATCCGTTCTTTTGATGAGTCATTTTGTTCGTACGCTTTTACACTCGATCCGAAGCTGTATCTTTTGTTTACATTCCCAACAAACTTTTATGGCTGTAATCTTTAGGGCATGGTTATTGGGTTGTATCGCTCCAATTGCATTGTAAATAGTTTTTGAATCCGTGTGAATTTATACCAATAGCTTTAATATTCCGGTTATTTCTCGAGTATCTATCTGTAATTTTTCTAAATTTAATTCAAAAGAGTACGAAGTACCCACCGTTATTACGGTTTATATACAATGAGGTGCTTTACTATTTAATTTAATATGGTATTGAAACAGCAACGATATAAAATGAAACTACCATAGCTTCAAAATTTTACAGACTGCATTCGTGCTAGAAGTTACTTTAACCAAGATTAAGTCAAAAAATTTGTTTCTACTACCTAATGTTCGCTTAGGTAACGCGCTAGTTTTACAAATTGCTTTAACTTTTTCTTATCATGCATAAGGGTTTTGTTTTTTGCACCATTCTTAACGCGGGAATCTCCAGCGTTGGTATAGAAGATAGCAATTTCTTTAAAGCATTTTCTGTGTCACTGACATTTTCCCCAGTCAGACGCTTCTTCTAGAGGACGGCCATTATTAATTTGTTTATACTTATCGGCTAGTAGAATTTCACAATTCAAGTTTTTTATAGTGAAGCTTAATGTTCAATATCTTCGGGTGACCATGGCGGACGAAAAATTACACCTCTGGTATAGCATTTTACTAATAAACAAATATAAACCTTTTTTTAATCCATATGATGGAATTCCAAAATGATCCTTTTCAAACGGGTTTTCAATGTCACTACTTTTTCTCGTAGTCAGAATCTTCTACTGAAGAGTAGTTGGTAATCTTCGATCTCCTACCACCCACGGATTACCGTACAAAGCAGACCTAGTAGTAAATACTGTATCAGCCAGCATGCAGTGGTGTGAGGTGAGATCTATAAAAGCAAATGTAAATTTTTTAGGGATATACAAACTTGAACATCTACTTAGAAATTTCTTTGAACTTTCTATCTAATAAAATTAGTTGGGCGCCAACCCACTTGCCTTCGGTGTTACTAGTCGATGGGTTGTTTAAGAAACGATCAAATGATTATTTCTTCTTGCTATATCGGCTGACGACGCATTGTGTACATATTTTCTCATCTACTAATTTGAACTAAGCACAGATAGTAAAATAACGGTAAGATGTTCGCATACCCTATACTATAAAAACATAAATGTCACATTATTTAACAAATACAACTAAACCAATAAACTGAACTACCCTAATTGGTTAAGTATGCGTCTATCTAAGAAGAAAGTAATATTTAAAATTTATTCAATTATAGTTACCCGACCAATTTGGATGTTACACATATTTTTGCGAAAACAACTGTGGTGCTTGTTTGTATTAGAACTTCCTGTTACATTACGCTTCTGACTAAACATGCACCAACATAGAAGTCTCGATATCAATAAATTTTATGTAAATAATAAGGTATACATTAGCAAAACATGTAGCGGGTAAAAAAATAAAAATTATATCTCCAACAGATTGTTGGCCGGATACAAGACTTAAGCGACCTTCGAGTGCAGGATAAATTCTGATGTCAATAATCCATTTATTTAACTATTCTTGACGGAAAGTATTCATTCCTGAAACATTTTCACAATAAAACGTCACTTTTCTCAAAGTAGAGATTTCTTTTGCGTTTGGTAACTTGCTTTACTATAAACCCGAATTGAAAGCCACCGTTACACATTACTTAACCAGTTTACTCGCCCAACGATGGTACTTGAGAATCAAACAACTAAAATAGAAGCTTGTATTGAAAGATTTGATTGAATCTGAATGATTCCTTCCATTATGGTATGTCGGTACTTATAAGTTTTGCTAGTTCAGGGGATTGCACAATTTCTCCTATTTAAACGTTTAAAACTATCTTAAGATTGAGGTCAAAGGCATTTCGGTGCATAAGATTGTTTAAATGTATTCACACAGTTTCTGTTTGATACCTACAACTGTGTCTTCGTTGGTCAATACGCTTTAAATTCCATACAGTTTCATGGGTTTTTTCTGCTGGAATGATTTGCAATGATTTCTGTTTTACTTCAATTCGTGAGAATCTTTACGAATACTTCTTCCTAGACTTGATAATTTGCGGAAATGTGTCAGTGTTTTATCTAATTTAGTGTCTACTGTGAAGTTTTGGAATTGCTGGTTGTAAAATTATGTACTAAGTACTTTACTACCTATGTCCTATATCAATATTATTACGAAATAGTCATGTTAGCACATTGTAAACCGATAAAAGTTACTATAAAATTTTAAGAATATTTTTCCGCTGAAGCCCGTTTAATTGACTTAAATTAATAAATGCTTTCCTATTTCCAAACATATGTTTAATTAACGCCTTAGCGTTATACATCTGCAGCATAATCAACTAAATATTGTCTCCATTCTTGCAAATATAATTAACTGCATACAAAAATTACGTCGTAAAAATATGTGTTACCACTGGAGAAATATTTTAAAATCAGCCATTTCCTTATTTACAAAATGTCACCATTAATGTTGAACAAATCGATTTGCATAACTCATTTCAATAATCCATATTTGTTTCAGATTCGAGGAAAGATGATGGGTCGATCTTCCCGTTCTGCTAAACTCCTACGCTTGTACCCAGGCACCCGATACCTAGTATGCGTCATGGCGCTAGGAAACTGGGCAGCACTTCGTGGCGAACTGGCACAATCACGCCTAGCTACAAAAACCGACAACACTTCTAGAGAAGACTGGGAAATTTTTAGTGATTCCATGCTTCCACTTCTGACTGACTCACCTACAAGTAAATGTGAGGAAGTGACTACGTTAGTCGTGCCAGGAAGCGTACATGGTGAACTTGGAAGCTTTCCAATAGATTCCAATTCAGACGTTCAATCGCTTTTAACGAGGAGGTTAGGATTGACAATTGGGTGTTGTATGGGAATAGTGGTGTTTATTGTACTTGTTTCTGTGTTGGGTTACTTAAAAGTGAAAAAACAGAGAACTACTGTTAAACGGAATCAACCAGCTGTTCCACCAGAGTATATGTCGTATCGTCATTTTTCGATACAAAGTGGTGAAACGAGTGGACAAAGTAGTAGTGGTCATCCTCATTTTATAGCTAATATGAATACTACGTCATTTAGTTCATAACCCTAGGCGGCGTGTTATATCATATCACATTGAACTCATTTTGCAGGGTACTTTTAGAAAACCATTACAAAAAAAAACACTACCAAGATGACATCTGAGATATTCGTTTACTCTAACAAATTTATCTTTACACTACTATTGAATTTAAAAAATAACCCCATATAATTTTTTTTAAATTAGTAAAGAAACGCTTCTGAAACAAATCGTATAACTGCCTCCATAAACTACGTTCATAAAGTAGTCACAGCCTTCAGACCCTACACTTGAAAAACATGAATTTACACATGCCAAACAATGTTTCTTTTGTATAAATTTGCGAAGAGATTGTTATTTTTGACATTGTGTGTCGCATCTTTTCTTGACCACGTGCCGGATGATTTTAATTATTTATTTGTTATGATCTGTAACTAGGCCACACAAAACGCGATCTTAAAGGCATCATTTCCAAAGTATTCTGACATAATGCTGTTAATAACAGGACGAAACTATTCCGAGAGCCTGAATTATTTATTGATACACCCAGTACGGGTAAAAAGGACAGTATGAGGTTTAAAAATTAAAACCGGTGTTTAATATTCTAAGGTGGATTATTTTTAAACGTAGGGATGGTAAAAACGGCAGCCTAGTGATAGGTAAGAGTCGGTGTCAACCAAAGCTGCGTTCACGCTCATAATTTATCGTGAACATAAGTAAATACTTCCTGTATGTTTGTTGTGGTTTGTTTAGCATTCTTCTTAATCTTCTTTGGGAATGAAACCACTCATAGTTTTTAAAATCTATTTTATTTACGTTTCGATCCATGACCTAGGATCGTTGTCAAACTATGAGTGGTTTCATTCCCAAAAAAGATTAAGAAGAGTGAACATAAGCCACCTGACACGTTTTGAATTCACTGTAGGGCTAATCAAATTAGAAGTTAAGCTGTTGATCAGCAATTCAGTGGTGGTGAAGAACCGGTTTCGACCCAAACTGCTTTCACTCTTAGAATATATCTGAAAACTAGATCACCCACAAGAAGCATTGAGACGCTTTGAATCTACAGTCAATTTCTTAAACGAGAAGTTAAAATGTAAATTTGTAACGAAAACACCCCAGTGGTGTGGTACGACCAGTTTCATAACAAGTTGAATTCGTCCTTGTAATACTTCTGGAAAGTAGGTCGCGCGCAGTTAATACTGAGACGTTTTCTATCCGCACCAAGTTCTTCAAACGAGTAGTTAAAATGTGAGTCAATCACTCGGTAGTGACGTTGGGCAAGTTTCAACCCAAGTTGTGTTTGCTGTTGTAATGCCTCTGGAAGGTAAATCGCCTGCGGAAAATTCTAAGAGGTTTTCATTCCACACTAAGTTTCTTTAAATGAGAAGCAAAAATGTAAGTCAGTTACTCAATAGACGTTGGGCAGGTTTCAACCCAAACCGCGTTCACTCTTATCATCCATCTGGAAAATAGATCACCTACAAAAAACACTGAGATTTTTAAATCCACAGTCTGTTTCTTAAACGAGGGGTTAAAATATAAATCAGCAACGACAGCATCAGAGTAGTGTAGTGCGGCTGGTTTCAACACAAAATGTGTTCGTCCTTGTAATACCTCTGAAAAGTAGGTCGCGTGCGGTTAATACTAGGACGTTTTGAAACCACACTAAGTTTCTTCAAACGAGAACTAAAAATGTGGGTCAGTCACTCAGTAGTGACGTTGGGCAGGTTTGAACCCAAACCACGTTTACTCTTATCATCCATCTGGAAAATAGATCACCTACAAAAACACTGAGATATTTTGAATCCACAACCTGTTTCTTAAACGAGAAGTTAAAATGTAAATCAGTAACGAAAATATCCCAGTAGTGTGGTACGGCCGGTTTCAACACAAGTTGTGTTCGACCTTGTAATACCTCTGGAAAGTAGGTCGCCCGTGGTTAATACAGAGACGTTTTGAATACACACTAAGTCTTGCTAAACAAGAAGATAAAATGTAAGTCAGTCACTCAGTAGTGACGTTGAGCAGGTTTCAACTCAAACCGCGTTCTCTCTAATCATCCATCTAGCAAATAATTCACCTACACAAAAACACTTAGATATTTTGAATCCACAGTTTGTTTTTTAAACGAGAAGTTAAAATTTAAATCATCAACGAAAACATTCCAGTAATGTGGTATGATCGGTTTCAGCACAAATTCTGTACATCCTTGTAAAATCCTTAGAAAGTAGGTCTCGCACGGTTAATACTGAGACGTTTTCAATCCGTACTAAGCACTTCAAACCAGAAGTTAAAGTGTGAGTCAGTCACCCAGTAGTAACGTTTAGCAGGTTCCACCCAAGCTGTGTATGCCCTTTTAATACCTTTGGAAGGTACATCGCCAGTAGTGTGGTATGGCCGGTTTCAACCCAAACTGTGTTTGCCCGTGTAATACATTTGGAAAGTAGATCGTCGCGGAAATACTGCGACGTTTTGATTCCACACTAAGTTTCTTCAAACGAGAAGTTAAAATGCTAGTCAGTCACTCAGTAGTGTTGTTGAGCAGGTTTTAACGCAAACGGCGTTGATTCTTATCACCCATCTGGAAAATAGATGGCCTAGAAAAAACATTGAGATGTTTTGAATTCACAGCCTGTTTCTTAAACAAGAAGTTAAAATGTAAATCAGTTACGAAAACATCCCAGTAGTGTGGTGCGGCCGGTTTCAACACAAATTGTGTTCGTCCTTGTAATACCTCTGGAAAGTAGGTCGTCCGTGGTTATTACTGAGCCGTTTTGAATCCACACTGTCTCTAAAAGCTAGAGTTAAAATGTGACGTTGAGCAGGTTCCACCCAAACCGCGTTCACTCTTATCATTTATCTGGAAAATAGAACACCTACAAAAAACATTAAGATATTTTAAATTCACAAACTGTTTCTTAAACGAGAAGTTAGAATGTAAATCAGCAAAGAAAACACCACAGTAGTATGGTACGGTCGGTTTCAACACAAGTTGTGTTCGTCCTTGTAATACCCCTGGAAAGTAGTTCGCCCGTGGTTAATACTGAGACGTTTTCAATCCACAATAAGCACTTCAAACGAGAAGTTAAAAAATCGGTCAGTCACTCAGTAGTAACGTTAAGCAGGTTTCAACTCAAGCTGTGTTTGCCCTTTTAATACCTCTGAAAAGTAGATCGCCCGCGGAAAATACTGAAAGATTTTCAATCCACGCTAAGTTTCCTCAAACAAGAAGTAAAAATGTGAGTCAGTCACTCAGTAGTGACGTTGAGCAAGTTTCAACCCAAACCGCGTTCACTCTTATCATCCATCTGGAAAATAGATCACCTACAAGAACATTGAGATATTTTGAATCCACAACCTGTTTCTTAAGCGAAAACATCCCAGTAGTTTGGTACAGCCGGTTTCAACCCAAGCTGTGTTTACCATTGTAATACATTTAAAAAGTAGATCGCCCGCGGAAAATACTGAGACGTTTTGAATCCACACTAAGTTTCTTTAAACGAGAAGTTAAAATGTGAATCAGTCTGTCAGTAGTCACGTTTAGCAGGTTTCAATCCAACCGCGTTCACTGTTATCATCCTTCTGAAAAATAGATCACCTACAAAAAACATTGAGATGTTTTGAATTAACTGCCTGTTTCTTAAACGAGAAGTTAAAATGTAAATCAGCAACGAAAGCATCCCTGTAGTGTGGTACGATCGGTTTCAACACAAGCTGTGTTCAAACGATAAGTTAAAATGTTAATCAATTACTCGGTAGTGGGGTAGGGCAGGTTTCAACCTCAACCGCGTTCACTTTTGTACTCCGTCTGGAAAATAGATCAGCTACAAAAAACATTGACATGTTTTGAATACACAACCAGTCTTCTTAACGAGGCGTTAAAATTAAATCAACAATGAAAACAGCCCAGTAGTGTGGTAAAGCCAGTTTTAACCCTGTGTTCACTCTTATTATACTTATGGAAAGTAGGTCACTTTCAAAAATATTCTGCTGCTTTAAAACTACAATGGGTCCGCCCAAATAATAAATTCAAGACTAATCAGACGAAAAATTACTAAGGTCAGCTTGATTCAAAGATCTATTTGCTCTGTGATGCGTTGGGAAAGTAAGTCCCTCGTAAAAATATAAAGGCGTTTTAAATCCATAGCAAGTTTGCTCAAATAATAAACTTCCTGAAACATTATTTTAGGCCTGCGTCTTCCTGAGATGCGTTCTCTCTTGTGATATGTTAGAAAGGTAGGTTAGTAGGGTATGATTTCAAGGGCGAGTGGTTGGAGCAAAAATAAGCTGATTCTAACGCTTGTTTACCTAGATGAAGCTAAATTTTATTTTCAAGCATACAGTAGCGGGTATATATTAAAATTTCATGGATCTGAATATAAAAAAGTTGATTTCGTGTGCAAAAATACTAACTATTTAGGATCAAACTCTTAAACCACAAATAAGTCAAGAGTTTGAGTCAAATGCAACCTTACAATTGGGTGACATTCGATAGTCCTGTTTTTTTTTGGCGTCGATTTTCTATTGTTCAAACGGAATTATCGCACGTGTTTGAAGCAAGTTCTCAAACTTGATAAAGACGTGTTTGCGAAGGGTTTGTAAAACACGAAGTTAAAGCCTATCTGCTTCTAGACGTAATTTTTCCGATTTAAAAGGAGCAGATGTATATTATGTATCGCCCAGCAATTATTATTTTCAACACGCAACAGAAAATATATTACTGTCAAATCAATAGTAAGACAATAATTTTATAGGAATTATGCATTTCTTAGTTTAGTTAGAATTTACAAAGCTTGACTCGATAGCTTTTAGCAGTTCTTTTATAACAACCATTATTTTTAATAACCCAGCTATTGTGCGTATTGTTGAACCCAAACCACTTCACAAAGTTTTTTTTTATTTATGTATACTTCTTTTACTAGACAATTTGCTGGACCTCTACCTATTTGCAGCCCCTTTTGCTTTCTTTCTGTTTTCATCTGCTAAGTTTATCTTTAATCCTAAATATCTTATTACGTCAGTTTAGTGGACAACCTTTTCTCGATGATATTCAGTGTTCACTTATACTTAGTTGTCTTTAATCAATAATCTTGGTATTTTGGCTAATAGTCCGTGTGTATGAATGATTTCTTAAGATATTTTTTAATTAAAGTTATGGACATTTGCAATAGTACTCTAGCAGCGCTTGGGATATATTGTATTGCTTCACAATATTCCCTATAAAATTCCAATAGCATGTTTTATATAAATATAGCTCTGATACAAATGGACTTATAAACAGCATTGCTAGTTTTATGATAAATGAGGAGAATGTCCTAATAGAAGGCCCAAAATAGTATTGGTTTCCTGAATTATATATACTACTATTAGAAATATGTTGCCTACAATCTTATTACGTTACCAGCTTGGGTGTAAATTATAACGATAACTTCGGGCGTAATTTATTACGCCCCGAATGTGAGCGCAAATTATTGCCCTCAAACGGTTACCGAGAAAAAGAAATATGCAAAAGACTTACAATGATTAATAACTGTAGCCAATATATCCCTCCACTCGTTGTTTCCAGCCGAAAATTACAGCTTCAACTAGATCGGGGTTTCGGGAGTCCGTTTGTTCATCCAGATTCCCGCAGTGAAGAGGGCTGTTCTACCGACAACTTCAGGGAACACAACAGTATTGAGGTAATTGAAGGAACAGTAGGAGAATGCCAAGGTACACTTCGCTGCACTATCACGCGCTCGCGTTTAATACGACGATATCGCCCGGTAGTTGGAGGTAAGGTTACGTTTAAAATGCGCGTTTCGCATGAACTGGTTTTTGCCCTAACATAAAAACGCTTTTTATTGGCTAAATGCAATAACCACACTTTCTTAGGTCTGGGTGAATGCGTGTTGAAACGAATCATCCACAGATTAAAGGTTCGCAGTTCACATAAACCCAGAAACACATACGTAGTAACCTTATTAAATTAATGATAGCAGAAAAGGCTTTCCCTTTCTGGATTAAAACATCCTTCTACAGTAATAAAACCAAAAGTTTGTGCAACCAAAAGGCGTAAAAATCTTTATGTTCTAAAAACAAATACTAAGGCGAAACCAATTAAAACTGAACGAATTTAGGCGAATAATAATAATAATTTGCGTTAAGATTGCACAAAATCTACTGTATGTATTAGAAGATGAAATAGTAGAGGCATTAAAGGAACTAAAGTGGAATTGCACAAGGTAAAACGTCCTAGAGTTTGCACAGTAATTAGAGTCCTAAGCAAGGAGGCAAACTAAATGTTTTTAAACTAACTGACTGCTCGAACAAACCGTTAAAAACAAACACCGTTTCAGAGTTGCGTGCTGGCTTCTAAAAGCTTCCAGACTAAGTGTCCAAACTGTCATCTCTTTTATGAGTGCCAAATCTGCTTATTTTTAAAGTATGAATGGTAATAATAAGCTGAGTAACGCAACACCAATTCAATGAAGACGATTATTCTTATTTTTGGCCCAATCGAAAAATGAGTTGAATAAAAATTGTGATTAGTGCACTTTTGGACAATTACTTTTTGAAGTTGCTAAATTACTCGAATAAAACAACCTAATACTTCGTTTTAAATAAAAATACCGGAATAGAAGCAATACACTTTCTTTTCAGCTAGATATATTGTATCATAAAACCTTTTCAGGCAAATATACTAAATGTCAAATTCGAAGTACTAAATTTAATGAGAATCGGATTACCCGATGTTTTTAATTTGTCCAAAAACTTATATACCTGAAGAGAAGTGAATAACTTGCGTCACAGTCTCTTTCATACTCATTGTGTTACGTGCTGAATCGATGCTTCGCTACTTACTTATTTTTACTTTACGGGGACAAGAGTGACGTATCAGTTAATTGGTGCACTGGCCAACTTTCAGTGGGGCGAAAGGGTTTTATGACAGCAAATACAGTACTCTTAGGAGTATATAGGTTGTAGCACTTCTACTGGATCCTATACGTTTACCTTAAACGGTTTTTAAGCTCTTATATCTATATACCTTTGAGCGTCAACCCACCTGTTGAAAATAGTACTAATAAAGCCTACTCTGAAAGTGGGTCTTCTGAGTAGTTTTATGGGGATTTTCACTGCTTCTAAATGTTGATGCAGGCTTGCTTACACTCTACTCATCTTTTTCTACAAGTTTATAATAAACATAAAAACTCCACGTCGGGTATACCTAACCTGTATTGTAAAAGTTAATTACAACACTAAATAATAATAGAGAAAAAAGCTATAATCTATACGTAATTGGCCAAATACGCGTTTAGCTAAAAAAATACTTAATATTATCAATGAATCGACTTCATGGAAATTTAATCAATTTAAATTTTACGTTTTAATTTACGGATATAATGCACCCGTACGCGCGTATACATTCACGCACGCGCACACACACGCACGCACGCACGCATGTGCGTACGTACGTAGTACGCATGCACGTAAGCACACCCGCACTCATGTACGCACGCACCCACAAATCAGCGCACGCACCAGCACGCACGCACACTCCCATCCGGAAATCTGATCAATCCTTCTATACACACGCGCGTATACATTCACGCACGCGTACACACACGCACAAGTGCGCGCACGCACGCACGCATGTGCGTACGTACGTAGTACGCATGCACGTAAGCACAAATGCACTCATGTGCGCACGTACACACAAATAAGCGCACGCACCTGCACGCACGCACACACATCCGGAAATCTGACCAATTCTTCTATACGCCCAGTATCAGTAATTGATAGAGTATAGTGTTCAAAAATAACTAACACAGTTTTCCATATTTCAGGATGAAACATTTTTAAGAATTAGGATGTCGAGTGTCAAGCAGCTCAGTAGGAGAGTGGAGCCGGTTTCAACTCAAACTGCCTCCATGCCTGTATTACAACATAAAAAACCATGAAGAACTCAGAAACTACATAGTCTACTCAAACTAACAGTTAAATAGTAAATTAGAAACGGTAACGGCTCAGTAGTGCGGTAGGACCCATTCCAACCCAAAAACTATGCTTACCCTTGTAATACTTCAGTTAAATAGGTTATCCCCGGAAATTAACTTAGGCATTTTAATTTCGCAGTGGGTCTGCTGTAACAAGAAGTTAAAAAGTAAATCAGTTGAAAAGTTTATTAAGGGTGACTTTCTCTAGAAGTCTGCTCCCTCTCGAGATACCTTGAAAAAATGGGCTAGCGAGGGGGGATATTTTCAAAAGTGGGTGGATGAAACATAGCTTAAGTTTATCCTAATGCAAGAAACCAATACAAAAAACACCACCGCGCTGATATCCGAGAAATTTGTTTACATCTTTGCACTGTTATTAAATTCAAAAAATGATTCTGTATAAAAAAATTTAAGTTAGTAGGAAAACGCTTCTGAAAAAAATTGTTCAGCTGTCTCCATAAACTGTCTTCATAATCCTCAAAATATTTTCAAAGTGATCGCCAGCTTCATACCGTTGAATTAAAGAACACAAATCAACGCGTGCCAAATTTTGGTTTGAATTTGAGAACAGTTTCTTATTTTTGAACTTGGGTGTGGTTTCTTTTCTTGACTTATCGTTTCGGGTATTGTTAGGTGTTTGTTCGTTATACTTCTTAAGTATATCACACAAACGCGATCTTAGGGACATAATTTCCAAGGCACTCTGACATAATGCTGTTAAAAAACAGTACAAAACTAATTCGAAAACCTAAATTATTTTTCCACATACCTAATACAGGTAAAAAACACAAAGTGTGGGGTTTAAAAATAAAGAAAGCTGATATTAATATTCTAAGGTGAATCGTTTTTAAATATAGGTATGGCAGGTTAGTAGTAGAGTAAAGTCGGTTTCAACCAAAGCTGCGTTCACGCTTATAATACATCGGGAACGAAGGCCACGTGAGATGTTTTGACTCCACCGTAGGCTTATGCAAACGTGAAGTTATGATGTAACTCAGTAACTTAATAGTGGGGTAGGGCTAGTTTCAACCGAAGCTGTATTTTCATTTTTATAATACGTCTGCAAAATAGATCACCCATAAAAGAGATTGAAATGTTGTGAATCCACCGCCAGTCTTCTCAAACGGAAGTTGAACTGTGATTAGCAACGAAAACGACCCTGTGGTGTGGTTGAGTCGAATTCAACCCAAGCTGTGTTCACTTTTGTAATACTTTTGGAAAGTAGATCGCCCACAGAAAATACGGAGGGGTTTTGAGTCCACACTAAGTGTATACAATCGAAAAGTTTAAATGTAAATCAGCAGCTCAGTAATGAGATAGGGCCGGTTTCAACCCAAACTGCGTTCACTCTTATAATTCCACAGGAAAATAGATCACCTACAAAAATATTAAGATGTTTTTAATCCACCGCCTGTTTCTTAAATCAGAAGTTAAAATGTAGATCGGCAATGGAAATAGCCCAGTTATGTGGTAGGGCAGGATTCACCCCAAGCTGTGCACCCTTATAAGACGTTTGAAAAGTAGGTCACCCGCAGAAAATAACGAGGCTCTTTGAATACTCAACGGGTCTGCTTAAATGAACAATTAAAAAGTAAATCAGCCGAGAAATTTATTATGGTAGGTTTTGGCCAAAAATATGTTTGCTAGGTAATGCGTTGGGAACGTAAATCGCCCGTAAAAATATTGAAACGTTCTAAATCTAAACCAATTTTTCCCAAACAAGAAGTTAAAAATAAACCAACTGAAACACTAATTATGTCCTACACCTTCCCAAGATGTAATCACTCTCGTGATACGTTACAAAAGTAGATTAGAAGAGGATAGTTTTTAAGGCGAGTAGATGAAGCAGCTAATGCTTGTTTAACTAGACAGAGCTAAACTGTATTTTTAAATATACAGTAACATGTATTTAAGATAACTTTACGGACTTACTTATAAAAAAGATTATGATTTTGTTTACAAAAATTCCAATGTTCTGAGCTTGTTAGAAAACATTATTTAGGATCAAATTCTTAAGCCAGTAATAAACCAATTGTTTTAGTCAAATGCAACATATAACCACTGGGTGACATTGGATAATCCTGGTCTTCTTTGGCGACGATTTTTTTTAGGTAAAATGGAATTATCGCACGTGATTGAAACTAATTGCCAAACTTGATGGAAACGTTTTTGCGGAGAGTAAGGAAATCAAGAAACTAAAACCTACCACACAACAATAACTATTCTCTACGTGCCACAAAAAGTGTAGTACTGTTAAAATAATTGGATGACAAAAATTTTGTAGGAATTATGCAGTACTTGTTTCAGCTAGAATTTGCAATACTCGACTTTATAGCTATTACGGGTACCATATATAACAAGCAAGTATTACTAAAATGAATCTTAAAGAAACATTAAATTAAATCAATCAATAATAGTATCACTCCAATTTTTTCGTTTCCCATATTAAATTACATGTTATTTTAAATTCCTATTTCTGAAAATGCAGTTTGTAACGATTATAAAAAACAGGTAAATACCAACTTCTGCTTTTATGATTTTATTATCGATTTAAAATACTAAAGTTTCATGCTTTAACAAACACTAGATTTCACAAATTTAATTTGCATTTAAAATTACATACGTACATATTTCTTAATACTTTGAAATGTTCCAAATTTCCTTTTACAATAACAGTATGGTTAACTTATACCAGCACTATTTCCGTCGCTGATTCATCGTCCAACAGAATAATTATTTCCATATTTGATTAATTTTCTACTACATGAATATAAACTCATTGACATTTAAAATTCACATATACATCATTAAAAAGTATAACAATAGGAACTCATAGTGTTGCTCACTGGTTAATTCCTATCGTTAAAATTTTCAGGTTTTTCAGAGATCTCTGGTATTTTTGTTCCCATCTAACACAGCTCCCTTAACATAGCATGATAAAAAGGTTTTTTTTTCTTGATTAAAACATCCTCCTGCAGTATTAAAACCAAAAGTTTGTGCAACCAAACGGCGTAACAATCTTTATGTTCTAGAAACAAATATTAAGGCAAAATTATTCGAAACTAAAGAAATTTAGAAGAATAGTCTATATCACGTATTTACTAGATGATTAAAGAGTTGAAGAATTAAAGGAACTTAAGTGAAACTGCAAAAGATAAATCGTCCAAGAAGATACAAAGTAATGAGAATCTTAAGTTAGAAGAGAAAGAAAATGTTTATAAAATGGTTAGGTTTGTCTACGGCACACAGTAGATGAACTGTGGTACTACCAATAGTTATCGGGTCAGTCGTTATAAAATTCAGTGAAATAAACACTGCACAACGTTTCTTAAATATCATTCTTTTAGCGAAGATGTATTTTGTATTGCACATTACATGTTGCTTTTGCTGCGGCAACAGCATAATATTGGCAATATTTGGCTACTGCTTTCTAATTTCGACAGCTTACGACAACCGCATGTACGAACGTTGGTGACAATGTTGGCAAAAAGTAAGCTTTTAACCACCTCTTCTTTTCCAAAGCATTCACAAACACGTCTTCACCAGCTCTAACAATTTTCTTCAAATGCTGTGTCACCATGTCAAGTGCAAAGGATCCATTCCAAAAAGACCATAAATTTTCTTTCTCACCCAGTCATTATATTATACTTTACAATAATAGTATCACCCCAATTCTTCAGTTTTTCATATTAAATTACATGTTATTGTAAATCTCAGTTTCTAAAAATGCAGGTTGTAACTAACATTAAAAATAGGTAAATACCAACTTCTGCTTTTATGATTTTAATATTGATTTAAAATACTAACGCTTCATGCTTTAACATACACTCGATTTTACAAATTTAATTTGCATTTAAAATTACATACGTACATATTTCTTAATATTATAAAATGTTCCAAATTTCTTTTCACAATAACAGTATGCTTAACTTTTACCAACACTAGTTCGCAGCCAATTTATTGTCCCACAAAAAATTATTTCCATATTTGATTAATTTACTACTACATAAATATAAATCCATTTACATTTAAAATTCACATATACATCATTAAAAAGTATAACAATAAGAACTCATAGTGTTGATCACTGGTTAATTGCTATCGTTAAAACTTTTAGGTTTTTCAGATATCTTTGGTATTTTTGTTTCCATCTAACACAGCTCCCTTAACATAACATAACACAACCGTCTGAATTAATAAAGAGGTAAACTCTATAAATGCGTGCGTGCTTGTCGGCATTATGTGCTTTAGGAGGTGGTCGTAATAGCCGTCGGTTTGGAAATGGAATGAATCCAACCTGCGGTAAGATCCTGTCGGTAATGTTGTAGAAATTAACTTCTCTTCATTCTATTATATTTGGTAATCATGAGATAATCTGAAGGAAAGCAGTGCACAAGAAGTTTGAAGATTTCCATTTTCCACTATTCTTAAGTTCCAAGAAGTATTTAGCAAATATAACAATATGTGTAATAGAAGATTAAAGCAATAAAAAAATTCTACGAGTATTCTATAAAGTCAAATTGCAAAAGGTTAAAGGTCCAGGAATTTACATAGTAAAAAAGTTCTAAGTAATAAAGGAAATAAAGCCTTTGTAAAATGGTTAGGGTTTCCTAAAGCATAAAATAGCTGAACTCTGATACTGCTAGTAGTTATAGGACCTACCATTGTGAAAATGCATATAAAATAAATACTCCACAACCTTTTTAAATTTTTTTATTGTACCATTTTCTTTCACACTGCATATCATTGTAGCTGCGATACAGCAATCGTTGATACAAAATATACATCCGCCCTTTTCTGATTCCGACAGCTTAAAAAAAAATGTTTAGATAAGCTGACGAACAGTTTATAACAAATGGTGACGTCATTTTGCTTCTAAGTTACCATTTCTGATTTCTAAGCTACGTTTTTAAACAAATTTTAATTCTAATTCAAAATATAGGTTAGCGCCAGCGTGATACCGAAATAAATCGTTAAAATAATATTAAAAAGGGTATTGCAAGTTGCAGTTATTATAGTGTTTGAGGTTGGCGCAGCGGGCGGATACGTGGTCTTCATAAAAAAAATTTATGAGAAATGTTTGATAGTGCAAGAATACCTTGAGAAATTTTTGGCTATATCTAGGCTATTGGTTTTCTCTGTACTTGTGAAATTTTTTATCAGTGTCTTGTAGATTGATCAGACATCTTGAGTGGACTTAACATATTGAGATTAATAGTTTGTGATATCCAAAAGGCACGACCTAAATCAACGGACCCACATTAACTAAAAGTTCTGCAGACAAATGTGGCAGACGATTTGTTTCAGTTTTGTGGCTACTATTGTATTTAAACTATACGGTAAACGAGTAACCCTAAAACAACATGTAAAATATAAAAAAAATGTGTTTACTTCGTAGTCGTATATTATTTGAAGAAGTATATTAACACGCCGCCCATAATTGTATTGTGCATTTTTGTACCAAAATATTACTTTTATTCTAAATTGTACTAGAGTTTACGTTCAAAGAACAATTTGTTTTTAATTGTGTAAGATAATTAATAAAATGTTAACTAATACAAATGTTTCCTATTTTTTGCTCTATTTTGACAATAAATAATATTAAGACATTTATTGAATATCCGCAGGTGCTCTGTGTTTTTGATGGATGAAAAAATCCCACACTAACTCTTCCACGACGCATTCCACTGCGCATGATAACGTATAGATCTTCTGGTAAATAAATTGTTAACTCGAACAGGATTTGTATCAGAAAGGGGGCATTTGTCCTAATTTATAAATCATGCGGCAGATACTGGTATTAAAAAGTAAAAGCAAATATGTTTTACCACTTGTTCATAAGGTAAAAATTAGGTTTTGGAATGATACGTATTAATTTTTGACGCAACAATCAAGTAGGTATTAATTTAGCAGTTATGATAAGTAAGACGACGGTTACTTAATTAAATATGATTTGTATGGGAAAGAAGAAATTTGTCCTTGTTAATAGATCACATCGTAACGCCAGCTGGTATTAAAAAAAATTCTAGTTACAATTATGTTAGGAGATTTCTAATCATTAATTTTCAGGTATATTCAATGTAGTTTAATTAGAAAGCAGGTCGTGTGAATGGAATTCTAATATGATTCTTCACAGTTTGTTGTCATCGACCAACGAGAACGCAAAACGCGCAAGGAGTGGTGGATAAGTTGAAAAAAATGGCGGCCATCATGCCATTCTACACGTAACTACATTATCATAAAAAACAGTGAGAGTAGTGCATAATGACTTAAAGTGTGTGTTTTCTCGTCGATTCCCTTTTTATTCACGCTATCGTATCTCTTACTTTCCATGTTCTCTGTTTAAAACTGTAGATGAATAACACACTGTCCTAAGAGAATTGTTATATAGAACAATACTTAAATCCAAAACCTTATTTATGTTCATTGGTATTTTAGCATTACCAAATGCCGTAATATAAAAGATTCGTGACTTGACTTTACCGTTACTTAAGTATCTAGATGGACATATGGTAGGCCTGATTGAGCTGAACCGCATGCTCCCTTTTGTAGAACGAATTAATAATTCGTTTGTAAAATTTATGCAATACTATTACGTCATCTGAGCAAGCACGCAAGTTGTAATTTTAAGTGTCATTGTAACACCTTACAGACATAAGGTCCAAATTATGTTCAACAATGATGTGTGCTACTCTCCGACGTAAAAATCAAACATGTACTAATTTCAACGTTCTGGCGAAAAACGATAGTTATAGTCAAGCATTCTTTAACAGCGCGCATGAATAGACGTTTTAAGTATTATGACATATAGGAGGGTAGCGTGCAGGTGTCGCTTGGAAAATAATGGTTTTTAAAAAAGCCGCTCAATTATTGTCGACTAGATTTACAAGTTGGAAAATACCTTTCAGTGATTTTAGTCCAACGCGAGTTACATATCCCCCCATATCAATATGTATAATAATTTAAATGCATTTATTATGTCTTAATAATGGAATATTACAATGTATTAGTTGAAGGTTGTAATATTAAAGATTAATCAAAGTCTATATCAGACATAAGAACGGAGTAACTACTTTGTATTCCAGACGCAACCTGATACTGCAGATGCAGATACAATAAACTGCAATAAAGCAGTCTTAATTAAAATTACTTAGAACAAGACATTGTATGTTATCAAGAAGTAGAAGACGTGAGATCTGCATTTTCCCACAAGACGATGTGAGAGCATGCATTACATAAATACACTGAGGAGCCCCTGATGGGCAATCAGTCTCGAACTTCATAACTTTAACATTGTTGGTAGTTCAAGCTACTCATGGGTAATTATTATAATATTAACTTGGTTTAATTTGTTAAATTAAAAGTCAGGTTAATGAACATAACGTACAAGTTGTTAAAGCATTTTTATAATTATTGTTTAAAAATAAATTTGATAGAAGTGTTTTTGAGAAATAAATGTTTTTAAAAAGAAGCTCTCATATGCCCAAAATCTATCTGGCGCAGCCGGAACGGATTTCAGAAGGGCACTAGCGATTGCAAAATCAAAACGCTGGTGGCCGTGAATTTCAATTCTTCACTGAAAGAACAAAATTGGACAAAGTACAGAATCGACCGAATCCAATAAAGAAGGAAGTCTAATGGAACTGGCCATCAAATTATTGTGGGTACCTACAGTACATTTTTCCTAATCATTTTTTTTCAATTAAATATTGATGTTAGCAAATAAGATTTGAAACGAGAGAATTTATGGACAATTTATTATTACTCTTTATTATCCCAAGTTTTTATTACTGAAATAATTTACTCAGCAAGAGTCTGAACTTGATTATAACAAAAGTTTTATAATTATGCGCATTTTATATACGATTTATTATTGCAATAATTCTAAGGAAACAATTATTCAGCAAAAGTTTAAAATCGATGCAATTATAACAAAGGTTTAAAATTACATACAAAACACGTAACAATAAGTGATTCTTTAAATAACTTAAATATGAACTTGACTAAAGTAACAGAAAATAAATAATTTATGAAGATGTGAACACTGAAAGCTTAAGGTTATATTTAGACTCAATTCCAACGTACAATGGAAATCAAGCTTTACTAGGGATTTTTATTACCGCGTGCGAGACATTTCTAAAATCATTCTACAAACAAAGGGACATTGAACGAAACAATTGGATATTAAGATTGATACTCGGTAAGCTAACCGGCATAGCTTTGACCTTAATTGCAAGTAGGGATGACCTGACGGATTGGGAAAACTACAAGAAAATATTGATCGCGTATTTTGAAGGCCAGCGTAATATAAAATGCCTTATCCGAGACTTATTAAACCTAAAAATAGAAAATAATCAATCACCATACTAATTTGTTATGCGGTGTCAAGACGTTAGAAGTTTAATCCTAACTAAATTAAAACTAGAGGAACCAGACCCAAACGTACGCTTAATTAAAACTAAAATGTACGATGAGATGGCGTTAGACACTTATATAAACGCGTTAGCCGAGCGCTTATCGGACAAGATAAGATTTCGAAATCTCCAAAATCTAAAAGAAGCAATGAATTTAATTATCGAAGAAGAAAACGTGATGTATTACAGAAACCGGATTTACAATCCTATCCCGAACAAAAATTATCTACCAATTAAAACTATACAAGCCGCGAGACAAATACCAACACAACACAAATTTGCATCATATAACGCACCAACAAAGCAATCAAGAATTAATAATCCAAACTTTAATAATACAAATTTCAACAATCAATTTCGACAATTTTCCGAACCAGCATTAAACTTGACTTTTATAAATCCCACATTTACACCAAGTCACGTTAATTAACATAACGTACAAATTGTTAAGCCATTTTGGTAACTACTGTTCAAAAATAAATTTGATAGAAGTGTTCTTGGGAAAAAAAGTTTTTAAAAAGAAGCTCCCAAAGGCCCAAAACATATTTCGCGCCCGAGAAATAAGTGTTATGTTCTATCACTAGCGTGCACGGAACCAATAGTAGTACACCGTCCTACGTCCTAATAAGTAATATGGAATACAAACATGCATTGAGTATCACTTATAACCATTTAGTAGAATTATCTGCAATTTCATATTTCAAGTAATCTTTTAATGAAAAATTATGCTAAGTTCTGCTACATGAGTTCGACATACGTAAGCATCTTCTATCGCATTCTTAGTTATTTAAAAATAAAGGTTTTTTCTTGGTTCAGTCACACGTCTTCTTCTAGAATGGTATTCATAACCACTTATTTAAAAACATTACCAAAATACCTTCAAACGTAAATAGATATTTTGCTTTTTTGTATTGCGTTTAATTTCCAAAACTATACAAACACTGCTACGCTACAAATGACTTTACAAAGATTCTAGTCAATAATTGCGTTAGGGGATCCTTAATTTAAGGTTATTACAAATTGTAATTTAGCTAGAACATCTGATGCCTTTTCGCCTGTTGCATTCAGTAATCTATTTCCTTCTAGAAATTAACATCGTAGTATTATCTCATCTTTATAAATTTTACCTGACATCAGTCCCGTTTCAAATTGAATCAAAATTTAATTTATCCCATCCGGTTACAATTTAAACAATAACTACATTTCTTTGTTTCAATGTCATTTTAGAATCAATCACTTTTAATGGATTGTAGAGTACCAAAATACCATATTACGTGTAAGACGAGCCGATCCGAAAAAAAAGCACAATGAATAATAAGAAGTAAACTCGCCCGAATTAAGGCGTAACAAAAAATAGAAGCAAAGGAAAAAAAACGAATGCTACACTAACAAAGTTGAAGATTATGCGGAACAGGGTACACGAACCAATTTGTCTTTTTCAGAACATTTTTATATGAAAAAATAATTAAACACAAAAATACTTGTAAAACATAACATGAATAAATATTTTTTATGAATTTAAATGGTTGAACAATATTAAATTACTAGTTTAAAGACAAACATCTGAATTCTTGACTACTTACGTAGTAATATTAAATATTAACTATATTTAGTAACAATCAATCTGAAGGGTGTTTGTAAACAAAGCACTATTTTACTATACACCTCTCAAATATTGCCGTATACATAAGGATAACAGACTAAGTTACATTTAATCACTGTGATTAATAACATTCTACATTGACACAGCAAACAACTAATTAATTGCATTTATACGGTGGCATAAATATACGTATCTAGTTGCAAGAATCGTATCTAGTTAATCTACATTGGCACAAACCAGCTTATTCTGAATAGAAAATACAGAAAAATAAAATCACAAAGAAACATATCTATAATGGTGCATTTACATACAATCCCCAAATTATTGGGAAAATTTTACAGGATAGTACTGTCCAGGTCTACTCATTAAAGTTTTTAATATTTCTAGAATGTAGGCAATCTACGGACCATAATCAGTCAAGTAAACAGCTGTTGGTCACCATCATACGAAATTTCCTTACGCAGGCTGTAAAGGGAATGTGGTAACTTTTTAAATGGTAAGGAACAGTTACACCAAAAGAAAGCATGAAATATTAATACTAAAACCCATAGCAAATGTTTGAAATTTCGATTTTGCAATCTATGGGATATGACATATTAAAAACCTTGATAGCAAACCACGTGTACACTTTAATGGCATCATAATCTAACTTATGTATTTACTTAACAGCATACAAGAAAAATAGCGTACAGACTTCCACAAATCAACACTAAGAATGAATTGGTGGGATCTTTAAGAATTATAAGAACATCCATAGTAGTGACAGAATTCTGGAGAGTTATAGAAAAAGAAACAGAAACTGAGATGGCATATTTAGAATTATCTGTCAGGCTACAGAAAGAGGGAGAGGAAGGGTGGAGAGATCGGTTTAATGAACGTATACGGTGCCAGCTAGAACTGCCAAAGATGGTGCGGGAGGCTCCAGAATCAAGATGACCAATAAATGAAATGCAACAATTTTGACATGTTCGTCGCCAGGAATATTAGTGCATATAAGATTTAATAACAGTCGAGATTGTTCATTAAGATGCGGAAAAAGAGTCCGAGACCAGCAGATGTGGTTTTCTTGTTATCCTAAGAACCATAGCGTCGGTATAAATATTGCACCTAAGGACGGCAACAAAGAGAGAAATACCCAGTATAGTTACCGTTAAAAAATGACTTGTTTAGTCAGAGTGGATGTAGTACAAATGCAAGTGATAAGGAAAAATTAGTTCTACTAATATATGTGAACGAGCATTAGCGGGGCTAAATCCACTTGATGTGGTAGAAAAGTATACCCCGGAGGGTGGTTTGCAGCTAGAAGCAGGTTTGGTTGAATTAGAATGAGAAAACGGAACTTGAAAAGTAGTGGTAGTTACAACTGGAAACATGGCATTTTAGAACACAGTGTCCTTAGGATGGACATTTGCTAACGAGGGTTCCAGTAAATTAGGGGTAGTGTTAAGAGATGGTGGTCGGAACGCCTCCACGGAATATTTAATAAATTTCAATATTTTCCCTTAGGGTAATAATTGTGACACAAGTAATTTTTACTAGGGATAAAGCAAATTGGTAGTACGGGGCCAAATAACGTAGTAGAATCTTTAATTGTGGTGTTTCTGATAGGGGAACAGACAATCGCGCAAATAGATCTGTCCAAGGTGGCTGCGTACAATCCAATGGTATCGGTAGGACCCATGGTTCCGATCAGAAGTTCCGAAGTGCCAATAAAAATTTGGCGAGCCAAAATATTTATAGAAATCCTAAGTTCTTTTATGCTGATCAGAAGTTCGGGTGGAGAGTCTTTCCCGGAGAACGGAATATTTAATTTGGAAACCCATCACTGTCTAGCATTAGTCATAGGATTTAAGGCAGCGGAAATATTCATGTCTGGCACGCAGGGAATAGAAATTGTAGTTCGACCTAACGACTGCAGGGGTATGAGTAGATTGTGAACTAAAAGATGGTTTTCCACTTTTGCACAGTCATTTCGAACTCAGAACGAAAAGTTTCTAACGCAAACAATTCTTCTTAAGGGCTTAAAACCTTTATATAAGACACCGAGTAAATAATTATTCATTAAACACTTACTTCTACACAGATGCGATCCTCGGGAAGGATTCCATGGCTGCTACCTGTTGCTTAGTCTGTTACTTACTGGTGCTTCTCTCTGGAGAAAAAGGAGGAAAAAGGTGAGGATGTGTGAACGAATAGTCGATATATCGATACGCCTGAAACATTCGCACGCGTCAAAACTCCACGAAAAACGAATGCTACATTTCCTCTCACGTAAACGTCACCCCCTCCAACCGAGCTTGACGCACTTTCAAGCGGGTTTGTGGGAACTAAATCGTTCCACACGTAACAAATGTCATGTAAGCATAATCTCACACCACAAAGATAACTCAATACTCTGAATATCCGTGTGAACCACAACTCTATGCCAGCTGAAAATTTCCCTATGCAGAGTTTTAAAAAGATCTCTAACCCAAATTAATACAATTATATTGGAGCTTTAAAATTAGTAGTAACAGGCTTAGTCGATCGACTTCGTCGTCATTAATTCACAAAGTCGTTGGATGTGAGCCCACAAGAATCGTAAACTGGAAAAGTTCTCCGTAGTATCGCCAGTAAATTCCTCAGCGTACTGTCCCAGTTCAGTTGGTGCAATCTTAACAGCCTGATAGTTTACCTCAAAAGCAATATCATACGGGCGTGTTTTAAAGGATTGATTAGTCTATAAGAATAGCAACTCGAATGACTTTACGTAATTCTTCTACACCAAAATCTAAGTCAAACTCCAGCTAAGACAATTTATATTGCAGTTCGTGTTTGAACAAATGATTTGCGTCTAGATTCCAAATCATCTTGGTGATCAACCAGAAAATCTCCAAATACTGGTATGCCTAATATTAACGAAACGAAGTACCGTGTATTTTAAGTAAACCCAATATAAAAAAATTTTACTCACATAAAAAAGCAACAGCACGACAGCGAGGTATAGATATGCAAAGAAAAATAAACCACAGAGCGCTAGAGTTTTTAAGGTTCCCTCTTGCAAGAAATAAAATTATCAGCGAAAACCTAAGGTTGATAATATGCGGAGAAATATAAGCGAAGAGTAGAGTTTATAAAGAAAATCAAGGCTAAACTTTAAGTGAAAAGTTTTTATAAATTTGTGGGAAAATATTGCACGCCAGAATTGTTAGTCGTAAGGCGAGCGGGTCAGGGGGAAAAGAACGCAATCGATAATAAGAAGTAAACTCTCCAGAATGACAGGATTACCAAGGAGGATATAATTATTGACATTTATAAACATCATATGAAAAGCATTGAAAACAAACCGCGTGTTGTCGAAACCCAACTTGTGCATTAGCTTGACAACAGATTTCCAACTGCTTGATTGCCTTTCCAGTTAATAGATCATACCGCCGTGAAGAAACAACAATCACAATTTTACGTATGACAACCACAAAGTACACTTTATAAAGAAAACTTTGCAAAACCAGCATTTGAAAACAGAACAAAAGAAAAAAACCGATTTTGCAATTTTTTTTATATAACAACATTCAAGGAATTCTTGATTATCAGAAACTCGTGCTTAAATAAGGAACCACAAAGTATAACATAAACATGCGTTCTTGGCAATTAATTAAAAAACTAGCAAAGTTGGTTGCCTAACTTCTGCCTTAAAATAACAAAAGTGTAGCAAGCACGTATCTTCAAAAAAGTAAAAACTGAAATTGTTTTGAAATCTAGGCGGCAAATTTTCAAGTACGAAATGGAACATAACAACTCTGTCGTGATACAAAAACATCTTTATTCTAACACTAAAAAATGTAGTCTCATTTTTATATTACCATTAATTATTCTAGAGGTTTTTGATCAACAAGGTTTATACAGAGTGTACTATAAGCAATCAACCCTACGCCTAACAAATTCATGTGTAATCCCAATATTCACTTTAAAATAACGCTAAAACGTTGCAGCTCAGAAAAGGGAATTTATATTATTTTTCAGTTTCCTTTAAATACTTGAAGATGAGCTCTTAAAATATTAAATTCCCGATAAAGATGCCCTAGTTTCCTATTGTGGTGCGATAAGCGATATTTTATAAAGGCTAATTATTACAGTGGTTTCTAATTCATGTTCTTCCTTATCACTTGAGAATGATTACTTATTTTCCAAATCATTTTCAAAACGTATTAGCCTTGTACCTAGTATCATTTATGCTTTTCTAAGTTTCCTTGTGAAAAAGCTAATATTTATCAAATCAGCTCGACACGTACCATGTTAAGAGGAAAATCATTTAATAAACAGTAGGTCATTGGACAAACAGGATTATTATTTGAATTACATTTGACGTTATTGTAACGAACGCTCTATTTGCAATAACAACAGCTCTTTATTTTCAGAACTAATTATACAAGCCTTTTCAACAACTCGTAGTTACAATAGAATTTGCTTTCCTGCAGTTTATTTTCAGCTAATCGCTGACAGTACAAGTATCTTCCTCTAAACACTACGATGTTATCCTCTAAATTACTTGCAAACGAAGCACTATAACTATACAAGCACTAATTATTAGTTTATGTTGTCAATACAGTAATTTATTTCAACATTAATTTATATCGACAGTTATTTATATCACATCTTTCAAAACTTTAATTGAAACTCATACCAACGTTTCAATTAGAACTAGCTTCCTATATCACACGGTAATTCATGTACATATTCAAAAACTTCTAAACTGTTATAAAACACACCAAAAATTATGCAAATAACATTCTCGAATGTACCTATTGTAATATAAATACTCGTCAATCAAGATCATCCGAAAGGTGTAACGCCGCAGGGAACAATCAATATTTGTGCTCAAACGCCTTGTTTACTTTCTAATGTAACTATTTTGTTAACAGGTATGCGGTTCGGCGCTACATTATGATAGAAAGGAGAATTATTTGCAATATTGTGAATTTCAAGTACAATGTAGGTACAAAAATTTTTGTAGGTGCCCTTAAAAGATTTAGTGTAAGGACCAACTTTTACTAGTTACATCGCAGGACACATTGCATGAAATTAACTATGGGCTGTGTATCAATTCTATAACCTTAAAAGCGAAACGTGGAACATAGTAATTTATTAAAAGTTTCAATCAAGTAACAAAAATAAACGATAGCTTGTGGATAATTTTGACATTACTAAGGTCTCATAAATTGATTTCCATGTTGTACACAATCTGACCCCCATAAAAGTGCACACCATAAAGTTGACACCATTAGATCCAGCTTTTAGTCTTATTGAAATAATAAAGTTTATGTCTTATACTTCAGTAATAAAAATATTTACTCTCTACACACAAACGAAAATATTTACTCCCTTATCAACGGTACGCCCTTTGGGAATTTTAATCCAATCAATTCGCTTTTCTTAACAAACTGTAAACCCTCAAAGCTCCATAACTTTACCATTAGTTATAACCAGCAGGAAGCTTGTTTTAATTTAATAATATGTAATTTTATTAGGCATTCTGTGAGTTCAGTGCACTGAAAATCCTTTCAGAGTTATCTCGAAAACAGATCATTAATCTTTAAGACGTTTCAAACTTCATATTAGTAATAAACGTCTCAATGTAGATTAATTTAATTTTGACAGGCTTCTGCTTTATGATGATCTTGGGGAAATATTTTTAGAAGAGTTAGAAACTTTAAAGCCTGGGAATTATAATTGAACGTTAATCTTTTTGATAGAAAGTTGTAAGCTTGGATTATAAGGTTAGCTTCTGTAATATTGTTTGTGGCATTGTTAAAAAATGACATTGTTTGATGTCATTTTATAATTAAAACTTAAGAAGCAAATGGTCTCGCCTAGCTGTTCGTGTATTAAACAGCACTGTCCCGTTATTTTAGTTAGACTCAACGTATTAAAAACGTCTTTATTGGTGTTGGGCTGGAATTTGAATTTTCACATTTGAATGACCAGTTGAAAATATTTCAATAAATTCAACTTCAAACAATTAATTTTAGAATTCCATTACAGCAAAGGAAAGAGGATTTTACTCATTTAAATTGAAACCGGATCTATGGTTGTTATCCATTAGGCACGTCTCCAACTGGCCGATAAGAGAACTCCCTGGGTATCTAGCCAAGTGATTGGCCAAATATTTTGGGCAAGATCATGATAAGTTGATCTCTTGCACAGACTCATTGGTCTGAGTGGTCAAAGACCCACGACATGTTTGCAAGGGAAAGACTGTGTTTGGGCGGGTTAGAATCCGTAAGCTGGGTCAAGTGAAAGCAATCCTGCCATCAAACCTTGCAGGGTAGCCGTAACTTAAGGCTAAGTGCGTGCAATTAGGTAGACAAACCCGGTGTAGCATACATTGTTACACTGACAAACCATGATTTTATTGTTGTCGTGGTCATATCTCGCGGTCAACAAGGATATGGTGGTGTCGACTTAATGGTCTGGATCAAGACTAGATACTTATAAAAATTCTAAATCCCGTGGTGTACGACCGACCCCAAGAATGCATGACTGAATAATGTACCACTCCCAATCGGACCAAAACTAGGAGCACAGGGCGGCAACTCGTTCTAAGCTAACTCGCTGGAAAGACCTGAGGCCGGTTCTGTGATATATTTGGTATGCGTGTCACTACCATACCCAAGGTCCCTGGTTTGAATTCCGACATTAATTTTACATTAATTAATGGTAAGTGCAAAATAGGATTTCTCATACTGATGTTAATATAAAGATGTTTCCATATAATGACTTACTGTTACGTTTCATTTTGTACTTGTAACTTTACTACATGCTTGATTTAAAAACAATTTCAGTTTTAACTTTTTTGAATATATGTGCTTGCTACACTTTTATTATTTTATGGCGGAAGTTAGGCAAGCAACTTTGCTAGTTTTTTAATTAATTGCCAAGAACGCATGTTTATGTTATATTTTCTGGTTTCTTAGTTAGGCACGAGTTTCTGATAATCAAGGTATTGAAATATGTCAGATGAGCATTTTTTACAAAAATAAGCCCTCGTTCGGATGAGAGGTAAAATTTAGGTCTCGTATGTAAGTGTTGTCATTTATATTAAAGATCCCTACCTTGTTTGGACAGCAGGAGTTTGAAAAAATCAAAATTTCCATGTAAAAACTCACTTTTTGGCCTAAGTAGTTCTTTCGGATGGAGCATTGGAAAATTAAATGTACTGGAAAACCTGAGTTAGATACATCTAGCATAGAGGGAAAAGGCAATTCTGCTTATAATAAATTTGGTGCAAATAAACCTGCGACACGGTATTGTAAGTTGATTGAGAGCTTAAAAATAACCCCCTTTTGAAACTTTGTGTTTTCAAGGGTCAGGTGTTAGGACTAATCTTTAAAAACTGACATAAGAAATGCAATGACCTTTGAGTATGAACCATATATGATACACTTTTATTTTACCTTAAATAAAAAATATAGTAACCTAAAATTATACTTCTTAAAGAAAATTACCTATCCTTATTGGTAAAATTTACTAATACAGAAACTATTATAATGAAATATGATTATAAGTATTTTAAAGGAACCTCATATACTGTAAGTCATGCTTTAGTGGAACTAGATGTAGATTTATCTATGACGTTTGTTTTAGAAATTTTTGGTAAATGTATAGCGTTAAATCATTAGAGGTATAAATTCTGGACATTGCAATTTAATGGCAAATCAGAGACGTGTTGTAAGTTACTATTCTAATTAAGGATTAAGATTAAGGTTAACTCCAAATGAACTGATTATGAAATTTTACCATTCTGTGTAATGTATTTGTTTACAAGAATATTCTTAGATCACTAACATAATATTAATGTAAGATAATTTAAAACTGCCATATACATACCTGTTCATAGAAATGATGGAATAATGTTAGTATATAATAGATTGAGGTGTTGTTGTGTGTTGAAATCTTTATTCCCTTAGTTCAAATTGGCAGGTTACATTTTGCAAAAAATGTTCTTTTCACCCAGAGGATAATGTAATATAAATCCCTCAAATTGCTCTTCGTCTTAAGGGATTCTCACTAGAGAAAAGTAAATGAACTAGTGCCATAAACTTGGCGGATATTGAAAACCTTTTAAGGTAAATGTAACTGGTAACGTAGCCTAGGTAAATTTTTGGTTGTTCAATTTTGTTTTACTTTCCTTCATTTGTTTCTATATGGGCCCGCCCCGCACAACTGTTATTAGAAGATACACCCGTATTGTGTTACGGGATTCCACCCCTTTTTGACAATTTCAGATTTAATAAGTTTACGCTGCAACCTTCTGTAACATATTGACCAAGATGGGAACCAATTAACTACAAAGTTTACACAATGTTGGAGTCAGGACCGAAGGAATGTTTTCTTTATGTTCATTAACCGAATTTTATAAAAATGATATTTTGGAAGCATACTATAGCAAACTTTGTTGCATTAAATTTTTAAAAGAAAATTGATTTTTGCATTAATTTCCAACTATGTTAATTAAACGCCCTCCAAACTCCAAACGACGGCCCGCCTTTTATGCTTTTCAATTAAAATGAACATTTAAACCCTTACATATGAATTTTCTTAAGTGTAGATATACGTGGAATATATTTTAAAACCACGTTCTAAATTTTATGAATATTTGCTGCAGTATCCAAAACAAACTCGCTATATAAATTCATGGAAATAAGGCAAGCGGCTGCTTGTTGTTTCCAGTAGCTTATTATGTTTTGTTGCGGTATGCGGTGTAGGCAATTTTCTTTACTTACTTTACTGCCTTCTTTCTTGTCTGCACGGAATACCGAAACAAATTGCTCAAAATTTAGTATGAACATTACCTGATGGATGTAGATTTATTACGGAAAATTTAGCAGTTAGTGAATTTTATTTTGAAAGTGACCAGTTGGTCGGATTGAACAAGAAGCATGTTTGATTATACCATGCCAAATGATATTGCTTTGTAATACAACAAATAAGGTAATTTTCGAATTTTGTAAAAAGAATTTAAACAAACGCCGTCATCTGTAAGTAATAAGAGGATTGCACTAGGAACACCCATTTTTCGAGTGATAGCTAATTTGACACGATGGTTTGCCACCCACAGAGCGAAGTTGAAAAGGTTTTTCAAGGTAAGTGGGTTGGAAGTAGATACAGGCATTTTGAAAACTGTATACCCCTGGTAATAATTATTTTCTGTTCGCAAGACCCATCCGCACTAATGTGTTAGTCGGTGCTCCGAATAAAGTATTACATTGTTCCTCCATTGTAAAGTAAAAATTAGAATTGTAATGTAACGTCAAATCAACTAGTAGTAGTACATGACGCTGCACGTTACCGGATACGTAAGTAGTTATGCAACCAATAGTACACCACCCTATCTAAACTCAATACTATTTTTCTAATTTACTAACATTTTTGCTAATCTATCTTCTTAAAGTTAAGATAAACCTGGCTTTTTGTCTATTAGTAAGGTTATGGTGGTGCATTGACCGTGTCTAATGTTTTTATTTCAGTCGAACAGCATGGAGGTATTGTATACGCTATTGAGTTGTTGCAATTGTTCTGGATGTGGTTCGCTTTTACTTCGTTCCTTGCCAGGCGCGGAGTCAATGTATACCCCAAGACAACCGCCGTCCCTATCGGGTTATTGTTTATAAATTTTATCTATTACATAGACTTCGTTACCGTACTTGGTTCCGTAGAGGCAGTACTTTATCTAATATTTCTTTGAAGCATTAGTTCCTCCAGTATAATTTTAATTGAGTGCGTACCGTGACCTCACAGTCGTTAGAACATGTTTTTTGGGATATGCATGTTTGTATATGCTCGTGTGCGGGTGATATGGTGTATAGCATTGACGTAATTGTTTGATCGCTTGGGTTCGTATCGGCCTTTCCCGCTATTCCCGATCATTGGCAGTTGGAAATCAAGATTATTAACATTAACTTGGCCTGTGTGTACATATTCCGCAAGCATCCGCAGCTGAAAACCACGGTTGCACGCAGGATTTGCTAACGTGGTACTTTTGATGAATTTACTATTATTTACTTCATAATTTTAAAGCTTTCTTAAAATGACGTGATTCCACTATGACAATTTACAGTTACAAATCTTTTGTTAGTAGTATAACAAAACAGATTCTGCAACAAATAGGTTTTGTGTGATTTGTTGGCGTTAGGAGGTTGAGGGGCGCAGCGCTGGGGCTCTTGTGGCGCGTGTCTTTGTTGGTCGATTATTTGTTAATGATGAATGTGGATTTGGGCTCCCTAGCACTTCGCCTTTGGTTTTACTCTCGTAACCGAGGTGTGTGGTGTGTGTGTGTGTGTGTGTGTGTGTTCTGTTGATAGGAGGTTGTGGGGGGCGCAGCGTTGTTCGATTTCACTCGATTCAAAGCGCCGTCTGCTATAACTTTTTCAGTTCTGTGTCGTGCGGCCAAGTTGTCAGGGTTTTGAGTATAAACAATATCGTGACACGACACAATCTATCATACATATCTACATTTTATTATAAATTCTAATAATTATGTTACGATTCGTATAATTCTGCTTTACAACGTGCACATTTATTTGAAGTTTTGCTTTTTCTAATTCCTTTACGCTTACTTAAATCTCCATTTACAAGTATTTGATTACCATAAGAGACACAGCCCCATTTAGCACTCGTCGCCCAAAATGTGTGTGCGTGTGTGTGTGTGTGGGTGTGTGCGTGTGCTTGCGTGCGTGCGTGCGTGCGTACGTGCGTGCGTGCGTGCGTGCGTGCAGGCGTGCGTGCGTGCGTGCGTGTGTGTGTGTGGGTGTGTGTGTGTGTGTAATTTAAACAATACATGCTGTTTTAAATTTAATACAAAAGATAATTCCTGAAGCGGAGGCTCTCGGGGCGAAGTTCTAGAACTTCGACGACCCCACCTGAGCTAAATTCTTCTCCATGTTCACGTTTTTGCGTAACCTAAATCTTCGTTCACAATTATTTAATTACCTAATGAGGCACAGCCACGTTTAGCACCCGCTAGGGAGTCTCATACCGCATTCATCATTCAAGGCTGATTACCTCGTGTAAATTCTTTACCACATTTTACTTTCTAAATTTGTGTGGGGCGAACCGGTGGTTTTTCTTTAGCGTGTTAATGGTTTTTAATGGTATTCAATGGTTTGCTATGATGTCAATAATCATCAATCGTTTCCTATGGTTTCCTAATAGTTCCCAATGGTTTCCAATGGTTTCCAATGGCCCCCCAATGGTTCCCAATAGTTCCCAATGGTTCCCAATGGTTCCCAATGGTTCCCAATGGTCTCTAATTGTTATTATTGATTTTCAATGGTTTCCAAAGGTTTCAAAAGGTTCCCAAAGGTTTCCAAAGGTTCCCAAAGGTTTCCAAAGGTTCCCAATGTTCTGAAAGGTTTCTAAAGGTTCCCAATGATTATCAAGTGTTTCAATCCTCTCATGGTTTTCTATGGTTTTTAATGGTTCCCATTGGCTCGTAATGGTTCCTGATGATTCCTGATGATTTCTGATGATTTCCAATGGTTTGCCAATTGTTCGCCAATGGTTCGTCAATGGTTTACCAGTGGTTTGCCACGGGTTCGTCAATGGTCCACCAATGGTTCGCCAATGATCTTTAAATGTTTCCCCGGTGATTCGCCAATTGTTAGCCAATAGTTTTCCAATGGCTCGCCAATGATTTGCTGGACTTTTTCGGAGTTTTATTTGATCGAGTGTCCCTAAGCGTCCCTTAGCGGCTCTCGAGTTTTTCTATGCAGCTTCCAAGGTACCCTAGCTGACCCTAATTGTCTCGAAGAATCGCGGAGTGGGTAGCTTTCCAATGCTCTTTCGGAGTTTTTCGCAGCATTTTTGGAGCTTTTTCCGGCATTTTTTGAGCTTTTCTCGGCATTTTCCGAGCTTTTTACGGTTTTTTCGGAACTTTTCTAAACTGTTTATGAGCTTTTCTTGGCTTTTTCGGAGCGTTTCTTGGTTTTTCGGAGATCTTCTCGGCTTTCAGGAGCTTTTCTCGACTTTTCTCAACTTTTCTCGACTTTTTTAGAATTTTCTTGACCTTTCGCGACTTTTCTGAAATTTTCTCGACTTTTCTGGACTTTTCTCGACTTTTCGAGGTTTTTTCTCGACTTTTCTCGACTTTTATTGACCTTTATCGACTTTTATCGACTTTAATCGGTTTTTATCAATTTTTATCAACTTTTATCGACTTTCAGCGATTATTCCACATTTTTCCAGAATTTTGTTGTTTTTATCGATCGAGCGGTCGTAGGCCCCGCTAATTGTCCTTAGCGTCTCTAAGTATCCCTAATTGTTCCTAAATCCATAAGTGTTCATAAGTGTCAATACGTGTCAATTAGTGTCCATAAGTGTTCATAAGTGCCCATAAGTGTCCATAAGTGACCATAAGTGACCATAAGTGTCATTAGTATTTACAAGTGCCCGCAAGGGTCAGAAAGTGTTTCTAACGATCCCTAAGTGAATCCCAGGAAGTGCCCTAGGTAATCTAAGCGCCTTAGAAAGTCTAGGGCGGAGCGATCTTGATCCGATCAGTTCATCGAAGTGGTTTCGTCAATGTTTACTAGGGCAAAGTGATCTTGATCCGATCAACTCACCACTGTCGCTCCGACAAAGCCTACTAGGACGAAGTGGTCTTGATCTGATCGAGACGGTGCGAAAAGAGGGCGGGCGCAAAGAGGGCGGACGCAACGAGGGCGGGGCGCAAAGAGGGCGGCGTGCAAATAGAGTGGTGCGGAAAGAGGGTAAGGCGTAAAATGGGTGAGGCGTAAAGAGAGCGGGGCTTGCATGGGAGGGGCGTAAAGCGAGTAAAAGCGTTCAAAGCAGTTCCATAGGGACTGCAAACCGCTTTTAGTATTCCTACAAAATCTGTTCTTTTATTTTAATTTTTTGGACTATGAAACCAAGGAAACGGGTGGTTTAATGGATTAATAAATAAATAATTAAACCAACAAATGGAGATTACTAAATGAATCATCCCATGGGGGAGTCTTATTCCGCATTCATCATTTGAGTATGATTACGTCATCTAAATTTTTCACCGCGTTTTACTTTCTAAATTTGCGAGAAGCGAAGCTATAGAGGACCCCATTCCACATTTATCATTTGAGAATGATTACGTTATGAGATTCGCCTAAATTCTTCACCACGTTTATTTGAAATTTTGCTTAACCTAAAATCTCCGTTCTCAAGTATTTCATAATCTGATAGGGCATAGCGCTATTCCTGAGACAAAAGAAAACTCGAAGAGCTCTACTCTACATTCATCATTAAGCAAACAACCACGCCCCCGAAGCCCCAGCGCTGCACCCGCACAACCTCCTAACATCAACCAAACACACACACACCACGGTGACAAGAGTAAAACCGAGGGCAAAGTCTTAGGAAACCTCATTCCTCATTCAAATTAAGCAAATAACCCACAACAAAGACATCCGGTACCGGAGTTCCAGCGCTGAGCCTCCACAACCTCTTATTATTAACAAATCACACACAAAACCGGTTTGTTGCAGAATCCGTCTTGTTATACTACTTTTGTGCCTACTTTTGTGGTTTAGAATAATTTCGAACCTAAGTTCTTTCTTAATATGTATTTTACCATAAATAAATCGATACTTTAATGGTTTTTCAATTTTGATAAAGCTAACACAATCTATTGAAGTGCCTTGTCTACTGAACGCTGGCAGCACGTGCAAACTCGACAGCGGCTCATACACAAATCGGTGCGAACAATTCAAAGGACGACACTCTATTTGTACGATCGATGCGGTATATTCTACGACTGTGTATGCAATGATACTACTCGCAGGACGAGCTTCTACTCTTCTGGCTTCGTGGATATTCCAATCGATATCGTTTGCGGCCGCGCACTAACACTAACACAACGTCACAGGTTAGCGTACTTAGTAAACTCAAGAAAATTTGCACTAACAAATCCAAATATACCGCGACGAATTTAAAATAAGGAACAAGCTCAATGTAATAATAAATTTTAGTTTTAAAATATTTACATAAGAACTGAATAATTCATTTTCCTGTTTTTACGTTTGGTTTTTTTTTACCGTAAAACAAAAGCGTTATAAGTTTTTAGAATCTATCCAATTTTGCAACGAGCATAATAACAAGAAATCAATGAGACGTTATCTTATAACACATATACGCGAGGAGCTTTTTCTATATCAGCTTGTATGTCAAAATTTGATTTACATCAGAACTCACAACAGACTATTTTGTTCTCCAAACGTATTCCATCACTTTTCTAAGTTTTTTGTATACATCCGTCAAAATCACTTAGAGTATTCAGCCGTGTCGTCATTTGTAATGTTATAAGTTTAATCCTAATAGAGTCAAAATGGGGAAAAATTAACATTACAAAAGTTTTCGCAACTGATTTGTTTATCAAGAGCTACGATCATTAAATCTTACAGTTTATAAGATATTGGTAATGCTGCTTTGTCATGTAAACTGAAAGAGATTAATTGTTTTAAGAACTTCATATCACATTAATTCGTATGAATATTGGTGACTAATTGAATTGAGCTCTTTTGCTTCCGGACAGTTTCCTATATTTCTTAATTGCAATTGTACAAAAAAATCGGTTTAGTATGACACTAGGATACAGATGAAGCAATTTTACAATAATTACGTATCGTAATTCCTGCTAATGTACCTACTGTATTCTAAATACTCGTCAATCAAGATCATCCGAAAGATGTAACGCCGCAGGGGAGAATCAAAATTTGTTGTCAAACGCCTTGTTTACTTTCTAATGTAACTATTTTGGTTATAGGTATACCGTTTGGCGCTACATTATGATAAAAGCGAGAATTATTTGCAATATTGTGAATTTTAAAAGGTACAATGAATTGGTAGCCAATGTAAGTATAAAAAATTTTTCTAGGTGCCCTTAAAAGATTTAGCGTAAGGACCAACTTATACTAGTTACACCGCAGGACACAATGCATGAAATTAACTATGAGGCATGTATCATTTTTATAATCTTAAAAATGAAACGTGGAACATACAGAAATAAACGATAGCTTGTAGATAATTTTGACATTACTAAGGTCTCATAAATTGATTTCTTTGTACACAATCTGACCACCATAAAAGTGCACAATTGAAGTTGATACCATTAGACCCAGCTTTTAGTCTTATTGAAATAATAAAGTTTATGTCTTATACGTCAGTAATAAAAATATTTACTGTCTACACACAAACGAAAATATTTACCCCCTTATCAACGGTACTCCCTTTGGGAATTTTAATCCAATCAATTCGCCTTTCTTAACAAACTGTAAACCCTCAAAGCTCCATAACTTTACCATTAGTTATAACCAGCAGGAAGCTTGTTTTAATTTAATAATATGTAATTTTATTAGGCATTCTGTAAGTTCAGTGCACTGAAAATCCTTTCAGAGTTATCTCGAAAACAGATCATTAATCTTTAAGACGTTTCAAACTTCATATTAGTAATAAACGTCTCAATGTAGATTAATTTAATTTTGACAGGCTTCTGCTTTATGATGATCTTGGGGAAATATTTTTAGAAGAGTTAGAAACTTTAAAGCCTAGGAATTATAATTGAACGTTAATCTCTTTGATAGAAAGTTGTAGGCTTGGATTATAAGGTTAGCTTCTGTAATATTGTTTGTGGCATTATTAAAAAATGACATTGTTTGATGTCATTTTATAATTAAAACTTAAGTAGCAAATGATCTCGCCTACCTGTTCGTGTATTAAACAGCAATCCCCCGAAACTTTAGTTAGACTCTACGTATTTAAAACGTCTTTATTGGTGTTGGGCTGGTAGTTAAAGGTGTTACTAACGATTCACCCCATTAATCAAAGGTTTAGACTAATTAATGTTTAAAACGTAGTTAAATTTCCACATTTTAATGACCACCAGTTGAGAATATTTCTATAAATTCAACTAAAAACGATTAATTTTAGAATTCCATTAAAGCAAAGGAAAGAAGACTTTACTCATTTAAATTGAAACCGGATCTGTTACCGTTATCCATTAGGCACGTCTCCAGGTGGCGGATAGGAGAACTCCCAGGGTATCTAGCCAAGTGATTGGCCAAAGATTTTGGGCAAAATCATGATAAGTTGATCTCTTGCACAGACTCATTGGTCTGAGTGGGCCAAGATTCACGAGATGGTTTCCAGGGAAAGACTGTGTTAGGGTGGCATAGAATCTGTAAGCTGGGTCAAGCGAAAACAATCCCGCCGAGAAAATCCTACAGGATACCCGTAATTTAATGTCTAAGGGAATGCAGTGAGGTAGACGAAGCCAATGTAGCATACATTGTTACACTGACAAACCGTGCATTCCTTGCTGTCGTAGTCGTATATCGCGGTCAACAAGTATGTGGTGGTCTCGACATAATAGTCCGGATCAAGACTAGATACCTATTAAAAATTCTAAATCCCGTTATATACGACCGACCCCAACAATGCATGGCTGAATAATGTACCATTCCCAATCGGTCCAAAACTAGGAGCACCGGACGGCAACTCGTTCTAAGCTAACTCGCTTGAAAGACTTGAGGGCGGTTCCGTGGCATATTTGGTATGCGTGTGACTACTATACCCAAGGTCCCTGGTTCGAATTCCAACATGGTCCGCTTGGAATATGTTAGGTGAGAATTTTTCCCAAAAGTACGCCCTCGTTCGAATGAGAGTTAAAATGTAGGTCCCGTGTGTGAGTGTTGTCACCCACTTAAAAAATTCCTAACTTGTTTGAAACAGCAGGTGTTCGAAAAAATTCAAAATTTCCAGGTAAAAAACTCACTTTCTAGTCTATGTAATTCTTTCGGGTAGAGCATTCGAAAATCATATGTAGTGGGAAGACCGGGATTAGATACATTTAACATAGAGGACAAAGGCAATTTTATTTGGTGTAAATACACTTGCAGCACAGTTTTGTAAGTTGATTGGGGCTTTAAGATAACCTATGTTGAAACCTTGTGTCTTCAAGGTTCAGGTAGGACTGGGCTCAGTCGGAGAAGAATTTATATACTGCAGATCTTCCGGCAGGTCAAGAACCTGTATATTAATTAAGAACAGCCTTAAATGGTTGCGATTTACAGAATTTTGTCACCAAGGTCTTAGAGCAGTCAGAGTGAGGTTGAGAGGTTGCGAGTCGAATGAGATTGTTCTCGGATCGGCTTACCTTCCGTTCGACTTGCTTATTCTTCCACCCGCAAGGAAAGTGAAGATTCGGGTAAGTAGAAGCCGAGGTAATGAATTCTACTTCGTCATCGGCTGCAACGTAAATGCTAACTACATTTTCGTGACAGCACTGTGATCAACCCTAGATCGGAAACAATCATGCAATCTATAATGGCAAATAATTTTTATATTCTGAAGGTATAACTTCAACCTCCGTAAATAGGCGTAGAATGGAAGAGATTGAGATATAGGTTTGCTATACATAGGCAACTTTGTTAAAAATTGGTATATATCTAATAAGGAGAGTTGCTCAGACCACAGGTACATTCAATTTTTCTTTACTGGGCACATTGTAAGTGAAGCCTTAACAGTGAAAACCTGTCTGCCGCAAAGAACATTTTCGACGCGGTTATATCAACATACAAGAAATACCGCCCTAAATTGGAAGGGAGAACCACCTGGAAGTCTCTGTGGTGGATTTAGAAACTTAGACAGCTGAGGCACCTGGTGGGAACCCACTTTAATAAAACAAAAAATATGATAAATTGGAGGTGTGCAAACGGACTTTACCGAGCACAACAAAGCTCTAAGGAAGGCTAAGACAGAAGAATTGTGGAGAAGGTACTGCGAGGATGTCAAAGAGTACCCTGAGTAAACCAAACTCCAAACAATGCCCCGAAGGATACACAGCGGTCAATTTCCTTACTGTCTATAGAAGATGATACTTCTTCGAGGAATGGGAAAGAGACGATGACTCTTCTGCTCCGGACTCACTCTCCTAGTTCGACAGGGTTGGAACAATCATTTTTTAAATGTCAAGTCCAGGAACTTGTCCCCTTCAAAAGGAGAACATTTCAGAAGGACTGGGCTGTGGCGAAAGAAGTGACCTTTCAAAAATAAACAAAATTATGGATAAATAATTCCAAATCATACAAAATCTGTAAGCACGAACGGGGTCTCACAGCCATGCAATAGAATAAATCCTACCGTATGCTATGATTGACCTGCAGACTTCTGAGAGGTAGATTGGCTTACCACTATACACTGCGCAGACGAAAATTAACTAGGGCAGTATTTATAACACAAACAGCGCAGTACGGACCACTCGCAGATTAAAAACCTAGAAGCCCATTAATCTTTATGGCCTTCCTACTGAACACGATGGAAAAATTCTTTGATAGGCAGATCAGGGAGGTGTTATGTCAAACAACCCATTATACCCAAATCAGAATACGTTTAAACTAGGACTTTCGACAGAGGCAGCTATCCACCAACTGGTTTCCAGGGTGAAAGGTGCTCTAGGCAATAGAGAAGTCCTACTAGGTGCCTCTGTGAACACTGAGGGCGTCTTGAACAATGTTTCGACTTCTTCTCATTAGTTACTAGTTCAGTTAGAATAAGGAAAGGCGCTGCAGGTGAATAGACTGCATTCTAAGAGGAGGGTGGAACTCACAGAATTGTTAGATGATACTCTGGCGGTCCGGGTCGCAAAGCGTTGCCCGCAGGGGTATTTCAAGAAAACCACAGTTGCTTATTAGGGATCGTATGCAAAGAGTCCTAAAAATAGTAAAGAGATGGGCAACAGGTGGAGGCTTCAAGTCAGTCCCCAAAAGTCCACCTTAGCATCTCATACGCGAGCAAAAAAAAATGAGAGTCTGTCGGGTGAGATGTTGTATTTAGAGGTCATTCTAGACTTTAAACTCACCTGGAGTCAACAAATCGATTAGGTAAAACTTCTTTGGCACTAGTTAGACACACCTGCGGCAAATCCTTAGAACTGCTGCCAAAAATGGTGTACGAGGTGTACACGTGGATAGTCAGACTACAGATAACATATGTAACGTTGGTGAGATGGCCCAAGACAGCAAATAAACACCAAAACTAAGTTGGACACGATAAATAAATTGACATTGCAGGAGCGATATGTTCTACGCCCACTGCTGCTATAAAGGCTCTCCTTGACTTTCCTACACTACATCTTGTGATAGTGGGGGAATCAGGGCTAGGATTCTACAGGCTCAAGTATCCTTTGTCCAGATTTCTCGAAAGAACGGCACATACAAGGTTCCTTGGGAGAAACTGGGGACGCCTGTTTGAGATGCGTATGCACCAAATGACTGACCAACATCGGTTGTAGTCACCCTTGAAACTGTTATTCAAGACGAGGAGTGGTTAGAAAAAGAAGGTAGCCTACCTCTGAGCAGCATGGTCTGGTATACAGATGACTCTAGAAGCAAGACCAGTTTTGAAACTGGATTGTTAGGGGAGAGACTGTAGGTATGAATAAGCTTCTCTTTAGGGGTTTATGCGGCCATTTTTTAAACGGAAATATACGCTATACTACAAAGTTTGCGGGGCAGCATAAGAGAAGCCTTCTCTAGAAGGTAAATCTATATTGCGTCTGACAGTTAGACAGTACTTAAGACTCTAACAAGTCATAATCTGTCGTCAAGACTGGTATTGAATCTATTGATGCACTTAATAGATTGTCACGGCAAAATACTTAGAAACTTCAGTGGGTGCCAGGTCACCAAAGGATCAAGGGTAATGAAGTAGCAAATGAACTCGCAAAACAGGGTCCATAATGACCGTTTATAAATCTATAACCTGCCTTGCGAGTCACAAAATCTGCCATTGAGAGCTATAATAGCAAGTGGATATGCAACCAACACTTGAGAGACTGGCAGAATAGACCAGAACTAACTCACATCAAAGCGATGTTAAACGGACCTAGAAAGAAACTTAGAAACTGCTTTGCCTAAGCAGGGTACAGCTCAGGAACACTGTGAGTTGGATCAGAACAGAAATGATGATGGCGATGATGATGGTATTCCTCATATATTATTTTTTGGCCTCGTAAGTGTCACTTAAAAGAAGCTCGCAAACTGTCGATATTTAGTGCCCAATGTTGCCAGATGATCATTGGAAACTATAAGAATTCGTTAACGCTGGATCTTGTGGCGCAGGGTGTCATTATGCGAAGAATTCCACCAGGGTGTCTGTCGTATGGGTGACGTAGCGTCTCGTAGGTATAGTTGTGGTTGCGACATGGCGTAAGGCTTGCATGAAGGAGTTTGCAAGAAATGTACGGGAGTATCACTTAGTTGAGTTGGTAGAAGGTTAAAAAATGGTTTCTCAAAGATTTCAGGAAGCGAGGACATGTGGTGCCTACATTGACGAAAAGTAATTAGTGTAGGTGGAGTTACTTAAAATGAAGTTTGTCTATCGTGATAGCTCGAAATTCTTACGCGCAGGTAAACGTGTAATTGAAATGACAGTGCTAACCTAGAAATCACTATTGACGTGGACAGGAAAACTACTCGACAATCCATTGGGGTTGATATTTGTTACCCGCAATGACAGAAACAACCACACCTGATGAGAAACTCAAACTGTAAGTCTAGTATAATAGAAAGCTTGTAATGTGATTTCAGACTGTGATATTTGAAACGTCTTGGTGTTACAGGAAATAAAAACCAGGTGCAGAAAGAGGACAATTAATTTAAAGCAAAAAACCTTATTATGGATTTCATGACTAGCTAATATTAATTAAGCATGATGTTTTAATTCTTTTGGTTTAAGAATATATAATTTCAATTAGGGCAGTATAACTGAAGCAATAAAAAAATAATTTTTTTAAAATAAATTGGTACAATTTAACACAATATTAAGAAACTCATTAATCATTGATAAAGTTCATGTCGCGACAACGAAAACCTTTGAAGCGAAGGCAAAATCTTATGAATTAAAATCAAACCACGAATGTTACTTATGGTAAAATACATATTAGGGCAGAACTCGGATTCATAAATTAATTTAAACCCCAAAAGAGTAAACAAAATATTTATTTCAATAAAGTTTCACAGTAAAACCCTGTCATTTAAAAAAAGCATGAATTGACTAATAAGAACGTTTTATACCACAATTATTCCAAATATTCAAGAGTTTTTACACATTTTAGTTAAATAACCTAAATTTGATGTTACATAATTGCAAGACAGAAAACCCCAGATACTCCGTAATGTGATTTAATGTAGAAAATCAGAAACACCTAGTAGTTAAGAAAATTAATTTTAGCATTAAATGTGGCATTAAAAGTGGCAAGATTTTAATGTATCTATAATAGAATAACAGCAAATTCGTAGCTTTTGCATTGTAGTACTATGTTGGTTCAGGCTTGATTTGCGTGTTGGGAAAGACCAGACTATAACCCCCCCAATACAAGAAGGGGTAGACTAATTATATCCAACGGAAAATAGAATTAAAGAGTCGCAAGCCATAACAAACATATGTGCGGGTAAAGAGTGAAAAGTTTGTCGCCAAGTACACCGCTTTGTTTATGAAATATTAACCGGACATTCGCGTGTTGTACCACAAATTTTCTACAACATACAACACTAATATGTATTAGAACCGTTCGGTTCCCAAGATAGACAATTTAGAAATATGCATCCGATGACCAGCTAATTTACTCTTGTCTCCTTGAACTTTTGTAGTTACTTGAAAGAAAAACTTGCTATGTATAGCTTTCGCCCTTGGTAATCTATCCAGTAATCTACAGCAAAAATCTCCGAAGTAATCCCCTAGAAATTCTGTTTCACCAAAGTACCGAAAACCTCGACTTTACTAACAAAAGTTATTGTCGACTAACTCAGTGAGTCGGGTGGTGTCAGTGTTTGAAAAGAATTTATGAACCTAAGTTCTTTCCTAATATGTATTTTACCATAAATAAATCGATGCCTTAAAGGTTTTAAAATTTTGATAGAGCTAACAAAATCTATTGAAAACTTTTGTCCACTGAACAGTAGTGTTTTATTTATCTGAAAACAGAATATACAGGGTATATCGACATTGAGCTGTCCGTTCAAGAACTATTTTCTTCTTTTTGCGTCCGTTTTTTATTTACCGTAAAACAAAAGCGTTGTAAGTTCTTATAATCGATCTAATTTTGCAACAAGCTAAATAAAGACAAGTAATCAGTGAGACGTTATCTTATAACACATATACGCGAGGAGCTTATTCTATATCAGCGTGTATGTCGAAACTTGATATAGATCAGATCTCACTACAAACTATTTTGTTTTCCGAACGTTATCCATCACTTTTCTAAGTTTTTTGTATACATCTGTCAAGATCACTTGAAGTGTTGTTGACATTCAGCCGTGTCGTCATTTGTAATATTATCAGTTTAATCATAATAGAGTATAAATGGGGAAAAATTAACATTACAAAAGCATTGGCAACTGATTTGTTCATCAAAAGCCACGGTCATTAAATCTTACAGTTCATAAAATATTGGTGCTGCTGCTTTGTCATGTAAACTGCAGGAATCAAATAATTTAGACGGTCAATTGCTTTGAGAAATTCATATTATATTAATTCATATGAATACTGGTGATTACTTGACTTGAGTTCTTTCGTTTCCGGACAGTTTTCTATATTTATTAATTGCAGTTGTAGAAAAAAATCGGTTTAGTAGCACACTAGGATACAGATGAAGCAATTTTACAATGATTACGTATCGTAGTTCCTGCTAATGTCGTTAGCTAACTAACTAGAATCAAAGTTAAGCACTTCCATTTCCTCTTTTCTCTAATTCCCAGAGCTTCCGGTAAAACCGGCGTTTCCAACTCTCCAAAGCTTCTAAAGGGAATTAGCAGCTATTGGTTAAATCTTATTTTGGTAGCGAAACAAGACACTTATCAATCTAACAAAGCTCAACGCACTTACGTGTAAAATAAGCATTACGTTACGAAACAAATTATTGTAAAATTGACCTGAGTGAATCAAAACTTTATTTCACGGATGACATTATGATGCACATGTAAAACTAAGAACTCAGTTAGAAAACGATAGTTACGTTGGCAGTTTTTATCTAAAAATCAAAAACAACTCTTGTTCTCACCGTGTATAGATGCCAAAGTTAACGCTGAAATTCCATTGGGAAAATGGTATTATGTTAATGACTCATGTATCAAAAGTTACCGAAAACAGAATTTTTGAGGCACGGGCATATTTGTTATTTCGTGAACGAATATAAAACTGTTTGTATCTTCGCAGATGGCTTATTGAATGTACTTAATTTGTTAAGAATATTTTCCTCAATAAATATTTGTTTATCAAAAAAATTAGAAAAATTTGTAAAATATATTATTAATTTCGACCGTTACGTTGGTGCACGCTTATATAAAGCGTATTGTAAATACAAAAATTCTCGTATAGAAAAGTATTATTCTAGATGCAAAATAATTCGTATAAATTAGATTGGTCAAATTTCTATAATTGACTATAGTTGTTTTTTTTAGCTACTCTCATAGTTAGCCAATTAGGGGTAGATCTTAGTTTTTTCTGTTATTTACTGTGATAGCATGCTTGATAATAACAATTTGGAAAAAGAATAAACCAATAAAGTTGTGTTTATTATAAATTATTAAAAGTAGGCGAGAGAGGCCACAACAACCTCCAACAGCAATGATTACTTCCAAACCGTCGCTTGGAACACCAACCTTTCGAATAGGCTGTATGTGGGGTTTGTTTCAAGTTGTTTGACACTCGAAGGCTTTATTATACAAAAATGGTTTAGACTTTTTAGGGTAAGCGTAAAAGTTTTCTATGTGATATACCGATCTCATAAAGGTTTTCAGTGTTAGGGAGCTTGGATTGGATTTGTTTAAACTGGGAAAGAAGATGTCAAACGTCACACGCACTTAGACCTCCCGGCGTACTTATTGTGCTGCTTTCCTTGTCCTAAATTGGTCCATCACTCATCCTCCCTATCTAGCAGGTGAAGCTGAGGATGCCGAACCATAAGGTATCTCTTATTCTGACTTAATCAGACCAGAAATCTCTCAGCATGGATCCCCGAAGTTGCGCAAGTGCTGGATATGTGCACAAAATGTGCACCGACGTCTTGTCTTCCTGCTGGTAGCCGCGACACGTGGGGTTGGCTGACACACCCATTCTTTGTAAATACTTCTTTAGTTTGCAGTGCTCAGTTAGAATACCAACCAACAGCTATAGCTTCCATCTCGGCAAACATATCACAAAATTTTTGATTTTAGGTATACGAGACCCAATAAACATTTTTGCCTGTCGGTAGCCTGTCGTACACACCCAGCTGTTTTCATGGCCGCGACGAGTTGTTTGCCTTATCCTGGAGAAAATAGCAGAACCGATCTCTGACTCAATAAATTGCCTGCCTGTTTATTGCCATGTACTCCTGGATGGATGCCTTTTGACGAAAACTATCTCAATGACATAAAGTTAGAAGCGTGCTCAGGAATGCGATGGCATTGTAGTACAACACCTGAGGAAAACTTTTGCATTTTTAGGCTCTGACTGCTCTATTATCGCTAATAATGTATATAACTTATTATGTAACAACACAATCATTTCCAGACGAGAGCTGCAACGGGCTTTTTTAAAGTCAGTCTGTCAACCAAAGCCTAGAAAACAAAGATTTTACTGTTACTTTTACACGCAGGTTTTCATTCTACATAGTCTAATGAACAGTAGTAGGTGTTTATTACACCCACACATCATAATAAAATAACGCGTCGCGGTTCAGGAATACATGCATCAGGTGAACCTGAAATTAATCCGAACAAGTAGCGCCTGCAACGTTTATAATAAGAATAACATCGATGTATAAACACGTGATAATCTTTGTCTGATGTCAGCGCTAAAGCAACACATTTCTTCCTAAATAATTTATTACATTATTACCATAAAAGCTGCAGCTTAGCGCTGATAAGCCAAAACATAACTGGCGCAGCCGTACAGAACCAGAATGTTACTAGGGAACCCAAATTCAAAGAACTGGTGGTCTGGAATTTCAATTCCCAATCTGGAAGAACAAAACAAAATTTGGACATGATACAAAATCGACCGAGCCCAAAGAAACGAAACTTCGACACGGTACAAAAATCGACCAAACCCAAAGAAAGAAACATTTGAGATCGACGATGAAAATTATGTAAGTTCAATTATCCTAACCAATTTAATCTTTTCAAATTATTGATACTAGCTAGTAAGAAAATTTTTTTAATTATTATTATTGCAATTTAGTATTTATACCAATTATGAAAAGAATTTACTTATTTACTAAGAAAACTTATTCTAACAAGAGAACTACAAAGACGCATTTATATGCGCAAATTATTACAAATTACGAATTATTAATATAAAACGAAACGATTTAATTTAGCAAAACTGAAGTTAAAGTCTAAATATAGAACGCAATTATTTTTACCATTTTATGTACCGCAATTATTATTACTGAATCTTAGTGTATAAATAAAACGCAATTTTTATTATAGCAATTAATTACAGAAACGATTATTTGAACGTAACTTCATTAAATTCTATAAATTAAACACTTGTGTGCAACAATTGACGGGAGTATATAATTTTAAAAGGATTTTGTAATTTATTATTGAAAAGAATTACTCAGCACAAGTTGAAACAAAGCGTGCAAAATTATAACGCGATTCCGTACAATTATTACCGGAAACCATCACTGAAATAAAAACGATTTAGAAAAAACCAAGTTATAATTAAATATTGTCAATACGAAAGCATATAATTATAGAAAAGCATTTATGCAATTTAATGTAACAAAACGATCTACTTATCATCGAAACTGAAATAATATCATTCAGGAAACTAAAAACTTTATAATTAGATAATTCAAGGTAACGAACTGTATAATTATATAGGAGCATTTTATGCACTTATTAATACAACACCTACCGTGACGAAATAATTATAGCAATTTTATCATCGCAAACACTCAATTACCATCGCAAATTTGAGCAAAAACATAATTATAACGCAGTTATTGCAAGAGATTATTCCTAACATAAAACCATTCAGAAAATTAAAAATCGATTCGCAACAACTGTAACATCTGCAAAGTATAAAGATACACTCGATGCTTCAGCAATTGACTAGGCATTACCAAGCAGAAATTCCTTAATGTAAGTATATAACACCGTATAACTACAGATAAAATATAAGTAAAGCGATTCTTTAAAAACCCAATACAAACTAAACCGATAAGTAAATTTCAACCTATACAAAAACTTGATATTAATTGAAACCGAAATCAACCATTTACGACCATGAATTGAGACATGAAGATTTATCTCAAAAGTATCCCGCAATATAACGGAGAGGAAGCTCTACTAGCCAACTTTTTTAAAAACCTTTTATAAACCAGGAGAGACAACGAACGCAATAGTCTACTTTAACGCCTAATAATAAGTAAACTGACCGAACGGACACTAACACTAATTGCCAATCGCGACGACCTTAAACAATGGGGAGATTTCAAACGTATCCTAATTGCATTTTTCGAAGACTAAAGGAACATCAAATGTTTAATCCGCGACCTAATAAACCTAAGAATGGAAAGTAAACAATCCCCGTATAAATTCGGAATGAAATGTCGAGGCTTAAGATATTTAGTGCTGACAAAACTAAAAATCGAAGGACACGAGCAAAATATCCGATTATTGAAAACAAAAATATACGACAAAATGGCACTAAACACTTACATAAACGCAATACCTGAACGATTATCACAACTGTAAAGCAAGACCAGTACAAATCACCAATATCACAATTCAAAAAGTTACGGAAAACAAATAGATTGCTGTATTTTTACAAGAAGTAATAGCAACCGCCCGCTGCAACCAAGACGAAAACTATTTAGCATTAACTGGAAGTAAAGTAATCACCCTTAAAGAAGACTGTTATCTAAAATTGAAGAACGAAATTATTCAAGTATATCAAGACTCCACAATAACCAAGAAATTCGCAAGTTTACCTAAACTATAATTCAAGATTACACAACTCGAAAACGACAAAATAATTAAAAAACCCATGCATCTAGAGCACCTAGACTTAGACGATCTCAACCATGCCATGAAACTAATGGACAATTACAAAGAACACTTAAAAATTACGTCAAAATTACGTTACGATAACATAAGTGTTTGAACAATTTTATTAATCGTTTTAATCATTTTACCAACTATGCATGTACTGTACAAGATGTATCTTAGATAAAAAATAAAAACAGAAATTTTAATCACAAGGAAACAAAGGTAAATAAAGAAACAGAAAATGTACCCTTAGGGACAATAAAAATTTAAAAATTAAGTAAAGAAACACTTAATTTTTCATCTACGTCGGGAGTAGTTACATATCCCCCAAATCAATATATGTATAATTAAATAGAAATTATTAAGAAACTTAAGTTAGATGCAACATTGTAATTCAAGGATAAATAAAGAAAAGGTTAATGAAAGTTCACAAGTAAGTTGTGAGAACGAATGTGCATACAATTTATTCCAGACATAAGTGATACTGGGGCAGGTGCAGATCACAGACGCTTATAAAACCGCAATTATTAGAATTAAAATTGTTACTTTGTATTGTATAAATTAATAAAGAAATAAGCAGACATGAGCTCTGCAGTTCTTACAGAAATGCGAGGGGCAAAGACAACATAACTACCCCGGGATACTCAAATCAGTCAGTCAGTCTTGAGCCTCACAGCTTTTACATTGGTGGTTGTTTAGGCTACTCACCATAAATCAAATTCATTTAGCAGTAAGTTTGACTCTGAGTAATTTTAACTAGTTTTGTAAAATTCCAATTGTAGATTCTGTTTAAATAAATATTGTTACAAGAAATTTTGGAAGAAGACTTTTTAAAAGGCAGCTCCCAAGGCCCAAAACGTAACTCGCGTTATAGGTTATCGAGGTTAAGGTTATATTGAATAAAATTATTCGTTTTATTATATGATACACTGGGTGTATAATTTTTTCTAAAAATCACGTTAGTTTTTGTTTTACATTAACCTAATTCAAATTTAAGTATTGCGTCGTATCGCGTATATTGCAACTACGAAGAATCTAGCACAAGAGATAAAAACTTCGTTTTAATTTCCGGACATTTAAGTCTCTCCCTTACCCAAATTTAAACTGAAGAAAGCTAGCACTGCCTATATGAAACCACTCAATAACATGTTTAGATTGCGTACGATTTTCAAACGCCATACTCGCTTTTCAACGGAATTAAAAAAAGTTTCTTAGAATATTCCTGAAATTCTTTGAACGAGCGTGAGCTTGGTTATTGAAATATTACTACAGCACTGCGTGTCTCTATTAAAGGCGCATTTCGTTTCAAAGCCTGCTGTAATTATGAACATAAATAATACACTTTCTTTTTTACGTTGGTATAACTGTATAAATTAAGTAAATTTTCTCTGTCTAGATGGAGCTTTAGCTGCTGTGCTCTTACATGCACAATTTTTCGTCAACGTTTAGAATTTACTTGAATTTTTTGGGTCGCAACTAAAAGTATACTCATTTTAAACTTAGGACATTAATAAAAAATTTCACGGCTATTATTATTTTTATTTATATTTCAATGACGCAGTTTATGGAGACAAAAAATCGGTATCCAAAACACAATTTACAATGGCGCTTGTGCTTTAGTAAAACATTAGTAGTCATAGTACGTACATTTTGTATCAGTTTTTATTCCGATTTAAAGTACATTGATATGCGTTACATTGAGTCCCAGAAGATGATACATTTTTGTACGGCGTTTTTAGACCGCCCTATGAGCCACGGGACCGTTTGTAGGCCGCTTGTAAACTGTATGGGCGATAAGGTGGTACGCAAATAACCCACTAAAATGTATTTTCTGATGGGAGTTTATTTAACCCTTGCCAATGTGTTTTAAATGCGAGTAAAGAATGATGCAAAGATACGTATTATGCTGTGGCTCCGCTTGGTCTGCCTGTGATTACATTAGAACGTCAAAGCACTTGTATACAAAAGTTGATTGATGCGCACTTTCTCCGTCACGCAGCGTTAAAGCCTCCGGATGAATTTTGGTTGACAGGTACAGCACCTGGCATTTAAACATTACTATAGGTACAGTCGAGATCTTATTTAGAGTTACAGCAAAAAATCTTGAGAATATGATTTGCATAATTTTTGTAGGTACTAGAATTATTAAGAACAATTAAAATGTATATAAATTTGCGGGTACGGTTATTCTAATCAATTTTGATCGAGGTTTGATCACGATATGATGTGGTATAAAACTTTAGAATATGTGATATAAATTACTGTGTATTACAATATAAATTATTCTACTGCTGATATCAATCTCCCTATTCGATATAAATTAATTATAGTAATTAATGCTTCTATACAAAGTAATTGTAGCGCTTCAAGATTAAATTAGTTAAACAGATAGAATCGTAGTTTAAAAAAATTATACTTGTACTGTTAGCGAATAACTAAAAGTAAATGATTGTGTGAGTTTTTAGAAATTGCAGCTGCGAGTGTTGTGAGCGCTTGTAAAACCAATTCGAAAATAAAGAACTGTCGTAATTGCAAACGGAGTTTTCGCTACATTGGTGGTAGTAAAGGGATTAAAAATTTTTAAACAATTTCTATTTGTCAAACGCAGTCAAGCGTTGTGGAGACCTTGATTGTACACCTATAAAAATTAGACCAAAGCTCTGCAGGCTTGACAGCAAAATTGGAAAAAACTAACACCAGGTTTACAAAAACATTACAGCAAAATGCCGTAAGCCTTACAGAAAAACTAAAAGAGACCGCCGTATATTTACAAGAAAACTACAGTCAATTGAGAGAGGAGTCTATACAGGAAACTACGAAACCACAACAACGGTTGAACAGTCACAAGATGTGCAACGTACCTAGCCGTAGCCGGAAAAAAGGTAAATACCAGGCTAACTACCAAACGCGGATAGTGGGGGATGTACCTACATACTAAAAACCCAAAAAAGCACGTCGCCCACGATTATTTATTAACAATAAAAATAAATTAAAATTTCTTGATTCACATGGACAAAGACAAGTGTTAAATTTAAGTTATATTGTAAAGGACACATTTTATAAATAAAACTCATTGAAAAAAAGTAATGCTTAGATTTTCTCAATAGCAAGTGTGTTGAATTAAAGTATTAAATGTAGACCAAATTGTAGTAAGAATTAAAAAAATATAACCAGAATCACTAGCGAAGCTAGCTTTTAAACATGTATGGTGAACTGGTTTCACAACATCAATCGCTGATAAATAATAATTCTCGATGCGCATGAAAGTAAACGAGTCACATACCTCCATGCGTCGGGACGCTTATCTTGCAGGTCGTCGGGGGTGAGTCAGCACAGCAACGCCTCGGTAGTCGGGATCTATTCGCCCTGCCACCGTAACTGCAGCAACGGTCTACAGACACAAGCAGTTGGTCTACGTCAACGAACAGTTGGGCCTACATAAAGAGAGAACTAAGTTGGTTTCCAGCTAAGAGCGATACACAAGATACCTCCTACTTGTCGAACAAAAAAACGCCATCGCTGTAAAAAATATTTAACGCACAAGCTGCAGAATCAAAAAATTGGTTCAAATAACACGAGTTCGAACAGCAATCCTCGTGTTATCAAAGCGCGATTAGCAAATTGGAAAGCACACTATCAACTAATAGTAGGATCCATTATTTTGGCAAGTCTTTAGGTGGGAAACACAAGAGAAAGCAATTATACGTTATCGAAATGTTTAACAAATTAACGGATACCTAAAACAAGGTATTGACTTTCTTCTTAATATTCTTTGGAAATTAAACCACTCATAGTTTTTAAAATCAAATTTATTTACGTTTCGATCCATGACCTAGTGTACTCAAACCAAATATTTCGAACATCAATAAATCAAAGTCACCTTCAATTTATGTCATAAATGTCAAATTTGAAGTTTTTATTATTTTGACAACGATCCTAGGTCATGGATCAAAACGTAAATAAAGTTGAATTTAAAAACTATGAGTGGTTTAATTCCCAAAGAAGATTAAGAGGAATGCTAAACAAACCACAACAAACATACAAAGGTATTGACTATTTAATTTATTGAATAAATATTCGTTTTAGAATGAATAGATTTGAATGAAAAACGAATTACCACAAAAAAGACGTATTCGAATTTATCTTCGAAAATAATCGTAACAGATGTCTTTTTAAAAGAAACATAGAATCCGCGGAGAAGCTGGAAGCCAAATTCTCCGGCGGCTGCAGAAAGTGTTAGCACAGCTGGTGGATAACACACAAGAACTAGAAGCAAAGTTAAAACTTTACGTAAAATAGAAGGAAAGTCATGAGGATGGAAGAACGGATTAATTCCCGAACAGTACAAACACAAGAGCCGTCAGTTTCGGTAATACAGCATCCCGCCGCAGAGGTCAAGGAAGTCGGAGAATACGAGCTGAAATATGGTTTAAAGTAAAACCACTCACACTTGAAGGGCAGTCAACATATTTTAAACAATTCGAGGCTACCGCGAGAGCAAACGACTGAAACAATGGTGAAAAGCAACCACATTGATTATCGTGTTAAGAGGTGAGCACTTGAAAATTCTACAGACCATATCAGACCATGACAAAAGAAGCTACGAGGCCTTAACGTCAAGACTGGAAATGAGGTATGACGACTCTTATGTGCAACAGGTATATCCCGCTCAAATAAGAAACCGTTACCATACCGCCAACAAAAACTTGCAAGAGTTTGAAACAGCTATTGCCCACTCGGTGAGACTAACCTACCAAACAACACCAGACAGCTTTCTAGAACAGCTGGCAATGCAGGTCTTTCTTGACGGGACATGCAATGGAAGGTTCAGCAAACACTAAGGTTGGCTCGACCAAGGACTCTGGATGATGCGCTATCTCATGCTTTAGGTTTGAAACAATTTTCGCATTGTGGCAGTAGGTAAGTAAGGTGTTTCGTAGAAGCAAGGTCAAGAAATCATGGAGGAGGTGATATGCTGGGTACTTCGTGAACATCAACCAAAGAAGACGCTACCCAGATGCTGCAATTGTGGTGATTTAAAGCATATACAGTTCAAACGTGAACAACTAAAGAAGGAAGCAGAGGAGCTGGAAACTAAAGGGGATCGATAAGAGGAGGTGAAGGTTGAACTGCGCGGATTTTAGCCGAAACGATCATCCCCATCGCACGATCTAAGCATGCAGACATACTTATATATACAGGACTGTGAAGTTGTTGGTTAGTATTATGAAGAAGTATGGATTCCATGTAGAAAAGAGGATGTATTGAGAGTAGGGAACGAGAAAGTGCTGTTTTGCGATACAGAAGACGCGTCAGTGCGAGTTTGTTTAACGGATGACGTTGTCCTACCTGGATGGGCTGAAAGTGTGGTAATGGGCAGGAAGACTTTGTGAGCGCTATTGAACGAGTGACGAATTTCTCGGAAAGGACGTGTTTGTGGAGAAAACTGGCCAAAGTGATAAAATGTGTACCTGTTAGGATCTTATACGCCGATGATTACGATATCGCGCTGAAAAAAATACAACGGTTGGGTGGTGTCCTTCACTATTACTCAATTCTCGTTTCTTTCTTAACTAACTTTTGTCAAACTTAATCGTTTTATTCCGTTCTTCTTTCTTTAAAATTTCTTAGTTTTAATACTTTGTGGTGTAACATTGTCTTATGGTTAATGTCAATGTTGTTTTATCAATGTGAGTAGGTAAATAAGGCCGGTCCTAATTCAAAACGCGACAGACGTATTTTCCATGTGTAAAATACGTCTGTCACGTTTTGAATTAGGATCGGCCCTATATAATTTCAATGTAAAATAGTTGTGAAAACATGAATTCTTATATACTTTCAATGTAAAATACTTGTGGGCACGTTTTGAATTAGGATCGGCTTTATATTACTTTCAATGAAACACACGTATGTTGAAAAATGTAAGTGCAGAGAAGAATGTGTGTAGCTGTTTTGAATTCGATTTTCTAGCGAGAAGTTACACTTGCACCGTTTTGAATTAGGATCGGCTTTATATTACTTTCAATGGAACATATTTCAAAACACACGTATGTTGAAAAATGTAAGTGCAGAGAAGAATGTGTGTAGATGTTTTGAATTTGGTTTTCTAGCGAGACAGTATGACAGATGCAAAATATCGCATTCAAGTCAATTGTGTTTTAATTAAAGTGGATTTTGATTTATGTTTAGAGGCTGCAAATACACATGGGCCGGTTTCAATTCTAAATGAGTTCACTCTTGTGATAGGTTGAAAAGTGGGTTGGCAAAGTACGCAGATGGTGGTAATCTGCTATATAAGGAGATTACTCCTAATATTCATTTAATTAGTCGAAGTTTACTGCATATATTTACATACAAACATGTATATAATTGATATTCAGGGATTTAAATACAAGAAAAACGAGTTTGTGTGTAAAGAAATTGCGGTTTTGGACTTGTTGAAAGGTGATGTTTGGCATCAAATTTTTAAACTGCCAATGCAGTCCAGTTGTTTGAGTCAAGATCATATAAAACATAACGACTGGGTGACAAGGAATATTCATGGTATTTCTTGGGATGAATCTTCAACGGCTGGAATGGTGTCATCATATATAGCGCTTTATTTGAAGCAAATTATCCGACCCGGTGAAGAAGTATTTGTGAAGGGTCTAGAAAAGAAGAAATTGATTGAAACATATATAATGCAAAACTTTGTAACTGATATGCTTGCACTAGGTTGTCCTAAGCTATCGGAGTTAAAAATCAACAATCGTTTAAAATATAACATCCATTGTTGTAGACACAGCAATAATAATTTGCAATGCGCAAAACAAAATATCTTTTTATTAAAAGAATGGCTTGATAATAATAATAATAAAAAACAATAGAAAGATTTTGTCTGTATTATTTATTTTAATATAATTTTACAATGTTAGCCTTACAAAATTCCTTTATAATAATAATGAAAAACAATAGAAAGATTTTGTCTGTATTATTTATTTTAATATAATTTTACAATGTTAGCCTTATTAACTATTATTATTATAACAACTTCTAGCAAACATTATTTTTATCGATCCAGCTATTGTGTACGTTAGAGAAGCCTAACCATTTTACAAATACTTTATTTCCACTCTTTCTTAGTACTTTTCTACCAGGTAAATTCCTGGATGTTTAACCTTTGCAACTCCGTTTCATAAAATGCACCTTTGATTTCTTTCTCATCTTGATCTTCTAATATATATGTTGTAGGATTGGTTACGTTTACCTTTTTAATCTTAAAATTTCATTTGACCAGTTTGGCGTGTAACCTTTCGTAAATGCTTCCTGTGTTTACTAATCCTCACACTGTCTTTTATTGAATATTTTGGTATTTTGGTTGCAAGTTTGATGTGGGTAAATGATGATTTAAGAATAGTTTTTCGTTTGATTTATCAACTTTTACAGGTTTGACTCCGATAGTATTGTGAACTGTATTGTTGTATTGTTTCACAATATCGCTTAAATTTTATATCCAATTGTAAGAACCGTTCAGGTTAAACAAGCGCCACATTTTTCCCTTTAAAGTTCTAATTACACGTTCTACAATGCATGCTTTCTTTGTAGAAAAACACTATAATGGTTTATGCCATATGTCTGCATTAAGGATTGAAAGTGTTTGTTATAATATTCTTTACCAAAATCAGACTGCAAATTTCTTGGCGGATTTTTAAATTTATTTAAAATTGTTTTCATTGCAGCAGTAACATCAATACCCGTTTTACTTTTAAGTGGTACAGCCCATACGTATTTGGAGAAACAATCAATAACTACTAAAATGTATTTAAATCCTTTGTTTGTTTGCGAATATGGTAGCATTTCAATCAAATCGGTCTGAAGAAGGTCATTTAAACCTTTTACTATCACTTTGCGTCTCTTGAAATTTATTCTTGCTGGTTTATGAAGTTCATTTACTATATCCTCTTTCACTTTTGATTTAGCAACTATCATAATACTTTTTATAATCAGGATTTATTAAATACAATTAATGAAATACTTCTATGTTTGAATGTCGTGGGCTCCACTTGCTTTGAAAGGAACTTTTAATATAAAATCAAGAAACATTGTGGTATTGTTTTAATAGCACCGCTATCACGAAAGCTGATTACATCCATACGTTTAAGCAAAAATCCTTGTAACTGTGCAATTACATAACTTTTTTCGTTTATAAGAATTTCAATGTCTTGCGGATATCCTTTAATATCCTCAATGACTGCTTCCTCATAAGTAAATTCATAATTATGTTTAATGTTGAAAATAAGGAATGTCTTGTCACCGTCGAGGAATGTATTAGAGTAAAACGTTGCTACTACCGTGTAATGTAGCATATGTAACTTGTACTCAATCAAGGTTTCAAAACCTTCACTTTTGTTTTCATATTCCTGTTCACTTATATCTATTTTACGGTTATGTAAGTGCCTTCCAAATTTGTCAATTGTCATATCATCTAATTACTTTCGCCTCACGCAATTCTTCAATGATCGAATTTATTTCGTTGCCGTGACCTGTGTGTCCAGCAGTCTGAGATGAAACTAAAAGTCGTAATCTATCAACAAGTTCATTGGGATCATTCCAATATAAATAATCTATAGCGTTATTTGATACTTCCATTGTCATACCGTCTCCAAAACGCTTTCTATAGGATAATGTTCTAGGTCTACGGGTGTTTGGGAAGTATGTTTAATGTAGATATTATATTTTGTACTTATATGAAGTATTACCCTGAATTTGTTCTGTTTCAGAATAATATCTTCTATTAGCATTTGTTCTTTTTACAATATCAAGATACGACTTTAGATCTTGATGACTGTACCCGACAGGATATTTTTAAACAGTAGTTCGTATAATCCAGGAGTACCTTTATATTTCAAATCATTTATTAGAACATTTTCATCATCCAACGCGAAATTCGAATTGCCTATCATAAGACCATTTGAATCAGGGTTAAACCTAATACCATATTTATGATCAAATTCGTTCTTAACATCTTTAAACCTTTGTAAATATATTCTCGAGGTAGCGGATGTAGCTGTTCGAGATAATGTGTCATACCAGGTGAATCGGCAAAGCTTTGAATATATTCCTGGGCTTCTTGTGCATTTCGATTAATTTCTGCTTCGTATTCATTCTCAACATCGTCATCATCATCATCATCTACCTCTATGGCATCATTTTTATATTTGGTATATGCTGAGCAATAACCGGGGAATCAATATAGTCAACGTTCCTTTCTAGCAATTTAGGTTTAATTTTTTACACTGCTATGAGGCAGTTCTTCTTCTTCTTTAAATTTTTCTTTCTTTACCGCACTTTCCCCATCCAGTTTATTAGCAATAGTTTCTAATCGTGATGTTATGGGTAAGATTGATTCCACTTGGACGACTTCATTATCTTTTAACTGACGCAATTTGTTTTTTACAATGTTTCCTTTCTTAATTAAAATTCTTTAAGTTTTATCGCCTCCTTGTTCATTGCGTAAAAGTTTATTGTAGTAAAAAAAATTCTTCGATACTAACGATACTTGCGTCTCTCAAGGTTTAAATATGTATGAAGTGATCAAAACCTATTCGGTACCTTCCCTGATCTGGATCACTATCTTTGTCTACAACTAAGAACCCGTATTTGTCTTGCCAACAAGCAGCACATATTTCACGGAATTTATCATACTTCATGTCAGTATTGACGTGATCGTCATATATGTGTTTTAAGTTTAAATCATCTTGTTTAAATAAAACTAAAAGATTAGCATTATCACGTAGTAAGTGCTTAGGTATACGAGTATAACTTTGACAAAGGTAAAAACTGTCTACTTGTTTATGACGCCCCATACTAAAGTATTCCTAATGATACCTTGTTTATCGCAAGCTACATCATCAAAAACAAATATAGAATTATTTCGAGCATCAGATGGTGATATAATATTATCAGAACTGGAAAATGTATAATATTTGATCCCTTTTATTGGTTGCAGTAGACTTTTAAGGTATTGATACTTTGGTTGATAAAGTGATTTAGAATAAACATATACGTTTTCAAACTTTAAACCATTAGGATGTTCTATCAGCCCAATCATAACGTTGATTTTACCGCAATTTGATGGACCAACAACCAGACATCGAATAGATGAAGGCAGAAGAACGCTATGTTTTTTCTTTTTAGCTAAGGATTGCACGCCAATGTCATTATTGTTTATGGTTAAAGGTGTTGATTGTTTCACAACACGCATGTTTGCAAGTACTAAATTCGATTTGTAAAAAGTGGAATTATATATATATATATATATATATATATATAAGAAACGGCGAGTATATAAAGAATCATTAATTCATAATATTTTATTTATTTACTGCACAGCTTGAGAGGATAGTTGTCCGCTAATGATTACATATAATAATTCTAAAACTACTGGGAACGGACTATTAAATACTGTAATTAACAATTTACCATTTGAAGCGCATATTCCGGGTTACAAATTTTGCGGTCCGGGTACAAAACTAATCGAACGGTTAGCTCGGGGAGACAAGGGAATAAACAAGTTAGACGAGGCTTGTAAGGAGCACGATATTGCATACACCAAAGAAAAGGATCTATCTAAACGTCATCAAGCAGATTCGAAGTTAGCTCAGTTAGCTACAGAAAGACTAAATTCTGGTGACTCGTCTTTAGGTGAAAAAGTAGCAGCATTTGGAGTAGCTACCCCAATGAAAGCTAAAGTAAAACTTGGTATGGGTGCCTGTGCATCACTGACAACAAAAAATATCAATAAAATAAGAAAACTGATAAAGAAACGTAAAATAAGAAGTACGCTAGGTATTAAAAGTATTATCAAACAAGCACGTACAGCTTTAAAAAAGTCTAAAGGATCTAATATTATGGATGCAATCAACATAGCAATTAAGGCCGCCAATACAGCAAAACAAAAGAAGCATATTAAATCAGCTCGTATTATATCAATTCCTAAAACAGGAGGTTTTCTACCACTAATACCAATTTTTGCAGGCCTAAGCGCTCTTGGTACTCTTACTGGAGGTGCAGCTGCTGTTGCAAAAGCAGTTTCAGATACTAAAATAGCTAAGGAACAACTAGCGGAAAAATAACGCCATAACAAGGCAATGGAGGACATTGCAGTCGGAAACGGCATGTACATCAAACCTTATAAAAAAGGTTTTGGTCTTTTTTTAGCCCCTGCAAAACCTCAAAGGAACGCAACTTGATTTTACCTAATCGAGCACTAAGCAATGTAGAATTAATAGAGTTTGTTAAGCAATTAGAAGTACCATATTTCCGTGGAGTGTTCATGAGAAACAATCTTCCCAAGAAAGTTAATTTAAAAGAATGTGGTATAATTAATTTAGATGGAATAGAAGGTTTAGGCACGCATTGGACCTCTTACAAAAGTACGGTAGTAGCGCTATATACTATGACAGCTACGGAAACCTGCGACCGCCAACAGAGTTGATAAGTTATTTGAATAGCGGGGTAAATGTAAAATTCTTTATAACATTAACCAAGAACAATCGTACGGTACTGTGTTTTGCGGTCATTTATGCTTACAATTTCTAAGTAGTGCATAGAACTGCGTACGAAGTTGTTATGTCGTACACTTTTACTCTAACGGGAAACACTTCAGTTTTAACAAGCAATTTTAATCCGCCTATAAACTTGGATAATGATTCGGAGTACGTATTAGGATTAACAAATTTTGAGTCTTATAACACAATTCCAAACATAGAAAAAGGAATAAATAATAAATTTTATTATGGATCTAACGGAGAATTCATAGAAATACCTGAAGGTGCTTATGAGATTAGAGAAATTAATAAATATCTTCAAAAAGCTTTAGGTGATAAAAGATGGCGTGGTCGTATGGATCAATCACGAAGCGCTAGAAAGACGCCAGTGTATATAGAAATTACAGCTGACAATAATACACTTAAATGTAGTATTAAATGTAGTCTAGATGTGGATTTTACCAAAAAGGATTCAATTGGTTCTCTACTTATTTTTAATCCGCGAAAATTGCTAGCATTTGTCACGCATCAAGCAGACTACGCGATCAACATTTGTAAAGTGAATGCAGTTTTAATCGATTGTAATATTGCAAGTGGATCCTATTTAAATAGTAAACCAGCCCATGTAATACACGAATTTTTTCCTCAAGTACCTGCAGGATTTAAAATTGTCGAGTGTCCACCTACGATTATATATCTACCAATCAGGTCACGTATAATAAATGAAATAATAGTTAAAGTGTTAGATCAAGATGGAAATTTAGTTATCAGAGGAGAACTGCTAACTGTAAGGTTGCATTTAAAAAAAATCTGCAATAGCCATGGGTATTAAGTATAATGCACGCAACATGTCAAGAATTGATATAAATGCTGGAAATTTCAAAGCAATCGACACTCGATTGATTGTTTCAAGACCGCTAACAACACAAAACCGGCAGTTTCTACAATCGTTAGGACTGCATTTAATTAAAAAAAAAGTAGAATGAATAGTGAAATACTGAATGTGCGTGAAAAAAGTTTACTTCGACAATGCAATTGTTAATATTGAAAAAACATACTCATCAACCTTATGCTAACACATCTTTAAACAATAATGATGAAATTCAAATCCCTATACAACAACAAGATGTATACACCTTACCATCGAAGAGCATGCTGTACATAGAAGGCAAATTAATTAAAACAGATGGAACGCCGTCTCAGACAGCAAAGTTTGTTAATAATGGAATTTTGCTGCTTTTTGATGAAATTAGATATGAGATTGGTGGTATCATTGTAGATCGTGTTCGGAATCCTGGATTAACGTCTATAATGAAGGGATATGTTTCATATAATAGCAATCAAAGTAAACATTTACAAAACGCTGGGTGGTTTCCTATGGATGATTCACAAATAGTTGATGCCAATGGGAATTTTAATGTTGCAATAAACCTTTCAATGGTTCTCGGATTATGCGAAGATTTAAAAAAAATTATTTTAAACCTCCGTCATGAGTTAGTCTTACTACGTTCTAGTTTTGATACTAATGCTATAATTAATCCTACACCCGATGAAGAAATAAAAGTTGCTTGAAACAAAGTTTATGGAAAATGCCGCATGTAGCCGTTGATGATACTCAACGAATTAATTTAATAGAATGCGTTGCGCAAAATCAGGATTTGCATATTCCGTTTAAAGGATGGGAGTTGCATGAATATCAACTTCTACAAGAAACGAAACGTCATACATGGAACATTAAAACAACAACACAATTAGAAAAACCAAGATTTGTGATTGTTGGTTTCCAAACCAACCGAAAAAATAGATACATGAGCAACTACAGTCGTTTTGATCATTGCTATTTAGCCAACATGAAACTATATTTAAATTCAGAAATTTTCCCGTACGATAACTTAAATTTGAGGTTCGAGAATAAACAGACTGCGTTGTTATATGAGATGTATGCTCAGTTTCAGCAATCATACTACGAAAAGGAAAATGAGCCACTTTTTAATCCTGAAGATTTACGAAGTATTGCACCATTAGTAGTCATAGATTGTTCTAGACAAAACGAAGCGTTAAAATCTGGTACTGTCGATATTAGATTAGAATTTGAAACTAGCAGAAACGTTTTGCCAAATACATCTTGTCATTGCCTTATACTTCATGATAAGATAGTCAAATACAATCCATTCTTAAACAGCATAAGAATATTATAATTACTTTATTATTATTATTACTGTACCTTTACAAATTATGAAAAAACAATAAATCATTTTGCAATCACAGTCTATTTATTAATATTTTACATGTTTTTACAATATCTTTTACATGTTTGAATTATTAAGTGATTTAGTAAACAGCCATAAACATTGACAATTTTAAATAAAAGTTTTGTTATACATTTTTCAAATAAACTAACTGGTATGTTAGTAACAAACTGGATTTTTTTAAACAGAACGGTTACTACTACTACTACTACTATTTTTCTCCACAATACATTTATACTAATATATAGTTCAAAACTCGGGCAGATTGAAAGGTATCCTATTTTTAGATACATCCAAAAACGAAAATCGGCGTACTTGTGCAGGTATAAACATAACACTGAAGTTTTATAACTAAAAAATATTATATGTTAATCTAGATAAAATAAATTGCATTCTTTATTTGAGCCAGTGGTTGAAGCTTTACAAGTCATCTCTGTATGTATAGTTATACCCCCAAGGTTTAGTATCAGTGGTTAAGGTACTAAGAATTCTTTTATCATCACTTGGATTAAGAACAATTTTGTTTTGTTTAATAGTACAGACATCATGTTTGACTGATCTAATTAAACATTGCTGTTTCTGTACAGTCTGTTTATAAAACAAAGCATTCTTATAATCATCAAAAGAAATTTGCTTAATACTTGCTAAGGAAGATCCTTTGACTTTTTATTATCCTATCCTGAACTCTGTAATTGTACATTTTAGATCTAAGTCCTACAAACTCTAGCATGATGTCACCATTGTTTTCATCTTTCATAATACCAGGAACTTTTTTATTTGATAATGGAATATGATATTTGTTATGAGGATCGTAATCGGAAGTATCAAATCTATGAATATCTTGTTTGATATAAGAGTAAATATCTTCAACGCTAAACTCGTATATCAAACTATCCGTATCTGTGTACAGCAGCTTTGCTTTGTTAGCAAATTGCGATTTTATATAACTATAGTGAAATTCATATAAATAGGTTTTTGAAATATTTAAAATAGAGAAACCTACATAAATGGGTTTGTTTAAGTAAACCTCTAATTTATTCATTTCTATTAAGACTAGATCTTTGTCTAACACAGTGCAACTATGAAAATTAGGCTTCGCTATGTAACTACGAGCTCCAAACCGTCCTTCCCATTTGGTCACTAATTTCACATCTTTCCTTTTCCGTACGTTTTCCATCATCTTTCCATAAACCGAATTTATCATATTTTATAAAAGCATATATCGAATCTGTTTTTGACTGTTGTCTTAATTTCGTATTCAAATCAATGTATTCTTTTAACCAAGGAGCTTGTTTAAACCGAAGAACCTTATGAATCTTTTTCAGTTCTAAACCGTAGCTTAAATACATTTTAAATTCTTGTAGTGAATAATATAGTTGAGTTTTGGATATAAAGTTGTAAGTAATGTCTTTAAGTTTGATTTATTAGAAGGTACTGGTGGTATCATATGTTCAGGCGCCAAAGGTAAGTCACTGTGAATTTCATGTAAAGATACTGGATAGTGTAAATCGCATTCAAAAATATATCCTACATCAGAATTATCGGGAATATTAAGTATGTCTAAACGTACTATATCTGGACTGGTACCATCTAAAAATTCAAATTCTCCATATGGAAGATATTCAGACATTGCAGCCCCATATAAATTATTAACATCAAAATACATTAAATATTTAGAATCGAAATTTGGATCATAATCTGCATTCATATATTTGTTATTTGCTTTAGCATATCTATTCGAACATTGAGAAACACCGCCACGAATTCCCCGTTCTAAAAACATTATTTTTCAATATCAGTAAGCAGCTCGAGTTTAACGTTCGTCGTTTTTAACATCGCATCTAGAGCTAAACCAGGAGCCGTAAAGTAGTGAAGCGGATCTAACTTATACGTGAACATACAAGTTTTTCTAAAGTTTTCAAATATATCAGTCAAGAGCAGTACATCTGTTTTTAAATATAGGTCTGAATAGTCCCCTAGTGTTTTTATATTAAATGTTTGCCAAACGTGTTTAGCATGATTGTAGTCTTCATCTGAGATTTCTTCATTGCGCAAACAATTAAAGAATGCTGTTTTACAGGGTAAATCGGTTTCATTGAGCCTATCCCAAGAGTTAATGTAATCATAGGGAAATATACCTTTACGCGTAAGTAACTGAAACTCATTATCGGTGTTACAATTTTCCTGGTGATGGATTTTTTATTATCATCTAAGTATGAAGCTAATTTTTCGATGCTAGATGCCATAAACCTGAATGAATCGATAAATCTAAAAGTAACTTTCGTACCATTTACATATTTTGTAAAAGATATGTATTTTTCCTTATTTATTGGTAGAATACTTAACAAACCTGAAAACCCTAACGCAATTTTTTAATAATAAAATGCGAATCGTAGCCTGATAAGTTATGAAAACTACCGGTATCATATAAAAATTATGATAATTGATGTTGCAATCTTGATGAGCCGCTCCTCGAAATTCACCTGTAAAGTGACAGAGATCGCGAACTCTAATATCATCTATACTAAAAGGTTTATTGCAAATGTGACAGTGAAGGGCAAATTTAAATGCTAACTTTTGTTCTTCTGTTAAAGGATTCATAGGTTTTCGGTTACAGAAAATTTTATTAGTCGTTTCTGAAATCAGTTTCAATTGAGCAACAAACCATTCTATACAATCCTTTCCGCGATACAATTGAAATTTGGAATATTTATTATCATACGAGCATTTCAAATAATACGCTACACTAAAGGGTATATGCCTTTGGTAAGAGACTGTGTTTAGTATTACCTCCGACTCATTGCATGGTTCTAATATACATTCGAGATCTGCATAAACTACAAATGATACTTTTTCTTGATAGTGAAAATGTTTAAACGTTAAATACTTTTCAGATTCTTCGGGTAATCTTATTGAGCAAGTATTCTGTTTTTCGCAATAATTCGAATGACGCTTAAGTAATGCTGCTGTACTAAAATTATTTAAACATCTATAACAAAAAAATTTTCTATGTTCATGTGAAGACAACTGTTTTGCAAATAATTTTGACATATCCTTAATCCAAGTAAAATGAAAGTGATTCTCATTAGCATTTGCCGGACGAGAATATTGCAAGGAATCATTATTTAAAACTAACAGATTAATAGGTTCAATTTTTTTAAAATTTTCACTTAAACAAAATGGTAGTATTTTAGTATTTTCTATACAATATAGGTTAATTGCGAGATTGTTAAGCTTCTCAATTTTTTTTATGTCTTTTAATGTGATTGGAAACTGAATTGAATTGTAGCGTAATACTGTATCAAAATGTGGATAGCTAGATATTCTCTGACTATTTTGTTTAGCAGGATATAAAGCGGAAACCAAGCTCCAAAGAATGCAATGTTGATCGTTATTTATTACATTTACCACATCTTTTTTTTTTTTTATAAAATCCGGAACCGGTACAAACGTTGAACACCCTCCTTTAAGTGGATCATGATTGTTTATATTTACCTTCAAGTGTAAAACTTCTTGGATTGCCCAACCAGAATCTTTCTCGCAAAATTCTTCTAATCGCTTCGAAATCTTGTTCAATACGTTCTCCTTATACCACAGCTTGAGATTGGTATTTATATCGATGTGACAATTTGCAGTAGGAAACGTTTTCAAATCTATTTCGCCAGTTGTAGGCTTAACAAAGTTAGCGGTAAATATTACATTAACTTTCAACATCGACTTTTTTAAGCAAGCAACAATCTTGCGTTTAAAACTAACGAACGCCTTGTCTAAGAACACTAGAGGATCTCTATAATTTAAATTGGTAATAAGTCCCGTAATTATTCGACTTCCAAAACATGATTGTACATCATGCCAAATCAATTTTTTTCGAGTATGACCTCTAGAAAGCGTTGCATCAACACCTTTACCACGATATTCCAAAGTGCGTTTCAAGTGCCTCAATCGTACAAGGTAACTTTTAAGATGTGCTAAATTAGATTCCAGCCTACTAGGATTTTCTTGTTGATTGTCTTCGTATACCTTATTTTTAATAGCAAGCTTCAATATATTAATATTTGCTTTGATAATTAAAATGTGTTTCGTTATTTCATTCACTGATTTAATTAGATTCACGCATTTTACAGTTAATCTCAAAATTGCGCTACTAATCTCGGATACGGTTTCAGCATTCATGGTTCTATAGAAAATCAAAAAACACTACTTAATAATACAAGTATTTTCTCTATTTACTATTTATATAAAATATCATCTGACGTAAGCAAAACAACTGCAAAAAAGGTTCATTCATCTTAGTTTACGGAAAACGCGTAAGCAAAACAACTGTAAACGAAAATAGCATACAAATCGAAATAATTGCATAGCGAATTGCTTGAATGCAATTGTTAAAAAAATCGCCTTTATTTACGTTTTTTATTCAAGACGATTTTCAAGTTTGAGTCGTGCATGCGGTCTAAAAAAAATTGCAGAGTTGCCTTCAGTACGTGTGTATGACAAATAATTCGCTATGCAAGCATTTACAATATTTACATACTGAAGGCAACTCTGAGCAAAACAACTGCAAAAGGAATGCATTCAACATCATTTTTCATTCCGTATGCGTTTACTACAAAAAATGTTTTTATACGACCTTTGATTTATTATGTGTACAGAAAATACATTATCATTACAGCGCTATTTTTTTATGATTACATTGAAATATTTTTAAATAAAAACAAAGCAAATTTGAAAAAAAATGTCTCAGATTAAACCGTCTTGTTTAATAATTTACACGCACTCCTGGTTTTTAAAAACCCAGTATTAAAAAAACATTCTGCAGTTTTATTATATAACAGTACCTTTAAAGAATTTTCACACAAATTACCTAGATATATATATATATATATATATATATATATATATATATGCATGTAAATTGTGTCAGCGGTAATCTAAAAAAAACTTATTCTATAAATATTACTACTTAAAGGGATTTATTTGCATTGCATTATTTTTAAATGAAAAATTAATCTGAAGAAAATATCATAATTTACACGCACTCATGGTTTTTTTTAAAACCCGTTATTAAGAAAAAACATATTCCAGTACGTTGATAGTACTAAAGAATTTTTCTTATTCAGCACAAATCACTATATCCCTATATATGCATATATAGTCAATTTTTTGTTAATTTTTTATGGAAAATAAATTATGCTAGCAGTAATATAAAACGAAATTAATCTAATTTAGGTTTTATTATGCGCCTTCTTGCAATTTCTGTTTCAGTCAATGAATGTAATTCATTATTTCTGCTGAGCAGTACATTTAAAAAAAATTTCTTATACAGCATAAAATCGCATAAACACACAATTACCTATATATTTGCATATAAATTATGTCAGCGGTAATCTAAACGAAATTAATCTAATTTAGGTTTTTATTATGTGCATTCATTGCAATTTCTTTTTCAGACAATGAAACTAATTCATTATTTCTGCTGAGGTATAATTATATTCGCTTACATACTGTTTTGTTCATTAGAATAGATTACAGAGCTGATTTTTTTTTCAGAAAACGATGCAAATTTTAAATTTTTTCTAACAGATCAGTTTATTATTTAATATAAATACTTCACGTAGATTTTACCAACAGTATTCAATCAGATCTCTTGTATAATTATTAGTTACTATTACTAGCAACTTTTAAAAAATGAGTAACTTGTCATCAATCAAAAATTGTAATAGTACCAACGTAAAAGTTCTAGAGCAATTTATATTACATTCTGACGAAGACGTGATTAAAGAAGTTTTTGGTTGTTCTTCGCCTCAATTCAACACTGCTGCTATTTTTGATAGTGACGTAATAGATATATCACGGTAAGTGCTTTTTCACATTTATACATGTGTTTTAAACAGTACTAATTTATAAGTTACATTAGATCAAAAATCATTCTCGAAATTCTGAGGCTATCGTAGGATCGTTGACACACTCTGATCCTCTCAGAAACATCAGGTAGTATACAAAAGAAAAGGTGAACCTACAATAATCTTTTATGTTATGCTCACAGATCAGGCAAAAACATGTCGCCTATGAAAAAGTTATGTACAGAATCTAATATGGCTGTTTGCTGTGAAGATGACAAATCCTACGAAGATGACACAGTAGAGTTGCTTAACGCATTTAAAAAGCGTGGAGAGAAGCTACTGCGTCGTATAGATTTGGAACTAGAAATAATAAAGCTAAAAAGAGAGGAACTAACAGCGAGGGAGCAACAGATACTTCAAAAACGGGAGTTAATAAATACTTTTTCATTTATAAATAGTTAGATCAAAATATTCAACAATTTGTAAAATAAAAAAGTATTTTATAAAAGTTTCTCTTTGAAACAAGACTTTCTCTAAACAAGGTAGTAAACTCAAAGTAAAACGCACATAAATCAGAACCCACTTTAATTTGATACATCATTCTTTATACAATCGACTTAGATGTGTTATAATAATAAACTAATTTCTTAAATTAGTGACATATTATTCTGAAAATTCTATGTTGACAGTTAGACCGATCGATCCCTTACTAGTTATGTATACGTGTTTGTTCGAGCCAATACTTTCATTTAATTGTTTCACTCCATGTGCTTGAAGGTATTCAAAATATCTCAATGGCAATATACTCTTGAACTCTTCTGTTTCCACTAATACTCTTTCTCCATATTTTGTCTTGATTGTTTCCACTTTTAAAACTTCAAACCTCTTATTCACTACAAGATCTTTTGAATTTACATAAGGTTTGCGATATGTGGTTTTATTAAGAGTATTTAAATCCATATTGCTTTTCTTTGACTAATTAAATTAATATTAGGAGCAATCTCCTTATATAGCAGATTACCACCATCTGCGTACTTTGCCAACCCACTTTTCAACCTATCACAAGAGTGAACTCATTTTGAATTGAAACCGGCCCATGTGTATTTGCAGCCTCTAAACATAAATCAGAATCCACTTTAATTAAAACACAATTGACTTGAATGCGATATTTTGCATCTGTCATACTTTATAACTTCGCGCTAGAAAACCAAATTCAAAACATCTACACACATTTTCTCTGCACTTACATTTTTCAACATACGTGTGTTTTGAAATATGTTCCATTGAAAGTAATATAAAGCCGATCCTAATTCAAAACGTGCCCACAAGTTTTTACATTGAAAGTATATAAGAATTCATGTTTTCACAACTATTTTACATTGAAATGTTTTCACAACTATTTTACATTGAAATTATATAGGGCCGATCCTAATTCAAAACGTGACAGACGTATTTTACACATGGAAAATACGTCTGTCGCGTTTTGAATTAGGACCGGCCTTATTTACCTACTCATGTGAATCCGTAATTTCTCAACCGGCTTACATGCAACGCATTAACTTTTATGGATAGTCCTACGGTTGTTGTGGTTGTAGGCTGTGTCGTTTGAAGGCCATAGTTTAGTATCTTGTTTTTGAACTCGTGTGAATGCATGCACATAATATTGTAAACGGTTATTTCCCGAGTGGCTATTTATATTTTTTCTAAATTTAATACGAAGAGTGTGAAGTTCAGGTAGTCATTAACGTTTGCATTTGATATGCTGCGTGCTTTCCTGCTTATTCTTGTATCCTAATTTGGTATTACACGAAATAATCTCGTTATTAGATGTAAACTACAAATTCTTCTAAATTTTTACAGGGTGTTTTCGTACTAAAGGCGAATTTAAGTAACTGAAATTAATAAATTCTTCTCTACTACTTGGTGTTGATTTACGCAACGCGCTAGCGTTGCATATTATCGGTTTGAATTTTTATGTGACAATTAAAATTTTATAGTCACTTCATCAAAGCCAGACATTCTTTTTCTTAATTAATTGATGTAATTACTACTGTAGAACACGATTGTTTTTCGGTTTTTAGCAAATACTGAAGTATAAGTTTTCCCTTACATCAAAGTATAGGAAAAATTTAATAGGATTTAGTAGAGAGCGGCACTAAAATCTAGCTTTAATATTTACTTAAAAGATCTATGGTCGGAAAGAAACATTGCTTGCTTTTAAAATTTTACTTTGAATTATTAATTATAATCAACCGGCGATATTTCAAGAATCTGAAAGCTTTAATCAAGCTCTGGTTTGTTAATAATTTCAGTTTTAAACGTGTGGTTTTAGATTAACTAATTCATTGAATTTACTCGAATAAAATATATTGTTATCTCTTGTTACAGAAGCTTGCTCGAAATTTAAATAAAACCGTTTATTCAATCTTTTTACTTATAAATTTCTACGTGTGGAAATATGTAATCACATGCTTCTTAGAATTTTTTTATAGTTTATTTTCAGGTCTGTCAAATTAAAAAATTTGAAGAAAACTGATGTATAAGTACTGACATAAAACTACAATACTCTAAGTACTAAAAACGATAAATGAGAAAACTCGAAATCAAGACGTTAAGAGTACAACTAAAGTTTAAAGCAACACGAAATCCTTGGATAGCAAAACGCAGTGTAAAGGCAGTCTGAGGTATTGGGGGCACAAAGAACTACGGGGTCACAACTTAAAATCCACGAATCCAGTCAGGAAATCAATCGGAAAAATACCAGATTAGCATTTATGTTTCAACTAATAGCATAAATCTTATTTCTGAATATTTGAAACTTACATGTACTTAAATATTTTGTGTAAAGGGCCTTCAAAAAGATTTTTTAACACGTAGAAAATACGTTAAAAGGAAAATGTTCATTGAACGTTCGACGAAGCACTCGATATAATACATAATTATTTTTGCTGGCTTTAATTGATTAAGAAGGGGTTATAATTTTGTAAAAAGCAAATTGAATAATTATGTTTACTTTGATTCAAAAGTTTTAAATAGCAAATGACATTACGAAGGTTGCAGCGGTGTAAATTGAACATATTTCTTAGTTTATTATACAAATTTTGGTTAATTTTGTTTATCTTATTCAGGTATGAAACTCAAAGAAGGAAGAGTGTAAACATTCTTTGTTATCATATCGTCGTTCACTCTGTGCAGGGTATAACTGAGCTAGCCGAGGCATAAATTTAATTGTGTAAATTTTAAAATCATTCTAGATTATTTAGAGACACAGAGAGGTGGCGCCTAGCAAGCCAACTGAGCGTTATATACACCTGGCAGGTTTCATGGTCAACGGAATCCACAATATAAGATTTGATGTCTACGTGATTTGTAAAAGCATTGCGACGTTATTTAGGATGGTGACTCCGTGAAAATCCGAAGGCTTGCTCGATAAAACAAGTACAACGAATCAATTGACAATATAAACTGGATAAACCAATAATAACAGGTGATAGGCGTACTTTTAAATACCGTACGAGCTGATAACGGGTCATTCCTTATACAACTAAGGCACTCTTTGTACTTGTCTGAACCATGATAACACCCGAAGTTAAAATATCAAATTAAACAATCAAATTAAATATTAATATTTAAATGAAAGTTGGTGATTGAAAATTTTGAATAGTCGTTAAATTGCAAATATACAACAGAAATTCGCCGTTGACATTTAAAAACGTAAGTCCAAAATCCTAATTAAATATAATCTTTAGTATTTTATTAACTTAGGGCACTAAGCACTGCACTGTGAATTGAACCAAGTATTAAAGTAATTATTGTACTAATTATTGAACTAAGGATTGAACTAAATTCGACTAAGTAAACGATTAAGTGTTAAACTGGGCGTTTAACCAAGCTGTACTACCAAACAAAATCAATAAGAAAATCTAACTGAAAATAATCCAAAGATACTGGTCAGCAGCACAGCAGCAGTTCTAAGAATTGGGGTGCATACAGAGACGCGCATTCGCAAGCAGGAGTTTAAAAGGGAAAAACAAGGGTCAGAGATCAAATTTATTAATAGCATAAAGTATTAATTTCTTTTTGAACACTTAAATTTTCCTTATACTGAGATATTTATGTAAAGAGTCATCAAAAAATTTTGGTTGATACGTAGAAATTACGTAAAAGGGAAAGAAGATAAATGAACGTTCAACGTACTTCCAGTAGTATACAGAGTTATTTTTGCTGGCTTTAAACTGATTCAAAAGAGTCATAATTTGGGGATAAACTAATTTATATTGTTACTTTGGTTCAGGGGTTTTCTTAAATAGCGAATGATATAAAGGTTGTGGAGCTACAAATTGTATATATTTTGGTTATTATATAAATTTTGGTTAATTTTGTTTACCTCATTCGGGTGGTGGGAAGTGTTAGAGAAATAGGGGCAAACACTTCTTTGTTATCGTATTGTTGTGCACCCTGTGTGGAGTTGAACTGAGCTAGTCAAGGCATATGAAACGAATTGTTTGAAATCCAAAATTTATCCAAGGTTTTTTACAGACTCAGAGCGGTGGCAAGCAGCAGGCAACTGAACGCTAAATACATTGGAGTACGGCGATATCATAACAATATATATATATATATATATATATATATATATATATATATATATATATATTGCTACAATAGCGTCGAACTCACGGTATATTTATAGCGCCCAGCCACTTCTCTGTACTTCTCATTGATCTAGGATAATTTTAAAATCCACACAATAAATTTATATCTCGACTACCTCAGTTTTACCTTGCACAGAGTGAACGACGATATGTTAACAAAGAATTTTTGCCCCTTTCTCGCTAACACTTCACACCTGAATAAGATAAACGAATTTAATCAAAATTTGTATAATGAACTCAGAAATATGCACAATAACAAATTTACAACTTTCGTAATGTCATTTAAAATGTTTAAATTAAAATTAAAGTAAATCTGTTTAAATTATAATCCTATTTAAGCACTTAAAACCAACAAACATATTTATGTATTTCCTTGAATGTTTCTTTGAACGTTCAATGAACGATTGTTTCTTATAGCGTATTTTATACGTATCAACCAAATTTTTGATGATCTTTAACACAGATATCGAAGTACGTGTAAGTTTCAAATATTAAAAAAAAGATTTATGCGGTTAGTTAAATATAATTGCTAACCTGGTGTTTTTCCGACTTTTTCCTACGGGAGCTTCCTGGTTTGAATCAGGTGCTAGATTAGTGAATTCTAACGCGAGTTAAGGTTCGTGGCTGGGAACGGCCCTTTTTAAAAAACTATTTCCAACTTCTTAACAATTTGTTTATTTATACAGAAATTGATACTGAAATTTTACAAAGCTTGAATTAAGATTATTCTAAGTCCAAAATATATCAATTAATTATACAAAATTGAGTAATCTAACGAACTGCAAGGTTAAAGCTGAACGATGGATTAACTGTCGGCGGCTGGGGCTCTCGGGCTTTTTATAATATCCCTACCCCACCTCTCTGTGCCTTTAAAAAATTTAAAATTATCACAATTAAATTTATGCCTCGACTAGCTCAGTGATATCCGCACAGAGTGAACGACTATATGATAACATAAAATTTTTACTCACACCTCTCCAACAATCAATACCTCCGCATAAAGCAAACTAAATTCACCAAAAATTATATAATAAACTATATAAAATTACAATTTACAAATCTACGTCCTTTTTAATACCATTTACCTTTTATAGAACTTTTAAATCAAAATTACAATAAATATTCCCATCGAACTAACTCTTTACGAAGATGATATTTTTTTAAACCTTTTTATAGCAATTGAAGCCAGCAAAACAATTGTATCTTACTACGAATAGTTTCGTTGAACGTTCGAAGAAATATCCTTTATCTTAAACATAATTCTACGTACCAACCAAATTTTTGTTGATCTCTTACAAAAATATTTTAATTACATGCGATTTTTACGCTCACTTCTGAATATACAAATTATGTAAAATTATAAATGCAACATGGTATAAATTATATAAATAATTCTGACGTTATAATTCTTTTGTTTCTTCCTGCCGTAGCTTCCTGGCCCAAATCGATTGTTTGTTCAGTGGCTTAGATACGTTAACCCAGTACTTTGAAATATTTACCAGCAACTTAGAATCGTTTGTGCAATGATTTGAAGTATTAACTCCAGTGTTTAGAGTATTTTAACCATTCGAGTATTTAACCATTGAAGTAGTGTATAAACATCGTAATTTGGATTAACCAGTGACTTAGAGTATTAATTAGAGTCGTTTACCCGCAATTTGTTACTTGGGGTATTACTTGGAATATTACTGGGAGTATTACTTGGAGTATTACTTGCTGCCCTAAATTAATAAATTACAATAATTTCATTTATATTACCTATTTCTAGACTTACGTTTACATTAACGGCAAAATTCTATATAAATTTATTTCAACGCGTACTTTACCGTTTCTATCACTTGAAATTATAAATTTCAACTTTGCTAAATTTTATTCACATAATAATTTACTTTCAACTAGCAGAGTCGACGCGTGGATTATTACAAATAATGCTTCCTTATCTGTTTTGTTAGTTTTATAGAACCTATCTTTCTTTCGAATCTTCCACGCTTTTTCATTAGATGACCAAACGCTATCAGTTGTTCGTCCGTGGAAAAGGCGTTTCTATTACTTATCTGCAAGGTGTTGGATTTTAACGAGTGTAATGTGTACGTTGTAAATTGCACGTGTACTGCAATTTTCTAAAGAGACTTTACTAACAAATGGTATTCCATGAACGTTGTAAATCGCACGTACTCAGTTGTTTCAATATCTATACTTTATTTAATGCTTGTGTTATTAAGTATGGCATTTTAAGCGGGATTCCTTTAACAAATGGTATTTGGTGTGCCTTGTAACTTGCACGTATTTCGTCGCCTCTAATATCCGTACTTTATCTAATATACTTGTTTTTAAATGTTTACCTATACAAACTAGTACAAATTACACGCGTTATTGACTTCTTTACGCAACTGCATTTAGATTGAAAGAAATTTTATTTACAATTTATTAATTAGGGCACTAAGCAATTCAATAAGAAATCGAACTAAACAAATTAATAAAAAATCTAGCTAAGTACGGACGTAGAACTCCAATATTCTAAACACTAAATATAACAAATGGGAAAACTCTAAATCAGGCCGTTAAGCTCAAAGCAACACGAAGTCACTGGTTAACAACACGCTACGGCAGTTCAAAGTATTGGGGTACACGCATATATGTATAGAAATAGAAATTATTAGAAATATTAAGAAATGCGCTAATTGATGTGCTACATTGTAAATGAAGGACAATTCATACAGTTTATTAACGTTCATGGGAACGGAAGCGCTACTTTGTAGCACAGACGATAAGTGACACTGCAGATGTCAGGTCACAGGCGGTCGCAGACGGTCACGTACCAAGATTACTTAGAATTAAAATCGCAACAATATATTAATGAATAGAGTTAAGTGTAAGCAGACATTAGATCTGCAAGTTCCCACGGCCATGTGAAGGGGTAGGGATATTATAAAAACCCCGGGAGCCCCAGTCGACGACAGTTAATCCATCGTTCAGCTTTAACCTTGCAGTTTGTTAGATTACTCATTTTGTACAATTAATTGATATATTTCGGACTTAGAATAAGTTCAATTCAAGTTTTCTAAAATTTCAGTATCAATTTCTGTATAAATAAACAAATTGCTAAGAAGTTGGAAATGGTTTTTTAAAAAGGGCCGCTCCCAGCCACGAACCTTAACTCGCGTTGGAATTCACTAATCTAGCAACTGATTCAAACCAGGAGGCTCCCGTAGGAAAAAGTCGGAAAAACACCAGGTTAGCAATTATATTTAACTAACAGCATATATCTTTTTTTTAATATTTGAAACTTACACGTACTTCGATATCTGTGTTAGAAGTCATCAAAAATTTGGTTGATACGTATAAAATACGTTATAAGAAACAAGCGTTTATTGAACGTTCAAAGAAACATTCAAGATAATACATAAATATTTTTGTTGGTTTTAAGTGCTTAAATAGGATTATAATTTAAACAGATTTACTTTAATTTTAATTCAAAAGTTTTAAATGACATTACGAAGGTTGTAAAGTTGTAAATTGTACATATTTCTGAGATCATTATACAAATTTTGATTAAATTCGTTTATCTTATTCAGGTGTGAAGTGTTAGCGGGAAAGGGCAAAAATTCTTTGTTATCATATCGTCGTTCACTCTGTGCAAGGTAAAACTGAGCTAGTCGAGGCATAAATTTATTGTGTGGATTTTAAAATTATTCTAGATTAATTAGAGGTACAGAGAGGTGGCTGGGAGTTATAAATATACCGTGAGTTTGACGATATTGTAGCAATATATATATATATATATATATATATTATTATATACACCACCCCTCTATTTTTTGTGTGTTTCACCTATATTATACCCTTTATTTTATACTTTTGTAAAATGTGCACACCTAATGCACGCCCCTTGTACTTGCACCGTTTGGTTGGTTCTTTTATAAACTATTTAATGTAATGCCTCGACTATTTAAAACTCTTAATCTCAGGTTATTCAACTGCTTATAGTGGGTTTCCGTTATAAGTAGTTGTGTTAAGTCCTACCAACGTGCACCCTTTCGTTTTACTACTAAAATTGCTACTCTACTTTAGTATATGCCAAAATTTCTAATTATATCAAAGTTACTATGTGCCAAATTAAATTACAACCAAATTTTATATGACTAAATTTTGACGTATTAAAGAATATGATTTTAAAAACTCACCTGGTCTATACTCCGTCGATGCCTTGCCGAATCCTGGCACAAAATCCTAATTACCGTATACGTCTTCACAATGCTGTTCTTGAATTTCCGTGCTGCTTCCAGGTGTCCTCGACTATTTACTGATCCCCAATATCTGAAATGATTAACCCAAATTTAGAATTTAGAAAAACTAGTGCTATAACTTCCTCTGTACTAATCTCCACTTCAAATCCTTGTTTCCGCTCAATGCTTCTGCTGCCTTTAACCCGCTCCAATATCCAACTCGTATCTTTGTTTCCGCTCAATGCTCCTGCTGCCTTTAACCCGCTCCAATATCCAACTCGTATCTGTGTTTCCGCTCAATACTCCTGCTGCCTTTAACCCGCTCCAATATCCAACTCCTAATCTGTATAACCACTCTCGCTGACCCGCTACCTTTAAGACCACTCTCCAAATCCAATTTCTAATCGTCGCACAATCACTAATATTCCCTTTATACTTCCGCTTGTTTCTTTACCACTTTTCAATTAAACTCATTTTTAAAAATGATTACTTTTATTTTGTTTTTCAAAATATTTGAATACAAATTAGCACCGTTCTGAAAACACGTCTATTACAAAATTTGTTCGAAAAATAATCCAAAACACGTCTTTTACAAAATTGCTTCGAAAAATAATCACTTTGTTTACTCTCTAAGGCGACCATGTTGACTCTACTAGCCTACTACATCTTAAAGTCCATAACAAATACCTAAGTTCGTGTCGCACATACCATAGTCCATGTGTTTTGTACAATTTCATAATCACATTAAATTCTAATATATGTCCTAAATCTTTACATTCAACCAATCACATTTTACGTTGTTATAACTAATAATTTTGAGTTTACAAATATTGTCCAAAAGTTGATTTTATAGAAAATGAAGCCAAAATAAATTATACTTGACCCTGGATGCATGTTGATAGTGAACATTCATAGACGCATCCGGCTTTTGGACGGCAAATGTACTTTCAAAGGCTTTTAAAATTCAACTCGGTATAAACCCTTGAGCATTTCACATCTTACTACGCCACTTAGTCATTTTAAAATTGCCTTTTGGCACTTAATTTCAACTACTATATTTGCGTGGTATTTTAGTATACATAAAATACGGCAAACATATATTTTTAGGTTTATGTGATCAAATATGTGGATTATTTTGTTTGGCATATACTACCTTGTACTAACCAACCCTTATAACTCTTAGTAGCTCCCTTAGACATTTTATTGGCCCCACTGATTTTGAATGAAATTGGAAATTGCGTCGGCTTTACTCTTTCCTGGTGTGCATAATTTTTAGTTTTATTTAAAATCAAACCCCCTCTTTCCTGTTTACGCAAACCCCTTTTCGGATTCCTGCACATTTTAATTATTCAACCCCTATTTTTAACTCTCAATATGTCTGTCTAACTATGCTACATACTAACCTACCTTATAAACTAAAACAAAACTAAACTTTCCGTCGCATGAACTATATAACAAACTATTCTACTAAACCCTCTTCCTGTACAACCTTATATGGATATAGATTTTCCAAATGAAAACGCCCACGATATTCCCCTGTCATAGTAACTAATTCAAATGTATTTCCTTCCGCAAAAATACGCGTAATCTTGTACGGCCCTTCATAAGGAAACAACAACTTCGCGCAAATGTTCCTGTCGCGGTTCGAAACTCTTAACCTTTTCACCACCACCATATCTCCAATTTCAAAAGTCGTCCTTTTTTTTGATCCTGCTACACCTCCGCTCGATATCCCTACGCTGCATCCTTTCGATCCTACGTTTAACGCTGCCCAACAATTCTGTGATGTCTTGTACCTCGACTTCTTCCCTCCATGGCCTAGCTGGTATAATCCTCCACATTTTCTCTTGTTAATCTCTCGCGGATCGAGCTCACCTCACTGTGCCTTTGCGTTTCCATTAGCTTGGCATTGGTCCACCGACCAACATCCCATTCTCACTGATTTCAAACCCTGAATATGTAACTTTGTTCTTGAACAACTCGCATTTCTCCACGTTCAACTTCAAACCCCCTTCGTCCAGCCTCTGGATCACCTTTTCTATATGCTCCAAGTGTTCTTGCTCAGTCCTTGAAAAGATCAACAAATCATCCACATAGTGCGGACAGAAACATTCATACTCGTTAAACAACTTCTGCATGGCCCTTACCAGTGCTGCGGAAGAACTACTTAACCCAAACGGAACCACAGAAAACATGTAAATCTCCCCTTCAATGCTAAACCCTGTAAACTTCTTACTGTCTTCATGCAACGGAATTAACCAAAATGAATTTTTTAAATCTAGCTTACTGAAAACTTTCATCTCGTACACTTTGTACAACAAATTATCCAACCCCTGCGGTTGTTCATACTGCGGTTTCGTAATCGAATTCAACTTCCTCGCATCCAAACAAATCCTTATATCCCTTTTATTGGGTTTAGGAACAATAACTACCGGGTTCACATATTGAGTTTTCGCTGGTTCTATTATTCCATCTCGTAACATCTTGTTAATCTCGGCTTTAACCCTATTTCTAATAGCAAACGGAATTGGATACACCTTTGTATTAAACCCGTTGTCTTCCGTGACCTCTAACTTATGCATGTATCGCCTCGCCAATCTTGGCTCTTCATTAAATAACCCTACATATTTATTAAATAATTCTTCTAGCTTCGCCTTTATCTCAATACTCACTCTTCCAATCTGTTCATCCTTAATTAATCTCACAAACATATTACATAACCGTACTTTAACCTGTCTATCATCACTTGTCCTATCCATTCCTAATCCTGACTTATCTATATTATCTCCATTCCTATATTCCTCACTAACCGTAGACACCATCCATAACTTATCTTTATCAAAATTCGAATCGACCTATCCTTACCATCTATATTCACTCCAAAATCCTCTATAAAATCCATTCCTAATATGAAATCTACATGCAACCCCTTTGTAATTAAAAATTCTGCCTCTCCTGCATTTTTTTCCCCTACAAATATCGGTACACGGATGATCCTATAAATCGTAGTTAACTTTTTATTCATAGCCGACCATAGATTAACCCCATCAATCGCTTCTATTCTTCCTTTTAAAAAATCAGCATGTTTTATCACTACCCTCTCATCTACCAGCGACAACTGTGAACCACTATCAATTAAAGCAACATATAAACACTCATTTAAACTAATATTAATGAACAAAAGATTCTTTTTTTTTCAAATTATAATTATTTACTAACAAATCTTTTAAACCATAAACAACGTCGACCTTTAATCCTTTACATTTGTTTTCCCAAAAATTTGCGTTTTTTTTTTTTCTAAGGGTGCCTCGTGTATCTGCACCACTTCAATTTGATCCGTGTCCTGAGTCCTTGCGTTTGTCGTTATATGGTGGACATTCGCGTCCTTGTCCGTCCGGCTATATCCGTTCTGTTCCTCCTCCCGTCGTCCGGCCGTCATCCGCGTTGTCTTCGTGCGGGTGCCTGCTTTGTCTTTGTATGTCGTTCTCCCGGTGTTCCCTATTGTAGTATGGTCTCCTGTTTCCGTCGTGTCCCCAGTGGTTTCGGTGTCCTTGGTTAAAATAGTCCTGTCGGTAGTTGGGTCGATGTTCGTGATGGAAATTTTCCTGTCTATGGTTGGGTCGCTGTTCGTGGTACATATGTCGTCGGTTGTCATCCCTATAACCCCTGTTTTGATCCCAATGACTAATCCGTGTTTTTGCCTCCAGTGCCGTTGCCAAATCGAAATTTTTCATGACGCCTAAAATTTTTCGTAGTGTTTTTACATTTAGTACCACTTGTCCTGTGAGTAGTAATACCATTTTGTCCGCGCCCAATTTCGGTGCCAAGTGCTGTGTCTGTCCCTGCAATTGTACCCGTGTAATTTTAGTCTCATCTACGCGGTCTACGTTGTCTTGTAATTCCGTCCTTCGTTCGTCCTCTGTCCGCGACTCTGCAAATTGGTCAGTTAATTCCGTGTGTAGTTCCGCGTGTGAGGTCTTAACATCTGTCCGCGACTGTTCAGTTTTTTCTGTTACGTCCGTTTGTAGTTCCGTGTGTGACTCTGTAATTGTGTCAGTCAGACCCGTTTTTAGTTCCGTGCGTGTCGTCTTAAACTCTGTCTGCCATTCGTTAATTTGGTTCATTATTTCCGTGTGTGCTGTCCTAAACTCGTTTCTCAGTTCGATGTGTGAATCCTCCATTCGGTTTGTTAAAGTCGTTATTTTATTAGTTATATGCGTATTTGCCTCTTTTTGTTCAATCTGTGACGTTTCAAAAGCCGTCCGCGACTCTTCCATTTTGTTGGTTAAATTCGTTTGTAAAGTTTCAATTTTGTCTTGCATACCCATTAGGAATTTCATGATGTCCTGGGTTCCGTCGGCTTTTGCTACCCTTACCTCTGGTGCCGTCGGCTGGTCCGTGTCCATGTCTGTCGCCTCCGGGTCTGTCTGCCTTGTCTCCGTCTCCTGGATGTCTCCTCCTGCGTCTAGCTCTATGTCCTGTGTCATAAGTTCATCGTTTACTGTCGTGATGTCTTCTTCAATTCCGTATATCAGTCCCGATCTCGTAATCCGTTTCATTGCTGGGTCCGTCATCTCTGCCGCCTGTCTTTGAACTCGTATGCCTGAAAACTAAAGAAAAAACTGCGGGCCCCACCTAATCTCTGGATCCTGTATCCTACTGCTATTCCTGTCTAATTTCAACTCAATCTAGCCTTTTTTCAGCCCCACGTTGGGTTTGCCACGTATTATATACACCACCCCTCTATTTTTTGTGTGTTTCACCTATATTATACCTTTTATTTTATACTTTTGTAAAATGTGCACACCTAATGCACGCCCCTTGTACTTGCACCGTTTGGTTGGTTCTTTTATAAACTATTTAATGTAATGCCTCGACTATTTAAAACTCTTAATCTCAGGTTATTCAACTGCTTATAGTGGGTTTCCGTTATAAGTAGTTGTGTTAAGTCCAACCAACGTGCACCCTTTCGTTTTACTACTAAAATTGCTACTCTACTTTAGTATATGCCAAAATTTCTAATTATATCAAAGTTACTATGTGCCAAATTAAATTACAACCAAATTTTATATGACTAAATTTTGACGTATTAAAGAATATGATTTTTAAAAACTCACCTGGTTTATACTCCGTTGATGCCTCGCTGACTGCTGGCACAAAATCCTAATTACTGTATACGTCTTCACAATGATGCTGTTGAATTTCCGTACTGCTTCCAGGTGTCATCGACTTTTAACTGTTCCCCAATATCTGAAATGATTAACCCAAATTTAGAATTTTGAAAAAAACTAGTGCTATAACTTCCCTCTGTACTAATCTCCACTTCAAATCCTTGTTTCCGCTCAATGCTTCTGCTGCCTTTAACCCGCTCCAATATCCAACTCGTATCTTTGTTTCCGCTCAATGCTCCTGCTGCCTTTAACCCGCTCCAATATCCAACTCGTATCTGTGTTTCCGCTCAATACTCCTGCTGCCTTTAACCCGCTCCAATATCTAACTCCTAATCTGTATAACCACTCTCGCTGACCCGCTACCTTTAAGACCACTCTCCAAATCCAATTTCTAATCGTCGCACAATCACTAATATTCCCTTTATACTTCCGCTTGTTTCTTTACCACTTTTCAATTAAACTCATTTTTAAAAATGATTACTTTTATTTTGTTTTTCAAAATATTTGAATACAAATTAGCACCGTTCTGAAAACACGTCTATTACAAAATTTGTTCGAAAAATAATCCAAAACACGTCTTTTACAAAATTGCTTCGAAAAATAATCACTTTGTTTACTCTCTAAGGCGACCATGTTGACTCTACTAGCCGACTACATCTTAAAGTCCATAACAAATACCTAAGTTCGTGTCGCACATACCATAGTCCATGTCTTTTGTACAATTTCATAATCACATTAAATTCTAATATATGTCCTAAATCTTTACATTCAACCAATCACATTTTACGTTGTTATAACTAATAATTTTGAGTTTACAAATATTGTCCAAAAGTTGATTTTATAGAAAATGAAGCCAAAATAAATTATACTTGACCCTGGATGCATGTTGATAGTGAACATTCATAGACGCATCCGGCTTTTGGACGGCAAATGTACTTTCAAAGGCTTTTAAAATTCAACTCGGTATAAACCCTTGAGCATTTCACATCTTACTACGCCACTTAGTCATTTTAAAATTGCCTTTTGGCACTTAATTTCAACTACTATATTTGCGTGGTATTTTAGTATACATAAAATACGGCAAACATATATTTTTAGGTTTATGTGATCAAATATGTGGATTATTTTTGTTTGGCATATACTACCTTGTACTAACCAACCCTTATAACTCTTAGTAGCTCCCTTAGACATTTTAATATATTAATGATGCGTCTTAATAACGTCCAACCATCAAAAGAATTGCGCATCGTTTTGCAAATATTCGTGCTTCAGTATGACATTTTTCAAATATGGGCGTTTCACGTTTACAACAAACCAAATGGCGGACTTCAAAAGATGAAGTTGCAATTGGAACATATCTTGGTCAATGCACGATTTCGACTGATTTCTTAAATTGTAACCTATAAAACTGCAAAAATGCATTTCAGTAGCGCTCTACAAGTTTGCTGAATGTAATGAATTTCACTCTCTGGAGAAGCTCTGCGGATTTTACATTAAGCCCCGGTACAATTTTTATTCATGCAAAAAGCAACTCAAAACGGATTATTAGTGGTGTTTGAGCTAACCTAACACCCCATTATCAAACTCTCACACCTACCCTAAACATTCATTAAAATTTTAATCGTTAACATACAACCCTTTTGTTTTATGTTCGTAATTTACGCATTTACATTTGGACAATTTTTAAGCCGGTCTGACGTTTATATTTAGTGTCACGATTCATTGTGAGGCATTCTTTGTTTTTACTTTACTCTAATAATTCACTTCTGTGACATGAAGCAAAACCTAAGCAGTTTTTAACAATAGTGCAATCAAAAGCACGTCTAACTGGTCATCTGGCTCGTAACAAGCCCTTTATTTTTATTCTCATATATTTTCCATAAAGTTTTATATTTACAGCTCTTTTCTGAACTTTCACGTTACTGCTTTTTAAACAATTTATGATTAGCTTTCGGCGAATGCATGACCATGGTTAAATAATGAGAATTGATTTCTAACCGAAGGAGAAAAGGTGTTGGTTTTCTAGTAGCAATAGGGCACTTGTGGTTGGCGCCCTGAAAAATATAGCAGTATCTGTTTTTTCAGTCCCCACCTTTATCTACCCTAAGTTTTCCTTCTAGAGGAGGGTTGATACAAATTTTGAAAAAGCCCAAATTTTCGCGTCCCGAAAATTTTCAAAATGCTATTTTGAAGCTAATATAATTCAAAATCGCGCCGGAAATAAAAATGAGTGCGAACATCGTAAAACTGTATAGAAAGCCACATTCTTGAAAAAAAATTTTTTGAAAAATTATCCTCCTAAAAAAATTCGACAGAAATTTCTTATGCGATTGTTTAAACCGTATACATTTTTCGATGCAGTTTTCTTGCCCGATCGATTGATCAAATAGTTTTTGTTGCTAGCTCTAATAGTTTAGGAATAAACGCGAAAGAATTGCTAATTAAAAAACCTAACCTCCGATTTATTTTGGAAACGGTAAGCGATATCGAAAATCTAAAAAAAAGGTCAAATTAGCATTTAACGTGAACGCTTCGGATGCGCAAAGAAATCTGCAATAAAATAATTTTTAAGCTTTCGTTGAAAAACAACGCGTATCGGTTTTTTGAAAACTATTCGATTACGGTCGTAAATTCTAGAAAATTTGTAATAGAAAAAATTGTTGGCAATAACATTCCACAGTTTTTGGGTTTTGCAAAGAAAATTTTGTTTTTCAAATATCGCAAAAAATGCAAAAACGAAAAATCGAAAATCTTTAATAACTCCGAAAGAAGGACCCGCGCGAGTCGATGCCGACATACGAAGGTGGACCACAATGGTGCCTACCTTACAATAGAAAACTAGCCCATTCGGAGTATTCCGGGCCCCTAACCTAGTTTATGCAAAACTAACCTGACCTAACCAAAGTAAGTATTTATCCAATTTCCGAGTTTATTTCTAAAATTATAAGAAAAACTCGTAACACTTTTTTACTCAAAATTGAATGCGCCATAACATTTGTCTAAAACTTTTTAATTTTTGCAAATTTTGAAAAAAACGCAAATTTTCGCGTCCCGAAAATTTTGAAAATGCTATTTCTAATCTAATATCTTTCGAAATCGCGCCGGACTTGAAAATGAGTGCGAACATCGTAAAACTGCATCGAAAGACACATACTTAAAATTTTTTTTAAAAAAATTATGTCCAAAAAAATTTCGAAAAAAATTTCTTATACGATTGCCAAACCCGTATATATTTTTCGATGCAGTTCTCCTGCCCGATCGATTGATCAAATACATTTTTTTGCTAGCTCTAATAGTTTAGGAAGAAACGCGAAAAAACCGCTAATTAAAAAACCTAACCTCCGATTTATTTTGGAAACGGTAAGCAATATCGAAAATCTATAAAACACGTCAAATTGGCATTTAACGATGCGCAAAGAAATCTGCAATAAAATATTTTTTTTAATTTTTGTTGAAAAATAACGCGTATCGGTTTTTGGAAAATTATTCGATTACGGTTATAAATTTTGAAAAATTTGTAATAGGAAAAATGGTTGACATAACATTCCACAGTTTTTGGGTTTCGCAAAAAAAAATTTGTTTTTACAAATATCGCAAAAAATGCGAAGAACGAAAAATCGAAAATCATTAATAACTCCGAAAGGAGGAACCGCGCGAGTCGATGCCGATATACGAAAGTAGGCCACAATAATGCTTACTTTACAATAGAAAACTAGCCCATTCAGAGTATTCCGGCCCACTAACCAAGTTTATGCAAAACCAAAATGACCTAACCAAAGTAAGTATTTTTCCAATTTCCGAGTTCATTTCTAAAATTATAAGAAAACCTTGTAAGACTTTTTTACTCAAAATTTAATGCGCCATAACATTTGTCTTTTTTTTATTTTTGCAAATTTTGAAAAACCCTACATTTTCGTCTCGAAAATTTTCAAAATGCTATTTCTAAGCTAATATCTTTTGAAATCGCGCCGGACTAAAAATAAGTGCGAAAGTTGTAAAACTGCATCGAAAGATACATACTTCAAAAAAAATTTTTTTGAACATTTTTTGTCCCAAAAAATTTTAAAAAATTTTATTTTGTCCATTTGCATAACCCGTATATGTTTTTCGATGTCGTTTTTTGTGCCCGATTGATTGGTACCATTCATTTTTCTTAACTAGTACGCGTTTAAAAGTTTCCAGCCATTTTACGGGCATGCATTGTTATTGCTGCAACTTTAGAATGCGATATTTCAGTTGATATTATTCGTATTCGTGTCGGACTTGAAAATTAGAACGTTTGTCGTAAAACTGCATCGAAAGATGCATACTTGAGGAAAAATGTTGTTTTGAAAAATCTTCGACCCGAAAAGTTTTGAAAAAATTTTTTTCGATTGCTTAACCCGTATATACGTTTCGATGCAGTTTTTATGTCCGTTCAAATGGCGCTATAGATTATTCGCTGGCACTAATAGTTCAGGAATAATCTCGAAAAAAACCGCATAAGATCGCGAAAAACCGGTCATAACACAATCACTGTCATATGTAAAGCCAAAGTAATTACTTTTTCAATTTCCGAGTTTATTCAAATGATTGTCAAAAAATCTTGTACTACTTTTCTACTCAAAGTTTAATACGCCATAACATTTGTCTGAAACTTTTTTCCATATTTGCAAATTTTGACAACGCCCTAAATTTTCCACAAGTCGAAAAATTTACTTGTACCCAATAGTTAACCCGTATATAGTTTTCGATGTAGGTTTCGATGGCCGATCGAATAACGTCAAGCGTTTCTCTCTAACGCTAGTAGTTTCGGAATAAAGTCATAAAAGCCGCTAAAAATAAAAACTTAACCATTTATTTATTATGAAAACGCCAAACGATTTTGGTACTTTTGTCGAATCAGCGAGTTATTTATTGTAAGCAAAAATGTTCACATCTTCACTTCGGAGATCAAACATTATGTGCAACAACCACATTTAATTCGGCACATCTACACCAAACCATATCTGGAGACAAACAGTTTATATCTTTCTTTTAGAATCGAGCATCTGTACTTATTACAACCTTCCAAGTTGCAGGGCAATTTATAAAAATATTTATTGCTTTAAGAAGGATACGGCAAAATTACCCAAAATATTACCAAATATACATACGTGCACAAACATCCTTCTTGGCACGTAGGCTGAAGTGAATCTTAATGCAGGTATATGAAAACTACTTGACATATACCGGTTGCTTAACAGAAAATATTCTGTGTACCGTTTTTTTTTTTGTTATTAAATTGTTGTAATTGAACTATGCCCAGGCCAATGGTATATTCTAGTAATAATTTACAAATTCTAAATAAATTGATTACAAGTTGATGTCCTTTGGATGTTGGATTTTGGGGTGCGAATTGTATAACAAACGGTTGTGCAGCTGAAAGGGGGGAGGTATGGAAAAAAGGAACTAGGAGGTTTGGGTTTAAGAGCTTGGGAGAGTGTGGTGTAGTTTTGGAAGAGGGGATTTTAGTTATTGAGATGTCTTTTAAGAATAAGTGATGAGTGGTTAAAAAGTAATGCATGGATGGGGAGGGGTGCATTGATGTCAATTGGCAGTTGTCAGGAGTAGTTGAAAAAGTTTTGAGTAAGGGGTTTAATAATCTATGGTTGCCACGGTGCGATGGTATTGGTGTTGCTAAGTTCGGCAATGGAGGCGGATGGGACGGTTGTGATTCAAGTTACGGACATTGTACCGTGACGTATATTAGGGTTTGTAGAACCGCGATTTTGAGAGGTGTGCATAGTTCGGAGGTGAGTGTAGGTCTGAAAGCTTTTGTGGCGTAGGGTAGGAGAGAAAGGATTAGACAGAACGTTGTTAGTGAAAATCTTACGTTTGACTTTGCAATGCTACACACGAAGGTACTACAGCCAGGAAGTGCGTTTATTTTACCTAGAAATTTTGCCGAACTCTTGCTATTCCAAGGTAGGGATGTTTAACGTGCGCGACAGTACTCACATACGAGACCTCCTACATATTACCTCTCATCCGAACGAAGGCGTAGTTTTGTGAAAATGCTTGCCTAAAACTTTTCAACTTGTCCACGTTGGAATTCGAACCCGGGACTTTAGGATAAGTATTCACACGCAAACCAACTGTCATTTAGCCGCTCCGTTGTTGAATACAAGGAGTCGGCTCGATATTAGGTAATAGTGATGATAATTTGATTGAGCATGATCTTGGAAGTGATTCGGGTAAGTTAGATGTATTTGGGGAGTGATTGATGCTGATTGTTTAAGACAGCTTTGTTTCTGAAAATTAGATTGGCTAGATAGGAGTGCATTTTTAAGTGGGTTTCGAGATGGATGCCTAAATACGAGACGGAGACTGAAAAGGTTTGGTGGGTTTCTGGGATATGAATTTTAAGACTTCAGCGTAGATCTAGATGGTATTTTGGATGTTGATGGAGATAAAGATTGCTAGTGTTGGAGAGGACAGAATTCAATGTCTTCGTCTTCGGATGGTAGAAGTATAAGAGATATTGAAGCTCGTTTTACAATGTCAGAGAAGGTTCCGGTTTGGATCATTTGTAGAGTGGCGGTTCAACTAAGTCAAGCAAGGTGATCCGCTATCTCCATTCCTAATCAACGCAGTAGTGGAGCCATTGCTGCTTGACCTGGAGAAGCAACACGGATATCCATTAGTAGGAATATCCACATTTCCAGCCTGGTCTTTGCTGTCGACTTGATACTTGCCGTAAGCACAGTATCACAGGCGGAAAGTCAAATCAGGCAGACGTAGCAATACCTAAGAGGCGTAGGTATGACAATGTCGCCACAAAAGAGCGCTTGCTTCCGTCTAATGCCAACGAAAGATTTCTGGTACCCGACTGACCCCGAGTTGAAAATGACAAAGATGCATTTTCGTTCACGGGCCCCGAAATCCAATTTGACCTACGTTTGTGTACAAAGATCTCCTTTAGCAAGGATTAACATAGAGAGCGTCAGGGCTAACTTTGCTGCAGTGGTAGCGGGAGTGAAGCGACTAGCACTCAAATCCACCAAAAGGTAGAGCTTATGTCCAAATACCCAATTGCCCACTACCTGTATCAATAGGTGGTAGCAGTCCCACCCATAATATACTTAAGATCTCTTGACCAGGATCTACGGGTAGTACTTCGTGAGAATTATTACTTGCCACAGTCGAATACGAACAGACCGCTATACTGTGGCAAGAATGGCGGGGATTAGAGTTTCTAAAACTGGAAACAAGCGTTCATTCCAGCACACTCAAAACAGGAATACAATTCCTTGGAAGCGACGATCCCGTCATAAAAGCCCTGGCAGCGGGCACCAAGCTAGAAGCACGACTTGCGAGGATGTCCACTGCAAGCTGGCTCGTATGGTCTTTCCCGATTTTAGAGATCGATAAAATTGTCAATGCTTGGTTTCGCAACCTAACGCTCTTGAAGCCAAGCAGACAAATAACTGCGCTCAAAATGAGAGCCATTTCATGCGCTGAAAGGGTGGCCATGAATAGAGCGGTCCCCTAGACGGACCTCAACTGTCGCAAGTGTGGGTCCCAGTTAGAGACGCTGAAACACATCCTGGGACACTGCGCACATGCGAAAAGTAAGGGATCCGCCGCCACAACGAGATTTGCGACCTCGTTGTTGGTGAAGTTTAAAAGCAGCAGTCAGCGGTATCAGTAACGAAGGAACCTACGTTACGGCTACCCTCGGACGAGAATCTTACAACCGATCTGGTGATACAGAACCAGAGAGGGGTCTTCGTAATCGACGTAACAGTCCGCTACAAAGACAACGATTACCTATCTCAGGGACGACAATCAAAACTAGATAAATATAGCCAACTGATACTGCCCTTCCTAATGGACTTAGGAGCAACCACGGGACAAGTCCTACCACTTGTGGTAAAAACGAGAGAAGCGATGCCCAAGGCGATAATTAAAGCCCTGACTCAACTGGGAATCACCGATAAGAAGTCGCTATTGATAATATTGTTAATAGCGCATCGTAGTTCCATAGAAGTCTTCCATGAGTATATGGACTACAACGCTCCTCTCCGGCGAAGGGACCCAGGTCGGGAATATCGGCGACCGACCTGACACTAAAATCTTCAGACAATAGCTCATTAACATTATGTGTTTTTAACTGGTGTCGTCATGTCATTTATTATTAGGTTAGGGTTTTATTTATTTATATGTGAGAGCACTACTGTCCCTTTTTGGTGTGGAGTCATCCCAGTGTGTCGTCCTGGAGCGTCATTGACCCTTATTGGCATGACGTTATTCATTTTAAATGTGCAGCTTCTTTCCCGTAGATACCCTACCCCTATTGGCGAGTACCACGGGGCTGTGTTATCAATCTGTGATATTAGATTCAAGTTTTTAGCCAGTTTATCTGGAAATATTGGAGATGCGAGTCGTAAAGCGCCAATTGAGACCGCTACGACGGTGGGCCGGGACTTGAGGCCCCAGTGACAACCTCCACGTGGTCTTTCCTAGTAACCGACGGTCACCACGTCGGGCCAATAGCCATTCCCTCCAGGGACCTTTTCTGTGCTAATTTTTCAGGTCTAAGTCGCACATCTCTCAGTTTTGAGGTTTCATGTCTGAAGTTCCAATAGTGGGCTATCAGCTAGGCATGCGCGAGGATACAGTGAAGGCAGCTGATCTTCAGCAAAAAAAAGTCATACAGGTCAGGAGGCCGACATTCCCGTACGTTCAGCGATGGAAAATGCGTTGTTGTGTATAGACCAGGCTGTTTAGATTATGATGTTTGTAATGTAGTCGAGACCAGGAGCTTTGGAAGGACAGAGTTTAGAAACTATCGTGTCTAGTAAGTATGTGTTTAGTTCAATATTCAGCGCGTTGATAGGATGAGTAGAAGAAAATTTAATGGTTTGTTGTTGAAGTAGGATATGTATCTCGGGTATGGTTGACGAAATTACTAAGCCTGGAAGGGTGATCAATGTATGTTCGAAGTAATGGGATTGCTGGTTAGATACGTAGTGAGGATGTAGTTGAAAGGTGGTTTAACTAGTCTTCGGTAGGTCTTTAAGGGTTATCTTTGTCTTCGTTTATGATTGCCTGGTAGTGGTATTTTTTAGCTATCGTAAGTTGAAATTTATAGTGATTCCGAGCTGCTCCGTAGTCGTGGAGCAGAGTGATATAGTAGTGGCGCTTAGTTGGTTCGTCTGGCAATATGTAAGCACTTCCGTATGATATTGATACTGCATCTTGTAGAGTTGAGGTCTTTAGTCGATCATGCAGTGTTTCTCCTAGTTTTGAGTCTCTGCGGTGCAGTGTTGATCGCAGCTGTGTGGAAGTTAGAGATTGTGGGGGTTGTGTGTATTGGCCGGCGTCGTGATATGTTGTGGTGGGTTAGTTGTGCTAGTTTTGACAGAAATTGTTGACAGTTTGCTTTATGAGTATTGTAGTGTGTTGCTCTTTGGTGAGTTCTTGGAGGGTGATTGTGGAAAATATTGCAGGAGATGGGTTGTGGTTGCTTGTCTGAAAAAAGTAGGAGACTCTAGAAGATTGTGATGATGTCGGCTGATGGAGAGGCTGAGGTACGGTCAATGCTGAATTAGTGGTTTGTGGATTCCCAGGTTGGAATTTGTATGCGAGGGTTGGTGATAATTATGTGATTTTGTTGGATAAAGTCTTCTAGTATGGTACCTCGTTTGTGAGTATTGTCATTATACCATAAGGTGTATGTAGCGTTTGTGCGGCGCAGGTTATTGTCAGTTTTGCGCCGATAGTTTTAAGAATTGTATCGACTTGATGTAAGTATATGTAGACGTTTTTCTGAATTGCAACTAAGAAGACATGAGGAAAACTATACCGGCCTTCCAGGGGCTTTCCTTAGCGATTGTTTGTAAGGACTGCAAAGAGGATATGAATGTGGGTAGCGTCAGTAATGATAATGGCACCGGTAAGTTTGGGATCGGTGGGATGGGAATGGTTGTAGGTGTATGGGTTGATTTTTGTATTAAAGATATGAAAAAGTTGTTTTCTTGAATGGAACGAATAATCTATGGTGGCGGCGCGAGAGTGTTTCAGATTAATTTGGATTACTTGGATGCAGAAATGGCTTTGGAAAGGGACGTGCGGTTACCTTCTCGGTAGAGGTTTATACCTCTTCATAGTTTTGTCAGTTTTAGTTTCTGTAAACTGGACAGTCGGTGCTGGTACAGGATGGTGATGTGTGCGGTTAATTGTGACAGTTGCTATAAGTAGGTGCTGCAGTTGATAGTCTTTGATTGTATGTTGGCCTGAGCAACGGTTTCAGGTTATTGTTGAACGGCATACTTTGACTAAATGCCCGTTGTGCTGGCACTAGGTCTTTAATTCTGTAGACTTCGTAGCCTATGAATAGGTGTGTTCTCGAGGTTACGGTGTTTCGTAGGCGTAGTGAAACGTTTATAATGAAGTTGTCTGAGTAATCATTTTTAGGTTGTCGCACAGTTGTGGATATCCCTTATCAATAGGAATCTTCCGGGATAAGGTTTTGAAGAGATTTTTGAGTGTAAATGCAGGTGAGGGAACCAGTGTTCGGGGTATATTTGTCAATGTCGAATATGATTAGTTGAGAAGGTTTTAGTTTAGAAACTTGCATGGTGCATGACCGTTGGTTCATAGTTGAGATAAGTTGGACATCTGAGGATTTGTCTGTAAGAAGAGTGACTAAGGATTTCGTTGGATAGAAGCTTGTAGTGTATAGTTTCGGAAGGAACTGTGTTTGGGTATATAGCCTTTTGGGTTATGACTTCAGAGGAAGGTCCGATTCGGGGGGGTATTGAAAAGTTAGTTTTTGTTGTGTGTAGGTGTAGGTAATCTCTAGGGTGGCTGCGTAGGTATCCCTGAGGGTGCGTTTGATGTGTGCCTACTTTACTGAAGTAAGGCTATTACGCTCCTCTCTGCTAACAAAGGTTTGGCCTTACGTCCGCATTCATTTTGTCCATCCTGAATTAATAATAATACCCCAAACTAATATTATCTCATGTTTGGCTAAAGTAACGCTATCGCGTTACAAATTCTTCTCCTTTTTCAGGCGTGCCAAGTAAATACAGAAAAATTTTATTTAACAAAATCTACTGGTTTTTGGTTTTGCAGATTATTCTCCAAAGGCGCCCAAATTTTCTACACGTCTTTTCACCGTTACAAAGTACCGAGCTATGTTCAAAAGGTAAAATTACAACCCCTAATAATTATTTCTACGCAATTGTACACCCGCAATGTACAACGAAAACGCTATTAAAACTTTCAAACCCCCAAAAACCAAACACTAATTAGCATGGAAATATCTGCGTCAAAAATCCGCAACGTTTTCATATATGTAGGCCTATCTTAACTTTTCATCTAAAAAGGTTGAAATTTACATATCCCGGAACTGTAAAATGTAGAACAGATGGTATAGCAGAAAATTCCCAAAGGACTGTTTACACATGCTGAATCCACCCCAGATGCAAAAGCAAACGTTACATTTACAGTTTGTTCGTTTTCTACACTTCGCGCTGCCCAAAAGCTTTGAATCGCGGTTAGAGCACAAATTCAATTTAACGCTGATTCAAGTAAACTTTGTCTTTAAATGCAGTTGACAAACGACGGTATAATAATAAAGTTAACGGTAGGGTAGTGAAGCGCTTGTTGCACAATTAGTAACTTGATAATTTTGTTATGTTAGATTGTGCATCATGAAGATGCCAGAAATGCTTTCTAGCTTGCTGAAAACAAATGCAGACTTTGTACCTTTGTATCTAGTTATCTTCTCTTTTGATTACTGCGAGGAATTGCATTAAAGTCTAGTGTTTGTTGGAACAGAATTTGAGGTTGCACACCCTTAATTGCTAAATTAGTATATTCTAATATTACTATGAGCAGTACATATCTATTTTGAAGCTGCCTGAAATTGCTATGTACACACATCATGCGTTTTAAAGTAAACAGGAATTTTCCAAAATGAGGTCAGACTTTTTGGTAAAGCTGTAACGCTAGTGCGTTATTTAAGCAAGCGTTACGTAATAGAAAAGAATTTAGGATATTCAAGTAGCTAAATGAGCTTTTAGCACAACCTATAATATTTAGAATCTTTGGTAGTGAGCATATAAAAACGTGGTTATTCCAATATGATATTACATTAAGACAAAGAATAAAAAAAGGGAAGCACCTGGTACATAGTTATACAAAACAGCAATACTGATCGGAACTTTACATTCTTCGTATTAAATTTAGAAAAAGACTGTTAGAGCTTGGTAAATAACCGATCTAAGAAAGCTTATTTGGCACATTCATACAAATTCAGAAACCCGCAACCAAGATAGATTACCTCAATGTTCATAAATTTCTAAATTCATATTAATAAGAAATGTACTACAAACGTAAACAAATGCACTACTTTTAAAAGTGTGAGAACAACATGACCTCGAAAATCAAACAGTTAGACGCAGTACCCCGTAAGAACGGAGAGTAGCATGCATAACCCTGTGGTGTTGAAACTTACAAAAATCATGGGTACTACAAGGTGGAATCAATCTATCAATTATTTATCTTCAGTTATAAAGTTTCGAAATTAATTGACACGCAACCATCTCCGAGAACAACGACATTAATTATCGGATATTGAGCTTCCGGAATTGTTAGTAAAAAAGAAATTTGAAATACCGTTACAAGTAAAAGTGTCCTTGTGTGCGAAGCTTTTATATAACGCCAAACTGAAGTATTTGATTATCTACAACCATTTTCTTGTACTAAAGGGTCACCTAGAGCTTTGTAAGAGCCAACAAAATATGTAAGTTATTGAATTTTTGATTTTATTCTTTTAAATATTACATACTTTTCTGAAATTAATAACTGTCATTCATTGTAACTATAAATATGAGTGAAACTTATTATTATGAAGGCTCTTTACGTTGGTACACGCTTATTTAAAAGAAATTGTAAATATAGAAATTCTAATATAAAAAAAGCGCCACACATGTAATCGTGTGAATAAGACCTAAAAATTAAATTGATTGAGGGTTTATTATTGATAAATTTAAGTTGTTCTTTTTCAAGTATACGCGGATTTGTCCAATTAGGGATAGAACTTAGTTTTGTTTTAGTTTGTTGTTTACTCGGGTATTTATTAGGTTAGGTGAACAAAGTTAGATTTTCGGTTATTATTAGTGTCTACATTAAATTAGTAGAAAGATGAGAAACATGTACGCAAGGCTCCATCAACATCAAATTAAAATATAAAATTTGAAATCAATTCCGCTAAGTTTATGTTGTTTATCCTCTAACAAAGAATCAAGTTGTTTTGTCACACTGAATTTTTTCATTGAATACAATTCACTTGTCATGTGAGAATCACTGCCGTGTTTTCCCATGATGAAATTGTCCTTCACTTTAAATTGTTGGTTGTCCTCCGAAAAATGTTTTAAAACTTTAACTACAAAATCTTTAAAGCAGTTTAACTCACTTTCAATAAGTCCAAAACAGATTTTCGCACTTTCTTTTAACATGGATTTTACTGTATTTAGTAGAGCCTGTTCATCCCAACTAGCATGTATTAAAGTTTTGATATTATTTAAGAATATTTTTGGGTTCTGCATGTTATCTCCAGAAAACTTTAAATATTGTCCCAACAGGAAACTGGTTAGAAGCCATCGCATGATCTCTCCAATACTAATGTTTTTCTAGATTTCCACCTTATTGCTTAGATCTGTTTTAAGATTTCTTAAATCATTTCTAAATGTATTAAATCCAGCAGAGAAACTTTTCTCAATTTTATTTATTTTTGATATAAATTCTTAGTTTTTCCATTTGTCTCTTCCTCAAGTGCTTTATGATTCGCTTTTATTTGAGCAATTTCTCCTTTCATATCCATATCCATATCCTCTACAATCTGTACCACTTTTTTCCTAATTTTGAATTTCACGTCCTCTGCGGTCTTATTTGTTTCTTAAGCCTGAAGTCACTCATTTCTTTAAATTTTCTTTCAATCTTTTCACTTTCTGTTTTTAACTCCTGAGCATTCTTGTCAAGCTTCTCACTCATTTCGTTGATACACTTCTCACCCATTTGTTTTATGCTTTTCTCATTCATTTCTTTTATATTTTCACTTATGTCTGTGATATTTTTCTCATGATTTTCACTCATTTTCTTGATACTGCTTTTCTTTCACTTATTTCTTTTTGTTCCTGCATACTTTTGTTTAAATTTACTAAAAAAGTCATTATTTTTGAATTCTGAGTTTCCCTTACACTCTGTTCTTTTTTGACCTCCGGATCTTCCTTCTCCGGGTATTCCAAATAGACACTTTCTTGAGACTCGATTTTTACACTTTCAGCTCTTAAACTCGCGGAAATTTCTTGTATTCTGTAGTCATACTGGAAACCAATGAGATATACTAGACGAAAAAAATTTTCAGAAAATTCTATTAGGAACTCTAATTGAGTCCACACGTTGGGACGCCAATAAAAAGTGCTGCGAGTTTAGAGCTATATGCTGCCCAGCGGTTGGGAGTCAATAAAAGGTGCATTATAAAAAAATGATCTTGAATGAATTATCGTCTGGGGATGCTCGCGCAGATAAAATAAAACAACGCAGTTGCAACATCAATATTATAATTTCACATATATCCATTAACAAACAAAATAATAATAATCGCTCTATCAACAATTATTTTTCTTCTACACTTATTATACAAGAGGTTACTTACACACAAGCATTAAAACCTACAAATGCAATTTACAAATTAAGCTTAAAAACAACAATATATTTCATAACTACTAAATATTAATTCGCCCAGTCCTTACTTATAGCTATAATCCCAAAACGTTTCATATGTAAGTCACCATGTACAAAAATTTTCTTTTCCAAAGGAATATGAATAATTTGAATTCCCTTGTATAACCCGTTTGATAAGTGTAACTGATGAGTGACCCTTAAATAAAACCTTTTGTAATGATCAAATTAATTTAAAATTTGACCTAAAAAAACTGAAAGTATCCATTCACAAGTAACACCCACGCGCCAAAATCGTATGCACGCTTAATCGACTTAAAATAATTACAACACAAAACGTTTATCTAAAGATTTAAACAATGAAATACTTGCGTTTTCACCATAGAATCCATGAATTCTTCAAACTAAGACGTTGGTAAAATTTCAATGTCGTTTTATTTTTAAAAGAACTTCACCAACCAATGCATTGTAAACCATACCATGTTTTTGTATGTTATATTTTTCTATTAGGTTTATCGTACCGGCATATACTTCACTAATACTGACTGTGGTATTTTTATTTCCAATCTGAGGTGTTAAAATGCCAATAAAATTATACTTAAGGAGTGGTTCGTTATATTGTATAACTACAAAATATATTGTTCTTGACCAACATTTTTAACCGTCTAGAATCACGAACCTGAACGTAATTATAATTGGTAGTTAACCAATAAACGGACAATCGACCATTGATCTGTTTTAAGATTAGTTACCAGCTTTTCTATCTTATAAATTTCTACGTCGTAAGCTTCCGGAAGCTCCTGCTTCTCGTTGATGTATTCAGTTCGTTTTGCACGTTTCTAAGTCGCTATCCACGCTAAATAACTAAATTATGAGGTCGTAAAAATTTTAGTAGCTTTGTTAATTGGTGCCGCTTAAAATATGAATGAAACGCTTATCTGTGAGCTGGTTACTACGGGCTATCTTATCTACTTTTTAAATCGATAAACTTCTAATGACATATTTAAATCTCGCTAATTAGGTTGTTCATTCATACAACTTCTTGCCTGCTAATTTGCAATTGTTAATTTACGTGTTTATTTTGCGTGCAATGAATTAACTAGAATATAAAATTGGATTTCACTTTTCTCATAAAAAATTAAAAGAAATCTCTAGTAAAACAAATGCAGTATTCAGGCTACAATACAGGTTTCTTGTAAAAATAAAGAATAATTTAACGTTTAATATACGCAAACATTATTAAATGGTATTTAGTATCTTCTTAAATGGTTTAAAAGAACGAATATTTACATATTAGATCTCGTTTTATAACACGGGTTCTCTAGAATTGGAATTAGTATCAAGGAGTGATTTGTGTTTTCGGGAATATCAATGACATTCTAGAAGATACTATTATACTAAGCCTATCGTACCACGGGAATATTATAGAGGGTGTTTCCTCCCAGCAATTAAGTATTGGAAATTTTCTATCATCCCTCGTTTTGGGTTGTTTCGTGTACAGAATATCGTGCTTAATTACCCCTATATGACACACACACACAAACACACACACACACACACACAGATATATATGTATAGGAAATATCGTGCCAGCAATATTACTAACTTACAGAATTCGTTTCACATCAAACAAGTTAAAAATCAGCAAAACTCAGAATGTAAATGGGTTTTGAGTCGGAAATATCTCGGCCTTTTTGCTGCGTATATTTTCAATCACTGTAATGCATTTTTATCATATTTAATTTAAGAAGAATTATTTGTCTCAAAAATGTTAGACTGACATCGATCGTTGTTTGTTTATATGGACTAGTATTGCAACGTGTTAAAATTCTTAAGGCAGTAAAACCTTAAATAAATTTAGTCTCAAATCATTTTGTGGGCGAAACATCCTGTATCATGTTTGTTGTTTCCTAGTCGAAATTATAAGTTAACGCTAGTTACAAATCCCCCAAATTAGTCTATACATGTAATCAAACAGAATTATTAGAACTTAAGTTAGATTGTTGCAATGTATAAATTGAAGGACATATTTGAAAGAGGTTAATAAAAGTTCACAAGCCAGACATGAGAACGAAAACAGACATTGTATTCCAGACGCAACATGATACTGCAGGTGTAGGTCACAGTAGGTTGTAAGATAGCAATTATTGGAATTAAGATTAATAAAAAGTAGTACATTGAATTAAATACGGAAATAAGCAGACACGAGCTCTGCAGTTCCCATAAGCAATGTGAGGGGCAGGGACAGCATAAATACCCTCGAGAGCCCAAGATGGCTAGTCAGTCTAGAGCTTCACAACTTTAACATTGTTGGTAGTTCAGCTACTCACCGTAATATTAATTTATTTAATTAAAGTGAATTTCAACTTAGAATTATTTATTTCTCCACACGTTACTGCATATAATTTACTTGTAAATTAAATTTAATTGTAACTTCTGTATAAAATAAATTTGATAGAAGAGTTGTTTAAGGAAGCTTTTTTAGAAAGCCGCTCCAAAAGGCCCAAAACCTACCTCGCTTATTGCAAAGCAAATGTTTGGTTTTGATCGTTAAAAGTATTAAAAACAAGGTACTAGCTTTTAACCTTGTAACGAAACAATGGATTTCCAGCTATAGTTATCCGTTTTTATTTCCATTGTACCGCGATAAAACTAAATAAACAACTTCTAGCGCATGGTTGTTTTGTCCCAACCTTGTATTGCTAGGATTTTTGTTTCAATCCAACAGTTGCACGTTATTCTTAAGCCAAACAACATTGCAGAAAAATTAGCCCCGAGCGACTGAAGACTCACGCTAAATATTTTCGTGTGGGTATTTGAATGAATAGAAAAGAGATATTAGAGCTGTCAATTTAAGTGTTAGCAATTTTCATCTAATTTAAGTACATCTAATATTTTCTTTTCAGCGCAACTATGTTTTGTAAATTATGTTTGGACAACTATTTTTTAGCTGCGATATTTTGATAACTAAATTTTATTCTATAAACTGTTGGTACAAGATTAGGATCAGTACAAAGAAGTTTATGTGGTGCTTTAAACTATGACAAACCGCTGTTTGTTTGATGTAACTCAAAGAGATTCCATTAATAAATTGTATATGGAAATCCAGTAGTATTTCCTGTAGACGTCTGCAGATGCAAGGGCGACTATGTTCATTTAAGTTTGTATAATCTTTCAAATACACGACACAATTTCCTGGTGAGTGTTGTTCTACTTCCTGTTTTTGCTCCTCCGTAAATTTAAAATTTAACAAAATTAGTTTGGAGCAAATAAAATTTATGGTAAAAAATTCAGTTAAGTTTAATGTCGTAATGAAGTGTGGTTGATGTAGTGATTAGAAATTCTAAGAATCTAACAATATTCTTATTGATATCTCTCATAATTAAACACAATTAGCTTCACATGTAATGTTTATAGTTTAAATCTGAAAGATACGCAAATTTTCGCCAACGAAAGCTGTAAGTTTTCACACAATTAAGTCATTTTTAAGTTGATAACAAATGCATAACTTATTTTCATTTTAGTAAAAATACCTTTTTTTGTATATATTCTGAGAAATGTTAGTAATGATTATTTGAAAAGAAATAAACATATGATTTTTGTTGTTCACTCTAATGATTTCAGTAGGTAATTATGCTAAAAGTACAATACAAACATATCTATAAAATTCCCAGCAAAAGCTGAAAGGTAAATGATAAAAAAGTAATACTAAAAGTGATGAGTAACTTTTTTCATAATAAGTGAAGCGTCCATTTGGGTGAGTTCAAGTATACATGATTAGTTTATTCACGTACTATGTTCTTTTCCTTCTGTACTAATATCTTGTTATTTAACATTTATAAATAAGGTTTATAAGCCTATGGGTACCTGTTTCTTTCAGGTTCCTCAACAAGAGTATTTCTAAGCATTTATATCTAGATCCGTTATTTACCATGTACTTTCTACATTTTTGGGGCGGTATCCTTGATAAACACTTGTTAAGTGTAGTGACGCTTAAGGGTAGTCCGCGACGAACCTCCTTGATAGCCTCGTCAAACTCCGCTGAAATTAGAGTTCAGAGTTAGATCGTAAGTCTCCTTTAAGTCCATCATTACTGATTGAAATTTCATCTTCATTGGATTATGACTTTAGGAGATGGTGCGTTTGTTATACCCATCTTGAAGTGCAATCTTCCCCATACAAATTTCGTCCAAACCGGCGTCCAGCTTGTCGCAAAAAGATCTAGAAGAATGTTACCCAATACCAACTGAAAATCTCGTTATATTTGAATTTATATATGACTTTACGTTTAGCGATGAGCTTTGGATAATACAGTAAAATCATAGCTGCTCCCAGACTTTGTGTTATATAAAGTACACGTATAAAGTAATATTACTGGATGCATAAAATAATGAAATTTACGGAAAAAGCTAAACCACTGGGAAACAAAAGAGGTTATGGAGTTTTTTCACCCTTAAGTATGTATGCTACAGACATGCTACATCCCTTCCATAGAATTTAAAGAGGAAAACATAGCACCGTTTGTTTTCCACTGAAAGCGCATTTATCTTCTGTGAATACTTTTTGTGCTGTAAATTTGCTAAAGGGTTTTTAATGAACCAGCAACCTATTGTTGTGGGTTTCCATTATTCAATACAAGGCGCTTCTTGTTTTTATAAGAAAAATTCGTATTAGGTCGTAGCCTGAAACAGAAAATATTTAACAATGAATGTGGTTTCGGTCAAAAATTACCTAACCGTTTAATAGAAAATAGCAATGTGCATGGACACTATTTTACCCGAAACGTATCCAAATTACATCGCTGGCTTCTGACAATAACTGAAAAACTAATGAGTTTGACAATTGCTGTCGAGCGGCCAATACAAAACTGTTTGGTTATATCACATACACTGTATTTCTGATAAAGACAAAGGTTGGAGGGCTGCTAATAAAAATTGTCAAGAGGAGTACATATGACGAAAAATTTTGTAAATGGATTGTGGTTTTACTGTTAATTAACATGTCAACGTTTTACGTAATAAATCCAATATAAAAGTCCAGCATGCCGAGCGCGAGCTGAATTTAATATTAAAATAACTGGGTTAAACTTGTAAAGTTTACATAGATGCAATAGATCATTCTGTAACGAAGTTGTTGAGAGGTAAACATTTTACGACATTAAGGCTTTTTGTAAACAGCTCGTCAATATGTGACGTCTAATTACACTGCGGTGTTCTGGTTGTCTGGTGTCACCGTCGTAGTGACAGGATAACATTTATTTACAAGTTAAAAAATTGATATGAGCTTGTACAATAGCAATAAAGGCATGACACGAGATAGATTTTTGAGTCCCTTGGGAGTTTCTTTTTAAAAAGTTTATTTCCAAAAAACACAACTATCAAATTTATTTTATTTCAGTAATTCGTAAAATGACTTGTTTTATTTGCAGTGGATTTGAAACTTATATTCATTAAACGTAAAGTGAATTCAATTAAAAAATACTACAAGTTAATATTTAGATTAATCAATAATTAATAATTAAGAATGTTAAAGTTATGAAGTTCAAAAACTGACTGGCGAGCAGAACTTCTTACATTTAAAATGAAGCCTCTCATTTCACATCGTTCTGTGGGATATTGCAGATATTGTGTATCCGCCGTTTCTTGATAAACCATGCAATGTCTCTATTTCTCAGTAATTATAAATAAGTCTGCTTGATCGCAGTTCATTGTTTCTTAGCTTATGGTATCAAGTTGCGTCTGAGTTACAAAATAGTCGTTTCTTATTCTTATTTCTAATATGAACTCTCTTGACATTTATTATATTACATTCCTTTATACAATGAATCATGCTACAACTAAGACATAATTATTACGTTTGCTTCTAAATAGATATTAACATAGGAACTATGTAACTCCTCCCAACTTAGATAAAAATCAAGGGTTGGTACTTAATTTTTAAAAACCCACTTTATTCTTAAACGTTCATTAGTGGTTTATGTTGCCTTGATCTTATACTAATATACATTTTGTATAATAAGTATACAGCTAATATCAATAATAAAATTATCGATAACATTGTTTAGATACTAATATTATCAGAGTGTAACTTCGGCACTTTTCATCATCATCATTTTGTTTTCAACCGCACTTAAGGTCGGTTGGATGTAGCTCTAACTTCTTTTTTATTCTGTGCTAATATAAAAAGTTCTACATACTCTTCACAACCTAAATTTCTAATAATTTGACTAAAATAACTTGGTCTAGGTCTTCCTATACTCTTTTATCTTTTTCCTATCTACCTGGCTCTACATAGATATTAGAAACCTGATGGTTATTAAATTGTAAGTACTCTTTAACTTTACGTTCTAATTTTTTATGTAACACTATTCCTACCCTTGCCTGTCCATTAGTTGAAAAAGTTGTAATTATTCTATAATTATTTTTCCACGTCACTTTTAAATCGTTCAAATGTTCTTTGTAATTGTCAATTAATTTCACTGCGTGATTAAGATCGTTGAGATCTAGATGTTCCAGTTGCATCGGCTTATGGATAATTTCGTTGTCTTCGGTTTGAGGAATCTTAATTTGTAGTTCGGATAGGTTTGCAAATTTCTTTGTCACTGCTGGGTTTTGATATACTCAAATAATTTCATTTTTTAATATTAAATAACAATCTTCCTTTATGGTGATCATTTTGCTTCCAATTAGGGCTAAACTGTTTTCGTTTTAGTTGCAATCGGTGGTTGCTATCATTTCCTGCGGAAATACAGCAGTCCATTTGTTGTCCGTAACTTTCTCAATTTTCATATCAGTAATTTGTACTAATTTTGACACACAATTCTCATATTGATTAAAAATCATAAGAATTGCACTTTGTAATGGCTATCTGTTTGAGTAGCGTCCTCGTTATTGATTGACATAAGTATTGGTTTGGTGCCACTTCTTTAAATTTCTCATTTGTTAATCCATACCTAACTTTATTTAGGGATAGGAACTTCGTCTTAGGGATAATAACTTGATATCGACTATTAACTTTCATAGGAAAAGCAAATAAATGATAATAATTGTAAGGGTTAATTTCTACAATTGAATTTTCTGGTAAAATTGTAATTTTGCGATTCTTTACGTAACATTTTTCGTTTGCTATTTTTCAAATACAAGTATATTAAATTCTATTATTTCAAAAGGTAATTATCTATGTGTTATAAATGATTTGATTCCTAACAGTTCGTTCAATAAATCAAGCGGTTTGATAATACTAGCATGTAAAGTATTTAATTTAGAAAAGGTTACAGCATTTTCTAGTATAGCTAAAATTTGTTGAATTACAGTGAGGATGGCTATCAATTGGTTAAATATTGTGTTAAAATTTATTAAATTTCTTATTCTTAATATTGTGGTTTGCATGCTACTTTCAAGAGTTAATATTTTATTTGTAATACTGTCCTAGTTCTTTACTAATATTCGGAGGGTATCATTAAATTCTACAGTAGTTGATTGAGTTAAGAAAATTTTCGTTTCGAACAACATCTTTTATGTCATTCTGGTTGTCAATCAATTCTTGTATTGCATTATCGTATTGTTTAGCATCTTGGTTATCTAAATTACCTGTGATAACTTTTATTATATTTCCTAGTCCTTTAATAAATCTCATTCTCTGTCTTGTGGTTTGGTCTATCGGCATTAATCGAATGAATTTGTCGTCCGTGTTCTTTCAGATATTTTCCATTATACTCTTGTAGTTAAGCATTTCTATCGCATAATCGTTTCCAAATTTGGCGGTTTATTGACTCTTTCAATCTGTCATAATTGTCTCTAATTATACAAAATTCATGTTTTAATTTAGTAAATGATGTAGTTTTAGATTGTGCCGGTATTGGTCTTGTTGCTTGTATAGTCTAAATTGTTCTCCATTATTAATTCTCTTCTACACTTTGTGGGTATCTAAATCTAGTTCTATCTGATAATCGCTTGGACAACGCGTTTATATATGTATCCAAAGCCATCTCGTCATACATTTTGCTTTTAATTAAACGTAGGTTAGGATCCGGTTCTACTAACTTAATAAAATTCAAAAGAGAATATTCTCGTGTAGAAATAATATAATATTTAAAAAATCTTTATAAAATTACAACAGAGCGCTTTCAGCGTTAGCCATCTTTAGTGCCACTACAAGTAAGCATGCGAAAGTTATAAAAATCAAAATTCACGATAGTTACTTACTGTCAACTTAAAAATTAATATTTCATCAGATTATTACATAAATATAGGACATTTTGAGTATAAAACTAATATCACATCAATAAAAACTAGTTAAATAATTGATGTGATATTAGTTTTATACTCAAAATGTCCTATATTTAATGTAATAGTCTGATGGAATATTAATTTTTAAGTTGACAGTAAGTAACTATCGTAAATTTTGATTTATATAACTTTCGCATGCTTACTTGTAGTGGCACCGAAAATGGATAACGCCGAAAGCGCTTGCTGTAATTTTATAAAGATTTTTTAAATATTATATTATTTCTACACGAGAATACTTTCTTTTAGATTTTATTAAAAAATTTCGTGTACACAGACAGGAATTAATTCTTCCTACTAATTTAAGTTTGGTCAGAATCAAATTTCTCACGTCTTAGCATTTCATACCAAATTCATAAGGTGATTGATTGCTTTTCATTTGTAAGTTCAATAAATCTCTAACTAAACATTTAATATTTCTTTGATCGACAAAATCAGCAATCATTATTTTCTTATAATCTTCCACGTCATTTAAATAGTTTCTGCTCGCTATAAAAGTTAATGCTTTGTCTGTTAATTTACTTAAAATTAATCTTAGTTACCACATATTTTTCTCTATTTCCTATTGTTTATAAAAAGTTTTTATGAATGTTTTGCAGGCTGTAATAAAAATACCTAACTACTTAACTAAGAAAATATAAACGCTGCTACGGTAACTCACCTAGATTTATTTACAAATTCATAAAACATTAAACATCATCAACTCCTTATTTATATATTAATTATCTTACACATATTTCCCTTCTCAAAAATAAAACATTTCTAGCTCATGTAATTCCCAGATTAATTATTACCCAAATAAAGTAACAAAGCTTTACCATCAACATTACGTTACCCCTGGATTAATACGATCTCATAGTAACCATAACCACTAGTACAAATTTCTGAACAATCAATTACTAAAAAGTCTTTCTTACCTTGTACATAAATATGTTAAATATCAAAATTTTATACACATAATTTTCCACATAAATAAAATAATAAATTAATATATCAAGAGAGTTCAGTTAATTATTCATAAAAATATTGTCCGTTTAGTTCATAGTGAAATACTAAGAAATCATCACAAGTCATTACACCAGTTATGAACAGAACAATTTAAAACAATGTCAGTTACCTGGCTTTCATCGTTGCCCAATCTACTATCTCCATCAACAACTGCTGCCTTTCATTAGTGACTACGCCTTCAGGAAAGACCCAACTCTGACGGTACATAAAAAGTCCCCCAATTTTGCTACTCTCTTGTTTATCTTTAGTACGCAACCAAATCACTCAGCCACAGACTTCTACTTCATTTTAGAGCAAGCTTCGCAGTCTCTATACAACTACATAACATTAAGCAGTATGTACTTACTTCTTCACTAGTATCGTACTTTAAAGCATTTATAAATTACTTTACTGATAGCTTGTTGCAACTCAGTACCGACTTGTATTGGTTGTGTATTGCAAAGTTGACTTCTAGCTGTAAACTAAATCATCACGAAGAACGTAAAATGTTCGAGAGCCCCACTATCAACTCCTGGTGCTTATATACGCTTTTCAGCCCCCTAAAACTTGCCAATTCTTAAAATTTTGTACACAAACATACACAAACACTCTTAGCCATCTTCAATTTCCTTGAAAATTTGTATAGAAACATCAACTGCCATCGAAATCTAAGAAATTCTCCCTATCTGTCTATTGTCTCGAAATTTTTTGAAAACTAACTCCTGCTGGTTAAAGTTATCGTTAAACACGCATCTACTGTTTTATCTATCCACCTCTAACATAAGCATTCCATCTACTATTCCTTACTTCGCCTAACCACCAATTGGTTTTTATTCCACTACCTTGCCTAAACCCAAATCTTAACGAAACCCGCAATCCATCTTTCTTTCGTTCACTTATACTACCTAAAGTAATCCCTCTTTATTTTTCTTTAACAATTTATACTTCTGATCGACCAAAATGCTCCACTCAACTATGTCTATAATAATACGTGGTATTTCTATCCTTCACTCTTCATCTTCTTCTTGCTTTTCCTCATATTAAACAAATACTTGATACACGATATTTTTAGCTCCTTTCTTTCTATACTATAAACGTAATAATCAGTTTACGTTCTGTGTTGATGCCTGTATAGTGACCGTTTTACCATTACCCATTCAACACCAATAATAGATCCTTGTTAAACGGCACCACCTGCCACCCTTCAGAGAATTACCTTGTTATTTGTGTCTTATCTTTAACGCTCCTCATTAGAACTGTTAAAAGACTTTCAACGGTCACATTTGTTTTATTAGGAAACTATTTCTTTCCACCACATATTTAACAACAATGTAACTTCCATTTCGAATGAAACTAAAAACTTTTGACTATCTACACTTAAATACTACAATTTAACAAATAATATACTGTTTATGGTACACTATTCTTCCTTGCTATAACTCCCTCCTAAAGCTAATTATAAAATCGATAATGTTCAAGCTTTTTACAGATTATCTCTACGCTTATAAACTACAATTTAAATACATATACTATTAACAGTCTGACCTTTGAAATGTTATATTACCCTTACTACTTCTCGAACGTTTAAGCGAAACTAACTTTTGAATTACTGAAACTTTTCAGAAATTATTAAATTTTATCCTAAAAATAACTTACAAAGCGTTTCTAATCACACATGCTTGTTCCTACATATTGAATTACTACCTAAATATGTCAAATGAATTAATAAACCTGTTTAACATTTAAAACCACAATATATATATATATATATATATATATATATATATATATATATATATAAACCAATTACATGAGATGCATCTGTAAATACACATTGTATTTACCTATACAAATCGAACTGGTATTTGCATAGCCATTACAAAACAATTACCTGATCATTTTGTAGGGGAAAAAACATCCATTGACCAGGTTTCGACCTCTTGGGTCTCGTCAGAATGGACTAGTCTTAACCCTAACAAAATGTCAAGAAACCTCAAAGTATAGGCACGAAGAAACTTCTGTACGTTGGCGAAAGGAAGATAGAGCGCTATCAGTTGGCTAGAACTAGCACTAAGTAAGGCTGAAACTGTACAGAAGTTGATTCGAAACTATACTGTGTTCTATAAATGGCTATCACAAATACGTTCTGCCTTTGGGATATTAACAATGTACATGCATATATTTAATGCAATAGTAACATTATTTCCCGTGGCGGCGTCCAATTCTTGCCTTTAAGGCACACAAAATATATAAAAAAGCAAAACTTTCTCTGAAATCTGCAGTTACAATTAAACCAATTACACGAGATGCATCTGTAAATACACATTGTATTTACCTATACAAATCGAACTGGTATTTGCATAGCCATTACAAAACAATTACCTGATCATTTTGTAGGGGAAAAACATCCATTGACCAGGTTTCGACCTCTTGGGTCTCGTCAGAATGGACTAGTCTTAACCCTAACAAAATGTCAAGAAACCTCAAAGTATAGGCACGAAGAAACCTCTGTACGTTGGCGAAAGGAAGATAGAGCGCCATCAGTTGGCTAGAACTAGCACTAAGTAAGGCTGAAACTGTACAGAAGTTGATTCGAAACTATACTGTGTTCTATAAATGGCTATCACAAATACGTTCTGCCTTTGGGATATTAACAATGTACATGCATACACGCTCTATCTTCCTTTCGCCAACGTACAGAGGTTTCTTCGTGCCTATACTTTGAGGTTTCTTGACATTTTGTTAGGGTTAAGACTAGTCCATTCTGACGAGACCCAAGAGGTCGAAACCTGGTCAATGGATGTTTTTTCCCCTACAAAATGATCAGGTAATTGTTTTGTAATGGCTATGCAAATACCAGTTCGATTTGTATAGGTAAATACAATGTGTATTTACAGATGCATCTCATGTAATTGGTTTAATTGTAACTGCAGATTGCAGAGAAAGTTTTGCTTTTATATATATATATATATATATATATATATATATATATATCAACAAAATCAGACTGTAAATAGGGCTTCTTGCTGCGTATATTTTCAATCACTGTATGCATGTTTATCAAATTTAATTTAACAAGAATATGTGTCTCAAAAATCTTAGACTGACATGGATCGTTGTTGGTGTGTATTGACTAGTATTGCAACCTGTTAAAATTGCCAAGGCAGTAAAATCCTAAATAAATTTAGTCTCAACTCATTTTGTGGGCGAAAGCGGGTGTATTATACTTGTTGTTTCCTAATTAAAATTATAAACCAACGCTTATTGCAAAACATATGTTTGGTTTTGATCGTTAAAAGTATTGAAAACAAGGTAACAAACTTTTAACCTTGTGACGAAACAATGTATTTCCAGCTATAGTTAGCCGTTTTTGTTTCTATTGTATCGCGATAAAACTAAATAAACAACATCTGGCGCATGTGTGTTCTGTCCCAGCCTTGCGTTGCCAAGATCTTCGTTCTAATCCGACAGTTGCCCGTTATTCTTAAGCCAGACAACATTGCAGAAAGTTAGCCACGGGCGACTGGAGACTCGCGCTAGATATTTTCGTGTGGGTATCTGAATGAATAGACACGAGATATTAGAGCTTTTAATTTAAGTGTTAGCAATTTTCATCTAATTTAAGTACATCTAACTTTTTTTTTAGCGCAAATATGTTTTGATAATTATGTTTGGACAACTACGTTTTAGCAGTAATAACTAGGTTTTATTCTATAAACTGTTGGTACAAGATTAAGAGCAGTACAAAGAAATTTATGTAATGCTTTAAGCTATTACAAACCGCTGTTCGTTTCATGTAACCCAAAGAGATTCCATTAATAAATTGTATATGAAAATCCAGTAGTATTTTCTGTAGACGTTGGCAGATGCAAAAGCGACTATGTTCATTTAAGTTTGTATAACCTTTCAAATACACTACACAATTTCCTGGTGAATGTTATTCTACTGTTTTAGAATTTTCTTTCCTGTTTTTGCTCCTTCGTAAATTTAGGATTCAGAAAAATTAGTTTGAATTAATTAAAATAACTTTGCGGTCTTCTACCATTAGAAATCTAAATTATTTATGGTATAAAAATCTAGTTAAGTTTAATGTTATAATGAATTGTGGTTGATGTAGTAGATTAGAAATTCTAAACATCTAACAATATTCTTATTGATATCTTTCATAATTAGATACAATTAGCTTCACATGTAATGCTGATAGTTCAAATCTGAAAGATACGTAAATTTTCGCCAACAAAAGCTGTAAGTTTTCATACAATCAAGTCATTTTAAGTTAATAACAAATGGATAACTTATTTTCATTCTAGTAAAGTACCTTATTTTTCTTTTTGTGAATATTCCGAGAAATTGAAAAAAATTAAAGATATGACATTCGTTGTTCACTCTAATGATTTCAGCAGATAATTATGCTAAAAGTACAATACAAATCTGTCTATAAATTTTCCAGTTCAAGTATACATGGTCAGTTTATTCACGTATTATGTTCTTTTCCTTCTGTACTAATATCTCGTTATTTCGCATTTATAAATAAGGTTTATAAGCCTATGGAAACCTGTTTCTTTCAGGTTTCTCAACAAGAGTATTTCTAAGCATTTATATCTAGATCCGTTATTTACCATGTACTTCCTACATTTTAGGAGCGGTATTCTTGGTAAACATTTGTTAAGTGTAGTGACGCTTAATGGTAATCCGTGACGAAACTCCATGATAGTCTCGTCAAACTCCGCTGAAATTAGAGTTCAGAGTTAGACCGTAAGTCTCCTTTAAGTTCATTATTACTGATTAAAATTTAGGAGAGGGTGCGTTTGCTATACCCATCTTGAAGTGCAATTTGTCCCCATACAGATTTCTTTCAAACCGGCGTCCAGCTTGCTGCAAAGAAATCTAGAAAAATGTTACACAATACCAGCCGAAAATCTCGTTATATTTGAATTTATACATGACTTTACGTTTAGCGATGAGCTTTGGATAATACAGTAAAATCATAGCTGCACCCAGACTTTGTGTTATATAAAGTACACGTATAAAGTAATATTGCTGGATGCATAAAATAATGAAATTTACGAAAAAAGCTAAACCACTGGGAAACAAAAGAGGTAATGGAGTTTTTTCACCCTTAAGTATGTATGCTACAGACATGCTACATCACTACCATAGAATTTAAAGAGGAAAACATAGCACCGTTTGTTTTCCACTGAAAGCGCATTTATCTTCTGTGAATACTTTTTGTGCTGTAAATTTGCTAAAGGGTTTTTAATGAACCAGCAACCTATTGTTGTGGGTTTCCATTATTCAATACAAGGCACTTCTTGTTTTTATAAGAAAAATTCGTATTAGGTCGTAGCCTAAAACAGAAAATATTTAACAATGAATGTGATTTCGGTCAAAAATTACCTAACCGTTTAATAGAAAATAGCAATGTGCATGGACACTATTTTACCCGGAACGTATCCAAATTACATCGCTGTCTTCTGGCAATAACTGGGAAACTAATGAGTTTGACAATTGCTGTCGAGCGGCCAATACAAAACTGTTTGGTTATATCACATACACTGTATTTCTGATAAAGATAGAGGTTGGAGGGCTGCTAATAAAAACTGTCAAGAGGAATACATATGACGAGAAATTTTGTAAATGGATTGTGGTTTCACTGTTAATTAACATGTCAACGTTTTACGTAATAAATCCAACATAAAAGTCCAGCATGCCGAGCGCGAGCTGAATTTAATATTAAAACAAGTTGAAAATGCAAGGCATTGTCGCAACGAACTTCCAAATGTAGACTTACTTTAAAACAATTTAAAGAAATTAAAATTATTATGTTGTAATAATTATAAGTATTCAGATAAAATAAAAATTAATTCCCGGGGGCGGGTATCCGTGGTCAGATTTTGTGGGGGTACCATATTTCGACTCAGCTATGTTAGGGGAGTCCAAATATGTATCGCACATTAATTTTGGACCTATTTGAAATTTTAATTTTCCCGACGGAATATCGCGGGGGCACGGCGTCCCCGTGGCCCGATTTCAACTGACATCAAAACTTAAGCTCTGGACACCGAGCTGAATCGATTGATGTATCACACATTGATGTCCGACCATTAGAAAGGCCTCGGACGGACAGACGGACAGACAGACGGACGACAAATCGATTTCATAAACGAACGAAGTTCGTTGATAACTGGGTTAAACTTGTAAAGTTTACATAGATGCAATAGATCATTCTGTAACGAAATTGAAAGGTAAACATTTTACGACATTAAGGCTTTTGTAAACAGCTCGTCAATATGTGACGTCTAATTACACTGCAGTGTTCTGGCTGTCTGGTGTCACTGTCGTAGTAGCAGAGTAACATTTATTTACAAGTTAAAAAATTGATATGAACTTATATAATAGCAATAAAGGCATCACACGAGATAGATTTTAAGTCTCTTAGAAGTTTCTTTTTAAAAAGTTTATTTCCAAAAAACACCACTATCAAATTTATTTTATTTCAGTAATTCGTAAAATGACTTGTTTTATTTGCAGTAGATTTGAACGTTTACATTCATTAAAAGTATAGTTAATTCAATTAAAAAATACTACAAGTTAATATTTAGATTAATCAATAATTAATAATTAAGAATGTTAAAGTTATGAAGTTCGAAGGCTGACTGGCCAACAGGGTTTCTTACATTTAACATGCAACCTCTGATTTTACATCATTCTGTGGGAAACAGCAGATATTACGTTTACGCCGTTTCTTGATAAACCATACAATGTCTGTATTGCTCAATAATTATAAATAAGTCTGCTTTATCGCAGTTTATTGTTTCTTAACTTATGGTTTCAAGTTGCGCCTGAGTTACAAAATAGTCGTTTCTTATTCTTATTTCTAATATGAACTCTGTTTACATTTATTATATTACATTCCTTTATACAATGAATCATGCTACAACTAAGACATAATTATTACGTTTGCTTCTAAATAGATATTAATATAGGAACTATGTAACTCCTCCCGACTTAGATAAAAATCAAGGGTTGGTACTTAATTTTTAAAAACCCACTTTATTTTTAAACGTTCATTAGTGGTTTCTGTTGCCTTGATCTTATGCTAATATACATTTTGTATAATAAGTATACAGCTAATAACAATAATAAAATTATCGATAACATTGTTTAGATACTAATATTATCAGAGTGCAACTTCGGCACCTTTCATCATCATCATTTTGTTTTCGACCGCACTTAAGGTCGGTTAGATGTAGCTCTAACTTCTTTTCTATTCTGTGCTAATATAAAAAGTTCTACATACTCTTCACGACTAAACTTCTAATAATTTGACTAAAATAACTTGGTCTAGGTCTTCCTATACTCTTTTATCTTTTTCCTATCTACCTGGCTCTAGATAGATATTAGTAACCTGATGGTTATTAAATTGTAAGTACTCTTTAACTTTACGTTCTAATTTTTTATCTAACACTATTCCTACCCCTGCCTGTCCATTAGTTGAAGAAGTTGTAATTATTCTATAATTGTCTTTCCACGGCACTTTTAAATCGTTCAAATGTTCTTTGTAATTGTCAATTAATTTCACTGCGTGATTAAGATCGTCGAGATCTAGATGTTCCAGTTGCATCGGCTTATGGATAATTTCGTTGTTTTCGGTTTGAGGAATCTTAATTTGTAGTTCGGATAGGTTTGCAAATTTCTTTGTCACTGCTGGGTTTTGATATACTCAAATAATTTCATTTTTGAATTTTAAATAACAATCCTCCTTTATGATGATTGTTTTGCTTCCAATTAGGGCTAAACTGTTTTCGTTTTTGTTGCAATTGGCGGATGCTATCACTTCCTGCGGAAATACAGCAATCCATTTGTTGTCCGTAATTTTTTCAATTTTCATGTCAGTAATTTGTACTGATTTTGACACATTCTCATAATGATTAGAGAATCATAATAATTTTACTTTGCAAGGGCTATCTGTTTGAATAGCTGTCCTCATTATTGATTGACATAAGTATTGGCTGGGTGTCACTTCTTTGCATTTCTCATTTGTGAACCCATACCTAAGTTCAATTATGGAAAGGAACTTGGTCTTAAAGATAATAACTTGATATTGACTATTAACTTTCATGGGGAAAGCAAATAAATGATAATAATTGTTAAATGCGGTAATAAAATTACGATAGCTAACTAGGAGTGAAAAGTGGACATGTATATAATGAATAAATGATAATAAACAAAACAAATAATTATTTCTTCAAACACTTACCTTTTTTAAGAATTACGAAAGGAAGCACATTTATTGATAGCGGCCGTTCAAAGAGAAAGCGATAGTTGACTGTATGATTGCGTCCGTCTACTACGGAATACGAAAGTCGAATGTGTTCTTGTCTTCTCCATGGCAGGTGATATGAAATTCTTGCACAGGCGAAGTACAGCAAAGTTTATCGCTATCGCGGTACTTACAATAGGCGTAGTGATTGAAGCAATTACACTGTACATGCAATGACATTTGAGTATACTGGACGAGGTAAATAATTAACAAATTCCGAACGCCATAACAAATTAAGAGGCAACTTATTTACCATATAAACGAAACATACCGCCCCCCAAAATGCAAGGCATTTTAAAGAAAATAATTAAAAGAGGGGGCGGATTGAAAAAGCGTAACAAGAAAAAGGAAAGTAAAAAATTTACAGAAAACAACAAGAAACAAAAACAATTATTCCTACAATGCGGGCAAAGAACAAGGCTTGGACACAGGACGCTTAGCTCGTCATGAGCAGTTTTAAGGGTGACCACCTTAACGACACCATCCGTCCCAGAATGCACAGCCACAACACGACCGAGGGACCAACGAAGGGGTGGAACATTAACGTTCTTAATAAACACTAAGGTGCTCAACTTAACGTGAGGAGACGGTATGTGCCACTTGGAGCGCTGTTGTAGCGAGTGCAAATACTTCTTGGACCAATGGGACCAAAAATCTTGTTGAATTCGCTGGAGCAACTTGTAACGGGTATTTTGTAGTTTTAAACTTTTACGCTGTTTCCCAATTTATAAATGCATTCCTGCAAATTGCTGTTTCTGTATTTGATATTTATTAACTCGTGTGTGGTAATTTAAAGATAGATAAATTGAAAATTATAAACCGCTTATAATTGATTATAAATTGCATCGTTCTTGTCTGGCCGTAAATATAAACTTTGTTCCTTATGTGGATATACAAGGTAGATAAGAGTCGATAAGCGGTTATAATAGCGAGCAGTTGTAGTTTGTCTTTGGTTCCGATATACATTAAGAACGTTAAAAATACGGTTCCTCTTTGCTTTGACTAGTGAGAATTAATGCGGGATTAATTCTCGAATTGTTACTGAACAAACTCGGCACGATTTGAGTTGTAGTTTGCTCTTCGTTCTGATATATTAATTACATTTGACGGACGGTTTTATTTGCTTACGCGTATTTTACTAATGTGTGGTTTTTAGTTGTTTGTCTTGTGAAATAGCAGTCGAGTTCGTGCTTGGTTCCGATATACTAATTACGTTGAAAATACTGTTTTCTTTTGCTTTAAGAATAGTGAGAATTAATGCGGTCTCAACTCTCGAATTGTTATGAACAAGCGCGGCACGATTTTTAGTTGTCTTTCTTGTAAAATATCGTGATGCGCGTTGCTTTACTAATTGTGTTTTTAGTTGAGTTTCTGTTGGAAATAAAAGCGGTAAAGCTTGTTAAACTCGACGCACGTGTGTTTTAAGGTCATTGACGGACGGTTTTATTACTTGCGCGTGCCTACTAGTTGTTTTTAGTTGTTTTTCTTGTGAGACAAATGCTTTAAGGAACATTTTGACGGACTTACTTTAGTGATACGCGTACTTTACTAATGTGTGGCTTTAGTTGTTTGTCTTGTGAAATAATAGTCGTAGAACTTGCTAAACTGACCGATTCTTTCTTTAGGATTAATGTGTGTGCGATCTAGTCTAGTGTCCCTTTGTTTTATCAGAGTAGTGCATACTTGGGATTATTTAAATACAATGGTTACTGTTAGTTTAATGCATTACATCGTGCCTTGAAAGCGTGATTCTAAATTTTTATTACCAGTTTATTTTTCGATTTGTGTTACAAAAGATTTCGAAATTATTGTCTCAGGAAATAGAGTTAACAAGAATTTATCAATGCTACATAGTTCCATCGGTATGATAATGTCTGCTGCTAACGCCAGTGAAATACGTAGGTGTGATTAGTGTAACGTGTGATAAGTTCCATCAACACCCTCACAGTCAAGGGTGAAGTGCTTCGTTAGTGCAGGTCATCGTTGAATCCCACACTTCCGTTGCAGGGAAGCGTTGCTGAAGGACTTTTGTAAGTTGAACTATTTTCTACTTGTTATTATTTTAAATATCTATCCGTTGCTTTACCATATCTTTGTCGTACTGATACCTTTTACAAAAGACTTGCATGATATTTTAAAACATAAGAAAAAAAAAGAAAGAAAGATTAATACTACTGAATTACTCATATCAATTATGTCTTACCTATTTATTTTTTGTTAACATTTTATCTGATTTATGTTGAATTGGTGGGTGAGGAAACGTTTCTGCTACTCCCCAATATTACCTCACTTTGAACTAAAAAATTTTATAATGCTTTTATCGTGATTATATTATATAGTTTATCTAAACCGTTTTATTTACATTCTACAAAGTACTGAATAACTGAGACTTTTCATTGCTGCTATGCTTTTTCTTTATTTCTGGTTGGCAGGACTTTTTTTTTTTTTTATTGCAGGTTTGCTATTCTAACTTTTTTTTATTGCAGGTATTGTTACTAATTCCTTACAGCCCCGTACGTTATATGTTGGTCTTTCTACAACCCCCCCTAATCTCCGATTGAGCCAGGTCATTTCTTGATATCTTTGTGTTACGCACGGCTACGAGTCAACGTAACAAATTTGGCGCCCAATGTGGCTGCCACACGAAAAAAAAACGTAACAAACTGCTTGCGTGAGAGGCGGTTAAGTGGAAGGTAACAAAGGGCGGACTCCGGGATGGCGGTTAAAGGGGCCAAAGTTACAAAATGACCGAGCGTAAAATAGCTCAAATCATTGGGGTCATTGCTCAAAAAGGTGCGATGACGTGAGTTCAAGATGACCTCAATTTGGATAAAGACTGGCCAATTTCTCAAAAGTTAACTCTTGCTCGCCAGTAATACGCGGGAGCAATGTTTTAACCGATTTCACTCCCGCCTACCACAAGACACCAAAATAAGGTGAAGTCGGCAGTATAAAACGCCACAAAATATGGTCCTTAGAAGCAGAAAGCTTGGTGAGATGAATTAACTGTTTATGAGCACCTGCAAAATTTGTACCACAATGACTATAGAGGTGATCACAACGGCCAAATCTGGCAATAAATCGGCGCAGAGCCGCTAGATAGCTGTTCGTTGACAAGTCGAATACGATTTCAAGGTGTAGCGCCTTGGTAGCCATGCAAATGAAAAGACATAAATACGATTTTAAAACTTTGGCGCCCCGTAGTCGGGACATGTTAACAGAAAGGGGACCAACAAAGTCGACGCCCGAACACAAAAAAGGTTTGACTTGAGTAACTTGACAGGTTGCCCATAGGTGGTTGCAACGCGACCGGATTAGTCTTCCAGCACGTTAGACAATGACTCAAAATACGACGGATAGATTGCCTTCCAGAAATAATCCAGAAGTGCTAACTGACGAGAAAATGGACTGTCTGAGCACCCGCGTGGAGATATTTTAAATGAACGTAAGTGACATAAAGATTAGTAAATCGACTTTTGCTAGGTAACAAAGCAGGCAATTTACGGTCACAAGATAAAAGCGCATGAGCCAGACGACCCCCGACCCACAAGATTCCATTACGAATAAAAGGGGACAACTTGCAAAAACTCTTTTTTAAAGAGGATCCGGAATGAATGGCCTCAAGCTCGATAGCAAAATAAGATTGTTGAGTATACGAAAGCAAAGGGATCAAAGCATTGTGCAATTCAGAAGATGACAAAGGTCCGGAATACCTTTCGAGTGGGTGACGTAGATTATAACGAAAACAGAGAATCCAATCAACAATGCGCGTAATATGGGGAAAGGAAGAGTGATTTTCTAGAATTGATTAAATCCAACAGGAGGTTAAGACAGCGGATAGAACAATAGAGCATTGTTCAGTGAGAACTTCAGGAGCATCAGAAGGCCGAATATATGGACTGTAATTATCGAAGGACTGAAACAGGGTTGGTGAAACCGCCCAACACAAAGAACATTGGCACAAGTCGGTAGGGAGTAAACCACGTAACCCGACATCGGCAGGGTTCTCGGTAACGGGGATGTGATGCCAAAAGACGCGAGACGTGTTTTTCTGAATGTAAGCAGTACAATTGGTGACGAAAGTCTTCCAACGCTGCGGCGGGGAACGAATCCAAATGGTACTACCATGGAGTCGGACCAACGGTAAATTTTATGAAAGGTAAGGTTAGAATCATAGGTTTCGAGGACAACCATTAATTATTTTAATGCCAAGGCTGCGGCTAACAATTCGAGCTGGGGCTAAGAGATTGTTCGAAAAGAAGCAACCTTAAACTTGGCGCACACTAAGTGAACCTCAACGGCGAAAGGGGTAATAAAGGAAAAATAAACAACACCACAGTAGCCACGTTCGGAAGCGTCAGCAAAGCAGTGAACTTCGTACGTAGTAAACTGTGGCAGGATTGGCAAGCGGGGTAAAGCGAAATCTGAAAAAAGCGGTAACTCATGCAAACGGAGGAAGTCGGAGGGAGAAAGAGCATCCCATTCTAATTTTAACGACCATAAACGTTGAATTAAGTGTTTTACCAGGAAAGTAAGGGGAAATGAAAGTCTCATAGCGTTGAAAATACGGGCTAAGTTGGAAAGTAGGTTCCGCTTGGTACAAGGTGGTACTTAGTAGCTGAACTAGAAAACAAGAATTATTTGAGGTGGGGGTTCCATTAAAGATCTCGAAATTTTAGGGGTTGAGTATCAGGATCTTCAAAGGAGCGAGTTTGCAAGACCTAGACTAGTTTCTGGAATGAATAACTTTGTTTAAATCGATTTTATGATTTACCGACAAATTTGACAAAGATTTACAGATTTTTTCCAGATAAGCAGTTAACCCTTTAGAAGAAGGGATAGAGGTAAAATCTTGATGCAATTCAAAACTAAGGGCAATGTGTAAATCAAGGCGATTTAAGATCATTTGCACAAGAATAAAATCCCATTACTCTATAGGCAAATCAAATTTTTCAAGTGCTTGTAAATTGTCGGTAAAGGTATCAACTAATTTTTGCAAACCGGCGGCGTTATCAGAATTTAATTTGGGAAATTTATTAATATTGTTCCATAGAGCGGAGGTAATGTGGCGAATATTACGATATTTTTTGCAAAGTTTATTGTAGGCAAGAGGGTAATTGACTTCTGTAAGAACAAAGTTCTTAATGGTTAAGAGGGCCGGACCCTTCAGTTCTGACTGAAAGTACGAAAATTTATCAACGTCCGAGATATCGTTATTAAGATGAACTAAGCTATCAAAGTGGTCAATAAAACTTTCAAACAAATAACCTTCTCCCTCAAACGTAGGAAGGGTTAGTGGTGGAAGTGAAACTTTTGACTTAAAAGTATGTAGCGTAGCGGACACATTAGCCCGAGACGAAGTTTAACTAGGAAACAACTTAAAATACAGCGCTTTTATTTGAAAGAAAAGGTTATCGAAGCGATTACGAATAGCGTCTTCCGTTTCAAATTGTTCATCGGCGTCATCTGCGGAAGCAATTACGCCTACTATAAAATTATGGTGGACAAAAAAAGTTTTTCGTACGGTTTCAAGAGATTGCTTCTGTGCGCGAAACAAATCAAAAAAGGGTTGGTTCAACTGCAGATATCTGAGCGATTTCAAACATTTCATGTAGCGAGTTGATCAAAAAATTCCGTAGAAAATAGCTACGTTTTAATTTCTCTGCAATAACTAAACTAAGTACGTACAAAAAGCGGATGAACTGGAAACGAACTTCGGTGTTTGAAATAAAAAGCAATGCGGCGATAACAATATGTGTAAGCCTAGTACAGATTATGATACCAAACCAGATATCTAGAAAACTCAACAACTGTAACAAAAGAAATAGTGTTATTAAAACTTGCAATGCATAAGCAGAATGAATTACATGAAATTTATTAACATTCAGAACTTGTTGTCTATTCAGATCCGATGAGAAGTGAACCAATGTTAAATGCGGTAACAAAATTACGATAGCTAACTAGGAGGGAAACGTCGACATGTATATAATGAATAAATGATAATAAATAAAACAAATAATTATTGCTTCAAACTCTTGCCTTGTATAACAATTGTGAAACGAAGCACAATTATTGATAGCGGCCGTTTAAACGGAAAGCGATAGTTGACTGTATGATTGCGTCGGTCTAATACGGAATACGAAAGTCAAATGTGTTCTTGTCTTCTCGATGGCAGATAATAAGAAATTCTTGCACATGCAAAGGACAGCAAAGTTTATCGCTATCGAAATTTCTAGAAATTCGGGTAGCTGAGAAAATTCTAATATTGATTGATACCAAACAAGATAGGTTTATCTCGAAAGATGAATATGGCTAGTCGAAGAAAACTATTTGGTCCAGATGTGTGAGGAAATGTGGGATTCTGGAGGAAATGTGGGCTTGATTCGTCACTAAATGGTCTACTCATATAAAAACGTGGTTATTCCAATATGATATTAAATTAGGACAAAGAATAAAAAAAGAGGAGCACCTGGTACATAGTTATACAAAACAGCAATACTGATCGGAACTTTACATTCCTCGTATTAAATTTAGAAAAATACAGTCAGAGCTCGGTAAATAACCGACCTAAGAAAGCTTATTTGGCATATTCATACGAATTCAAATACCCGCAACCAAGGTAGATTGCCCCAACGTTCATAAATTCCTAAATTTATATTAATAAGAAATGTACTGAGAACGTAAACAAATGCACTGCTTTTAAAAGTGTGAAAACAAGATGACCTCGAACATCGAACAGTTGGACGCAGTACCTTGTAAGAACGGAGAGTAGCATGCTTAACCCTGGGGTAATAAAACTTATAAAAATCATTGGTACTAAAAGAGGGAATCAATCTATCAATATTTTATCTTCAGTTACAGAGTTTCGAAATCAATTGACACGCAACTATCTCCGAGAACAACAACATTAATTTTCGGATATTGAGCTTCTGGAATTGTTAGTAAAAGAAGAAATTTGAAATACCGTTACAAGTAAAAATGTCTCTGTGTTCGAAGCTTTTATATAACGCCAAACTAGAGTAATTGATTATGTAAAACCATTTTCCTGCACTAAATGGTCACTTGGAGTTTTGTATGGGCCAACAAAACGTTATTGAATTTTTGATCTTATTTTTCTAAATATTACATGCTTTTCTGTAATTAATAACTGCTATTGATTGTAACAATAAATATGAATGAAACTTATTATTATGAGGGCTCTTTACGTCGGTACACGCTTATTTAAAGGAAATTGTGAACATAGAAACTCTAATAAAGAAAGCGCTACAAATGTAATCGTGTAAATTGTTACGTGCCAATAAATTGGCACTTAAACATTTTTTAGGTTAATTTTGATGTGCGGAAGTTTCGCGCCATAAATTCAAAAAACTCGGTGCGCGTATTTCCGTCACGTCAGAGTGCGTTTGCGCCAGATCGCGCGACGCGAGTGGAGTAGAGACAAATAGGGGAGAAGTTTCCGTGAGACGCTTGAACGTGGCTTTTTTGCCTGGGACTTCAAGAAGTGTGGTCGTGTTAGGTATCGTATCGTGCCTTTATCTTTATTTATGTAGATATCCTTGCCTGATTGTTTTTGTTTGTCGCTCTTCTACCTGCTCCTGTCTTTCCCTACATAGGTAGAGGTAATGTGCAGCCGTGGCTGAAGCGCATTCCACGCCAGAGCACCATCTTTAATCACCCCGAAGTGGAGCCCTGAGATCCCGTCTGAGCGATTTGGATGTACGTTATGCGTACCCTCCGTTAATTGCCTTAAAAAGGGCCGTCAGTAGCCCTGATGGACTTCAAGGGAAGCCAACTTTAACCCAGAGACATATTCATGTGAGTATTTGCTGTATAACCTATTGTCTTAAATTTATATATTTTTCCGATAATTGCGTATTAAATTTGTGCATTCGTGACGTCATTGACAGATGGGCGCGCCGAAATCTGTAAAAAGGATTAGCGTTACCAACCGCTCGTGGCGTCGCTCTTTCCGCGCTTGCGCGATGCATTAACGACTTTTTAAAATGTAAGAATTTTGCGTTTTAAACTGTAAGAATTGGCGCTTTAACGTGTGAGGTTATGATACATACTTCCTTTATAAATATACAATGTATTCCCAATGTTATTTATAGCTTTTTTACTAAAAAAATATCAATTATTTAATATCTGTTAACCTTGAATTTTATGTTCGTGTTTTGGAACACTCCACATTCCTAGATGTCAAAAATAATTGTTATGGTACTAGAGGTGTACCGCCATTTTGAAATTAAAATTAAGCTGTTCTTATAAAATATTTTTTTAAATATAATGTTAGTTTAATTTGAAATGCGGGATGTGTTTGCTAACTTCAGTTATATTGTTGAGTGATTAGTTTGTTTTTAGATGCAAAGATGTTTTTAGGAAGAATTTATACCTTAACCTTACTTCTGTATTATACTGGTAAGTGAATTATTTATACATAAATAAACAAACAATCAACTAAATAAACAATTAAGTAATTGCATCCCTTAAACACGGTTTACTATGAAATTATCTACTTTATATTAAATTAAAATATAACCCTTGTTTGTTTTTTCGACTTTAAAAAACTGTTTTGAAACCATAAATCAACACTGTCTTGTGTTTACATTTTAATAAGTGTTTTAGTGATTTACCTGTTTAATTAATGATATTTCAATTATCTTTACAAGAATCCTTGTGTTTAAAAGCACTTAACGAAATAAATTGCCCTTTTTCAATATCTTTTTAAGAAACGTTAAACTACGGGTTGTTGCATTGGTTTTGTTTGTTAAATAACACATTACCTACTCTTTCTTTATAATTTCGAGTGTCTTTTGTAGTTTATCAATGATATATTGCTTTGATTAAACACTAATCTTGCCCTCGTATAGTTCTAAACGTGTTTCTTTAGTGTTTTGGATACTTAGCGTGATTAAATTTGAATATTTCCTTACGAATGCTTTTATGGGAAGTTTTTACCCTTAAATATCTTTATCGTATTGACCTGAAGTAACTGTACCGTTTTTTACCTTCTGAATTACCTCAGTATTGTATATCTCATATATATCGTATCTCAAATATAAATGCAAGATGGATATTTCACACCTTAAGTGTTTTCTATAACCGAAATCATTTAGTATAATTCACAATTACATATATATAACAAAATTGTTTGTTCAAATATAGATTTCCTACTTACCTGAGTTTTTAGTGTCTTTTTCTTAGATATTATCTTGGTTTGATATAGTTTTAAAAGTTGTTCTCTTGAATGTTTTAAACAGTATAACCTATAAATGCGTTTTATAGAGGTTTGAATATACCGGGCAGAGGTATATAATCAACAAATTCCAAACGCCATAACAAATTAAAAAGCAACTTATTTACCATATAAACAAAAATATAATTTTAAGGGTTAATTTATTCAATTGGAATTTCTATTAAAAATGTGATTTCATGATTCTTTACATAACCTTTTGCTATGGCTATTTTTTCAAATACAAGTATATTAGATTTTGTTACTTCAAAAAATAATTACCTATAGGTTATAAATGATCTGATTCCTATTAGTTCGTTCAATAAATCAAGTGGTTCGATAATACTAGCATGTAAAGTATTTAATTTAGCAAATGTTACAGCATTTTCTTGTGTAGCTAAAATCAGTAAAATTACAGTAAGGGTGGCTATCGCATTTGGCTGAATATTGTGTTAAAACTTATTAAATTTCTCATCCCTAACATTGTGGTTTTCATGCTACTTTCAAGAATTAATGTTTTATTTGTTATACTGTCCTGGTTCTTTACTAATATTCGGAGGGTATCATTAAATTCTACTGTAGTTGATTGAGTTAAGAAAATTTGGTTTCGAACAACATTTTTTATGTCATTCTGGTTGTCAATCAATTCTTGTATTGCATTATCGTACTGTTCAGCATCTTGGTTATCTAAATTACATGTGATAGCTTTTATTATATTTCCTAGTCCTTTAATAAATCTCATTTTCTGTCTTGTGGTTTGGTCTATCGGCATTAATCGAATGAATTTGTCGTCCGTGTTCTTTCAGATATTTTCCATTATACTCTTGTAGTTAAGCATTTCTATCGCATAATCGTTTCCAAATTTGGCGGTTTATTGACTCTTTCAATCTGTCATAATTGTCTCTAATTATACAAAATTCTCGTTTTTATTCAGTTAAATGATGTAGTTTTAGATTGTGCCGGTATTAGTCTTGTTGCTTGTACAGTCTGAATTGTTTGATAGTTTTGTGAATATTTGCATTGTAAATTCTGTTCCTATAATACATAACGTTTTCTTTCTCTATTATTAATTCTCTTCTACACTTTGTGGGTATCTAAATCTAGTTCTATTTGATAATCGCTTGGGCAACGCGTTTATATACGTATACAAAGCCATCTCGTCATACATTTTGGTTCTAATTAAATGTAGGTTAGGATTCGGTTCTACTAACTTAATAAAATCCAAAAAAGAGTATTCTCGTATAGTAATAATAAAATATTTAAAAAATTTGTATAAAATTACAGCAGAGCGCTTTCAGCGTTAGCCATCTTCAGTGATACTACAAGTAGGCATGCGAAAGTTATAGAAATCAAAATTTACGATAGTTACTTATTGTCAACTTAACAATTAATATTCCATCAGACTATTACATTAAATATAGGACATTTTGAGTATAAAACTAATGTCACATCAATTATTTAACTAGTTTTTATTGATGTGATATTAGTTTTATACTCAAAATGTCCTATATTTAATGTAATAGTCTGATGGAATATTAATTTTTAAGTTGACAGTAAGTAACTATCGTAAATTTTGATTTACATAACTTTCGCATGCTTACTTGTAGTAGCACCGAAAATGGATAACGCCGAAAGCGCTCTGCTATAATTTTATAAAGATTTTTTAAATATTATATTATTTATACACGAGAATACTCTCTTTTGGATTTTATTAAAAAATTTCGTGTACACAGTCAGGAATTAATTCTTCCTACTAATTTAAGTTTGGTCAGAATCAAATTTCTCACGTCTTAGCATTTCATACCAAATTCATAAGGTGATTGATTGCTTTCCATTTGTAAGTTCAATAAATCCCTAACCAAACATTTAATATTTCTTTGATCGACAAAATCAGCAATCATTATTTTCTTATAATCTTCCACGTCATTTAAATAGTTTCTGCTCGCTATAAAGGTTAATGCTCTGTCTGCTAATTTACTTAAAATTAATTTTAGTTACCACATATTTTTCTCTATTTCCTATTGTTTATAAAAAGTTTTTATGAATGTTTTGCAGGCTGTAATAAAAATTCCTAACAGAGCTTGATTACCATTATACGTAGGAATCAAATCTAAATATAACCCTATATTATCTGAGTAAATTAATTTAAAATTATTATTTTCAGTTTTCTTAGTCAAGTTTGTACTAAAGTTATTTAGAGAATCGCTTATTTCAATCTTGGATAATGTATACTTATTAAATTACGTTACAATTTCATCAAGTTCAAAAATTCACTAAATAATTGTTGCAATAATAAATTGTACATAAGAATATATATTTAAAAAAATTCTTTTCTTTTTCAATTTTGACTTATTAATATCAATATGCAATTGAAAAATGGTAGAAAATGAACTTGACACTTACAATAATTTGATTGCTTGTTCCATAGCCTTTCTTTTGTATTGAATTCGGTCGAGTTTGTACTTCGTCCAGTTTTGGTGTTCTGTCCCAGAAAAGAATTAAAATTCATGGTTACCAGTTTTTCGATTTTGGAAATACTAGTGTCTTTCTAAAAACCGTTCCGGCTGCGCCAGATGGATTTGAGCCCTTCTGAGCCTGTTTCTAAAACGTTTATTTCCAAAAGCATAGCTACCAAATTTATTTTAATTCGTTAATTGCATTCCTTTATACAATGTATCATGCTATATCTAAGACATAATCATTACATTTAATTTTAAATACATATTAATATAAGGAATATGTAACTCCCATCATTAATAGGAACAAACTATTCTACGGCAATGGATATTTAAATTAAAAAATTAGAACCAAAACATCTCTCCGCATCTTGAAACGAATATACTTTTGTGCTTGACAAATTTAACAATTCCATTTGTTGTATTTAATATGCTACGAAGTATTATTCAAAATTTTTGCAAATTTCACGATAAATTGTAACTATTCGTTCGGATCCGTTTGATTCCGTCAAATATATTTAATAATTTTTTAAAAAATAAACCGTACATATTAAAAAGATATATATTTATAAATTGCTAATCGATTTTAGAGCTTAAAAATATATATTTCTGATATTTTATAACTGTTTATTTTAAAAATTTCGTAGATTTTAGATTTGTTTTAGTTTGTTGTTTACTGTGATATACATAGGTTAGGTAAACAAAATTTGGAGTTTCTGTTATTATTTATGTCTACTTTATTGTAGTAGAGGGCAAGAATTGCGTACGCATAGCTCAATTAACCTCTACTGCAGTGTCAATTGTTACGTTTACTTTACGATCGTCAGTTAAAACCTACCCCTTTTTGTTATTTCATTATTCATTTACTTAGATTCTGCTCAAATCCTCCAACAAAACCCAGTATATTAGAGCTTCCTACAATAAATGCCCTTTCTAATAATTTTCAATTTCAAATCTATTTACTTTAAAACGAAAAGTTTATTCTATAAATCAAATTGTCAATACCCTGTTTTACGTATCCGTGAAGTTGATACACATTACGATAGCGTATAATTACTTTTCTAGATTACTTCAATCTAAAAACTCGTTAAAATAATGAATCCTACTCCGCCGATAAAGCTTGTTTCGAATTGCTAATCACATTCGTATGTTTGACAACACTGACATGAATGTTAATTGGTGCTATCAAACGAGTTAATAATGATTCTTTTTCGCATTCGATCAAGAGCAATTCTCACTTCCGTTCTCTGAAAAATTTTCGAGCACACACTGAGTGCTTATTTTTCCGGTAGACCTGACAGCCCATTGAATTGCCGTTCCTTTTGTTATGGGAGGACATCCACGCTGCGGGATCTTGAGCTCCTTTGCTCCACCCTGACATTAGGAAAGGTGTGACCCACACCTACATCGCGGACGCTCGAGTGAGTGTTTATGCACTATTTTCTTGTATGGGTTCTGTGAAATTGGTCGGAAAGTATATTTATCAAGCTCTACGTGATGACTAAACTTAGTATTTTTAAAATGATTAGCGTCAAGTGAGATGATATTTATTATTAATATTGTATTTATCGTGGCCATCTTATATGTTTAATTGTATGTTTACGAGAATGATTTAGAACTGTGGGTTCTTTTTTTTGAGTTGTAAATTTTTGGTTAGTTAAAACATTGTGGTGCCAATGTCATATATGTACCTTTATGTTTACGATGATAATTTAGAGCTGGTGTTTTTAAAAACTTTTTTTTTTGTTTGGTTAATCAAAAATTTGTTGTGACTTAAAAACTGGCGCTCGCCATGTTAAACAGTATTTTTTTTTGGTTTGGGTTTTTTTTGCTATATGTATAATTGTAGTTATTGATTTTTCGTCTTTGGGTATACTACGCTTTTATATTTCTTCAAAATATCACTTAAATTATTTATAGGTATTAATAAGTATGTTTAATTTTTTATTTTTATTTCAGGATCTCCTTTAATTTTTTTCTTGTATTGGTAAGACCCCGTCTACTCACCGATTGAGCCCGGTCATTTTTTCTTTGTCTTTTAGGCTACGTCAATGTACGTAGCACAATAGTTAAAACTGTTTTGTTGCACCCATCTTCCGAACAAGTATTAACCAGGTGGGTTGGCGCTCAAAGGATTTACTAGACTAAGTTTAAAGACTTGTCAAGGTAGGTGTAAAAGTATGTACTAAGACTGTTATAATCAGTACACGCCTAAAAGTTTTGTATTTGCTTTTATAGAACCCATCAGTCACCACTGATAGCTAGCCGGTGCAGTATTTTACCGTTATGTCACTTCGATTTTATAGATTAAAATTAATTCAAGAATTTAACGTCAATTCATCACATAACAAAGTTCATTTATTTCATATAAAATAGTCCCCTTAAGACTATGCAGCGACTAGCATAGTGAACAAGCATGTCGAACAAGTGTTTAAATCGTCTATAGATGTCTTTGAGAATGTCTGTGCAAACTTTTCCTTTTGTCGGAAAATACATTTTGCAGAATAGGTAGAAATCATACGGAGCTAAATCATGGAAATGCAGCAAATGGTCGATAGTTGAAGAGCATCGATCGATAAAATAGTGTATCATCATGCAACAATCGCCATCTTCCATCTTTACGATATTCTAGCCTAATACGACGAATAAGAGACACCAGACTTTTGAAAACACTAAGATAAAATACAGCGTAAATCATTTGACAAAATTATCTACCTCACTGCTGGAAATCTATTCCATCCTCACTCCCTTTAAAGAGCTAATTTTCTTTAGCCTACAGTAATCAGCCGACTGTTGAAGACCAACCGCACAATTCCTAACAGGAGGTCTTTTAAACGTTTAGAACAAAGCGCTGCTTAACTAAAACTTAAAGTTATAATAAGGTTACATGTAAAAAATAAATACTACCGGAAATTTGAAACACGCGAAAATGACACGTAACATCCTTGTGAAAACTGACCAAATATTTTTCTTGGCACAGATGAAAGACTACTTTTTATTCAATAAATGCATAAAAACTAAAACTTTTTTTAATTACAAAATTGATCTTGAGCGCAGTTACATCGTTGGCAAACATGATCCGCAGGCGATTTCCAAAAAGTTTGACTTTCTATTATGTATAAAGACCAATTAGCAATTGTAGGAATTTTAACTACGTTCAGTTTAATCATGTTCAAAAACTCTGCCAATACTAATTAAAAAACTTTTAGATCAGTTTCCGCAAAAGCGCATTTAATTAAAAACGTGGTGTTAATAGAAACTTTGCGAATGCACTTGTTCCCTGTATGAAAAATTCCAGCGTTTTTTAGTTTTACATTATCAGACGACGCAGAGAACTGTCAAAAGCTTTTCGATTTTAGAAGAAGTGCATGACAACCTGCTAAGGGTCTGCAAAGTCTTAAAAAGTGCATATTTCAAAGCTTGTTCTCTTACTATAGGTAATAGTGCGATCTTTTGGTGTAAGATTAAATCAATGCCTTCGTAAAACCATAAAGCTGTACAGTTTACTTTGCAAACGTTGCTTGGCCTGAACTGTTGAGTAGAAGATAATTTTCTAGTAATATTAAGAAAAATATTCGTAGTACCAGTTAGTATAATTAAATATATTGCAAAAGTCTTGCATCTTTTATAAATGTGGAACTCGATTGCTTCTACAAGGCTTCATCCTTAACAGCTTGATAGAATCTTCTTTTCAAAGGCATTAGTGTCCTACTTCTTTCAGAAGAACCTCGTTAAGTTTGTTCATCACTTACAATGTTAAAACGAGGAACAGACAAATATTAAGAGACAAGAAGATAATAGAAATTTAAAGGTAACTTCACTGCATTACACGTACTTACTCGTCACTTCAATTTTTTAAGTACAAAAGGATAAAGTAGTCCGAAATAATAACACTTGTTTTCACCAACTAGTAAACACCTTGACTATCGTCACACTTTTCAGTGGTCAAAGCAATGACGCACATCGTTTCAAAACGTGATAACAGGTCAATTCCGCAAAATATAATAATAAATTATAAATTACTCTCCGAACAATACTGGAAACCCAAAACCACATCTATAATGCGTCATAACTTACTAAATTCTACTAGAAGAATCTCCCTAGAATAAATGTGAAGATAAATTTGTTGTGTAGCCAAAGGTGCGTAACATGATATGGTAGAAATCGTCTTTTGCAGTTTTCGCTGTAGAAAACTTACAACTTCAATATTTATTTCACTGCTACGAAAAATATTGCATTTTCCACTCACGTTAAAAACACAATTCTCATTGATATATGATAATCACGCAACTGCTGAAAGCCAATCACAATTCCGAACAGGTTGTGGCGTTCATGTTCAGAACAAACCACTTAGTTTAAATATAAAGTTATGACAATATTACATACAACAATTAAATACTAAAAGGGATTGTATACGCTTCAAAATCCCACGTTACAAATAATATTTAGATTTTAAAATAATAACTTTAAACTTACATCTAAAAGTTTGTATAATACGCAACGTGCAATTTTAGGAGAGACATGAGTTGCACTGTCAATTCCCATCTTATTACTAAAGAAATGCTGAAATCTACACAGCTTTGTTAATTTATAGAAATTCCAAGGGTTACAAGGCAACCTAAGAATTTCGATCATCATCTAAGTGTTTAAGAACTGTCACAATATTTAACCTACAATCGCAATTTAAAGATTAACCTCCTAATGCAAACCGGTTTCAAACTATTCCAGGTACTAATAATTATCTATCTCCAAACATTAATCAAACTTTCAGACTACTAAAACTTGGAACTACAACTCTTTGAAGGAACTGGGATAACAAATAAAAGCACCGCACGAACTGCCTAAAATCAATACTCTATTACGCTTTATTTTAAAAAGCTTTAATATTTAGTATATTATTTAGGTTTAGGGGACCTTTTTAGAACTCTGCATAGGAAAATTTCCAGCAGATAATATCGTAACGCCGTCAACAAAAACCACATGAAGTTGTGGTTCACACGGATTATTTAGATCTTGGTCTATCTTTGTGGTCTGAGATTATGCTGAGATGACCATTCTCACAGTTGGAACGGCGTTGTTTCGACCAACGTGCGTCAGAGTGCTTCAACCTCTTCTGGAGGGGATAGACATCTACGTGGAAGAAAAAGTATCGTAACCCTAGACATACGTACCGATTTCTGTTGAGTGCCAACGTGTGCGAGTGCTCCAAGCTCGATACTAACGTTCTCACTTTCTCTGCCACACCTTCTATTGAATCGACCCGCAGCCGACAACGACGCAACATGACAGCAGCAGGAAGAAACGACGGAGTCCGCTTGAGGACCGGAATCTTTGCATAAACAAAAGACTAAGTGTCCCTTATGCATGATACATACCTCTGATATTTAATTCTGAAGGCGAGATTAAAGTTACAACTCAAAGTGCATCTTCATGAGTGTAATCAATTGTGCGTATTAAGAAAATGTCAGAATTCACGCAACTAATGTTAACTTTAACACCGCAACAAATCTTAGATAAAGCATCGCTGATAGTAGTAATACCATAAATACCATCTAGCTGTCAGGAACATTATTAGGAATTCATCAGGAGTTAAGTACCATGAATTATACAAAGGCAAAAAACTGTCACCAATAGTTCTAACTCTATAATTTGGCCATCTAGCTAATATTCTTGGCAGCTTCTATTGCATCTAGTTCAACACAATTTTATACGGTTACAATAGCAAAAAGATTCAGATCCTGCCATATCTTACATTACTACCAATGTTAAACTGAAGCCCAGAAACATTTGTAATGTACTTCGTACTAGCTATATTAGGAACAACATCTGCAAGAAAAGTAGAACCTCGACTGCTATTGAAGAGTCGATAAAAATAGATAAACTGAACTCGAAGCCAAGTGACTCTAAATCATCCACACCGACGAATAAAGTTATCAGAATTTGCAAATATAATACGTAAGCGCACGCTAAGTAGCTACTGCCATAATATATATATATATATATATATATATATATATATATATAATGCTATAATAATAGAGTTATTTAGAGGTATATTGAGTTATAAAGGTCGCACACGGCTTGTAAATAGCACTAGAAGCTAGAAAACTAAATAAATTTATCATGAAAAATACGTAATTCGCAAATTATGCAAAAAGCAAACATTTAACACCTTGTATAAGGATCACAATTGACGTTCATTAATGCCAAGAAGCATATTCTTCAACCATATAAGCACATTCAGCAAGAATAAATAACTCTGTATGCAATCAAACTTAATTTAGACCAGAGAGCATTAATGAATTCTAAATAAATACGCATTAAATGCATCCGAAGCTAGAAAATCATGATACAAATTATGATAAAATCAAACAATCGATAGTAAAAGGACATAGCAAAGATTTCTGTTAAGAAACGCATCTTTCAAAACAAATAAGTTTCAGTAACGCAGGATGTAAATAGAAGCATTTCAATTTAAGTCATTTCATCTACGTGATTTTTAACACGGAGTTTACTCAAAACCAAGAACGATATCTTGACAAACAAAAGCCATAAGTTAAATATGTAGAAATTAAATTAGAATTTCCTACAATAACACCAAAACAGACGAGAATAAATGCCCATATTTTAAAAATAGACTGCTAAAACTTTTATTCTACGTGACCAAGAACATTATGCCGCCGGGTTATTTCCAAATAATACCTGTAAAAGCTCAGGGTATTTGGAACATTCTATGGCACGTCGTAAACTTTGAACAAACAAGGCCGATAGCCAATGGTTTCCGATAAGAGCGTTCCTTTAAATACCACTCAAACTTGATAACAGACCGTCTCTATTCAACCTGAGCACGTCTCACATAAGTTCGACTCTAGAGTTTACGTAAAAGTTAACATTGAAAATTAAATAATTATATATTTGTGAAAGTTGTGATAGAAAGTTTTTAAAGTAAATAATACTGAAAAATATATAAGAAAAGTTTTGCTGTTAGCTAAAAAAACGGTTCTAAGTGACACGGTTCTAATTGACGGGTGAAAATTTATGTATTATCCAAATCTAATTATTGTCTAAGTAACAAGTTGTAACCTGGAAAAAACTCTAGATATGACCCTAGAGATAAATTTAAAACTGCATACAAGTATTGTTTGGCATCAACGCATTGAAGCACAAAGACGGAGATTTGTTTTAAGCATTGAATAAAGTTTGGACAAACAGTACTATAAAAGCCAAAAGGAGACTCAACTAAAAATAATCCAGAGGTACTGATCTACAACACGCAATAGCTGATCCAGGCAGAACAAAGAAAGACACGCAAGGAAAGCTACAGGTCAGAATATCTTAAGGCATTATTTTCTTTTTTATTAAAAATTTAGTATACTTTTTATACCTGAATATTTATGTAAAGGGTCACCAAAAATCTTTGCTTTATACGTGAAAATTTACGAAAAAAGGAAAAGTCATTGAACATTCAAGGGTGTTTTCCAATAGTGTACAATATCGTTTTTGCTAGCTTTAAACTAATAAAAGGGAACTATAATTTTGGCGATAGATAAATTGAAATTATTATTATTTGATTCAGGGGTACTTTGTCAAATATTGAATCATATTAAGCTGTACAGTGTATATAACTTTTTTTTGTCATGCAAATCTTAGTCAATTTCGTTTTTTTCATTCAAGTAGAAAGGAATTAGATAGGGGGGGGGGTAAATTTTTTGTTATTGTAACGTTGTGCACTCTGTGTGAATTAGAGTGAGCTAGCTGAGGCATATTGAAATTGTAGGATATTAACAAGCACAGAGCGGTGGCGGACAGCAGGAAACTAAACGTTTATTACATCGGCGTGCAGCGTTATATAATGTCCCAGACAGGATTTGAACGTGTATCTTCAGCTTTTGGGGCTGACGTAATTACCAATTACACTAGTGGGACAGGTAATGAAAATTGGAAAATTTTACGAATCTAAGTTTTGAATGTTACCATACATCAACCTTATTTTCAATTACTTTTGGCATTTTTGTAAATCATATTAACCATAATACGCTAGTATCTATCAACTTATCCCGTATAAGTAATTGACTTAATATATGTATATATTTAATAACTGGCTTATAACCGTAATTTAGAGCATTGTTTCCTGTCTATATCTGACATAAGTCAAAAACTTGACACTGTCAGATATAATGGACTAAAATGCCAAAAGTAATTGAAAATTGAGTTGATGTATGGTTACATGCATGATTCAGATTTGTAAAATTTTCTAATTTTTACCACCATTCTATGTAGTGTAATTGGTAAATACGTCAGCCACGAAAGTTAAAGATGCAGGTTTAAATTCTGTCTGGGACCTTATATTTTCCATATTGCTATGATAATAAGGTGATCTAGGGTGTATTGAGTCATAAGGGTCATGCAATACATGTAAATATCATTAATGTTTAGAAAACTAAACAATTGCATAATAAAATGGGAGGTGAAGACAATTAAGTAAAAAGCCAATATCGAGCACACTGTATATAAATCACAACTAACTTTAATTCATGAAAGGAAGCTCATTTTTCAAAAATCATCATATTTAGTAAGATAGATAACTTATGCGGCGTATAATGCATTTCAAACTAAATATACAAACATAAAATTGAAAAGAAATACCCAGGAATAACGGTTTAAACGCATCCAGCTTTATTAAAATAAATATGCAATTATTGAAAGGAAATAACCTGGCATGCTAGCTATAAACAAATCTCATTCAAAACATTAACGCATAAATAAATAAACGCATTCAAATGCGTCATCATAGTAAATTTACTACATGATCAACAAGCTTGTATGTTCACAAAATCCAGCAGATTTTGGAGTATTAAATAACAAATGTTTGTTAACACGATAAAAATTGAATAATAGCAACTATAAATAAGAGGACGTGACTTAAACGAAGGTAAAAGTTGGATTTTCAGAGAAATACACTATGCAAAGTACGTGCCTACGTGAGAATATACATCACTTAGACACGGATCTGGATGGTAAATTTGTAGAAAGTCCAAAGGCCGCAATGCTAAAGGCAAAGTACAACGCCCCAATTAACAAAATGCACGAGTAAAACCAATAGCACAGGTGGAAGGAGGAGTCTTTATATAGAACACAAATCTTGTAAACAATCATTATATCTTCGACCAAGGCACAAACTATACCAATTAAAAGCCGACTATCAGGCGAATTAAAATAGAAAAATTTAAATAATTATTTAGTGACAGAATTATTTTAAAAGTCGTGATAATTCAAGTGCCAATAAATATAATAGAAGTTGCCGTTTACTGTGAAAAACGTAAGTAATAATTGTTAATTAAACCTAATATTAATGTTTAATAATTTAGCGTTCTAAGTATCTTCTAATTATCCTCCGAGTATACTCTAAGTGTCCTCTAAAATATCTTCTAAGTATACTCGAAGCATATTATAAATCTATCTTAAATATGCTCTGGGTAAATCTACATAAACTCTAAGAAACGATTTTAAGTCTAAACATTGATGACTGAGCATCGAAAGGAAAAGTAATCAACAAAGGGTTATACTGGGCGAAATTAAATGGAAACAATCCAAGGGTGCAGACCTACCACATGCAGAGGCAGTTCTAAGAAGTAGAAACGAGAAGGGAGAACGCAGGTCAGAGATAAAATATTATTTTTTAGTATAAGGCGTAATTTCAACTTTTAACACGTATAATTTTTATATATTGAAGTATTTAATTTGTGAGGGGTCATCAAAAATCTTCTGAAAATTTATGTAGAGAGAAAAAAGGTCATTTGAACGTTCAAAAGTGCTTCTAGTAACAGGCAGTGGTATTTTTGCTGGCTTTAAGGGAGTTATGATTAGGCATAATCAGATAGATATTATCTTGATTCGGCGGTTAATTTTATGAATATCAGATTAAAGTGTAAAAGTTATTAAACTATAAAGTGTACATATTCTTGGTCATTATACAAATTTTGCTTTGTTTCGTTTATATCATTTAAACAGAAAGAAGCTAAAGTAAAAGGGAGATTGAACAGTTTTGTTGTCGTATTGGCGTGCGCTCTGTGTGAATTGGACTGAGCTAGTCGAGGCATATAAGAAGAGGTATCATTAAAATCTAAAAATAGAGGTTATAGTAAAAATAAAACAAAAAAAAACACATAGAAAGGTAGCCCGAATATCACAACAATATATATATATATATATATATATATATATATTAATTTTTAAAAGCTTCATTTTCGCAAACGCGATTAACAACGCATTCTATCTTAGACTAATCTACGGAGGTTCTTACCTTTTTCTATTAATATTTGAATAATCCGACTATACCCAATAACAAAAAAATGGTATTTTATAAACGTTATTATTTAAATTACTTTTACTAATCTGAAATTTTTGTTACACGCATGCAGCAAGCTTTTCCAAAACCTCTTGCTAAATTAAGAATCACGAATGTAGCGGCAGGAAAAACATATTCCGAGAATACGGATATGCTTTCATGAGAAAGCGAGCCCGGGAGCATTTTGCTATTGAATGTTTAAATTCTCTCGTTAAAGCATGTATGCTTGGGGGCGCAAAAGTTCTCATAACCTACATTGCAGTGCAGCAGGGATCTAATTTTTTTGCATGAGTAGTTTTCTCTTATGTATCCAACATTGATTCAGAAAAGCGAACCTAGTTATTAAATTTGGGGATATAAGGACGTCGATTTATACTAGTTTCATAATTTAAACAGATTTGAATTGCCGTGACATTTCCAAGATACTTCTAAAGCATGAATCGTATTTGCATGAGTGTAATATAATTTTTATTGGGTAGAGACTCATGTTATTCATTAGATTTTATTTTTCGTGAATACGTATTCTACAGCTATCCATATTAAACTAGTAAACGTTGGAATATTAGAGATATAGCTTTAGAACGTGCTAAGAACCATCCAAAGGTGTGTATTATGCTTAAATTTTGTCACTTCACGCATACAAATTAACTACTCTGTGTAACTTTGAAAAACCAGAGCGTCTGTTTATGACGTTGATATTTTGACCTATAAATACAGAGTGGGCGTCTTCTTATTGCTCTAAAATATTTATCTCTCCAATACTTCAAACCTTTTTAACAGCTCTCTTTGCCGCTTGTCGAATGGGATAAAAATATAAACGTTTCAAATTATAAACGCACAACTTGTTTCAATTTGGTGTCTCATGTAAGAGCAGTTTTCATAAAATATAAAGCACTTTTTGGTTATTCATATGTATGGGTTGAATAATAAATCGGAGAACATATTTTTTAACAGCGCTGGAAAAAACTGTTTAAGTTAATCAAATATCTGCAGAAAATGATCAACGGAGTAAGTGATAGGGCACTGGCGTTTCATAAGCCCAGTGGATACTCCAGATAGACGACCGATTACTTCGTAGATTGTTGAAGATCTGTGCGTCACTTAATTATTTTCTAAATTAATGAAGGGTGCTTAGACGTATATATTTGGTGTAAATAATACTGTTTTTAGTTATCAGCTTAAATAATTATTATTTCAGTAACTACACTGAGATGCTCCAAAGATAAATAAATTATAAATAGTTTTGAGGGGATATTTTATCGAGATAAATTTTATAAAGGTTACAGGTATTTTCCAATTATGTTATGTGCATTTTTTGCAAATTGATTAATCATCTGATGTGTTTCTTTTTAAAAGGCGTTAAATTTTGCAATGCTTGTCGTTGGTTTCATTTCAATTTAAAATGTTTATACAATTTTACAAATATTGAGTATTGATAAATGGTGAGGTTGTTTTGTCAACAATAAATGCTTATTTTGTAAGTAACATGTAATATTGAGTACCGTTTTTCCATTGCCATTTCATAAAGAAAATACTATCGTAAGATAAGTAAACTAATTTGTAAGTAAACCACGCAGTACAGCTCACACCGACAAACACGTATTTTAGGACTCTCACTTTTTTTAATTTGGCTGATTGGGGTATTTTTCTGACAGTTGCGCATCTTCAGGTTCTAATCACCACACAAAAGAGCTAGCTCCGTATGACGAGAGGTTTATAGCAATCGTCCGCTGACACTATATATATATATATATATATAAATATATATATATATATATAAATATATATATATTGCTGTGAAACCACCAAACTCCGGGTACTCCACGCTTTTCGAATCGAGCCCCTACGAATTGTATGCCAAAGAATGCTGTGAAACCTACAAAAAGCTATTCATTACCTTAGCTGTGTTGGTCCATTGACTTTCTTCTGTTAATCGCCTCGGCTGCTCCTCTAGATAACTTTCATCCTCAATCATAAAAAAAACAAACACATTCCTATCACACACATCAACGTTAACTCTATTTACATCAATATTCACAATACATTAAAATTTCAAAATTAAAATTCAGCATAAATTTTAATATCAAAAATTTTCAAGATTAAATTTGTTATCATTTTCAAGTGCATCCAGAATTAAAGTCCTTGTAGGATGCCTACTAATTACTATAACAATATATGCAGAGCACAAAGGAGCATCTACCACCCTTTACGTTAATTAACCAGGTTCGTCTAATTGAGCTCAAAGACATACCCTAAATTTTCATCATAATCCAGAACATCAATACTAAATACCCTTTCTACTTAAACAAGCAAATTTCACCTTAAAATTAAAATATTATTGTTAGTACAATTTCACTACTGTCCATTTTGAGTAAATCAATTATAAAGTTATTCAACACACACAAAATATCAAAGTTCAAACAAAATAGTATAATTTACCTGAAGGTTACTTGCACTCGTAGCTTCCATGTACATCGTCCCTTTGTTAATTACACCATTCCAACTGGGTTATATTTATGGCTTCTGATTCTCAACGCTTTAATAATTTTCTCCATCACCATTTATTTAAAGTTGTTTCAGGGCTTTTCCGGAACTAATCTGTGTATATCTGAACCTTGTTTTGTGGATCCAGACACGTTTATGCACCATTTAAGTATTAATACCTCCGAAAAATAACAAAGAAATTCATACTTCTTTCACCAAGATACGCCAAAACTGCCTACTTTTGTGTATTTATTTGTCATCGTGAATATTACCAATTGGTACAGTGATATTAAACTTTATTACCTTGTATCTTCTTTTCTAAGTGCACTAAAGTACATTTATTGTAGCACGTAAAGAACAAGCTGTTTTTAAATCACAAACATATTCGAGCAAACTGTTTAAATTATTTAATATTAAAACCGGAAAACTAAAAAGCACTGTTTAACGCGTTCAATCAAGTCGAAGATCTAAGAGAGCTTGTTTATATTCACCTCGGTATATATAGCGGTTAGCCTGTCTGTCGGTCTGTTCCCCAAAATGGACAATTCTAAAGAATTTCGTATTCTCGGTTCCCATTCCGTAGCCCGCGCGTCGGTTTTTACGAATTTTGTACTCGCCCCAGTTAAATATCAGAAATTTCAACACGGCACGTAAACATGTCCGAGAATAACTAATTAAATTTTATACAGAAATCGTTGTTTCTACCTCTGATATTTGCATCCTATTTTCAACCAATTGTGACCCTCGTGACGTTGCTTAAATCACGCCTTTTACTATATGTGTCTCGGTCTTGTGCATATTATCTGTCTCTATCTAACCTGTTCTTATTGATGCAAATTGATATTCTTTATTATCGATTATTTTAGTCCATGTGGAGTGTGAAATAACCCACCTTTAGCATTTCTCGTAACTATTATGCGACGGTTTCTCCAAGATTCTCTGAACCATTAATTATCTGCAAAATTTACGCCGAATGAGCTTTTAAACTACGCAGGTGTTCAAACATACTATTAATTCTCAGAGCCTTATTTCGTGGTATTTTAATCTTGGATTTTCACAGGCTTTTATGCTTATTATTAATAATGGTTTAATTAACTCTAATTAAAATTGACTTCTATCCTTTCATTTTTAGCGAATACAAATTAAATATTAATTATTATGTGTACACTTTGTTTAATACCGGTTACTTAAAATAAGGTTAATTAATATAAATTTTGCACGTAATTTCCATTTGTTTCTTTCCTCGGAATAAATACATTACACGTAGAGCTTGTTAATACTGTTTCTTTTGATATAAAGCGTCTTGTACATGATTTAAATCTCTTATTTTTACTGAAACGAATGAATTTTATTCTCCACGGTGTTTTAATAAAGCGTATTATCTAATAAAATTCCTTATACACGGTGATTAAAATTATTTTATGTAATTCATTAATTTTCTACCCTGGTCTAAATATGAGTAATATATATATATATATATATATATATATAATATATATATATACATTACTCAAATTTAGACCAGGGTAGAAAATTAATTAACGACATCAAATAATTTTAATCACCCTGTATAAAGAAACAAATAGAAATTACGTGCGAAATTTATATTAATTAATTCAGTTTTTAAGTAACGGGTATTAAACAAAGTGTACAAATAATAATTAATATTTAATTGGTGTTCGCTAAAAATTAAAGGGTAGAAGTCAATGCCATTTATTATTATTTTAATTGGAGTTAATTGAACCATTAGTAATATATAATAAGCATAAAAGCCTATGAAAATCCAGGGTTGGTAACAAACAGCTAAAAGGAAGGTTAAAATACCATGAAACAAAGCTCGGAGAATTATATTAAAACGTTCATTAGGAGCACACACCTGCAAACTTTTAAATGTCAAAGTTCTAATAAATTTGAATAGATAAACATGCAGCTTCTACGTATATTGAAAACGGTCGGATGTTTAAGCAGGATTTGCTAGATGAGGGGTTATTTTACTCATGTAGGAATCCACGTGGATTTAAATAGCAGATAGTAAGGAATATTGATTTGTACCATTCAGACCAAGGTAGAAAGGGACGGATAAAACGCGTAAAGCAGAGACTTTGATAATAGAAGGCGTGATTTGTGCCGCGCCACTGGGTCTACGATTGGTTGAAATAAGATGCAAACATGAGAGGGGAAAGCATATCAGTTGGTGTGTAAAATTAATTAGTTATTCTCGGACGTGTTGCGAGCCGTGTGGAAATTTCTTAGATTTTCAACTTGGACGTGTGCAAATTTTTAGTAGAATCGCTGTGCCAAGCCGTTGGAAGGGAAAATAGAATGCGAAATTCTAAAAATTGTCCGTTGCGGGACAAATTCGACTTGCAAGCGGGCCATTATATAAACCCGGGCTAATAGGAGTTTCGCTCTCTTATATTTTTGATTTTATTCGATACTTTAAACAGTTTTGCTCTTTATTTTTTGATTAGTCGATACTTTAAGTAGAATACGTGGTGATTACGTGCTACAATAAAAGTTATTAGTACACTTGAGAAGATAAATAAAGGTAACAAAGTCTAGTTATATTTGCGGGTATTACTATACCAATTATCCAAATTAATAACAATAAATAAATAAATAGAAGTATGCAGTTTTTGGTATAGCGTAAAAGAATTATGAATTTCATTGCAATTTTCCGGGGGTGTTAATAATCAAATGTTATTCGTAAACGTGATTGGATCCACAAAACAAGATTTCGTTATATCTAGATGAGTTCCTGAGAAACCCTGAAACCGTTTAGACGAATGGTGGTGTAGAAAAATTTTAAAGGCGGCTAGAAATCCGAGGACGTAAACATAAACCAGCTGGAATGGTGGGATGAGCAAGTCCGATGTACATTGGAGCCACGAGTGCAGTAACCTTTAGGTAACTTATGCAATTTTGTTCGATCTTAGATGTTTTGGTGTGTGTTGAATATCTTTATAATTTGTTTGATAAAAATGGACAGTAGTAAATTTGTAAGGTAAAATTTTCTTGTATAAGTAGAAAGGAGTATTTATCAGGTTTATGTTTTTAATTATGATGAAAATGTGGGTCTGTCTTTGAGCTCAATTAGACTAACCTGTTAAATTAACGTAAAGGGGTGGGAGATGCTCCCTTTTATTCAGACTCAGATCGGCAAATATTGTTTATTTAATTAGTATGCATCCTACAAGGACTCTAATTCTGGATGCAAATTAAAATGATGACAAATTTTAACTTGAAATTTTATGATGCTGAAATTTATGCTGAAATTTAATTTTGAAATTTTAATGTATTATGAATATTAATGTAAATAGAGTTAACGTTGATGTTTGTGGTAAGAATGTGTTTGTTTTTTTTTATGAATGAGGATGAAAGTTTTAACTAGGTGAGCAGCCGCGGCGGAGAGAGTAACGAGAGGCGCGATTCTCATAAGGTTTCACAGCAAATCTTGACGGCCCAACATTGGGGCTCGAGTGTTTTTTTTACTCTGGTGAGTTTTTTTGTAGGTTTCACAGAATCTTGGCGCCCAATTCGTGAGGCTCGATTCTTGATACGAGGAAACACAGAAATATATATATATATATATATATATATATATATATAAAACAATATATAAAATAAGATGTATCTGTAAATAAACTCTATGAAAATAATAGAGCCTATTGACGAATACAAATCGGGCTGGTAGTAGTATTATTTTCATAGAGTTTATTTACAGATACATCTTATTTTATATATTGTTTTACACAATTTCTTATTGCGGACTGCAAATAACCTGTCTTTTATATATATATATATATATATATATATATATATATATATATTGCCGTGTATCCTTAAACTTAATCGAGCCTCACGAATTGGGCGTCAAATTATTGCCGTGGATCTCGGGTAAGCAATTACGATACAAAAATATATTCGAAAATTTTATAAATTTTCATATTCGACAATAAACAAAATTTTTACAATTACCTAATCAAAAAAAAATATCCTTACCCGTTTTCCTTTTTTTCCTCGGTTGAACGGCCTTCTTCAACTGCTTCCGGCTAGCTCATTCGGATCTCCTCTTGGGTACCTAAATTCACTCGCATAATCTCAATCATACACACACTCTAGCAATAAAACTTCATATACAATCAACATACAAGCTTTTATTTCTAACTATTTACACATGAAATGCAATAATGTTCATATTCCATTAATCTCGTTACACTTCAGAAAAACCTTATTTCATAATGTTCAGTATTTTATTTTTAAATCATTAAACACAGAAATTATTCACGGAGTAAATGAGTCTTGACTAATACCTTCGCTAAATTCCTTCTTTATAATTTATTTATTCACTTTACTCTAAATAAACTCTGGAGTAGGATGAGCTCAGAATACCCAGTAATTATGCAATTGCATACTTTTAAAACAAATAACAAAACAAAGCCATGTACTCTTTACAAAAATTTTATGTTCTGATGGAACGTTAAAAAGCTTTATAGAAATCTTCAACTTTTCAGTTAATTACCATAATAACGTTTATACGTATTACGTTCAATACGTAATTAATACACACTACCTTGAAATGTCACACTAACATTCTCCCAATATTCACAGTTTAAAAGTCACAAATCAAATCGTTACCTGGAAAGTTTATAGTGGATCTTTGCTTTAAGGATGATGCCGTCAATTTCTTATGTCCGTTCTGCAGATCGTTTCTAGCGGTTACTAGAAAAACTCCATCTTAATTGAACTGCAAACGCGGCCTCCCTGGTGTAACCAATTCCAAATTCCATTTACAATTATTTCTTCTTTAATTTAAATGCTTCGAACCACGTTATTTAAAGCGCGACACGAGTTGTTTATAATTGAAGATGATATCTCGATTAAAATTAATTTCGGCACACTTAACAGCGTATTTTAATTACGAGAATATCACCTTGCAATACATTAAATGGATTTTGTAATACTTACAACTCGTGATGTTCTTTAGAGCGGTCGAAAACTTAAGGGCCCCTACCACGTTCGCTAAAATCATTTATACTCTTAGGCCGCCACCTCCTGGCTGCTTTCATCCGAAATCCCCTTTCTACAACAACACGTTCTTAAAAATTTTTGCACTCAACCCCATTCTTACTCCACGAATTTTAATACCTCGTTATTAAATATCCCGAATAATACGCTACACCAAGCTCTTGTTCGTTTCAAACGAGACTAAACATTGCAACCAATTGTAGACCTAGTGACGCTTCACAAATCCCGCCTTTCCTATTGTTGTTTCATGTTTACGCGTGTAATTTATATATTTACCTACCGCGTGAGGGTATCCAATTAACAATAAATAATAAATAACCAGACCTCTAACACTATCGTACCCTCACGTTTCGGGACGTTGCCTCGCAAGCTGCAGCAGTCGGTGAAGGGGGGGTTCATTAAACAAACACACTGAGACGAAAATTCGATTGTTTTATTGAATGAGCTACTAACTAAAACTTCAACTAATTACATATGCATAGCAAAATATAAAGTAATTACCTTATGTACAAAAGGGCGCCACCATGGGAATTATACGGCCCATGGACCATTCGCGGTAATAGCTCTCGTCGCACTTTGTTCGTGGGCAATGAACCAAAATGGCAGAACAGAAAATAAGTCACTTATAGTCTCCGGCTAGCACAAACACAACTTAACTAAACTTAACTAACAAACATATTTTTGAATAGATACAGATCTAGGTGTACACACCCCGATAACAAAAATTTATTAATGCTACCCTAGTCTAACTAACTTGCATAGTGCGACGACCCTTTTTAACCACGGGGTCATCTACACCATGAAAACTACGACCTTCTCAAGGGTCAAATATGTACCGTAACTTGACTTCGGACCTGAGCTTTGCATTCTCAGGTAGTCTCGTGGATTATTGATTAACGGCCTCTGACACCGTCAAAACACAATATAATAGAAGACCCTTCTAAAACGATGCGGTCTCCAAAGCAATAATCAAACGGATCAATTTACTTGAACTGGGCATTCACCCGGAATTGTATTTTATGGAAGTCGACAAATACTGTTTTAAACAAATAACGGACTTATGCTGCATAACACAGCCTTGAGTTCATAGTAATATCACATATACTAATTACTTACTCAGAGAAATAATTAACTTAAAACATAACGGCACGCACTGGACTTCAGAGAAATAAAATACTTCACTCAATCGGGCAACTAACAACCCTTTAACCTCTAACGCGTCTGGAAATAAACAACCCGATTCCCACCGGCTGGCCTCCTTATATACATTTCAGTTAATTGAAAATAACCCCTTTCTTGGCGCTCTTACTCGGCTTAGGATGCGCCGGTCGTAAATCTTTAAAATTAATTAAAACTGCCAATGCCTAAGATAACCACACGCGTAGCTCTCAGAATTGATTTTAGTTAAGTGCTCAGCTAATTGAAAAATTGCTTCAGACCACCCTGACATAAATAGGATCCTAAAGCATGATTGACATCTAATCATAGATATGGACTAATCTGACATGTTTAGTACCCTTAAAGTAAGTGCCTTTAGAAAAATTGATTAACTCTTGGATTAGATCTTTCTGGGAACTTCGCTGAGAAGCTACTTGGGTGATCCTGCAGCCGCTACAATTCTAATAATTAGCATGCTAAAATTAAACTAGAAACTAACTATTTTTAGGAATACTAGAACTATTAGAGCTTATTAAAACAGTATGTTACACAGCCCCTCGAAAAATTGAAATTGCTCTTAGGAATTTCAAGAAAATTGAAAAAAATAAATGTAGAAATTAACACATCCAACCGCAATTATGTTTAAGACAACTGAGTCTTTTCAGAAAATTGGCGGAAGGAAAAATGAAAATTGGAAAAATAAAATATTAGTGAGGTTTTAGGTCTTGGACGTGGAACACCCTAGCGGTTTTCCGTCCATGGAAGATAGTCTATAAGTGGTAGAACCTAAAACTTCCATCACCTTTGCTTTTAGGAACTTCGGGGCTAATTTTTATTGAAATGTTTAAAAGCATCTGATAATATAAAATTGCGCTTCCACACTAAATCCCTACTTTGAAATTTAATGGTCTGCGCCTTAAATTGTACGAGTGCGTATTACGTTCATACGCCAAATGTATGTTCTTCTGAACTTCTTTAAAGATGGGCGATAATTCATTAAGGTCTTGAACCAATTGTTCTCGAGTATCAATTGCTAGATCCTCTGGATTTAAATCCTTTAATTTATTATAGAATTCCCCGGACAGAGGAACCGTGCGTCCAAAAGCTAAAAATGTTGGGGAATATTTTGTGGATTCATGAACAGCATTACGAAGCGCATGGGCAATTTTGTGAATATTATCGTCCCAATTCTTATGAGAATCTTGAATGTAACTGCGAATGGCAGCTCCAATTACCTTGTTAACGCGTTCTACATAATTAACTTGAGGATGGTAGCTGGCGTTAAACCAAACCGAAGGTATTTTATAATTTGTCATGAGATTGGAAAATAAATTACTTTTAAATTGAGGGCCATTATCTATCATACAAATTTGAGGTACCCCATATACCAAAAATACAAAATTTTCCAGGTAATTACAAATTTGTTTTGTTGAAGCGCTGCGCATGGGATGCAATAAAGTGAATTTTGTAAACCAGTCAGTAACAACTAAAAGGTAAGTATTCCCCAATTTCGAGCGCGGAAAGGGCCCCATTAAATCAATCGACAAACATTGAAACGGAAATGAAACTTTTTTCTCTTTGCCCATAAAACCATAATGGTTGAACGTGCTGGATTTGCTTTGGCAGCACGTAACACATTTACTAATGTATTTAGAAATATATGACCGCATTTTAGGCCAGTAATAGAGCTCTTTGATTTTTGTATATGTTTTAAATACACCCAAATGGGCCGAAACTGGATCATCATGGCATTCTTTTAAAATTTGTGCACGGCATGATTTCGGCACTACTAACTTCCACTCAATTAAATTGGCTTTGATATTCAAATTATTCGGAATAAACTTATACATTTTATCATCTTCTACTCTCCAATCGGGATATAGATCTGGCTTTTCCTTAATATTATTTAACATGTTTTTGTACCAATCCTCGACCTCGTCTAAAGAAAAATTTAAAGAATTAATAGCATAGGCTCCACTAGGAGCTCGGGATAATGTATCTGGTACCACATTAAATTTACCCTTCCTGTGGATAACTTCGAAATCAAATTGTTGGAGTTTCACACTCCATCTAGCTAAACGTCCCGCAGGATCTTTTAAGTTGTGGAGCCAAATTAAAGAATGATGGTCCGTAATGACCTTAAAATGAGTTCCTTCAATATATGGTCGGAATTTTGAATAGCAAAACACACCGCCAAAAGTTCCCGTTCTGTGACTGAATAATTTTCTCTGCTGAATTTAAACTGCGAGAAGCATAAGCAATTACATGTTCTTCGTCTCCTTCTCCCTGAGTTAAAACACAACCAACGCCGTAATTTGAGGCGTCACATTGTAAAGAAAATACTTTCGTAAAATCAGGACTCCTTAAAATAGGAGCCTTTGTAAGAACATCTTTAATTTTTTCAAACGAAATAAGAGCCTCGTCCGTCCATTTAATCGCTTGCGATTTTCTCTTTCCCTTTAGTAAATCATTAATAGGTGCTATAATTGTGGCAAAATCCAAAACAAAACGCCTATACCAAGAGCACATACCGGTGAAACGTTTTATTTCAGTGGCTGTCTTGGGTTGAGGAAAATTTACAATTGCGTCAATTTTTGCTGGGTCAGTTCGGAGACCATCTTTATTCACAATATATCCCAGATATTGTAACTCTGGTTTACAAAACTCACATTTTGAACTGTTAATAGTTAAATTAGCGCCTTTCAACTTCTCATACACTTCGTTCAAAATTCTAATATGCTCCTTAAATGTGCTTGAAATAATAATTATATCATCTAAATAAACAAATACCGATTGGGATAATGAAAAATCAAAATAGAGTCCATGAGCCTCTGTAATGTGCCTGGAGCATTGGCCAAACCCATCGGCATTACATTATATTGAAATAATCCGCGCCTTGGGACAGTAAAGGCTGTTTTTTCCTTGCTTTCGTCACTCAAGGGCAATTGCCAGAAAGCTTTTTTTAAATCGATTGAACTGAGATATTTCGCATTGCGTAATCTATCAAGAATGTCATTTACAAACGGAATGGGATACGCGTCTTTTTTTGTAATTGAATTTAATCGTTTAGCGTCAAAACATACACGAAATTCACCTTTTGCTTTTTTCTTTACTAATAGCATGGGGGAGTTCCACGGGCTATTGCTAATAATGCCTTGTTCAAGCATTGCATCAATTTCTTTATTAGCATGTTCCAGCATCGCCGGTGATAATGGGTAATACCTTTGTTTAATTGGTTCAACGTCTTCCGTTGTAATATGATGTGAAATTTTAGTGGTTCGGCCTAAGGTAGGACGATCCAGGGATTGAAATAAAGAAATAACCTTGTTTAATTCAAATTTCTGGTCTTCATTTAAATCGGCCATGACTTTAATGAAATTTAATTTATTCGTTTCCGCAGAATGAGCATAAAATTCATTTTTGAAAATCTACTTTCAATTCAAATAATTGACAAAATCAATCCCTAACGTTAGGGTACACTCTATTGAGTCGGAAACTAAAACATTTAAAGACCGAGTAACCCCGTTTATAGTCAAGGGCAAATTAATTGAACCTAAAATTGATTGTGCAGTGCCATCCGCGGTTGTTAATATAGACGTTTTACATTTTTAATTAATTCTAACTTATATTTATCCAATAAACACAAACCATGTCTGCCTAAAATAGAGGTATTCGCGCCGGAATCCAACAGTGCAGTATAAGTTTCCTTAAATATCTCGATATTAATATAAGGTCTTGTATCATCTTTTACTTTATAAAAATTTGAAAAACCTTAGATGATTTACAAAATTTTTAACTTTTACTAACCAATCCGACCACGTCTTTTGTCAGCAGCAATATTATTAAACGAAGAAAAGCAACGGCTGACTACACGCTTTCCTGTCCTTAGTTTTTTGAATTATTTGAGCAGTTTGGACAATTTGTGGACGTAACTTCCAACTGCCCACAAGAATAACAAAATATTCCGCGTTTCTCCGGACAAGTATGAAACGAATGACCTCGTCTTTACAGTTGAAACAAATAGTCGAAAATTTTGCTGTGTTTTTAAAATAATTCGAAACGCCGGACCGTGGTAAATTATTATTAGAAAATGAACTCTGTCGAACTTGACGTTCTAAAATAACTGGTACGTTGGCAGAATCCGAATGTTCCTGTTTAATAAAATTTGTAGGCTTAATGTCTTCTAAAAGCTTACAACGAGAAATCAAATGGGAAATGTCAGTCACTTCAATTAACGCCAGTTGCGTGGCATAAAAAGTCTGTAAATTTCTTTTAATAATTTTTATTTGTTCCCTGATTGGAATGGAATCTTCTAATTGAGAAAATAAATTTACCATCTTTGAAATATAAATGGTAGGTGATTCATCGGCGCCTTGCCGTCTGGATTTAATTAACATTAAAAGATTCTCTGCATAATCGGCTGAAAGAAAATCTTGTTTCAATTTAAAAATTAATTGTTCCCATGAATTTACTGTACACCGTGTTGCTCTATACCAATCCAATGCTGAACTGGTGAAAAGATCAATAGCCCCTTCGAAAAGGTCATCTGACGAAACTTTTCTTGCAACTTGCAGTTCTTTGACGCGTTGAATAAAATCTAAAACCGATATAGAATCAGATTCACCCGAAAATTGTAATCCCCACTTGTGGATCGGGACTGATGTCGTTGTTTTATTCAAAGACTTAATTAGCGTACCTAAATCATTACTAGAAATCGAAACCGATGGGGTATTAATGGAAGAAACCGCTGATGCTCCAGGGCATGAACCCTCTGCTGTTGGTGTTATTGTAGGATCTTTATTACCGCTAGCCGAACAATAAAGAGGGTTATCGTTAATCTCATTTTCCCCGTTTACCTGTTCTAAAATCTCAAAAGCTCTAATGCATTTGGAATGCAGTTCTTTGTGTACTTCTAAAAATTCAATATCGAAATTGACATAATTTAGTCTCTGTGTTACATGCATTAATCTCGTGTTAAGTTTAATATATTCTGTCCTTTTAGGAAGAATGGTAAACGAATTTAAACAGTTTTCTAATTCAAAAATCTTAAGTTTTAATAATTCAATTTCGTCCTTTTGAACGATTTCAATTTTCTCATACTTAGAAAAAACATTACTGTCGACTTTCTCAACAATGAGTTTTCTACGCAATAATTTTCGCTTTTCTAACACACTTAACTTTGTAGGTTCAACGTTCCTAATCAAAAGTTCATAACTAAGCTCATCGCTTCTTAAAGCTTCTACCACATACATGACTAAATAAAAGGTAAAAGCCAACAACAACGAAACTTGTTCCTAAATCACTAATATTAGACTGTAATTCTGCCTAACACTAAATAGAAACAAAACAATCTAAAAATTCGTCCGTGTGTTGTTTACCATATTTACAATTTTAACCACGTTAATGCGCCAGTGTAATTTATATATTTACCTACCGCGTGAGGGTATCCAATTAACAATAAATAATAAATAACAGGACCTCTAACACTATCGTACCCTCACGTTTCGGGACGTTGCCTCGCAAGCTGTAGCAGTCGGTGAAGGGGGGGTTCATTAAACAAACACACTGAGACGAAAATTCGATTGTTTTATTGAATGAGCTACTAACTAAAACTTCAACTAATTACATATGCATAACAAAATATAAAGTAATTACCTTATGTACAAAAGGGCGCCACCATGGGAATTATACGGCCCATGGACCATTCGCGGTAATAGCTCTCGTCGCACTTTGTTCGTGGGCGATGAACCAAAATGGCAGAACAGAAAATAAGTCACTTATAGTCTCCGGCTAGCACAAACACAACTTAACTAAACTTAACTAACAAACATATTTTTGAATAGATACAGTTCTAGGTGTACACACCCCGATAACAAAAATTTATTAATGCTACCCTAGTCTAACTAACTTGCATAGTGCGACGACCCTTTTTAACCACGGGGTCATCTACACCATGAAAACTACGACCTTCTCAAGGGTCAAATATGTACCGTAACTTGACTTCGGACCTGAGCTTTGCATTCTCAGGTAGTCTCGTGGATTATTGATTAACGGCCTCTGACACCGTCGATAGAAGACCCTTCTAAAACGATGCGGTCTCCAAAGCAATAATCAAACGGATCAATTTACTTGAACTGGGCATTCACCCGGAATTGTATTTTATGGAAGTCGACAAATACTGTTTTTAAACAAATAACGGATTTATGCTGCATAACACAGCCTTGAGTTCATAGTAATATCACATATACTAATTACTTACTCAGAGAAATAATTAACTTAAAACATAACGGCACGCACTGGACTTCAGAGAAATAAAATACTTCACTCAATCGGGCAACTAACAACCCTTTAACCTCTAACGCGTCTGGAAATAAACAACCCCGATTCCCACCGGCTGGCCTCCTTATATACATTTCAGTTGATTGAAAAATAACCCCTTTCTTGGCGCTCTTACTCGGCTTAGGATGCGCCGGTCGTAAATCTTTAAAATTAATTAAAACTGCCAATGCCTAAGATAACCACACGCGTAGCTCTCAGAATTGATTTTAGTTGAGTGCTCAGCTAATTGAAAAATTGCTTCAGACCACCCTGACATAAATAGGATCCTAAAGCATGATTGACATCTAATCATAGATATGGACTAATCTGACATGTTTAGTACCCTTAAAGTAAGTGCCTTTAGAAAAATTGATTAACTCTTGGATTAGATCTTTCTGGGAACTTCGCTGAGAAGCTACTTGGGTGATCCTGCAGCCGCTACAATTCTAATAATTAGCATGCTAAAATTAAACTAGAAACTAACTATTTTTAGGAATACTAGAACTATTAGAGCTTATTAAAACAGTATGTTACACGCGTTTTGTCCGTCCCTTCCTCATCTGGTCTGAGTGGTACAAATCGATATTCTTTACTATCGGCTATCTAACACACACGTGGACTAGCGACGTGACTTTTAAATAAAGCGTTTTGTATTTCTTACTAAAACATTCACCCGTTCCAATCTACGTAGAATCTGCATGTTTATCGGCTTGAATTTATTAGAACGTGACATTTAAAGGTTTTCAGGTGTTCGCTTCTAATGAACGTTTTAAATATAATTCTCCGAGCTTTGTTTCATGGTATTTTAACCTTCCTTTTAGCCGTTTGTTACCAACGCGTTTCACCTTGGGTTTTCACAGGCTGTTATGCTTATTATATATCCCTAATTGTTCCATTAACTCTAATTAAATTACTACTGAATGGCATTGACTTCTACCATTTAATTTTTAGCAAAGCTATTAAATATTAATTATTATTTGTACAATTTGATTAATACCCGTTACTTAAAAATTGAATTAATTAATATGAATTTCGCCCGTAATTTCTGTTTGTTTCTTTATACAGGGTGTTTTGAAATTGCTGGGTTTATTTTTATTTTTAATAATATAAAAAACCACTATAATATACATATATATATATATATATATATATAATGCTATGATCATAGGGTTTTTTAAGGATGTACAAGGACACAAGGGGGGAATACTTCATGTTAACATTATAAAAATCAAGAAAACCAAGCATTTAAATCATAAAAAGTAAATAATTCGTTCATTATACAAAACCAGATACAAATCACCCTGTATAAGATCACTAACCAGTTACAGTTAATTCAAGGAAGCATATTCAATAATAACTTAACCACATTCATCAAAACAAATAATTGCGGACGCAACCCAATCCATTTTAAAACGTTTAAAACATTCCTAAGCTCAAAATAAATACAACTTCAGCATATTTAAAGTAAAATAAACGTAAACTAAAATTTCTTTCTACCTAGATACATTTGCGTAAGAAATCCAAGTCAGTAAAGCGCATATAATTTATACCAGTTTGTTTAGGCAAACATATAAAAGCGGGCATATTTCACAAAGTATAAAGAATTGAGCGTACGTTTCGTTTAAAATGTAGGAATTGCCACATTTAATAAAACCCAGCATACGTAAACAAAGTATAGACACTAAAACTAAGACTACGTGCAGTTGAAAGGTACAAAGATATCAAATTCCGGTACAAAACTTTGATGTAGGTGTAAATTTAAGCGTTATGGAACTCCGAATAAAGCCCAACAAGTTGAAGATAGCACATAATTGCAACCCCTTTGCAATGGTCTAATAACAAGATAGCAAGCAGTCAACCAATACGAACAGGTGAACGAATTTGTCTATATAACCGACCGTAGTCGTTAAGAGGGAGCATTCCATAATTGACGCACGGATTGTAATAGTCGAAACAAAAGTATTATGTAAATTTCAATTTAGAGAAGGTAAATTGAAAGTCATACTAATTAAAAATTCCAAGTGGAAAACAGTAAAATTGCGCTATTGAAATACGTGTGTATAAAACTCTTCCGTTGGTATAAAACGTAAGTCTAGATTTAATTAATATGAATGAAGCTTACAAATTATTAATTTAAGAAATATGGGAAATTATATAACGACTCGAAGTATAGGAAATTAAGATCGACAATAAATCGACCCTAAGTATGGGAAATTAAAATTGACTCGAAGTATGGGAAATTAAAATCAAGAATAAATCGACTCTAAGTACCGGAAAATGTATAACGACTCAAAGTGTGGATAATTAAAATCGAGAACAAATCGACTCTAAGTATAGGAAATTAAAATCGACTCTAAGTACGGACACTGGGTAATCAACTAAATACTGAGCGTTAAACTAAACAACCAACTAAATAATTAAATAAATACGACAAAATTACGACGCTAAAACACTAAAATACTGGGATGAAACTCTAAGTAAATGGTATGATGCTAAAAGTTCAGGGTTAATACTTCAAATCATTGGACAAATGGCTACAAGTTGCTGGCAAATAGTTCGAAGTACAGGAATACACGCCAAGCGGCGAGTCAACGACTCGAAGCCACTAAACAAGCAACCGATTTGGATCAGGCAGCTCCAATAAAAAGAAGCAGAGGTAGTAGAGTTTACAAAATGAAATGAAACACAGCAATATCATAAAGCATCTATACAGTCAAAAATATTTTCTCCCATACAAAAGAATATAGAATATTTACAGTATATTTTTTCAAACATAGAATTATTCTTAATAAGTACTTGTTTACTTAATTATCAAAATGTTCCTCACCTTATCTAGGGTAAAATTTACAGAATCATAATCTCTTCTTTTGTGCACCCGGATTTTATTTCCAGAAGTGTAAGGTTTGTTTCTTTTTTACGTAAATATTCACGTATAAACATATTTTTGATGACCCTTTACATAAAATATTCTGGTATAATAAAAGAATATAGCAAATGTTCAGTAAAAAAGAAAATATTGCCTTATGCTATTTAGATAAAGTTCTGACCTGTAGTTCCCCTTGCGTGTCTTTTTGTTCTCCCAATTTTTGGATCTGCTACTGCGTGCTGTGGACCAGTATCTCTGGATTGCTTTCAGTTGATTTTATAGTTCCGCTTGGCCTAACCCCATTCAATGCTTAAAACAATCCTCCGTTTTGTGCTCTGATGCGTAGATGCAAACCAATATTTTTATGCAGTTTTAGATTGATTTAAATTCGGATTTATTTTCAAATGTAGATTTATCCTACTTGGAGTTTCACCTATTACTAAGAGTTTACTAGATTTCCACTTATTACTTAGAGTTTCCCAGATTTTCCCAGATTTCAGCTTTTCTTATTTATTACTTAGAGTTTACCAGATTCTCCCAGAGTTTCACTTATTACTTAGATTTATTACTTAGATGTATTACTTAGAGCCTAAATTATAAATATTAAAATTATGTTTAATTAATAAGGTTTTATTTACGTTTTCTAGTTAACGGCAAAACTTTTCTTGTATATTTTTCACTATTATTTTAATTTCAAATTTTTCTGTCACGACTTTTACGAAATATAATTATTTAATCTTCTATGTTTACTTTTACGTAAAATTTTCAAATTAAACTGATGCGAAGCGTGCTCCCCATTGTCGTCATCGGTTTCGGTGGCGTAATTGGTAGACGCATGGTACCGGAAATATTAAGATACAGGTTTAAGTCTTGTCCAAGACCTTATATTTTCCTTTTTTCAATTACTAGCTCAATTTGAGATGGCCATTTGGGCTTTGCATAAAAAATCTAAGTTATTATTTTATCTTATTCACTGTAATACGTTAGTATTTATCAACCTACGTTGTGTAAAAAACTACCTAAAATATTTATATACATATATATATATATATATATGTATATATATATAATATATATATATATATTTATATATATATATATTGATATGATACCGCCGTACTCGGTGTTATGAACGTTTTACTTAAAGCTGCCGCTCTGTGTTCTAACTTTAAATTTAATCTTACTAATTTTATTATTATGCCACGGCTAGCCCTTTTTAATCTACACGGAGTGCACAACGTTACGATGATCGATTTTCTCTTTTTACCCCATTATGATTACCTATTCGAATTGATAAAACGAAGTCAATTAATTTTAAATAATGAAAAGAAATAATATTTTCAATTTTTGAAATTCTTTAAGTACACCTTTCAATCAAATAATATCATATGAATCATTTGTCCCAAAATTTATATACTTTGAATTCAATATAAAGTCCCCAAAAACTACCTCTTTACAAAAAAATCTGGAACGTTCTAGACCTCTTTAGGATTTATTTCGTAAGTTTAACGTGTGCAATGTTTCTTGTTGACTTCCTTACAAGTTTTGGATATATTGAATAAATTCAGTATTAAAATTTAAATTGAAAAATATCTTAAAATTGAATAGATCTGACCTGTGATATGTTGTTCGTGTTGTGGATCAACACCCCCTTTGTTGTATTCAATCGTCTACCAATGTTCTGCTTAGTTGAACCAATATTGCAGTACAGTTACCCCTGGTTTTCCAAAAATTACCTCGTGCTTCTTTATTTTACATTTGTCTGCAAATGCTTTGAATCTCTTCCCTTAAATACTTTCGACGCAGTTTAGAATTGTACCCGAATTGTACCAAAATTCGATTAGAATTGTCCCCTTGGAATCCAGTTAGAACTAGAATTTCCTTTCGACGCAGCTTTGAAATGTCCAGAAATATACCACAGATTTGAGGTATTTTTGTCGACACAGATTTGAAGCCCTATCATTATAAATATTTACTATAAATCAATTACCTAATTTCTACTCACGTTTTATATAAAAAACGCCAAAAATTCTTCATATATGCTTAACGTAATTGTTGCACTATTTTCACTGTAACTTAAATTTGATCTAATATACTTTATTTATTTTACGCGTGTATTTTTGGTTAACAGTGTCGTAGCTTCGACGTGCATCAGTTGTGGACTGAGTCGTGTTATCACCGAATGGATGATAAATAGCCTTTTCCTACTACATGTGGGCTGGGTTTTCACGCAGTTTTGCAGCTTATTTCAACCAACCAGGTTTTGCCTTTAATATTCCCTGTATTTCCAAGCTGTTTCTGATGAAATTCGAATTTTTGTTAATGGTGTTTATTTGCTATTGCTATCTTTGCCAGACGTTCAACTTTAAGTCTGTTGTTATGTGTAGATATCACCTTTTGAATAATTGTACAAAATAAATAATGTAACTTTAATGCTGTTTTCGTTCATGTATTTATGCATCCTTGAAACTGCGTTTCCTTATCAAGGCGCTTATTGTTCCAGCGTAATTGCATAAAGCTTTGTTAGGTTTTTATTTACTCTACTGCGTATTTATTTTATAAATTGTCGAACACTTCTCAACGCGTGTTTAATTACATGTACGATTATTTCTCTGCTGAATACGAGTTCTATTGTTGAAAGATATGCTTTCTGGAATTACTTAAAATTAGTAACGGTCTATATACAGGGTGTTAAATGCTTGCTATTTACATAATGTACGAATTACCTATTTTTCTGCTAAATAAATGCAATTTTCTTATTCCTATTGCTATTTATAGTTGCTACACGACTCTTGCTACTCAATACACCCCTAAACAACCCCTCACCACAGCATTATATATATATATATATATATATATATATATATATATTAAAGTGTACGTAATAGCTAAAAGAGTATAAACAGTAAATCGATGATTTAAGGTTGTGTATATGCCAATTGAAGCCAATGATACCTAACTGAAAAATTTGTGTTTGCCGTACTTTACAAATGGTAAAGTATTTGAAGTATATTAGTCAGAGTAGAAGTGCCAATACGTAAAACAATGACTTGATGACGTGAGAAAGCGCAGTATTCAGGAATTTATACTAAGTTGTACGTTGATAAGTCAAAGAGTGTAAATTTGCTGGTCTAAAAGCCGGTTGCGTCGGTGAAAGTTTCACTATTTACCACACAGAGCCAGGTTTATATGTGAAACATTTCGGCACTTATTTATTACAATCAACCTTTGGACAAACTTGTAGTATCAAAATTATATGTGAAAATAATGTATCAAAACTGATTGAAGTGCAACGCGGTCATATGGACCAATGATTGAACATTTAATTATATAATTGTAAAGTGTAAAAGATGAATAATAGGTATCAGTGACATAAACTAGTTGGGACGATTTAATTGGATATTGGAGCGGCATTGAGACAGGCGTAATTGAGAGTGGATATTTAGAACGAGTTCAATTAAGGTAGAAAGGATTTGGATTGGATTTATTAGACGGAAGGAAAACGAATTAGAGTGATTTGGATAGTACATTGCGGATAGATTGGTATTGAGTGGAAACTAGAAAGCAGCACAGAATTGGAACGAGCAGATCAAGGATTGGATATTGTTGGATTAGTTGGAAAATTAGCGCGGGGGAAGTAAAATTTTAAGGTATTCAAAATTCTAAATTCAGTCATTATTTATAGATTTGGGTGGATATCAAAATTAAATTAATCAAAACCTGGTGTCTGGAAAGCAGAGTAGTATTGGTGATAGTGAAACGCAGTGTGAAGACCCATCCGGTGATCTTGAGCCAGAGTTCAGAAAAGCCTACAGCGAAGAATAAATCGGGTGAGTACTGTGTTTTTGATACGTCAAAGTCAATTTGGTAAGAGTATTTGATTTGGCACAAGGCTACGCGGATCTGTTTATTAAATTTGGCATATACGAATATACGGTTACGTATACTAAAATAAAGGTAGTGCAGTTTGGTCGGTGTCGTGACCATCTACCTATCACTAAACCCACGGTAGGTAGGTGTAGATACCCTGAGAAGGAGGGTTTCAATAGTCGAGGCATATTTATATAGTTTTGTTTTGTAGACCGACCAAACATAGTTAAAGCACGAAATATAAGAGTCAAAATTTTCACACTGTCAAGTATATAAAATTATAAATAAATAAACCACAGTTTAAAGTAAATATCTTATAAAAAGGGGGGGGTGAGCATAAGAATATATATATATATATATATATATATATATATATATATATATTGACATGATGAAGGAAATAAGTTTATGGCACTGATAGGTTTTGGGCCTTTGGAAGCTTCTTTTTGAAAACATTTATTTCCCAAAGAACTCTTCTATTGATTTTATCTCAATTGTACATTTACAAAAATCATATCTGCCATTTTCAGGCTCAGTATGTTGAGCGCTGCTGTATTATTTGATATAACATAAATTATAAATATCATGTCACTATCAAATTTCAAAACTTCTTTGAATGTGATTTCCTTTGTAGGGTACATTCAGGGCTTGCGTGGTTAGGTTCAGCATAATCTGCGAGCATTGTGGGGCTCCATTTCACTTAGTATTGTTTTCACAATTTGTTTTATTTACACACCTTTTCAAAATTTTATAAAGTCTACTAGCAACCTATGCTGTACAGTAAAATAATTTTTTTTTATTTATATTTTATATTTATTTATAGACGCGTTTAGGATATCAACTGCTATCCATCCTTTCCGCGACGCTTATATATTTTAAAACGGCCTTTCCAGCGATTTCCCAAACATTATGACGCTGCTTACATTCCAATAATAGAGAAGAGGGATCAAAATCGAATCTCGCTTTATTTATTCATTTATATTTGAAAAGGGCTGACGCCATAAACTCACTTTCAGTGTATTCCAAAATAACCAGCTACTCGTTAGTAGAAATTAGTATATTAATTTTAATTAGCTAAATGAATTTTTAGCACCAAAGAGTCTGAAAAATTTAAGAGCTTGGGTAATGTTTATTTAATAACGTTGCCATTTCAATATAGTATTACATTACGATGAAGAATTAAAATAGGAAAACACATCGTTTATTAAATACAGACAGTAATAAATATCGGGACTTTGCACGCCTTTTTATTAAATTTAGAACAATTACAGATTATACACAAGAGAAATAACCGATGTATTGCCGTCTTTAAAAAACATCTTAATACGTTAGAGCGATATGAAAATATTGCGTGCAGCTTTAGTTCCAGCAACTAAAAATATATAACATACGTCCGATTAGACATCAGGAAACAAACATTTCGTAGGTCTGTGTTATCATTAGTACATTAAGATTTCCCTATATTTGCGAGTAATCAGGCTAATGTTCAGTTAATAAAAAACGGTTCAACAAGATTATTATAATTTTATGAGTTGTCATCGAGTAAAGAAATGCTAATTTAACAAATCGTTTTATCGCCTTACTTTATTCCACCCTTGAAGGAATCAATATACTGTTTTATTGTTCGTGTTTTGTTACTAAACTACTAAAATATGTATTCAGTTTACATCCTAACTGGGAAAAAAATTGCTACAAGAAAACCCCTGTCATATACTTTATGGAGGGAATATTTCTTTCAGTTATCATCCTAAACTCGTCACTAGATTTACGTCAATTTCTATAGCTTAGCATTTTTACTTCGTTTGGTATCATTGATAATATAAAACTGAAAGTGCTACAAAAGCATTTTTACAACATAATCAAGTTTTCGTCTGAACCGATAGATAATAAAAAAGTTCTCCAGTTTCCTCTCAACGTACACCACATCCATAATCGTCAGCGTTGCAAATTCAATTTGTTTGCGTCATCCCGTAGTTAAATTTCACAATGGATTGTTTGATATTCATCTCCTCGCAAAAATTTTCCAAAGAAAAGGAGACATCCCTCTACTTTTAAAAACGAGCCGAGGGTTATATTACGCGTGACATTGACTCAGTGGGCTGGAAAATACGCCTTTATAAGGAATTTATGATATGATCCTTAAACCGTCTATCAAGATGGAAGTTAAAAGTTTTGCGAAACGTTCTTTGCAGACATCAGTAAACCTGACAAACCAAATGACGATCGTTCAAAACTTAGACTGGGATCATCCGTGTTTATAGTTTTTGCTGAATTCGACAATAAAATAGATTTTTATTGGGTAGTATTTTGGAGCTTGTTATATCTGATTGTAGAAAAGACGACTTACTAAGTCACAGTTATAAAGTTTTTTATTTGCTTACAAAGAAAAAATTCTTAGAATAATAAAGTCTTATAATTGTGACGTACAACCTTCATTACCTCTGGCTACAATCAAACGAGCGATTAGACATCAGCACAAGCGTCTCGCTCTTCTTCATTACATGAATAAGCCATTTATTTGGACTTTTTAAAAATTTTATTTGTGTTAGTTTTAACCCGAAAAAAACCTCTTTCCACCAAAACACAGAAAACTATTACGTATTATTTTAACACGCATCAAAGTTCTTTAGTATTTCACTTTTGAATGAATCTTATAACGTGCGTTATTTAATGAAACATTTAGTAGTAAAAAAGAGTTTATCAATTTCATTTAGTTAAATGAGTTTTTAGCATAAAACAGGCCAATAAAATTTAGGAGATTTGGTAGTGTAAATTTAACGTGGCTCTTCCAAAACGATATTAACATACGATAGAAAATTAAAATAAATTACCTAGTACATTTTATATAAACAGTAATAAAGATCGGGACTTTACACTCTTTATATTAGATTTAGAAAAATACAGTTTGACACTCTGGAAATAACCGGCACTAAAATGTTTATTTGTTCAAATTCATACGGGTTCAAAACAAATAATTGAATCATGGAATGTCACGGACACTCTACAACCACAATAATTTGCAACGCCACTGTGTTAATTAAGTACACATTAGAAATAGAAAAAAATTTACTAATTTCAGATAGTTAAATGAGCTTTATTACGAAAATACAGTGAAGAATTTATAAAAGCTCGCGTAGTTTACATTTTGTAAAGGGGCTTTTTCAGTATTATATTAAAGTAAAATACAGGTATGCACAGGGAAACACCTTGTACATTTCTTTACACCAGTAATAGAAACCGCGACTTTACGTTGCTCATAAATTAGAAAAAATACACACAGGTTTTTAGTAAATTACCAGTCTAGGAAAGTGTATTCGTAAACATTTACATGAGTTAATAAAACTAAACCAAACGTAAAACTTTCGTTGCAGACATAAGCAATTACACCGCATTCAGCAGTATGAGTACTAGATGCCCGTAGTACTAATTAGAAAAAGGCATTGTACTTAAAATAGGACAGCTTTAAACGCACTTTCCGTATGAACGAGAAAATCAGCTAATCCTCTAGAACATTGTAACTTATAAGTACTGACAGATCATAAACGAAGGGATCGTTTATTCAAGCTTATACTTTCGGATATATAATTTTGCATTTTAACGGATTTTTTAACTTACGTATTATACTATTTAAAGATACTATTATATATCTTAAATAAAGGTTTTCAAGTTCTATATACTGTGTTCCTACATTGAAAAGTATTATTTAGTATTAAAAAAATTTATTTGCTTTTCTCGGGTTATGAGCTGTATGAATAGGACACGGTGTTGAGTGACCCCTATATAATCTCATTATCATATCAATATGTGGATATATATATATATATATATATATATATATATATATATATATAAATAAAAACAAGTTTTATATATATATGTATATGCTGTGACAAGCTTCTGTCAGTAGGAGCGCCACTAATTAATGTTGTGACTCAGGGAGAGCGAAGAGAGCGAAGAAGACATTTTGCTTTCATACAAAAGATTCTCCTAAGTTATAAAACAATTTACAGCATAAGTTCATACAGAAAATTATTCCTAAAAGTTACTTAAAAACAATTCTTACCGAATCTTTTTTAATAGGTACAGAATCTTCTTTAATTTATAAGTGGATAATTTGCTTATCTTAATTACCCCGTTCGTGAATGCGGACGGCCAATGACGTTTCACGGATAATTTATTAAAGATCAAGATGCTGCGAACCTTGACCTCAAAATTTGCTGGTAATTACCCGCTTTACAAAGAAACATTTTTGTATGATTAAGAATTTATTCTAATTTAAGTTAAAAATTATTTAAATATTCTTATCAGATACAAACAAAGAAAAATCCAAATTATATACTTGCTATATTTTTTGTCAAAGAGAGCTTATTCAAATTTCATTTCCAACGTAATTAACGGTATTAAATACTTCCTGGTTCTGTCTTAAATTGATATTAAAATTGCTGTTTACAAGATTATCCATATTATCTTAAATCTTCATTTAGAATATTAGTTTGCAAAGTATCTTTATTGTTAATCGTGGAACAACGATGAGATTGATTAAAATCATTCAAAACGTATTTGTTTCATGTCGTATAGTAATTTAAAGTATGCAACTCTGCATGTACGACTTACTCAAGAGAGAATGACTAATGAATCTTAAATCTTACGTTTTAATTGACTTTAGAATGAAAAAATTAATCTTTACTCAAACTTACATGGTCGATCTCGTAAAAAATAAATGCTAAATGTGAATTACTTACGTTTATATAAAAGAATATCAATACATCATATTCTAGAATTTTCACGATTTATGTGGAAGAATGACATTCTCGAGTGATATAATATTTTACGAGAATGTACGCGTTTAATGATCTAATTATTGCAAAGCTATGAATTATGTTTATCGTAAAATGCGTGGTCTGTGGTTTTCTAATACAGAAAGTTAATGGGTCGCGGTCTCCCTCTTTGTAGTATGTAAGGCTATTTAACAGATTCTTATGTTATCTTTTATTGTAATTTAATAGACACGCGAGTTACTTAAATTGGGGCGTTTATACAATAATTAACTTATACAACATTTCTTAATAACGTGATGCATTCATCTATTAAAGCTTATATTATTAAAGCTAAATTAATAGCGAAATGTACCTTAAATAATAATTTCAAAAGATTTTTAATTCTAAATTTTTAAATAAATAAGTGGAAATTAAAGTTCTGAAATGAACAAAGTATAATAAAAATTTTTTAGAAAACAAACATTAAAAGACGTAAACATAATTAGCGTCATGGAATAAAAAGCCACAAAGTATACACTAATGAAATAAGTTAATACGTAACTAATTCAGAATCATATCTGAAACATGCCTCGACGTATATGAGTATATTGCAAATAAACGTGACTGTTAAGTAATAAACGAGATAATGACATTATTATTAAGCAGTGATGATGGAAATTAAGAAGCTTTTTGAGGTACAAAAAGTAAGAATAGTTAGATCCGACAAAAAAGAATTAATTATCCGCTAGCGGTTAACTAGAAAACGTCAACATGTTTGTTACAGGGATGTAACGCGTTGCATTGTGATAGCTATAAATTAAATGGACAAAAAAAATTTAGCTAATTCGAATGGAAAAGCTAAATATGAACGCATTTTGTATGATAGACTTTACGAATAATTACCTGAATTAAGCCTAATGTTTCAAATTTTGTTTCTATAATGGTCATTCAGCTAACAAACTAACTTTCAGTGGTATAATTTTATTTTTTAAAATACATTATAGGCATAGTACTTTCAAACAATAAAAAATTATAACCGCAAATGAAAATATAACTTGATATTACAAGACACGACGTGTGCATTTCACTTGGAAAGATCGTTTTCAATAGACGGATATCGTCCGTCTCGATCATCTAGGACATAAAAATAACACTATATTGCATCAACAAGACAAATTACATACAAATTTGCGGTACAATAACCTTATACGTAAGCATAGAATAAAATATGTTACATCGCGAAAACGAGGTTTTGTAGTAGAAGGAATGAGAGTAGCTAAAACCCGGCGAAAAAAATGAATAAATTATTAGGGAGCAGTGAGTTAGAAAACGTAAATTCTAGTAATATGAGCGTATATGTGAAGGGGAGCAGGCAGTTGAAAGTGAAAAAAACGCAGTTTCAAGTTGAAAATATAATATGGACTTCCTGCCCGAAGAAAAACGCCGCATTTTTTAACTTGCGCTTACACGTGGATGAATTGGTAAAATTGTTGCCACTACGACCTGTTAAAGAGGTTAAGGACATGCCAATAACCTGGGTTTTTGTGTTTTATTGAGTTGATGAGCTCGTTGGTTGTAAGAGCGATAATTGAAATGCTGGAGGTCTCTGGAAACCATAAAGTAAAAATTGGAATTAAACAGCGAGTAATATTATGAGTCTTTGTTTATACTTTTTAATAATTTATATGTGAATTTGAAATATAAACGGTTTGTATTCATGTAGTAGGTGATTCATCAAACACGAAGAAAATTATTTGGTTGGACGATGTACTAGCGGCGGACCTAATGTTGGTTAAGGTTAAGCATAGTGTTATCGTGCATGAAAGTTTGGAATATTTTAAAACATTAGGGAATATAAAGATGAATATGGAAATTTCGTTTGTAGAATTTAGTATTAGTTAAAGCATAAGTATTAGTATTTTGAACGGACAATGAAAGGATAACAAAGAAAGTTTGTATTTAACTATTTTCTACGTTTGTTACTAAAGGCATTTCGAGAAGCTGGAACATAAAGTCATGTAAATTAATGTGGAAAACGAAAAAAATTGAACTGATAGTATTATTGATGGATTTAATTGAATAAACTCTTTGGGACTTTTTTTTAATGCCTAGTCATAGTGAAGTTGGAAGATTTAAATTTTCTTTTTTAAAGAAGTATTCCATTATTTTTGTTGAAATTATTCAGTGTCAATAAAGTTTAGGTATAGATTAGAATAAAAATTAGGTCATTGCAACAGGATATGCAGTCACTCCAGTGATGGAATCGTATTTGAAGAATCATTTTGTTTCACAATTTTATGTAATTATGACAAACTTAATGATAGTTTTACAGAATCGTAAGTAAAGGCAAAGTGGTAAAATTTCATAAACCGCAGCAAAAGGAGTCTATGCTGAAAAATTGTCATCCGTGTAGGGATGACAACGAAGGGATTGCTGAGACTATACGGTTTGACGCCCTTTTAGGGTAAGTGATTAGTGTAACGTTGTTTGCTTGCATTTCGGCCAATTTATTCATCATTTTTTTTCAGTGTTCTTATTTTTTCAATATTTTTCTAATTTTTTTTTGTAGAACATCACACCAGCACCACTGCAATTATCCAAAGCAGGTTTAAAGTATTACAGTGTCCTCGCCCCTTTAAGGTAAGTCAAAATTAAAAACGCAAAGCTAATTTTATTCGTAGCAGTTTAAGCAATTCCGATAGCGAAATCATTTTGCCCCGAATTAAAGAAAGCTGCAGAAACTGTGATTTATTTATTGTCAGACACACTCAAACTGAGGTCTATGTACTATATCAAGATTTGTGGTTCTCCACGCAAGTGTGACCTATATATTCAGTCAACGCGTAGTATTTTGATATAACGTTAGATAGGTTTTGGGCCGCTTGGAGCTTTTTTTTAAAAAAGACTTTATTTCCAAAACACTTCTATCAAGTGTATTTTTATAATAATTACAACAATTTTGATAATTTTACGTTATATTGATTAACGACTTGGTTTCAATAATCAAAGTTACTTTCACTAAATTAATTAACTAAAACTAAGATGAGCTTTAACAACCAACAATGTTAAAGTTGTGAAGCTCGAAACTGACTGGCCATCTTGGTCTCCTGAGGGTATTTATGTTATCCCTGCTCTTACATCACTTTGTGAGAAATGCAGATCTCATGTCTGCTATTTCTTGATACAATACAAAGTATTAGATTTTAATAATCTTAATTCTAATAATTGCTGTCTTATTGTCTACCGTGACCTGCACCTGAAGTATCATATTACGCCTGGAATACAAAGTAAAAGTTTCCGTACTCATGACTGGTTTGTGAACCTTCATTAACCTTTTATTATGTTCTTCAATTATACGATGTAGCAATAATTTTTAAGACTTAATAATTTCATTTAAATATACGCATATATTGATTTGGGGGATATGTAACTCGTTTAATGCCAGAAAATTAATTAAAATACGAGAATAATTGTCACAAATAAAATAGTGTACAAAGTTCTTTAGACATTTCAAGCTGCCTTGGACTTTTGCTGAATTGCGCGTTTCGTACGTCGGTCTTCAATATGGTCCTCGGTAGCAATTGAAGATTTATTGTCTAAAGACGACGAGCGTGCTACAATATAAAAAACGTTCTGTGTTAAAATATTAAACGGAAACAGTGTCTAAATATAGCCTATATCAACGGTACTAATTGTTTATTTAACCCCATGATACGATTAGTGCTCCTAAAATAGTTTATTAAATGTCAAATACTGAATAATTTTTTTGATAACAAGTGTGTACTTTTAGAGTTATTTTTGTTCTTGTAAAGAAGCTTTATTTGTCAATTTTTACGTCATATAGATATTTATTTTGGTACAGCGATTCAAAGTACGTACGTACAAGTTTCGAAATTTAAAAGCCAAGATTAACTCTTACATTACCTCATCGAGTGTTATATTAAGTAATGAATTTAAGGAGTTTGACCAAGATTGCAATTTTTCTAGATGATTTCACTACGTAAACTGTGAAGAAACATTTGTTCTTACGCGGAGTCAACATGACCCCTTAAGAATGTCGATTATTTAAAGAATAGTACTCGTAACCAAAATTATCAATCGTCGGGTTTTGGAATGTCATAAATCGATATTAGACCGGCCGAAGTGTGTTGATACGTTTATAACCTTAGTGATAGGTAAAAATTTTAAATGTAGGCCCCTTCTCCAACTGTGTTTTGATTTTGGTTTAAAAACCGCTAACATGGCTGTTACCTAAAGTTGCCTTGTTGAATTTTCCGCTTTACATTTAAATTTAAGTCAATTTTGCGATTTTCTTACATACACATGCACAGAATAGTACAAGACAGCACTACCGATCCATGGACGACGTACAGAAGACTAATTAAACCTATCACTACTCACATTATTACGCCAATTAGCAGACATTTCATAACACCCCCATAACATTATCAAACTCAATTAGTGCAACAGCCCCTATTGAAGTCCCTACCCTAGAACAACAGAATAACAGTCCATCATTGATAACTCCTTAATCCTACCAACTACAAAACCTGATACCAAAATAGTTATATCGTTACTGGATAACTTAAACACCACATTTAACCTCCAAACAACTCCTGTTCATGACCAAATATCAAATAAAATCCTTCAAAAAGTCTGGCCAGTCATTAGATAACCCATTGTTATCCTGCTTCAAAGGAACTTTTCCTAAGATATTCAAGAACGCATCCTAAAACAAAACAAACCTCCTGATGATTCTAAATCACATCACCCTTTCGTTGTACTCCCTACCCTTGGCAAACTTGTTACGTCCACTTTCCGACGGTGTACTAAACCTTATGCCATTTTAGTTAATTGTTCATTTGCAATGATTTTGTTTTTGATACTAATACACCATCCTATATATTAAGCATTCTCACAAGTACGCTTTACTACAATTTTATTTAAACTTATTTGCTGGTGAATGGAAAGTTCTTCTATAATTTAAATAATCGGTACCTTATTTCAAGTATCGGTCTGCTTGATACCTATTACTATAGAGGATAATTAGTCCTAGTATTACCCAAACCTAAAGACTCTTTAAAATAATGGACCACACTTCTTCGATTAAGTTTGTTTCGAGTTTCTATTAACACCTGTAAATACAAGGATTGAATTTTAATTCTGCATACGATCAAGAATGTTTGTCGTTTTTCGTTAGCTATAAAATTTCGTGCACACCATTGTATGGTAAGTGCTTTTAGGTTTAAAAACTGTACTTTTCTTTGTAAATAATCTAATCTGTAATCGTGCTTGTTATAGCTTCCTCCTGTGGACATGACCGTCCAGTGCATTGACCCCTTACGTTAGTTTCAACAATATCCAACCTGATTAAGAATATTTGAAATCTTCTGTGCATACAGGCAAAGGTCCGAACTTGGTGTTCCTCGAATAACCGCTCTAGATGTTTTGTTTACAATCTTCCTTGAGGATTGCATAACGGTGTACTACTGCTGCCGTGTTTTTGTTTAAATTTTTCTGGTTTAATGTGCATCTGAGACGTTACCATTTAAATTACCATCGGAAATTTAGGAAGGTATTATTTTTGCTTCAATTTTTTTTTTACTGTGAAAATCTTTTGTATTTTGTAAAGCAATATCAAGAATGTCTTTATTGATTTTGTGAAAATTTTGTACTGAAAATCCTTTAGGATATTTTGTAACAAGAAAAATATTTTCTTACAGATTGGTTTTCTTTTTTTTTGTAACATGTTTTTCTAATTAGGGTTTTTTTTGTAAATGTTTTTGTAAATGTCTAAAACCCCGCCTACTCGCCGATTAAGCCCGGTCATACTTTCATTGTCCTTCCGGATACGTCGATGTACGTAGCAAACTGTTTGAACACCCAAGCTTTACAAAACTCGATTCCCATATAGATTCCCACTATCTTCGACCACCACCAATCGGTTCATAGCGCCAAATCCACTATGAGGCTCTTAATATCTACAGTCCAATCATCTAAACACAAATATACAATTGCTCTCCTTCTAGACTTCCACTCCGCGTTAGACTTTCTTTGGTGGCCAAATTTTCTATCTCGTTCCGAATACTAAACTTCCCAAGTAACCTCTTCCAAATCATCAAACCTTATTTAAACTCTAGAACCACAAGTTTTTCCACTAACTTCCACTCTATATCCAAAACTTTAACCCAAGTCTGTCCACGAAGTTTCCTCCTATCTCCTACCATTTGGAACATTGCTATTAATCCTTTCCTAGAACTATAAATTTACAATATTTCCACCTTTGTTTACGCCTACGATATGACCTACCTCATCCATAGCAACTCCGATCTGCTTTATAACAAACTGCATCTGCCCTACTACAACAAGTTGAATCATGGTTCTCCCGTAACAAGCAACCCCTATCCCCATCCAAGACCCAAATGACTCTCTCAAAAGGATTCCTAAGCATAACTCGTTCACCCACCATCTGTCTCATGAACACTCCTATTCCATTATCCCTTTCTGCAAAGTACCTAGAAATGCACATCGATACATGTTTCAAATCTCACATCCATATCAACAAACTTCAGAAATAAAATTCGTAAACCAAAACCCGATTCAATCTTTTCTATATTCCCATTGCCTCAACCAACGAACCCGCCACCTGATCCTGCAACAGGTTGCCATACCAATAATCCGTTACGCTTCATACTCCTGGTTTCCTCTTACCTCCCTTTTTAGTAAACAGAAACTCGTAACCATCATTAGACCCATCCTTAATTACAACTCTCGCGCATTCAGTACTACCTCTAAAACTACCCTATACAACAACCTTTTCGTTCCGCCTTTAGAATTACAATTAAACTCCTCTATCCATATCCAAAGCTTAAAACAAAACCAACCTATTACACTCTATAACATTATCCTTCTCCCAGAAGGCTATCGCTCGTTATTTAAGACTAAAACTAGATCTCGTATTTACAACTCCGTTATACACAAATTGGCAAAACCTATGGACTACATCCCCCAACGGCAAATACACCTATAAAATTTTCCCAACCATCACTCACACCCCAACTCATATTCCTTACTCTCATCCCTCCACAATCCAATTTCTTACCGGACACGGTAATTTTCGTAGTAACCTGTACAGATTTCACCTAGTTTCACACACCACCCCCCCCCCTTCTCAAGTCTTTGCGACCATACACTCTTGGAAACTTTGTTTCACATCATCTACCATTGGTCCTTCACCTTTATACTACAAATAGCCCTAAAACCGAAATCCACTTAGCCCAATTTACTCCCCTACCAAGCTTTAAATTCTTAAACACTTATTATCCTACCAATTTGATCGCCTTCTTCGCAGTATCTTCACCAAACTTCCTCATAATTAATTTCCCATTACACACACAACAAACCAGTATAAACATTGTATACAATTTATAACATTAACGGCACTGTCCTTAACCTACATAAGCACATACAGATACACATGAAGGGTCTTTCAATGGGGACTTCCGAACTTTGACGATTGGTGGCGGTCATATTGTTGAAGTTACATCTGCCAAAGTGGCTATCATTTATTCAGTCTATTTGGCCAAATCACCATGGACAGATGTGGCGTTGAACAACACCTGCAAATGATCAAATTGTTTTATCAAAGTGGGTGTTCTGTTCGGGCAACGTTCCGCGCGCTTTGCCTATTTTACGGTTACCATAATCGTCCTACCGAAAGCACTATTCGTAGTGTGGTTGATGAATTTGAGTCCACTGGTTCAGTAAACAATCAACCAACACCTGTGCGACAACAAAGCGCAAGATCTACAGAAAACATCGCCGCTGTCCGTGAAAGTGTCCAGGAAAATCCGAGGCCTATCGCAGACTACAACTTGGCAAATTTTGCGTCGGGACTTAGGTCTGCACCCGTACAAAATTTAACTTACCTTTAACAGCAAAATCGGTCAGTGGTTGTTATATCTTCACAATTGTTGTCAAACACATTTGATGTTTAAGAACCAAATACAGAGTCCTGAACACATCAGCTAGGTAGTACACTATAAAGTCGTCTATGATATGTGTTGTTAAATTTGTCTAGATGACGCCTTGGGAATTTTAAACTTTCCATATTGCCTCTGTCTAATTTTAGAGTAATAAATTTCAAACATGTTCAACAAGAACATTAAATAAAGACTTTTCATTAAAAAATTCCGAAAGAGCATTTAAAAATCGGCATGGATGCCACTGAACGTAGAAAGGGTTATCTAGAACTATTCCCGTCAAAGATACGCCTGCAATAACCTTCGGAATTGCTCCATGTCTTTATAGAAAATAAGGGATGATGTTTCGTCTAATTTCGTAGGAAACGTCGACGCGATGATGCAAATCACTAGTTTTGAGGGTGGGTACTCTTACATGCGCCATGAAAACAGACTTGTTTCTAGAAAAGCAGATGCACATGCCCACTTAAGCCAAAATATGTATTCTGGCAAGAACAATAAAAAAAAATAGGAACGTTTACGATATTATTGCAAGTTTGCATTGTCGGAGTCGTAATAGTAATAGATTTCGGGTTTGGATCGTATATTATAAACTAATGAAGTCGACGTTTCGCCCGCTGTCGGCAGGGACCAGGAGCTGCAGACGCGCAGGTCTAATAAAGTCTGGAAGTGCCTTGCAGAAAGGAAATTAATTCTGGATTAGCTGGGAGTCACTAGCCCAATCAAGATAAGAGGAGTCTTATTGCAAGTTAGCGCAGTTCATTGTGCTGTTTCTGCGCCATGTTAAAAAATTTTCGTATATCAAAAGGAACTTTCTTTCACCTTCTGTACCACTGTGAGTAGAACCGACTCTTTCAATCTACCACGTAGAAAGCATATTGGATCTTTGAAATGTGTGTGTCGCAATCGCCCCTTTCATCAGGTATCTTTTCCATTGTCTTCATTTATGAAACGAAATTTAATAACATTATCACCTGCTTCAATCCATATCTACCTGCTCTTATGCATACCTTCTTTTCACCTACTGCTACATTAAAATCTTTAGAACTATCCTCTCTTTCTTTTTCTAACTTGTCGAATAATCAATTCAACTTGTTCAGAAAATATTTAATTTTTTTTGTGATTGGGTTCTGGTGATTGTATGAGTATTTGCAAAATCACTATCTGTTGATTTTTAGGGTAAGTTTAACAGAAACATATTACGTTCAATTTTGTACTTGTAAATTTTGACGCTTTCTTAATTTAAGAACCATTTCATTTTCTAATTATTTAAATATACGGGTTTGCTGCATTTTTATTATTTCAAGTTAGTAATAGCTCAGTTAGGCAACCAACTTTGCCAATCCTTTTATTTAGTTTGAGTGTTCTCATTTGACATATTATACTTTCTGGTTCCTTATTTAAGCAGGTCCTAGTTAGTCAAAAATGTTGCAATTTTAAAAGTGCTTGATAGTTAAAGATTTCCTAAATGTTGCTACTTTAAAATATAGTTCTATACCACTTTTTGTTCTGTTGTCAATATATCTTCGACCGTTGGTTTTGTAATGAAGCTTTCTGCGAATGCGTTATTAAAATTTTCTTTGTGAAGTGTATTTCGCGTTTATCACACATAAAACACGTGATTCTAATTATAAGCTGTAACTATTGCTTTTTCACGGCGTACTATTTATTAGCTGTAGCCCAACAAGGGTATGAGAGTGAAAGGAAAAAGAAAAATTAACAGAAATTTTTACTTTCCATTTCGTACCTGTAAATTTCACTGCCTCCGTACTTTAAGAACTATTTCAGTTTCTACTTATTTAAAGATTCGAATCCGTTACACTTTCATTGTCTCAATTTTATAATTGCACAGTTAGGCAACCAACTTTGCTAATTTTTTATTTAATTTACGAGTCCCCATTTGATACATTATACTATCTGGTTCCTTATGTGTTTAATAGTCAAGAATTTCCCGAATATTGAAATCTTAAAATAAAATTGTAAATCGCTTTTTAGTTCTGTTGTCGGTATATTTTCGACCGTTGGTTTTGCAATGAAGCCTTCTACGAAAACGTTATTAAAAGTTTTCTGTATAAAGTATTTTTCGCATTTGTTATACATAAAACGGGTAATTCAAATTGTGACAGTCGTTTCTTTACGGCGTACTATCTAATAGCTGCAGACCCAATTTGAATTACGCGATTTCCGTATGACAAACGCGAAATACACTTTATAAGAAAAACTTTTAATATTGTATTCGTAGAAAGCTTCAGTGCAAAACCAACACTCAAAAATGTATTGACAACAGAACCAGAAAGCGATTTACAATTTTATTTTAAAATATCAACATTCAAGAAATTTTTGACTATCAAACACATGCCTAGATAAATCATCATCATCATTAGGTCTTCAGTCCTAGAACTGGTTAGACGCGTACCATCATTGTTTCCTATTCTGAACTAACCTACAGATTTCCCTGAAATTTGCACAGTTTGCATCTATAACTATCTCATCTAGGTCTACATCTACCTCTTTTTTCCTATCTCTGCTTGTAATATATCCCATATTATACCCCAAAATGCCTTAGAACGTATTCCGCCCTTCTATTTCTTTTTTCCCCAGATATCCTTGTTCCCCTACTATTTCTATAACTTATTTGTTATTATCTTTGTCTGTCCATGCTATCGTCTTCATACATCTGAAGCACAGCATTTCAAAAGGCTACTACCGTTTTTCTGTCTGCGTTTCAGATTGCCCGTATTTCATAGGCATACTGTGCTGTGCTCCACACATAAGCTTTCAACAATTTTCTTATTGTTCTATGTTTGTTGTCTTTCCTCATGGGCGCTGTTCTTTCTTGTTAGATGCAGTTCGATCACCTTCTATTGTTTTACAGTTATATGCCCTATTTCTCCGACCTTCAGTGGTTGTGAAGGGAGGTAAACAACCTGTGGCTGCCAAGTTCCCCCAACACTTAACCATTTAGGGATTTAATATATTTTCCAATTTATTCTTTCGCACGGCCAACATTAGTTGAAGATATTTCGCAACTAACAACTAGTTGTTTATACTAATCATCAGATTTATCTGCGCTTATTTTTTTGCCATTAGGTTTTCCGTCTCAAAACTGGTTGGACACGTACCTGTACTTATTTATATTCTGAGCTAGCCTACATAGTTCCCTAAAATTCTCACACAGCATGTGTATTCAGCTCGCTCCCCTTCTATTGTTTTCTAATTTTATGCCCTATTTTACCGAGACTTAGTGAAGGAGGTTAAGCAACCTGTGGCTAGCACGATCCCCCAACACTTAGCCATTTGCCGAAATAATGGTTTTCCAGTAAATCCTTTCACACACTTAACATTATTCGAGAATATTGCCCTACCAATTCTTGTAGTTACTTATAATAATCATCATGTTTAAGCACAGTTATCTTTTCGTCATTAGTTTATCCATCTTGGGATTGGTTGGATGCGTACTTCCATTGATTTCTATTCTGGACTAGCCTACACATCTCCCTGAAACCCCTACAGCCTACATCTTTTACTATCTGTGTGCAGTAGTCTAACCTAGGTCTGCCTCTTCTTCTCTTTTTTCCTATATCTGCTTCTAATATATTCCGTACTATTCCCTCATGCCGTAGTATGTGGCCTATCATCCTATCTTTCCTATTTTTTACCGTTTTCCACATATTTTTTTCTTCCCCTACCATTTTTAGTACCTTTTCGTTCTTAACTTTGTCTGTCCATGATATCTTCATCATACGTCTGTAGCACCACATTTCAAATGCTTCTACCTTTTTCTTGTCCGCTTCTCCTACTGTCCAGGCTTCACAGCCGTACAGTGCTGTGCTCCACATATGTTTTAAGCAATCTTTTCCTTGTTTCTATGTTTGTGGTCTTTGAGCACAGTAGTTGCTTTTTCTTGTTAAATGTAGCACGACCTTGTGCTAATCTTTGTTTTATATCTTTTGTGCTTTTTCAATCTTGCGTTATTTGGCTTCCTAGGTAGCGGAAATTCTTAACCTCTTGTAAGTTCGTGTTACATACTTGTATTTATGTTTTTGATTTATAGATAAATAAGGAACTAGAAACCATAAGTGCAGACTTGTAAATTAAATAAAAGGACTAGCAATATCGGTTGCCTAACTAAGCTATTGCAAATATGAAATAAGGATAGTGTAACGAATCCGTATATTTAAATAAGTATAAACTCTAATGGTTTTTAAATTAAGGAGACGGTAAAATTAACAGGAACGAAATAGAACATAACCAATTTACCTCGTATACCTGGCAACTCATATCCTGTAATATTGTAGATCCTCATCCAAGTTTACCAAAGGTTATTCTTACATATTTGCAATGGCAATACTTTACTAAATTTTCCCTCTTCTTTTCTTTGCAAGAGGCTATTACACAATCCGTTGTTAAAATTCTAGAAGAACACAGTTTCTTACTTTTTGGCGATCCTTAGTACCTCTTCGCCGCCAGATACTATTCTAAAATCAATCCTGCTAAACGTGTTTACCGCTTACTCAAAGCCATACTTGCTTATTATATCCGTGACAGTCAGCGTCACGGGGATGTCACCCTACCTAAAATTGATGTGGCATCCGAACGTCCGAACACGAAAATACTGAAGTCGTCTTTTTTTGCCTTATCAGGGTTACAGCTAAAAAATGATACCACCTTGAAGAAACAACAGCCACAATTTATAATTTAAATTACACATTTTATATATAACAAACGCGAAATAAACTTTATAGGGAAAACTTTTAATAACGTTTTAGTTAAAAACTTTATTGCAAAATCAATACTCAAAAATATATTGACGGTTGAATCATAAAGCGATTTGCACTTTTATTTTAAAGCAACATTCAGGAAATTCTTGACTATCAATCACATGTCTAGATGAAAAACCAAAAATTATAATATATGAAATGCTGACTCTAGATTAGATATAAAGGCTAGCAACGTTGGTTGCCTAACTGAGTTATTACAAACTTGAAATAATGAAGGTTTAGGAATCCGTATATTTAAATAAGTAGAAACTAAAATTGTCTTTAAATTAAGGGGGCACCAATTTAATGATATTCTTTTTCATGCAAAATTCCATTTAATATACAATTTATTCCATCCCAATAAATTTCGCTTGAAATTGACTTGATCCAAAATGGTCATTACCTGTAGCTGCCGACTATATCAGTATCCTTGTCAGTAAACACAACCAAAACTGATAGTTGCCTAGCTATTTCTACCTTCGTTATATCTAGTTGTAGTACGAGATAGGTAATGACTGAAACTGCCCAGCAACAACGCCAACTGACCTTTTTTTACTGTCATTACTATTCCCTGTTCTTGCCACTCACTGCAAGCACATCCAATTGTGCAATAGCCGTTACTACGTCTCAAAGAAATCAACTCCTACTTGTTTAAGATATTCGAACCTAGGATTCTATGCGTTAGTCTTGTCTACCTTTCACATTTTCTTACATAGTGGGCAGCTGTGTCGTAGTGCTCTACGCAACTCGGACACCTAATGCTAGCCTTGACTTCTTGTAGGATAAGGCGTCTCCTTAACCTGCAATAACTGGCGTGAACAACCATCAACCAATTAAGTATTTTTATGCCTTTATTCAGTAACCATGCTGTTTTGAATTTGCCCAGCTTTTGACTATCTTCAGTTTACTATTCTTTTCCACTCACTATCCCACATCTTCTGCGCCCATAATTTAAATTCGAAAGGCACTAATTGGCTTGTTGGATCTAGTATTGTTCGGGCCTTAGACGGGTGGCATTTGAGTTCTATTTAACTAACCTGCCATACTTTTTGTTTGTCTGCGCGCCCCAGTATTCTAGGCTCCACAAAAGATGTATCTCTCTCTATGCAGCTAATTCATGCAGTACAGCCTGCCACTGCTGGATAAATGGACATCTGGTCTTAGAAAAAACTTCTTTGATAACCGATTTCTCGTTCGCGAGAATAATGGCAAAAATAAAAACGTTTCTTTCTACTATGGTTGCGATTTTGATGTATCTGACTGTCTTTCTCTTGCAGGCGATTCCGTGGCGTAGTTGGTATGCGTGTGGCTACTATGTCCAATATCCCGGGTTTAAATTCTGGCCACTTGAAAAATGTTAGGCGAACATTTTTCACAAAAATACGCCTTCGATCGGATGAGAGGTAAATTGAAGGTCCCGTGTGTGTATTGCCACTCACATTAAAGATCCCTACCTTGTTTGAAACAGCAAGAATTTGGCAAAATTCAAAATTTCCAGGTAAAGAAAAATTGGTTTCTGGCCAATGTAGTATCTTCGGGTAAAGCATTATAAAAGATCAAATGTAGAGCCTTTCTTTTGCTACATTATCCAGCTGTATTTCGAAGTCGATACGTCACCAAGGCTTCCTCCTTAATCCAGATCATAACTACTAGGATCCTTAACAAAATTAGTTCTATAATTAGGGGTTCTCATTTTTCCTGAGATTGCTAACTAGGCTAGCCTTGGAATTCTACACCATTTGCAGTAATTATTACAAACAAGTGCAAAAATTTCTTCAAATGATTAAATCACATCGTGCTCTGCCGGTATAAAAATTAAAGCATTATCTCTCAGCTGCTAGAGGTTCTCCTTGAAAGCGAAACCATGAATTCGCCGATACTCATTCTTCTAGTAAAAAGCCTCGTATCCGACTTTGTTGAATTATTGAAAGACCTATCACTTTGCACAGCCAGTCAATTGATAAAAGTGGCATCTGCACTTGTTTGGTACAACGCTTACAAACTTGTCCGATACTATAACCAGCCTATCATCTGCATGAACCTGCGTAGTAAAACCTTCTGTGGTGTAACATTCTGAGAGTGCGTTCAGTACCAAGAACCACACGGAGACGGATATGGCGCATGTAGACAGACATCGATAACAGTCTTCTGTACCCAAGTGTCGCGTAATTTGTCTCCAATTCTTTATGTATCAACGTTGTCAGAACCCGATCTATAACAGTCCCTGGACTATCTTTGCTGGTCTGAATGTTCCTTATTAAAATTCTTTATCCTGAGGAGCTTTTCCTACTTTTTGTATCACTGCGTGTAAAGCCGACTTTGTTGATCCACCTCGCACGTACGCAGGTCCTTCTTCTCTTGGATTAAAAAAACGTTATGACCTGGGCGACAGACTGGCTACAACAGCATCGGTTGCCGGAGGGTATTAGACTCGTCTGAACTAAATGTTATATTTAGGATCACTGCACTAAAATCCTTTCCCTCTTCCATCTGAGGTAGTCTCTGCGGAACCTTTATCAAAGGCATCTACTTCAGCGGTACTAGAAAAGCATGGTTTTGTCACTGAATTGCCTAAATGTTTTTGTTTGTGTCAATTGAATTAAGGTTTATACCTATGGTGTTTACTATTTCTAACGCTTTATCCACGAATTACATTCCTACTAAAAAGCTTTTGCATGTCAAGATGCAAATTGAAGGGTAGACACTCAAACGAAAGACTAATTCAGTAACAGTTTTAAACACAGTTTTGATAGCACACACAATTATTGCGCAATTAAAAAGAACTTATACACACAGCGGATGTGAAGGCTTAAATTTTTTAAATTGAAAATCACTTAGCTGCCCATATACCGATAAATATTATTTGCCCTACGCTTGGATGAAAGTTCCAAATCCTTCGGGGCATATCTGATAGTATAAAAAATGTATTTCTGAAATTACATATACCCAAAGTTTGCGAATACAAAGATTTCATTTTTTCAAATTTAAAGTCCACTGGCGCTCTGTATCCTGAAAAATATTATTTGCCCGACCCTTATGCCTGGTGGTTAAGAGTTCCCAATATTTTGGAGTATGTCCAATAGTATATAGTATGCATTTCAGAAATTACATGAGCGCACAGCTAGCAGATGTAGAGGTTTAATTTTTTAAAATTGAAGGTTACTTGTTGACCTGTGTGCCAAAAAAAATTATTTGCCTGACCTCTACGCATGGTGTGGAGTTCTTAATTTTTGGAGCATGTCCAATAGTATACAAAATGCATCGCAAAAATTTCTTGAACACACATCTCGCGGATCCAGAGATTTAATTTTTAAATTGAAAGTCATCAGTTGACCCGTATCCCAAAAAATATTATTTGCCCGATCCCCACGCCCGGTCAAACGTTCCCAATTTTTTGAAATACGTCTGATAGTATGTAGTATGCATTTCAGAAATTATATGAAACCGCTCGTGGATACGGAGATATAATTTTTTCAAATTAAACGTCACGTGGGGCTCCGTATTCGGGAAAATATTATTTGCCCGATCCATGCACCTGGTACGGGATTCTCAATTTTTTGAAGTATACCCGTTAGTAAACAGTATACATTTAAGGTATTCCATGAACACACAGCTTGCGGGTGCGCAGATTTAATCTTTTCAAAGTGAGCGTAACCTGGTGCCTCGTATCCCGGAAAATATTATTTATCTGAGCCCTTCAGTTGGTTAGGAACTCTCAATTGCCTGAAAGCACCGCTTGCGGAGGTGGAGATTTAATTTTTTATAGTTGAATGTCACTTTGTGCCTTGAATTCCGAAAAATATTATTTGCCCGACCCCTACGCCTGGTTAGGGACTTCTAGTGTTTTTTAATTATGTCTGAAGTATGAAAAATGCACTTTGAAAATTACGTGAAAGCACAACTCACAGATGCAAAGATTCAATTTTTCAAGTTAAAAGTCACCTATTGCTCCATATACCGAAAAATATTATACGCCTGGTCAAAGTTCCCAACTTTTTGGAGTACGTCTGTTAGTATGTAGTATGCATTCCTAAAATTACATCATCGCACAGCTAGCGGATGCGAATAATTTCTTTAAGTGGAAAGTTCCCTGGTGTCCCATGTCCCAGAAAATATTTTTTGCCCGACTTCTACGTTTGGTTAAGGGTTCCTTAGTTTTGGAGTATACCCGAAGATTTGTAGTATGCGTAACTTAAATTTCATGATCGTACAGCTCGCGGATGTGGTGATGTAATTTTTTCAAATTGAATGTCACCTGGTGCGTCGTTATCTCGAAATCTATTATTTGCCCGACCCCTACACCCTACTCCCAATTTTTTTAAGTATATGCGATAGAATAAAGAATGCATTTCAGAAATTACATGACGCACAACTCAGAGATGGAGATTTAATTTCTTTAAATTGAAAGTCACATGGTACCCTATGTCCAAAAAATATTATTTTCCCAACCACCTATGCCTGGATTTTTTGGAGTATGTCCTCTAGAATGAAGAATTCATTGCAGAAATTACATGAACGTATGTCTCGTGGATGCGGAGATTTAATTTTTAAATTGAAAGTCACCTGAAAACCCGTATCCAGAAAAATATTATTTGCCCGACTTTCACGCCTGGTTAAGGAGTGCTAATTTTTTGGTGTACGTCCAATGGTTTGTATTAGTATGTTATTAAAAAATTATATGAACACACATTGAAGGGCTGGTTCGTCAATAATCTGTATTCGTGTGGCTGTTAAGGATATGACTGCTAGTTTCACTGTCGGTAATTTTCGTACCATCAAAAACATTTAGAAAGCACTCTTCCTACTGCAACTTTCTTCTACTATCTTTGTGACAAAAACGGAATAGAGATAACGACCGTTCGAATTGAAAATATTCAAGCAATTCTTCTACCTCATGTAAAAAAGCATGTAAATTGATGTTGAAGGGTAATATAGGGTCCCTCATCTGAGAAGGAATGCCCTTGTAGTTATTGTGTTTGTCTCCCATGGAGAAGAAAGAGGTCTTGGAGGTACTCGAGGTTAGGAAGGGAAACTTGCCTTTCACGACATTTATGAGAACTATTTTGGCCTTCGGTTTGTAAATGTCTTAATATTTTACTAGTAACGGATGCGTCAATTCTATGTTGAAATGTTAAACGGAAACCATAGTCTAAATATAAATCAAGTCAATAATATTAATTGTTTATTTAACCTTAAGATTAGAAATGTTAAAATAGCCCATTAATTATCATTTACTAAATATAGTTCTTTGATAACAAGTATGTATTCTACGAGCTATTTTTGTTCTTGTAGAAGAAATGTTATTTTATAGTTCACCTCAGATAAATGTTTCTTTTTCAAAAAGATTTAAAGTTTTGAAATTCAATACTTAAAATGGAATCTTCAGTCTCATCAATTTGATGCTCTTGAACTAGATTTCACTGCAGAAAAGATAAATGTTCGTACAGTTGACTCATAAAGCCGAGTCAGCAGAACATCTTAGCATATCAGTTACTTGGAAAAAGCATCTGGTTTAAAAATCACCAACCCGCGTTTGGAATGCCATGGATAGTCGTTAGATGTCATAATAAATTCTTATTTTGATTACCCGGTACGAAAACTTCAGGTTGTTATTATTATTGGGTTCCCTAAGGATTAATTCCCAAGCAGTTAATTCGACCACATCTATTTTCCTTCGAACAAGTGATCCCTCTGCAAATAATTCTTTACACATTTACCGTGAAATTAATCTTCCTGAGAATCGATTTCCTAAAGCTTAACAACAACGTACACTGTCGCTACACATACCGATAACATATTTTGCAATTTCAGACGCCTAACTAGATAGTTTTTTAGCGGGGACCTGTAGGAGCAAAGTAAAACGAAACCAGGGACCCAGAAAGTCCGTGTGTTGCAGCCTTTTAGTTAAGCCTTACTGGCAAAAGATTTAAATTTTTTTACAAAACGACTTTTCTGTTATTATTGTACGTGTTCTACTGAATAGAATTATCCTACATACTATACTATTACCTACATTTTTTTAATAAATTGTTTTTACATACAACTCTCACTCAAAAACTTGCACAAAGGAATCTCGTTATGTAACTTAATTAATTGCTCTATAAATACGAGTCTTTTAGAAATTAATTAAATATCTAAACATTTTGTTTTAAGCATCATTACTGATATGCTTATTGTTGCCTTTTTCTAGAATGTAATTATTAATCCATGTTTCAAAAATCGTTCAAATCGTTTCAAAAAGTAAACATTTTCATACCAATTGCTCCGTATCACGTATAACAAACCATTCCAATTTTAAATATCTTGTTCTAATTAAGAATACTTTTTCACATGTTTATTCTCTATTTTGAAACCATAGTGTTTCAAATAATCTACTCTTTTCTGAGTATCAAAAACGCTTTTCCGGTGGCTATTTCGATAACACGCTTCTTAAAAGGATATTTAAATAGATTTCACTACTAGATACTTCACCACTTTTACTACGTGACGTGTTATCATTAAGTCTACTGCATGCAAACGATTCAATCAAGATTGTCTTCTGTTTCAACATTCGTTGATTTTTAAAGGTGATCTCCTTCTGACGCAACAACTACTAGACGTATCGGCTTTTGTCTGAACGTTCGAATTGGTTTGTTCTCGAAAGTGTCATATATGTCTGTGTCAACTTTCGACAATTTATTGTTTTTACTAATCGTAGATTATATCATAATTGGACGATGTCGTTTACCTATCTTCTCCTATCGCTTTCATAAACTTTATGATCCTTGATTCCTAAAGTTTATTGTCGCTTTGGATCATTCACGTCGTTTGCTTATGTTTTTAGAATACATTCCTTTGCTACTACGCGAAAATTAAGTAGTTAAATGCATATATGAGTATTTTATATCCGCGGTCTTACTTAATATTTACATTAAATTTAACCGTAAATCTCCTTTAGAATATATACTCATTTGAACAGGACCAATTACTTATGAAAATCTTTTACAATATGCGACTTTACATAAGATTGGTTACTTCTCTAAATATAATGCTTTTATTATAATACGTGTATGAAACTCTTTTGAAAATTACGTTGAAACTGAATTGTCTCTTAGTACACTTGTTTACGCGTCTAACTATCCACAACACGATCCTTTTGTCAATAAATTACCCAACAAAGATGAAAACTCTTTACAATCACGGTTTTGACGCATTGGTATATTTTATACCGGCATTTGTCGAATACGTTTTCTATACAAATAAATATCTACATAATTAGACTTTTTTTAACTTTCCGAATTTTTTTTAAGTTTACGTCGTTGAATGTTTATATATATATATATATATATATATATATATATATATATAATATATAGGCGTTGTCCCATATTTACACCATATTTGTGGCTTCCATCGTTTAGGATGTACCGATTCACGGATATATATATATATATATAATATATATCCGTGAATCGGGTACATCCTAAACGTTGGAAGCCACAAATATGGTGTAAATATGGGACAAGGTGGAAAGATTGCAAAAGTCAGGGATTTTTTGTGGTAAGAGATTTTTATTCTTTTTTTATTCAAATAGTGCCACATTGTTCCTATAGATTATTGAGCTAAAATAAGTTTTTATTTTGATTATTTGTTAATGAATAGCTTATTTTGAGCAATTATGAGGTCAGAGCTTGCAGCATTTTAATCTTTACACAATTTTCTGCTTGAGTTGTCGATCAACTACGCTAAGACGCGGGTAATACAAATATATTTAAATTATCCAACAATACTTAAAAGTAAAATATGTGACTCACATATGAGATGTTTAGGGGTTCTGTAATTATCGACAAGGATTAGGTGAAGATTATTTTAATACGTAAAAATTTTCTGTCTAAATCTAAGTTGTAAATAGTATCAATAAGCGTTATTTATATCTGTGTATGTAAGAGATTATTTAGATAATGTGTATAAAAGGAATATGTATTTGAGTGTATGGACAGGCTATTAATAGATGTTTCTAAAGATTTCTGTTTCATTTATTTTCAACAAATTCAAAACATATTTTTTATTTTACTAGCCAGGCATGGAAAAGGGCACGGTAAGGTAAAAATTCATATTTTCTATTAAGCAAGTGTTCATTCCTTACCTTATAATATAAGGCGGCTGTCCCATATTTACACCATATTTGTGGCTTCCAACGTTTAGGATGTACCCGATTCACGGATATATATATATATATATATATATATATATATATAAGGTAAGGAATGAACACTTGCTTAATAGAAAATATGAATTTTACCTTACCGTGCCCTTTTCCATGCCTGGCTAGTAAAATAAAAAATATGTTTTAAATTTGTTGAAAATAAATGAAACAGAAATCTTTAGAAACATCTATTAATAGCCTGTCCATACACTCAAATACATATTCCTTTTATACACATTATCTAAATAATCTCTTACATACACAGATATAAATAACGCTTATTGATACTATTTACAACTTAGATTTAGACAGAAAATTTTTACGTATTAAAATAATCTTCACCTAATCCTTGTCGATAATTACAGAACCCCTAAACATCTCATATGTGAGTCACATATTTTACTTTTAAGTATTGTTGGATAATTTAAATATATTTGTATTACCCGCGTCTTAGCGTAGTTGATCGACAACTCAAGCAGAAAATTGTGTAAGGATTAAAATGCTGCAAGCTCTGACCTCATAATTGCTCAAAATAAGCTATTCATTAACAAATAATCAAAATAAAAACTTATTTTAGCTCAATAATCTATAGGAACAATGTGGCACTATTTGAATAAAAAAAGAATAAAAATCTCTTACCACAAAAAATCCCCGACTTTTGCAATCTTTCCACCTTGTCTTTTGGATTACCTAGCAAATCTTCAATTTTATTAGTATTACTGATATTATAGATAACATTTTTAGAAAGTGTAAAAACAAAATTAACATCCGTAAATCAACGACTTTGCAATCGACCACCTCTAACGATAATGTTAAATATGTTAAACTTCCGTTTCACAAAACCACAAAAGGTCTTTATAAAATATTCAAACAGATTAATTTTAAAATTGCTTTCAGTAATACTAATAAAATTAAAGATTTGCTAGGTACTCCAAAAGACAAGGTGGAAAAATTGCAATTTATGAAATTAGTTGTGCAGGACCAGGGTGTTTTCAAAAATATATTGGTCAGACTAAGAGGAATATAACAACAAGATTTAAAGAGCACATTGCTTACTTCAAATATGGTAAATACGAAAGGTCTCAGGTCGCCAAACATATTTTTGATACCAGCCACCCCTTTAAACTAGAAAATGTTAAATTGTTAAAAGCGGTACCGTCTTCCTTCATAAATGCCTATGAAACGATTAAAATTGTTAAACATAAAGGACCCCTCTGAAACACTGATAAAGGGCCTATAAAGCCATATGCCTTGCTTTCCCTATTGGTCAACAACCAATGAAAAAGCAAGATTAATTTGGTTCTGCTTCAGTAGATTTAGAATGAATATAAATTAAGTAGATTTTAGTTATAACGTCACGATTCACTTGTTTGTTGTGGAGAACACCAGCCTGTGAGTGAGGAGAATATCCTCGATAGTGTTTAAAGCAACATTATAGTAAATTGTATGTTGGGAAGGTTCACTTCAGCCTAGTGGTGAGGAGAATATCCTCTGAAGTGTTCTGGAACAACAACTAATTATTATTTAATTGCAGATATCCTACTGATGATGACCACATAGTAGTCAAAATACGTATCTAGTATTTTAAATTTTTTTTTGTGGTAAGGGATTTTTATTCTTTTTTAATTTTAGCTGAATAATACTCAAATATCCTTTTTATGTTACAAATCAAATTTATACTTGCAGCTTGTAACTTTAAATTCTTCTTTTGGCTACCTATTTTTGTTTATACTTAGTATACTTACTATTTAAATATGCTTTCTATTGGTATTAACTGCATTCAGAAGTTCCTGGTTCCAACTCAAATTTCCATTTTCAGAATTAGAAATATCAGTTAGTTTGCAAAGATTAAAATTTGCGTGTAACTTTGCATTTATTTTGAAGCAATAAAGTATGTCATAATCACGAGTAACAAAGCAGCCACTGCACTGGCGTGGTTATCAAGTAAAGAAGGGTTCCATAGAAAGAATTAAAAAAATCACATTATTCGGACCTTAAGATCGTTTGTGTGCCAAAGAAAAGCAGCTGTCTTCTGAGGGGACTATCCGCTTAGTATCTATCTATCGTACATTGTCAGCCTGTTTCTGGTACCATCGTAGAAGACCTGAAAATGCGTACTTACAACTGTCGACATACCGAATACTTCTACTACTTACAGAACTTGACTAAGTTTGACTTTATAAACACTAAAGTAAAGTAATGTCATTTAAAAGAAGACAACTTAAGTAACGCCACGACTTTACGGAGTCTTTTCACGTGAAAAAGACGCTGTACAGAATTGCTGCCTTTCAACGTTCGGGCTGTATATATTGCTGTGATAAGGGGTTGTTTAAAGTTGCACTTTATAGTAAAGGTTGTTTAGAAATGAGAAATCACAATAGGCAGCAGAAAACTGCATTTATTTAGTGAAGAATTGAGAAATGGAGATAGTTTGTAAATAGTAAGCAGTCAACACCCTGTATATAAAGTATAAATAGTTTTAGGCGACGCAAATAAACATAGGAAGACGCATAGTTAGCGTAGAAACCAGGAAGACATTCATTAGGTAAATAGAAAATATTTAATACCCTGTACATAAAGTTTTAGTTAATTTAGGTATAGCAAGCAATGATATTTTTCAGTGGAAGCACGCGTATATTTATATGTAAAGATAATAAAGTGTAAGCAGACACGCAATCAAAAGAGTTCCAAACGATTAGATTAATACGGAGATAGAAATAGAGCTGCAGGTAGCATAGGTAAATGCGTGCAAATAGCTAACCATTTTGATAAGAAAGTAGATTAAAAATTGCGTGAATAACGTAAATATGAAAATTAAAAGTCGAATTGCATCAGTTGTTTATGGAAAAGCAATTAGATCTATCAAAACACAGCATGTTGATAACGAAGACAGCTGCAAGCAGGTTACAATTATTGGGAATCGTAGAGAATTACATCAGAAACTACTTTGAATGTAATTATTTGATTGGTTATAAATGAGCGACGAGTTCTAGACCATACCCACTGACGGAGTGGGAACTGAATAATATATTAGCAGGTACAGTGATAACGAGGTCAGTTTGCAACTCAACAAAGGCCGAAGTGCGCCGCTATGAAGTAAAGTAATACGTAATAATTTTAAAAGTGAAAAATAAAATAAGTGCCAAGATGAAAACTATAATTACCGATTAAACGTAAGTACATTTTGGTGAATTTATTTTAAACTAAAACATAAAAATAATAGGGCTTCTATGTCCGGGGCAAACAAACGACAATTTCTAAGTCAAGGGGGAAAATAAACTACAATTTCAAGTCAGAGGACAATGATAATAAGAATTCTATTCTAAGTTTAAGGAAATTGATTGATAAGAAGTAATAAGTCTGATATGAAACGACAATAAATTGGGGTGTATAAGTTAATGGTAGTCCATAGGGTAATGGCAATAATTTAAATGCAATGGTTCAAGCGTATATTTCAAATGGGCATGTAATAATCCCACATTGAGGGAAGATAATTTTTATTCAAATGGAAGCGTCGATGTGAAGAAAATAGACCAGGTCAAATTTTTTTAGTTATAAGACATTTTATTTTTCTATATATTTTTTATTTTGAATATTGAATTTGCTTAATATAATATGAATGTGAAAAAGTCAACAAAAGAAGTTGCATACGTATAAAGTGAGTAATATGATAACAGGTTTAGAACGTTCTACACTTTGTTGATAAAGATAATAGGTTTTTTTGGTGACTTTGGGTTTTGAGTAAATAGTATATGACGTTTAATAAATAAAATTTACAACATTAACCAATTGAAAAGTGTATTTCAAATAATTTACAAAAGCTGTACATAATATATTGGTTTCATTATATAAAATCGAAATTAACTAAATTTTATAATTCTAAATAAATGCTAGTCGAGGTCATAAGATAAAGACAATGGGAGTAATTTGTTAATTTAAATAGTTCAAGGAGGAGCTACGAGTTGAATAGGCAATTGATAACAAGTAAGGCGGCAACGTACCGAGTTTTGTTATTGGTTGACAAGGTTGGTTCAAGATAAAATCCAGTTAAGTTTCTGGAGGAAATTGATAGCAATATTAATAAGACAGCCCAACGTCGGAGATAATTACAATCTTGTTTATTCATAGTAATATTAATATGGTCGCTCAAATGAGGGAGCGCGAATAATTTAGAGTACATAGCAAATAATATAACAGCCCAACGAAGGGGCTCGATAATTCCAGTAGTAGCATAGCAATATATATATATATATATATATATATATATATATATATATATAGAGAGAGAGAGAGAGAGAAGGCATAAGGTTGCAACGCGTTTTCTCTTCAAAACATTTTCCATCGACAAAATACTACCTGCAAAGGTTATTCTCACAACAACTGCAAAGTATTCTCAGAACAATTAAGAAAGTATAACAAAGCATGTCCGTGTGAAAACATCTGTTTAAATTATTAGATATTTCTACAACCCGCATGGCAGAATTGTATAACTGGTGGCTTACATCCTGGTAGAAATTTACTATTTTGATTTACAGTTTCCGGAAGAAATAAGCCGGTGGACAATTTTTATTTGTTTACACTCTGTGTCCGTGAACACCTGTGTGATACAGAACGCGATAGTGGTATTTCATGCTAACTCGTTCATTAGAAAAGCTTATTTCAAAGGAACCCATTATGCGAGGATTTTTAACCAAAACAAATTAACACAGAATATATTCCACATATTTAACTTTGTAACTAAATACTTCATGAGATTTTATAGGATTCTTGCATGAGTGATCATTTTAATTCAAAAGGTAGTCGACCTTGATAATATATACTTAAATGACTCAAAATAACATAAGGAGTGTGAAGTCGTTTAAGTTAGAACTTTTATGAGGCGTTTCATAATAAAAAGTAAAGACACAGTAGTTGAAACCTAATATTTATAAAAAGGACGCTGAAGTACATCGATTGCAGAAATTTAACGTAACAGCTGCTGTATATGGAAGCTTCAAGAGACAACTGTAGAAAGCAGAATTTCTAGCCGGCGCATGGAGACTGCTCGTGATACTGTACGCTCAACAACGATCTCTGGTTCTGGTTAATTGATTGAAGTCTGCGATATGTCTAAATAAAATAGACAGAAACACTACATGAATGTAAATAGTAAAAGAAGAATTTTTAAAAACTGAACTTGGTAACAACGAACTACTGTTATTTTCTTAGCAATGTTATTTGCAGAATTTTAATACCCTTTTTTCTTTTCTAAAAAGATGTCTTTAAAAAATGCGTCTCTTGAAAGTGGTTGTTTTCACTTTGGATGTTGCAAGTTTGCCTATAAGGACACCCCAGTTTTCGTAAGGCATTGTTGTAGGATATAACTGAAACATAGCTTCAACAGGACTTTATTTCGTTTTCTAAAGTATTTTATATTTTAAAAGTGATGCCTGTATTTTAATGGAGCAATTAAAACTGTTATAAATTACGCAACATTGCACGTTTTCTAACATAAGAATCAGATGAGGATAGCATGACTAATGAACGTCGTATAGTACTAGACAGCATATCTTTATGTCCATTTGCAGATTCCGCTGCACACTTTCTGTGGAATACCCAGAAAACTGTAGAAGAACGAAAAAGGATATCTTCTACAACAATCTGTACAGCTAGCTAGCACACAGGTTTCGGTAAAAGTATCTACTTCACTCATGAGAGAACTATGCCCCTCTCCACTCGTGGTATAGTCAATTTTCACTCGATTATAACAGTCACGCGATCGCTGAAAGCTAATCGCATGATTCCCAACGGAAAGTCACGTAGTAGTTTAGGAAAGATGCTCAATTTTAACATAAGGTTATAATGATATACATACAATTAAATACTGAAGAGGTTTTGAAATGCGTCAAAATGACATGCATCAAACTTGAGGTTCAATCTTGTGCCACCAAGTGAACCGGAGTTGCATAAGATATCTCATATCGTACCTATAACTGTTTAATCTTTGTTATTCATACTAAAGCATATTGGGAAAGGTTGCAAAGATGAGACTCAATTCCACGCCCATCTTCTCGCTGATGTAGAATTTACACTTACAAGACTTCTTTATTTACTTAGCCCTAAGGTCCCTATCACCCTCATATTATCATACACGCATCGTTGCACGCTAATTTTTATTCTTCATTAAAAAATTCAATAATATAGACTACAATTTTATTTAATAAAACTAATTAGTCCTGAAAGATGCCACTAATTTTACGTCATGTGGCTTGAAGTCTAAATTTCAGTTTTACTTGGTAATTAGGTTATTCCGTGGTAGTCACCTTTGCTACATACTCGCGTCGTGGCATGTGCTGAAACTCCATTAAATACGGAAACTTCGTTAAAACTTTTAATGAATATGCCCTTTTAGCATGTACTCGTATGCAAAAAAAAAATAAATGTATACGACATACACCTCTTTAATTTTCAGTGAAACAGGGATGTTAGAACGCGTCGGTGCTTTGTCGTCCATTAATTCAGAATACCGTCATTGATTTCACTTAATATTTAGTTATATTTATTTATGCGGTTTAAATGCTACTATAATGCCCTTTATGGAATTCCATTAACAAGTGTACGTAACACATGCTTATAGGAAATATTACTTTTTGTTTGTCAACACATATAGCATAACGTTAGAGATTAAGGGAGAAGGTTTTGCAAACGGATAGTACAAATATATATATATATATATATATTGCTATGGTAATAGGGTTATTTAGGGATATATTGAGTCATAAGGGTCGTACACTACATGTAAATAGCATTCAAGTTTAGAAAACTAAACGATTTCATTGTAAAATGGAAGTAATTCGCGAATTATGTAAAAAGCTAATATCAAGTGCACTGTATAAGAATCACAACTAACTTTAATTAATGAAAAGAAGCTCATTCTTTAAAAATCAAATCACATTTAGTAAGATAAATAACTTGTACGTCATATAATTCATCTTAAAACAACGATGCGAGATAAAACCGAAAATAAATACCCATGAATCACATTTTAAATGCAACGAGTCTTATTGAAATAAATAGGCATTTAGTGTAAGGAAATAACCATGCATACTCGCAATAAAAGGATCCCATTCAAAACAAATATGTTTCATAAACGCAGGAAATGAATGCATTCAATTTAAGTCATCATAAAAATTTGACTACGTGATCTTTTAATTGTAAACGTAAAAAAATTCGAATAGAATCCAACAGATTAGAAAAACAAAACAAGAGAACAGACGTTTGGCTACGTGATAAGTTAAACAGAAAGTTTGAATAAATTCCTATACAAACAAGGCATAACGGGTAAACGTATAATGGCTCTAGGAATACACTATACAAACTGGAAGTATACATGACCGACGCTAGCAATTCAACAAGTTATTATCAAGTTAATACCACAGAAAGTCCAAAGTTTGGAAATAATTAGAGCACGCCTCAAACTTTGACCGATGGACGCAAATAAACCAATGATGTCAGGTGAGGCGTTATTTTAAATACCACACGAATTTGATAAACAATGTCTTTCTTCAACCAAGTCACGCTCTCTAGCAGTTTGTTACGGTACCACCGTAGCATAAACGAAAAGGATGCCGGACTAACGTAGTCGTAGATGGGGAGTGGGTGTAGGAGTAAACAAGAACGGATATATCAAATAGCTAAAATAAAAAAGATTAGGTTATGTAGAAATGTAAACAATGACCACACCTTAATCGGTCTGATATCAGTATTCATAATCATAAAAGTAAAATAGCCTGACTAGATAGTTTATTCATGGAAGGTTGAGTAGGGTTTGTTAATAACAATTATTTATAGGTAACGTACGTATGACAGTTATCTTTACAATTTTAAAGTACAGTTAATGCTTAACTCAAAGAAATAGGTTACCATAATTATGTAACCCTCTCACTAATAATTCGTAATTTACAATTTACGGCAAGAGCTTTATTCACATGTGGAAACGTTTCCAGATACGCACCAGCTTTACAATCTCTAATTGAAATTTAAAGTAATAATGGAGAAAAGAAATATTTATAATAAACGCTGTTTTCTATAGTTTTTAAGATCTAACATATATTATAATCTTAAATTCATGGGCGTATAGCGGAAGAGTTGAACTATGTTAACACGAACAAACCCTAAAAGTATCAGCAACGGAGTTCGGGCTCCTAGCAGCACTATACAGTAGTGTATTTAACGATTTGTGTAGTACATAGTACATATAAATACTCCCTGTATGTTTGTTGTGGTTTGTTAAGTATTCTTCTTAATCTTCTTTGGGTGTTAAACCACTATGAGTGGTTTAATACCCAAAGAAGATTAAGAATAGTACATATAAACGTAATAAAAAGAGATATTCTAGAAGGATCTCACCAAACGTGCTGTAGAACAGATGCAGCACCACCAATTCGAATTGCTTTGCGGACAGTCGAATTGTGACCCATCATCAGCCGCTAGTACGGTAACAAATCCGCACAAACAGTAACCAGTACTCCAGTAAAGCGGGAGAGTAGAAAGTAAAAGGTATACCTCAGGTAGGTAAAAACAGTACGAGTATAAAGTGAATTATCCACTTTCTGTATAATACAACGGAAATCCATCCATAAGCGAGCTAAAAAACAGGCACTAACTTTTGAAACTATACCACTAAATGGCGGTTACTTACCAATTAACCCAAAAGGAGGAAAGTCGAATAGGAATGGGTAATTGCTGGCTTAAATTTTAAACACAAGACGAAATATAAAGTAAAACCTAACAACGGTATCAGAATTATTTTCTCGTGACAATTGTCAAATATTCAGCACCGCTCACTAGATATAACCAATTTAGTATTTATGCATTTACAAAGTAACATGGGTTGCCTAATTACAATGCATTTTGAAGTTAGGATAAGCGAGAAAAGTAGCGGTAATGTGATATTTTATTTGGAAATACATAAAAGTCATAACAGTATAAACTGAACGTAACAAGTTCAAGTCAGAAAATCACGCGAAGTGAACATAGTAAATTTAAGTACTTATACTTTGTGAAAGTCGTGATTGAAAAGTTTAAAAATAATAGTAATAGTGCAAGAAAAGCTAGCCATTGACTGAAAAATGTAAATTATAAATTTTTAATTAAACATAATTTTAATATTTATAACTTAAAGCTCTAAATTATTATCCAAATTATCCTCGAAATTACCATATAAATTATCATCTAAATTATCGTTTAAAGTTTCATCTGAATACGAGTTTAAACATTAGTCTAGAACTTTAAAATACAAATCTAAATCTAAATTTGTATCGGAGGAGTAAACGGAGTATTATTCTAAACATTGAATGTGTATTTGGCCAAGCAGTCTTACAAAATTAACAAATGAACTCAACCTAAAACAATTTAAGGGTACTGGTCAACCACACGTAGCAGCAGTTCGAAGGATTGGACACACGCAAGGAAAACACAGGTCAGAAATAACAACAATTTTTAATAGCATAAAGAATTAATTTTATTTCGTACACCTACATTTTTCATATATTGAAATATTTATGTAAAGGATCATCAAATATTTTTAAAAATTAAGTAGAACAAAAGGGTTGATCATTGAACGTTCAAAGGTATTTCCAGTAGTAAATAGTGTTATTTTTGCTGGCTTTAAATTGATTTAAGGGAGTTGCAACTTGGAGACAAACAAATTGATATTGTTACTTTGATTCAGGGGTTTATTTTTGAATAGTGAATCACATTATCAAAGTTATAAAGCTGTAAAGTAAATAAATTCTTTGGTTAGTTTCGTTTATATTTTTCAAGTAGGAAAGTGCTAGAGAAAAAGGGGGTAGAAACTTCTTTGCTATCATATCGACGTGCACTGTGTGGATTGAGCTGAGCTAGTCGACACAGAGCGGTGGCGGGCAGCAGGAAACTGAACTTTAATTACATCGACGTGCGGCGATATCATAGCTATATATATTTATTTATTGCTGTAATAAGGGGTTGTTTAGGAGTGTATTGTATAGCAAGGGTCGTGTAGTAGCCATAAATTGCTATAGAAAGCAGAAAACTGCAATTATTTAGCAGAAAATTAAGTAATTTGGATATTATGTAAATAGTAAGCAATTAACACCTTGTATATAGATCATAATTAGTTTTAAACAATGCGAATAAGCATATCTTACAAGAATAGTACTCGTATTTAGCATAGTAATAGGTAATTCATACATTAGGTAAATAAGAAGTATTCAACACTCGGTATATAGAGCTTTATTAATTTTAAACAATGCAAGTGAGAATATCTTTCAGCAAAAGTACGCGTATTCCGAGAAAAGGATAGTACATGTAATTAAACACGCATTGAAAAGGGTTCTAATCAGTTATAAAACAAATACGAAGATGAGAGATAGAACTTAACAAATCTTTATGTAATTACGTGGAAACAATCAGCATTTTTGATAAGAAAACGCAGTTCAAATACGCGTAAAATAAACGAAAGTAAAATTCAAATTACATCATGTATTTTTGTATAATATGAAAAACGCGATATCTACACAAAACAACGTATGGTCTAGACAACGAGGTATCTCTGTCAAATAACCATTACCTGGAAAACCGAATATATTACATCAAAAAACCACTTCAAATGCATGAAATACAAAGACCTTATTGGTTAAGATATTTACAGACTTGTTGAAAAACCAGGCCGCATGCAAGTGGGATGAGCCTATATTAACAACGAGCAATGATAAAACAGTTCAGTTTTAACTCAAGCAGGGTCAAGCTGCAACACTGTGAATTAAAAGTCACGCGTAATTATAATGAAATATCAAGTGATAATAGTGCTACGAATATAAAGACTTCTTTTGCCGTTTAACGTGAGTAGAATTTAGGGTAATTTATTTAAACTAATAATATAATAATAGGGCTCCTAGTTGGTTGATAATAAATCCTAATGGATGGTATAATAATTTCAAATGCATGAATAATTCGAGTATATGATAATATTTCGAGTATATGGTATAATATTTTGAATTTGATGACAATAATTTAAATGCATAAATACTTCGAATCTTGGTGAAAATAATTCTAATTGATGGTATAATATTTCAAATGTGTGGATAGATATAATAATTCGAATGTGGAGATATTTTAAATGGATTAATGTAATATTTCAAATCAGCGTCGACGATTTTGGTATAATTTTGAGTTGCGAAAATCAATAAAGAAGCACTAAGTAATCTATGAAAACGAAGGGTTCAATTCAGCAGAGCAGTGATAGACGAATGAAGACAACCCAAACAACCTGTAACAGGTCAGATCTAATTAGTTTTAAGATATTTTTCCTCTTTAAATTTGAATACTGAATTTACTTAATTTATATAAAAGTGTAACAAAGTCAGCAACAAACTTTGCATACGTTAAAGTACGTAATATATTATAAAGGGGTTTTGAACGTTCTACGTTTTTTTGGTAAAAAGGGTAGTTTTTGGTGATTTTAGATTGATTTCAAAGCATATAAATTTTGGGATAAGTAATACTTATGATATGGATTGATTAAAGGTTGTACTTTAATATTTTTTAAAACTTGTAAATAATATTTCTTTTCATTATATGAAATTAATTAACTTCGTTTCATAATTCAAACAAATAGGTTCATAAAGGGGTGGAGAAAAAAAAATTGATCATTGTAACGTTGTGCACTCTGTGTAGATTAAATAGCGCTAGTCGTGGCATAATAATAAAATTAGTAAGATTAGTGAGTTATAGAAAACGTCCATTTACACCGAGAACGGCGTTATCATATCTATATATATATATATATATATATATATATATATATATATATATATATATATTATATATATGATATATATAGATATAATATTTTTTCTTTGTAGGTTTTTTAGGTCTGCAAGGTCACCAAACATTATATTATTTATATATTTATATTTATATATATATAGATATATAGATTTATATATATATATATATATATATATTGCCGTGTAACCTCTCTAAATCGTGCCTCAGTAACAAAAATATTCGAAAATTTAAAAATCGAAAATTGCACACTATAAAAAATTTTCAAAAAAATAATTTCTTACCCAGATTCCTCTCTTCATCACCTTAATTGCTTTCTTAGCTCCCTGGCTAGCTCAGTTGGGCCTCCTTTTGAAAACCTAGATTCACTATCATACTCTTTATAGTTCACGCACACTTTCAATAAAACCACAAAATAATACAACAATCACACAATATTTATTTACCACTATTTACAAATAAAACTTCAAGCTTATTTACATTTCCGTGGTCAAGTTACACTTCAATAAATTCTAATTTTCTAAAGTCCAGTATTTTAACTTGAAATATCAAACACATTGAATGTAACCGGAGTAAATGGGCCCTAAATAATACTTTTTTTTTTATTTATAATTAATTTTAATTAGTACACTCTAGAGTATGGTAATCTCATGATAACCCAGTTTTTTTTATGATTAATGTATGCTTTTTACTTAGCATACGCTTACTGCACACACAAAAAACCCATGTACCCTTAACAATAACAAATTTCAATTCCTGAGGAACGTTAATAAGCTTTATATACACCTTTAGATTTATATTTAAATGCCATAATAAAAGTTAGTTATACGTATTATTTTCAATAAGCAAAACAATGCAAAATACCTTCATAGTTCACTCTCACACATCACAATAATTTTCATAGGATATACAAACAACAAAATTCTAAAGCGTTACCTGTAATTTCTTGAAGATCCATACTCCGGACGAAGCCGTTAAATTCCTGCACTCTCGGTTACGTGGTTCTGCTCTGACCGCCGCCGCCAGCTATTTGTCTCTAAGTTGTGCTGCATGCTCTGCATTCACAATGCATCCAAATCCAAATCCAAGTATATTACACTTCTTTTATAATTGCTTAAATTCATTCACGTTACATTACGTCACTTCACGAGCTTGTTAAATTATATGTTGCACCTCAATAAAATTTAGACTCGACACTATCCGCGTATCAAATTATGAGGCCAACACTGTACTATTTAATTTAAAAAATTTTATATACTTACAAGCTCGTGGTAAATTTCTGTACGTAGTCTCAAGCGACGAAAATACTAAGAGAGCCCTATTAATTTTCTTAAAGTATTTATACAATTCAAAATGCCACCTCTCGGCCACTCTTCACGCGAAATCCTTCATTTAATATAATACTTCCTCAAATTTTTGTTCAACCGTTTTTGAAATCTTCGAAATATAGCTGGTCGTTATGATATTTTCCGAAAAACCCGCATTCAAATTTTCCCGTGTTTGTCTGTTGTACAACTAACTATATAGACCAATGAGATATTCAGTGACGTCTTAAAACCCCGCCTGTATTAACGCTATTCCTCTCTTATGCATATTCTTTGTTTCCTTCTAACCTTGTTTGAGTGGTAGAAAATCGATATTACTGTCCGCGTTCTATCTAACCCATGTGGACTGAATACGTGCGTTTCGAAATGAACTGCTATTATGTCTGTCTCATTCCGAAGCATATCTTTAAGTGTCCATCCCTTCTGCGCTTTTAGGAAACTTTTAGTTAGCATTTATACGAACCGTCCAACCGTTTACCCGATATACCTGGAATACTGTCTTTTATCTACACAAATAAAGAGAACATGACTTTTCAAAAACATGCAGGTGTTCAATTAACAAACGTTTTACAACAACATTTCTAGGAGTTTACGTTTCAAGGTATTTTATATTCAACGGCTGTTCGTTTGTTAGTAAGGCGTTTCACCTTGGTATTATGCGTATTAGACGTAATAACCCTTTCAACTAAACTCAATTAAATTGATCAATTAGCATTAGCTTCTACAATTTATTTTCTTTATGAACCTAACTAAATTTTAATCACTAATTGTAAAATTATGGTAATACTTGTTACTTTAAATTCACTAAATAAAATAAATTTCGCACGTAAATTTTGGGTGTTTCCTCTATACAGGGTGTTTGAAATTGCCTTCTTTATACTTAAATTTAACTCTTTAAAACCACTACAATATATATATATATATATATATATATATATATATATATTGCTATGATAAGAGGGTTGTTTAAGGGTGTATTGAGTAGTAAGGGTCGCGTAATAAATGTAAATAGCAATAGGAATTAGAAAACTGTATATGGACCGCAATTAATTTTAATCAATGCCACTAAGCATACCTTTCAAGAATAGAACACATATTTAGCAGAGAGATGCAATTAAACTACTTTAAGTGGCGTTCAATAAGTTTATAAAATAAATACGCATGGAATAAGATAAAGCCTAGTAACTCTTCACGCAATTACGCAAGTGATAAAAGAAAGAATAATAAAATGCTTTGATAAGAAACGCACTTTCAAAAATAAATTTTAAATACGAGACATAAACGGAAACATGTGGATTTACATCACTCATGTTAAATCAGTATTTGATCAATTCCTCAAAAGCTTTATCTACATAAACAACGGCCATAAGCTAATTTAAAGACCAATAATATTAACAACACAAACGGTCAAAGATTGTGAAACAATAGCAAATACCAGCATAATACGTAACTACAGAATAGTTTCATCAGAAATAAAGCTTATAAACTTCTAGGAATATCCAAAACAAGCATGGTTGGTTACAAGATTTCGTACGGCGGTTCCGATAAACCAATCCAAATTTAGATACCAAAAATATATAAAGCCCAGAGTTGATAAGAAAGGGCAGTCTCAATTTGAACCACGTCGAACCTGAATCACTGTTGCTCGAAAACTTACGCGTCGAAATAAGTTTCAAATTAAATTATTAAGAGTTGTGAAAAGTTGTGTTGTATAATATTTGATGACAGATTACATTGAAGATATATGAAAATGCTTTCGCCGTTTGCTGAAAACGTGAGTAGAAATTTGTTAATTAATTTAAATTAAATGTTTATAATAATGTAGGGTTTCTAAGTGTGGTATTCAGAATTCTAAGAGGTATTCAGAATTCTAAGTGGTATTTAGAAGGATCTGAGTTGTATCTAAGTTAGGATATCTAAGTGTTATTAAGAAAAATATAAAGTAAAGCCCGAGGTGAATTTTGGAGATGAAAGATTAACAATACTGAATTATTGGTTCAAACTTACGTGAAGGAGCACAAAGCAGAACATTGTTGTTCGATTGAAGATAATAAAGGCGTGCTGATCCAAAACACGCAACATCAGACCAAAGGGGAAAAGACCTACCAGGAAATCACAGGTCAGGGCTAACTAGTATAAGATATCATTTCAAATTTAAATTTAAACATTGAATACATTTTATAATTTGTAAGGAGTCAACAAAAATATTTAATACGTAGAAATTTACGTAGAAAAAATAAAAGGTCTTGAACGTTCTAGATTTTTTTCGTAAAAGGTGTCGTTTTTGGTGACTTTAAATTAAAGCAAGGGAAATACAACTTTTGAGATAAATACTCTAAATAATATTAATTGATTGAAGGGTTTATTTAAGGGATTACAAAATTGTAAAGTGTAGATATTGTTTCCTTTCATTATACGAATATTGATTGACTTCGTTTTATTATTTCAAACAGGTAAGATTTGAAGGGGTAAATTATTTGATCATCGTAACGTTGTGCACTCTATGTGAATTAAACTGGGCTAGCCGTGGCATAATTAAAATTAGAAGATTAGAGTAAAACACAAAGCGGTGGCGTTCAGCAGGAAACTGGACGTTTATTACTTCGGCGTGTGGCGTTATCATATCAAACAAAATATAGCGCATCAACGTGGGGCGAGAATATAAAAACAAATAAAAACTGTCGCGTCAACATAAGGCGAGAATATCATATTAAATAGAAATAGCGCATTAACGTAGGTCGAGAATATCATACTATCAAATAAAATCTGGCTGCCTAAGCCTAAGGCTCGAATTAAATCAAATAAATTTGACAATCCGACCGTGGGACTTGAATTTCACAAAAAAAAATTATCAAATCAGCACTGGGGCTATAATAAAGAGTAGTAATTTGAGAAAAATCACCAAAACTAGAAAAATTCAGAGAAATTTGTATATTAATTAAATTTAGGCAAATTTATTTTAGTATTTAAGATTTAATGTAAATATAATTTTTCAAAAATGGAAAGAAGATCCCAAGAGAGTATAATTCAGGAAAGGACATTTAAAAGGAGTTCTAGCGAGGAACAGCAGACCTCACGAGAAGCAAAGTCGATGAAGATTTTGATGGCACTGAACAATAAAATGGACAAAAATGAAAAGGCCATAAAAAACATGACTACAAAAATTGAGGAAAATAGTGAAAACTAGGCAAGGAAATAAAATTTCTGAGCGATGGATTAAGGGAAACCAACCAAACAATTGCGGAGATGGGAGCACAAATGCAAGAAAATATTGTGAGGATTACGGATCAAATCGACTGTGTGTGGGATTGTGTTAGAATGGTAAAATCTAAACAAAAAACATGTGAAAAGGAGACGAATGACAAACTCACAAATCTAGATACTAAAATATAAAACGTTGAGGGAAATTGTGAAATAGAATTCAGGACGATAAATCGGGAAATAGGTAATTTAAAAACTAATTTAGGAAATTTTAATGTTAGGGAACCCATGAGACTAATTCAACCGAATCTTTTAATAGACCAATACTCAAAATTTTACGGGGACGGTAAATTAAATCCAAAAATCTTTTTGAAAAATATTAAAATGTTAGTACAGGGCTCAACATACGATCAATATAAATTAAATTTAGTAAAATCAATGTTAAAATGGGGAGCAGAAATGTGGTATAACTTAGTAAAAAGCGAGGTAGAAACATTTCAACAATTTGAACAAAAATTTTTAAAAAAAGCCGTTTAATTCTTAAACCATAAACCAAATCAACCCTATAGATTGTTCAATAACACTTTACCACTTTATGCAGTGTATCACTTAAGAATAATAGATACTTTTGTTATAAAGTTTACAATCTTTTTCACCTTAGAAAATAAAACAGGATAGTTAAAAACAGAAGATGCAGGGTGCAGGTGGTTCATTGTTTATTGTTTATTTTGCTTATTACTCCTTGTCTTTGTATTTCACATTTCAGCAATTCTTAGTAATAATAATATCAGAAAACCGTTCGTTAAACTGGCTTTTGAATTATCTGCAACATTTTTCTTAGCGAGTACTTGCCCGCCAAATTTGAATACGTTGAAGTTGAATAAATTAAACTTCTTATTGTTTGGGCCTTCATGCAGTTGGGGCCGAGGTTGGTTGAGGTATAGCTACGTCACTGGTGTGAAGGATATGAAAGAAAGGATAAAAAACAAGAAACATAGGTAAGTAAAGAAATAATAAATGAACCTTAGGGAGAATGAGTTTTAAAAATTAAGTACAACCCTTAATTTTCATCTACGTCGGGAGGAGTTACATGATAGTGTAAATTTATATGTAAGTTTTCAATTAAACAATTTTATTTTAACTGCGTCACCATTTTAGCTTTCGAAAAAGAACCCAAAGAGGTTTGAGACGTCAGGAATACAAATAAATACACCTTACTTGAAGTATTTCTTTTGAACTAAATAGTTACCAATATTTTAATTAAACAACCTATATTTTATATTTAAAGCAGTTCGTTACTTGATATTTTGTCAGATCATATTTTATATATATATATATATATATATATATATATATTATCGTGTATATATATATATCTATATATATATATATATATTATCGTGTAATTAAGGGATCATTGGGATATATAAGGGCACAAGTTAACTCGTAGGTCGAGAGCTATTGGAAAAGATAAAATAAATTTATTAAATTAGTGAGTTAGAATATTTTTTAACGATTATTTTTTTAAGCTTATAGCGTATAATAATGTAGGGTCAATTTAATTTAGCTAAGGATAATGTAACATAATACTTGTGTAAATATAGAACATAATAAATAATAATTGGGGTAAAATTATGTGTTTAAATTTGTAGTGAAGTATTATATGTCAATCTAAAAGCGTGGAGCAGGTGTTAAAATAATATTTCTATTTTTAAACGTTAAACCCAACACGTTTAAAACAGAACAAACAACGAGTGGAGATAATATTTTTCGGTAAGCTTAGCAACAAACGAACTTTAATGGGTTATTGGAAAAGAACAGCCGTTGGAATTAATGTAAACGCGGTTTGTTGGTTAAATATTGATTTCAATCTTGAAGATAGTATAGGAGAGAACCAAGAAAAGACCAAGATAGAATACAAATGTATTGAGTACAGGAGAGATGTATATAATTAATTCAGAGACAGTATAGGAGTGAGACTTGAATAAAATCAATAATTTCAAGAATATTTAGAAGCAGGCACGCGTCTGTCAAAAGGTGGGAGAAAGGAGCCAAACAAGGTGATTGGTGTAAATTGTACAAGAGGGGCAGAGATCCAGCTGGTGGAAATATATGTGTGAGATAAAGTTATAGATATAAGCGAGATGAAAGATGTTTGTTCGAGTTGGAGGCGTAGACAAATGGAAATGTAGAGGTTAAATTAGAACGGCGGTTGAGAGTTTTGAAGCGGTTTACAGAGTTCTGTTGTGTTCGTTATGAAAATTTAAGAGAAACCTAGGTTCGTTAGTGGTTTTTCGCTAGAACAACGGACGGTTTCGAAATAATTGCAAGAATTATAGGAACGGGTATACAAGCGTACGTGCCAATTTGAAATAGGGAGGGGGGTGGCAAATTTTACATATTTAAACATTGGCAAAGAGGGGCTGAGCTCTCTCTTCTCATCCATCATTCGTGATAATAGTTACTTTCAAGTGAACTAGTCCAATTTAATACAAATGTATGTCGAAGCTAATGGAGCATCTTTTTGTAAAAACGTTAAAGTAGTGTGTAAGTACAGAGCTTATTATTTTGGTATTGGAATGCACGGAAGTATTAGAATTTGAAATTGTTTGGTCGATGAAAGAAGGCGATGTTTGAATAATAAAAGTTAATTTGGAGATTGGAATTTTTGGATTAGAAATTGTAAACAGCGGCATGCATGGCAGATATGGTAATTCGACCGGGGAGTTAGCTGATGGACTGGGAACCTACTAGATGGAAACATCTCTAAGAAGCTAGGGGGTGGAGCACATTTAAAAGATAGAAACCAGGTAGGTGATAGAATAGAACATTAAGTGGTGAATATTTTTATGGTGTTTGTGATTATTTGGATTTGGGTTTTGATATGTTTTTATTATTATTTGATATTTTATAAACAGAGATTTATGGAACTTTAAAAGAAAATTGAATTTTGAAAATAATTAATGAATTTACAGGTAACCAAATGTTGTAAAGAGATATAGAGAGCTTATTAATATTTGGTAGTGCATGAAATTTATATGCACAGTTGTAGAGTTTTACTATAAGCTCACGCTAAGACAAAAGGTAACGTAAGGTATGAGGAACGCCTTCTACCTTTAATAAAAATATATGTGTTTAAAAAAGTTATCAATTTGCATGATTATTGTTATAAAATTATTGACCTTTATGAATGTACCTAAAGGACTGGTGTTTTAAAATGTACTATGGATCTAATTTAAATAGAGTGTGATATATTTAGTTAATTGAGTTATTTTTAAGTGTGTGATTGGTGTGAATTTCTATTTAGGTTTCAGCATGAGGATATTGAGAGGAAGTTTTTGGATGTAACAGGTAGATGTCAATATTAATTTAGAAAATTTGAGCAAATAGGAATTATTGGGAGCAGCCGAGAACAAGAATCAACATTAACATCACCGTATTATGACGGCCCAACGCTGGGGCACGATTTTACAGGTTAACCACACAGTAATTATGCAGCCCAACAGTAGGGCATAATTTCAACGTTAACTACACAGTAATATATATATATATATATATATATATATATTTAAATGAAACTATTAAGTCTTAAGAAATATTGTTACATTGTATAATTGAAGGACATATAATAAAAGGTTAATGAAAGTTTATAAACCAGACATGAAAACGGAAACAGTTACTTTGTATTCCAGACGTAATATGATACTGCAGGTGCAGGTCACAGTAGACTATAAGACAGCAATTGTTAGAAATAAATTATTAAAATGCAATACTTTGTATTGTATCAAGAAATAGCAGATTTGAAATCTGCATTTCCTACAAAGTGATGTAAGACCAGGGATAGTATAAATACCCTCAGGAGTCTAAGTTGGCCATTCAGTCTCGAGCTTCACAGCTTTAACATTGTTGGCTGTTCAAGCTACCACCCTAGTGTTAATTAAAATAATTAGTGAAAAGTAACTTTGATTATTTTTATATTTTTAAACGTTAATGAACATAACTTATCAATTTGTTGAAATCATTTGTAATTTCTGTATAAATAAATTTGATAGACGGGTTTTTTGGAAGAAAGCATTTTTAAAAAGAAGCTCCCAAAGGCCCAAAACCTATCTCGCATCGTCTATTAGGAAGCGAAGTTTAGTAAGTTACCTGTGAATCTGTACATGTACAGACAATAGCCATTTAGTTCTTAAGCCATAAACCAAACCAACCCTATAGATCGTTCAATTACACTCCCACTTTATGCAGTGTATCACCTAAGAATAATAGACACTTTTGTTATAAAGTTTACAATCTCATTCACCTTAGAAAATAATACAGGACAGGTAAAAACAGAAGATGCAGGATGCAGGTGGTGTTCATTGTTTATTGTATACTTTGCTTATTGTTCCTAGTCTTTGTATTTCAAATTTCAATAGTTCTTAGTAATAATCATATCAGAAAAGCGTTGGTTAACCTGGCTTTTGAATTATCTGCAACATGTTTCTGGGCGATCACTTGCCCGCCAAATTTGAATACGTTGAGGTTGAATAAATTAAACTTATCGTTTGGGCCTTCATACACTTGGAGCCGGGGTCACTGGTTTGAAGGATATGATCATCTCAAATGTGAGGTATATATTCTACGCTCACCCTAAAGGCTAACACCTTTTAGTAATCTGCACCATATAATTTACTAAACATATCTTAATTTACAAAGCTGATGTACAATAAAAACACGACTAGAGTAAGCTTTATTAATATCCACTAAATACGTCATCATTTGCATCTAATTACTTATCTAAAAATATACTTCTTTTCAGTGCGCCTCAGCAAAACATATTCCTTAAAAATAAATACTAATCTAGTTGCAGAAGTTTTTGCTTAGAATTATCTAATAAACATTTAGCAACAGCAAATGCAAAATCTTCGTGCGACTGGACTTTCGGCGTATCTTTGCATGCATTAACAATTACCACCGCTACGGAACTATTTGCAAGGTCAGTTATCATATTTTTGATGTTATAAAATAAAATTTCTCCATCCTGATTTTGGTATCCCTGCTTTTTGTAAAAACAGCTTATATATTTTCTGTATTTAGGCTCATCGGGAAGTTCTAAGGTTACTTTCGTTCTTTCTATTACAGATTGGTCTATGTTTGTTATATTGATACAGTTTTGCTCTAGTTGTGTTAATAAAACTGTCCATTCGCGCAGTTCTGGACTTCTCTGAAAAACGTTGGGTTGTTTTTACCAAAGAATATTTTTGCAATTACAATTGTTTACTTTTAAATTATGCAAGGAAGATAAATCGTCATACCTGTACATCGTCCGAAATGGCTACATATATTATTATTCCATACACCACTAACGTAACAAATTTTCTCATGGCGCAGACGTCACTGCGAATGACTTACTTTTACGACTTCTCACTTGACACTGAAGACTTGCTACAAATTATTAGAGTACTCTATCTTTTGAGAGCAAAGGTTGTTTGTATATCTTGTACGCTTGCGATAAAATTTTTACATATGTTGAATACTAGGAAGACTGAATATGGATAAACAGAGAAACGGAAACCACTTGTACAAATGCGTTTCTGATAAGAATTTTGTGATATTCCGACGATTGCCTAATATTACGGAAGGATGCAGAAGACTGACGAACAAATTTTACGATAAATTTAAATTCCATTGGAATGAGGATGTAACTCTAGCGATAATGAATTAAATTAGTTTCCACTTAAAGCAACAGTTATTAGTAAATATTTTCAAGAACCCTGAAAGCTGGGATTTCGGAAAAAGTGACAGCATTTGATATAGAAGGGTCCAGGTCCCGGTCCGATGGCTGAGCAGAGGGTATATTACTCTAAACGCCGCTCCCTACATTCGACTTTTCAATCCTCCACCCGATTTACTACATTGGCTTAAAACGCGTTCTTTTGCCTGGAAAATTTGAATTCTTCCGAACCCTTGCTATGTCAATTAATGTAGAGATCTACAACGTGCGTGACAATGCTCACACGGGACCTTCATTTTAGCTCTCATTCTAACCAAGGCGTATTTTTGTAAAAAATGCAAGCCTAACATTGTTCGAGCGGACCGTGTCGGGAATTAATCGCGGGATCTTGAGATTAGCAGTCTCCACTAACCTATTTCATCCACGGAGTCGCCTGTAGAGGACAACCTACATTTGACTTTCTAATGTTCCACCCAAAGGTACCACATTGTCCAGGAAGCGAGTTCTTTTTCCTGGATATTTTGAATTTTACGAAACACTAGCTGTTTTAAAGTGCGTTGCAACACTGACACACGCACGGGAACGAGGGCGAATTTTTGTAAAAAATGCTCGCTTAACATTTTTCAAACGATCCATGTTGGAAATCGAAGATGGGACTTTGGGACGAACTGGCATACTCAAACCTATATAGTCCACGAATCCGCGTTGTAGAAAGTGGCCTACATTTGATTTTCTAAAGCTCCAACCAAAGGCACTACATTCATCAAAAAGCAAGTTTTTTTACCTGGAAGTTTTTATTTTGCCGAATCTCTGCTATTCCAAGAAAGCTGGGATATTTAACGTGAGTAAAAAAACTTGCACACAGGACCTACATTTTGCCTTTCCGAATGAAGTCGTAATTTTGTAAAAAAAACCCGCCTAGCATTTTTCAAGCGGTTCGTGTCGAAAATCAGCAGTTGTACGCGAACCAGTCTAATTCACGAAGCCGCATTGTAGAAGATGGCCCTTTTTCCTCATGCTTCATCCGAAGCTATTACGTTGGCTATTTTTGTGAAAAATGTTTGCCTAACATTTTTCAAGCGGTCCGCGTCGGGAATCGAACGCGGTCCTTAGGATCAGCAGCTATACGCAAACGTATCTAATCCATGGAGCCGCCTTGTAAAGGGTAGCCTATATTTAATTTTCCAACGCTCCACCCGAAGGTAATACATTGGTTAAAGCACAAGATCTTTTAGCCTGAAATTTTGAATTTTGCCAAATTCTTACTAACCCAAGCAAAGTAAATATCTTTAGCGTACGTAACAACTCTCACGCTGAACGTACATATTAGCTCTCATCCGAACGAGGGCGTATTTTTTATAAAAAATAACCCGTTTAACGATTTTCAAATGGTTCGTGTCGAAAGTCGAACGAGAGACCTTGAAATCAGCAGTCACGCGTGAACTTATCTGATCCAGGGAACAGCTTGTAGAATGCAACCTACATTTGCTCTTCTAGTGCTTCACCTGAAAGTACTACATTGACCACGGAGCGAGTTTCTCTTTACCTGGAAATTTCGAATTTTGCCAAACATTTGCTATTCCAAGCAAAATGGAATCGATAATGTACCTGACAACACACACACGGGACCCACATTTTACCTCACATCCGACCAAGGACGTATTTTTGTGAAAAATGCTCGCCTAGCTTTCTTTAAGCTGTCCGTATCGGAACCGAACACGGAACCTTGAGATCCGCAGTTATACGCCAACCTATCTAATACACAGAACCGCCTTGTAGAGGTGGCCGACATTTGATTTTCAAACGCTCCAGCTAAAGATACTAAATTGGCTAGTGACTGAGTTCTATTTCACTTGGGATTATGCAATTTTTTCGAGCCCATGCTATTCCAAGCAACGTCGAGAGTTCTAATGTGCGTGACAACACACTCACGGGGCCTACATTTTACTTCTCATGCGAATGAGGGTGTATGTTTGTGAAAAATGCTCGCCTAACATTTTTTAAGCGGTCCGTGTTGGGACTCAAACCTGGGACGTTGGGATCAGCAGTCATACGCAAACCTATCTGGTCCACGTAACCGCCAAAAGGATAAACCCCAACATTTCATTTTCCAATCCTCCACCCGAAGATACTGTATTGGCCAGGCAGCGAGTTAGTTTTTAGCAAAAAGCTTCGAATTTTCCCAAACCCTTGATATTCCAAGCAAAATTAAATCTTTTATGTGCGTGACAACATTCACACGCGGTACCTACATTCTATCTCTCACCTGAACGAAAGAGTATATTCGTACAAAATGTTCGCCTAACATTTTTCAAACGGTCCGTTTCGGGAATCGTACGGGAGACCTTGAGACCAGCAGCCATACGCAAATCTATCTAATCCACGAAGCCGCTTTGTATACGGTGGCCTACATTTAATTTTCCAGAGCTCCAACTGAAAACACTACATTAGCCAGGAAGTGAGTTTTTTTACCTAGAAGTTTCTTTATACCCCTGCTATTCCAAGCAAGGTAAAATGTTTAACGTGCGCAACAAAACTTACACACGGGAGCTACATTTTGCCTATCTTCCAAACGAGGGCGTATTTTTGCGAAAAATGCTTACATAACATTTTTCAAGCGGTCCGTGTTAAAAATCAGCAGTCATATACGAACTAATATAATCCACGGAGCTGCCTTGTAGAAGGTGGCCTCTACATTTGATTTTCCTATGCTCCACCCGAATCTACTACATTGGCCAAGATGTGAATCTTTTTACCTAAAAGTTTTAAATTTTGCCGAAATCTTTCTATTCCAAGCAAGATAGCAGTTTTTACTGTGTGCGACACTACATTTCGTCTCTCATCCGAACGAAAGTGTATTTTTGTGAAAAATGCTTGTCACATTTTTAAGCGGTCCGAGTCGGGACTCAAATCTGGGACTACGGCATCAGCACTAATATACAACCCTATCTGTCCCAAGGAAACGCCAAAAAGATAAGCCCTTGCATTTGATTTTCCAATGCTTTCCCAAAAATATTATTTTGGCCAGGCAGCGAGTATCTCTTCACTCCAGAATTTTGGATTTTGCCAAACCCTTGCTATTCCAAGCAAAATGGGATCTTTGATGTACGTAACAACACTTAGACTAGTCTAATCCACGGGGACGTCTTGTAAAGGGTGACATCTACATTTGATTGATCAATACTCCACCCAAATCTACTACATTGACCAGGAAGCAAGTCTTTTTACCTAAAAGTTTTAAATTTTGCCAAAACTTTTTTATTCCAAGCAAGATAGCGGTTTTTACTGTGCGTGATACTACTTACACAGGGGACCTACATTTCAGCTCTCATCCGATCGAGGGTTGTCTAACATTTTTTAAACGGTCCGTGTCGGGATTCAAACCCGGGACTATGGCATCAGCACTAACATGCAACCCTATCTGCCTCACGGAAAGCGCCATGAAGATAAGTCCCTACATTTGATTTTCCAATGCTTTCCCAAAGATATTAGATTGACCAGACAGCGAGTATCTCTTTACCCCAAAATTTCGAATTATGCCAAACCCTTGCAATTCTAAGCAAAATGGGGTCCTTAACGTACGTGACAATACTCAGATACGGGGCCCACATTTTATCTCTTATCGAACTAAGGGCGTATTTTTGGAAAATGCTGGCCAATATTTTACAATCGGTCCGTGTCGGAGGTTGAGATCAGTAACTCGAGATTAGCGGTTATACGAAAAACTATCTAATCCACGAAGCCTCCTTGTAGAAGATAGCCTACATTTGATTTTCCTATACTTCATCCGAAGGTACTACATTGGCCAGGAGGTAAGACTTCTTAACCTAAAATTTTGAATTTTGCCAAATTATTCCTATCCTAAGGAAGGTAGGGATCTTTAACGTGCCTGACAACACTCATACGGGACTTCATTTTAGCTCTCATCCGAACGATAGCGTACTTTCATAAAAAAATTCACGTCTAACATTTTTCAAGCGAACCGTATTGAAAATCAAACCCTAGACTTTAGTATCAGCAGTCATACGCAAACCTGTTCTAGAAGATGGTGCTCTACGTTTGACTTTCCAACGTTCCGCCCGAAGGTACACAATTGGTCGTGTGACAACACATACACACGAAACCTACATTTTAACTCTCATTCAAACAAACGCGTTTTTTTGTGAAAAATGCTCGCCTAACATTTTTCAAGCAGTCCGTGTGTCTATTCGAATCCGGGACCTTTGGATCAGCAGTTATACGCAAACCTATCTAGTCCACACCGCCGCTTTGTAGAGGGGGCCTACATTTGATTTTCCAGAGCTCCAACCAATGGCACTGCATTAGCCACGAAGCGCGTTTTTATATCTGAAACTTTTGAACTTCTTGTTTAACGTACCTGACTAAACTTACATCCGGGACCTATATTTCGCCTCTCTTCCAAACGAGGGCGTATTTTTGTGAAAAATGCTCTCCTGACATTTTTCAAACGGTCAGTGTCGAAAATCAAACGCCATACTCGAACCAGTCTAATCCACGGAGCTGCCTTTTCAATGCTTCACCCGAATGTACTACATTGGCCAGGAAGCTAGTCTTTTTTACCTCAAAGTGTATAATTTTGCCGAAGCCTTTCTATTCCAAGAAAGATAGCAAATTTTACTATACGTGACACTACTCACACACGGGGCCTACATTTTACCTTTCATCCGAACAAGGGTGTATTTTTGTGAAAAATACTCGCCTAACATTTTTTAAGCGGTCCGTGTTGGGATTCAAAGCCGGAACCCCGGGATCAGCAGTCATACGTAAACCTATCTGGGTAATGGAACCGCCAAGACAATAAGCCCTTATATTTGATTTTTTAACATTCCAACCAAAAGTATTATATTGATCATGCAGCGAGTTTCTCTTTACCTGGAGAGTTCGAATTTTGCTAAACCCTTGCTATTTCAAGTAAAATGGAATCTTTAACATACGTGATAACACTCAGACAGGGGATCTACTTTTTACCGGTGATCTGACAAGGACGAATTTTTGTGAAAATGCTCGCTTAATATTTTTTAAGAGGTCCGTGTTTAAAATCGAACGTGGGACCTTGAGATCAGTAGCTATACGCTAACCCACCTAATTCACGGATCCACCTTGCTGAGGCTAGCCTACATTGATTTTAGAATTTTCCACTCGAATACTACATTAGCGAGGAGGTAAGATTTTTAAATCTAAAGTTTTGAATTTAGCAAAACTCTTGCTTTTCCAAGCAAGGTAGGGAGCCTTAACGTGCGTGACAACCCTCTTACGGTACCTACATTTTCTCTCATCCGAACGAGAGTGTATTTTTGTAAAAAATTAACGTCTAACATTTGTCAAGCAGTCCATGGGGAAGTCAAACGCTAGACTTCGGGATCAGCAGCCACACACAAACTAGTCTGATTCAGTTAACCGCCTGTAGTGGGCAGCCTATATTTGATTTTCTAATTCTTTACCCGAAAGTACTACACTGGCGAGAAAGCGGTTTTTTTTTTCTAGATATTTCGAATTTTGCGGAACCCTTGCTATTTTAAAAATGGAAATATAGAACTAAAAATTGGTAATGTTCTCGAATGGAATGGTTTGTTAGACGTTATATGAAGCAATTTGCAGGGAAAAACGTACCTTGTAAAACAATTTGAGCGATTTTAAAGCCGTGATTGATAATTACAGTTTGGAAAAACGGCAATAACAAGCAGATTCTCACGGTAAAATAAATCTATATTATTTAACATTTTAAAAAGGGCATATCTGTTAATTATTTAAGTTATATGATGGATGCTTGTTTTGTGTGCAAGCCTTTGGGTAACAGTTGTATGTACAGGTTGGTAATTTGATTTGAAAGATGTCAGTGTGCGGTGAAGTTTTGCCAGTATATAAAAAAATTATTATACCTATCTGATCAGATATGTTTTAAATATATTGAGTTATCCGACTTATCTTGACAAATTTTCTACATAATAGGATTTAAGTAGGGAGTTATTTCTTAACAAAAATTAAAATATTAATATTTGTGGGTGCTCATTCTAATTATAAAAGAGATTTTGGACTCTATTTTTAGCAGAAGTAAGTGATTATCCAGGAGATACATTTTTTTCTAATTTAAGATATTGTTCGTAAGGTAAAGCTGTTGTGGCAGTTTTAAACTTTAATCTTATTCTTTAAACTTTGTGTTGAGAGAAAGTTGTTTGTCCTAATTGCTATATGTAAGCTACTGTTTGTGGAGAAAAGCTGTTATGAATGTAGTAATTAGTATTTGAAAGATCGTTTGTAAGAGAATATTTTGTATTCTTATAAATCTGACGTCTGATTCTAGTGATTTTATTTTGAGGAGAACTAACTAAATTAATTAAACACCGCGTAAATTCAAAACATTCATCTTTTGGGGCTCATTTAGAGTCACGTCAGTCCCAGCACTTTTATTGGAGCCTAACGTCAGGGACCACGTCGTAACTCATCAGCAATATATATATATATATATATATATATATATGTAGTGCAACGATATCGGCGAACGCCCGGTGTATTTAACGCTTAGTTGCTTGCTGCTCGCCACCTCTCTGTGCCTCTTCAATAATCTAAAATAATTTTAAAATCAACACAATTAAATGTATGCCTCGACTAGCTCAGTTATACACTGCACAGAGTGAATGACGACTTAATAACAGAGAATATTTACCCACTCCCCTCTAGCACTTCATATACCTAACAAAATTCACCAAATTTTGTATAATAGCTAAGAAGATGTACAATTTATAACTCTGTCCTTGAAATATTATTAGCTATAAAACTTTTGAATTATATGAAAAATATTCTTGTTCAATTTGTTCACTGCCAAAATTTTAAGCAGTTAAAGCCAGCAAAAATAATTATGTTTTATATTGAAAGCTTCGTTGAACGTTCAAAAAAGCTATTCCCCTTTTAACGTAATTTTCAAGTACTAACCAAGATTCTTTTGTTGACCTTTTACACAAAATTTATTTATATTACATGTGAGTTTTATGCTTACGAAATATTTGAAATAAGACATGCAACATTCAAGTAATTATACATTTAAATTCTGACCTTGTGTCTTTCTGTTGGCTACTACGGAAGCTTCGTGACCCAGTTCGATTGTTAGTTCCAATCGACCCTTAGCTTGGCTTTTAACCAAGTAATTTACAGTTTTCAAAAGTGAATCCTTGAGTTGCTTATTTAGTTTAAAATCAACATTAGATCCTTATTTATATTATTACTTAGAGAATTTCTTAGATGATTACTTAGAGAATTTCTTAGATCCTCACTCAGATCCTTACTCAGACAGTTTCTTAGAACATTACTTGGAGCATTACTTAGTACACTATTTAGAGCCCTAAATTAATAAATGGTATAGATTATGTAAAATTTAATTAAGTTTAGACTTACGTTTTTAATACTAACAGCAAATTTTCACTAACTCGTAACTCACGCGCACTTCTACTATATTTTACTTGAATTTTATTTTATGTCACTTTTGACTTCAATTAATTTCAGATTCACGTAATAAACTCGTCTACACTGGTACAGTTGTGCGTTGTTAATGGAATGTATAACTCTTATTAGTTTCCGTTCCTTATATAGAACGAGTTCGTTCCTTCCTATCTCCTAACCTGTTGGGTTTTATTCAAAATTGCTTACTCTATGCATTTAACTTTGCACGTATTTCAACGTTCTGTATTGGGTTTTGCCAACAAGTGTTGTTATTTTTGCTTTAAATATCACGTAAACACCAATTTTGCAGAGAAAGTCATTATGATTCCATATTTTGTTTACCCATGCCGGGCTGTACAAAATTGTGGCAATTTCTACATTTATAATGTCACGTACAATATCTATACCTTATGGCGTTATGAAATATGCTCGTTTTTCTAAAGTCTGTTTTATGCGCTATATAGCCTTCTATTCCTTACTCAATGCGTCGAGTTTAAAAGAGATTTGTTTTACGTTTAAATAAGCCTAATTTGTATTTATTTGGAGTTTATGTAATGCTTTAAATGTTCCTAAAATGAATTAAGTTGCGCCCAGGGTTATTTATTTTACTAAATGTGGTTCAGTTATTACAGAATGAGCTTCCTTTTATTTTATACAGGGTGATTTGTATTTGCTTTGGCGCTTGAAAATGTTTTAAATATTTAAAAATGTATTTAATGACTTCCAAAATTATTTATTTTGATTAACGTTTTTAAGTTACTACAGAATAAATCTGCTTTTATTAATTGTGGTTAGTTGTTGATTTTATACAGGATGATTGAAATTTATTTTTTGCATAATGGACAAATTATGTACTTTTAATTATTTACATGTTTGGTTGTCTTTATTTTTATTATGTTCACATGAAGTATACTTCCCATGTGACCTTGTACACCCTTAAATAACCCTATTATCACAGCAATATATATATAATGCTGTGATAAGGGGTTGTTTAGGGGTGTATTTTGTAGCAAGGCTCATGGAGTAACCATAAATTGCAATAGGAAGCAGAAAACTGCATTTACTTAGCAGAAAATTAAGTAATTCCTATAAGTAGGTAAATAAGGCCGGTCCTAATTCAAAACGCGACAGACGTATTTTCCATGTGTAAAATACGTCTGTCACGTTTTGAATTAGGATCGGCCCTATATAATTTCAATGTAAAATAGTTGTGAAAACATTTGAATGTAAAATAGTTGTGAAAACATGAATTCTTCTATACTTTCAATGTAAAATACTTGTGGGCGCGTTTTGAATTAGGATCGGCTTTATATTACTTTCAATGAAACACACACGTATGTTGAAAAAAATGTAAGTGCAGAGAAGAATGTGTGTAGCTGTTTTGAATTCGGTTTTCTAGCGAGAAGTTACACGTGCACCGTTTTGAATTAGGATCGGCGTTATATACTTTTAATGTAAAATGTGAAAACCTGAATTCTTTTCAAATGTAAAATACTTGTGGGCACGTTTTGAATTAGGATCGGCTTTATTTACTTTCAATGTAACACACGTATGTTGAAAAATGTAAGTGCAGAGAAAATGTGTGTAGATGTTTTGAATTTGGTTTTCTAGCGAGACAGTATGACAGATGCAAAAAAAAATATCGCATTCAAGTCAATTGTGTTTTAATTAAAGTGGATTCTGGTTTATGTTTAGAGGCTGCAAATACACATGGGCCGGTTTTAATTCAAAATGAGTTCACTCTTGTGATAGGTTGAAAAGTGGGTTGGTAAAGTACGCAGATGGTGGTAATCTGCTATATAAGGAGATTGCTCCTAATATTAATTTAATTAGTCAAAGAAAAGCAATATGGATTTTAATACTTTTAATACAACCACATATCGCAAACCTTATGTAAATTCAAAAGATATTGTAGTGAATAAGAGGTTTGAAGTTTTAAAAGTGGAAACAATCAAGACAAAATATGGAGAAAGAGTATTAGTGGAAACAGAAGAGTTCAAGAGTATATTGCCATTGAGATATTTTGAATACCTTCAAGCACATGGAGTGAAACAATTAAATGAAAGTATTGGCTCGAACAAACACGTATACATAACTAGTAAGGGATCGATCGGTCTAACTGTCAACATAGAATTTTCAGAATAATATGTCACTAATTTAAGAAATTAGTTTATTATTATAACACATCTAAGTCGATTGTATAAAGAATGATGTATCAAATTAAAGTGGGTTCTGATTTATGTGCGTTTTACTTTGAGTTTACTACCTTGTTTAGAGAAAGTCTTGTTTCAAAAGAGAAACTTTTATAAAATACTTTTTTATTTTACAAATTGTTGAATATTTTGATCTAACTATTTATAAATGAAAAAGTATTTATTAACTCCCGTTCTTGAAGTATCTGCTGCTCCCTCGCTATTAGTTCCTCTCTTTTTTGCTTTATTATTTCTTGTTCTAAATCTATACGACGCAGTAGCTTCTCTCCACGCTTTTTAAATGCGTTAAGCAACTCTACTGCGTCATCTTCGTAGGATTTGTCATCTTCACAGCAAACAGCCATATTAGATTCTGTACATAACTTTTTCATAGTCGACATGTTTTTGCCTGATCTGTGAGCATAACATAAAAGATTATTGTAGGTTCATCTTTTTTTTTGTATACTACCTGATGTTTCTGAGAGGACCAGAGTGTGTCAACGATCCTACGATAGCCTCAGAATTTCCAGAATGGTTTTTTGATCTAAGTAACTTATAAATTAGTACTGTTTTAAAAACACATGTATAAATGTGAAAAAATCACTTACCGTGATATATCTATTACGTCACTATCAAAAATAGCAGCAGTGTTGAATTGAGGCGAAGAACAGCCAAAAACTTCTTTAATCACGTCTTCGTCAGAATTGTAATATAAATTGCTCTAGAACTTTTACGTTGGTATTATTACAATTTTTGATTGATGACAAGTTACTCATTTTTTTAAAAGTTGCTAGTAATAGTAACTAATAATTATACAAGAGATCTGATTGAATACTGTTGGTAAAATCTACGTGAAGTATTTATATTAAATAATAAACTGATCTGTTAGAAAAATTAAAATTTGCATCGTTTTCTGAAAAAATTCAGCTCTGTAATCTATTCTAATGAACAAAACAGTATGTAAGCGAATATAATTATACCTCAGCAGAAATAATGAATTAGTTTCATTGTCTGAAAAGAAATTGAAATGAATGCACATAATAAAACCCTAAATTAATTAATTTCGTTTTAGATTACCGCTGACATAACTTATGCTGTATAAGAAATTTTTTAAAGGTACTGCTCAGCAGAAATAATGAATTAGATTCATTGTCTGAAAAGAAATTGCAATGAATGCACATAATAAAAACCTAAATTAGATTAATTTCGTTTAGATTACCGCTGACATTATTTATATGCTGTATAAGAAATTTTTTTAAAGGTACTGCTCAGCAGAAATAATGAATTACATTCATTGACTGAAAACAGAAAATTGCAAGAAGGCGCATAATAAAAACCTAAATTAGATTAATTTCGTTTTATATTACTGCTAGCATAATTTATTTTCCATAAAAATTAACAAAATTCACACACTGGAAAATGTTTTTCTTAATAACGGGTTTTAAAAACCATGAGTGCGTGTAAATTATGGTATTTTTCTTCAGATTAATTTTTCGTTTAAAAATAATGCAATGCAAGTAAATCCCTTTAAGTAGTAATATTTATAGAATAAGTTTTTTAGATTACCGCTAACACAATTTACATGCATATATATGGGTAAATTGTGTGAAAATTCTTTAAAGGTACTGTTATATAATAAAACTGCAGAATGTTTTTTTAATACTGGGTTTTTAAAAACCATGAGTGCGTGTACATTATTAAACAAGACGGTTTAATCTGAGACATTTTTTTCAAATTTGCTTTGTTTTTATTTAAAATATTTCAATGTAATCATAAAAATAGCGCTGTAATGATAATGTATTTTCTGTACACATAATAAATCAAAGGTCGTATAAAAACATTTTTGTAGTAAACGCATACGGAAATGAAAAATGATGTTGAATGCATTCCTTTTGCAGTTGCTTTGCTGAGAGTTGCATTTCAGTATGTAAATATTGGAAACGCTTGCATAGCGAATTATTTGTTATAGACACGTACTGAAGGCAACTCTGCAATTTTTAGACCGCATGCACAACTCAAGCTTGAAAATCGTCTTGAATAAAAAAAACGTAAATAAAGGCGATTTTTTAACAATTGCATTCAAGCAATTCGTTATGCAATTATTTCGATTTGTATGCTATTTTCTTTTACAGTTGTTTTGCTTACGCGTTTTCCGTAAACTCAGATGAATGAACCTTTTTGCAATTGTTTTGCTTACGTCAGATGATATTTTATATAAATAATAAATAGAGAAAATACTTGTATTATTAAGTAGTGTATTTTGATTTTATATAGAATCATGAATGCTGAAACCGTATCCGAGATTAGTAGCTCAATTTTGAGATTAACTGTAAAATGCGTGAATCTAATTAAATCAGTGAATGAAATAACGAAACACATTTTAATTATCAAAGCAAATATTAGTATATTGAAGCTTGCTATTAAAAATAAGGTATACGAAGACAATCAACAAGAAAATCCTAGTAGGCTGGAATCTAATTTAGCAAATCTTAAAAGCTACCTTGTACGATTGAGGCACTTGAAACGTACTTTGGAATATCGTGGTAAAGGTGTTGATGCAACGCTTACTAGAGGTCATACTCGAAAAATTTGATTTGGCATGATGTACAATCATGTTTTGGAAGTCGAATAATTACGGGACTTATTACCAATTTAAATTATAGAGATCCTCTAGTGTTCTTAGACAAGGCGTTCGCTAGTTTTAAACGCAAGATTGTTGCTTGCTTAAAAAAGTCAATGTTGAAAGTTAATGTAATATTTGCCGCTAACTTTGTTAAGCCTACAACTGGTGAAATAGATTTGAAAACGTTTCCTACTGCAAATCGTCACATCGATATAAATACCAATCTCAAGCTGTGGTATAAGGAGAACGTATTGAACAAGATTTCGAAGCAATTAGAAGAATTTTGCGAGAAAGATTCTGGTTGGGCAATCCAAGAAGTTTTACACTTGAAGGTAAATATAAACAATCATGATCCACTTAAAGGAGGGTGTTCAACGTTTGTACCGGTTCCAGACTTTATAAAAAAGAAAAAAGCTGTGGTAAATGTAATAAATAACGATCAACATTGCATTCTTTGGAGCTTGGTTTCCTCTTTATATCCTGCTAAACAAAATAGTCAGAGAATATCTGGCTATCCACATTTTGATACAGTATTACGCTACAATTCAATTCAGTTTCCAATCGCATTAAAAGACATAAAAAAAATTAAAAAGCTTAACAATCTCGCAATTAACCTATATTGTATAGAAAATACTAAAATACTACCATTTTGTTTAAGTGAAAATTTTAAAAAAATTGAACCTATTAATCTGTTAGTTTTAAATAATGATTCCTTACAATATTCTCGTCCGACAAATGCTGATGAGAATCACTTTCATTTTACTTGGATTAAGGATATGTCAAAATTATTTGCAAAACAGTTGTCTTCACATGAACATAGAAAATTTTTTGTTATAGATGTTTAAATAATTTTAGTACAGCAGCATTACTTAAGCGTCATTCGAATTATTGCGAAAAACAGAATACTTGCTCAATAAGATTACCCGAAGAATCCGAAAAGTATCTAACGTTTAAACATTTCCACTATCAAGAAAAAGTATCATTTGTAGTTTATGCAGATCTCGAATGTATATTAGAGCCATGCAATGAGTCGGAGGTAATACTAAACACAGTCTCTTACCAAAGGCATATACCCTTTAGTGTAGCGTATTATTTGAAATGCTCATATGATAATAAATATTCCAAATTTCAATTGTATCGCGGAAAGGATTGTATAGAATGGTTTGTTGCTCAATTGAAACTGATTTCAGAAACGACTAATAAAATTTTCTGTAACCCAAAACCTGTGAATCCTTTAACAGAAGAACAAAAGTTAGCATTTAAATTTGCCCTTCACTGTCACATTTGCAATAAACCTTTTAGTATAGATGATATTAGAGTTCGCGATCACTGTCACTTTACAGGTGAATTTCGAGGAGCGGCTCATCAAGATTGCAACATCAATTATCATAATTTTATATGATACCGGTAGTTTTCATAACTTATCAGGCTACGATTCGCATTTCATTATTAAAAAATTGCGTTAGGGTTTTCAGGTTTGTTAAGTATTCTACCAATAAATAAGGAAAAATACATATCTTTTACAAAATATGTAAATGGTACGAAAGTTACTTTTAGATTTACCGATTCATTCAGGTTTATGGCATCTAGCATCGAAAAATTAGCTTCATACTTAGATGATAATAAAAATCCATCACCAGGAAAATTGTAACACCGATAATGAGTTTCAGTTACTTACGCGTAAAGGTTATTTCCTATGATTACATTAACTCTTGGGATAGGCTCAATGAAACCGATTTACCCTGTAAAACAGCATTTTTAATCGTTTGCGCAATGAAGAAATCTCAGATGAAGACTACAATCATGCTAAACACGTTTGGCAAACATTTAATATAAAAACACTAGGGACTATTCAGACCTATATTTAAAACAGATGTACTGCTCTTGACTGATATATTTGAAAACTTTAGAAAACTTGTATGTTCACGTATAAGTTAGATCCGCTTCACTACTTTACGGCTCCTGGTTTAGCTCTAGATGCGATGTTAAAACGACGAACGTTAAACTCGAGCTGCTTACTGATATTGAAAAAATAATGTTTTTAGAACGGGGAATTTGTGGCGGTGTTTCTCAATGTTCGAATAGATATGCTAAACCAAATAACAAATATATGAATGCAGATTATGATCCAAATTTCGATTCTAAATATTTAATGTATTTTGATGTTAATAATTTATACGGGGCTGCAATGTCTGAATATCTTCCATATGGAGAATTTGAATTTTTAGATGGTACCAGTCCAGATATAGTACGTTTAGACATACTTAATATTCCCGATGATTCTGATGTAGGATATATTTTTGAATGCGATTTACACTATCCAGTATCTTTACATGAAATTCACAGTGACTTACCTTTAGCGCCTGAACATATGATACCACCAGTACCTTCTAATAAATCAAACTTAAAGAAATTACTTACAACTTTATATCCAAAACTCAACTACATTATTCACTACAAGAATTTAAAAATGTATTTAAGCTACGGTTTAGAACTGAAAAAGATTCATAAGGTTCTTCGGTTTAAACAAGCTCCTTGGTTAAAAGAATACATTGATTTTTAAGACAACAGTCAAAAACAGTTTCGATATATGCTTTTATAAAAATATGATAAATTCGGTTTATGGAAAGATGATGGAAAACGTACGGAAAAGGAAAGATGTGAAATTAGTGACCAAATGGGAAGGACGGTTTGGAGCTCGTAGTTACATAGCGAAGCCTAATTTTCATAGTTGCACTGTGTTAGACAAAGATCTAGTCTTAATAGAAATGAATAAATTAGAGGTTTACTTAAACAAACCCATTTATGTAGGTTTCTCTATTCTAGATATTTCAAAAACCTATTTATATGAATTTCACTATAGTTATATAAAATCGCAATTTGCTAACAAAGCAAAGCTGCTGTACACAGATACGGATAGTTTGATATACGAGTTTAGCGTTAAAGATATTTACTCTTATATCAAACAAGATATTCATAGATTTGATACTTCCGATTACGACCCTCATAACAAATATCATATTCCATTATCAAATAAAAAAAGTTCCTGGTATTATGAAAGATGAAAACAATGGTGACATCATGCTAGAGTTTGTAGGACTTAGATCTAAAATGTACACTTATAGAGTTCAGGATAGGATAATAAAAAAAGTCAAAGGGATCTTCCTTAGCAAGTATTAAGCAAATTTCTTTTGATGATTATAAGAATGCTTTGTTTTATAAACAGACTGTACAGAAACAGCAATGTTTAATTAGATCAGTCAAACATGATGTCTGTACTATTAAACAAAACAAAATTGTTCTTAATCCAAGTGATGATAAAAGAATTCTTAGTACCTTAACCACTGATACTAAACCTTGGGGTATAACTATACATACAGAGATGACTTGTAAAGCTTCAACCACTGGCTTAAATAAAGAATGCAATTTATTTTATCTAGATTAACATATAATATTTTTAGTTATAAAACTTCAGTGTTATGTTTATACCTGCACAAGTACACCGATTTTCGTTTTGGATGTATCTAAAATAGGATACCTTTCAATCTGCCCGAGTTTTGAACTATATATAGTAGTAGTAGTAACCGTTCTGTTTAAAAAATCCAGTTTGTTACTAACATACCAGTTAGTTTATTTGAAAATGTATAACAAAACTTTTATTTAAAATTGTCAATGTTTATGGCTGTTTATTAAATCACTTAATAATTCAAACATGTAAAAGATATTGTAAAACATGTAAAAATATTAATAAATAGACTGTGATTGCTAAATGATTTATTGTTTTTCATAATTTGTAAAGGTACAGTAATAATAATAATAAAGTAATTATAATATTCTTATGCTGTTTGAGAATGGATTGTATTTGACTATCTTATCATGAAGTATAAGGCAATGACAAGATGTATTTGGCAAAACGTTTCTGCTAGTTTCAAATTCTAATCTAATATCGACAGTACCAGATTTTAACGCTTCGTTTTGTCTAGAACAATCTATGACTACTAATGGTGCAATACTTCGTAAATCTTCAGGATTAAAAAGTGGCTCATTTTCCTTTTCGTAGTATGATTGCTGAAACTGAGCATACATCTCATATAACAACGCAGTCTGTTTATTCTCGAACCTCAAATTTAAGTTATCGTACGGGAAAATTTCTGAATTTAAATATAGTTTCATGTTGATTAAATAGCAATGATCAAAACGACTGTAGTTAGTTGCTCATGTATCTATTTTTTCGGTTGGTTTGGAAACCAACAATCACAAATCTTGGTTTTTCTAATTGTGTTGTTGTTTTAATGTTCCATGTATGACGTTGCGTTTCTTGTAGAAGTTGATATTCATGCAACTCCCATCCTCTAAACGGAATATGCAAATCCTGATTTTGTGCAACGCATTCTATTAAATTAATTCGTTGAGTATCATCAACGGCTACATGCGGCATTTTCCATAAAACTTTGTTTAAAACAACTTTTATTTCTTCATCGGGTGTAGGATTAATTATAGCATTAGTATCAAAACTAGAACGTAGTAAGACTAACTCATGACGGAGGTTTAAAATAATTTTTAAAATCTTCGCATAATCCGAGAACCATTGAAAGGTTTATTGCAACATTAAAATTCCCATTAGCATCAACTATTTGTGAATCATCCATAGGAAACCACCCAGCGTTTTGTAAATGTTTACTTTGATTGCTATTATATGAAACATATCCCTTCATTATAGACGTTAATCTAGGATTCCGAACACGATCTACAATGATACCACCAATCTCATATCTAATTTCATCAAAAGCAGCAAAATTCCATTATTTACAAACTTTGCTGTCTGAGACGGTGTTCCATCTGTTTTAATTAATTTGCCTTCTATGTACAGCATGCTCTTTGATGGTAAGGTGTATACATCTTGTTGTTGTATAGGATTCGAATTTCATCATTATTGTTTAAAGATGTGTTAGCATAAGGTTGATGAGTATGTTTTCAATATTAACAATTGCATTGTCGAAGTAAACTTTTCACGCACGTTCAGTATTTCACTATTCATTCTACTTTTTTAATTAAATGCAGTCCTAACGATTGAAGAAACTGCCGGTTTTGTGTTGTTAGCGGTCTTGAAACAATCAATCGAGTGTCGATTGCTTTGAAATTTCCAGCATTTATATCAATTCTTGACATGTTGCGTGCATTATACTTAATACCCATGGCTATTGCAGATTTTTTTAAATGCAACCTTACAGTTAGCAGTTCTCCTCTGAAATTAACTAAATCTCCATCTTGATCTAACACTTTAACTATTATTTCATTTATTATACGTGACCTGATTGGTAGATATATAATCGTAGGTGGACACTCGACAATTTTAAAACCTGCAGGTACTTGAGGAAAAAATTCGTGTATTACATGGGCTGGTTTACTATTTAAATAGGATCCACTTGCAATATTACAATCGATTAAAACTGCATTCACTTTACAAATGTTGATCGCGTAGTCTGCTTGATGCGTGACAAATGCTAGCAATTTTCGCGGATTGAAACCAAGTAGAGAACCAATTGAATCCTTTTGGTAAAATCCACATCTAGACTACATTTAATACTACATTTAAGTGTATTATTGTCAGCTGTAATTTCTATATACACTGGCGTCTTTCTAGCGCTTCATGATTGATCCATACGACCACGCCATCTTTTATCACCTAAAGCTTTTTGAAGATATTTATTAATTTCTCTAATCTCATAAGCACCTTCAGGTATTTCTATGAATTCTCCGTTAGATCCATAATAAAATTTATTATTTATTCCTTTTTCTATGTTTGGAATTGTGTTATAAGACTCAAAATTTGTTAATCCTAATACGTACTCCGAATCATTATCCAAGTTTATAGGCGGATTAAAATTGCTTGTTAAAACTGAAGTGTTTCCCGTTAGAGTAAAAGTGTACGACATAACAACTTCGTACGCAGTTCTATGCACTACTTAGAAATTGTAAGCATAAATGACCGCAAAACACAGTACCGTACGATTGTTCTTGGTTAATGTTATAAAGAATTTTACATTTACCCCGCTATTCAAATAACTTATCAACTCTGTTGGCGGTCGCAGGTTTCCGTAGCTGTCATAGTAAATAGCGCTACTACCGTACTTTTTGTAAGAGGTCCAATGCGTGCCTAAACCTTCTATTCCATCTAAATTAATTATACCACATTCTTTTAAATTAACTTTCTTGGGAAGATTGTTTCTTATGAACACTCCACGGAAATATGGTACTTCTAATTGCTTAACAAACTTTATTAATTCTACATTGCTTAGTGCTCGATTAGGTAAAATCAAGTTGCGTTCCTTTGAGGTTTTGCAGGGGCTAAAAAAAGACCAAAACCTTTTTTATAAGGTTTGATGTACATGCCGTTTCCGACTGCAATGCCCTCCATTGCCTTGTTATGACGTTGTTTTTCCGCTAGTTGTTCCTTAGCTATTTTAGTATCTGAAACTGCTTTTGCAACAGCAGCTGCACCTCCAGTAAGAGTACCAAGAGCGCTTAGGCCTGCAAAATTGGTATTAGTGGTAGAAAACCTCCTGTTTTAGGAATTGATATAATACGAGCTGATTTAATATGCTTCTTTTGTTTTGCTGTATTGGCGGCCTTAATTGCTATGTTGATTGCATCCATAATATTAGATCCTTTAGTCTTTTTAAAGCTGTACGTGCTTGTTTGATAATACTTTTAATACCTAGCGTACTTCTTATTTTACGTTTCTTTATCAGTTTTCTTATTTTATTGATATTTTTGTTCTCAGTGATGCACAGGCACCCATACCAAGTTTTACTTTAGCTTTCATTGCGGTAGCTACTCCAAATGCTGCTACTTTTTCACCTAAAGACGAGTCACCAGAATTTAGTCTTTCTGTAGCTAACTGAGCTAACTTCGAATCTGCTTGATGACGTTTAGATAGATCCTTTTCTTTGGTGTATGCAATATCGTGCTCCTTACAAGCCTCGTCTAACTTGTTTATTCCCTTGTCTCCCCGAGCTAACCGTTCGATTAGTTTTGTACCCGGACCGCAAAATTTGTAACCCGGAATATGCGCTTCAAATGGTAAATTGTTAATTACAGTATTTAATAGTCCGTTCCCAGTAGTTTTAGAATTATTATTATATGTAATCATTAGCGGACAACTATCCTCTCAAGCTGTGCAATAAATAAATAAAATATTATGAATTAATGATTCTTTATATACTCGCCGTTTCTTATATATATATATATATATATATATATATATATATATAATTTGTATTGTTAACGACCTTTAGTTTTAAATTAATAAATGTTTGCGGGTTATAGGTCACTGGAAATAACTACTCTTCTTTAATACCTAAATTTTCGCATATATTTTATGCTTGATCACAGGTTTAACTAAAAATATATAAACACTGATTATAAGTATGAAAACTTTCAGCTACTCACAATGAGGTTGGTTAAAAATATCATTGAAACATGAAATTATTACGTGTACATTAAATATTTAAAACAGCTTTTTCAAAATGGTAAAAAAATTTTGTAATATAGAAAAGGTAAAATATTGGTTTGGCAGAATTTCAAAAATTTGATTAATACTATCTTGGATTTTTTATATGTATGTATAGGTACATGCGTAAGTAGAAGGAGGTGCTTAACTGTGTGTTTGAGTGTGTGTGTGTGTGTGTGTGTGTATGTGTGTGGGTGTGTTTTTTTATTTTTTTTAATATGTCTGTGTTCCCAAGTAATGTAAAGGTTACCATATATAAGGGTATTTGTTTATATAATTCTTGAGGATCCAAAGTTTTGTAGAAGTTTATTCATTGGAATTGAATTTAAGGTTTAAGAGATGTGCGTATTGAAAAAGCTGTTTTAAATATTTAATGTACACGTAATAATTTCATGTTTCAATGATATTTTTAACCAACCTCATTGTGAGTAGCTGAAAGTTTTCATACTTATAATCAGTGTTTATATATTTTTAGTTAAACCTGTGATCAAGCATAAAATATATGCGAAAATTTAGGTATTAAAGAAGAGTAGTTATTTCCAGTGACCTATAACCCGCAAACATTTATTAATATATATATATATATATATATATATATATATATATATAATTCCACTTTTTTTACAAATCGAATTTAGTACTTGCAAACATGCGTGTTGTGAAACAATCAACACCTTTAACCATAAACAATAATGACATTGGCGTGAAATCCTTAGCTAAAAAGAAAAAACATAGCGTTCTTCTGCCTTCATCTATTGGATGTCTAGTTGTTGGTCCATCAAATTGCGGTAAAACCAACGTTATGATTGGGCTGATAGAACATCCTAATGGTTTAAAGTTTGAAAACGTATATGTTTATTCTAAATCACTTTATCAACCAAAGTATCAATACCTTGAAAGTCTACTGCAACCAATAAAGGGGATCAAATATTATACATTTTCCAGTTCTGATAATATTATATCACCATCTGATGCTCGAAATAATTCTATATTTGTTTTTGATGATGTAGCTTGCGATAAACAAGGTATCATTAGGGAATACTTTAGTATGGGGCGTCATAAACAAGTAGACAGTTTTTACCTTTGTCAAAGTTATACTCGTATACCTAAGCACTTACTACGTGATAATGCTAATCTTTTAGTTTTATTTAAACAAGATGGTTTAAACTTAAAACACATATATGACGATCACGTTAATACTGACATGAAGTATGATAAATTCCGTGAAATATGTGCTGCTTGTTGGCAAGACAAATACGGTTGCTTAGTTGTAGACAAAGATAGTGATCCAGATCAAGGAAGGTACCGAATAGGTTTTGATCACTTCATACATATTTAAACCTTGAGAGACGCAAGTATCGTTAGTATCGAAGAATTTTTTTTACTACAATAAACGTTTACGCAATGAACAAGGAGGCGATAAAACTTAAAAGAATTTTAATTAAGAAAAGAAACATTGTAAAAAAACAAATTGCGTCAGTTAAAAGATAATGAAGTCGTCCAAGTGGAATCAATCTTACCCATAACATCACGATTAGAAACTATTGCTAATAAACTGGATGGGGAAAGTGCGGTAAAGAAAGACAAATTTAAAGAAGAAGAAGAACTGCCTCATAGCACTGTAAAAAAAATTAAACCTAAATTGCTAGAAAGGAACGTTGACTATATTGATTCCCCGGTTATTGCTCAGCATATACCAAATATAAAAAATGATGCCATAGAGGTAGATGATGATGATGATGATGATGATGAGAATGAATACGAAGCAGAAATTAATCGAAATGCACAAGAAGCCCAGGAATATATTCAAAGCTTTGCCGATTCACCTGGTATGACACATTATCTCGAACAGCTACATCCGATACCTCGAGAATATATTTACAATATGTTTAAAGATGTTAAGAAGGAATTTGATCATAAATATGGTATTAGGTTTAACCCTGATTCAAATGGTCTTATGATAGGCAATTCGAATTTCGCGTTGGATGATGAAAATGTTCTAATAAATGATTTGAAATATAAAGGTACTCCTGGATTATACGAACTACTGTTTAAAAAATATCCTGTCGGGTACAGTCATCAAGATCTAAAGTCGTACCTTGATATTGTTAAAAGAACAAATGCTAATAGAAGATATTATTCTGAAACAGAACAAATTCAGGGTAATACTTCATATAAGTACAAAAATATAATATCTACATTAAACATACTTCTACAAACACCCCGTAGACCTAGAACATTACCCTATAGAAAGCGTCTTGGAGACGGTATGACAATGGAAGTATCAAATAACGCTATAGATTATTTATATTGGAATGATCCCAATGAACTTGTTGATAGATTACGACTTTTAGTTTCATCTCAGACTGCTGGACACACAGGTCACGGCAACGAAATAAATTCGATCATTGAAGAATTGCGTGAGGCGAAAGTAATTAGATGATATGACAATTGACAAATTTGGAAGGCACTTACATAACCGTAAAATAGATATAACTGAACAGGAATATGAAAATAAAAGTGAAGGTTTTGAAACCTTGATTGAGTACAAGTTACATATGCTACATTACACGGTAGTAGCAACGTTTTACTCTAATACATTTCTCGACGGTGACAAGACATTCCTTATTTTCAACATTAAACATAATTATGAATTTCCTTATGAGGAAGCAGTCATTGAGAATATTAAAGGATACCCGCAAGACATTGAAATTCTTATAAACGAAAAAGTTATGTAATTGCACAGTTACAAGGATTTTTGCTTAAACGTATGGATGTAATCAGCTTTCGTGACAGCGGTGCTATCATAAACAATACCACAATGTTTCTTGATTTTATATTAAAAGTTCCTTTCAAAGCAAGTGCAGCCCACGACATTCAAACATAGAAGTATTTCATTAATTGTATTTAATAAATCCTGATTATAAAAAAAGTATTATGATAGTTGCTCAATCAAAAGTGAAAGAGGATATAGTAAATAAACTTCATAAACCAGCAAGAATAAATTTCAAGAGACGCAAAGTGATAGTAAAAGGTTTAAATGACCTTCTTCAGACCGATTTGATTGAAATGCTACCATATTCGCAAACAAACAAAGGATTTAAATACATTTTAGTAGTTATTGACTGTTTCTCCAAATACGTATGGGCTGTACCACTTAAAAGTAAAACGGGTATTGATGTTACTGCTGCAATGAAAACAATTTTAAATAAATTTAAAAATCCGCCAAGAAATTTGCAGTCTGATTTTGGTAAAGAATATTATAACAAACACTTTCAATCCTTAATGCAGACATATGGCATAAACCATTATAGTGTTTTTTCTACAAAGAAAGCATGCATTGTAGAACGTGTAATTAGAACTTTAAAGGGAAAAATGTGGCGCTTGTTTAACCTGAACGGTTCTTACAATTGGATATAAAATTTAAGCGATATTGTGAAACAATACAACAATACAGTTCACAATACTATCGGAGTCAAACCTGTAAAAGTTGATAAATCAAATGAAATAACTATTCTTAAATCATAATTTACCCACATCAAACTTGCAACCAAAATACCAAAATATTCAATAAAAGACAGTGTGAGGATTAGTAAACACAGGAAGCATTTACGAAAGGTTACACGCCAAACTGGTCAAATGAAATTTTTAAGATTAAAAGGTAAACGTAACCAATCCTACAACATATATATTAGAAGATCAAGATGAGAAAGAAATCAAAGGTGCATTTTATGAAACGGAGTTGCAAAAGGTTAAACATCCAGGAATTTACCTGGTAGAAAAAGTCCTAAGAAAGAGTGGAAATAAAGTATTTGTTAAATGGTTAAGCTTCTCTAACGTACACAATAGCTGGATCGATAAAAATAATGTTTGCTAGAAGTTGTTATAATAATAGTTAATAAGGCTAACATTGTAAAATTATATTAAAATAAATAATACAGACAAAATCTTTCTATTGTTTTTTATTATTATTATAAAGGAATTTTGTAAGGCTAACATTGTAAAATTATATTAAAATAAATAATACAGACAAAATCTTTATATTGTTTTTTATTATTATTATTATCAAGCCATTCTTTTAATAAAAAGATATTTTGTTTTGCGCATTGCAAATTATTATTGCTGTGTCTACAACAATGGATGTTATATTTTAAACGATTGTTGATTTTTAACTCCGATAGCTTAGGACAACCTAGTGCAAGCATATCAGTTACAAAGTTTTGCATTATATATGTTTCAATCAATTTCTTCTTTTCTAGACCCTTCACAAATACTTCTTCACCGGGTCGGATAATTTGCTTCAAATAAAGCGCTATATATGATGACACCATTCCAGCCGTTGAAGATTCATCCCAAGAAATACCATGAATATTCCTTGTCAACTAGTCGTTATGTTTTATATGATCTTGACTCAAACAACTGGACTGCATTGGCAGTTTAAAAATTTGATGCCAAACATCACCTTTCAACAAGTCCAAAACCGCAATTTCTTTACACACAAACTCGTTTTTCTTGTATTTAAATCCCTGAATATCAATTATATACATGTTTGTATGTAAATATATGCAGTAAACTTCGATTAATTAAATTAATATTAGGAGCAATCTCCTTATATAGCAGATTACCACCATTTGCGTACTTTACCAACCCACTTTTCAACCTATCACAAGAGTGAACTCATTTTGAATTAAAACCGGCCCATGTGTATTTGCATCCTCTAAACATAAATCAGAATCCACTTTAATTAAAACACAATTGACTTGAATGCGATATTTTTTTGCATCTGTCATACTGTCTCGCTAGAAAACCAAATTCAAAACATCTACACACATTTTCTCTGCACTTACATTTTTCAACATACGTGTGTTACATTGAAAGTAATATAAAGCCGATCCTAATTCAAAACGTGCCCACAAGTATTTTACATTTGAAAAGAATTCAGGTTTTCACATTTTACATTAAAAGTATATAACGCCGATCCTAATTCAAAACGGTGCACGTGTAACTTCTCGCTAGAAAACCGAATTCAAAACAGCTACACACATTCTTCTCTGCACTTACATTTTTTTCAACATACGTGTGTGTTTCATTGAAAGTAATATAAAGCCGATCCTAATTCAAAACGCGCCCACAAGTATTTTACATTGAAAGTATAGAAGAATTCATGTTTTCACAACTATTTTACATTGAAATGTTTTCACAACTATTTTACATTGAAATTATATAGGGCCGATCCTAATTCAAAACGTGACAGACGTATTTTACACATGGAAAATACGTCTGTCGCGTTTTGAATTAGGACCGGCCTTATTTACCTACTCCTATATTATGTAAATAGTAAGCATTTAACACCCTGTATATAAACCATAATTAGCTTTAAGCGATGCAAATAAGCATATCTTACAACAATAGAACGCGTATTTAGCAGAAAATAGGTAATTCATACATTATGTAAATAGCAAGCATTCAACACTCTGTATATAGACCTTTATTAATTTTAAGTAATGCAAGTGAGCATATCTTTCAACAAAAGTACGCGTATTCAGAAGAAGTGATAGTACATGTAATTAAACACGCGTTGAGAAGTGTTCTAATTAGTTATAAAACAAATACGAAGATAAGAGATATAACCTAATAAAGCTTTATGCAAGTACGCGGAAACAATAAACATTTTGATAAGAGAACGCAGTTTCAAACACGCATAAAAATGCATAGATAAACGAAAATAGCATGGAAGTTACTTCATTTATTTTGTTTAATTATCCAAAAGGCGATATCTAAACAAAACAACGTATGGTCAAGATAACGAGGTATCTATAGCAAATAGATATTACACGGAAAACCGAATATATTACATCAGAAACAACTTTAAAATGCAGGAAATACAAATACCTGATTGGTTGACAACACTTATTGAAAACCCAGCCCACATGTAAGTGGGAACAGCCTATATTAACACCGAGCAATGATAAAACGGGTCAGTTCATAACTCAATATACTATTATATATTTTTCTTTGAGCCTCACGTTGGATTCGCCCAAATTTTATATAATAGTACTTCAAGCAAGATTCAAAGACTCTACACAATTGCAGTTCTATACTTTGCACCGGCTGCCTATCTCCAGCAATGAGACACCTCAGGGAGAGTTCAATCGTAACAGTTTCTGTCGTGCGTATATAAAAATTTTATTTATTTTGTTTGTCCTTAATTACCCTCACGGATCCTATATAGTTTTAAACTGGTTACTGTTCTAAACGTGAAATATCTGTCCGTTTCATATACAATTATTTGAATAAATTATGGTTTTAAGACAAATTTTTAGAGTACTTATAAATTAGGTCTTACTCAAATGCCTGTTTATCTGGGTATTGTGAATTTGACACCATACACGATTCACCCACGTGTCTTTCTTATCATGTGCTGCTGCAGGGCTTTCGTATCCGTACCTGTAACTTCAAATAAGTGTTACTGTTTTGTATTGTTATCCCTATTATAAATAAAGACCAAAATTTTTACTTATTATTATTTATTACATCAAGAAAATTTCTTACTTTTTTGTCCAAAGCCTGTATCCCGATCACAGTTATTCAAAAATGCAGTGGTTCCCTTTACAATGTAACGTAATAATCAAACTCCCCCTTCACCTACCTAACTACGAGTACTAATACTACTGGCAAATATTAATAAATTGGTTTTACTTTCCTTAAAGTTTTGTGCTGCCTCTGGTTCTCCTAGTCTTGTGTGGATGGTGTTTGTTTGTGGGTTTTATCTTCTTCTATCTTTTCTATATCTCTAAGCTTCGTTTTCTCTTGGGTCTTATTTTCTTCCTGTGGTTAATTTTACTCTCTGGGAAAATTACTTCTGGTCAAATAAAACTCTATCCTTCTTGCCAACAAATATATTTTTGGTTAATTATAAACTTTTCTTTACAATCTCGTATTTTTTCAAGATAACATACCCATAGGTTAACATTATCACAAAATTATATAATCTCAGAACTAAAACTTAAATTCCATTCATTTTTACCAAAATCATCTGTCATCTTATTTATTTTTTCAAAATCACTCTCTCCTAGATATTTCCATGGCTACCCTTAGCTTACTTGATTTAATATCATATTTTTACATACATGTCCTATATATCCTTACACATCTTAATAAATAGACAAATAATTACTCTGAATTCCAATCTTTTTCTAAAGTCTCTAGTTACTTAAATTCACTTACAGTTTAAACAGACTATAGTTTATATATATAAAATAGGTTCTTAAATTTAAACATTTACCTAATCAAACAATCTCTCCAATTCCACATCCACTATATTCATACATAGACATATCCAACACACCAAAATATGACTTAAGTGCTCCTAACAGCAATGAATATGCTGTCCATTTAAATACAGTAGAATGTCTTAGGAAGACCGACTAACAAGATCTCTCGGTGCGGTGTTAATAACCCAAGCCACAACAAAATTAGCCACCGTATGTTTAAGTTTATTCCATACTCAAATTTACAGCCGCAATACAACAGAGCACACGGACATTACACCTGTAGTATTGTTGAACACAAGTATTTATGTAAACTGTCGTTTAGAGTATCGAAACAGTACGACTATTATCACTGAAGCACCAATATTTGCCAACTCCTAACATCCCTAGCCCCCCTTGAGTGTCCTTATTTATTTGTTATAATACATATACATATACATATACATATACATATACATATACATATACATATACATATACATATACATATACATATACATATACATATACATATACATATACATATACATATACATATACATATACATATACATATAATATAATATACATATAATATACATATATATATATATATATATATATACATATATATATATATATATATATATATATATATATATATATATATATACATATACATATACATATACATATACATATACATATACATATACATATACATATACATATAATATATATATATATATATATATACATATACATATACATATATATATATATATATATATATACATATACATATACATATACATATACATATACATATATATATACATATACATATACATATACATATACATATACATATACATATACATATACATATACATATACATATACATATACATATACATATACATATACATATACATATACATATACATATACATATACATATACATATATACAGGTATTAATTATGTGGGTTCACTGACAAGCTCTGACTGACAGCGTTATCAAAATTGGTGTTCTGGTAGCTCCAGGTGTTAGCGAGTAGTGGATGTATGGTCAAAAAGTCAATCACTGGTGTGTAAAAATAGAGTAATTGCGTGCTGTCTAGTTATCACTCAATGACATGTAAAGTTCAAGTCAGGATAACAATCACCGACTGTATAATAAGTTGATAATTGTATTTTATCGGGAAAGTAATCACTAATCTGTGTAATGTACGGTGTAATTAGCGTAGATTGTACATAGCGTAGATCTAAATGACTCTTGGATATCAATCAAATGTGTGTTATTAGGTACTGGTTCGTTGTAAATTGATCGCAAGTACTGAATTTCTGTTCGATTTGGGGCTGATTATATACGTTTTTTTTTGCATCATTGTAGGTGTGAATATCGAGATCAAGTCAAAATGAACCAAGCGTCTCCAGGGTTGTTTGGCTTTGGGGTTAAGTGAATATAGTAACGTAGTTTTGTATTCAGCCATATTTATTATTTTTAATTATTTATTTCTTATTTTTATTATTTCTTTTATAGGAAGCTACTCCCGCACCACTGTAGTTGGCGGGTGCACTCTCAAAATTGTTATCTGGTACATACCTTCAGGCTACATCTAAATTTATAACGAAACGCTTATCTTAGTCGGATCACAAATGGTGGTACGTGCTATAATTAACGATTTATTTTTTTTTTCAGGTACGGCTAGGTGAGAACTTGCCGAATCAGTTCTTTTTGAGTTATTGGTTTTCTATGGTTTATTTTTAGGTTCTGAAGTTTTTGCGTTTTCCTTTGATATTAGATTTATGAACGTTTAAATGCTGTGACGCTCCTTTGTTTAAGTTCATTGAACAAAAATATAATCAACCTACGACCACTCTCATGCCTTTACACTTGAATTAACATTCAGAGTTTGTCATATTATTTTGATAGGAATTTCCTTTTTCTCGTGACCGATTGTCATTCAAGTTTACCCTGGCCCACCGTTAGTTTTAGAAAACCCACAATCTAGTCGTTTAGTCGTTTAGGCAAAAGTGAAACATTTATAAAATTAGTCTCACATGGATGTATAGTCAAATTTTCAAGATTTGATTATTTTAGTTTATCGTTCTCTTGAAAAATTACCTCAAATGGAGTTACACATTTGGCATGTTACAGTGACAATAAATCCAACCGAGATAAACTGCAATATCCAGATAACTCCATTTCCATTCGCATCAGATCAATATTGCCTTTCATTATCCCCTGGCCAAAAATTTCATTACATTTTACTTGTCATTCTATTGAATTTCAGAAGATCGCCTTGCAGTCGCAAAAATGTAAAACCTGGAGATATTCGAACGCTTATATATTCTCAAACGCTACAATTTCCAGAAATATCTTCAACAGCAGAGTAAACTTCGACAGGATTTCAATTTCCGCGACATGTAGATACGTTAGATATCTGATAATGCGAAAACGACACCTCAGTCTACGTCCAATTCTAGGTTGTTCGTATGCAAAATATATGAGTATTCTAAAGGATTTCGGGTTTCTCCGCTTTGTGTACATGAATAATAGACCTTTTAGGGACGGGAATTAATGTAAGTATACTATGACGAAACCACAAAAAATACAGCTTGAAAGAGTAATTAAAATTAAATTGCGCTGGTAGGCGTCCGGCTACATTTTTAATTAAAATTTAGCATAAATCTACCATCCAAAAAGAGGCCGAATAATCGATGAAGGATTTAATCCAGCTGTTCAAGACTGACATAAGGTTGTTGGAAAAGTTACGAGTTTTTCTGTAGCAATAACGATTGTTTATTTTTGGTAGAACTAATGTTGTGTCTATTCACGTTATTGTTTTAACATTTAATCGTCAAAGGTTTGAGGTTATATTTGCAAAAAATTAATTTATTTATTTTGTTGTTTGTGGATCTTACAAGCTGAAAATGAAAGATCAAAATTTGTGCTTTTCCCATATTCTACTGTTTACTTCCCAAATAGAAAAACGCGCGTCAGGTGTAACGTGTTCGCGTTAGGTTAACTATAAACCAGATAAGATAGAAAATAATTAATTTTAAATGTAGATAATGAAAATGTTTACACCCTGTCTATTTAGATTTTGCAAGCAAAAATTTTTAATTAAGCTTGGCATTTCAGAATTTGACTTTTGTGGAGGTAATTCAGATAATATGATGCAGTATTATGTTTTTAAATACAATGTAAACGTAATAATGCAGGACGATAACTTATCTCAAAACTGCAAACTAAAACAAATCAGAATCTAACAAGATGTTAGGTATGCACTTCCCGTATAAAGATGAATTACAAATAGACAGTTGTTGTACAATAGCCTTGTATTTAGCATACACTAAAACTGTTATATTGTTGGAACGGAGCTTTGACGGCAGCAGTTAGCATGCATTACAAGAAGGGAGAAATATTCTACAAGAACTAGGTTTGAAAGTGAGCGGGAAGTAAGAGGAAATAACACAGCTTCAAGATGTAAATATAGATATAACAACAGGGGAAAAAACACACGGCAAGCGACTAATTCTCTTTAACTACGCTTGCAAGTGCGGGGTATGTCAATCACGTGTTCGCGAAATTAGCGACGTGATCATTGGTCAAAAGGATTAGAAACTTCAGAGCTTAAGCCACAAATATCTTTGATTTGTTTTGTGAAGAGGGATGTTTTGTTAGCTGGAAGAAGTGAACGGCAGCAGTTAGTATGCATTACAAGAAGTGAGAAATGTTACGTAAGAACTAGGCTTAAAAGTTAGCGGGAAGTAAGTGGAAATAACACAACTTCAAGATTTAAATATAGATTTAACAACAAGGGAAGAAACATACAACGAGCGACTAATTTTCTTTAACTACGCTTGCAAGTGCAGAGTATGTCAATCACGCGTTCGTGAAATTAACGACGTGATGATCGCTCAATAGGATTAGAAACTTCAGAGTTTACCCCACAAATATTTTTGATTTTGTTTTGTGTAAAGGGATTTTTGTTAACTGGAAGAAGTAAACGGCAGCAGTTAGTATGCCTTACAAGAAGGAAAAAATGTTACATAAGAACTAGGCTTGAAAGCTAGCGGGACGTAAGTGGAAATAACACAGCTTCAAGATTTAAATATAGATTTAACAACAAGGGAAAAAACACACGGCGAGCGACTAGTTCTCTTTGACTACGCTTGCAATCACGTGTTCGTGAAATTAACGACATGATGATCGGTCAAAAGTATTAGAAACTTCAGACTTCACCCCACAAATATTTTTGATTTTGTTTTGTGTAAAGGGATTTTCTGTTAGCTGGAAAAAGTGAAATTTAGGTGTTTCTAGACATCGTTAAGTTTTCACGATAAACTAAAAATAAACAGTTAGTAAAGTTCAGCTTTTGTATTTATGATCTATAATTATGTACATGTGTTTTTAAATATAAGTTGTAAATCTTTGTATTTATTTAGTAAGAAATTAACAGAACTTGAAAGTAATTACTTTGTTTGACTATGAGTTGGCGACGGAACTAGTTTTTGGTAAAGTTAAATCATGATACTATCAAGAAAAGAAGTTTGGAACATTTTAAAATATTAAGAAACATGTGAGTATTGATTTTAAATTTAAGCTTTATTGGTGAAATTTAGTGTTAGTTAAAGAGTGAAGATTTAATATATTTTTAGTGGACAATGGAATGATAAACGGAAAAATTGGTGTTAAACAGCTTTCTGTATATTGTTATTAAGCGCATTTTCTGAAGTAAGATTTCTAATGTCGTGTATATCAGTATTGGAAACTGGAACAATGATGTGGCAGTATTATAAATAGATTTAATGTTATTCTTTGGAATTACTTTTAGTATACCTGGCCGATTTCTTATTAGGAAATTACATTTTTAGGAAAATTCATTTATATTGAAATTACGTAATGTTAATAAAAGTTAAATTTAGGTTGAATTCTACTGGAACTTTTTTATGAGCTAAGTAGAAATAGATAAATGTGTGAAAGGATATTCAGCCACTACAGTAATAAAGTTATATTTAGGAGAGGCCCCTTATTTTAAAAATTACTTTAATATGACAAAATCTAATAAGTGTTTTTAAGGTGTTGTTGAACAAGATAAAGGATAGTATTACAAATTGATAAAACCAAAAGCAAAGAAGACCTGTTCGGAATACCCGTTTTTCCTGTAGGGAAAGTATTGAAGATATTACTGAAAGAAGATGGTTTGGCGCCCCTTAATTATGACAATAGAAAAAGCCTTTCAAGGTAAGTGGTTACTGTAACGTTGTTTTTGCATTGCAGTCATTTCAAATGTTTATTTTTATGTTTTCCATATGAGCCAAATCCCACACCACTGTAATTAGCCGGTGCATCCTTAAAATTGTAAGGCGTCCTCGCTACTTAAGGGCAAATATAAAAGTGTTACGTAACATCACTTTTACCCGTAACAAGTTTGTCAAAAGTTGTACGAAGTTTAGAGTTATATATTACTAGGTCAGTGATAACGTTGGTTCACAATATTTTGTGCTGGTGATTTTTACGTTAAAGGTGCTCCTCGGTTAGAAAGACCACCCCGAGTTGATGACGATCACATAAAGGCACTAATTAAGTCAAACCAGTGTTGCACAGTATGATAGCTTCATGAAAGATTAAATATTTATCATTCAACCGTTTATGACCATTAGCGAGCTCGATACTTGGTTCCATATGAACTCAATGAAGTTCATTTGACGGCATGGATCAACATCTCTAACATACTCATTACACGTTAGGAAATAGGTTATTTTTTGGAAGCTACTACGGTAATCCGTGCTGACGAGAGAAAAGTAAAGTACATTAAGCAAAAGAACAGTAAGCCTGCACATAGTATCGCAACAAAAACAATAAGAATCCAAAGAAGTAATGCGTGCTAGCTAAAAACGTCGTAGAGTGGGGTGGGCCACGCAGAAAGAAAAGGAAATCTCAAGAAAGGGCTTTATTTACAAAAGCTCTACTTAAAGAAACATGTTACAAAAACATTTGCAAAACCTCTAGTAAAAAAATGATATACAAGAGAAGGAAACCGACACGCAACGAAAACAATATTTTTTGTATAAAATATCCCGAAGGATTTACACGGTATTAAAACTCAAAGCAAAATTAATTAATACCCTTCTAAGTACCTAGAACTAAATTTTAAGCTCATACTTTCAATGTACATAAAACAAAAATGAAGTGGAAAAAAATTTGTGGATGGTTTTCAATCCTTGCTTACCGCACTTTGTAAATATTTGAATTTTCTTATAGAGAAAAACGTCACAAGCACTTATATATTTGCCTAAACATGCTTACTTAGTCTCTCAAAAGTACTCCTTAAAAAGTAATGTGATAAAATACAATTGTAATAAAGAGAAAACCCATTCGCTGATCGAAATGCATTTCGAATACACTAAAGCAGATAAAATTATATTAAAATAATGTTACATCAAAACAGGAGCATAACTTTAAATCCTTATGTCTAGAGAAAGTTGTATTTTATAATTAATACTCAAGGAAGAAAAGTTGTAACTATTAGCATATTTTGCCAGTAAAGTTAGTTTAATTTGAATACTGTGATACCTCTATTTGCATGATGAGCAACTAGCAAAACTTTAAACAAAAAAATAGGAATTTCTACAACTTGGCCAGACGTTTCATTGCGGTCCCACAACTGGTTATAGTCATCTGCAGGATCACATAGCACAGCATACCAAAATCTTATCCTATAAAACTAAGTAAGTCAAATTCAGAAGAAATAACGAAGAAACAGAGTAACACTTCACTTTCTTTAACAAGTAGCTAGTAGCAAATCATTATCTGACCTAGGATGTATTTCTATACGTATTACGTAGTGATAGATTGAATTAGTTGAAAGTAATTTAGCACTAATCGTCGTAACTAATTTTGTTATTGGAAAAATTCAATCTCTCAAACTAGCAGCTTGGTGAAAACTAATTTCAAAAACCCATATTATAAATCCTTCAGTGAATTTCCATAGCAATATTTCTTAATTCGAACCATAACAAGCCATTATATAAATCTGAAATAAAAGTTTGACGAGGAATCCCTTAAATATCTTACATTAAAAACACAAAGCCAAAAATAACCGATAACGGAAAACCCATTTGATTAAGCACGTCGCTAAATGAATGTAATATTTCTGAAACAAATGCTTTAACAATTAAAAACCACGTTTTTAAACGTTCTAAAAAATGCATATATTTAACTTCTTAGAAACACCTCAAAATCTTTGAGAACAAATGTTTTGACAAATAAAATACCACTTTCTAAACTTATTTAAGCGAATACATATTGCAAGAATTTTTAACCCTTGATAACCAAATAAATTTCCATACTTTGTAATAATAAAACGCGAGGTTTAGCACGTTATCAAAATAGAATAGGTTCAAAATATTTAACTTTGTTAATAACAATAATAATCGCAGATCTGGCGGTTAACTCGAAATAAATTCAAAGTACCTTAATTGTTATAACTGAACTTTTAACACAATTCTACAGGATATTAGACAAATGATTATTTAAAATTAAAAAGAAGGCAAACCCGCCACTAAGCATGCAAATAGAAACAATACCAGATATGAAATTCAAATTAAGTATGTGCAAAGTGATCTAAGTACAAGGACTGAACGTAATAAATCCCTCCCACCTTTACGCGAAAGTTAAAAATTTAGAGTAGAAAGCAAAAGCAGCGGAACAGGCAGTACACTAATAGGTTGAACCAAAAGAAAATTCGTTTCAAAAAACTCAAAGAGAATCAAAAAACAAAAAAAAGTTTGTCTGCCTGGAAGGACCCAATATACCAGACCAGGCCAAGATATGTGAAAGATATTAAAAAATGAAAAGTATAGCAATTACCGAGGACAAAAATGGAATAGCCTAACACTGCAAAAGTCATTGGAAGACGGATATCTCTAGTTATGATATAGTAGAGTTCTTAACCTCAAGAGAAGAAATTGGTTTCGCGCAAAAGAATCAAAAACAAGAAGAGGAGCGAGGAGGAAACTAATAGTAAAAGCCAGAACAAAGCAATAACTACCAAGCCTCAAAGTATGCAAGGGTACGACAACAATGATGGATAGAAAAATTGAGATACTTAGAACTGTGGTAAGTCGTGGCTTCCAAAGAAAAGAAAAGGTTCTAGAAAGCATATACCACAGGAAGTGGATTTAAAAAATTTAATCAAGTCAGTAGGACGACCAACAGTAAGTAAATCAGCCAAAGGAAAAAGCAAAGTAGACCAAAAGGAACGGATTTAAATAATTGCTCTAGCGAAGATATATAATTAAGCAGTGGTCTACATAAGCATATGAGCATTGAAGGGAGATATTAATCAAACTACGGGTTAGACTGGGTGAGCTATACTACACAGTAAACAAGAGAGTTTAAGTGGAAACAATCCAGGGGTGCTGGTCAATCACATGCAGAGGCAGTTCTAAAAATTGGAAACAAGCAAGGAAAACGCTGGTCAAAAATAAGAATACTCTTTATTAGCATAAGGCTTTATTTCAATTTTAATATTTACATTTTTGCATATAAAAAGTATTTAATTTGTAAAGGGTCATCAAAAATCGTTTAAAAATTTACATAGAGAGAAAGAAGGTAGGTCGTTTGAACGCACAAAAGGTACTTCCAGCAGTATACAGTGTTATTTTTGCTGGATTTAAGGGAGTTATAATTTGGGCATAATCAGATTGATATTATTACTTTGATTCAGGGGTTAATTTATGAATAGCAAATCAAACTATAAAAGTTATTAAACTGTAAAGTGTATATATTCTTGGTCATATACAAATTTTGCTTTGTTTTGTTTATATCATTCAAGTAGAAAGGAGCTAGGTTAAAGGGGAGGGGGGACTGTCTTTGTCATCGTATCGTTATGTACTCGGTGTGGATTAAACTGAGCTAGTCGAGGCAAATAAAAAGAGGTATATTTAAAATATAAGGTTGAGGTTATTTAGAAACACAGAACGGTGGCCTTTAGCAGAAAACTGAACGTTAATCACAACGTCGCAGTATCATAGCAATATATATATATATATATATATATATATATATATATATATTGATCCTATGATTGTTTTACCCTGTGTATATGTATATTTTATAAATATTAGTCAGTAAACAGAACCAGGACTCACACACTGTGCATCAGAATTTAGATGCCGTCCCCAACCACCAGCAACAAACCGTAAACATTAGTACGTATTTAGAGACCCCTTTGGATATTTTACCCCTTAATAAAGTACTCAATGTACACATTATAAGGGGGTTTATTGAAATTGTCTCTTTCACTTTGTATAAGCAATCACACTACACACTCTTCTATCTACCCTAAAGTATCGTACTACTTTGGATTAACAGCCCTATGGTTCGAAGCGATTTTATCGAAAGGATTTCCATACCCACCGAAAAATTTGGATGTAACCAGTGTTCGATATTCTGCATTTGCAGATCAATAACCGCTAAAGGTATCTCTATGTTGGTGTTTCTACAGAGAGGAATAGTCACAAAGGAGTTTTACAGAACGCAGCTTATTAAGATCTACAATGAAAAAATAAAGTTTTCACAAGGAAACGCGTTAACCCCTTTTCACAGCTTGGATTTGACTTGCCTGCCTACCGATTATCTTTTCGCAACCTTAAAACCAAATGGTCTTATTGCATATTTTGAAAGAAGAAGTGCTAAGGATTTTTACTGAGTCAGTGGAAATACTCGTAAGCAGAATGTTTTTTTTCACAAGAAGAAAAGATGGAATAGACAGTCGAAATTCTTGCGCAAGAAGCAATTGAGCATATAAATATTACCAGGTATCGTAAACTGAAGCAAATCGATAAAGAAAAAGTTTGTTGTTACTGGAATTAAAGGATAAAACAAAGACACAAAGAATTTTAGATTTGGCAGGTAGGAAACCCGGATATTCCACATATCTAAGTACTCGTTAGAAGAAAATGTAGATTTAGTTAACAGAAACTAATTCGGACAGGTTAAAACAACTCCCAGTAAAGATAAGGAAATGGTAGTTTTTGTATGTAACGATAAATAAATTTCCTATTCTGTAATTGAAGGGTAAAATTGGATGTTAATTTAAACTATGACAAGCTTGAGAAGATCTCAATTTAAATAAGAGAAATCATAAGATGTTCCCAATGATAGTTAGAGAGAGGAACTATCTCATAAAAAGTTTAAATCAGGTGGTTTGAAGCGTAGTAGATTTGTTTATTATCTAAAAAGTAATCGCTTTAAGTAGTTTTGCGGGCAAACACTTGCTGAGTACTAAAACTTCTAAAAATACGACACACCCCTATTAACATATTCCGGATGCGCTCGATGTATTACAATATATAACAAAATCTGGCTTCCATCTATGTTGCGTCAGAGCCCCTTTTCAATGTTAAAACACTCAAGTATATTGTATTGCTGACGAGTCGTTACTTATATATCGAAATTTATTTAAGGTGTTAGCGAGTGTTGGAATACTTTAAAGTAGTAGGAGTAACACTGATGTTTGTGTGTTTATATATATATATATATATATATATATATATATATATATATATATTGCAACGATTTTAATATTTCTGGATAGCTCACTTTCCATCCGCATTAAGTCGATATCGGATTTCATTATACCCTGACCAAATAATTACATTTCACTTGTCACATTTTTGTGCATGAGTAAATAAGCATGACACATGAAGTAAATCTACAGATATCCACACGTTTATATATTCTGAACTGCTATAATTTTAAGAAATATTTCAACAGCACTGTAAGCTTCGACGGGATTTCAATTTCCGCGACATGCTATACACGTAAGACATCTGATAAAGAAAAGACGGCACTTTAGTCTACGTTCAATTCTAGGTCGCTGGTATGCAAAATGTATGGGTAGTCTAAGGGATTTCGGGTTTCTCCACTTTGTGTGTATGAATAATAGAACCTTAGGGGATGTAGGGTCCGGTAGTACAGCGGTATATATCTAAAATTAATGTAAATGCACCGCGACGAAACTGCCAAAAAATACAGTTTGAAGGGTACTTAGAACTAAATTTTCTTGATGGGTTTTCGTCTACATTTTTAATTCAAATTAGGTGTAAATCCCGTTTAGAAAGAAGCTGAATAATCGCTAAAGAATTGTTTCGTGTGAAATTGACGCTAATGATTTTTTGAAGTTTGCGTTACCACGGAGACGTAACAGAAAGAAATGCACCAGCTAGTTTTCAGTGGTGATAGATGCGTTCTATGAATACGAAAGGAATTCTCTTAAGAATATACAACTTTAATACTTGCACCTACCTGGAAACATTTTTGAACTTTTAGTCCAATATAGAAATACTGGGCACTAACCCACCTGGAATTTATCGTATCTTGCTAGATGGTGGGTGATCTACGAGAGGATGCCAAAATAGATATCAAATTGTTTCAATACAACTTTGTAGAGCCTTATGTACACTTGTCTTTTTTCTGTAACTACTACCGTAAAATATCCAGAAATAAAAGCTACGAGCTACTCATTTAGTTAATATGTAACGGGCATTTTTATAGTTTAACCTTTTCCGCTTTACCAAATTTGTAAATACATTTCTGCAACTACTATCTCTGTTTTATTCAATATTAACTTGTGGGTATTACTTTAAAAGTAGATAAATTGAAGTTTGATTTTCATAAATAAATAAAGTGCAATGAATTGTAAATAGGATTATTCGTACTTATTGAAAATGATATAATTGCAAATTCTTCGAAAGATAGTGCTCCCCATAGCCTAAAGAATCAACTGGCAGTGCTCGTCATAGCCCGCTAACACTTCAACGAGCAGCGCTCTCCATGGGCTGCTGTACTTCAGCGTGTAGTGCTCCCCGTAGCCTGCGTATTCTCCGACGATGACGCTTCCGCCGTCGTACCTAGGGTTAATAAACTACGTATGGGCGTTAAGCTCCGTTCCATTCATTACCGACAAGTCGTTAGTGTGTTGCGGTTGTCAACTCTACCTTCGAAACGACACTCCCGTAGAGTTCAACGGCGACGCACTTGACGAGGTTTAAGGCACCACTACCACAAAGCCTTCCAAAAAGTTCCGAAGACAACCGAAGATTTCTGAACCCCTCTATTTTTGTATATATGTTCAATTTATAGTTTTAATTTCATATCATAATTCTTTGTAACTTAACGTTGTCCCACAAGTAAAACACGAAGTAAGACCGCCGAAGACGTCTGGACCTCTTTATACTGTAAATATTTCCTAACTACCGTTAATCAAGTTCCTACTCGGCGTCACAACAAATTCCGAAGCCTTTCGAAGATTTTGAAGCCTTTTACGCCACCTTTAAACTGTATATACATTCATTCAATAAGTGTTTAAGTTTATTTTGGTTCCAAAGGCAACCACGAAACCTTCCGAAGAGTTCCAAAGATTACCGAAGACTTCCAAACTGCTTCGAACTGTTAAAATCATTCAATTTTAACTATTTCTTTTTTATTTTCATGTATTTATTAAACTTATAATTATTACTTATTAAACAAATAACCAAGCCAAGCCTACATACTTTCAAACACCACCCACTGAAACGATAGCAAGTGGCGTCCAACGTGATTGGACCGTCTTCACAGAAGATTATGCAAATAGCGTGCTTGCAAAAACCATCAATATGCCCAAAACGAAGAGTCAAACGACATCAAACGTCCAACCGGACACTAACCAGCCGCCCCCAACCCAAGAGGTCACACAACCACCAACAGTTCTGAGACTACAACAACCCAGAGGCGCTTAACAAACAGTACAACCTACATTCTCTGGCACCCTTCTAGAGAATCCCGCAGAATTTCTCCAACAGATGGAAGTGATGGACTCAAATGTACCTACAACGATCGCTCAATTCTGAGGCTAAGCAGCCACATGGTAGGAAGCCTACGAGATGTTCCTACCCAGCTACAACGAATTCAAAAAGTTCTTTCTGGACAAGTACGACAATCTAACCATCAGAGCCAAAATAACATCCGTGTACTATGGACAGAAGCAGATGGCGTCTCAATCAGTAGACGCCTTCCTCGGCACTAAGGTGAAGCAAGCCCACCACCTAAAATTAGACACCAACCGGGACAAAGAGCTCCTCCTCCTGCCTACACTGAGGAACCCAATTCAGTGTTACATGCCGACAACAACATGGGAACTGGTCTCCCGCCTTACAAAAATCGAAAAAAACATAAACGAGGCAGCAAAAGGGACAACCGTCCCCATGCGAGCAACCAAATTTTCACGAACAACGAAGCAGCTGCCAAGGTTCGCATTCTGTCCACAACGACATTGGCACCGAGGCTGCCCAACCAAGATGTCGGGAAACGACCCACCGGCCGAGCAACGCTAGATTACAGCCCGGTCGAGCGAAACGAACTGGTGCGACTAAACATTACCCGCGATGACCAACTACCAAGGATCTCCGTCACCATACAGAAGATAATTTTCAACGCACTACTAGATTCAGGAGCATCTACGTGCATGATTAGAAAAGATCAAATACCCGCAAGTTCACGGGTAGAACCCTATCATGCCTCCGCCTATCTAGCCGAAGCAGGGACAGAAATGGCAATCAAGGGCAAGTTCCGCACGCCATTCACCTTCGGAAAAGTGACGGACCACAAAACCTTTATGGTAGTAGCAAACCTCGTTGACGATATCATTCTAGATTAACCTTGGCGTCAACGCCATAAAGTGGTGATGGATTACGAACAAGTCTCCATACATTTCGGAACATATAACCGTAAGACGCTCCATTGTAACAAAACCGTGACTCCCGTTACCGCCAGCAGGCAACGCACGCTAACTGCCACTCACCAGTTTCCAGCTGAATTCTTGCCCAGCAACCTTCGGAAAGAATTCCAACCAGTAATCAATAGGCCAACACAACTAACTACCACAGCCAGCACCAGCCTATTACCACTGGACACCGAAACATGCAGACCACGAGCTAACCACGCATACTTCGTCGATCTGCCCAATTACGTGCAAGGCGCGCAACCAGAAAGACATACCTGTGGGCGGATGTCCTAAGAAGAGCTACCCTTTCAATCACAACTATCCCACCAAGCAGCAGACGGCCATGGAAAGGTCCAACGCCGCCACACAACGGTGACGCCCGTCATGCCCAACAGGCCTCCTACGCCAACTGCAACTAACCAGTTCGCAGACGAATTCTTACCCAGAAGCCTTCAGGAAGAATTCCAACCAGTGATCGATAAATCAGCACCACCAACTACCACAGCCAGCACCAGCCTATTATTACTGGACACCGAAACATGCAGGCCACGATCTAATCACGCAACCCGTGTCGTTCTGCCCAATTATGTGCAAGAAGCACAACCAGAAAGGCATACCTGCGGATGGATGTCCCAAGAACAGGTACCCTTTCGACCACAATTATCCCACCAAGCAAGAGGCGATCATGGAGGAGCCCGACGCCGCCTCACAAAACGAATACGCAAGTGCCGCCAGACTCAGATATTTTGACAAACAAGGACCCCGCTGCATCCTCAGAACAACCTAGCTACGCTACACTCTTTAGGGGGGGAATTGACTACATCACCATGTCCGAGCTGAACACAGAACAAACTAAAGATTCGTTGTTGATTATATCAAAGTTTACGCGCTGAAAACCGAACAAGGGATCGCGAGAATTTCCAACTCGTTTTTGTCGTACCTAAAAATCAGAGATTCTTTTACACTCGAAAATTGAAACATACAATTTCATTAGTTAAAGACATTAACGTTTTTCAACACAGGAAGCAAAAAAAAAAATGGAAGCGTATAAACATAATTGAAAATTCTTCGAAAGGTATTCCTTAGTGCTCCCATAGCCTAAAGAATCAACTGGCAGTGCTCACCATAGCCTGCTAACACTTTAGCGAGCAGCGCCCTCCATAGGCTGCTATACTTCAGTGCACAGTGCTCCCCATAGCTTGCGTATTGTCTGACGGTGACGCTGTCCGCCGCCGTATTAATAAACTACGTATGGGCTTTAAGCTCTGCTCCATCCATCACCCACAAGTCGTTAGTGTATTGCGTCTGTCAACTCTACCTCCGAAATGACAACCCCGTAAAGTTCAACGGCGACGCACTCGACGAGGTTTAAGGCACCACTACCACCAAGCAGTCCGAAGAGTTCCGAAGACAACCAAAAACTTCTGAACCCCTTTATGCTTGTATATATGTTCAATTAATAGTTTTTAATTTTAAGCCATAATTCTTTGTAACTTCACGTTGCCCCACACGAAGTTTTCCGAAGACTCCGAACACCGGCGAAGACGTTTGGACATCTTCAAACTGTAAATATTTTCTAACTATCGCTGTTCATGTTCTAACTGGGCCTAACAAATAAATTCCGAAGCCTTTCGAAGAGTTCCGAAGACAACCGAAGACTTCTGAACCCCTTCATGTTTGTATATATGTTCAATTAATATTTAATTTCATATCATAATTCTTTGTAACTTAACGTTGTCTCACAAGCAAAACACGAAGCCTTCTGAAGAGTTCCGAACACCACCGAAGACGTCTGGATCTCTTCAGACTAAATATTTTCTAACTACCGTTATTCAAGTTCCTACTCGGCGTCACAAGCAAATTCCGAAGCCTTCCGAAGAGTTCCGAAGACTATCCAAGGCTTTTACACCCCTTTAAACTGTATATACTTTTATTCAATAAGTGTTTAAGTTTATTTTGGTCCCACAAGCAATCAAGAAGCCTTCCGAAAAGTTCCGAAGACCTCCGAACTGCTTCAAACTGTTAAAATCATTCAATTTTAACTGTTTCACTTTTATTTTCATGTATTCATGAAACTTATAATTATTTTTGCATATACTTATTAAACAAATAATCAAGCCAAGCCTACATACGAAGACCGCCGAAGACGTCTGGACCTCTTCAAACTGTAAATATTTTCTAACTATCGCTGTTCATGTTCTTACTGGGCGTCACAAATAAATTGCGAAGACAACTGAAGACTTCTGAACCGCTTTATGTTTGTATATATGTTCAAGTAATATTTAATTTCATATCATAATTCTTTGTAACTTAACGTTGTCTCACAAGCAAAACACGAAGCCTTCTGAAGAGTTCCGGACACCATCGAAGACGTTTGGATATCTTCAGACTAAATATTTTCTAACTTCCGTTATTCAAGTTCCTACTCGGCGTCACAAGCAAATTCCGAAGCCTTCCAAAGAGTTCCGAAGACTATCCAAAACTTTTACACCCCTTTAAACTGTATATACTTTTATTCAATAAGTGTTTAAGTTTATTTTGGTTACACAAGCAATCAAGAAGCCTTCCGAAGAGTTCCGAACTGTTAAAATCGTTCAATTTTAACTGTTTCACTTTTATTTTCATGTATTCATGAAACTTATAATTATTTTTGCATATACCTTCTTATGCTGCACCCCGCCTTTTATTATAATTATTTAATTTTATACATGATGAAAATATTTACTTTATGTTTCGTGCTTTATCTACGTTTGGTTAGTTTATAAAACAAAACTGTATTACTATGCTTCGACTATTAAAAACTCGTCCTCTCAGGGTATCCACCTACTTACCGTGGGTTCAGTGGTAAGTAGATGTGCAATGCACCAACCAAACAGCACTACCTTTATTTTCGTACCTGTAATCTTTTACTTGTATATGCCATAATTTTATAACAGATCCACGTAGTCTTGTGCCAAATTAATTAATTACCAAATTTATGACTTTGACGTTCAAAACACACATTACTCACCTGTTCTACACGTCGGTGTAGGCCTCTCTGAAAACTGGCTCAAAAATCTCACTCGCCGTATGCGTCTTTACAATACGTGGCACTATCACTACGAAAAATCTGCTGTTCAGACTCCAGGTTTCTTTATATTAATTTTGATATCCCCAAATCTAAAATAAATATGACCAAATTTAGAATTTCGACTACCTTTTAATTTTACTTCCCTGCGCTAATTTTCCTGATGTTATATCTTCGTTACTCGTACTAATCCTGCTGCTACTTCAATACTTTCCTTTTTCAAATTATCTGCTCTTTCCAAATCACTGCTTTCTTCTTAATCCGCTCGTTCCAAATCAATACTTCCTTCTGATTACCATTCAATACCATTCTATCCATAATACCATATCCAAATCAATTCCGATAATATCGCCTTCAATCTTATAAATCCTATCCAATACCTTTCTGCCTTTAATCAAACCGTCCCAATATCCAAATATCTATTACGCCTATTGCAATCTCGCTCTATTCCACTCTTATACTTTTCGCTCGTCGTTACTATAATTAATATTTATTCCTTTAGCTTATCCGTACTCTTCTTTGTATAAATCAAACTCGTAAACTTTTCAAAATCGTTTATTAAATTTTTATATTCAAACTTTAGCGCAGTATTACAAAACACGTCTTATTACCAAAATATTTATAAATCGACTCTTTATTTACATTTTTCCTAGGTGATTATTATAATTAAATATGCCTACTCTTCTATACATTTTTACCAATTTCCATCCAATAAAATCGTCCCAACAAGTTCGTGTCACTAATACCTTATAATCGTTCTTTTACACTTTCCTATTTCATATATAAATGTTCACTCATTGGTTCCTAATACTGCATCACCCTTCAATCAAATTTGACAATGTTTTTACTTATAATTTTGATATTACAGGTTTGTCCAAAGGTTGATTCTACTAAAATAAGTGCCGAAATGTTTCACATATAAACCTGGATCTGTGTGGTGAATAGTAGAATTTCTACAGACGCATCCGGTTTTTCGATCAGCAACTGTACATTCTATGGCTTATTAATATACAACTCAGTGTAAATCCTTGAATACTGTGCTTTATCACGTCATCAAGTCATTGTCTTACGTCTTGGCACTTATACTTTGGCTAATATCTTTCAAATACTTTAACATTTGTAAAGTACGGCAAACATAAAATTTTCAGTTACGGGATCTGATATTTGGCTTTATTTGGCATACACTACCTTCATACAAATAACCTTTTTACCCTTTTAGCCCTTAATAACACTTCAACTTATTAAACAAACAATCAAGCCAAGCCTACATACGAAGACCGCCGAAGACGTCTGGACCTCTTCAAACTGTAAATATTTTCTAACTATCGCTGTTCATGTTCTTACTGGGCCTCACAAATAAATTCCGAAGACAACTGAAGACTTCTGAACCGCTTTATGTTTATATATATGTTCAAGTAATATTTAATTTCATATCATAATTCTTTGTAACTTAACGTTGTCTCACAAGCAAAACACGAAGCCTTCTGAAGAGTTCCGGACACCATCGAAGACGTCTGGATCTCTTCAGCCTAAATATTTTCTAACTCCCGTTATTCAAGTTCCTACTCGGCGTCACAAGCAAATTCCGAAGCCTTCCAAAGAGTTCCGAAGACTATCCAAAACTTTTACACCCCTTTAAACTGTATATACTTTTATTCAATAAGTGTTTAAGTTTATTTTGGTTCCACAAGCAATCAAGAAGCCTTCCGAAGAGTTCCGAAGACCTCCGAACTGCTTCAAACTGTTAAAATCGTTCAATTTTAACTGTTTCACTTTTATTTTCATGTATTCATGAAACTTATAATTATTTTTGCATATACTTATTAGACAAATAATCAAGCCAAGCCTACATACGAAGACCGCCGAAGACGTCTGGACCTCTTCAAACTGTAAATATTTTTTAACTATCGCTGTTCATATTCTTACTGGGCTTCACAAATAAATTTCGAAGACAACTGAAGACTTCTGAACCGCTTTATGTTTGTATATATGTTCAAATAATATTTAATTTCATATCATAATTCTTTGTAACTTAACGTTGTCTCACAAGCAAAACACAAAGCCTTCTGAAGAGTTCCGAACACCACCGAAGACGTCTGGATCTCTTCAGACTAAATATTTTTTAACTACCGTTATTCAAGTTCCTACTCGGCGTCACAAGCAAATTCCGAAGCCTTCCAAAGAGTTCCGAAGACTATCCAAAACTTTTACACTCCTTTAAACTGTATATACTTTTATTCAATAAGTGTTTAAGTTTATTTTGGTTCCACAAGCAATCAAGAAGCCTTCCGAAGAGTTCCGAAGACCTCCGAACTGCTTCAAACCGTTAAAATCGTTCAATTTTAACTGTTTCACTTTTATTTTCATGTATTCATGAAACTTATAATTATTTTTGCATATACTTATTAAACAAATAATCAAGCCAAGCCTACATACGAAGACCGCCGAAGACTTCTGGACCTCTTCAAACTGTAAATATTTTCTAACTATCGCTGTTCATATTCTTACTGGGCCTCACAAATAAATTTCGAAGACAACTGAAGACTTCTGAACCGCTTTATGTTTGTATATATGTTCAAATAATATTTAATTTAATATCATAATTTTTTGTAACTTAACGTTGTCTCACAAGCAAAACACGAAGCTTTCTGAAGAGTTCCGAACTCCACCGAAGACGTCTGGATCTCTTCAGACTAAATATTTTCTAACTACCGTTATTCAAGTTCCTACTCGAAGTCACAAGCAAATTCCGAAGAGTTCCGACGACTATCCAAGACTTTTACACCCCTTTAAACTGTATATACTTTTATTCAATAGGTGTTTAAGTTTATTTTGGTTCCACAAGCAATCAAGAAGCCTTCCGAAGAGTTTCGAAAACCTCCGAACTGCTTCAAACTGTTAAAATCGTTTAATTTTAACTGTTTTTCTTTTATTTTTATGTATTCATGAAACTTATAATTATTTTTGCATATACTTATTAAACAAATAATCAAGCCAAGCCTACATACGAAGACCGCCGAAGACGTCTGGACCTCTTCAAACTGTAAATATTTTCCAACTATCGCTGTTCATGTTCTTACTGGGCCTCACAAATAAATTCCGAAGACAACTGAAGACTTCTGAAGCCCTTTGTGTTTGTATATATGTTCAATTAATATTTAATTTCATATCATAATTCTTTGTAACTTAACGTTGTCTCACAAGCAAAACACGAAGCCTTCTGAAGAGTTACGAACACCACCGAAGACGTCTGGATCTCTTCAGACTAAATATTTTCTAACTACCGTTATTCAAGTTCCTACTCGGCGTCACAAGCAAATTCCGAAGCCTTCCGAAGAGTTCCGAAGACTATCCAAGACTTTTACACCCCTTTAAACTGTATATACTTTTATTCAATAGGTGTTTAAGTTTATTTTGGTTCCACAAGCAATCAAGAAGCCTTCCGAAGAGTTCCGAAGACCTCCGAACTGATTCAAACTGTTAAAATCATTCAATTTTAACTATTTCACTTTTATTTTCATGTGTTTATGAAGCTTATAATTATTTTTGCTTATGCTTATTACACAAATAATCAAGCCAAGCCTACATACTTTTAGACGGCGCACACTCGAACGGTAACACCCTAAATTAGTTATACAAAAAAATCCCCCTCCAACTAATTATTCATTAAAATCGTTTGTGAAGCGCTTTGTGCGTAACAGACTAACATCTACCATTAATACCATCTTTTATGTCGAAATTCTATTCCAGTGTCATACATGCACGTAACATAAACTTGGAAGTCAAAGGCCATTGTAATATAATTGAGATACGAGATGGTTACAAATTACGTTTAATTTATAAGGCATTTTAGCATGAGCAACCAACAAAGTGTTATGTAAATAAACCGGACTTGAGGTTAGGTAAATATTATCTTATTTGAAGTTTTGTAGGGCGATAGTAAAGTAAATAATACTGCAATATATCACACGGTTCAAATTTAGTAAAAAGGTGAAATTTCTACTTTTGGCTTTTAATATTGCGCAAAAGAAGCTACTTAAAAGAAGTATTTGGAATTGTGTACTCAAGTTCTCCCTTTAATTAGCACTTACAAAAACGCTTGTATTTTCCTTTGTGTGAATGTATATACTTGAGGGTTGAGTGGACGTATGTATTGTTATTCTGCATTTTACAGTATTCACCACAACAAAGCATTGAAATATAGACATACTGTACAAAGTTGTATATTCTGAAAGCATTAATTTTAGTTTAATTTAAAAATATGGAATTGTGATTCAGAGCTTTAAATCATTTTTAAAAAATCTCTTTGAAAAAAATATTTAGATTAAAATTCTTTAGTAGAGATTGTTACGGTTAACCACAACACTTATAAAGTATGCCAGGCTTGCAATAGTCTTAGATTGGGGTGGGCATTGAAAAGGTTACAAAGTAAAATTTCATTATGCTGAAAAAAATTAAGAGTAAACAGGAATTGTCAAGCGACAGAAAATGAACGTAACAAAACAGCACTACCACAACCCCCCCATCAAAATTGAATGGACAGTGTAGGTAAGCAAAAGCAACAAACTAGCAAACTTAACAACAAAACAAACCGAAAGGAAATTCCTTTCAGAACAAACAAAACAAAAGAATAAATTAATATAAAGGGAGAAAAAGAGAAAAGAAAGAAGACCAGAAAAAGTAAAGTTCTAGACTACCAGAGAAAATAAAACATATTACTAATTCCAGTGATCTCAAAGGAAAGACAACTGGAAAAAAAAGAATGAAGAATAAGGTAAGGAGTGCGCAACCAACAGCTGTGGTAACCGATACACAGTTACTCAGAACACCCTCTTTTAAAGTAGGGTTGGCGCTCAAAGGCAAAACATAAACAAGAAAGTTTAAAGATCTTTCAGAGTAGGCATATGGATATTTAGTGGAAGTATGCGGCTAAGAGTAATCTATATGCTTGTAACGGATTTGATTTTTCTAGTGTTACGGTTGAAAAAATTTCAATTTTGACTTACCCCGAAAGGTCCTATTCCCATTACTATCGAGGGGCGCCAAACAGTCGGTCGTCGCACACTTTGTTGTGTTCTTGTCAACGTAGAGAACTGCTACTCCTCATAAAACTCCCTAACTCTGGTTGTACTACATTCGATCGTCACAGTTCTTCATTTAATTAAAATACTCCTTCCAGATACAACGGTCACTGGGATAGCTGAAGGTGCTTTACAAATTACTATATACACACCAATTTCTATTGACATAATAAAAACACAATTTTATTACACGTTCACCTGAAATTTGTTCTACTAAAAATAACCTATCTGTAATCTGGTCAGATCATGATGAGCTCAATCCTAAAAAGTCATGAAACAAACTTAACTTCATCTAGCAACAAAATGCTTTGACACTCCGTATTTTCCTGCTTTCCTATCTAATTGTTATATTTATGAACCCCAGATTAATGGTAATGTCGTTTCTTAAATAAGAAATCATTTCAATACCAACGTAGCACTACATCCTTGTCCATTTCAAAATATCCTAAACTTCACTGATGACTGTAATTTCATATTACTAATTAGTCCGGTGAATTAATTATTGACACTTTATTACCGACTTATTACCAAAACACGCAATTACAAGTTAAAAATTCATAACACAGTTTTTTTCAAACGCTAATTACAGTTAAATTCTAGAATTTTCAACCACCTTCATAATTGTTCCACACCATTCAATTCAAGGTCCAAACATAGCAGCCCTATGATTGCAAAACATGCCCCACAGTTCCAATTTAATGGAAGGATTTCTACCAACCCCTTTCTAAAACGGTTTTATGACATTGAATCCGCACTTACGTGATTGAAAATACCCTGTCTCTTGGAAATATATTTTATTTTACATGTCGATCGCCGCGCTTCCCTGAAGGAATTAACTTACATTTTTATTTTAAAACTCTGTACCATCTCCCGATCAACACACAACTATCCCACTCTTCTTAAATTAACCCCGCTGGGGAATCTAGCATTAAGACTTTCCTTTACAATCTTATTATAATACTACATCTGAAAAATTTTTAGAGGACCGATTCATATAAGACTCGCTCACTCAATCTCAATCCGTTTTTATTATTTTCAACTCCCTTTCAATTCCCGCACTATTTCATATAGTGTCCCGAGGTTTTCATATCATTACACAATATTGCCACACTTTTTATGTCAAGCAACACGTAAAAATTCCTGTTGTACTGTAATTTACGTAGGCATATCTGTAATTCCTTGTGATCTGAAACCTTATTGCAGTCTAAATTTATAAAACATAACATTATTTTTGGTAATCCTATAAGTGTGAACTTTCATGACTTGGCGTCTGCAGATTACTTTGTATTAAAGTGTAATTGTAGTTTAATTTTTATAGCTGCAATATTGTTTATTAAAATTGTCATATTGCATGGAATTTGTTTAATTCCTAATGCTCAGATTTAAGATGAATTTTAATGAATTTCTTAACTCTGAAAGCTTTTTCTCAAAAACGCATGCAATGCCTTTACTATAAAGCTTAATAAATTAAAATAAAATTAGTTTATTTACATTTTTGTGGTTTTAGAGTAATTAGAAATACAAGTTATAGATTTAATTACCAATCTTGATCTGTAAACACTGTTTGATATGAAGTAAAGACTCTACAAATTAGTTCATAATTCTATTTTATCTATTTCCTATCTAATTGGTCTTGCATAACGCATCGCGTAACATCCCTCCAACAAACGGGATTTTTTTCCTAAAATCTATTATCCTAACATCTCTGACGTTAGCCTAGTATCCATCCTACCTCAAAATCCTTCGTTATATCGTCAAATTCTAAAAATTAAAAAATAAATTACTAAACGTAAAAAGTTAAAATCAAGGCTATAAAGTCAAAAGCAAAATAACTTAGCTCTAAACTATACAACACTGTGAGTGCTGCTGAAGGTGAAAGGTTGTGAAGCGTCCGTCTCTACTCCATAAGGAATAGAACACCCACGTGGTCAAGCTCTTTAACCCTGGTGCAGCTGTTCTATAATAATACCACCTGAGAAACGAAGCCTGTTTTATCACCCAGTCAAGTATTACTCCAAACCTCTGCACATAATTTAGGATTGGACTATTTCGCCGAAAATCCATTCGGAAATTGACCTCAACAACTACTCTCTTTATTCCTCTCGTTATTATCCCACTCCTTATAAAAAATTACTCCCTTAATTAATTCCTCTAGAGGATCTAGCATTAAGAGCCCCATTACCTCTGACAGAAGAAACTGTCGCGATGGCGATGGACCCAACTGTTATCGTGACCCTTCGTAGAGCTCTAAACCCAAAATCTAACGTTAAGTTGACTGGGAGAATACCCAGGGAATATTAGGAATTGGAATCAAAATCTTTTGGGAAGTGAATGGTAGGGTACAGCGACAAGTGGTGTTAGAAATACAAAAGAGCTGTCTAGCACGCAAATAAGACTAATAAGCGTCGCATAAAAAACCTGCTTCTCAGGGGATGATCTAGGGTGAGCAGCCAAGGAAGGGTGGGTTAGTATTGGCAGGTTGGGCGCGGAGTCTATCATTGACCTTACGCTAGCTTCTCCTAGTGCAGCAACTTTAATAAACGGGTGGGAGGTTGCCGACATTGAAACTTTCAGTGACCATCGATACATTTTGTACCGGATAGGAGTAGAACAGGAAAAGCGACCAGTAGCCCAAAGACGGGCGCTCTCAAAACTAAATCTGGATATACTGAGCGCCGTCCTATCAGAAGGAGGACAGAATGTCTGCAGTGACTACAGAAAGTTGCGCAAGATTTTAATAAAGGTGTGTGATAAAGTATGCCTAGAAAAAACCCCAGTGGCATAGATCTAAGCAGGTGTTCTGATGGTTCTATCAAATTGCCAACCTGAGAAAAGAAGCCAATGCCGCCAGAAGGCAATTACAACAGAAGCGTAAAAAGACACCGGACGATTGTAAACTAGAAAAAGATCGAGCGATCATCAAGAAAAGAGAGCTACAAAAAAATAATCAAAAAGAGGCAAGCGCAATGCTGGGAGAACCTATGTAAAAAAGTGGATGATGACATAAGGGGTTTCGGCTATTAGATCGTTACCCGTAAACTGATAAAAGTCTCCGAAGATATGTTCTCTTGGGAGAGGACCGAAGAAATCATTAAAGACCTTTTTCCGCAAAGCGTCCCACCCATCTGGAATAAGCTAGACCAGAGAATATGGAGATACTACTCCTTACCAATAAGGAACTGGTGGATGCGGCAAAAAAGCTTAAGACAAATAAAGCCCCGGGCCTCGATGGAATCCCAGCCGAAGTCGTTAAGACTGCTGCTTGAGTGATTCTAAGGAAATTGCTGGCGCGATGAACAATGTATTTCTGAATGGTATATTTCCACCTGAGTGGAAAACCGCTAAAGTGGTTCTCATTAAAAACCACAGAATTCAGCCACATATGCCTCTTCCTTTCGGTCAATCTGCCTGATAGATGCAACGGTCAAGCTGGTGGAGCAGCCAATCGTCCGACGATTGAAGCTGGAAATTGAGGAGAACCATGGACTCTCCGACATGCAGTTCGGATTTAGGGAAGCGAGATCAACCGTAGACGCAGTGGTGCAAGTAATGGGAAAATGAGAAAACGCGGCGAACACAGCAACTTTGCCTGTTAGTAGCTCTGGACATTAAAAACGGATTTAATTCTGCGAAGTCGCAGTGCATAATGGATGCGCTTGTGGACATGGGGATATCCCAGTATCTGCAGAAGATCACAACCAGTTACTTGATCGATCGTAAGGTTGTGTTAACGAGAGAACAAGAAGAAACGAGGGCGTTTGTCATGACAAAAGGCGTTCCACGGGGTTTGGTTCTCTGGCCACCCTGTGGAATGTCATGTAAGATGGTACTCCGACTAGAATTGCCAGAGAACTCGATAGCTGTGGCGTTCGCTGATGATCTGGCGATTCTAGTAGCGGCTAAAAGTGAGCGGGAACTAGTTGATCGAGCTAATCAGGAAATCTGTAGGATACAGAACTGGCTGACAGAAAAGAAACTTCAACTGGTACCGGCCAAAACGGAGGCGTTGCTGATTACGGGACGGGAAGTAGGTAGGTCTAGACGGTTAGCATCAGGGTTGGTGGGATGGATGTGGTGCCTGATTGATATACAAGATACCTGAGTGTGATACTTGACAGTTCCTTAAGCTTTAAGGAGCACCTGTCAAGAGCAGCAGAAAAAGCACAAACGGCGCTCAACGCGATAAGCAGGCTGATGCCTAATATGAGAAGTCCTAAGGCTAATAAAAGAAGGGTTTTATCGTCTGTAGTGAGTTCGGTAATCCTATACGGTGCGCCAGTATGGGCCGATTCTATGAACATTCCGAGCTGAAGGGCTATTTTAATCAAGATTCATAGACGGGTTGCAATACGGATATCCAGCGCCTACAAGACAGTTTCTGCAGACTCTGTTTTGGTCATTGCAGGAGTACTCCCCTAGACCTTCTGGATAAAGAGAGCAGCGACATGAGGCGCTACGGTACTGACAAGCAAGAAGCTCGGGAAAATACCTCCGCGCTATCGCAGGCTAGGCAGAACATGCTCGATAGACAGAAGTGGACAAAAAAGCTTATTAAGAGGATTCAGCCCTGGATGCTCAGGAAATTCGGAGAGATTGAATACCATATCACCCAAGTGTTGGGTGGTCATAGGTGCTTCGCTAACTACCTGTACGCGTTGGAAAAGTACAGAAGTGACCTGTGTATCATGTGTAATAAAGAGGACGATGTGGAACATACAGTCGTCCAGTGCGAAAGATGGCATAAACTGAGGTCGCAGTTGCAAAGAGAGTTGGAAGAAAAGAATACAGCAAATAACATGGTTGATATAATGTTACAAAGCGAACACAGCAGGAAAGTGATTTCGAACTATCTAACAGTCATTATGAGAGCGAATTAAAAAGAGGAGAGGACCCTACAGGAACTAGGTGTTATATAAGGCTTATCGAGAGACAATCATACCTGCAGCGCCCTGATGAAATGCGGAAATGCGTACCGGGGTCGCTGGTCACTAACAGGAAGAGAGAAATGGTTTTAGTTGGTCCTGGATAACTTCCAGGGAATCCAGTCGTCAGGTTACGGTCCGATCCCTGGCTCGACCCTATCGGGACTTTATCCAAACCCAACACTACCTGGCACACTAGACCATCTTCTTCGTTGCGGGAGTCTTCCCTGTGGTAAGAAGTCTGGAGACAGTAGTCAAAGCGGCAAATTACCATGGGGTAAAAGAAGATTTCCAACCCTTGTTACAAAAAGGGTATTAACATGAGACTCTTTGAAGTATTAGGGAGTGGTCGATAGCGGGATAGGAATAAAGTTCCTCCACGGCAAGAATATCGAGAATGGTATAATAGGAAAGCGTAATCTCAACTTAAATGTCTATGAAGTCCGCTAAGTGCGTCACAGTCCAAAATTTAAATTTCTATTTTAAAAATACAAAATAGCTAGATAAAAAAGCTTCCGACTTTAAAACCTTTAAAATAAGTTTTCTAAAAAAAACTTTTAAAAAATATTAAAAAGCATAATTAACCTCAACAAATTCACAACTTAAAATAACTCGCACTATTTTCAGTTTTTTTTCAGTTAAATTACTAAAAACCAAAAAAAATTTGTTTCGGCCTAATACCTTTACTCAAAAAAATATTTTATCCATAAAAAACAAAAAGAAGTCTTAAAGTTAGAAAGATTAATTTAAAATAATAAAAAATTACTTCATGTTTAAAACATTTTCCTAACAAAACCAATTTCAACATTTAGTGCTAAAAATTTTAAGCCAAAAAATTTTCAAAGAAAAAACAAAAAAAAAATTATGTAAAAATCGACATAAAAACACCTATAAATACTCTCCCCTAAAAATAACCTATCTGTAATCTGGCCAGACGATGACGAACTAAATCCTAAAAAATCGTAAAACGAACTCAACCTTATCCAGTAACAAAACCATTCGGCACTCCACATTTTCCTGTTTTTCTATATAACTGTTACATTCTGAATTCCAAGTTAATGACAAAATATTCTACATTTAATACTTTTACTTAAGCTTCACTAATGATTGCAAACCCAAATTACTAATTAGTCCGGTAAATTAATTATTGCCACTTAATTACTGTCTTATTACCAAAACACGCAATTACAAGTTAAAAATTCATAATACATTTTTTTTCAAATCCTAAGTACTCGCAGTTCAATTTCAGAATTTTCAACCTCCGTCAGGATTGGTACACACCATACAATTAGAGGTCCACAGTAACGCTCTAAATCCAAAACAAGCTTCCCAGTTCCCATTTATTAGAAGCATTTCTACCGACCCCTGTTCTGAAATGCTATTAAGACATTAAATCGAGGGTACGTCATTTTACATGTCGATCGCCGTACATTCCCTAAAGGAATTAATCTACATTTTTTTCTTAGAACTCTCTACTATCCCCCGATCAACATTCACTGTTACCCCATTCCCTTTAAATTAACCCCGCTGAGGAATCTTGCATTAGGGCCCAACTTCACACTCTTATCATAATACTACATTTTAAAATGTTTTTAGAAGACCTATTCATATAAGGTTGCTAACTCGATTTCAATCCCTTTTTATTATTTTCAATTCCTCTACTATTTCATCTAATGTCCCGGGGTTATGATATCCTCACACAATACTATCATAACTTTTTATGTCAAATAACATGTAGGAAATCTTAGTTATACTGTAATTTACGTAGACGTATCTGTAATTTTTTGTGATCTGAAATCTTATTGCAGTCTAAATAAAAAAAAATGACATTATTTTTGGTAATTCTATAAGTGTGTACTTTTATGACTTTTTCAAAACATGACTTCCAGTTCCAATTTAATGGAAGTGATTTCTACCAACCTCTTTCTAAAACGGTTTTACGACATTGAATCCACACCTACGCGATTGAAAATACCCTGTCTTTTGCAAATATATTTCATTTTACATGTCGATCGCCACACTTCCCTGTAGGAATTAACCTACATTTTTATCTTAGAGCTATGTACCATCCCCCGATTAACACTCACAAATACCCCACTCCCCTTAAATTAACCCCGCTGGGGATCTAGCACTAAGACTCTCCTTCAGACTCTTTTTATAATACTACACCTCAAAATGTTTTTAGAAGACTTGCTCACTCAATCTCAATCCGTTTTTATTATTTTTAGTTCTACAACTATTTCATCTAATATCGCGAAGTTTTCATATCATTACACAATATTGCCATCACTTTTTTATATCAAACAGCACGTAGAAAGTTCCTGTTATACTGTAATTTTGTAGGCATATCTGTAATTCTTTGTGATCTAAAAACTTTTTGCGATCTAAATGTATAAAAAATGACATTATTTTTGGTAATCCTATAAATTTGTATTTTCATGACTTGGTGTCTGCAGTATTAAAGTCTAGTAGTTTAATTTTTTATAGCTGCAATAATGTTTATTAAAATTGTCATATTGCATGGAATTTGTTTAACAACTTCCTAAAGTTGAAATTTAAGATGGATTTTAACGAATTTCTCAACTCTAAAAGCTCTTTTTCAAAAGAGCATGCAATGCTTTTACTATAAAGCTTTATAAATTAAAATAAAATTGGTTTATTTACATTCTTGTGGCTTCAGAGTAATTTGGAATCAAAATTATGGATTTAATTGCCTATCTCGATTCGTAAACACTTTTTGATATGAAGTAAAGGTTTTACAGAGTGTTCCCATAACAAATTAGTTCAAAATTCTATTTTATTTATTTCCTATCTAATTGATCTTGCGTAGCGCATCGCGTTACATCTGTCCTACAAACGGAGTTTTCTCCTAAAATTGACTATCCTAACATCTCTGACGTTAGTCAAGTTCCATCCTACCTCAAAGTCCCTAGTTATATCGTCAAATCCAAAAAATTAAAAAGTAAATTACTAAACGTAAAAAGTTTAAATCAAGGCTAGAAAGTCAAAAGTAAAATAACTTAGCTCTAAACTATACAACACTGTGAGTGCCGCTGAAGGCAAAAGGTCGTGAAGGCGTCCGTCCCTACTCCCTAAGGAATAGCACACCCACGGGGTGAATCTTTTTAACCCTGGTGCTGCTGTTTTAGAATAATACCACCTTTTCCCGCATAGCGTCCCACCCACCTGGAATGAGCTAGACTAGGAGAATATGAAGATACTATTCCTTACCAATGAGGAGCTGGTGAATGCAGCAAAAAGGCTTAAGACAGGTAAAGCCCGGGGCCTCGATGGAATCCCATCCGAAGTCGTTAAGGCTGCTGCTCGAGTGATTCCAGGGAAATCGCTGGCGGTAATGAACAAGGTGGTTCTGAACAGAATATTTCCACCTGAGTGGAAACCGCTAAGGTTGTCATCATTAAAAAACCACAGAAGTCAGCCACAGATGCCTCTTCCTATCGGCCAATCTGCCTGATAGATGCAACGGCCAAGTTAGCGGAGCAGCTAATCGTCCGACGATTGTAGCTGGAAATTAAGGAGAACAATGGACTTTCCGACATGCAGTTTGGATTTAGGGAAGGGAGATCAACCGTAGACGCAGTGAAGCAAGTTATGAGCCTTGCAGAATGAGCAAATGGGGGAACGCGGCGAACACGACAATTTTTGCCTGATAGTGGCTCTGGACATTAAAAACGCATTTAATTCTGCGAAGTGGCAGTACATAATGGATGCGCTTGTGAATATGCGCCTACAAGACAGTTTCTGTAGACTTTGTTTTGGTCATTGCCGGGGTACTTCCCCTAGACCTTCTGGCTAAAGAGAGGAGCGACATGAGGCACTACGGTACTGAGAAGAAAGAAGCCAGAGAAAACACGTTTACGCTATGACAGGCTAGGTGGGACATAATCGATAGACAGAAGTAGACAAAAAGCTTATTAAAAAGATCCGGACCTGGGTGGTCAGGAAGTACGAAGAGATGGGATACCATATCACCCAAGTATTGAGTGGTTACGGGTGCTTCGCTAACTACCTGTGCGCGTTAGGATTGTACGGAAGCGACCGGTATCATGTGTAATAAAGAGGACGATGTGGAACATACAGTCTTCCAGTGCGAAGGATGGCATACACAGAGGTCTGAGTTGCAAAGAGAGCTGGGAAAAAACCTTAGAGCAAATAATGTGGTTGATATAATGTTACAAAGCGAACACAGGCAGAAAGTGATTTCGAACCACCTAACAGTCATTATGACAGCGAAGAAAAAAAGAGAAGAGAGCCCTACAGAAACTAGGTGTGTAACGTATTTTTTTTCCTAGTTACAGTTAGTTCAATAAAATAAAAATAAAACAGCTATAATTCAAAGCATTTAATTTGTGAATTATCAACCAATAAAAATTAATATATAATATTAGTATTAACACATAGATTCTAGTATATCTATACTTTAAAGTTCGTTGCCAAGCGCTGTCGAGTTGTCAGTGGACACTTTATTCTCAACCTTCGATAGTGCAAGCCGCTTTTGCAGGCGAGTTGAAGTCAAAATGGCCCGGTCGAAACACGTGGCTTCTAACAAAGTTAGAAAGAAGATTAATTGATTAATATGGAACCCTTTTTGGACATCATTTGAGACAGTTGGTATATATTAATAAAGTAAATTATAATAATATTTTTCATATAGTGCAATATCTTGAGGACATATCTTCAACAACAATTTTCGATAATAACTAAAACAAATTTTCGTAGCAGTAATTTAAAGCAAAGATTTATGGTTTCGTTATATTCAGTTTAACATGCAGTAAAAAGTAAACGTTCATTCTACATGGGATCTCGATATTTCAAACTTACCGATGACTAATGACACACGGATATTACGCTGAAAATGTTCAACAGCTGACGTCATGGTCTAGCACCTGCAGCACATTTGGATGCACGTGAGTGTTTGTAACTTTCGATAGCTTTGATATTATAGTAAATTATTATGAATTATCCAACGTTGATTATTTGAGTAACGAAAATATAAAGTAGTTTTTTTAGAAGTTAGTAACATTAACGAATAAGTATCCAGCTTGTCAGTTTGTTTGCACACGTACTCAAACAGTGTATTTTAAGAAATTCGGAATGACAATTTATGTCAGACAAAAAAACATAGTAGATTCTGTTTTCCAATCTAGACGCCATAGGCTGTCTTGGTTAATTTTACATTATGTTTAAAGACTTTCAGATCTTATAAAGGAATTTTCATTGATATACGAAATTCGCGTGTTTTTTGTAGATTATAATTAAATAAGAATATTTGCGTATTACAATCTTTGCTCTTTGATAATTAATTTTTGTTGTAATAATCAAAGAAGTACTTCTATGATTAAAGTAAACTTATGTGTTATAAACCGTTAATAAATTATATATCTATCTAATAAAATCCTATAGAAATGATCTACTCATAGATCTTGATTTTGAATGTTAAACTTCACTAGAATTATTATGAAAAATTATGACAATGATACAAACTTAAATATTGCAGTCACCTGTATATAATCAGACATTTATTCAAATACAATTCCTTTTGTTTTTGAAAGACGTTTTATTATTCAACATTTAATAAAAAAGAAAATAGTGCAAGTCCTCCTTAAGTAAAAAGTGTGAGTAATGAAAATAAATTCCCTCAGTATATTTTAGATGCCTAAATTCTATTATTCTATTTTTGGCAAATGTTTTTGAGGACACAAATGGTGTCCATGTTGTGCTTTTGTTTGTTCACAGGTAAAGCTGAGACATCTGTTTGACATCTGGTGGTTGAGGTCTTGGTAAGTGTGTCCGAAAGAGTGAAATTCAAGTTTTATGGCTATGTTAGTGGTGTTAAGATAAGGTTTCCGCATTCCCCTTATACTAGCACAGATAAATTTTGTTGGTTATTGTATTAAAAAATACGGTGGCGCTCATTAAAGGTATTTTTGGTCTATTATTCACCCATGACCCAAGCTCATGATCTACCCAGAGCTAACACTCGACTAGCCGTTTATATTTTAAGAGTTTTTCTTTGTCTCAAGCCATTTACCATCCGACATTACCTTGGGCTTAAAAGAAAAAGAAGAAATTCTCGACCCCGTGATATCAGATTAAGGTTTAGAAAATTGGGAGGTTTGATTTATAGCTGATAGTCACGAGGATAAAGAAATATAAAATATACAAAAATGTATATATATATTACAGGTGTTATCTAAGGCTTATCGAAAGACAATCATCCCTTCAGCGCCCTGTTGAAATGCGGAAACGCGGTACCGGGGTCGCTAGTCACTAGTAGGAAGACAGGAAGGTTTTTAGTCCTGTATAACTTCCTGATGGGGGATCCAGTGGTCAGGTTACGGTCCGATCCCTGACTTGACCCTATCGGGACTTTATCCAAACCCAACACTACCTACCACACTAGACCATCCTCTTCATGGCGGGAGTCATCTCTGTGGTAAGGCGTCTGGAGACTGTGGTCAAAAGGTAAATTACAATGGGGTAAAGGAAGATTTCCAACCCTCTTTAAGAAAAAGGGTATTGGCAGAAGACTGTTTGAATAATTAGGGAGCGGTCGATAGCGAGATAGGAATATAGTTCCTTCACGGCAAAAATATCAAGAATGGTAAAATAGGAAAGCGCCGTGTCAACTTAAATGTCCGTGAAGTCTGTTAAATGCGTCGTAGTCCAAAATTTAAATTCTATTTTAAAAATAGAAACTAGCTAGATAAAAACTATTTCCCCAAAATAAAAACTAAAAGTAAGTTTACTTAAATACCACATTGTGCTAACCTATGTTTCGCCCTAAAAATATTAACTAAAAATTAATTTTATCGAAAAATTCAGATTAAGTAACATATTGTTCTAACCTATGTTTCGTGCCAAAATATTTTTAATATCCAAATTATTTTTAACCTTTTCCTAAAAGTCACGTTCGGTAAAAAAAATTTCTCTGCTGCCAAATCCCTCAGGATTCACCTATATTCTCATTACTTCATATATATTTATTAAAACTTTATCGATACTCTAAATTGAATCTCAAAATTCGAATATTCATCTCGCCCCAAAGAAGTCCGTCGATCCTGAGAGCGAAATACTTTCCCCCAAACTTTATTTCCGACCCAATAACTAACTCTATGCCGTCATACATCATAATTGCGTCTTCCCGTAATTATTCTTATTCAGTGACTGTCAAATTTTTACTTTCTTTTCAAATCCTATTCAAAATCGTATTCATTTTTCAACAATATTCCATATTTACATACATAATTTTCCATTTAAAATAACAAAATTTTTCCATTTTCAAGTCACTATCAGTCAACTTCTGACTTTAAAACCTTTAAGATAAGTTTTCTAAAAAAAATCTTTCAAAAATTTACTAAAGGATAAATAACTTTTAAAAAATTTACAACTAAAGATAACTTGCATTGAAGAAATTTTTTCAGTTAAATGACTAAAAACCAAACAAAAATATTTTTTTTGGCTTAATACCTTTACTCAAAAAAATATTTTATCGATAAAAAACCAAAAAACAAAAGAAAGTTAGAAAGGTTAATTTAAAATAATGAAAAATTATTTCTAGTTTAAAACATTTTCTTAACAAAACCAATTTCAACATTTAGTGCTAAAAATTTTAAACCAAAAAATTTTCAAAGAAAAAAAGTGATGACTCCGTAACAATAAAGTGGTTGCGTCGGTTAATTGCACTGATAGGAAGTGGGTTCCTATACAGAAAGAAAACAAACAAACAACAAAAACATACCAGGTTTTCAAATAACATGCTGCATCTGATTAACACTTACTATGAAAGACTATATCTCTGTCACTATCGAAGGCGCCAAACCGTCAGTTGTCGCACCCTTTGTTGCGTCTTTGTCTATGTGCAAGACTGTTACTCCACATAAAACTCCCTTGCTCTGGTTATTCTACATTTGATTATCACGGTTCTTCATCTAATTACTTATTCCAGATACAACGGTCAATGGAGTACCTGGAGATTCTTTACAAATTACCGTATACACACCTATTTCCTTAAATAATTAACATAAAATCCACCTAAAACTTTTCCTCTATAGACAAAAAAAAACATAATTTCATTACACATGCACTTATAAATGCGCTCCCCTAAGAATAACCTATCTGTAATCTGGCCAAACGATGACGAACTAAATCCTAAAAAATCGTAAAACAAACTTAACCTAATCCAGTAACAAAACTATTCTGAACTCCACATTTTCCTGTTTTCATATATAGTTCTTACATTCTGAATCCCAAGTTAATGACAATGTCGTTTTTAAACAAAAGAATGTTTCAATACCAACGTAGGAATTCATTCCAAAATATTCTACATTTAATACTTTTACTTAAACTTCACTAATGACTGTAAACTCAAATTACTAACTGGTCAGGTGTCGTTTATAATGTTTTATAATGCCTACGTCGTTCTTTGAATTTACTAAAATCTTTATTTGCTTCTTTGTCCTATGTATTTTTGCTCTGGGTGTACATTGCTATTTTGGAATTGAATGGGGATTTGTCCGTGTTTTGTTCTTAATAAGCGATTTTTTATGTCGATGTTTGCTCCTAATTTTCTTAGAAGATCCATTCTTATTAGTCCGTCGTATTTGTCGTTAAATTCAAAAATGCAACATTTATGTTTTATTCTTACGTTGAAAGTTTTTGGCAAAGGTATATTCACCATGAATTGATGTAATGTTGTTTTATGAGCTGTTTTAATTTTAAAGGGTTCTCTTTCTACAAAATTTAAATAATGTTTTTTACGGTTCGGGGCTAATTAGTGTTTTTGAAGATCCGGTATCGATTAGTAATTTAAGTTCTGCATGGGGTATTTCTATTTATGGCAGTATTTGTTGATTAATATTATTTAAATTAATTACGTTTAGTCGTGTATACATCAGTTTAACTGAAAATTTGAGCACGTATTTTCCTCGTTGGCCTCTTCGTAATTTTCACATGGGTCGTCACGTTCGCAGTTTTTTAACTGATTTGGTTCATCGTATCTTCTGTTGTTTGTATAATTATTCCTGTCACTATTAAATTCTTCCACTTCTTGGTGGAATAGCTTTTCGGAAGTAGAGTTTTGTTTTTGATTATAATTTGGTTTAATTTGTGATATTTTTGTATGCTGTCTGATGTTACCAGGTGAAATGCCCATAGGAGTTGATTTGTAATAACTGTTAGGGTTGTTATTCGTCATTGGCGTATTTCTTATGGGGTTTGCACCGAATGCTTGCCTTGGATGGTTTACGTGTTGGTTGAATCTTGATGTAAATGTAGGTTTCGTAAAGTTTGAGTTGAATATTGGTCTCGGAAGTTGTCTAAATTGATTGTTGAAGTCTGTGTTATTAAAACTTGGGTTGTTAATTCGCTGTTGATTCATTTGTGCGTTAAATGGTGTAAATTTTAGTTGTGTGGATATTTGTCTCGCGGCTTGTATGGCTATCGGTGGGTAGATTTTATTTCCGTTAGGGTTAGACAGTCTATTTTGGTAATACATACCGTTTTCTTCTTCTATGACCATATTCATTGCCTCTTCCAAATTTTGGGGATGTTGGAATTTTATTTTGTCTGATAACCGTTCAGGTAGTGCGTTTATGTAAGTGTCTTGTGCCATTTAGTCGTACATTTTTGTCTCCAATAGTCGGATATTTTGGTCGGGTTCTTCAATTTTTAATTTTGTCTGAATTAAACTTCGTACGAATTGACATTTCATACCGACTTGATATGGTGATTGATTACTTTCCATTCTAAGGTTTATCAAATCGCGGATTAGACATTTGAGGTTGCGTTGGCCGCCGAAATATGCAATTAGGATGCGTTTGAAGTCTTCCCATTGTACAAGGTCGTCGCGACTGGCAATTAGTGTTAGTGCCCGTCCGGTCCGTTTACTTATTATTAGGCGTAAAAGTAGAACATTACGTTTGTTATCTCCTGGTTTATAGAAGGTCTTTAAAATTATTTCACACTTGGTAATAAAGTTGCCTGATATGCTTGGTCTCCGTTATATTGCGGGATACTCTCAAGATCAATCTTCATGTCTGAACTCATGGTAGCTCTCGTAATTAATGGTCGTTTTTAGTTCTAATTAATATCAAGTTTTTGTATAAATAGAGTTTTACTTTGCAATTTGTATTGTTACTATTCAGTTTGGATTGTATTAGTTATTTAAAGAGTCGCTTCACTTATATTTTATTTGTAGTTATCAATTGCAATAACTACATTAAGGAAGTTGCGCTTGGTAATGTCTCGTCAATTGCTGTACCCATGATTTTATATATTTTTATACTTCGTAAATGTTACAATTGTTGCAAATCAAGTTTTAATTTTTTGAATGGTTTATGTGGGTAATTATCTTTTGCAATAATTGCGTTATAATTTGTACGTTTTTATTTCAGTCCCGCTGAGTAATTAAGTGTTTGCTATAAATATCTCGTCTCGGTAGGTGTTGTATTAATTGGTGCATAAAATGCTTCCTTTATAATTGTACAGTCTCGTTACCTTGAATGTCCAATTATAGAGTTTCAGATTTTCTGAGTGATGCTATTTCGGTCAATCGTTTTGTTACAATAAATTGCAAAAATGTTTCTTTATAATAAAATACTTTCGTACTGAAAATATCCAATTATAGCTATAAAAAGTTTTGATGAGCGGTACGTCCTTCGGATTTTTCTGAATAGTTTTTATCTCAGTGACGGTTTCCGGTAGTATAATTGCGTTTAAAATTTGCACGCTTTGTTTCAAACTTGGGCTAAGTAAATTCAATAATAAATTACAAAGACGCTTCTACAGTTACACACTTTTGTCAATTGCTGCTCTGAAGTGTTTAATTTATAGAGTTTGCTGGAAGTTTAGTTTTGAATAAATACTTTCTGTAATTAATTGCTATAATAAGAATTGCGTTTTATTTATACATTAAGCTTTCATACTTTGATGAATAAATCATTTCTTTTGTAATAATTTGTGATAACCTGTGCATATAAGTGCGTTTTATAGTTCTCTTGTTAAAATAAGTTCTCTGAGTAGATTCTTTTAATAAATGGTATAAAGTGTGATAATAATAATTAGAAAAAAGCTGTACATAAAAATTTTCTTACTATCTAGCATCAATAATTTGAAAAGTCTAAATTGGTTAGAATAAATAAACTTACATAATTTTCATCGTCAATTCCATCTGTTTTCCTTCTTTGGGCTCGGTCAATTTTTGTACTTTGTCCAAATTTTGTTTGGTTCTTCCAGATTGGGAATTGAAATTCTGGACCACCAGTTCTTCGAATTTGGGTTTCCTATTGACCTTTTGAATCTGTACGACTGCGCCAGTTACGTTTTGGGCCTTGAAAGCTGCCTTTTTAAAAAGTTCTCTTCCAAAAACCCTTTTAACAAATTTTATTTTTAAACAGAATTTACAATTGGAATTTTAACAATTTAAATAAAATTACTCTAAGTCGAAATTACTGTTAAATGGATTTGAGTAGCCTGAACAACCAACAATGTAAAAGCTGTAAGGCTCAAGACTGACTGACTATCTTGAGGCTTTCGGGGTGTTTATGTCCCTGTCCCTCATGTCTGCTTATTTCTTTATTCAATTATATAATACAAACTAACAATCTTAATTCTAGTAATTGCAGTTTTTATAACCGTCTGTAACCTGCACCTGCAGTATCACTTTCGTCTGGAATACATTATATTCACATCCGTTTTTACAACTTGCTTGTGAACTTTCATTAACTTTTTCTTTATTTATCTTTGAATTACAATGTTGCATCTAACTTAAGTTTCTTAATAATTTCTATTTAATTATTCATATATTGATATGGGGGATATGTAACTCGCATTGCAATACATGCTTTTATAAAACCCACCCGGTACCGCTAAAGGGTAGTCTGTACACCATTTAACTGTTACGTCATTCCGCCCCTGTAGAACAAAAACAAGTAAATAACGTAACGTAAGTTTGGTACCTATTTCATGTTCATAATTCTATAACTTTCGTTGACACTTTGCAAAGTAGAAAATTCGCCACACTGCCCACTGGCGACCTACAAATACAGCAAAACCTGTCATTTATTATTCACGCTTTGTCAATTTTTTACGGATAAGTAAGTAGTGCAATAGATCAGTAAATATTTTGTTTTAAATAATTTATTGAAAAATAGTATAAGAGCTTTGTTTCTTTTTCTATAAAGATTGCTTGAAATAAACTGACACAGTAAAGGATTCCACCGCATGAAGATTATTTTGAGTTTCCAAACGTATACCCACGGAATCATATAAAACATACTAGTTTCAAGGTTACAAATAAAATTGTACACAGCTTTAAGTACCTACTTTCAGTCGCACCATTATCACAACATTTAGGCGTTAATTAAATTTTAAGGCTGCTGCAGGTGCTGTCAATGTACCAATTGGAATACATGTGTTATGTATAATATACTGATAAATTTTAGAGCATTTGTTTTACAACTGTATTGATCTATTTGTAGACGATGCATTTCAAAATTTATGGCATCATGAATAACTATAAAACGGTGAAATATATTGCCGCAATAACAATGCACAAACTCGGCAACCCTTGTCAAACGTTCATAGTTGTAAATATAAAACGTTCTTTCTTTATGTGGAGAAAAATGATAAAATATACAAAGCGATTTTATCTGTTGTATACAATATCATCTCATTTAATCTAAAAATCACGAAAACGAATCCTTTTTTTAAGAAAGCCATGTTTAATAATAAATCCACTCGTTTAAACTTTATACCATGTGCAAAGCGTTCTCTTGGAAAAGTTCGAGTACTATATGAAACCCGAACCGTAAAGAAATCAAAAAGGGGTGTAACTTCCTAATGGAGATACCTACACACCTACACAGTTCTTGAAGTAAATTTGAACAAAGCTTATGAAAATATATTTTAAACAATTTTTAGTGATATTGTTATTATTGTTGTTGATAGATTAAAGAACTGCTGAAATTACATTTTTTTCAAAATCATTATTATATCGATCCTCAGTTCCATCGAGACACGTGCTGTACCACCCCTTGAACTTACACTACAAAATCAGTATTCGCAGTTACGCACAGATACCCCTGTGGTATAAATCACACCTAATACTTTTAAACTGTACATCACATCACAATGGTATATGTAGGTATAAAGCGTTGATCACCTATATATGTGATCAAAAGCTGTTTCAACTATTCCGTGTGTTGGTGGTTACCCATCGGGCGCGTCCCCAGGTGGCGTATAAAGGAGGTCCAGTATCAGCGCAAAAGCAATCGTTCGCTGCCATTGGACTTTTTAAAGGAATAAGTATAGCACTCGTGGTGATCCAGGGCGTTGAGTGGCCTAAAAACCACAACATATGGGGAGCGAGTGTACGTCAGTGCGACCTAAACCCCGCACGATGATGGTTAGACTAATCCCACATTGCGGATCAAACTACCAAAAAACTCTACTGTCACTGGGTCGGTAGGGGTTTGCACAGGGGCAGGCCACTTCGTATTTGTGTCGTGCGAGGTGATCCGTGCCGGTTGGATGAAGGGGTCCTGTTGGTTGAGCCACACCTGGGGCGGGATTAGTTTCCTGGAGTCTGACAACACACCATGTTACGTTGAATTCTAATAAAAATCAGCCAAACTATATTCGTTCTTAATATATAAAGTCCGTTTTAATCAAAACCGCGTCCTAAAAATTTTTACCTATTTAAAAATAATACGAAAAATGATTTCGTTCCAAATTTAGTTGTTCATCTAGATAAATTCCGTTTGATTGAAATCCTGTTCAAATATTTCGCAATTGGCAATAAAAGTGCAATAAAATATTCTATTTGCATTTGGGTGTTTAAAGACTACGCTTCGTTAGGGCAAGGTCGCCTGTTATTTGTGGTTATTCTTTGTATTACGTCGATAGACGAAGCTCTGCGCTATACAACGCAAGGTTGGATAGCAACGCTCCGAACAACCTGTTCAGAGATACACGAGATATAGAGCGAACTGGTGTATTTGAAAGGCGTTCTGTTGTGGACGATAATGCTGTCTTAAGAATTATTTCTGGTTGTTAGAACAAGTTTATTTGATATGGTTTGGTTATTCTAAGGTTGCACACGGAATGTGAAGTTTCCCGGCGGTTAGAAGTGTCAGATGTTTTTGGTCCTACTGCTGCTATGTACTGTTGTGGGTGTACTGCCAAGTGCTAACACTATGTACGTGATGTATGGGCCCTGAGGAACTGCCGCCCCTGTTCGTTAGAAGACAAGGGGATCCCTAAGGTCGTATACACAATTCTGTTACTACCTGTTTTTGTCTCGTTTCAACAACTATCTGACTAAAATTATTTGCGAGTTAAAATTGTGGTAAACCCCAATTTTACCACAACCAAATTTAAATACAAATTTTTGGAATTTGATAAACTACTTCGCTTTTTCCTCCTTGTGTGCGGATTAAATTATTATTTAGACCAACTATTGGGTGCAACTTTTCTTGATATATCAAATTTTAGTAATAATAAATGTAAACTACAGTGTTCTGATATTTTATGTATTAGACTTTTTATGCTTACGATAATGTTTTAGAGCTATTGTTTTTAGCTGGAAAACTTTCTTTTTGCTTTGGTTGGTTAATTAATTTAGGGGGTAGGGCCCTAAAAACGACAGCTCGCCATGTAAACCTTTGGCTTTGTTTGTACTGTGTTCGGAGTACTAATGTACTCCTATATATACATTTTGTATTTTGCTTTAATGTTAATTATAAGGTTTTCTGGATGTCGGTGGTTAATTTATTGAATGAGTGCGAGTGTGTTTGGTTTATTTTTATTTCAGGTCCTCCGTTCTTTTGTTTGGGTATTTCTAAAATTCCGCCCACCCACTGGCTGAGCCCGGACAGTCTTTCTTTTTTTTAGGTTTTTTTAAGACTACGGCTATGCACGTAGCAATCACCATCCCGATCAATCGGCTATGTCGTCGGGGCAGACCGCCGATTGGGTGAGCTCTTGGGGGTAGCGGACGTGCAGTTGGTACTGCAGGTGAGTAGCACATTCTACATGTGTGCTTCTACAAAGCGGTATTTAAGCTCGTAGGTAACTTACCCTTGGGCGGCTATATCTTCCTGGTAGCCCAGGTGTTAAACTTGGCAGCCCACTTTGGGAGGAGAGCCGGGAAAATGAATTCTTATTATCTAAAATGAATAAAAACGTTAATGTAGCTAATCTAGACGGAACGTCCTCGGGCACCTCTTAATCTATGTTGCAGTCTCCACTAGAGCAGCAACAACAGCAGCTACTGCAACAGCAGCAGCCTCAACATAGTAGGCAGCAACACCATCCAGATGACTGGCAACAACAGCGTCCACAGAAGAATATGATCAGTGGGGCTGAACAGAAGAGAAGGAGGAATGCACGACTGGCAGTACGGATGGCTGCTACGTATAAGGCTGGCCCGTCGGATAACCAATCCAAGAAGCAGCTTCCCAACCGTCAGGCACCCTGCATCTTCATACCTTCCACCTCCTCCCCAAGGCCGTCAAGAACCAAATTGGTCAGGAGCAAGAAAAGGGTGCGATCTGACGGCACCCTACCGCAAGATAAATCCCCGAAAAACGAGTGCAATAGCGGCACAGCTCGCTCCGCCGGTGGCAGCTATGGAGAGGTACCTTCCAAGCAGCTCTTATCGACAGGTGTGCTACCCTTGGAGAAAGAATAACTAAGCCTCGGGCTGAATTAGTACAAGCAGCTATCGAAAAGGCGTTGGACGAGTATTTGTTTTCTCTTCCCGATAACACTATTCAATCAACCTTCAGAAAATGGGCGTACTCGGACGAGATCTTTTGGAGCTGGTGCGAGCATAACCACTTCCTGATGTGGATAACAGAGGCGGTTGGCAACCTCCCTCAGCTGTGGGAGGCTGCACGTCTAGTGGTCGTCCAAGTGGGATTGCTACCCAGACTCCTAAAAGCGGCACTGTGGATTCCAGGATCTCCAGAAGACATGGATGTTGTTCGAAGACGTCTGTGGGCGCAAAACCTTTGGACAGACATATTCAAGCGGTGCGTCTTCCACACCGCTACGAGGAACCAGCCTCAATGGAGGCTGGTTGTTTTTGGCATTGGGGAGGATGTTAGCAACGCTATAGCCAGTAGGGGAGGAAAGCTGCACTATAGATATACCTCCTTAAATATTTGAATTTAAAAAAATCAAACTGTTGCAGAGGCGAATATGCAATGAAGCAGCAACAGCCATCTCCCTATCTACAGCAACAGCTGGAAACAGAAGTAGAAACTCAACCATCGACAGCGTCAGGCAGTCAAATAAAGACGATGTACTCTGATCCCCTGTTAGTAGAGTCGATGGCTGAAGAGTGTAAAAAAGCGTCGCTGGGAAATCCATCCAGGGACGCTTAAGGGTAACTGCCAAACTGCTCCAAGTGGCGGGACTAAACATCATACAATTAATCTTGCAACACTGTCCGGTGGCTGCAGGTACCTTATTCAGTCACCTGACCACAAAGCAGGACATTGCCCTTATCCAGGAACCTTGGGTAGTGAGCTCAAGGGTCTCTGGTTTGAGCAGCCTCCATGGCACTATTTTCACAGGTTATAGCTAATCTAAAGCTAGTGCTTGTATTTACATACCTGGGCATATTAACGCTCTCTTATTGCCTCAACTGAGCGGCTGTGAGGTCACGAACATTCAGCTTGAATGCAATATCGGAGCAAAAACTGATTTAATCTTGGTTTCAGCATACTTGGCAATAGAAAATAACCCTCTCCTCGTGAGGTAATAAAGGTCATTGACTACTGCGATAGGAACAAAAAACATATCATTATTGGATGTGTTTCTAACACACACCATACGACCTGGGGCAACGCCAATATCAACCCAATAGGGAAAGCACTCTTGAATATATTACAAGTAGGAATTTAGAAATCATAAACCGGAGGTACGAGGCGACGTTTGTTACATCCCGTAGGCAGACGGTTATCGACCTCACCTCGGCTTCTATTGGTATTTCTAATCACATATCGAACTGGTAGGTGCTGCTTACAGCAACCCTTTTAGATCATAGAATGCTTAGTTTTATGATAAGGGAAATAACAAATGTTGTTTGTAAAGAATACAGGAAACCTACAGCGACCGATAGGGCGGTTTATGTAAACTGCCTGGAGGGACGGCTTTACACACCTCAACACACGACTAACCTAACAACTATAGAGGAATTACAAGACATTGAAATCCTTCAAACCACCATTGTAGAGTCCTTTGAGCGGGCATGCCCGGTTTGAACAGCTTCTACTTGCTCCAACACCCCATGGTGCTGCTGCGAGCTTCAGAAACTGAAGAAAAGCGTGAACCGACTGTTCAATAGGGCAAAAATAGCAAAAGTATGGTCGATTGCGAAGTTTACAAAAATCACCAAAGACTATACAAAACTTCAATAAGAAAACGACAAAGAGACTCATGGAAAACCTTCTGTAACTCAGTTGAGTCCGCCAAAGAAACGTCTTGAATAAATAGAATCCTGTCTAAAAATCCGCGCCAGAAATCATGTTGTCTCAATTGTACGGACCGCTCATTTACCAACAACGCGGAAAAAACAGCGAAATTACTCGTAGATACACATTTTCGTGGAAGTGTACCCCTATCGTCTATCACTAGGATAGATGCTCCCAGGCCAGCCCCAGAAGAGGCAGACTGGGAGGTAGCCAACCGGGTGATTGAGGAGGAAAAAGTAAAATGAGCAATCTTAACCTTTCAACCTCTTATGTCACCATTATTAGATGGCATTTTTTCAGCCCTACTGCAGCGGTCTGGAGAGACTGCATCCTCACCTGGTGAGGCTGTTCAGAGGCTGTATTGCGTTCAGATATATCTCCAGAAGCTGGAGGAAGGTCAGGGTGGTCTTCATTTCTAAACCGGGACGGAAGGACTACTTTTTGGCCAAATCCTATCGCCTAATCAGTCTAACGTCCTTTTTGTTAAAGACGCTGGAAAGATTCTGCGACGTTGATATTAGGGAAAGTATTGAGCAGTACCATCTTCTTTACCCAAACCAGAGAGGTCTACAGAATCTGTCTTGTACGCTGTGATAGGGCGGATCATGAAATCCCTCAAGAACAATATGTCAGCTTTAGGCGTATTCATAGATATTGAAAGCGCGTTTAGTGAACCCACCTTTGAAAGTATTGATAAAGTTATGAGAGAACACGAGGTGGACAACACTTTCAGGCAGTTAATCCAACAGTACCTACGCTGCCATAGAGTGTGGGAACCACTTTCTTATGCAAGGCGGTAGCTAAGGGCGGTTCTCAGGGTGGCGTATTGTTACCACTACTATGGAACCTAGTAGTCGACAACCTGCTACATTGTCTTAATGGGGCCGGCTTCTACACGGTGGAGTTTGCTGATGACCTGGCTACTGTAGTAGTTGGCAAATATGAGGAAGTGCTGTTCAATTTAATACAAACCGCATTAAAGCTAATTGAACGATGGTGCATGGAAAACTTCTTGACCATAAATCCAAACAAGACCTCGCTAGTTTTGTTTACCGGCAAAAGAAAATTAACGATAACCAGACTACCATCGCTTTTACAAACATCCCTCTCAGTGGAAGTCAAGTATTTGAGTATTATACTTGATAAGAAACTGAAATGGGCTAAACACTTAGAAGTAAAAGTTACGAAAGCTAGCGCAGTGTTCTGGCAATGCAGATGTTCCATAGGTAAACTTATGCGTCTTTCACAATAGGCTGTTCTTTGGCTATACACTGCTGCAGTACGACCTATGCTATGCTATGGAGCTGTTGTTTGGTGACCTTGTACCAGACAAGTTAACGCAGCTAAAGAACTTACGCACATACAAAGACTAGCCTGTCTCAGTATCACGGGCGCAATAAAATCCGTACCAACTGCGGCCTTAAAAGGCATCTTGAGCCTCCCTCCGCTAGACCTGCAAGTGGAGGAGGTGGCTCTAAGAGCGGCACTAAGACTAAGAGTTAAGGGATTGTGGAACAAAAAGGGAGATGGTGGGAGACACCAGGATATCTTAAAGGAGGCGTTGCTGACAATGCCACTTTTGCATGTCATGGTCGACTAAATTACACCCAAACTAATATTCAGGAAGCAGTACAAGGTCTGTGTGGACCCTGAAGGCGTGATTCCAGCAGATACATTCATCTTTACAGATGGATCAAAAACGAAAGAATATACAGATTCAGGCATCTTTTTAGATGACCTAGACCTTCACGAAAGTATAGCGTTGGAAACGCAGACAACTGTTCCAAGCAGAAGTCATTGCGATCGCACAAGGTGCCAGTGTTATTTTGGAACGAGGTATTCAAAATATAACTATACGCATATCCACAGATAGCAGGGTAGCGTTAATGGCCCTAAATAGGCAGAAGATCCTTTCAGATGCGGTACTTCAGTGACACCTTACTCTCGAACAGGCTTCTTACTCTAAAATCCTCGAGCTGGCCTGGATCAAGGGTCGTTCAGGTAAATACGGTAATGAGCAGGCTGGCGCCTGGGCGAGTCAAGGATTAACTCAAAGTTTTGTAGAACCTGAGCCATCGGTCTCTCTTTCGCCATTTGTGCTATTTACCATGATAAGACAGTGAACCTACCATCGCCATTGCGAGAGATAGGCAAAGGAAACATTCTGCCGAACAATAAAGAAATGAACAGAGGATGTAACCTCCTAATGGAGATACCTACACACCTACACATTTCTTGAAGTAAATTTGAACAAAGCTTATGAAAATATATTTTAAACAATTTTTAGTGATATTGTTATTATTGTTGTTGATAGAATAAAGAACTGGTGAAATTTCATTTTTTCGAAATCATTATTATATCGATACTCAATTCTGTCGAGACTGACGTGTTGTTCCAGCCCTTGTAATTACACTACAAAATCAGTATTCGCAGTTACGCACAGATTACCCTTTGGTATAAATCATACCTAATACTATTAAAGTATACATCCCAATGGTATATGTAGGTATAAAGGGTTGATCACTATATATGTGATCAAAAGCTGATTCAACTATTCCGTGTGGTTGGTGGTTACCCATCGGGCGCGTTCCTAGGTGGCGGATAAAGGAGGTCCAGTGTCACCGCACGAGCAATCGTTCGCTGCCATTGGGTTCTTTGAAGGAATAAATCTAGCACTCGTGGTGATCCAGGGCGTTGAGTGGCCTAAAAACCACAACATACGGGAGAGCGAGTGTACGTCAGTGGGACCTAAAAGCCGCACGATGATGGTTAGGCTAATCCCACATCGCGAACCAAACTACCAAAAAACTCTACTGTCACTGGGTCGGTAGGAGTTTGCACAGGGACAGGCCACTTCGTATTTGTGTCGTGCGAAGTGACCCGTGCCGGTTGGATGAAGGGGTGCTGTTGGTTGAGCCACACCTGGGGCGGGATTAGTTTCCTGGAGTCTGACAACACACCATGTTACGTTGAATTCTAATAAAAATCAGCCAAACTATATTCGTTCCTAATATATAAAGTCCGTTTTAATCAAAACCGCGTCCTAGAAATTTTTACCTATTTAAAAATAATACGAAAAATGATTTCGTTCCAAATTTAGTTGTTCATCTAGATAAATTCCGTTTGATTAAAATCCTGTTCAAATATTTCACTAATTGGCAATAAAAGTGCAATAAAATATTCTATTTGCATTTGGGTGTTATTTGTGGTTATTCCTTGTATTACGTCGATAGACGAAGCTCTGCGCTATACAACGCAAGGTTGGATAGCAACACTCCGAACAACCTGTTTAGAGATACACGAGATATAGAGCGAACTGGTGTATTTGAAAGGCGTTCTGTTGTAGACGATAATGCTGTCTTAAGAATTATTTCTGTTTGTTAGCGCAAGTTTATTTGAAATGGTTTGGTTATTCTAAGGTTGCACACGGAATGTGAAGTTTCCCGGCGGCTAGAAGTGTCAGATTTTTTTTGGTCCTACTGCTGCTATGTACTGTTGTGGGTGTACTGCCAAGTGCTAACCCTATGTACGTGATGTATGGGCCCTGTGGAACTGCCGCCCCTGTTTGTTAGAAGACAAGGGGATTCCTAAAGTCGTATACACATTTCCTTTACTACCTGTTTTTGTCTCGTTTCAACAACTATCTGACTAAAATTATTTGCGAGTTAAAATTGTGGTAAACCCCAGTTTTACCATAACCAAATTTAAATACAAATTTTTGGAATTTGATAAACTACTTCGCTTTCTCCTCCTTGTGTGCGGATTAAATTATTATTTAGACCAACTATTGGGTGTAACTTTTCTTGAAATATCTAATTTTAGTAATAATAAATGTAAACTACCGTGTTCTGATATTTTATGTATTAGATTTTTTATGCTTACGATAATGTTTTAGAGCTATTGTTTTTAGCTGGGAAACTTTCTTTTTGCTTTGGTTGGTTAATTAATTTAAGGGGTAGGGCCCTAAAAACGACAGCTCGCCATGTAAACCTTTGGCTTTGTTTGTACTGTGTTCGGGGTACTAATGTACTCCTGTATATACATTTTGTATTTTGCTTTAATATTAATTATAAGGTTTTCTGGATGTCGGTGGTTAATTTTTTGATTGAGTGCGAATGTGTTTGGTTTGTTTTTATTTCAGGTCCTCCGTTCTTTTGTTTGGGTATTTCTAAAACCCCGCCCACGCACTGGCTGAGCCCGGACAGTCTTTCTTTTTTTTTAGGTTTTTTTAAGGCTACGGCTATGCACGTAGCAATCACCATCCCGATCAATCGGCTATGTCGTCGGGGCAGACCGCCGATTGGGTGAGCTCTTGGGGGTGGCGGACGTGCAGTTGGTACTGCAGGTGAGTAGCACATTCTACATGTGTGCTTCTACAAAGCGGTATTTAGGCTCGTAGGTAACTTACTCTTGGGCTGCTATATCTTCCTAGTAGCCCTGGTGTTAAATTTGGCAGCCCACTTTGGATTTCGTGGCGGAAGGGGAGCCGGAAAAATGAATTCTTATTATCTAAAATGAATGAAAACGTTAATGTAGCTAATCTAGACGGAACGTCCTCTGGCACCTCTTAATCTATGTTGCAGTCTCCACTAGAGCAGCAACAACAGCATCGACTGCAACAGCAGCAGACTCAACGTAGTAGGCAGCAACACCATCCAGATGACTGGCAACAACAGCGTCCACAGAAGAATATGATCAGTGGGGCTGAACAGAAGAGAAGGAGGAAGGCACGTCTGGCAGTACGGACGGCTGCCACGTATAAGGCTGGCCCGTCGGCTAACCAATCCAAGAAGCAGCTTCCTAACCGTCAGGCACCCTGCATCTTCATACCTTCCACCCCCTCCCCAAGGCCGTCAAGAACCAAATTGGTCAGGAGCAAGAAAAAGGTGCGATCTGACGGCACCCTACCGCAAGATAAATCCCCGAAAAGTGAGTGCAATAGCGGCACCGCTCGCTCCGCCGGTGGCAGCTATGGAGAGGTACCTTCCAAGCAGCTCTTATCGACAGGTGTGCAATCCTTGGGGAAAAATAACTAAGTCTCAAGCTGAAGTAGTACAAGCAGCTATCGAAAAAGCGTTGGACGAGTATTTGTTTTTTCTTTCCGATAACACTACTCCACCTACTTTTAGGAGATGGGCGTACTCAAGCAAGATCTTTTGGATTTGGTGCGAGCATGACCACTCCCTGAAGTGGATAATAGAGGCGGTTGACAACCTTCCTCAGCTGTGGGAGGCTGCACGCCTGGTGGTCGTCCAAGTGGAATTGCTACCCAGACTCCTGAAGGCGGCACTGTGGATTCCGAGACCTTCGGAAGACATGGATGTTGTTTGAAGACGTCTGTAGGCGCAAAATCCTTGGACAGACGTATCCAAGTGGTGCGTCTTCCACACCGCTACGAGGAACCAGCCTAATGGAGGCTGGTTATTTTTGGAGCTGGTGAGGATGTTAGCGACGCTATAGCCAATAGGGGAGAGAAGCTGCACTATAGACTTACCTCCCTAAATATTTAAATTCAAAAAAATTAACTGTTGCAGAGGCGGTCCAGAAACCGGCAAATATGCAGCAACAGTAACAAAAGCTATCTCCCCCATCTACAGCAACAGCTGGAAACAGAAGTAGAAACTCAACCATCGACAGCGTCAGGCAGTCAGATAAAGACGATGGACTCTGATCCCTTCCTAGTAGAGTGGCTGGCTGAAGAGTGTAAAAAAGCGTCGCTGGGAAGTCCAACCAGGGACGCTTAATGGTAACTGTCACACTGCTCCAAGTGGCGGGACTAAACATCATACAAATAATCTTGCAATACTGCCGGGTAGCTGCAGGTGCCTTATTCAGGCAGCTGAGCACAAAGCAGGACATTGCCCTTATCCAGGAACCTTGGGTGGTGAGCTCAAGGGTCTCTGGTTTGAGCAGCCTCCATGGCACTATTTTCACAGGTAATAGCTAATCTAAGGCTAGTGCTTGTATTTACATACCTGGGCATATTAACGCTCTCTTATTGCCTCAACTGAGCAGCCGCGATGTCACGAACATCCAGCTTGAATGCAATATCGGAGCAAAAACTGATTTAATCTTGGTTTCACCATACTTTGCAATAGAAAATAACCCCCTACTCGTGAGGTGATGGAGGTCATTGACTACTGCGATACGAACAAAAACCATATCATTAGTGGATGTGATTCTAACGCCCACCATACGACCTGGGGCAGCGCCTATATCAACCCACGAGGAAAGGCACTCTTGAATATATTATAAGTAGGAATTTAAAAATCATAAACCGGGGGTACGAGGTGACGTTTGTTACATCCCGTAGGCAGACGGTTATCGACCTCACCTTGACTTCTATTGGTATGTCTAATCACATATCGAACTGGCAGGTGCTGCTTACAGCAACCCTTTTAGATCACAGAATACTTAGCTATATTATAAGGGAAATAACAAACGTTGTTTATAAAAAATACAGGAATCCTAAAGCGACCGATAAGACGGTTTATGTAAACTACCTGGAAGGACGGCTTTACACACCGCAACACACGACCAACTTAACAACTATAGAGGAGTTACAAGGCATTCAGATCCTTCAAACCTCCATTGTAGAGTCCTTTAAGTGGGCATGCCCGGTTCAAACAGCTTATACTTGTTCCAACCCCCCATGGTGCTGCAGCGAGCTTTAGAAGCTGAAGAAAACCGTGAACCAACTGTTCAATATGGCAAAAAATAGCAAAAGTATGGTCGATTGAGAGGTTTACAAAAATCACCAAAGAGACTCATGGAAGACCTTCTGTATCTCAGTTGAGTATGCCAAAGAGACGTCTCAAATAAATAGAATCCTGTCTAAAAATCCACGCCAGCAATCATGTTGTCTCAATTGTACGAATGGCTCGTTTACCAACAACGAGAAAGATACAGCGAAATTACTTCTAGATACACACTTTCCTGGAAATTTATCCCTATCGTCTATCATTAGGATGAATGCTCCCAGGCCAGTCCCACAAGAGGAGGACTAGGAGGTAGCCAACCGGGTGGTTGAGGAAGAAAAAGTAAAATGAGCAATCTTAAATTTTTAACATTTAAGTCCCCAGGATTAGATGACATTTTTCCAGTTCTATGCAGTGGTCTGAAGAGGCTGTTCAGAGACTGTATTGCGTATTGATATATCCCCAGAAGCTGGAGGAAGGTCAGGTTGGTCTTCATTCCTAAACCGGAACGGAAGGACTCCTCCCTGGCCAAATCCTATCGCCCAATCAGTCTAACGTTCTTTTTGTTAAAGGTGCTGGAAAGGTTGTGCGACGTTGATATTAGGGAAAGGAATGGGCAGTACCATTCCCTTCGCCCAAACCAGGGAACTCTACAGAATCTGCCCTGCATGCTGTGATAGAGCCGATCAAGAAATCCCTCAAGAACAATACGTCAGCTTTAGGCGTATTCATAGATATTGAAAGCGAGTTTAGTGAAACCACCTTTGAAAGTATTGATAAAGTTATGAGAGAACACGAATTGGACAACACTCTCGGGCAGCTAATCCAATGGTACCTACGCTGCCATAAAGTACATGCCTGTGTGGAAACCACTTCCTTATGCAGGGCGGTAGCAAAGGGCTGTCCTCAGGGTGGCGTATTGTCACCACTACTATGGAACCTAGTAGTCGACAACCTGCTACATTGTCTTAATGAGGCCGGCTTCTACACGGTGGGGTTTGCTGATGACCCGGCTACTGTAGTAGTTGGCAAATATGAGGTAGTGCTGTGCAAAATAATACAAACAGCATTAAAGCTCATTGAACGATGGTGCGTGGAAAATCCAAACAAGACCTCGCTAGACTTGTTTACCAGCAAAAGAAAAACAAGTTGAAAATGCAAGGCATTGTCGCAACGAACTTCCAAATGTAGACTTACTTTAAAACAATTTAAAGAAATTAAAATTATTATGTTGTAATAATTATAAGTATTCAGATAAAATACAAAAATTTATAAACAACAAAAGAGACATTTTAATATATTTTATTTTATTGAATAAATATTTTAAAAGCTGTATATGTGTGTGTGTATGTATGTATGTATGTATGTAGTGTGTTGTGTGTGTGTGTGTGTGTAAATAAGGGGCATCATATTTCGATTCAGTTTTTTCAGAGGATTCTAAATATGTATCGCACATTAATTTTGGACCTATTTGAAATTTTTGATAAAAATTAATTCTCCGGGGGGGTCGGGTATCCGTGGTCAGATTTTGTGGGGAGTACCATATTTCGACTCAGCTATGTTAGGGGAGTCCAAATATGTATCGCACATTAATTTTGGACCTATTTGAAATTTTAATTTTCCCGACGGAATATCGCGGGAGCACGGCGTCCCCGTGGCCCGATTTCAACTGACACCAAACTTAAGCTCAGGACACCGAGCTGAATCGATTGATGTATCACACATTGATGTCCGACCATTAGAAAGGCCTCGGACGGACAGACGGACGACAAATCGATTTCATAAACGAACGAAGTTCGTTGATAATAATAACCAGATTACCATCACTTTTTCAAACATCCCTAACCCTCTCGCGAAAGTCAAGTATTTGGGTATTATACTTGATAAGAAACTGAAATGGGCTAAACACTTACAAGTAAAAGTTACGAAAGCTAGCACAATGTTCTGGCAATGCAGACGTGCCATAGGCAAACTTTGGGGTATTTCACCAAAGACTGTTCTATGGCTATATACTGCAGCAGTACGACCTATGCTATGCTATCGAGCTGTTGTTTGGTGACCTTGTACCAGACAAGTTAACGCAGCTAAAGAACTTACGCACATACAAAGACTAGCCTGTTTCAGTATCACGGGCGCAATAAAATCCATACCAACTGCGGCCTTAAAAACCATCTTGAGCCTCCCTCCGCTAGACCTGCAAGTGGAGGAGGTGGCTCTAAGAGCGGCACTAAGACTAAAAGTTAAGGGATTGTGGAACAAAAAGGGAGATGGTGGGAGACACCAGGATATCTTAAAGGAGGCGTTGCTAACAATGCCACTTTTGGATGTCATGGTCGACTCAATTACACCCAAACTAATATTCAGGAAGCAGTACAAGGTCTGTGTGGACCCTGAAGGCGTGATTCCAGCAGATACATTCATCTTTACAGATGGATCAAAAACGAAAGAATTTACAGATTCAGGCATCTTTTAGATGACCTAGACCTTCACGAAAGTATAGCGTTGGAAACGCAGACAACTGTTTTTCAAGCAGAAGTCATTGCGATCGCACAAGGTGCCAGTGTTATTTTGGAATGAGGTATTCAAAATAAAACTATACGCATATCCACAGATAGCAGGGTACCGTTAATGGCCCTAAATAGGCAGAAGATCCTTTCAGATGCGGTACTTCAGTGACACCTCACTCTCGAACAGGCTTCTTACTCTAAAATCCTCGAGCTGGCCTGGATCAAGGGTCGTTCAGGTAAATACGGTAATGAGCAGGCTGGCGCCTGGACGAGTCAAGGATTAACTCAAAGTTTTGTAGAACCTGAACCATCGGTCTCTTTTTCGCCATTTGTGCTATTTATCATTATAACACAGAGAATCTACCATCGCCATTGCGATAGGTAGGCAAAGAAAACATTTTGCCGAACAATAAAAAAATCAACCGGGGATGTAACCTCCTAATTGAGATACCTACACACCTACACATTTCTTGAAGTAAATTTGAACAAAGCTTATGAAAATATATTTTAAACAATTTTTAATGATATTGTTATTATTGTTGTTGATAGAATAAAGAACTGGTAAAATTAAATTTTTTCGAAATCATTATTATAACGATACTCAAATCTGTCGAGACTGACGTGCTGTATCACCCTTACACTTACACTACAAAATCAGGATTCGCAGTTACGCACAGATAACCCTTTGGTATAAACCATACCTAATACTATTAAAGTGTACATCGCAAAGGTATATGTAGGCATAAAGGGCTGATCACCATATATGTGATCAAAAGCTGATTTAACTGTCCCTTACAACCCCGAGTTAAATAAATTTTTGCTTTGATTTGTGATGGTGCGTGTAAACACACAATCTGACACACCTAATCTTTTATTCTTATGTAAATGTTAACCCCAACGTGTATGTTGACAGTCTAGCACAGAAGGTATTATTACTGATCATAATAACATAACGTAGTAAAACAAAATAAAGATGCAAGTATCACTGCTTTTATTATTGGAAGTTTTTAAACCAAGATATACTGCAGTTTTAATTAAAATCCTCAAGCTTCATCACGGGCAAACAAATTCTACCTCAAAATAGTGACAAGGTTCCCAAATATTGGGCATGCGCAATATTACAATATTATGTGCAGATAAGAAAGAAAAGTAAAGTAAGCAAAGAACATTGCCCGCACCCAATACCGCAACAAAGAAAGGAATCCGAAGAATGCTGTTCTAGATCAAAAGTCGCAGAGTGGGGTGGGTTATAAAAAAAGAAGGAGAAGAGAACCTTAAAAAAGGAATTTTATTTACACAATTTCTAATTAAAAAACATGTTACAAAAAGAAAATCAACCCGCAAAGAAAACAATATTTATCCAACATATCCCAGAGGATTTGCACGGTACAAAAAAATCTTAGCAAAACTATTTGATATACTCCTTAATTACATCAAACTAATTTTTAACGTCAATCTTAATATTTACATAAAACAAAATCATACAAAACAATATATAGTGAATTATTTTCAGCCGCTTATATACCAAAATTTTTAAATAAGTAATAATAGACAACAGCAAGAAAAAGAAAAATGCAACTACTGAACGAAATGCATTTCGAAGCAGATGTAACAAAAAATTATTGGGTAATAACGTCACACTTAAACAATAGTGTGATTTTAAATTTTTTTATATAGAAAATTTTATTGACAATACGTAATTGTTATTCTTATTTTATAATTCATATTGTGGCATTAGTACATTCTGACGATTTAAGCGAAGTAGGTTTAATTTCCACACTGGAACATTGCTAATTGTGCAATGAGTAGCCTTAAAAAGCCTAGAAAATAACATTTAGACCCAATATATCTTGAGGGAAAGCATTAAAACGATGTAGAGAAGAAATAACAAACCTTCCAGCTCGACATAGCGTTCCTGTTTGGAGCTAATCAAAGCGTGGTCTTGAAGATACTAATAATTCACGCACGGGCATACCAACTTTTTGTAAACGGCATCTGCTGGATCACATTTTACACTATAATTTAAAAATCGACAAAATTCATTAAAACGTTCCGTTATAAAACATATTACTTAGTAGTAACTTTAAATGGAGCAAAATTCATTTTAGTACCACTTGAGTGAATATGAAAGTATCATCACACGAATATATTTATCTTCTACCAAAATATGTTAAGTAATTACTTCTAGATATTCAAATTGCCATCTGTAGAGTTACGTAGCAAAACGAATAGTTCATGAATTTTACGATCTTATGTCTCTGTTTTACAAAAAACACTCTACAAATTGGAATTTTAACTTATTAAGGGCGATTGCATATATCTAATTTTACACTAACGAAATTAACTGTTTCTTAAAAGAAATCAGCCGGGATATATGCCGTACAACCAACTTATGGCTTCATTCTAACTTGCAAAACGACAATCAATAATGAAGAAACCCGGTTAAAGTCTCAATGAAAATTCAAACTGCACGTAAAAAATTCCCCCTAGCAAAATTAAAAGGTCGGAGTAGGAAGCAGACGCAACAGACCAGCAGTAGACTACCTGGACACCACAAGAAAATTCGCTTTAGAAAACAAAACGGAAAAATAAGAAAAAAAAAGATTTTCATCCGGCTTGAAGCCCTAATATATCGGACCAAGCAAAAAAGGTAGACGATTATAGAAACAAACAAAGATATGGTAGCAATCAACGAAGAACACGATGGAATAGCTGCGAAAGTCGTCGAACGACGGATATCTCTAGTAACGAAAAAGTAACGTATTTAAGCCTTAAGAAAAGAATTGGTTTCTTGCTAAAAAAACAAAAAGTTAGAAAAAAACGAGAAAGAAAACCAAAAGTAGAAGTGAAAGCGAAACAATAACTGTCAAACCTCAAAGTATGCTAAGGAACGTGAAGAATGCTGGATAAAAAAAATTGAGGTACTTCAAACTGGGGTAACAGAGAATCGTATTAAACGAACAACCTAAGAAAAGAATAGCTAACTAGACCGGCAAGTCGTATAAATCATAGTTTCCGAAGAAAAGAAAAAAGCTTTAGAAAGCATACACCACAGAGAGTGATCGAAATTTTAATCAAGCCAGTATGAAGACTATAGGTAAGAAAAACTAGCCGAAGGAAAGGAAAGGGGAGGCGGAACAAAATGAAGGAAGAAGCAAAGCTGAAATCAAAAAATAACACTAAAAAACGGCACAAAATCCAAAAGAAGAATGCAAAACGAAAGAAAAAACAACCAAGAATATGTGTGAATATGGGTTTGGAGTGTGTGTATGTGTGTAAGTGTATGTGCGCGCGCGCGTGTGGAATGTGTGTATGTGTACAATGAATGTGTTGAGAAAGTATATTAAACCTTTATAATCGTTTTTACGACAGGAAGGTCGTACCGTGGGGTATTTCTTATCCGAACCCACACGGTGTTAGGTGAGTATGAAGTGAGTACGAAACAAAATAAAAGAAAAAGACAACAAAAACATGCGTGTGTGTGTACGAAGAGTGTGCCGAGAGAGCGTGTTGGGCCGATATAGTCTCCTCTTACGACAAGCAGGTCGTATCTTGAGGCTATGCTAATTCGGACCCACACGAGGTTGGGTACGAAGAGAGAAACGAAACAAAAAAAAACAGCTAAAAATATGTGTGTATGTTGGTATGAAGTGTGTGTGTGTGCGCGCGCGTGTGTGTATGTTTGTGGAATTAATCTTTACTCAAAGTTACATATTGCTCAGTTCAGGAAAGAATAAACCCCATTTTTATTCAGATCCGGTTTATATCTAAAAATTATCTCTATACATCATTTTGGGATCCTTCCTATCTGTTTCAAACACAACACACCTAGGTGATGTTATATTTCCGAAGAATCCACGGTTTTAGTGATCTAATTAATGTCTTGCTACCGCTGCCGATACGATTTATGTCTATCGTAAGCACGGAGTTAATGTTCGCGGGCCCCTTCTTTCACATTGTAACATAGAAAGCTAAAGAAATAGTTTTTATTTATTTTATTGCACTTTAATAATCGCGCTTTCTTTGTACTGGAGCATTTATTTATTTACGGAAAATAGTTAGCTTTTAATGACATTTAAAATATTTCTTAGTAACTTACGTACTTGTTTATTAACAATCAAGATTCTGGAATGTATGCTTTATTTAAAACTCTTAAAATAAATTTAAATGTTATATGTACACTTGCTAAATTTATTACATAAATAATTAAAGCTAACAGTTGCTTTGCATCCTAATAACCTATGGACTTCAGTATTTCCTTTAAACGCGCCTTTAATGTATCTTTAACATGAATGAAAATTTTCAATTTTGTTTTAAATGCCATTTATCTACACACGGAAGTTAATTACATAATTAATTAAAGCTCGCAATTATATTCCTAATGATTGTAGATGCAATCCACCTTTTAGTAATTTAATGTTAAATTCATATTTTAGAATGAAACTTGTTTTTACTAAGTATAAAAAATTATTTAACACACGGCTTAAACTTCATATTCCTATCAAAATTTTTTTTCACATTCTGAGCAGGATTTAATTATAAAGTTAAATAAGGGCTTTTTTTATGTTTTGTAATAACACAAGTGCAATGAATCGCTTTATATTTCAATAGCAATGAAACACGCCTACATTTGTACAGAGTAGCGAAGTGGGACATGTTAATTTTTCTTGTTTTTCTGGCTTGTTGGGTGGGTTTTGTATATAATTTGGGTGTTCAATGGCCTCTCGTGACCTCTTTATCGCATCAACACACACACACACACGCGCGCACACATACACACACACACACATATATATATATATATATGTACATATATTGCCGTGACAAGGCCTCACGTTCGAGCACCGGTGCTGTGATAAGGCTTCAGCTGGGCGCCACTAAAAGTGTGCTGTAACAAGCCTTTTCTTCAGGGAAAATTAGATTAGATTAATGAGGTTGCAACTAGAAAATATGAAATTACTGTCTTACCTTCGTTTTACTTTTCTTTGGCTGGCTAGTTCAACGGAAATTACGCTGTGGAAATTACGAAAATGAAATGAAACAGAAATCTCATGATTCATCTGTGCATTCAAAAATAATTTTCTTTCATACAAAAGAATGTTTTACATTTACATATACAAAATTGTTACTAAAATAATCCTTACCTAATCTTTGTTAACAGGTATTAAACCTTCTTTCATTTATATGTGGGTAATTTACCGATTCTGTAGTTTCACGCTTGTGTAATTAGACAACGCTGCTCCATAGATTATTTAGTAAAGGTCAAAACGCTTTGAACTCCGACCTTAAAATTTTCTGGTAATTATCTACTTACGAGAAAACAACTTTTACTATATTAAGAACTTATTCTACTTTAAGTGCTAAGATTAAATGATTCTTATCGGTTATAAAAAAAAATTACAAGTTTTACTTAGTGGTATTATTGTCGAATAGGGCTTACCAAAAATTCATCTCCATCGTAATTAAAGGCATTAAATATTTTTTTGTTCCTTTTCATATCTACAAAAATATCAGTTCGCAAAGCGTATTTTATTATTAATCAATTAAACTAAGCGTATTCCCTTGCACCACAATGATTATCTATGTCAAAAATTGTTCAATTCCCGTAGTGTTTTGTAAAATAATTATGTTGCATATTTATGCAAAGTTACGTTCTAAGAATTAATTTTTTAATCAATGTTATGTACATGGTCGATCTTGTAAAATAAATCAATAAATTCTATACTCAAAAAGTATACATTAAATGTCAAATACTGTATGCATACCGAATACTGAAATGAATAACTTTACTCAAATTAACATGTTCGGCGTCTTGAAATGAATAATCTCAGTTTCTATTCAGATCCGATTTAAATGCAAAGATTATGTTTATATATCATTTTCTAGATTTTTCCTAATCTGTTTCAAACATAGCACACCCAGGTGATGTAATACCGAGGATTCCACGGTTTGAATTATCTAATTAGTATCAAGCTCCTGCGGTCGATATGATTTATGAGTATCGTAAAATCCGTCCTTTATTCTCTTCTAAAGCACAGAGTTAATGTTCGCGGTCTCTTTCTCTTTTATTTAATATGAAATCTATAAAAGTAGTTTGTATCTAGTTTATTGCATTTTAATATTCGCGAGTTTCTCTTTATCGGCGCGTTTATACCTTTATGCAAAATAATTGACTTTTACAACATTTCTTAGTAACGCGACGCATTCTTCATTAATAAATAAAATTTTGGACGTTCCTAACAAGAATGAGTATTTTATTTCTGGTTTTAAACAATCAACACACGGAAATTGTGCAAATGCAATAGATTGATATTATTTTACGCGGATGTATTCATTTGATATCTAATAAAGTTTTTGTAACCAAAACTAAAAGCTAGTTTTAAGTACAAAATGATTGTTTAAACAAGGTCTCACTCAAAGAATTAATTTAAAAATAGGGCTTTTAAATTTATATTCGTTTCACGATCTCCGCAATTACTGCAATACCTGGAATTAAATTACATGACTAATAAGGGCTGCTTTTTATGTTTTGTATTGACACGAGTAAAATGAATGGCTTTGCATTACCATACCAATGAAATATTCCTGCATTTATACAGGGTAGCGACATTAAATATTGGAATATTTTACTTTTACCATTTTTCTTGTTTCTTTTTTTTTTTTGGTGGGCTTTGCATAGAATTTGGGTTTCCAATGCTTTTTCGTGACCTCTTTATTATATCAATATATAAATTGCCGTGGAACCCTGATAAAGACCTCGCCGGAGTAAAAAAACATTCGAGCCCTAACGTTGCCGTGGAAGCCTCTTTGTTGGTCTGGACCTTGCCAGTTTTCAAAAAGAACTTTATTTTCAAACATATAACAATTTTATAAAAACTTTCTTACCCGTATTCTGCTTCATCAAATTATTTTTTTCAGCAGCTTTCCTGGCTAGCTCAGCTGGACTTTTCCTCGTATACCTAAATTTACTCTCATTCTCTTTACCGTTCACACACCATACAATAAAATCACAAAATAATACAACAATCATACAATATTTATTAACCACTATTTACAAATAATAATTCAAAACTATTTACAGCTTGGTGCTCAAGTTACACCTCAATAAATGCTAATTTTGTCGTCTTTGTTTTTTTAAAATTAAAATTTCTAACACATTTAACGCAACTGGAGTAAATGGACCCCAAATAATGCCTGAACTTGGTTTCTTACTACACACTGGAGTATGGTGAGTTCATGATAACCCAGTTTATCAATGTATACTTTCCACTTTGCATACTATTAGTACAAACTTCAAAAAAGAAACCCATGTACTCTTAACAATTAAATTTAAATTCATCAAGCAATTCAAATAAGTTTTACGTACACCTTTTCTTTTGTATTCAAAATGCCATATTAATAGTCAGCTATACGTATCCTTTTCAATACGTAAAATAACGAAAAATACCATCAATGTTCACTCTCGCACATCACAAAAATTCCAACAGTTTATAAAAACAGCAAATTCTAATGCGTTACTTGGAAACTTGAAGATTCGATCTCCGTTGACGATGTATTATGTTCCAGAACCCCTCGGCCTAGTGGTTCAGCGTGCGGCTCCAAAAGATGAACACCATCTAAGCTGCGCTTCATGCTACCCATCCAATATCCATTTCAATATCCAAATCCATGTATATTACACTTGTTTATTATCGCGTTATTAATTTACGAGCATGTTAAAGTATTCGTTGGACATCAGTTACATTTAAAATAAACTCGACACAATTCGCGTTTCTAACTATAAGGCCACAACAATCTAATACTGTACTATTGAATTTACAAATTTTTAATATTTACAAGCCTCGTCAGTAGATTTTTGTACGTCGTAAGCGATGCAAAATAAAAGATATAAGAGAGTGCTATTAATTTCCCTAGCTTATTTATATCATAAGTCAGGCCCCTCTTGGCCACACTTTACTCGAAATACCTAATTGCAAAATAACATTTCCGCAAATTTTGGTGTAACCGTTCTACACTTCTAGAAATACCCCCGCGTCAACCACGCTATTCACGACAAACTATCACATGTTCCTGTGTCCTAAAACTAACTATTTCGACCAATCATACCTTTCAGTGACGTCTTATAACCCCGTCTGTGATATCTCTATTCCTGTCTTATGCATATTGAATGTCGCGTTCTAACCTTGCTTGAGTGGTAGAAAATCGATATAGCTGCCCGCGTCTTATGTCTACCCCACGTGGATTAAATACGTGTCTACTAAAATGCATGCTTCTATGCCCGTCTCATTCTGTAACATATTATTAATTGTGCATCCTTTCTGCCCTTTAAGAAGCTCTTGTTAGTGTTTATAACGAAACCACCGACGGTTACACAATATTTCCTTGAAGCTCGCTCTGTTATCTACAGAAATAACCGGAAGGTGACCTTTCCAACGTGCAGCTGTGCCTAATTAATGATCGTTTAAAATAACATTTCTAGGAGTTTACTTTTCCCAGTATTTTTATATAACGGACGCCTGTCTGTTTGTTAAGAAAACTTTTCGCCTTGGTATTATTGATTTTTCATGCTCTTATGCGTTCTCTGACGTTATAACCCCTTAAATTAAAATAAATTAAATTAATTAATAATTTCTGTTGGCTTATAAACCTGATTTTCTTTGTGAATCTATTACCTTCTACTCCCTAGTTATAAAATTATGTCAATACTTGTTGATTTAAATTAAATAATGAAATTAATTTTGCGCGTATATAAATGGTTCCTTTCTCTATACAGGGTGTTAGGAAATTGCTTTCTTGACCCCAAATTTAACTTTTAAATCCACTACAATATATATATATATATATATATATATAGATATATATATATATATATATATATATATATATATTCTAACCTACAAATTACATAGTATATATATATATATATTACTATGTAATTTGTAGGTTAGAATTAGATAGATAGGTCATACGTTAGCTTAGAGGATAGGCTAGTGTGTGTAAATATCGCTTATTAAAAAGCTAAATAGGTATTTTAGAAATCTCATGTAGCGATTAATTAATTTTATGTAGGAATTTTAAAGTTAATTTCAGTTTATTTTCAGCTTGGCGGTATTTTGTTGTGTACGAGCTTGAACATTCCTGGAGGATGAAGACCGTTGGTGTTTTTTTGTAAAATTATGCAGAATTTTATGTCTGTTAGGAGGTTGTGTTTAGAGAAGTGTGCCAACGGTTACGAGGATACCTAGAAAGTTTGTTTATGTGTGAGGGAATTGTTAGAAACTTAAACAACGGGGGGGTTTCCGGGTCTATATAACCAGCTATAAGGGGGTGAGAGGCTCTCTTCTGTTCTTCGCTTGTCATCGAAATTAAGCCTAATAGTAGCAAATAGTATTCAGTGTTCTTTTAAAGTTGTTGTTACACAAAAGTGGGTGTGCTGTAGCACTTGGTGCTTGAAAAAACTTCAAGTACATATACAAATAAAAGCGAAGTCATGCAAGTACATGCTACAGTTATTTTGGTTGTTACAATTGCAAGGCGTCCTAAAATGAATTTGCAATCATAAATGCATCGATAAGTGATTAGCTGATGGTACATGAAATAGTAGAGAAATAGAGGAAGCTTGAATGCACTATCAATAGTTAGTTGGTGAGATTTGGATAGCTGCGTGCTGGCTGGAATGGTGTGACTCAACTTGAGAGCGGTTCCATAGCTCAGAGTCATTATAGACGGCAACATTATCGAAGGCTGGATTGCAGGTTCAGGCTGTGTAGTGGCTCCCAGGTAACTAATTTTTTTTAAACATTGTGGTGTAGTTATTTGACGTGTTTTGACACTTTGTACTTTTGGGTGCTTATTTTATGAATTCTATGGACTTAAAAATTTATTGAACTTTATATTTAAATGAGAATATGTTTATGTAGAAAAGGATTATTAATATAATGATAGAAATACTGTTTATGTACAAAGTAACGGGGTCTTTTGTTTTTGCAGTGCTATAATTTTTACACACAGGTTTAAAAGAGTTTTACTGTGAGCTCATATTAAGACAGGGGTTAAAGTCAGGTCTGAGGTTAACCCCAGTTACTTTAAATAGGGTACATGTTTACTGAAAAATATTTGATCTAAACACATTTTTAAAAATAAATAGTTTCCTTCACAAAAATATGTAATTTTATGTATGTAAATTGTTGTAATGAACAAAGATTTGGAAGTAGTACATTTTTATTTGTGTAAATAGAGTATGATGTATTTTGATAATTGCGTTTTTTGAGAGGATTGTAAAGAAGTATTTTTTAGATTACAGCTTGGTGACAGCTAGGGGAAGTTTGATTTTCAGCAGTTCAGGTAAGTTTCTTTGTAAAGAGGAGCAGCCGAGAAACTTTACAGTATTGTGACGGCCCAAACGTGGGGCTCTTTACCAGAGGAACATCACAGAATTATGGCGACCCAATTGTGGGGTTTAAATTTGTTTAAGGTATTTTTGTAGGGCTAACCAAAGAAGAGCTCGCAAAATTATGGCGCCCAACGTGCACTCGATTCCAAATAAGAAAAAATTTATTTCAGGAAACTGGCGACCTGAGATTAAAGGGCTAATTATTTTTTAAATATTTTTTTACTTTTTTTATTGGTGTTAGAATTAGTGGATGTATTAGCGGGGTGTTGTAAACGAATGTTAAGAAAAGAGTGGCTAAGGAGTGAAGGAGTGGAGGTTGGAAGTGACGATAGTGCTTTGTTTAAGAAATCAGGATAAGAAATGGAAGAAGCTAGAGGTAGTAGGGATCAATCAAGGGCAGAATCGGGTGGACAAGAAAGAGCTCGCAGAATTATGGCGCCCAACGTAACGTTTGAATTTATTATTTTATTAATTTATTATATATTATTTTTGTAGGGCTAAACAAGGAAGAGTTCGCAGAAATATATATATATATATATATATATATATATATATATATATAAAATATGATCTGACAAATCAAGTAACGAACTGCTTTAAATATAAACTATAGGCTGTTTAATTAAAATATTAGGAACTATTTAGTTCGAAAGAAATGCTTCAAGTAAGGTGTATTTATTTCTATTCCTGACGTTTCGAACCTCTTTGGGTTCTTTTTCGAAGGTTAAAATGGTGACACAGTTAAAATAAAATTGCTTAATTGAAAACTTACATATAAATTTACACTATCATTCTAACTTCAACTAGCGAAATCTTCAATAATCCAAACTTTAAAAACATTTAAACTATAAAAAATCTTAAAACTAAATATTAACAATTAATGTGACAAAATTTTGATTGAAACTTATCGAAAAATAATTTTTATAGTTTAAATGTTTTTAAAGTTTGGATTATTATTTCAGTTAAGTTAGAATGATTGTTTTCAATTAAATTTATTTTAACTGTGTCACCATTTTAGTTCGAAAAGAACCCAAAGAGGTTCGAAACGTCAGGAATAGAAATAATCACCTTTTAACATTTCTCGAACTAAATAGTTCCTAATATTTTAATTAAACAGCCTATAGTTTATATATATATATATATATATATTTTATTGTGGTTTTAAAAGATCAAAAATAAATATAAAAGAAACAATTTGAAAACACCCTGTATAAAAGAACAATCAAAATTTACGTGCAAAATTTATATTAGTTAATTCATTTTTAAGTATCGGGTATTAACGAAATTTTACAAATAATTAATGAAATTTAAGTAGGTTTGCAAAGAAATAAATGGTAGAAGCCAATGCCATTAATTTATTAATTTAAGTGAATTTAATTGAACGATTATTGACGTATAATATGCATAAAAGCGTGGAAAGGTCAATGATACCAAGGCGAAACACGTTGCTAACAAGCAAATATATCGGTGGAGTAGAAATACGCCAAAATACAACTCTTAGAAATGTATTTAAAACGTCAGTTAATTAAACACCTGCAGAATTTTAAATGTCAAGTTCCAATTATTTGTATAGATAAAGATTCTACGTATATCGAGTAAACCGTCGCCTGGGTTCGTAGTAAATACTAACGAGCGGTTAGTTAAATCACGTAGGAAGTCCACGTGGGTTTAAATAGCACATATACTGGAATATTGATTTTCTACCACTCAAACCAGGTTAGAAAAAGACGTAGAAAACGCATAAGCATGGGACAATGATTGTATAGGCGGGATTTGTAAAACGTCATTAGGTCTACGATTGGTCGATATAATTAGTTTGACTTGAAACAGACACGAGGATAGTGTAGCGTAGTTTTCTAAAAATATTATAACGACGTACTGAAATTCGCGGATTTGAAAATCGGGGTGAGTGCAAAATTTTAAGAATGTGTTGTTGTAGATGGGGATTTCGCGCTAGGCGGGTATGGAAAGGTTACATTCGAAGTGTATAAATGTTTTTGGACAACGTGGTGAAGGCCCTTATTATTTCGATCGTCCCAAACAACGTATGAAAGTTAACACGAGTTGTAAGTATTATAAAATTATTTAAATTATATTTCATGGTGGTAGCCTCTTGATTAGTACGCGCTTAGTGTGCCGAGATTATAATTTTAATTGAGGTATCACCTATAATTTTTAACTAACTCGTGTCGGGACGTTTAAGTAACGCAGATTACAGTAAATATTTGTGAAAGACGTATTGTTAAATGGAATTTGGAATTTGGTTACACCGTGGAGGCGGCGTTGGCGGATCGGCTTCGATGGAGTTTGTCTAGTAACAGCTAGAAACGGCCTGCAGAACAGATAAAAGAAATACATAGCATCGTCCACAGAGCAGAGATCTCCTAGAAATTTCCAGGTAACGATTTGAAATTGTAATTCTTATAAACTGTAAATATTGGGTGACGTATGAGAGTGATTTCCAAGGTAGTGTGAATTATTTACGTATTGAACATAATACGTGTAAATAACTTTATTATGATGTTTAACTAGAAATTTGAAGGTGTCTATAAAGCTTTTTAACGTTCCATCAGAACGTGAAAACAAAGCCATTGTGAAGAGTACATGGCTTTGTTTTTTTATTTTTTTTTTAAGAGTATGTCAAAGTAGAAGGGCATACAGTATGCATAATTAGCTGGGTTATCCTGAGCTCACCCTACCCCAGAGTTTACTTAGATTCAAAAACAAAATAAATTATAAAGAAGGAATTTCAGAGAAGGTATTATTCAAGGTCCATTTACTCCGAGTACATTTTATGTGTTTGATGATTTAAAAATAAAATACAGGACATTACTAAATAAGATTTCCTGAAGTGTAACGTGATCAATGAAATATGGACAATATTAAATTTCATTTGTAAATAGTAATAAATAAAAGATTGTATGTTTCTTGTATTTTGGTGGTTTTATTGCGAGTGTGTGTGTGTGTACGATTGAGAATATGAGAGTGAATCTAGATACCCAAGAGGAGGTCCCAATTGAGCTAGCCGGAAGCAGTTGAAGAAGGCCGTTCAACCGAGGAAGAGAGGAAAACGGGTAAGAAATTTTTTTTTTGATTTATTTAAATTTTTTTGGAAATTTTTCTATTTTCGAATTTTAAAATTTAATAAAATTGTCGAAAATATATTTGTGTTGGTGAGGATTTTACCCGAGATCCACGGCAATATATATTGAATAATTCAATAGAATTTTCATGAGACATGACGGTTGCTACAATTCTTAGAAATCTTGATAAAAATATCATAAGAAGCTTTCCATTTAAAATTTGTATGAATTTACTTGGCAAAAATGTACTTCTTTAAGTCGTTATTCTACCGCAACTAATTTACTGCTTGCTCAAACCTCACGAACTCTTTGTATAGACCTTTGTGCTTTTATAACAAAAAGAATATAAAACGAACCTTCTCCGCACACAGTCGAGAAGAATAATAAAGAATGCAAGTCGATTTTACATCTGTATAATACTACCTGATTTAATCTTAAAATCGCGAATGGAAAACCTTTTTTAAGGAATCGTCGTGTTTAATAATGAAAACGTGCGGTTTCGATAACATAGCATATGGGCACGATCCTTTTGGTTGACTTTGTGGTCCGATTTACTATTCAAACAGTAAAGGAAATCGAAAACGAAAATAGCATGTTACTAAAAGTAAGTATATATTTGTTGAAATAGGTTTGAACCGGGACACATGGAAATGTTTCCTCACCAGAATCTTTTTCGTATTAACCATAAAATTTTAAATGGAATATCGAATGAGATTGTGGAACGGCTTAGATACAAGGGTGTAATCCGTTTCGAATTTTCATTATTGCCTGTTTGAAGTCCAAAATTGAAAATTGTGTATGCTACAGCCCTTTTGAGAGGACTTACAAACACTCCAATGGTTTTCTCCGTTCTTGCATTTGTTTTTACATCCAAACTGTTAAATTTATCTAGTTTGATGTAACAGAAATTGTTAAAAAATGGAATCTTTGAAAGTATTTAACAAATAAATGCCTCGAGTTAGGAAACTTTTACTTTTTTACGTTTTTCTATGTCGGATTTTATCTCAATGATCATAGACAATAACTAGATATACAATAGCTGTCGGAACTCTTTTCTGAAGAGAAACTCTTTCCTCTGATCCGGAAAGCTTGACTTTTTCTATCAAACGTCTTTAGACCTTAGCGTTATTACTTCTAACCGTCAGTTTCGATCTTTGGGTCAACAACTTCAGGCCACCAAAATTTTAGCGGAAAGTTGCCGACCTCCTCCTTCTCATGAAACGATGAAACAAACTCTTGGAACCTATATTGGCTTATAAACCTGACTACACTATTTGTTCTTATTTCTTTACACTTCGTACTTCTGCCCCTGTGCTAGTTCGAACTATACCCGCTACTCGAACCAGTCTCGGTTCTGTCCCTACACCATCTGTTAGATCAAATACTTTCTCTGTCGCTCCTTCTGTCTCTATTCCTGGGCTGCTTCTACTCGCCAGTTCACTTGTTTTAATTGCGATCAATAGGTACGTATTTCTCCACACTGTACCTGTCCTCAAATACTCCATTTCTACGGTTGCGGGCATAAGGTAATTACTCGACGCAACTGTCCTAACTGTCAAAATTTTTTAAACCGTTGGTAGGGTCTTCGGAGGCGGCTCCATAGCGTAGTTGGTATGCGTGTGACTGCTACGCCCAAGGACCCGGGTTCGAATCCCGACACGGTCCACTTGAAAAATGTTAGGCGAGCATTTTTTCTAAAAATACGCCCTCGTTCGGATTAGAGGTAAAATGGAGGTCCCGTGTGTGAGTGTTGTCACGCACGTTCTTAGAACTGCAAGGGTTAGGTAAAAAAAAACTCGCTTCCTGGCCAATATAGTACCTTCGGGTGGAGCATTTGAATATCACATGTAAGGTAGGGTCTTCGGAACAGGTCGTCCGCCCTATGGTTCCGTTAATCTCGGATTTTCTTTTTCCTGGTCTCAACGATCAAGTCAGTTTCGTTCTAGATTTTTGTGTGCCAATGTTCGTGGCGACGAACGCCCATATCTGTTCATCTAGATTATTGAACTTTCTTTCACTGGTCTTCTGAACTCCGAAGTCACAAGTACCATTCTTGGTGGTCTCAGTTGGAACTGTTATTATACCTTTCGCTTTATATCTTCTTTTCCTTTTTTTGTAGCCTAGCTGACAACTCCAAATGTCCCACCCTAGGTTCCGTTTTCCTTTCTTTTACTTTTCTAAATTCTGTCATTACTTTAGATGTCCTTGTCCTTCCTGACGTTTTTCTCATCAACTGATTCTGTGTATCGACTTTTGGAAGTCGGTACAATGTGTTACAAGTTTTCGCGAAAGCAAAGGGCTTTGCTCCTCCTTCCTCATTGGTCATTACTACTCCCGATCCTAATCGCATTGAGCCCGACCTTACTCCTACTCAACGTTATCAGTTAAATTCCCTTATTTCCTCCGCCTTCTCAAAAAAACCTGCGGACCTTAGTTGCACCTCCTTAGTCCAGCAGAACCTATTAAACAACGATACTATCCTCTTTCCCACTCTTCTTCTTAAAATTGCTTATTCAGAACTCGTCAAGATGCGTTGTCTTGAAGTTGTCAAACCTTCCATTTATCCGTGGTCCAGTCCCATTGTCGTAGTCAGAAAAACTTTGATTCCTATAGGTTCTGTATTGACTTTCGCAAAGTTAACCCTGTCACCCAAAAAGACGCCTATCATTTTCCTTACATCTCCACGATCCTAGACCGTCTTTGTGATAGTTTTTTCCCCTCCTCCATCGATATCTGCTTTACCTACTGGCAAATTCCTTTCGCTCCCTAATCCAAATCTATCACTTCCTTTACCGTCCCTTATCTTAGTCTATTTCAATTTTGTCGGCCTCCTTCGGACTCCACTATTCCTACGCTACCTTCCAACTCCTTATTGACCAAGTCATCGGTCCTGATTCGAAACCTTTCTGCTTCGCTTATCTTAACGATATCATCACAGTTACCCCTTCTTTCGACAAACACCTCCGCATCCTCAATTTAGTTCTTTCACGCGTCTTTTCCGCCCATCTTTCCCTTTGTCAAGATAAATGTGACTTCTGCCTGCCATAACTCTGCTATCTTAGTAACGTCGTTAACAAAGATGGCTCCTTATTGATCCTGACAAAGTATCCATTATTCTTAATATGCCTCCTTCTTGCTCTGTTACGGAAGTTCGAGAACTGATTGGCATTGCCAGCTGATACCGGCACTTTATCCCAAATTTTACCACCCCCACTGCTCCGGTTTTTAGCCTCATCCACAAGAATACTCCTTTCTCTTGGACCGCCGATTGTCAATCTGCGTACTTTTTCCTAAAGCAACTCTTAGTTTTTCTCCCATCCTTTCTTACCCTGGCTCTGTACCCTTCACCATCTAAACTAACATATCTCACTTCGGTTTGGGTGTCATCTTAAGCCAGTCCTATCCCGACGGAGAAAAGGTCGTTAGCTATATCAATCGTTCGCTTTCCATGCCGAGCGCAACCACTCAGTTGCTAAGGAGTGCCTGGCAGTGATGTGGGCGATTGAAAAGTTCCGCTCTTACGTCAGGGGTTCCCATTTTTCCGTCGTAACCGATCATCATTCTCTCTTTGGCCTTAATAAACTCGAAAGTCCTTCTGGTCGCCTACCCCGCCGATCCCTTCGCCTCCAACAACAAGACTTTTTTTATTTATTGTAAAGGCAAAGATCACGTTGTTCTTGATGCCCTTTCTCGTTCTGTACCTATTCTTGGACCAATTTCTATTTCTGCCATTATCTCCCTTAAAGTCACCCTTCCTACCTCTGCCCCTTAATACGTTCCATGCTCCAAAAAGTTCTTAAGACCCCCGGCCGTTATTTTTCCTGGTCCGTAGTTGACAATATACTTTTCTTCGGAGGATTGAAAAATTTTACTGGCCCTTTCGCAGACCAGACGTCGTTTGATACATCCAAAATTGAACAGTTACCCCCTTTTGGCCCCTTCGCTCCTAAGACCAAACCATCCTATTCCTAGCAGGTCATTTCTCGAGACATAGCAGGTCCTCCACCTTGTTACACTCGTGGTCATTTTTGTATCCTTCTAGTGGCCGACTACATTACTAAGTTTTTCCGTTCTTTCCTAGCGCCACTGCAGTAACCGTATCCAAAATCTTTGAAGATTAATCTTTTTACTTTTCGGTGTTTTCCAATACCTTTCCTTGGAATACGGTGTACAATTTTGCAGCCGTCAGTTTACTTCCTGGTATGCCCGTTATTGTTCCAAAATCCTTTTCACCGCCCATTACAATCCCCTAGCTAATTCTGTTAAACGTGTTAACCGCTCCCTCAAGACCATACTTGCTTCCTATATCCGTGACAACCAGCGTCACTGGGATGTTATTGTCCCCAGGTTTCCTGCGCCATACAAAGGTTCAAACATGAGATTCTTGGCTGTACTCCTTTATTTGCCCTGTTTGGTCGTAAATATATCCTCTCCGCCAATTATTTCGAACAACTTTCCGAGGTAAACGGCATGTATATCCCTGATCCAGAACATCGTTCCCCTGATCCCGAACACTTCAAACATATCCATTCACATGTCCTCAAGAAACTTTCCGCTGCTCACCGTAACAGCCATGACCGATATAACCTCCGTCGTCGTCCTGTTTCTTTCCATTTAGGTGATTCCGTTTGGCGCCGTAATTGTGCTTTATCCGATGCTTCACGTCATTTCAATGCTAAAGTCGCTCCAAAATTTCTTGGTTCTTTCCCTATCAGTAAAGTTGTTTCCCTTTAGACCTACGAACTTACCGATCTTTCCGGTGTCAAAACCATATGGCACGTCAAAGATCTCAGACCTGCCTATCTTGACAATCATAATGGTCCTGACTTCACTTCGTTTTACTGCTGATGGCGCAAATGTCTTAAGCTCCATTCCTAGTCCTCGCGTCCCAGATACTTATGCCCACTTGTTTCTCTTTAGAATTTGACTTTTGGCCTTTACGATTTCTTTACCTACTTTCCTGTTTTGCTGGGTTTGCTTTCGTTTCTCTAACTCTGCCCCATGAGAGTCCTGATTAGAATCGTCTCACGGTACTACCTGCCTGTCGTAAAAGGCGACTAACGCGGCCCAACGTATACACACGCACACTCTTCGTACACACACACACAAACGCGCACTCACACACATACACGCACAAAAACACACACACACACACACGCACACATACACACACTAACACAAATGCACGCATACTTCATACACACACATATTTTGTTTATTTATCTTTTATTTCGTTTCTCTCCTTGTACTGTACTCCGAGTGGGTCTGCATTAGAATAGTCGCACGGTACGACCTGCCCATTGTAAGAGGTGACTAAAGCGGTCCAACACACACACATGCATACACACCTATACACCTATAGATGCACCCGCGCACACACTCACTCACACATACCAATACTTAACTACACTCGGCTTCGGTTTTGTTGTTTTTCCTGCTTTCTCTTCGAGTTTTATTTTAATTTTACTTCTTCGTTCTTTTTGGTCCACTTTCCTTTCCCTTTCCTTTGGCAGGTTTTCCTATTGTTAGTCCCCATACTTAAAATTTTCTATCCACTTCTTGTGGTATGTGCTTTCTAGACCTTTTTCTTTTCTTGGGAAATCACGAACTAGTCGACTTTTCAGTTGTTCGTTTAATACGATTCTTGTTACCACAGCGTAATATACCTCAATTTTTCTATTCAGCATTCTCGTTATTCCATTGCATATTTTAAGGCTTGACAGTTGTTGTGTCGTTTTGGCTTGTACTGTTGGTTTTGTCCTCGTTTCTGTACTTACTTTTTGGTGTTATTGCAAGAAATCAATTTCTTTTCTTGAGATTGGAAACTTTACTATTTCTTTAGTATAGATATTCGACATCCGATGACTTTTGCAGTGTTAGGCCATTCCATCTTTGTCTTTGGTATTGCTACCAAATAGTTTCCCTTTTTCCTACGTCCCTCTAGACTTCTTGATATGGTCCGGTATATTGGCCGTTCGAGCCGGATAAAAATTATTTTTTGTTTTCCTGGTGTTTTCTGAAGCAAATTTTTTTTAGTTCATCCTACAAGTGTATACTGGTTCTTCAAGCAGAATAAAAATGATTTTTTGTATTTTGGGTTTTTCTCGAGTTTTCTGAAACGAATTTTCTTTTAGTTTATCGTCCTATTAGTATATATTGGTTTTTTAAGCCGGATTAAAATTGTTTTAGTTTTTTTGATTTTCCTTGGGTTTCCTTCAATGCATTAAACGCACTGACTGGTCAATTCGCTTAACAATGACGCACATCCTTTAAAGCATGAGAAAACGTTTAATTTAAGATTTTATTCAGACCAAATTTATAATAAACTATTTCTAATAGTCCCTAACAGTGCTGGGAGCTCACAAGAATATTTTTAATGCGTCGCAATTTACTAATACTAGCTAAATTACGATGAAAAATGGAAACCGAGACAAAAAAGTGCAGTGGGTTATGTAATAATATGAATAACAGCAAAATAATAAATTAAGATTGAAAGGATATAAGATTATTTAAGTGTAATAGTAATTATTTTTTTAGAAAGTATTACTGAGAGAACTGTGTAATTTTAAAAAGTATGAGATATTTACAAATCCAAGAGGTTTAAAACGGTTCAAGGTTCAAGGTCAGGGTATATTTACACCAAGAAAATAAATTTAAAAAATTTAGGTTCAATTTAAATAATGGATAAACGATCAGTGCGTTATAAATAAAACCACTTTTGGACGCCACAATTATTGCACGTCATTAGACAGGTATGAAAGTAGTATATTCAATCGCGTTGCTGTGCAGAGGACATAATAATGTTGCACAAATTATCAATACAACACAAATGATTAACCCAATAAATAAATCAAGCCTACCTTCATTAATTTAGATAGTTAAGTTAAAGTGAAGCTAACTACTACATTTTTGTAATACGGTCATTTCTTTGCGGCAAATGATATGAGCTATTCCTGCAGCCGCTTGGGCGTATTGTTGTTCTATCTACGTGAGCTTGGGTCCTAAGAGTTTATTGGCCTTTATTTTCCAAATAAAAATGTTCGTTGTTAACCTACAGCCTATGAGACAGGGAGCTCGTACAATATTAAGAAATAGTAAAGTATGAATTGTACGTTAAAAGCACTAACTGCTCACTTCATCCGTTTGGTAAGGTAGCCAGAGTAACTTGTCAGAAAATGGTGCTCGTTCACACAAACTTATAAAACCGCTCCTTTACATCGCACATTCTCATTGGTTGAAACAATGACGCGCATCCATCGAAGCGTAAAAAAACGTTTAATTTAAGATTTTATTTAGAGGAAATTTATAGTAAACTATAGTAAACTATTTCTAATAGCACCTAATAGTGCTGGGAGTTCAAAAGCATATTTTTAATGCGTCGCAACTTACTTATACTAGCTAAATTAGCGTGAAAAATACAAATCACGACAAAAAAGTGCAGTGGGTTATGTAATAATATGAATAACAACAAACTAAAAAATTCAAATTGAAAATATATGAAATTATTTAAGTGTAATTACAAATATTTTTTTAAAAAAGTAGCAACTAGAAAACTGTGTAGTTTTAAAATGTATGAGATGTTTACAAAACAAAGAGGTTTGAAACGGTTTACGGTTTAAGGTCATGGTATATTTGTACCGAAAATATAAATTTAAAAAACATAGGATCAACTCAAATACTGAATAAACGATCAGTAGATTATAAATAAAACCACTTTTGGGCGACAAAATTATTACATGTCATTAGACAGGTATAAAGGTAGTATATTCAATCGCGTTGCTGTACAGAGTACATAACAATATTGCACAAATTATCAATACAAGATAAATAATTAACCCAATAAATAAATCAAGTTTTTCTTCATTAATCTGGATAGTTAAGTTACAGTAGGGACAACTGCTGCATCTCTGTAAAACAGGCATTTCTTTCCAGCGAATGATGTGTGCTATTCCTGCAGCCGCTTGGGCGTATTGTTTTTGTATCTGCGTGAGCTTGGGCCGTAACAATTTATTGGCCTTTATTTACCAAATAAAAGTGTTTGTTGTTAACCTACAGCCTTTAAAACAGGGAACTCATACAATAGAAGGGTAAGAATTGTACGTTAAGGGCACTAACTACTCACTTCGTCCGTTTGGTAAGGTAGTCCAAAGCAACCTATCAGAAAATGGTGCTCGTTTACACAAACTTGCACAACTACTCCTACTTATCAGTTTTCATTGGTTGAAACAATAACGCACACCTTTAAAGCGTGAGAAAACACTTAATTTAACATCTCATTTAGACGAAAATTATAATAACCATAATTTCTGATAGTTCCTGATAGTACTGGGAACTCAAAATCCTATTTTTAATGCGTCGCAACCTATACCAGCTAAATTACCATGCGAAATATACTCACAGTTTAGGATTGTAAACCGCTATGATTAATTATTAGAATAAGATTTTTGAAGCAAAAGAAAACATAACATACTATAATAATTACAAATAAGGTGGTGGTATACGGAATTCTGTATCCGTAATATAGAATATCACATTGGACGGATGCTCCATTTTACTTTACAATGGTATTTTTCCAAGTGGACAAGGAATGGATTACAGTTCTAATACGTACACGCCAATCGGCATTAAGTAGCACAATAAATTAAAATTCAGCAGCTAACTTAAGAATCCTGGAGAGTTCATATAAGTCTGCTTTAATCAAATGCTGTATAAGAATATTTAAATCCCTTTAGATTGGTGGAGATTCCAAATCCAAATGATTTTCCTTTACATGTCTTACTAAAGACCAAATTTTCTATCAAAATAATTTCTTTGTTATTTACTTTACGATGGTTATCGCGCAGATGCGTTCTCATACGTTCTCAAAAGAATAGAACAGTGTGGTAGTGTTTAGAATGTTCTAAAACAAGACCAATGTCTTTTATTAGCCCAGAATGTGAATTAGAGGTGCCGTATTTTGAATAAACTAAATTATACATAAAATTGTACATAAAATAATGTGAATATTTTATATAATTCTCAAAATTGATATTGGTGGTTTAAAAATCTTAGTTTTTGTGTTTAAATCTTCTGGATACTTAAGTTGTGAACTATTTAGCGCTATATAGAGCACTGAATTTAGACGTCGCATTCTTTCAACCCCATACAAAAGCATTTGAATGCTAAGACTAATAAGAATTCAACTTATTGTAGCAATTTGGCATAAAAATACTATTTCGAGCAATTTATATACAAAAACAAATAAATAAAAGCTATGCTTTTATATTTCATGAAGTAAGTCGTTTAAGAAAAGCTCTTACTTTAAAAATCGCAATGAACTACTTGGCATAGATACATTTTGAAACCTTATTGAATCATAAATAACTGTAAAGTACTGAAATACTTTATGTCAATAACACTCGTCGGACTCGTACACGGAGTTTCATAAAACGAAATATAAAACATTCTTTTTCCATGTACGGTTGAGAAAAATAATAAATAATACAGGTCGATTTTCGTTTTACCACGTTGCAATCTTATACATTTTTAAGGTACAAATAAAACTTTTTTAAGGAACGTCGAAATTTATTTATACCCCTGTGGAGTTACGCTATGCTATTGTATACGCAAAGAAGTTTTATGATTAATTTTGTGGGGTGTCTTCCATTCAAACAACGAAAAAAAATAGTAGGCAATAGCGTGCAAGAAGGTAAACGCGTGTTTATTAAAATTGAATTAGGAACAAATTTTTTTCATGCGGTTCAGGATCTACCGGTAGAAGCGTTTTTCTCATTCGTGGGATTTTGTATCTTGCCTTTTACGTATTAAGATCAGGTATACATAAGTATCATGCTTTTAAGACAGAAAAGTGATACATCTTGGGTCTATCGACTAACCCCGTTCAAATTGGACTTGCGGTCCTCAAGGCATTAAAATTTTCAAAATTTTAACTGTTGTCTGATTCTCACAAATCATATGTTTGCAAAACCCAAGTACTGTTTATTATTTTAAAGTCAAAATATTAAATTTCAGAAGATATTCAAATCGGACGGTTCTCGCAATACTGATTTGTTACGTATCACACAACGAATTTATTTTAATAATCCTGTTGAATTTTTTCTTGTACAAATACGAAGGGGATGACGCATTATAAATATGGTTTTGAGTTTCCAGCATTGCTCGGAAAATAACTGATAATTTAGTATTGTATTTTGCGGCAAAAAAATCTTTTCACGTTTTGGAGTAATGTTGCTTCAGCCAATGAGAACATGCGTCGATTGCGATGTTTTACAAGTTGAAGGCTACTGTGGGGCTACTGTATCTAAAGGTTAAGGTGACCAGCCAATTCCTATGATACAGTGAAAGTTACTTTGTCTACTTTGTTACGGTATTTGGTGCAGACAAAAAGGAAAGTAAAGTAAGCAACAAAAATCACCAAAACCGAATGCCACCACAAAACAAAAGGCACAATCCAAAAGCATTAATGCCATACTAGCTAAAACGTCGTAGAGTAGGGTGAGTCACACAGAAACAAAAACTTTAAATCTCAATAATAGCTTTATTACAAACCGTTAGTTAACAAACGCGGCACCAAAATAAATATTTACAAAAACCAAAACAAACGTTTATGTAATGTCCCGTTAAAATATGATATAAACGAATATTTCAACTTGCTTATAACACAACTACAACATTTACATAAAAATCAAATATCAATTAGCGTTTATTTCCCAGTCAAGTAAAATAACAGGTACATGTATACTTACACAACGTTTTCTGCCCTAAATAAATACAAAAACAAAATTAGACATTTTTATGTATATATATATATATATATATATATATATATTATGCTGTAATAAGGGGTTGTTTAAGAGTATACTTGATAGTAAAGGTCGTCTAGAAATGAGAAATTACCATAGGCAGCAGAAAACTGCATTTATTTAGAAAAGAATTGAGAAATGGAGATAGTTTGTAGATAGTAACCAGTCAACACCCTGTATATAAAGTATAAATAGTTTTAAGCGACGCAAATAAACATAGTAAGACGCATAGTTAGCGTAGAAACAAGGAAGACATTCATTAGGTAAATAGAGAATATTTAATACCCTGTGGATAAAGTTTTAGTTAATTTAGGCAATGTAAATAATGATATTTTTCAGTGGAAGCGCGCGTGTTTTATAAGTAAACGATAAATTGTAATTAAACACGCACTGAAAAGACTTCCAAACGATTAGATTAATACGGAGATAGAAATAGAGCTTCAGGAAGCATAATATAAATGCGTACAAATAGTTAACCATATTTGATAAAAAAGAAGATTAAAAATTGCGTAAATAACATGCAGATATGAAAAATAAAAGTCGAATTGCATCAGTTGTTTATGGAAAAGCAATTAGATTCGTCAAAACACCGCATGTTTGATAACGAAGACAGCTGCGACCAGCTTACGATTATTGGAAAGCATAGAAAATTACATCAAAAACTACTTTAAATGCAAATATTTGATTCGTTAAAAATGAGCGACGAGTTTGTAGACCATACCCACTGACGGAGTGGGAACTCAATAATACATTAGCAAGTACAGTGATAACGAAGTCAGTTTACAACTCAACAAAGGCCGAAGTGCGCCACTATAAAATAAAGTGATACGTAATAATAATTCAAAGTGAAAAATTGTAAAAGTGCAAAGATGAAAACTACGATTGCCGTTTAAACGTAAGTAGATTTTGGTGAATTTATTTTAAACTAAAATATAAAAATAATAGGGCTTCTAAGTCCGTGGAAACAAACTACGATTTCTAAGTCCGGGGAAACAAACTACGATTTCTAAGTCCGGGGAAACAAACTACGATTTCTAAGTCCGGGGAAAAATGCCATTTCTAAGTCCGGGGAAAATAAACTACGATATCTGAGTCCGTGGAGAATAGTAATTCCAAGTAATTCCAAGTTCTGGGGGAAGAATAATACAATTTCTAAGTCAAGGAAAAATAAATGATGATAATCCAATTCTAAGTTTGGAAAAATTGATAAGAAGTAATTCTGAGTCTGAAATGAAACGACAATAAATTGGGGTGCATAAGTTAATAATGGTAGTCCAGAGGGTGATGGCAATAATTTAAATGCAATTGTTCAAGCGTGTGGATAGACAATATTTCGAATGGGCATGTAATAATCCAGAATTGGGGGAAGATAATTTTTATTCAAATGGATGCGTCGATGTGAAGCAAATAGACCAGGTCAGATTTTTAGTTATAAGACATTTTATTTTTCTATATTTTTATTTTTGAATATTGAATTTGCTTAATATAATATGAATGTGAAAGTCAACAAAAAGAGGATTTGAAAACGTATAAAGTGCGTGATAGGATAACAGGTTTAGAACGTTCTACACTTCGTTTATAAAGATAATAGGTTTTTTGGTGACTTTGGGTTTTGAGTAAAAAGTATATGATTTTTAATAAATGAGATTTATAACATTAATTAATTGAAAAGTGTATTTTAAATAATTTACAAAAACTGTACATAATATTTGTTTCATTATATAGAATCGAAATTAACTGAATTTATAACTCCAAATAAATGCTAGTCGAGGTCATAAGATAAAGTTAATGGGAGTGATTTGTTAATTTAAATAGTTCAAGGAGAAGCTACAAGTTGAATAGGAAATTGATAACAAATAATTGTTATTGGTAGACAAGGTTGGTTCAAGATAAAATTCAGTTAAGTTTCTGGAGGGAATTTATAGCGATATTAATAAGACGGCCCAACGTCGGAGAAGATAATTACAATCTTGTTTATTTATAGCATAATTAATATGGTCGCCCAAACGATGGGGCGCGAATAATTTAGAGGAATATAACAATATATATATATATATATATATATATATATACATACATAATAATGTCTAAAATCTAAAATCTAAACAGACCATAAAAGAAATTAATTACAATCTAGAAAGTTATCTCGAGGAATGTCAAAATTATAAAGGAATTGTCAACGATTTCATTGTAAAACCTCACAATAGTAAGTAAGTTTTTAACTATTTTACGCCCATACTAACGTTTCTTAATTTTTAGTATCTTTGATTATGGTTTAAAAATAAAACCGAAAGCTTAGTTTATAATAAAGAGTATATTTCATTAACCAGCAGACAAAAAAGCCTGTTACTATATATATATATTATATTTTATAATTGCAAGGATTATTCCTGGAACTGTCATGCCCCGACGTTGGGCCGTCATTTTAATTATGCTATGTACTTTCTACACAATTATTCGTGCGCCATCGTTTGGGCGTTATTTTAATTATTGCTATGAATAAACAGGAATTTATCGAGAACCGACCTTGTGTCGACCAATAACAAAACTTGATGTGATAACGCCTTACTCGTTATCAATGGCGTATTCTACATGACTTCTCCTCTCTTTTTAAATTATCAAATTACACTCCGATAAATTTTATCATTCGGCCTCGACTAGCTTTTGTTTTGAATTATAAAATGAAGTTAGTTAATTCCGTATAATAAAAACAAATATTATGTACAGGTTTTGAAAATTATTAAAATACACTTTTCAATCAATTAATATTGTAAATCTTATTTTATCTCAAAATCATATGTTTTTCAATCAATCTAAAGTCACCAAAAAACCTATTGTTTTTATAAAAAGAAGCCTGGAACGTTCAAAACCCCTTTATCATATTACGTACTTTCTACGTATGCAAGTTCGTTGTTGACTACGTCACATTAATTTATATTAAGCAAATTCAATATTCAATATTTAAATTCAAATAGAAAAAAAATGTCTTAAAACTAAAAATCTAACCTGGTCTGTTTTCTTCGTTATTTCCTTCTCGCAACCAAATTTATCGACGCATCCATCATCAACTAGAATTTTTCATGCATTATACCATCCATTTGGATCATTAACCTCGTATTAAAAATTATTATATACCCATTTAAAATATTATCTATCCACACTTAGATTTATTACATTTGAATTATTGTTGTCACCCTTTGAATTATTGTTGTCACACTTGGACTTATGACTTTTTCTCACCAGACTCAGAATATCTTTTAAATGATTATATTTCTTGAATTATTATCGTCAAACTTAGAATCATTTTCCCTCGCCTCCAACTTAGATTTATTCTCACCAGCCTCAAAATATCATTTAAATTATTATACACCAACCTCCAGCTTAGAATATCATCGTCAGACTTAGATTGTTCGCACCCAAACTTAGAGCCCTATTATTATTATATTTTAGTTTAAATAAATTCCCCAAAATCTACTTAAGTTTAATCGGCAATGTAATTTTCATCTTCGTCGCACTATCTGTCACTTGAATTTTTCACTTTTAAATATTATTCTTACGCGTTACTCGTAGGTTCAAAGTGACGCACTTCGGCCTTTGTTGAGTTGAGAACTGAGCTCGTTATCATTGTCGCTGTTAATATATGATTGATATCCCACTTCGTCTGTGGGCATGGCTTACAAGCCCGTCGCTAATCTTAACCAATCAAGTCTTTCCATTTTCTACACTTAAAGTAGTTTTCTGATGTAACATTCTCGTCCTCTCAAGTAATTGTTGTTTGCTTGCAGCTGCTTCGTTATCAGCCCATGCGGTGTTTTGAGAAATATTATCGCTTTTCCATATTGTACACAAATATCTGATGCAATTCGACTTTCAATTTTCATATATGCTTGTTTATTTACGCATTTTTAATGACCTTTACTTATCTAAATTGTTAACTGTTTGTACGCACTTACACTACGCTTCTTTAAGCTTTATTTCTTATCTCTGTATTATCATAACTGATTGGAATTCTTTTGAATGCGTGTTTAATTACATTTATTATGCTTACTTATAAATACGCGTGCTTCTACTGAAAAATATCGTTATTTGCATTACCTAAATTTACTAAAACTCTATATACCGGTTGTTAAATATTCGTTATCTACCTAATGCACGAATTACTCATTTCTATGCTAACTATGCGTCTTATTGTTACTATTTGCGTTGCTTAAAACTACTTATGCTCTATATACAGGATGTCGAATGCTTATATTTACAAACTATCCCAATTACTCAATTTTCTAATAAATATAATCAGTTTTCTGCTTCCTATTATAATTTATGATTCCTAAACGACCTTTGCTATAAAATACACCTTTAAACAACCCCTTATCACAGCAATATATATATATATATATATATATATATATATATTGTCGTGGAAATTATAGGTTAAGAGGGATAAATAGGTCTAGATAATAAATTTTTAACGACTGTGTATATAGGAAATAGGAATAGTTTATTTACGCGCCAAATTAATATGTTATGACATTGAAAAAGGACGAATAATAACATATTTTTGTATTTCTAAATTGGAATGTTAAATTTCTATAACGTGTAGAAGCTTTGGAGTACGTGGAAACTCAAGGATACGCATAATTAGTTTTAATATTTTAAATCAAGCGCATGTGATAATAAAAAAAGCTTTTGGGTATATAAATCAATAAGGTAAACGAATATTTTCAATTTAACTACACTAAACGTTCGTTAAAATACAAATCCTAAGAAATGCTAGACTTGGAAATATAATTTCATTGCTTCATAGAAAAATCTGACAGTTGCAAATAACAAGCTCAAGGAAACTTAAATGAACGTTGGAACAGAATTCTGTAGAATCGTATTTAACGGTGAATGCATAAGCTACTAAAACAACAGATGGTTTGAAGGCAAAGTGAAATAGAGTATCCGTAGTGTAAATCAGACAGAGAGCATGTATAATAAAAGTTGGTTAAAATACTCGTTTACGCGGTAGGTTTGGAGGTCAACCACAATATCGATTTTCTGTTGCTTGAGTGGGATTCTAAAAGAGACAGCAAACATGGGTTAAACAAGGGAAGATAGCTAGAGGCTGGACGAAGAAATGGGGGATAGGAGTCTGATTGGTTAAAGGCTAGTAAATTTCAAGAAGCTCGCGACGGTTATATGTTGTTGAACAGTTTTCAGGCGAAAAGCACGGTAGAATGAGAATTTTCGGAGGTACTAGTCGGTTACGAGCAAAATTTTTAGAATCAATTAGAATAAAATAAGCTTTTCGACTGAAATAGGGTCCGAGAAGGGTGGATGAGAGAATATAAATACACTAGGAGATGTAGTAAAGATCTTTCTCTTACTCTTGCTTATTATCGTTCATCGCTTATCCGTTTGACTTTGCTTTGCTAAAGCAACATCATAATTTAAAAGTGTAAAGCCGTGTTAGTACAGTACGTCGATAGTTTTTTTAAACGTGTGTATGGCACAAGTGAGTGCTAGTTAATTGACGGTACTGTTACTACACTCAACAAACAAATGGAAGGATGGCACTAGGGTAAGCGAATTAAGAAGTGTTTAAAACAAGAATGCGTGAGGTATAGTAATTACGGAGGGTGATTAGCTTCGTCCAGTCAAGCATCGGGGTAGAAACACCGAAGGCGGCTACAGAGATTTAAATAGCGAGTAAAAATGGGTTAGATCTATGTATAACGGCGAAGTGTATGGACAACATCTTCAGAGGCGATGATGAAAAAAAAAAGCTTACTCCAGTTAACGAAACTAATTTCTCTTGCTTTTGCTTGAACAATTGTGCTGTTATTTTGTGCTTGAGTGATTTGACACATTGGGGGTGTATTTTATTACCATTAAAACTCATTTAAAGGGGCATATGTAAAGGACAATTGGTTTTTATTGTCTAAAAATGTTAATAAATGACATAAAAATTTTGATGTAAGGAGTAAACGGGCCTTTAAATTTGTTTTACACAAAGATGCGATGTTTATAAGCATTTAGAGTAACTGGGTTTATACTGAGCTCACCATAGACCTGAATAAATGTCAATTTAGGGTTTCACGACGGACCCATCTACTAGTATAAAATAAAACTGTTGAAATAAATACAAATCATGAAATTTTAAAGGGTTTAAGAATTGAGAATGTAACAATTTATGAAACTGTATATACAAATGTGTAAATATTTTCTTGATACTGGAAACTTTTGAATATGTATAAATAAAAAGGTTGTATGTTTTGTTGCATTATTTGAGTGGTAATATTATTTGACTGTATATGTGAGAAAGAATGAACTTAGAATGGTAAATATCCAGGATGAAGCAGATTTTAGAGCTAGCCGGAGTGTGCAGAAATAAGGAAGCGTTTCAGAGATATTGAAAGATTTCTTTTTATTTTATTTTAATTTTTGTGAAAATTTTATGACAGCCCAATAACGCTGGGACTCGAAGGTGATCCCGATGTTTTTAGAGACTTCCACAGCAATTTTTATATAGCTCAAGCGTAATGCACGATTATTATCGGCTATCACTGCAATTTTATGGTGCCCAATTCGTGGGGCGAGATTCAAGTCTAGAGGTTTATTCACAACGATATACACACACATATATATATATATATATATATATATATATATATATATATATTGACGTGATAAGAGGTCACGGGAGGTCATTGAAACCCAAATTCTAAAAATAAATCCCATCAAAATATAATGGAAATCCGGAAAAATAGAAATTTCCGTAAATTTATGATTACACCCTGTTGAATACAAGCGTACCTTTATTCATGAAAGTGTTATGCAAAAGCGCAAATTGAGCGTGTATAAATAATCACCCTGTATGGTATAAGCATATTGTAAATAAATAGCAAGTAACTAACGTTAAGTCGTATATGTAAAGGTAGTCAATTGTAGGATACCGCAACACGCATCATTTTAAGATAAATACATAGCCGTTTATTTTACTTATTAATTATCAATACATTTCCGATGTATATAAAAATACTTTTCAATTGCTGTAAATATCATTGAACTAGCTTTACGCATTTAGTTTAAGAAACTTCAATCAACGTTTATTTAAAAAAACTCAATTTTCATTTTAATTTTGTGTACGGAAGGCCGAAAGCAAATATTTACTATAAAAACACAACCCCTTTTGCATTAAAAAGCATTTAAAGTTTTAATTAATTATCCTGTGGATTATAGCAATTTATTCTAAATAAAGAATTTTTTAGAATATAAAAAGATGAGTCATTGGCATTTAAAACTTCGTAAATATTATTAATAAATAAACATTTGTTTCAAAAAGCATCTTGAACATTGAAATAAACCGGAAAATTCCAAGAAATATCAGATACAATTGATTATTTTTGCGTTAGTACGCGACGCCACAACAGTAGTATATATGATAAACAAGAACAGATAGCACACGTCGCGAATAACTGGAACGATATTACGTGGAATAAACGCCGCGATTTTAGACGCTAATTAATTTTTTCGCGAACCCTTGCATCATAATGTTCCATATTTTTCTAGTAACTTCTGGATATAGATAATTTACAGTATATAAAAAAGCGTTTGTTGATTTAGATTCATTCGATTTCATTCACTAGATCGCGAAATGTTATTTTAATTAAAAAACGGCAGCTGTTGCTATGCGAAGATAGTAATTGAAGTATGTAGTAAACATACTGTAATTTAATACTTGCGAGGTTGCAATGAATATAGAAGTAATTTTTTTAAGCGCGAATTACATATAAAAATGGATTTATTAATTACAATGAAGATGCAAAATTTTTCAATATAAAGCTATTTCAAAAATTTTATTAAATAATCGAAAGAAAGATTTAACCAAAAATGTACTTTGGTAACTGCTGTTTGAAACGAAGATTTTAATCTTGTAAGATGATTTGAACATCAATTTAGAACTAAGAAGATTTTAATTACAAGGAGCGTTTTTTTGGATTTTGCAAGTATTAAATTTAGATTTATTTGTAACTGACATTAGGCTATCTGTATCTCTTTCTGCTATCTACATTAAATATTGTATTAAATATGCATATACATTACTAAAATTCTAAAGGCAGAACGTATATGTATAGCCATCTATAAAACACAGTATAGTTTCAAATCAACTTCTGTACAGTTTCAGCCTTAGCGCTGGTTTTAGCCAACTGATTGCGCTCTATTTTCCTTTTGCCAACGTACAGAGGTTTTTTCGTGCATATACATCGAGATTACTTGATATTTTGCTAGGGTTAAAACAAGTCCATTCTGACAAGACCCAATGAGATCGAAACCTGGTCATGAATGCGTTTCCCCTTATAAAACAAACAATTAAGTAATTGTTTTATAATGGCTATGCGAAAACCAGTTTGACTTGTATAAGTAAATACAATATGTATCCGTTAATACATCGCATGAAAAATATACAGGGTGTCCCAAAATTGCTGGGAAATAAAGCTACCACTTATTGTAGATTTCAAAATAAGTAGATTGGACCCAATTTACCTATATACCAAAATATGTCGTTTGTCCGTTAGAAGAGTTCAAACACAAATTCAGTAGGTCGTGGACACAAAGACAACACTTTTTTTACAAGTGTTCAATGTGACCTCTACCTTCATTAATGCAAAGGTCAATTTGACATATGAATTGTTCGGGATTATCAATTTGAACCTTGTACACTTATAAAGAAGTCGCAAGGATTTAAGTCAGAAGAACGCGGAGGCCATTGAATGGGTGCTAAGTGGCCTCTACTAATCCATCTACAAGTAAATTGCTCATTAAAATATTCACTTACGTCACGTGAAAAATGAGGTGGTGCAGTGTTGTACATGAAGAACATGTTTCGACGAACATTAAGGGGCAAGTCTTCTAGTAATTCTGGCAAACTTTCTTAAAAAAATCGAAGGTAACTAGCGCCAAACAATCAGGCAATCGGAATGGCCCAATCATAATATTGCCTATAACTCCGACCCAGACATAAATTTTAAATTTTCGTTGATAATGTCTACTTTTAATAGCAATGTAGATTTTCATCTGCATACATATGCTCAATGTGTCGGTTTGTCATGCCACGACTTGTAAAACAAGTCTCATCAGTAAACAAGATATTAGTGTGAAATCTATTGTCAACTACCCTGCGTTACTGAGCAATTTGTGACAAATTTAAACGTGATGCATGGCCAAGTGGCAGTAATTCTTACACTGGCTGAATGTGGAATGGACTAAGTAATTGATCTCTAATGATCTAACTTCGGTGCTTTTTAGAATCCCACTCTCTTTTTGCAATGTTCTGGCACTGGTCTCGGAATTGTCATCAATCAATTAAAGAACAGCATTAGTTCTAACTGGCTTCAACGTTCCTGTTTCTCCAAGACGTCTTTCGATTCCGGCAAAGGTTTTGTAATTTTGAATTCTCCGGTTTGAATACTTCTCTAGATACACACGGACACTTTCGAGGCAGTTACCCTGAGAGAATCCAAGAACTAATAACATGTCCATCTGCTCATTAAAAGGGAACTCCATAATTTGCTAGCTGCCAAAATTACACAACAGTAATAGCAGTTAAAGCAATAACGATGATTGCATTAAAGAAAACAGTACAAAAGCAAACTAAAGCGAACAAATTATTGTAACATTTACTGTCAAAAGTGCCAAAAACTAAAGTACTATGATTGTTTTTATGGCATTTATGTTTATGAATATCCTTTTGCAGTGTTTGAGAAAACATTTTTTCCGTCGAAACTAAGCGAAATACAGAGTTTTTACAAGAGTAAAAAAATGAAGATGATGAGTAAGTCTTTATGCTAAAAAGATTTAGAACGGTATTACCACCTCTAACTTATCAACAAACCGGATACTTCTAAGAAACAATTTCACCAAACTTGAATGAGTTTGATTTATAACAACTGAAGTAAAGCAATGCTTCTTAACGAAGAGCATCTTAAGTAAGACCGTGACTTGACAGAATCTCTACGCCAAAGAGACACTGCATCGAATAGAATATCTTTCGACGTTTAGCCTGTATCTATAGGGGAGAGAAGTCAGCAGGTGATAATGTGATTTTCTTTCAAACCATTTCGTACTTACAAAATACTACATGCAAAGAAATGAACACCACCTTCGAACAAGTGCAATTATAAAAGCAAAAAGTTCCAAAACAACATAACGACTTACACGAAGTATGTTCGTGTGAAAACAAAACCTCTTCAAGTTGTTGGGTAAGTCTGCAACCCGCCCTGTAGCATTATGTAGTTAAGTATATGAGAGGCGCCCGATTTGTTATATAAAACTATAGAGATTTACTATTTCGATTTACAATACCGGAAACAGATAAGCAGATGGAAAAGCTTTATTTTTTTGCAATCTGTGTCCTTGAACACCTGCGTGATAACGGAATATAATAATTTGTAGTAATAGTATTGATAACCAACATTTTAAAAGAAACACATTAAATGTATTTATTGGATAGATGCAGCTGTTAATCTTATTTCAGATAATCCATAAGGCGAGGATTTCTAACCTTTGCTAACCAAAACAAAATTAACATAGAATAGATTTTACATATTTAACGTTGTAACTAAATACTTGGTGAAATTTTATAGGATACTTGAATGAGTAATTATTTCAATATATAAATTAGTCGACCTTGTTAATACATACTTAAATAACTCGAAATAACACAGGGAGTGTGAAGTCACTTAAGTTAGAAGTTTTATAAGTCGTTTCTTAATAAAAAGTAAAGACAAAGTAATTGGAACGTAATATTTATATAAAGGATGCAAAAGTAAATCGATTGCGGAAAATTAACGTATCAACTTCCTACTCCAATTCTTCTTACCGTACCTGTCTGTTTTTGTTTGTTGTAGGTAAACAACAAACTTTGCTACTAATCTGGACTAGATAGGCGTCAATTGTACCAAACGCTCTGTAGAACCCAGTATGTAGGAATAACCTCATTGGTGTTTCTTATTGACAGCGCCGTAACCATAGACTCATTAGTTGGCTGTACCGTAATTTAATTATTTAGAAAGGGTCAAAGTAAGCTGAAGCCTAGCATAGCAACTTTGCGTTGTTAATTTGTAACGCAAAATAATATTTCTTATGAAAACAATTGCGCTCTTTGTATGGCACGCAATTAATTATATTATCTTTATACCTGTCTAACTAATAGGCAATAATTTGGCGCCTAATAGAATGGTTTTATTTTTAACGCAATGATTATTTATCTGACTATATTTATCTATCTGAGTTTCGTTCTTTGCGAATTTAAAAATTAACAACAGCATAGCCTTTTAAAAAAACACCTCGGTTAAAAAATTTAAAAACTAAAAATTAAAATCATAACGAATTAATTTCATTCATTTCTATGCTAACTTAAGATGGCGATCGCCATGTTTATTTTAATTAAGCACTCATAGTTTATAATATTCTACCTATGCTGTTTGTATATTAAATTATGTACCCTATTTATTTAAAAAACCCTTAATACTGTAATAAATTACTGTCAGTTTTATGTATTCTGTGTAAACTTACTTATTACTGAAATTTATTCATTAAAAAGCTATTCTTTCAATGTTATCTGATGAATACCACCTGGTAAGTGACTGTTTTTGTAATTTCAAAATAAGCGCTTTGGGGGGTTACTAAAAGGGTGCTGTGATGCAGATGGAGCAATTTGTAAAACTCGAAATTGTTCACTTACCTTCCTTTCTAACTTTGCCTGGCTAGCTCAACCGAATTGACGGATTTTCAAAATAAAATAAAACACAGCAATATTGCAAAACATTTATACAGTATGAAATATTTTCTTGCATACAAAAGCATTAAACATAGTTTCTTTCAAACATAAAATAATTTCTTATTTTAAATTTACAGAGCTAAATTACCTTTTTTATGAATGGTATACCGGATTATGTCTATTGCCACGCTTGTTAGGTTCGTTTGGCCAAAAAACTCTTTGACGGATAATCTATTAAAAGGTCAGAATGCTTCGAACTCCGATAACAAAATTTCCTGATAAAAATTCCTTACAGAAAAAACTATTAGAACTATCTTAAACTAGATACAAATACTCCAATATTAATTAAAAATAATTCTAAAAGTAATACGTGCAGAATTTTCAAAAACGCCCCTCGTAATCGAATATCTTCTTATTTTAAATTGACGTCAAATCAGCTTACAAGATTTTTCATATATAAAATCCTCGTTTCAAACATCAGTTACCAAAGTACATTTTCGGTTAAATCTTCCTTTCGATTATTTAGTAAAATTTTTAAAATAGCGTTATCTTGAAGAATTTGCCCTTTTATTGTAAATAATGAATTCCATTTCTACTTTATGTATTTGCATTTAAAACAGCACTTCTATATTCATTGAAAAATAATTATTAAGTTAATGTATGCTTACTGCATACTTCAGTTAATCATATTCGCAAAGCAACAGCTCGCGACTTCCATCAAAATAACATTTCGCGATCGACTTTATGAATCGCATCAATCTAATGAATAAATCTACTGCATGAATCCTCGGTTTAATAAACGTTTCCTTATATACACGATTTTATCTGTTTCCAAAATGTTGTAAAATTAGCGCGATTTCATTCTAAATAATGAACGCCTATCTTACATAATATTCTTGGAAATCTTAATTAGCGTTCAAATTTGTCCAATTTTATTAACTTGTTATCTGGTTCCAGTTACACATGACGCGCGCTGCCGCTTCTTGTTTAACACATATACTAATATTGTGGCGTCGTATACTAATATAACAGGTAATCAATTGTATGGAAATTTCTTAGATTTTGTGGGTTTTTATATATATATATATATATATATATATTGCTGTGATATACTCCTTTGAATGCGGGAACTGGGTCCTTTCAACAAAAAATTCTAGTCCCACCGATTGGGCGTCATAAACTGCTGTGATCCTGTTTTCGCCTCGGCTGCTCACCTAATTTTATAAACCTCCTCATTCATAAAATTAAACAACACATTCCTACCACAAACATCAACGTTAACTCTATTTACATCAATATTCAGAATACATTAAATTTTCAAATTAAATTTCAGCATAAAATTCAGTTTTAAAAAGAATTTCAAGATTAATTTTATTATCACTTTAACGTGCATCCAGAATTAAAGTCCTTGTTGGATGCCTACTAATTAATATAACAATATAAGCAGACCGGAGTCTGAGTATAAAGGAGCATCTACCACCCTTTACGTTAATTAACCAGGTTCGTCTAATTGAGCTCAAAGACATACCCAAAGTTTCATCATAATTCAGAACATCAATACTAAATACCCCTTTCTACTTAAACAAGCAAATTTCATCTTAAAATTAAAATTTTATGGTTAGTACAATTTCACTAATGTCCATTTAAAGTAAATCAATTATAAAGTTATTCAACACACACAAAATGTCAAACAAAATAGTATAATTTACCTGAAGGTTACTGTCCTCGTAGCTTCAATGTACATCGTCCCTTTAGTTAATCACACCATTCCAACAGGATTATATTTACGGCTTCTAATTCTCAACGCTTTTAAAATTTTCTCCTTTACCATTTATTTAAAGTTGTTTCTGGGCTTTTCCGGAACTCATCTGTGTATATCTGACCCTTGTTTCGTGGATCCAGACACGTATTTGAACCATTTAATTATTAACACCCCCGAAAAATAGCAAAGAAATTCATGCGTCTTTCACCAATATACGCCAAAACTGCCTACTTTTGTGTATACATTTGTCGTTGTAAATTTTGCTAATTGGTACAGTGATACTAAATTTTATTACCTTGTATCTAAGTGCACTGAAGTACATTCATGTTAGCACGTAAATAACAAACTATTTTGAATCACTAAAATATACGAGCAAAATTTTAAATTATTTTATCAAACTAAAATGCACTGTTTAACATCTTGAATTAAGTCGCGGATGTAAGAGCTTTTAACGCATCGAATAGTCAAAAGTCTAAGAGGCCGAAATTCATATTACCACCGGTATATATAGCGAATAGCCGGCACGTCGCTTTTGTCCTCAAAACGGCCATTTTCTAGAATTTCGTCATTCTATGTTCCCAGTCCGTAGCTCGCGCGTCGGTTTTTACGAATTTTTCACTCGCCCCAGTTACATCTCAGAAATTCTCACACGGCACGCAAACATGTCCGAGAAAAACTAATTAATTTTGTACAGAAATTGTTGTTTCTACCTCTGATATTTGCATCCTATTTTCAACCAATTGTGACCCTCGTGACGTTGCTTAAATCACGCCTTTTACTATATGTGTCTTTGCTTGACGCATTTTCTCTTTCCTTTTCTAACCTGTTCGTATTGGTGCAAATTGATATTCCTTATTATCGATTATATTTTAGTCCATGTGGACTATCTGGGTTAAATAACCCCGTATCGCACCTTCTCGTGAATATTAAGCCCCGGTTTCTCCAAGATTCTTTGTAAACATTAATTATCTGCAAAATTTTCGCCGAATGAGCTTTTTTAAATAAACCCTGTTTTGTATTTCGTGCTAAAGCATCTGACCGTTTCCAATATTCTTAGAATCGACATGTTTATCTAAACAAATTAAACTGAAATTGCCTTTTAAAATACGCAGGTGTGTTCAAACATCCTACTTCTAAGTAACACTTCTAGGATTTGCATTTTATTGGGTTTTTACAAGTTTCTATAGATATTATCTGTTACTAACGATTCAATTAACTTCGATTAAAATTGACTTCTATCCTTTCATTTTTAGCGAATACAAGTTAAATATTAATTATTATGTGTACACTCTGTTTAATACCGGTTACTTAAAATAGGGTTAATTAATATAAATTTTGCACGTAATTTCCATTTGTTTAGGAATAATTACATTACACGCAGAGCTTTTTAATACTGCTTCTTTTGATATAAAGCGTCTTGTACATGATTTAAATCTCTTATGTTTAATGAAACTAATAAATTTTTATGCTTCACGGTTTTAATAACGCGTATTATCTAATAATATTCATTATACACGGTGATTAAAATTATTTGATGTGATTATTTAATTTTCTACCCTGGTCTAAATATGAGTAATATATATATATATATATATATATATATATATATATATATATATTGCTGTGATATGCGCCTTTGGTCACGGGAACTGGTACTTTCTGCTGATCATTCGAGCCCCACAGATTGGGCGTCAAGATTCTGTGTTTCCTCGTATTAAGAATTGAGCCTCACGAATTGGGCGTCAAGATTCTGTAAAACCTACAAAAAAACTCACCAGAGTAAAAAAAAAACACTCGAGCCCCAACGTTGGGCCGTCCAGATTGCTGTGATTCTCTTCTGATAATCGCCTCTTTACTCTCTCCGCCTCGGCTGCTCACCTAGTTAAAACTTTCATCCTCATTCATAAAAAAACAAACACATTCCTACCACAAACATCAACGTTAACTCTATTTACATCAATATTGATAATACATTAAAATTTCAAAATTAAATTTCAGCATAAATTTCAGCATCATAAAATTTCAAGTTAAAATTTGTCATCATTTTAATTTGCATCCAGAATTAGAGTCCTTGTAGGATGCATACTAATTAAGTTAACAATATGTGCAGACCTGAGTCTGAATAAAAGGGAGCATCTCCCACCCCTTTACGTTAATTTAACAGGTTAGTCTAATTGAGCTCAAAGACAGACCCAAATTTTCATCATAATCAAAAACATAAACCTGATAAATACTCCTTTCTACTTATACAAGAAAATTTTACCTTAAAATTAAAAATTTCTTGTTTATACAAATTTACTACTGTCCATTTTTATCAAACGAATTATAAAGATATTCAACACACACCAAAACATCTAAGATCGAACAAAATTGCATCATTTACCTGAAGGTTACTCGTGGCTTCAATGTACATCGGACTTGCTCATCCCACTATTCCAGCTGGTTTATGTTTACGGCTTCAGATTCTAACCGCTTTTAAAATTTTTGTACACCACCATTCGTCTAACAAGGTTTCAGGACTTCTCAGGAATTCATCTACGTATATCTAAATCTTGTTTTGTGGATCCAATCACGTTTACGAATAACATTTTGATATAAACACCCCCGAAAAATAGTACTGAAATTCATAATTCTTTCACGCTATACCCAAAACTGCCTACTTCTATTTATTTATTTATCGTTACTAATTGGTACAGTAATACTCGCAAATATAACTAGACTTTATTACCTTGTATCTTCTCTAAGTGCACTAATAACTTTTATTGTAGCACGTAATCACCATGTATTCTACTTAGAGTAACGAATAATCAAAAAAATAAAGAGCAAAACTGTTTAAAGTATTGAATAAAATCAAAAATCTAACTCCTATTAGCCCGGGTTTATATAATGACCCGCTTGCAAGTCGAATTTATCTCGCAACGGACAATTTTTAGAATTTCGCATTCTATTTTCCCTTCCGACGGCTCGGCACAGCGATTCTACTAAAAATTTGCGCACGTCTAAGTTGAAAATCTAAGAAATTCCCACACGGCTCGCAACACGTCCGAGAACAACTAATTAATTTTACACACCAACTGATATTTTTCCCCTCTCATGTTTGCATCTTATTTCATACAATCGTAGACCTAGTGATGCCTCCCAAATCACGCCTTCTATTATCAGTGTCTCTGCTTTACGCGTTTTATCCATCCCTTTCTACCCTGGTCTGAGTGGTACAAATCAATATTCCAGTCTATCTGCTATTTAAATCCACGTGGATTCCTACGTGAGTAAAATAACCCCTCATCTAGCATTTCCTGCTAAAACATCCGACCGTTTCCAATATACGTAGAAGCTGCATGTTTATCTATTCAAATTTATTTAGAACTTGACATTTAAAAGTTTGCAGGTGTGTGCTTCTAATGAACGTTTTAATATAATTCTCCGAGCTTTGTTTCATGGTATTTTAACCTTCCTTTTAGCTGTTTGTTACCAACCTTGGATTTTCACAGGTTTTTATGCTTATTATATATTACTAATGGTTCAATTAACTCCAATTAAAATAATAATGAATGGCATTGACTTCTACCCTTTAATTTTTAGCGAACACCAATTAAATATTAATTATTATTTGTACACTTTGTTTAATACCCGTTACTTAAAAATTGAATTAATTAATATAAATTTCGCACGTAATTTCTATTTGTTTCTTTATACAGGGTGATTAAATTTATTTGATGTCGTTAATTAATTTTCTACCTTGGTCTAAATTTGAGTAATATATATATATATATATATATATATATATATATATATATATATATATATATACATATGCTTTATTATGAAAAATGTTAAATTTAGACTAAAAAATTTAACTTTTGTCTGACACCCAGGTTCCAACATCCGTTAGCGCGTCTCTGCGAACAGCAACTCAAAGCTACACTCCTACATTCCTTTGCTAAACCTAAGCAATATGGTATATTTAAGAATTGCAAGACCACACAATTTTTAGGCAAGCCTTGAATTAAATTATCTTTTTGTAATTTTTAATAAAAACTATATAATTATATTGTAGCTAAATGCATAGCTAGTATTTAAGTTGCCGTCAGAGCACTTATATACCAACAATGGCTTAGAAACTTTTTCTGATATCAATCATAAAAAGCTAGACATTAAACCATGATGCCAGCTCGTTCATTTTGATGTCCCATTTATTATGAATAGCTAAGCTAAACTTACGAACTTTGGCCTTCAGTCGTAGATAAAACATATAAATATTAAACCATCTTAAATGGAAATTTACTCATTTAATATCCTTAAGATTTTGCCACATTATCTATGTAAACATTTTCTTATCATCAATTTGTTTAAAAACGCGGTCTAAACTATAATAGACCTAAAAACAAGACAATTGAAAGTGCAGAATCATATTAACATTAAAGTATAAATTATTTTTGTTAGTTAAGAGCTTGTAAATGATTACTTAATCATACACGCTTATGTGTGGTTTACTTTGTCCAATACACATCGACCTTTAAGAATTTTAGTTCTGTATTCTCTTAAATTAATGGATAATGCTAAGAAGAAAGATTATGTCTACACGCCTGTCTATTCAGAGGTGCAAGAAGAACTTATAAATAAGGAATTTTCACGAATAAAAGGTAAATTTACTATTTTTTTTAAAAAAGAGCCTTCTATTTAGATACAGATGCATCATTATAAATTGCTTCAATGTATGTTGCTTCATAGAGATAACACCGTTATCTCTATATTTATATTTTATTTATCGTAAATTATTTATCATGAACAAACCATTTTGTTTGCATTAGAAATCCTCCCGCAAATAAAGTATGTTTATTTACATTTTTTCTACTAGCGTTTGAGATGGCGGTAGTTACGTCGGTGGTTCTCAACCACGCAGCGGCACAATACTGCACCGAGAAATTGGACTACCAACATTAAAAAAATATTTTAGAGCGTTTCTTGGATTTCTCTGTACGCGCAAATCTGATAACTTTTTCCTACACGCGGCAAATTTTGTGAATTAAATATACGCACCGGCTCGGAGACCTACATTGAATAGATCTAAATAATTTTGCCTTGCATTGGGAGTAGATGTATATTGGTTGAATCAGACCCTCTTTTCCTCCAGCATCCTCATTTCCTCACTCATTCTGGACCAAGTTACTTTTCTTCGACTAAGTTTTGCATGTAAATTTCCATAAGTAGGATCTGCTTGGTCTTATTTTAAAGGGATTTCCTCTTTGTGGGAGGGATTTCTTCCTTGCTTCCCTCCTTGCTCGGACACCACCACATCAACCATTTTGATTACTTCAGACCCACCTTCTATAAATTTTTTAGCAACGCAATACATCAAATTAGTCTAGAATTTTACGCAGAATCCGAATCTGCAAACAAATTTAAATCCGACCACCCCTTACCGTTTTACACACATACCCTCTGCGAGATAAATCTTTCTCATCATTTCCACCTACAAGATAAATGTACCTTGTTTGGTATCAATTAATATCAGATTTTTCTCAGCTATCCGAATTTCTAAGAATTTTCCAGATTGCATCATTCCTCAGGAAGCTACCCTTATTTTAAAAATTTTTTACCAACTGGTTTTTTAATCACCCCCTATATACTTTATAGGGAGTTCGAGATACGGATTCATCTTGCTGTTTTACGCAAAATCCGAATCTGCAAACAGATTTAAAATCGGGGCAACCCCTTACCGTTTTACACACATATCCTCTAGCGAGCATATAAAAGATTATTTTTGTTTGCTACATACATTGACGTAACCTAAAAAAAAGAACCAAGTAAAAGAAAGAAAGAATGCTCGGGCTCGATCGGTGGGTGGGCGGGGTACTATACGTATAAGCACGTAAAAGAAAGCCTGAAAGAAAAAATAGAAAAAAAATATACACTCACTCATTTACTCAGAACAAAACATACAAAGGAAAAAAAACTTATAATTAAACAATTTATTTACAGAACACAGAAAAAAATTATTCATGAAAATGACGAGCTGTAGTTTTTAGGTAATTACCCCCTGACAGTAAGTAGTAAAAAAAAAGAACCAGACGCAACCCTAAAAACCACAGCTCTAGATCATCGTAAGTATAAACTTAACGTATATTTACAAACATAATGGCAACAACATTTTCAAATGTGCCAGCAAGTCTTTAAACTGTTTTTACATAAATAAGTAAAATAATTTTAGTAATTTATGAACAAATAGTAAGGCAGTAATAAAAGAGCAGTAAATACCAAAATAGTTCAATAATTTTCATATATAAGAATTAAATTTTAAAATGCCATACTTGAACGGTAAAACCCCAGGCGTTCTGGTTCCAAAGTAAGAAGCGAATACAAAGAAAAACTCACCCTCGAGTTGCTGACGTCAAGGTTAACTCAGTCGCTGGTTCACGTCAGCGAGTAGGTAGGCCTACGCCCAGGAAGAACGCGTTTGGCCTACCATTACGAGAAGAAACGACAGCCCAAGAGAATAACGTGTCACCCGCAGGAAGCTAGAATAATTACGAACAATAGATTAATTTATTAAAACCGAAAAGTACCGTTTTATAAACCCTAAAACCTCACCACGCTATATAATGCGTGCCAGAAATTCGCATAACGAAAAACGGAACAAAGCAAAACAGGACGGATGTTTTCTTGTTGCTATTCGAACAGAAAGTGAATATTAAATACGTTTAGCTAAAGCACCAAAGCTCAACGTAAACTTGTCGTCAAGGAAATAAAATAGGAAAACCCTAATTTATTGAAACAATTTTGCGGAATTCTTTAAAAAGGAAAACCACACCAGCATTAATTATTAAATACTTGGAAAGACGCTTATCTAATTATGGCGTAAATTCCACGTTAAGAAATACTTAGAAAGAATATTTATTTTTCTAATGAGCAGAAAGATTTATCAAGTGACACAAATAGGATGTTTATTATTAATTATAATACAATTTTAAACACACGAAAGGGTTATTTTAATTTACGGAATTAATTTTCGTGTTTAACGCCAAAGGAATTTAAGTTAAAAATTATTGCATATAAATTAATCAATTATTTACGAAAATAAACGTAACATGTTTCTTTCGAGATAAATCTATCTTATTTGGTATTAATTAATATTAGGTTTTTCACTGCTATCCAAATTTCTAGGAATTTTTTAGATAGCACCATCCCCCAGGGAGCTACCCCAATTTTAGGATTTTTTTACCAAAGTCGATTTCTAATCACCTCTCCTTTTCAACATCTAGAATACTTTAACCAAACACTTAGAGGTATTAAGCTGCGCTTATTCCTGCCACCCAACATTTATAACTTTTAATCCTAAGGATTTTAAGAATCGTATTTATTCTGCTGTAAGTCTAGGGAGTGTGGGCTTGGATGTTGGTTGTAAAAGATGTGAAGGGATCTGGAACTGTAGAGCTTATCGGCTGTAGAATGCTCCCGAAATCCGCATAAATAATAAAAGAAACCGGCATCTGTTTGTGGACATTGACAAATTCCAAAATATTATTAAAATGGTTTGGCATTGTTGTTAACGCCAATGTAACCGTATTATGGAAACAGGATAACACAAACCTTCACCATACCTAAAAGAAAATCCAAAAACCATTGTTAAAACTTTTTATTACAGACAATTTTTACTAATACAGTTTAAATTTTGTAAACCACATTTCTAAATACATATTCACAATTTTTTATTCTTAACCTAGAACTCCTCAAATCGGCCTATACTTATTAATATTTATTTCTAATAGAGCACATTTTCCACAAACCAACCAGACCCACGTGTTTTAAGTTCTTCTGATTTTGTGCTCATGGTTTCGCCTAAGACCTTGTACATACTTTCCAGAATACTATAAGATGTTATAACCATATACTTCGTGTTAAAGGATTTCACATCGTAGAGTTCGCAATTAACTTTTATTGCTATATGTTGTGTTCTTTTTCCATTAATTAATCGAATAAGACCCTCTTTCTGCTTCCAAAGAAACTTGGACACTCCATCGTCGTTCTTTATGCGATAGCTAGCCATACGGTTGTTAAACGCCAGTAGCGGTAACTGTTGAATTTTTATGTGTATTGCACCTCAAGTGTGCGTCATGCGTCGTCTTTTCCACTTTCAAATCGCTCACTTTACACAGAATTTGTGGTTGTTTCGGACAAGACCCTTCAACAACTGGCGGAGCTAAAGGTTTATGGCTTAATGACATACCGTGCTGCTTTTCCTTGTGTCGCAGTAAGTTGTCCATTCTCGTAAAAGCGATACCGCAAGACTCACAGTTTAAATACTTTGCTACTGACGGATGTATAAGCTTAACCCTGGACGATGTTACACCACGACATTTGTTTTGGTGCCGTTTGAGAGCATTTTTCCAGGTATAGCAAGCACCACCAGAGTTGCAATTAAAAATATTTTTGGAGGGCATTTTTCTTCGACCAGCTTCCAAGGAGTATGAATTATAATTTACATGTAGCGCCATGGTTTATATACATTTTGGAAACAACCGAAGATTACCCAATACACTCGAAGAGTACACAAGCGCGGTCACTAAACCAACTAGCATTAATACCGAGTATTCCGTACTTTCGTAGGTTGCTCACTTTCTAGAACCAAATCTTCCGCATAGCGATCGGTAGCACGTAATTATTTCTAGAGACGGCAAGTACTCGATACCACCCAAATGGAGAACTAGATGCTTGGTGACTGTTAACTTCCGCTTCCTTCGTAAAAGGTAGAAAAAACTCGGTCAATCATCCGTCTAACTTATACTTTGACCGGATCCTATTCCGGTAATTTCCAAACCTCCGAGGGACCTATAAATCGTGATCAATTCTACGTTCGAGCTACCCGTAAACTAACATATTTTATAATAACAGTACGCTGTATAATACATACGTACCCCTTCTTTGCGCTACTGCTATTTCGTGGTGACTTCATAGCTTTTTATAAATAAAGAACAATGTAATACTATTCTAAAATTTTTATTCTAACATTATACATAACAAAATTTAAAAATATTTAATGCCAAGCATGGAGCCATTTAAACTTAATTTTAATACAAAGTTATACGCAGAAAACAATCCTTTCTTTATGTTTGTTGAGAGTGCTTTTAATTTTATCTAATTTTATTCGAAGCTTTTCTAGCCAATAGTTTGATACATAGAGACCGTCTAGGTTTTCGAATTGCAAAGTGTACCAAAGTTTGTCTCTAATATTGTTTGTTTGGAGATGTTTGCTCGGTGTCAGAAAGGTCGCAAATTTTAACCAACATTATATTGTCACGAAATGGTTTGTAATTGGTGTGTGTAGTCCACCAGTCAGTATCTGTTCGCCTTTGCCATAACAAATATTACCAATATCTGTCACCAGATTATTGTTGCACATATTTTCTGCCAACAGCCACAATCCAAATCGCTCATTTGTTGGTTTCACCTTATTCTCAAGAAGTTGAGGAACGTTAATCACCTTGGAGACGCTCATGTTTATCGTTCAAGCTACTGCCAAATACTAAAATGAATTGCTCCTTATGTACCCTACAGTGGGGGCATATATTGCCAAAGATACCCGAATATGTCGGACATCGTCATATCGCTTACATTCTCTTGTTTAGGAACAGTTTTGTTATCCGACCTAGGTCGGATAAAGTCCGATCTAATTCGGACAGGGCAGGGGTGCCCATCGACATATGTCCGGATATATGTCGGATATATGTAGAATGTTAGGTTAAGGTGAAAGTGCCCTATAGGGTGAAATTGACCTATAGGGTGAAATTGCCTTATAGGGTGAAATTGCCTTATAGAGTGAAATTGCGCACGACCTAGGTCGGATGAAAATTCGACCTAAATCGAATTAATCCTACCTAGGTCGGATTTAGTCCAAATGTTGGACATATGTCGGGCTCATCGAGGCCTTGGTATAAAATTTATAATTTTATGTTAAAAAATTTTTAAGTCCGAACTACTAAAATTTTATCAAGTCCCAAAATATTCAAAATGGGCATGTGTCGGACGTATTTTGGATATAGTTTGGATATATGTCGTACGAATGCGAGAGGATCGAGAAGGGTTTAGGTTAGTTTACGTTGTTTGGAGTTAGGTTAATCGGTGTTGTCTGAAATTAAGTTAGGTTAGTTGGACTTGTCAGGAGTTAGGTTAGCTAGTGTTGTCTGGAGTAAGGTTAGGTTAGTTGAACTTGTGCCGACTTAGGTTAGATAGCAGAAAAAATTGATAGGTTAGGTCAGCGCCGCGGCGATGACCTTACCTATCAATTTTTTTTTCTATCTAGCCTAAGTCCTAAGACAACATCGATCGCTATGCGGAAGATTTGGTTCTAGAAAATGAGCAACCTACGAAAGTACGGAATACTCGGTATTAATGTTAATTGATTTAGTGACCGCGCTAGTGCACTCTTCGAGTGTCTTGGGTAATCTTCGGTTGTTTCCAAAATGCATATAAACCATGGCGCTACATGTAAACTATAATTCATACTCCTTGGAAGCTGGTCGAAGAAAAATGCCCTCCGAAAATATTAATAATTGCAACTCTTATTGTTCTTCCTATACCTGGAAAAAAGCTCTCAAACAGCACCAGAATAAATGTCGTGGTATAACATCGTTCAGGGTTAAGCTTATACATCCGTCAGCAGCAAAGTACTTAAACTGTGGTTCTTGCGGTATCGCTTTTACGAGAATAGACAACTTACTGCGACACAAGGAAAAGTCATTAAGCGATAAACCTTCAGCTCCGCCAGTTGTTGAAGGGTCTTGTCCGAAACAACCACAAATTCTGTGTAAAGTGAGCGATTTGAAAGTGGAAAAGGCGACGTATGACGCACACTTGAGGAGCAATAGACATAAAAATGCAACAGTTACCGCTACTGGCGAAGATGGTGTAGAAATGGTTAGCACAGCGTTTAACAATCGTATGGCTAGCTATCGCATAAAAAACGACTGTGCCGACGATGGAGTGTCCGAGTTTCTTTGGAAGCAGAAAGAGCTATTAATTAATTGAAAAGAACACAACATACATCAATAAAAGTTAAATGCGAACTCTACGGCATCTACACAAAAATAGGAGAAGAGACTACCGATATGAAATCCTTTAACACGAAAAATGTGGTTATAACGTCTTCTAGTAATCTGGAAAATATGTACGAGGTCTTAAGCGAAACCATGAGACCAAAATCGGAGGAATTTAAAACACGTGGGTCCGGTTGGTCTTTGGAAAAGATGCTCTATTTAGAAATAAATATTAATAAGTATAAGCTGTTGTGAGGAGTTCTAGGTTAAGAATAAAAATTGTGAATATGTTTTTAGAATTGTGGTTTACAAAATTTAAACTGTATTAATTTGTCTGTAATAAAGTTTTAAGAATGGTTTTTGCATTTTCTTTTAGGTATGACGAAGGTTTGTGTCATCCTGTTTCCATAATGCGATTACATAGGCGTTAACAACAATGCCAAACCATTTTAATAATATTTTGAAATTTATCAATGTCCTCAAACAGATGCCGGTTCCTCTTACTATTTATGCGGATTATGAAACCCGATAAGCTCTACAGTTCCAGACCCCTTCACATCTTTTACAACCAAGATCCAAGCCCACACTCCCTAGACTTACGGCAGGAGAAATACGATTCTTTAAACCCTTAGGATTAAAAGTTATAAATGATGGGTGGCAGGAATTAGCGCAGCTTAATACTTCTAAGTGTTAGGTTAAAGGATTCTAGATGTTAAAAAAGAGAGGTGATTAGAAATCGACCTTGGTAAAAAAAATCTTAAAATTGGGGTAGCTCCCTGAGGAATGATGCTATCTAAAAAATTCTTAAAAATTCAGATAGCTGAAAAAAATCTAATATTAATTAATACCAAACAAGATAGATTTATCTCGAAAAAAACAAAAATAATCTTTTATATGCTCGCTACGTGGTATGTGTGTAAAACGGTAAGGGGTCGCCCCGCTATTAAATCTGTTTGCAGATTCGGATTTTCCGTAAAACAGCAAGATGAATCCGTATCACAAACCCCCTAAAAAGTATGTAAGGGGTGATTAAAATACCAGTTGGTATAAAATTATTAAAATGAGGGTAGCTCCCTGGGGAATGATGCAATCTGAAAAATTCTTAGAAATTCGGTTAGCTGAGAAAAATCTGATATTAAGTGATACCAAACAAGGTAAATTTATCTTGTGGGTGGAAATGAGGAGAAAGATTTATCTCGCATAGGGTATGTGTGTAAAACGGTAAGGGGTTGTCCTGATTTTAAATCTGTTTGCAAATTCGGATTCTATGTAAAATTCTAGACTAATTTGATGTATCGCATAGCTAAAAAATTTATAAAAGGCTGGTGTGATGTAATTAAAATGGTTGATGTGGGGGTGTCCGAACAAGGGGAGAGCAAGAAGGAAGCAAGGAGGAAATACCTCCCACAAGGAAGAAATTCCTTTAAAGTAAGACTAAGCAGATCCTTCTTATGGGAATTTACATGTAAAACCTATTCGAAGAAAACTATTTGGTCCAGAATGAGTGAGGAAATGAAGATGCTGGAGGAAAAGATGGTCTGATTCAACCAATAAACATCTACTATTGGGTCATTTATTTATTTTCATTTTTGACATTGAATAATTGATACTTAGACTTAATTTTAAAATTAGGTTGGGTTTAAGATAGCAAGTCTAGATTATAGACCATGTATTTAAGTGCTTAATAAATAAAGCAAAATAAAATAACCTTCCAAACATACTGAATTTAAACACTTTAGAAATCATACTGAAAGCCTAGCGAAACAAAATGAGTAAGTGTAAACAACCAATTCAGTACCAAAATTTTGCCCATAAGAAATGCACGTGCAAATCCTTTTCCTCTCATAAGATATATACAGAGAAATCCTTCCGTTTTGGACAATTATGTTCCCCGGGTGCTCCAAAATCCATAGTGCCGTTTTAGGAAGTCTAGGTAGTAGGCCCACTTGAGTTACTGCAAGGCGTGCTACCTTATATGGTTGTGGGAAGTTTCCCATCGCCTCTATTACCCACGTTATAGAATGATCGTCCTCGCACTAGACCCGGAAAATCTTGCTCTAGTTTACACACCTCCTTACGGTTGGTGGGATGCTGTCTTTGGGAGAGGAGAACCGTTGGTCGTTCGATACGTTGTCGATAGTCAATAGTAAGGACTCTATTTGAACCTTGATTATCTTGCCCTAAGGGTTATTCTTGTCGATATCAGTGGCACGAAAGTGCCTACCAATTGCCTTCCCGTAGCTGCCACCGTCGGCTTAAGTAGCTCTGATGTTGTAACCCTACTTTCGCAACGTACTTTGAGGAAGCTTGTCGTCAGATGTAGCCTTTTTCATCCTTCTCCCCTCCTTAACAGCTGTAGGTTTCGAAGTGGAAGTAACCGTTTAAGAGGTAATAGGTATTTGGCCGGTTTCATTCCGAGCCATGGATTGGCTAGCAACACTCAGCCTTCTTTAGAACACCAGTCTGCACTTCCGAACGTGCTTTCTTTCTTCTTCTCTGTTCAGCCCCGCTGATTCGTTTCTTCTGTGGGCTCTGCTGTTGCTTTGTTTGTCATTTTTTTGGCTGTTTTTTCTCTTCAGACCGAGGCTGTCGCTGTTGTTATAGTGGCAGTTCTGGTGGAACCTGCAACAAAATTTGAGTGGTGCCCAAGAGCGCACCTTTAATTGACTTTCTACATTAGGTTTTGAATCCATAGTTATTGTAAAACTTTATATACCCAGCTTCGCAACCACCACAGAACGCAGGTTGAGATACCGAAGAGGAGACCAGGGGTACTAGGAATATATAGCTCCCCGAAGGTAACTGTCACATAAGCCTGCATACTGCTTCGTAGCAGCACGCTTGTAGCTTGTACTGCTCTCCTACCGTACCGACTGCACGCCCTTCACTTTCAAAAGCTGGCTCAGTCGCCGGTCCGACCCGATGAGGTAGCCTATTGATTGAGATGGGTTAGTCTCAATCCCACGTCTAGGTAAAATTTGTGCCAAAGTGCTGTGTTGCCAGACACTCAGGAACTGATCTCGCCACAGGTGTGGCTCAACCACCAAAATCCTTCCATTCGACTGACACGGGTCTCCTTGCACGGCACAAACACGAAGTAGCCCAAACCCTGTGCAAACCACATGCCATGTAGCAGTAGGGTTTTTTGGTAGTTTGGTCCACGCTGTGGAATTAACTTAACCATCATCATGCTGGTTTAGACCATGCTAACATTCACTTATTCGTTCCTTCCTCTCTCGCGTGTTGTAGTTTTTGGGCCAGTCAACGCTCTGGAACACTATGAGTGCTGGGTTTGTTCTGTCACAGAGCCCTATGGCAGCGAATAATTGCTCATACAGTAACACTGATCACCCCCACCCTCACTACCTAGAGACGCGCCCGATGGGTAACCACTAACCACACAGGGAATATCCCATATATCATATGTTCTGGTTTACCTCATTAAACAAAAACCTATCTGTAAAGGAGTATAATATTGTTTATAAAAAGCAGAGAGGCGTGTTAACAGAAGATGTGTGTTTATGGTTAGTTATTTGTTATTGAATATTTCAATATATTGGTTTATTTAGGATAAATGTTTAGAACTTCAAGTAGTACATTGAGAGATTTTAACATTGCGAGTGGTCGAATGGAAGAACATTTTAACAAGTATGCTATAATCATTCATTAAGGTTGGGATTACCTCTATTAAAAATCAATCAAGGTGCAATTTTTAAAGACTTAGGGTTGTCGATACATCAAATTTTAATATGTAAGAAACCTTCTTGATTTATCATTGCTGAAAGTTGCAAATACATCATAAAAATACTTCGTGTTTTTTTAAGGACTATTCTAAATTAAACAAATGGATGTGTAATGAATGGCAAAATATCTAGCAGGTGTCTATCCAGTTCGTATTCGTATACCACGCTACTGAACTGAAGACAGTTTTAGGTAAGCAGTACGAAACAGTACATGCTCTTTGAAGGTATTAGTTTCAACACTTTTTTTAAGATCTCGTTCAAGTATGCAGCCTGTGGACACAAAACGTTTGGAAATAAAAGACTTGCGCATTCAAAACATATCTTAAATTTGTATTAATAAATTGCTAATTAAAAAATAAAACAACAATTGCTTGATTATATTACACTTTCTTACAGATGAGTGTTACTTGGAACATGCCGGAGCCACTTTGTACTCTGAACAACAATTATCCGATGTATTTTTGGAGCTTTCTAGTAATATGTATGGGAATCCCCATGCACGAAACAAATCAAGCAAGTACTCGGAAGATGTTATTGACCAAATACGCTTCAAGTACGTACCAGTACCGTATCGTTAGCCACTATTACACAAGCACGTTTTAGGATTCTACAACATTTCAACACCAATTCAGACGAATATACAGTAATTTTTACTTCGGGTGCAACAGCTGCTTTGAAGTTGGTAGCAGAGTCTTTTCAGTACCAAACGCAAGGATCATTTGTGTGCCTGTGTGATAATCACACTTCTGTGTTAGGAATGCGAGGATATGCACCAAACGTAGTTTCTTTGGACTGTAAAGACGCTTTTGAAGTTTTCGACAGAGGATGTAAAACTCCAACAGCTGAAGACCATTCCTGCAACTCATTGTTTGTATACCCTGCTGAAAGCAACTTTTCTGGTACCAAATACCCACTTTCTTGGATAAAGAAAGCGCAAGATGGCGTGCTTGGTTCTTGTGACAAAGTGGGAAAAGGTTCTAAGTGGTTCTGTATGTTGGACGCTGCATGCTACGTGTCTACAAATTATTTTGATTTAACCAAATATAGACCAGACTTTATTTGCTTATCTTTTTACAAGATTTTTGGTTATCCGACTGGTCTTGGGGCGTTACTTGTTAGGAATTCCAGCTCTTATGTTTTAGAAAAGGTTTATTTTGGTGGTGGCACTGTGTTGATGGCGTTAGCTGGAGAACAAACCCACGTGCCAAGACCTACGATACATGAGCGGTGAGTGTTTAAGTTTTGTGTGTATTTGTCAAAAGCAGGGCATTTAAATAATCAAAACCTAAAATTCAATATTTTTAAATTTTGTGGTTACTGTTACTTTTGCTTGCTCTATTAATTTGTTTAAAATTGAATTTTAGTAAAATGTCTAGTGTTTGAAGCACTAAGTTTTTAAATTTGGAAGTGCTCATAAGGGGTGGGAATCCCGTAATAAAATAATGGTGCACTGGTCAACTACAGTAGCAATAAATGGCAGAAAACTGAATAAAATTGATCAATGATTAAAATTTCATCTAAGTGCGATTTCAAGCTACGTTATTACTTACCCTGTTAGGTTTTCAATTCGTCAAGTTTAAAGGAATCACATGTCCGTTTTAACAAATAAAGCTATTCTCCACTCACTCGGCTTAGATATATTCTATAAAAGCATTATTTAAACATTTCTGTGAACAAATAGGTATAAAACAAAACTTAAAACGTACTTTCAGTAATAGTCGGATTAGTTAAATACAAATAGTCCTATAATGAAATATATATATATATATATATATATATATATATATATATATATTGCTATGATACCGCCGCGCGGCGAATTTTTGTGTTGTTAATGTTAATGTTCTTCGCTTCCACTCTGCGCCTCTAAATATTTCTCAATTTTGAATATACCTCTTTTTATATATGCCTCGGCTAGCTCAGTCACACAGAGTGCACGACGATACGATAACAAAGTATTCGAATAATGTAAACAAAATCAGCTAAAATTTGTATAATAATCAAGAATATGTACACTTTATATTTCAATAACTTTGATACTTTGATTTTATATTCAAAACTGAACCCCTGAATCAAAATATTAATGTACTGATTGTACCCAAAATCATACTCCCCTAAAGCTAGCAAAAATACCACTGTATGTTACTTGAAGCACTTTTGAACGTTCAAGTGACCTTCTTTCTATCTACATAAATTTTCATAAGATTTTTGATGACCCCTTACAAATACTTCAATATAAGTAGTAGTAAAATTTTAAATCAAGCTTTATGCTAATAAAGGATTGACATGCGTTTTTCGTCCTTGTTTCTTAGAATTGCCTCTGCGTGTGATTGTCAGTACCCCCGGATCGTTTCCAATTAAGTTCTCTGGTACAGCTTCTCCCAGCCTAACTCTTTGTTGAGTAATCTCTCCCTTCGATGCTCAAATACTAATCCGATTCGTAGCGTAATTATTTAAGTTCGTCCACCAGAATGTTTAGTTAAATTTGCTTAAATTCTATTAATGGCTGATTTATTTTAAAATCGTTTCGTTTGTTAGCAGAACATTAGGAATCATCCGTTTTAAAATTACTTTCTTATTTATAACCTATTATCCAGATTGAATACAAAAACACCGTTCAGAAGCTTTCCTATTTTATAAAAGTACTAGACTTGCTAGAAATCACGTAGTCTCGCGCCAATAATAATCGTTTCACTTCACAATAAAATATCTAATTCGTGTAGGGCTTTCAACAATGCAAAAATTGACCTCATTTTCAATACATAAGTTCCAACCATTTCGAATTATTATAATCACATAAGCAACTTTGAAATTTCAAATGTTTCCTTATATTTACTTACTCGGCTAATCACTGCAAATGCTAACTTTATGGAGTGGAATAATTAACAATTACGAGACGTCATACATGAAGCGATTTAGAGTAGAATTAATGCAATTCTCAATGAAATTAATGATTTTTCCCTATTAAAAATTTTACAGTGATACCCAGTAGATGATAGGAGTAAAACTTCCATCTATCTAAGTAAAATAAAACATAGTTCTATATACGCAACAATACAATAACAATATACTTTTCTTGGTTTTTAGATTTGAAGACGGTACTTTACCATTTTTATCCATAATTTCACTCAGACATGGTTTTGAATTGTTTGAAAGACTTACCATAACAATGGATGAAATATCCCGCCATACTTACAATTTAGCTGCCTATGTTTATCACACCCTAACGACTCTTCACCATGCAAATGGAGAACCAGTTGTACTTTTTTATCACGATGGCAATTTTAGCAATAGATCTCAACAAGGAGGTATTATTAATTTTAATTTACTACGACCTAATGGAGGACATGTTGGTTACTCAGAAGTTTTACATGTTTCTAACCTGTATGGAATTCATTTGCGCACAGGGTGTTTTTGCAATCCAGGAGCTTGTCAATCGCATTTGAAGCTCAGCGCTGAGGATGTTAAATATCATTTTAATGTAAGTACTGATTTATAGGTTTTAATAGAATTATCGAACTAATTTTTGCCATTTTAATCTTAGTGCTTAGCTTGATACTTTTTCTGTGTTTAATTAACCCTTGTGTACACGAATGCGGTTTTACATTTTTCAAATGACTGAGCTCCAGTAACATCTTACATTTAGTAAAAATAAAGTTTTGACATTTCTTTAAAATGTTTATAATCTTATTTTGTTTTAATAGTTTCTGTTCTAGTAAATCCCACCAATAGGGTTAGGTTATTTTCTTAAGAAATATAATATTTAAATTACATGCATTCTTGATCAAAAGAAGAATTATTTTTGTATCTTATATTGTTCATATTCAAAGGTTGTCAAATTCATTACGGCGGTTTTAAAGGTTAGAAGTGATATTGTTATAGTAGGATCGTAGCGGGTTGGTAATTAGCTGATAGAGTTGATGCATCGAATATCTTATCGTGCTTATCACTTGGTGTCCACAGTAACACTTAGAGCAATAAAAAATCAGAATATACTTAATTTATTGATATAAAGCGTGCAGGTAAACCGGAACAATTCAAGCTTTAAAAATCAATTATCTTCTAGGTGTCTACTTTACTAATTGACTAACTGACTCAACTAACTCTAACTACTGTTTTTTCTTCTCTTAGCCAAGTCACTAACTAACTAACTAACTGTTGTTGGATTAATACCCAATTTTAGAAGATTCCATTTCCTTCGGTAAATTACTGGGTGTTCCAGAATGTCGAATTTCCTTATGGCAATTCATTCTGTACATCGTAAACCCGATTACTCGGGAGTTTCTTAGTTATCATAATTCTGATATTTTTGACTGACACCATCATATTTCCAAACTAGGATTAATCATTGTAGGATGATTCAATGTTGCAACTGTATTCAATTTTCGAATTACATATTTAATGTCTTTTTGATTTCCTAACTCAATCCTACGCGTAAAATTATACTTGGTATTCTAAAATTACAATTTTATGATTCAGTTGTTTTGATTAATAATGTATTACGCTGGCGCCTATGTTCTCATCATCTAAGCACAAGGACGTTCACGTGCGGCGTCAAAAGAATGAAAAGCCTCCTCTAATTCTAGATAACCTTTACGTAAGTTAATTTTAGATAGAGAAAAATAGCAAAAAGTAGTTGCAATTTGTAATCTTAATTTATCCCTACAAAGTTTTCCGAAAACATCTCGAATTATTTTACGGAGCGAAGATCAACTTCTTGTAGAGCACTTCATAATTAGCATTCAAAGGTACACCACTGAACTTAAGTAGGTTGGTTTAACCTAAAAGAATAGGTATGGATCAACCGATAGTAGTCAAGAAAGATCGAATAATATACTACAAGGTTTACTGCTTTTAATTTCAGGGACACCTTGGTTACATTAAATTAACAACTTCACATTGAACATAGGCATGTTGAAAACAGTTAGTTCCCTCGAAAGTACCTACAGGCAAAAATCACTCATAATGTATTTATGAAAACCTTTAAAACTATAACCTAGAAAAGTTTTAGATAAACATTTTTAATTAATTGCATTAACCAAACATACCTACAGTTTGTTGATGTGATTGAATTAAGAATTTAGATAGTAATTTTGTTTTATATTTTTTTTTGTTTCTTTTTGATTTAATATTTATATGCACTAGTAATGAAAACGACTGTATAATAGTCTTATATTGGTGTTTTTTACAACTAATATAAAAGTGATGGTTCCAGTTTTGTTGTAGTAAATTACCTTGAAATTACTTCAATCTTTTAAAAAAATTATTAAATTCTAGGGCACAATATAATAACAAACAAATTTCAAAGTGTTTTAAAAATTATTTAAATATCTTCATAAATTCTCTTATAATAAAATCAGGTACATGAGACACAAAGGTTAACAGCTACTCCACCATTTTTTATCTGGTGTTTTGAAATAGCTTCTTGCTGTCCAGACCTTTAATAATTAGGCTGCAGACGACACAGATGTTGAGACTCCATAATCAGGATCTCTTCATATAAATTAATACTTCGTGATTGTTTAACTCTAATTAAGTTTTACCAAACTTTCACTATCACTAAAATCGAGAAAAAACAAATAAAATAGAATCGAATCGAATAGAATGGAATCCAAGCCCTAAAAATAATTCTCCATTACTTAAACAAATTGAAAAATGTAGGCCTATTTACAGTTATCATCCAAAATTGGCTAAGATTAAATAGTTTGAGACACTTTATAATAGTTGTATATATTTTCAACTTTGTACTACGTTTTATTAATCACTCTATTACTGTCAGAAACTTTGGTTGTCTTCAAAACATCAAGAATCCTCTCCCTTAAGACTACACTCGTATTTGTAATTTAGCTCATAAATTAAAACCATAGTGTTTCTCAGGAAGTTTTCTATTCTCCAAGAATATCAATCATGCTAAAAGTTACGTAGCACGCTCCAATAGTAATGTTTCTATTCACAACAAAGTACTTGATTGGTATAGCGCACTCAACAATGTGAAAATCTATTTTATTGGCCGCACTAAATTTTCTGATAGCATATTGATCTCGAGATCCAGAATATTCCCCCATGTATTTCTTCGCAATCAATTCATCTCTTACTTGATCTTGTTTGTGATGGCACCAATAATGTTTCAAAAACTTCTCCTCAAAATCTAAAATTGAATCTGTATCCTGTCCCACAAGATTATACCACGCTTCCGCATTATCTTTTAATAAGGTCTTTACTATATTCATCTTCGCCTGTTCATCATACAGATTATGCACTAACGCCTTAAAACTATTAATAAAAATTTGCGGATTTACTTGATTATCCCCATAAAATTTCGTGTGTTGATCTAGTGATAAATTATTAGAATAAATCTCGGTCCATACCCCATTAAAGCGGACATGTTTTGTTTGGTTCCACTCACTTCACTTTCAAATGTACCTAACTGGTCCCTGCATGAATCGGTTACTTCTGTCATTTTAGAATTAACCTCCTCCTCACAAAAACTCTCACTTCCGTTTTCAGCTGTCCTATTTCCTGTTTAATCCTATCTATACTCTTTTCATTCTGTTCGACACGCATTTCAACTTCTTTCATTTTCGCACTCAAACTAATTTTAAAATCGCCAAATTCCTTAGTTGACTTCTCTATTTTTTCACTCCACGTTTCCGTCAGCTGCCCAAACTTCCTGTTTTATTCCTTACTCATTTTCTCTAACATCTTCATAAGCATTTCGCTCCCGTGGTGACTCGATTCCGTCTTTGACTGGTTCATACTTTTTCCTACCTCTGCTTCCATTTCCGGTTTTGGTTTATCAAAGAAAGCACTATTATTACTTCCGATCTCAACTTCTTAACTCCCCAGCCACTCTTTTCTCAACATACGTTCCAAACACCACACTCACGCACACAACAAAAACAAAAAATACTCCAACACAATCAACCCTTAATTTCCTAGTCGTCAGTTTCCTGAAATAAATTAAATTATCTTAATTCAAGCTTCACGTTCGGGTCGCCAAAATACTACGATGTCCGACTACAAGCCCCACTATAGGGCTGCCATAAATACTACGATGTCCGTTTCTGGGCGTCATTCAATAATACAAAAAGCCCCACTTTCTGGGCGTCTATTAATTGCTACAACCTTCCTCTCAAAAAGATATCTGCTTAAAAGTTCCACAACTTAGGTGCCATTAATTGCTATGACCTCGAGGAGCTGGTAAGACTGCTTCCGTTGGTGGTGAACTGATGTACCTATTTTACATACTACCTCTGCCTAATGAAGTTTGCCACGGCTTCTCAGTTGCTTTCTGAAAATAAAGTTAACTACTCAAAAAAAAGCTGCTCCGATAGATCTCCTACTTTTATTAACATATCAGGAAAGATGTACACGCCAAAATCAAAATTAAACTCCTCTTTCATACATTATTTACATATTATGTACATCCCCCCCCCTCACCAAATATTTCCTTAACAATACATTTCGTTATCAAAATTTATTCCAGATAAACTTTTCCAGTTAATTCAATTAGAAAAGGTAATAGGGCTTTACCTTTCGTGCTAATTTTTGCACATCAATAATCAAAAAGACCCTTTTACCTTGTACATAATTTAAATATTATAAATCACTCCTTATCATAAATTCCCATATACAATACAGTAAACATAATTCAAATTAAATTGTTTAATCAGAAATCTTTTCCCAGTTTGTCTCTTTAGTTCATAAAATTATACACCTCAATGAACTGTCATTAAGCACCCGTTTACACACATATACAATGAAAAAGCATCAGTTACCTGGATTCCATAACTGCGCATGGGCCTGCCATCATTCCATCAATGACCGCGGCATTCAAGAACACCCCAATCCGGATTGCAATCACCTCAACTGCAAGGCTGCAACCATATCACCAAATGTCATCTCGTTCACCAATTTGAAATGGCCTTTTAACCTCCCAAATCTTTTCTATTAATACCATAAGTTTGTTGGTAAACCACCAAACCGACCAAACACCTGCATCTACTCCTTTTCAAAGTGCATACTTTGCACACTTAGTGCAAGTCAAAAGCAAACTGTTTTTACTTACATCAAATTAAACTTCTATGCAAAACGTAAAAGCATTTCTGGCATTAGACCAATCAGCTTGTCGAGATATAATAGCAGTAAGCTAGTTGAAACTAAACCAGCGACGTACGCTTGTTGAAAACTCAAGAGATTAAGAGAGCCTCACCTCAAGCTCTTGGGGGCTTATATTCCCTTTCTCCACCTCTCAAATCTGCCAAATTCTTAAAAATTTCTATATACAAACACATTCCTGCACAACAATTCTCCGTATAACTTTTAACGACCACTCGTTTCCACAACCACTTCCCTAACGTACACAATAACTCCAGAAACTGCCCCACACAAACACACCCCAACGGTCGTAGTTTCCCAAAACCCTTCTAACGTATGTTCAAAATTTCTTGTACTTCATTTAACGGATACTCATGTCTTAGAAAATTGCTTGAACCTAACAAACACTCGCACGTTACGAAATGATTTCAGCGTATTTTGACACACCCACCCCCCCCCCTATCTTAAACTAACCTTGTACAAACCCCAATCAACGAACGCTATGGTTTTAAACTACACCTCTCAATATAATGGGTGTTTTATCTCGCTTCAATATACGCTCTAAAATCACCTATCTTTTACTTTGTTTTTCATGTCTATGGTATAATGAACTGCTACTCACTCCACTTACCTTGTATTCACTCAAATCAATAAACACTTAACACATGTTGTATCTATCTCAATTCTACATATGCTATCAAACAACCCCTCTTTGTTTCTTTGTTGGCAAGCTTCTTTCGTAACGGTCAAAAGTTACCCTTCCAACTTAAGTTATACATCTTTTCAATAGGCTACAAATTTATTCTAGTTGACGTCGGTACTAACAACTACCTGGAATTTTTGTTTGTTTCTGTCGTCCTAATTTACCCAACTTAATAAGACAAAGAAAAATAAAAGGTAAATTTCGCCTGTTTAAAACGGAAACTCGCTTCTTTGAAGCATGTTCTAAAAGCTTTCAACAAAATAATACAAGTACCCCTTTGCTTGTAAACTAAACTAAAGCTAAAGCTTTTCAGAAATTATTCCTACAATTTACACTTATTAAATACGAGGGTTAAAATATGTTTATGGCATACTTTTTAAATACTCTCTTACACACTCTATGAGTATTTATATCTGCAGGGTTATGCAAATTAACTTTTAGCTAGCTGAAATTTTTTAGTAAAATTATTAATTTCTAAACTAATGATTTTAAAAAGCGCTTGAAAATTGTTTGTCGTTCTTTCACATACTGAATCACAAAATAAATTACCAATTGACAAATAATGCCCTTTTAATCCCTTAATATCACAGTTATATCTATATATATTCCTACGATATCGCTGTTCCGTTTATATTGTAAATTTTACTGCCAATTTTATTAATACATCGAGTTTGTTGATTATTTTAAATTCGCCGCGGCATATTTAAATTTACCAGAGTGGAATTTCCTTGGTTTACTGAAACACGCACCAACAGGTACCGTGAGTGGTGAACGTTGTTATTTCGCATGTGCAAACAATCTAGTGACTGGAAAATCCACAAATCTCACTAGAGAATCGATTCGTCGTTCAAACGGGCCGCATCGCTTTTACACACACGTTCTACCTAGAACAAATTAGATGAACCACTTTGCTACAGATCCGCTATCGTTATAAATGTGCTTCGCTTTACCCTCAGAAAGAAGAGTAGTATTGATTACTTCGTTCTTTTTCCTCGGCACGGCTGCATAATTCATCCAGGTGAGTGCTCTTAGTAAACGTTTGATTTGGTTGAAAAAAAACATTAATTATTTGTTGTTTGTTGAACTATCACTTAAATTTTATACAGTCCACATCTCTCTACCAAAGAGCTATTCGTTCTTTGTTAAATTATCATTTTACATTCACCGCAATTAGTTTACAATTGCTCTTCGCCAGATGTACAACGATCAATTGCCTGTTGATCGCCACCTTTCTGCGCCTTTGAAATAATCTAAAATTAACACAATTAAATTTATGCCTCGACTAGCTTAGTGATTCCACGCACAGAGTGAACGACGATATGATAACAGATAATTTTCACTCATTCCTCTCCAACATTTAATATCTCCACATACGACAAACTAAATTCACCAAAAATTGTATAAAAAACTAAATAAAATTACTATTTACAATTTGCACTCTTTTTAATATCATTTATTTCTGAAAAAACTTTTTAATCAAATTTTAAAAAAATATTTTTATCAAATTAGCTTTTTACGAAGCTATAACCTTTTTACACTTTTTATAGCAATTAAAGCTGGCAAAACAATTGTCTTTTACCAGGAATAGTTTCGTTGAACATTCAAAGAAATATCACCTTTCTTGTCAAACATACTTTTAAGTACTAACTAAATTTTTGTTGACCTTTTACGTAAAATATATAAATTACATGCAACTTTTAAGCTTACTTCTGAATACACATACTATAAATAAAAATATGTAGCTCTGATCTTATATTTCTCCTGTTTTTTTTGCTGGAGCTTCGTGACCCAAATCCGTCGTTTGTTCAGCAGCTTAGCGTGTTGGTCCAGTACTTTGAAATATTTAGCAGCAACTCGGACTCGTTTGCCCGATGATTTGATGTATTAAGTTTAGAGTTTTAACACAGCAGCTTGGTATTTTATACCTACAACTTAGAATATTAACGTGTTGTGATTTAATTTATTATGAACGTCGTAATTTGGATTAACCAGTGATTTGGATGTTATTACTTGGATATATTACTTGGATCCCTTTGTGTCAACGGCAGAATTTTATACATACTTATTTCAGCGCACTTTACTGTTTCACTTAAAATTATTGATTTATGTTATTTTCAATTTAACGTTCACTAGATTTACGTAATAATTTTCATTCACTATTACAGTTAACGCGTCGATCATGAAATGCATCTCGTTTATTTACCCCGGTTAGTTTTACAGACAAATTTCTTCCCAATGTTGAACGCGTTCTCATTGGTTGACAGCCCGCTACCGGTCTTTAGTCCGCGGAAAAGGCGTTTCAATTATGTTTATCTGCAAAGTGTTATATCTGCAACCTGTGGGGTTTTATTACATACTGCATTCTATATACGTCCTAAATGTAACGTATCTAGCAACTTTGTAAAGAGACTTATTAAATATTTCATTTTACATACGTTCAAATTTGCACGTACATCGAAACTTTCTGTTATGGAATTTGATTAACTAATGATATTACTTGTACCTTTCAAACTGCACGTATATCAGAATTTTAATTTCTATACTTTCTTTACATATGCTTGTTTTACCAAGTCCGGCACTTTATATACGTTTCAAATGACACGTACTCCTTCGCTTATAATTTGCTTGTTTTAAATGTTTGCCTATACAAATTAGTATAAATTTACACGCATTTATTAACCTTTTACCTAAATGCGTTTAGATTGAAAAAGATTTCATTTCACGGTTATTTTTCTGCAAATCTGTTAAATTTGTAATTTGGTTTTAAGCTTGCAGATGATTGGATTACTTCAGCAATTGCTTATTTTAACGAATGTGGTGAATTTATTACGGAATGAACTTTCTTTAATTAATTGTAGCCTGTTATAGATTTTATACTGGGTGATTTGTATTTGCTTTTTGCATAATGAATGAATTATGTACATTTTATGATTTACATGTTTGGTTTTCGTGGTTTTTATGATATTTACATGAAGTATTCCTCCCTTGTAACCTTATACGACCATAATTAACCCTATTATTATAGCAATATATATATATATATATATATATATATATATATATATATATATAAGGACAAGTTATTTGCAATCCGCAATGTACAACAAAATAATAAATAAGATGTATCTGTAAATAAACTCTTATGAAATTAATAAGAGCTTATTTACAATACAAATCGAGCTAATAGTTGTATAGCCATTAACAAAACGATAGCGTTATTATTTCACATGATTAATTTTATATATATATATATATATATATATATATATATATATTGCCGATGAATCGGGGATTAAGCTCTTAAAATTCTCGCCCCACGAATTGAGCCAACCTAAACTTTTCAAAAAAAATAATCAAAAAAATTCCTACTTTTGCTTTTGAACGCCTCTTCTTTTTTTCTGCTCACCCTGGCTAGCTCAGCAATCGGCTTCTTCTTGAATACCTACCATTTTAAGTACATACCTCTTTCACACACACACACCGTCAAATGAAATTACCAAAATAATACAACAACCATACAACCTTTTATTTACACATATTAACAAATAAAATATTTACACCTTGGTACAGACGGTTTGTTACAATTGATACCAGCTCAATTATTAAACACTTTAATAATCTTTGGTTTTTTAATATCTTTTAACAAATTTTATATGATACGAGTAGATAGGCCCCACATGCAACCCTAGTTTGATTGTATTCTGGTCTATTTTCAGCTCATTATAACCCAGTTTCTGTAAATGCTTTTTAAACCTTGCATTTTATTGAAAACAAATTTAAGGACCCGTTTACTCCTTACAACAACAATTTATAACATGAATAAACCTTTATATATCATTAATAAACCGTTTTCTAAAAATCAAAATTAATTGTCCTGAACATGTACCTTTTTAAACAAGTTTTCTGGTAATAAATACGCCACCAATAAGTTAAAACACACAAACACAAAAAATATCAACACAAATGTTTATACACAAACAGAAATTTAAGTTTCGTTACCTGGAGTCGCCTTCGTTCCTCGTCACCACTGAAAATGGTTACCAGAAACCCTCGTCGATGTGTCCATCAACTACGATGATGTCTGGATCTACAGATCCCCATCATCCACATCTCCGCTACTACTACTGTTTTTATACCACTACTGTCTACTACTACTGTCTTTATAATGACTCCGGCGGTGAAAGCCTCCGACAATACTACTGTTCTTCTCCCCAGATATTAGCTTTGTCTCAAACGTAACATTCCATACCAAATATACATCATGCATACAAATTATGGTTTAGGCTTCGCTTACCCCAAATACCATAACTTCATTTAATAGCTTCATTGTAGTAACGGCACCTTTTATTTAAACAAAAACACCAACTCGTGCAATATCACTTTTACAACATGCGGTACGCTACTACAGCTTAATTAATTTCTAAACAGGATGTTATATGCAACTTTACTGAACACACAATAATTAATAACCGTAAGAGCATTTACTACTTACTGCTTCTTGAAATTTTGAGCGTAACGAACACTAACTTGTCAAAATCTCACTTTCGTCGTGCTGTTACATAGAATTTTGTTTACTACCTTAACGGACACGCTCTTCTTGAAAACTGCTGGCCATCAACCAATGATATAATTTTCCCTCCTCTCAGCGCTCCACCTATCCGCTATCTATCTCCGTTCCATGCATGTTTGTTGTCTCCTTTAGAACCCCTCTTAAGTTACAGAAAATCGATATTGTCGTCGTGCTTCATATTTACCCGTGTATTTAGACGTGACTTGTAACCAACGCTTACTTTAACTGCTTCTTTGTCTGTCTTACATTATCGATCGTTTATTGCACTCATTCTTCAAGGCACGTGTTATTGTATCAGCTTATACACTGACCGTTGAAAACAACCTTCTATAGAATTTTGTGCTAACGTTCGTTTAAAATTCCTTGAACCTGACATTTAACAACCGACCGTTTAAAATAACAATTCTTAGTTTAACCATTCTCAGTATTTGTATAAACGAACGTTGGCTTTTATGTAGATGGACATATTTGCGTTTAAAATTATTGATTTTCTATGCATGCACGCTCCCTTTTTGCTTCCATGTGTTTAAATAAAAATTAATATAACTACTTATGCGTGTCTTGTGTTTTTTATGTAGTCAGAAGCTTTCTTCCCTTAAATAATTTTAATATTCCAATTTAAAAAATAGAAAAATACCTTAATAACCGTCTGTGTTCACTATATAAATTAACTAATTTGGCGCGTAAATAATTTGCTCCTGTTTCCTATATACACGGTGTTTAAAATTTTATTGCCTGGACCTATTTAACCTCTAATTCCACAACAATATATATATATATATATATATATATATAAATTTTTCTCTTGTTCATATTATTGTGTGACTTTTGATGTAAGCTGTGACCTGTTGTAATATTTTCATACACAGTTTATTGGTTTAAAGTTTTAACCTTTTCCAACTTTTCTAAATTTGATAATTTTAAATAAGTTTAACACGCACACGACCACAAGTAAGTCACACTAAATAACAAAGATGGCACCCATGCTTTTCTAGCGGGTTAAAACACGGTCCAAACAACAACTTTTATTAAATTTTTCTTTCAGTCCGGACATGTTTGTGGTGATCAGAACGACTTAATTGATGGATATCCAACTGGATCTGTGAGAATATCTTTTGGCTATATGTCAATGAAGCAAGATGCAGATAGATTTCTTTATATGATTAACGAATACTTTATTTCAAAACCCATTGAGCCTTACCATATCACAACCTATCAAACAACTGGCAAGGATATAAGTAAAGCTAGAATTGGACAATTTTCCGAATGTAAAGGTGTTTTAAAACAAATTTTTATATATCCTGTCAAATCGTGTGCAGCTTTTGAAATCACAGACGACTGGAAAGTTGTAAGGACGGGATTACAGTATGATAGGCAGTGGATGGTAATAAACTCCAACGGAGTTGCTATGACCCAGAAAACTGTCTCCAACCTGGCAGTTATTAAACCACGGATACTTTTAAAACAGAATTTGTTGGAATTAAGTTGTGAAGGTAACGCTATTTAATTTTTTATTTTTTTGTTAGTTTATTTAGATGGGTAGTCGAAAGAGTATTACAATTTTTTGCATTCCATTTTTTTCCATACTACTACAAGATTTGGTAGCTGGCTTCGTTTCGATAGTTGAGAAATTCGAGTGTAAGTTAATCATGTACCTCTTTCGAGAGGAGGGGTGATGGCGGGTGGAAAAGGGTTGCGTTCGACGGGGAATTATGTTTTACGTAGGATAACCATGCTTTGCGACGGGAAACGGAATATATAAAATCATTTCATTTAATTTCTAATCACTTCAAATGTTTCCTTTGAAAATAGCGGTTAGTTTCGTTATCGCCATACAAGTGTTGCGTTAATTCAATGAAATAACAAATGACTATGCGACCATCTACTAGTAACACTTTTATAGTAGTAAATTTATTCAAATTTATTTTAGCACAATTGAGAGTCTTTCTTATAAAGAAATTTTCCTTGATAAATGAATGAATGATATTCGTAAAATGCCCATCCATTTAACTAATATAAAGTGAACTTTTACATTCACAAGCGTTTTTAAAGAAAGATCGCCCCCTTATGATATATTACTAAGAATTTGGATGGTGTCCTTATTGACCACAATAATGTCTTTTTCTCAGCAAGATATTGCTGTGTACCGTTTTACAGGGAATTAACTTTTACGTGGGACAAGCCTGTTTTGCGACGAAAAACAAAATATTTTTGTCGTAAATGGATATTTTGGTAATTTTTGGTTCTGCGGAGCACTATAAGATTTGATAGCTGGCTTTCGCTTCGATAGTTGAGGAAAATTCGTGTAGAGACTAATCGTGTATCTCCTCCGGAGGTGTCGGAATGAGCGCCATTTGAGTGGGAAATAAGTTTTACGTAAGATGAGCACAGTTTTGCGACAATACACAGAATTTCTTCGTCAGCAATGGGAATTTCTGCAATTTCTGGTTCCGTAGGTACCTCAAGCGTTTTGTGTAAAAGAAAACACAATTTTCCCAAAAGTAGAACCAAAAACGCGGTGCGAGAGGGCAAGCAAAGTATCGATCTAAACAAGCACGAGGAAGACGGAAAATCGAGATGGTTTCAAAATTAGATTCGAGGCTTTATAAAACACTTCATATGCATGGGGCGACTGAATAATCGACTTAGAACCGGAAGTCAACACCATTTCTACGTAGGAAGTCTACTTTTCGATAAATTTGCAAGTAAGTTATAGGAAATTATTCCGTTCACGAACGCGAGCGAAGCCTCCCGAATAGTTGCACTCGATAGATAATTTCTCTGTAAATCGAAGTATGTTCGCGTCGTGTTAGAAAATGCATGCGTAAGACATTTGACATTTCGACAAACGTCGGACACGATGTCTCAGTGCTCATTACTTGTCAACACAACCACAAACGTGTATGGTCGCGTTTATTAATATACCGTACGCGTACGAACTGCTATGTCACCACCTTTGTTTATCGCTGACAGGACAGTGTTACTTAAAACACATCTGAACCATGACTTCATTCTACCCTACCCTTCAGCAGCTGTCATAGCTAATAATAAAAAATTTTAAATACTTTGGGTTAATTTGTAGAACAGCTGGAGGCTTTAGCTGTCAAGCCGTACTTCACTCTTGACTAATTTTTCTTTTTCTGTTTTATGTCCTTTAATGTTGTTGTTGTTGTTGTCGTCCTCGTCGCCGTCCTTGCCGTCGCCGCCTTTAACGTCGCTACTTTCGTCGCCGTCGTCGTCATTGTCGCCGTCACCGTCGTCTTCATCGTCACCGCCGCCGCCGTTTCGTCGTAGTCCCCGTCGTTGTCGTGATTCCCGACGCCGTCACCACCGCAGTCGTCGTGGTCGTGGTCGCCGCCGCCGCTGTTGCCGCCACCGTTGTCGTCACAGTCGTCGTCGTTATCGTCGCCGCCGTCGTCGCCGTCGCGGTTGTTGTCGCCGTCATCTTCGTTGATGTCGTCGTCGTCGATGAAGTTGTAGTTGTTGTTTTTGATTTTGTTGATGTTGATCCTGTTGATGTTGTTGCTGTTGTTTATGTAGTTGGTTTTGCTGATATTGTTGATTTTGTTGATGTTGTTGATGTTGTCAATAATACTGATATCGTTGCCGTTATTAATGCTGTTGAAGCTGAAGTTGTTGATATTGATGTTGTTGTTGATGTTGTTGATGTAATTGAAGTTGCTGATGAGGTTGATGTTGATGATGCTATTAACGTTGTTGATGTTGTTGATGTTGATGCTGTTGATGTTGTTGATGTTGTTGATGCTGCTGATGCTGCTGATGTTGTTGATGTTGTTGATGTCGATGTTGTCGATGTTTTTGATGTTTTTGATGTTGTTGATGTTGTTGATGTTGTTGATGTTGTTGATGTTGTTGATATTGTTTTTGATGATGTAGTTGATGTTGTTGATGTTGCTGATGTTGTTGATGTTGTTGATGTTGTTGATGTTGTTGATGTTGTTGATGTTGTTGATGTTGTTGATGTTGTTGATGTTGTTGATCATGTTGTTGATGTTGTTAATGCTGTTGATGTTGTTGATGTTGTTGATGTTGTTGATGTTGTTGATGTTGTTGATGTTGTTGATGTTGTTGATGTTGTTGATGTTGTTGATGTTGTTAATGTTGTTGATGTTGATGTTGTTGATGTTGTTGATGTTGTTGATGTTGTTGATGTTGTTGATGTTGTTGATGTTGTTGATGTTGTTGATGTTGTTGATGTTGTTGATGTTGTTGATGTTGTTGATGTTGTTGATGTTGTTGATGTTGTTGATGTTGTTGATGTTGATGTTGTTGATGTTGTTGATGTTGTTGATGTTGTTGATGTTGTTGATGTTGTTGATGTTGTTGATGTTGTTGATGTTGTTGATGTTGTTGATGTTGTTATGTTGTTGATGTTGTTGATGTTGTTGATGTTGTTGATCATGTTGTTGATGTTGTTGATGTAGTTGAAGTTGTTGCTGTTGTTGATGCTGTTGATGTTGTTGATGTTGTTGATGTTGTTGTGTTGTTGATGTTGTTGATGTTGTTGATGTTGTTGGTGTTGTTGATGTTGTTGATGTTGTTGATGTTGTTGGTGTTGTTGATGTTGTTGATGTTGTTGATGTTGTTGATGTTGTTGATGTTGTTGATGTTGTTGATGTTGTTGATGTTGTTGATGTTGTTGATGTTGTTGATGTTGTTGATGTTGTTGTTGTTGTTAATGTTGTTGATGTTGTTGATGTTGTGGATGTTGTTGATGTTGTTGATGTTGTTGATGTTGTGATGTTGTTGATGTTGTTGATGTTGTTGATGTTGTTGATGTTGTTGATGTTGTTGATGTTGTTGATGTTGTTGATGTTGTTGTAGTTGGTGGTGGTGGTGTTTTTTCTTATTATACTTTATTAATTGATTAATTCTATCCTATGTACTTTTAGATTTTCCCAGCTTAACTTTGCCACTGGACCAAGAAACAGTAATACCATCTACAAAATGCCAAAGTAAAGTATGCCGTGATAGAGTTCAGGGACTAGATTGTGGTAACGACGTGGCAAAATGGCTCGATGATGTTCTGGGTCTACCGGGTTTACGTCTCTTGCAACAACATACGAAGACCGATGAGCCTATTAGAAAGTACAAAAAAGGTTTGCTTCAACTTTTGCTTCTCAGCTCTAAAATTTTTTATTTAGACGACTATGTCCAGCTCTCGTTATCTAATGAAGCACAGTTTCTGCTAATAAATCTAGCAAGCGTTCAATGGTTGATGGACCACATTACCACAGGCGATGACTTTGGAGGATTAATTGATAATGTAACAGCGCGATTTCGTCCAAATCTTGTGGTTGAATTTCCTGAACCTTTTGTGGAAAACTCATTCAGTACATTGGAAATTTGTGAACTAAGCTTTGTAGTAAGTATATTTTCTTAAGGGTCCGTTGATGAAAATATCACTCACGTGCAGGTGGTGTAGTACTTTAAACATTTTTTGTGCTTTACTGATACCTTCAAGCTCTATCTAGATGCTGCCCACTTTGATACAAAAACTATTTACAACATAATACTAAATATAGTTGTCATACGTCAACAGTCATTTGTTATATTTGTACACCTTAACGGTAAAATGTATTACGCAACATTTCACCACTTTAAAGATAAAATCTCAGACAAAAACGAAAAAACTAATTAACATCATCTCCTAGTAAACAGCTTAACTAAATGCGTATAACATCGGCTTACTACACAATAACATACTTACGATTATAAAACTAATGTTTTCTCAAACAAATCTTCAGGACAGAATCCATGTCTATCAGCAACCGCACTAAAGAGTCGATTCTCATTAGCGTACGACGGTCACGCGATCGCAAAAGTCAATCATACAGTACGCTGGAGAATTTCGCGTAAATGTTCAGAAAGGTTGCTTAGTTTAAAGATAAAGTTATATGTATTATATAAAAGCGCCATTTAGTCTACCTATGACCAGAGAAGCACGTCGGAATGTAGACGAGGCGTTTGTACATAAAAGATAATTGATAGACTCCTACGGTGCGACACTTTTTAGACGAACTTGGTTAGCAGTTAGAAAAGTTTTCGTTTAAGAACTTTATTGACCTTACAATAGGAAAACGCTGGAATGTAATCTGTTCATTCTAGCATATTCGCAAAATATCTGGAGTAATTGAATAATGTATAAAATGCCGTCATGAGCGATAGTTAGGCAGTTCTAATTCAAACTTTGATTATAATTCTAGCTATAAAGTGATGATATCTAATAGGTAAGTGTAAAATAGTATTAAAATAAATTTCCCTATTTGATATAAATTATTGTACTGATCGATATAAATTAATAATTAGTGCTTGGATAGTTAATCATAGTGCATCCATGTAAATAATTAAGAAGATAACATCGCAGGTTTTAGAAGTTAATATTTGTACTGTTAGCGATTAGCTGGAAATAAATAATTGTGAGAGCTTTTAGAATTTCAATGTAACTACGAGCTGCTGAAAAGTCTTGTGTAATCAGTTAGATAACAAAAAATTGTTGTTGTGCAAACAGAAGTTTTGTTACATGATGTCGAGTGGTGAAATTTTAGTGAAAAAGACATTTGAACGATTTCCATTTGCATGCCTGTAACTCATAGCTTACAACAGGAAGTAGTCAGCAATATTCTTTCGATCTCGAAGGACTTCGAGTCGAGCGTTGGGAAGAGCTTGGCTGGTACTTTGCGAAGCTCATGGAAAAGTTAAATAAAGCGTCGGCAAGCATGACATAAAAACTAAACCAGATCGCAGCGAAATTAAAAGGAAATGCGAAGAAACAAGAATAAACCTCCGCAAATCTTTCAGAAAACTGCGAAGAAAATGGAAAAGAGATACTGGAGACGGAGGAACGGATTAATTCTCTAACAGGGCAAGCACCTGAGCCTTCAGTGTTGGTGATAGAGCAGTACGTCTCAGAATTTAAGAATGTCGAAGAATGCGAACCGACATAGAGGTTTAGAGTAAAATTACCACATTTGATTAAAAATCACATTGGCAGATATATATCAAGCAGTTCGAGGCTGTCGCGACAGCAAACAGATGGAACGATCGTGAAGAGGCAACCACGTTGATTGTCACCTCACGAGGTAAGACCTTAAATATTCTGCAAACCAAACCAGACCATGATCAAAGAAACCACGAAGCCTTAACACCAAGGCTTCAAATGAGGTACGGCAAATTTCATCTGCAACAACTGTACCACGCTCAAGTGAAGAATTGTTAGCAAAACACCAAGGAAAATTTGCACGAATTTGAAACAAATATTGCTCGCTTGGAGAGACTAGTCTATTCAACAGCATCGGATAGCTGTCTAGAGTTGGTGGCAGTGTAGACTTTTATTTATAGAATACTCCACGAGATCGAGCAAACACTACGGCTGATCCGCACGTAATGCATTGACTCATATCTTAGAGTTCCGGTCGGCAAAATAAGCAACGCATTTAATCTGTGGCAAGGTAAAACGTTCAGGGGAGCACCGGTTTCAAGATAACATGAAAGAGATGATTCGATGGGTACTGCTTGAGCAGCAGTTGAAGAAAAAGGGACCAGAGCTCCAGAACCGCCGATTTAGGCCCAAGCAAAACTGATGTAAAGAGTTTAAGGAAGACCATAGGGAACCGAACTTAATGGAGGGGGTTGACGGAACTAGACCAAAGTTGACTTGTACAGATTCTGCTTTGAAAATGGTAGTCCGCGTCGCACGGGTAAAATGCGATCTTGTTGGTCGAACAACTAAGATCAACGACGATTGGCAATCTCTACAGTTGCGAACCAAACAGGTAAATGACGAAGATCTAAGTGTCATTCTGGATTGAAAAGTCAAAGGAGAACGTCTCTCCTGGTGGGACACTAGTCTGTTGAGTAGCACCCTGAAGTCGTACTAAGCATAACGGGATTCCTTGAAGGTAGAAAATGTAATTTTGGTGTGATGCTTAAAAAATTGAGATGCATCCATGAGTATGCTTCCGATATCGAAGGTTTTAGGAGATCTACATAATGGGACTTCGGGAGGACACTTTGGCGTAAAAAAAGATTCTGGAGAAAGCTCGAGCAACATTTTAATGTCTTGGATGCAAGGACGATGTTACAGAATGATGTCATTAGGTGTCAGTTGTGTGCACCATTGGAAAAACGTTAGGCTCCAATGAGGCAATACAATGTGAGACACCTCTTCGAGAGAGGGAAATCTATATTGCTGGTCCATTCTCCGATACCACCTCCGGGAATCAGTACATTTTGGTAGTCATGGACTATTTTAGGAAGTAGACCAAAGCATATGCTATACCAAACCAAGGATCCTCAACAGTCGCTGACGTACTGCTAAGGAAACTACACTACCCCGTTTTGTCGTTCCTATAAAGTTGTATGCCGATCAGAGCTGAAATTTTTAGTCATTGTTATTCCAAGAAGTTTTCCTGTTGCTAACGATCAAAAAGATCCTAACAGCACAATTGCATCCGCAATTGGGTGGTATGGTAGAGCGCGTTAACACCACTTTGGGCAAATACATTTACAAGGTGACGTCTCAACATTAGAACGACTAGAACCAATTTTTACTGGCTTATCAGTGTTGGATTTATGAAAGCACTGGATAGACAACCTGTATGTGCTATGCTAGGACGCGAAATACGTTTAGCATGTGGCATTCAGTTTGGGTGAAAGTCAAACAAACAGTTATCTTCTTGATGATGCGCAAACGTTTGGACCGAGATACGATTGTTTCATGTCTCTAAAAAGAGGAACAGGCAAAGCGAGATTTGGGGTCACAAGGGAGATTTAAGGTGATCTATTTGATGTGCTGTCGGAATACTCCCTAGCAAATTGCATAGCCACGGATCTTGATATGTCCCGCTGACTTGTTCAGGTGTTTAAACATAAATTTGGTGATCAGGTAACTTGTACAAGAACGAAAGAAGTTCGCTGTTCATATCTTTGTTGTACCTACGAGTTACAGGCATGCAAATGGAAATCGATCAAGTGTCTTTTTCACTACAATTCCACTACTTGCTACCATGTAACAAAACTTCTATTTGCACAACAGCAGTTCTTTATTACACAAACCTCTTCAGCAACTAGTAGTAATGAATTCTAACACAACAAAGTGCTTGATTGGTTTAGCGCACTCAACAATCCAAAGTCAACTTTATTAACCATACGTAAAATCCAACCATTCAAACTACTACGTCACGTAAGTAACTCCGAAATCCCAAATATTTTGTCATATAAATACAATATTTACCTTGATACTGCGGTTTATCATTGCAAATGTTAATTTAATTGAATGGACTAAAATTCCGTGCTTACACTCATGTAGCGATTTATAGTAGTAATAAATGCAATTTTCAGTAAAACTGGCGATTCTTTCTTTTTAAAGTGTCAATTGATACTAAACGAATAATCCCAGTAAAATATCCCTTTATTTCTATAATATAAAACGCAGTACTTTATACGGAGTATTTTCAAAAAAATTCAAGATTTTATTTGCGTCGGCAAAATTTTCTCTGCGATCTGCAGTTAAAATTTAAGCCAATTACATGAAACGTTTCTGTTAATACACACTGTATTTGCCTATACTAATCGAACTATGATATGATATCGTCGTACTTCGATGTATTTAACGCACAGTTGTCTGCTTTCCGCCACCGCTCTGTGTTCCTAAATAATCTAGAATAAATTTTAAATTTCACTCAATCAGTTTTATGCCTCGACTAGCCTAGTTCAACCCCACACGGAGTGCACGACGATACGGTAACAGAGTAATCTTTACCCCCCCCCCCTTTCTCTAACACTTCATACCTAAATAAGATAAGCTGAATAACTAAAATTTTGTATAATAAATCAGGAAATATGTATAATTTGCACTTCCACGCACTTCGTACTGTTATTTGCTATTTAAAACCCTTGAATAAAAGTAAAAAAATAAATCCGTTTACCGCCAAATTACAACCCTATTAAAAATATATAAAGCCAGCAACAATAACTCTGTATTATATTGAGAGTCTCGTTGAACGTTCAATGACCCTTTTTTTCTTAACGTAATTTCCACGTATCAATCAAAATTTTTGATGACCCTTCACATAAATATCTAAGTACATGCAAGTTTTAAATGTTAAAAAAGAATTGTCTTATGCTATTAATCAATTATCGCTAACCTGGTATTTTTCTAGGTTAATTCCCTGGTTCGAATGTGTAGCTTTGTGTACCCCCAATCCTTTGACCTGCCGCTACGTGCTACTAACCAGTGCTTTTGACTTGCTTTCAGCTTAACGTCCTGATTCAGAATTTTCCCCTTCGTTAAATCTGTTACTCGTAGTATTGGATTTTTACGTTAGATTTCTTATTGCATTTGTTTCATGAATTGTTTATTGAATCGCTTCGTAAATCTCTCAGTATATTTTTATCAGATTTTCTCAGTTTCCTTAGATTTCCTTAGAGAATTTCTCAGTGCCCTAAGGTAATAAATGTTAAAGATAATGTTTACCTTAATGCAAATTTGGACTTACGTCTTATGTCGACGGCGAATTTTTACTTCACTTGTATATTTAAACGCGCACTCGTACTTGATATTTTTAATTAACTTTCACTTAAAGTTTGTGGTTTTAATTTCACACTTCAACTTTGCGTAGTATTTTTATTCAAACTAATACAGTTTGTGTTTCAGTTATGTAGAGACTGACCATTGCCCGCTTGGTGTAATACATAAAGGTAAGCCTTTTCCCATGCTGTCCTTGGCTTGATTGCGCATTATCTTAGTTGAAGCGTTACACTTTTCTTATCATAAAAGCCTTTAGATTTTACATAAAGTTACATATTCTAAATTTTGTTGCAATGCTTCCCAAATCACGTAGACATCAAAATTCCACATTATATTTTCTCGTGTTTTGTATAGGAAATTATTCAAATTTTCTTTTTAATTCCGCACGTATACAAACTTGTTGTTCCATACTTTGTTTATCCAATATGCTGGGTTTTATTCAAAAGTGTAGCCATTTCTACATGTAAAACATCACGTAGGATAAATTTTATAATGGGATTCTTAACAGACAACGTAAATTAGATGCGTTTTTATTAACTTTTACGTTTTGAAACATGCTTGTGTTGCAAGACCTGTTTGTAATGAGCACGCATGATTTTTAATGTGTCGAATTTAAAAAAATTCTTTTCATTTTTCTTAAGTTTCTTTGGGAATTAAACCACTCATTCCCAAAGAAACTTAAGAAGAATGCTAAACAAACCACAACAAACATACAGGAGTATTTACAAATTCTTTTCATGTTTGTTTGACTTTAGATACTTCTAATTTGTATTTATTTAAAGTCTCTGTATGTAATACTGTTTTCAAAAATGAATAGGATTGCGTCTAGAGTTATTTATTTTACTAAATGTTGTTGAATTATTAAAGAATGAGCTTCCCTTCATGAACTAAAGTTAGTTCTAGATTTTATACAGTGTGTTTGATATTTGCTTTTTGCATAATTAACGAATTGTGTACCTTTTATGATTCAAATGTTTAGTTTCCTTTACTTTGGTGTTGTTTACATGAAGAATACTACCCTTGTGACCCTATATATCCCTAAATAACTTTATTATCATAGCAATATATATATATATATATATATATACATATTATATATATATATATATATATATATATATATATATATATATATATACATACATAATTATTATTAAAACTTTATTTTTTAGAACAAAGGAGCTTGCACCCGTTGCCAAATGATTTGTATAAACCAATCAACCGGAGAAAAAACTATCGAACCTTTAAGAACCTTATCGAAAGTATTCAATGGAAAAATTAGATTTGGTGTGTACTTAAATAATACTTCAGCAAGTTGTGGTGTGTTAAATAGAAATGATAGTGTAGTAGGATTTGTTAATTTTTCCCAATAAGATTAACTAATTGTATTATAAATAGTAAAATTATTTGAAATAAAATCATTGTGCCATTTTAAATATGTTTATTTCATTACACTTGGTTGAAGATTTCATGTCTTCCTACTAGATTTATGCTTAGAGCTGTGATTACTTTCTTGGACGTGATCAGAGTTATATAGCACTTACATTAACCATATATTAAAAATACGGGCAAGATTGTTTTAGATTCATTCTGTATGCATATAATTATACTTATATCATACATCAAATGTACTAAGGGCTGTTGAAAGCGCAGGTGCTGTAGAGTCATTACTGTTAGAATGTTACACGTTGAAAAGTATCAAAGTATTTTCCTCATCATTATTAAGTCTTCAGTTCTGGAACTGGTTAGACACGTATCTACGTTGTTTCCTATTCTGAGCTAACCTACCTAACAAAGTATCTTAGCAAATAAGATTGTAAGCGATTTTTTGTATAATTAATTTTGGGGTATTACATATGTTTGTGTAATAGTTAAAAAATAGGTCGTGTAAATTATCTTTGTAATTTTTCAGAAATAACTTTATTATCGTGTCTTGTGGAGAAAACTATTCTTACGGTTAGTAATAGATATATGTCGTTTCCCGACTAATGACAATGGCGAATGAAGAAAAGTGGTGGGCTTACTAGATGGAGAAGCTAACCGCCATGGTTCATTTTTGACGTGACTACCTTATTTTTAACAGTTTGTGCGAAAGTGGTGCATTATTGGCAATGTAGTAGAGTTTTACCTGTCTTAGTCCTTACCGTTATTATTTTGACTTGTTTCCGTTTTTATTGTAGACAAAATACAAACGAGCTCCACTAGAGAAAATATCGACTAAAGTGGCAGCTGGACCTATGACTACAACCCTGAGATAAAAAAAAACAATTATCTCTTGCCCAGGTTGCTAATATACATTAATTTAGAAAGTAATCTGAGTTATTAATTAATTTACATTTTCAATTTTAAACGCAAATTGTGTTACCTTATTTGTAGATTCTATGTAACTTAGTACACCTTCTGTGCAAGCACGCAAGTAACTAAAACTCTATCTGATCTTTCTTTTGTATAACAATAAGAAGAGAAACAATATTTGCTACGATTCCCGTGAAATGACTCAATGATGTAAGTATATATAATATATGTATATTTTAAGGAGCGTTGAACAAACAACAGCAAATTCTAGGTAGAATTGTTTATCGCTGTGAATTAAATAGATTTATAAGTGAAATGGGGAAAAGCGTTGACGGTTTCAATCAACTTGCTAACGAGAAAAAAAAGAGGAGTTATTTGTTAGAATGGATAGAAGTTAGATAGAAATATCATGTGTTAACATAGACATCGTTAAACTTAAGAGGAGAGGGTGATTTGCCGGCTACAATAGAACTTGCAAACCAGAAAACAAGAGAGAGGTGATTTTAGCGCGTAGGTTGGAGTGAAATAGATACTACACTTGTTGCATTAGGGCCGTATTAAATGTTAACTTTGTCAGTTGGGTCTTATATACACAACATGATTGGTGAGAGAGGTTTTGAAGATATATAGATATCGAGTGAGAGTGTGGGTTGTGAACGTTAGGGAGATTTTCAAGTAAATGTTTTGGAAAAATCGTGCCAGTTACAGAAATTACGAGAAATTTTGAACGTACGTTAGAGTATTTCTAGGATTTTGATGTCGGTTAAGGTTGTTTGTGTACGTTAGCTAGTAAAATTTTAAGAATCGTAGACGGTTGAAAGTTTTACTTCGAAGTGAGTGTTTGTATTGACAGGCTTTTGTGGGGTGAGAAAAAGGATATAAACCCAAACGAATGGTTGTGAGGCTCTCTAAGTTTCCAGCAAGCGTACGTCTCTTTTGGCTTGCACTAGTAGTTTACAACCAGCTGAAAACTCCAAGTGTTAATACGTTTACGAGTTGCTTAAAAGCTATGTTTATGTAAGTAAAACCGTTACATTTAATTTGCACTAAGTGCGCTAAATATAAAATTGAGAATGAAGTAAAAGTTAGTGTTTGGTTGAACTGGTTAATTACCTACACATTAAATAAGAGGTTTGGGAGTCTGAATGCAGTATGGAGGTGGAAAACGAGATAACCCTTTGATGATATGGTTGCAGCTAGCAGTCGTAGTGATTGCAATCGTTGATGGTAACTGTTGTTTCTTTTTGCATTTGTGTATAAACAGGTGTTTTGTGCATTGTGGGTATAATGTTATACTCTTGGGAAGAGTTATGGATTGAACTTTTTCTGTTGCATTATTGTACAGTATTGTTATGTGGAAACTTAGGTATAGAAATAATTTATGGTATTAACAATATTTAATAAATATAAGGTAAAAAGGTACTTTTTGGGGACTGATGTTCAAAATTAGGTACGAATGATTAAGGCTTATTATGAGCTCGTACTAAACCAGAAGTAAAGTAAATGATGGTGGTAAAGCCCTGTTACTTTCTATGATAATATAATTGGAAATATTTGTTTGGGAACTTATTGCTTTCAAAATGTATAATGAAATGTGTTATTTTTACAAAGAGGATATACATAATTTATAATTAATGAATGAACAAGGAGCTTTATGTTGATATTAGCGTGTCTTTTTCTATGAATATGTTAATAAAGCGATTTACCATAGCAGAATTTTTTTAGTAGTTCGTTTGATTTACAGAAAAGCAGCTGAGCAGCCGTGGCATACTTCGTGGCAAAGCAGAGATATTTTAAAGTTTGTTAGGTATATAAGTAACATAGAAAGTTTGTAGCATTTTGTATTTTCGAGACTGCAGATTTCGCAGTAATAAATGAAGACCAAATCGAAAGACCGCAGCTTTCGCAGTGTAATGACATCCGAAGTGGGGCTCGTTTTATCAATTTAGAGACCGCAGCTTTCTCAGTAAATTGACGCCCGAAAGTGGGGCTTTTTGTGGAACTTTCTAAACCAATTCTCACCCCACGAATTGGGCGTCATAAAAAATTTTCTAAAAATAATAATAAAAAATAATTTCTTACCCTACCTTTTGAACGTCTCCTTATTTCTGCACACCCTGGCTAGCTCAGCAATCGGCTTCTTCTTGAAAACCTACCATCCTAAGTACATTCCTTTATCACAAACACAGTCAAATGAAATTACCACTCAAATAATGCAACAAGACATACAACCTTTTTATTTACACATATTAACAAGTTTCCATTATTAAGAAGATATTTACACATTGGTACATACAGTTTGATAAAAACTGTTACCATCTCAATCTTTAATTTTTTCAAAACTTCTTGATTTTAATATATTTCAACAAATTTCTTTTAGACGAGTAGATGGGCCCGTCATGCAACCCTAGATTGATTTTATTTTGGTCTATTTTGAGCTCATTATAACCCCGTTACTCTAAATGCTTTCAAACCTTGCATTTTTATTAAAAATAAATCTAAAGACCCGTTTACTCCTTACAACGACATTTTATATCAACAATAAACATTTTTATATCGTAATAAACATTTTTAAATAATCAATATTAATTGTCCTGTAAATATACCCCTTTAAATGAGTTTTATGGTAATACATACACCCCCCCCCCCCCCAATAAGTCAAAACACTCAAACAAAAAAATATCAGTACAAATGTTTAAGCAAAAAGCAAGACATTAATTTTCTTTACCTGGAGTAAGCTTCGTCCCTCGTCACCTCTGAAGATGTGTACCAAAACCCTCGTCGTTGTGTCCATATACTTCGTGATAATGCCTGGATCCAAATCTCTGCAACCAACTTTAATATTCTACCCGGATACTTGTCTTGTCCAAACTTGACATTCCATACTACTACACCTCACACATATAAACTTTAAGATTCGCTTACCCAAGTACCATCCTATCATTCGATTGTATCGTGTAGTAACGGCACCTTTTGTAACTTTAGCACCCACTCGTGCAAATCACTTTTAATACGTTTCCAGTACGTTACTAACAGCTTTACATACTTTAAACTAGGATGTTGTATGCTACTTCAACGAATAAACAATAATTAGTACAACGGAAGATCACGTACTAGCAATAACGTTAGAGATCTAAGCGCGATATAAGATCTAAGAGCAAGAGAGCTTTAATATATCTCTCAGAGTATTCATACGCTTTTCACGACCCTTCACGGAACCTCTCTTCATCGAAAAGCTTATTTTTAAAATCAATTCTACAAATTTTGAACATAACGTCTAAAAAATTCCGAAATTATCGGGCTGTTACACTGAAATTGACGCGAGCTTCTCAAAACTGCTAACTTTAGACCAATGATATTTTTTCCCCCGGTTTAACGTTGCGCCTCGTAGCTATCTTTCTCCGTTCCACCCATATTTATTGTCTCTTTTAGAAACCCTCTCAAGCTACAGAAAAACAATATTGTTGTTGGCCTTCACATCTCCCGTGTATTTTAGCCGCAAGTTGTAACCAACGTTTTCTTATACATTTCTCTGTCTGTTTTACATTATAGATCTTTTATTTCATTTAGTCTTCAAAGCACTTGTTATTTTTAGGAGCTTGTCGAACCGACCGTTGCAAACAGTTTTCTAGAATTTTCTGCCAACGTTCATTCAAGTTCTATGAACTTTACATTTAACTAAAAGGTGCTTCTTCTAAGCAACTTGTTGCTTAAAATAACAATTCCGAGTTTATCCTCTTCTTAGGATTTGTAAAACGAACGTATTCGTTTTTTTAAATGGAAATATGCGTTTAAATTATTGATTTTCTATACTTGAAAGCTCCGTTTCTGATTCCATGCGTTTGATCTAAACTGATTACAACTAATTATGCGTATCCTTGAGTTTTATGTACCCTAAAGCTTCCTCCCTTTATGCAATTTTAACATTCTAATTTAGAAATACAAAATATGTGAATAACTGTTCGTCTTCACTATCTAAACTGATTCATTTGGCGCGTAAATTGTATAGACCTATTTAACCTATAATTCCACGACAATATATATATATATATATATATATATATATATATATATATAAATAGTTATTAAGATGAAATGAAAACCCAACTTTGTATTTAAAGTTGAATTACCATTTCAAATCGAACTAGTAATTGAAAACCACTAAAAGAACGGCTACAGCAGGATTTGAACCTGCAACCTCTGATTCTCCGGATCAGTGCTCTAACCAATTGAGCTATCTAGCCTAATTGTTTAGATGATGTTATACTTAATACTACTGAAGCTTGGCCCTTGTTAATGATTTTCAATTACGTCTTGCATTTAAGGAAATTGAATCTAGTTATATACATAATTCATGTACTAATAACTTGATCATCCCATTTTTGCAACGTTCGGAATAATACAAACATGTAATTATATTAATATTAATACAGAAGAATAATCCACATTTGGAATGCAAATGAATGCTTGATATATATTAATAGTTATTAAGATGAAATGAAAACCCAACTTTGTATTTAAAGTTGAATTACCATTTCAAATCGAACTAGTAATTGAAAACAATTGAAAACAAGGGCCAAGCTTCAGTAGTATTAAGTATAACATCATCTAAACAATTAGGCTAGATAGCTCAATTGGTTAGAGCACTGATCCGGAGAATCAGAGGTTGCAGGTTCAAATCCTGCTGTAGCCGTTCTTTTAGTGGTTTTCAATTACTAGTTCGATTTGAAATGGTAATTCAACTTTAAATACAAAGTTGGGTTTTCATTTCATCTTAATAACTATTAATATATATCAAGCATTCATTTGCATTCCAAATGTGGATTATTCTTCTATTAATAATAATATAATTACATGTTTGTATTATTCAACGTTGCAAAATGGGAGGATCAAGTTATTAGTACATGAATTATGTATATAACTAGATTCAATTTCCTTAAATGCAAGACGTAATTGAAAATCATTAACAAGGGCCAAGCTTCAGTAGTATTAAGTATAACATCATCTAAACAATTAGGCTAGATAGCTCAATTGGTTAGAGCACTGATCCGGAGAATCAGACGTTGCAGGTTCAAATCCTGCTGTAGCCGTTCTTTTAGTGGTTTTCAATTACTAGTTCGATTTGAAATGGTAATTCAACTTTAAATACAAAGTTGGGTTTTCATTTCATCTTAATAACTATTAATATATATCAAGCATTCATTTGCATTCCAAATGTGGATTATTCTTCTGTATTAATATATATATATATATATATATATATATATATATATATATATATATATATGACATAACGAGAATAAGAACAACAACAAATAAGATAATACATCTAAATGTTAAATAAGGGCAACCTCAACCTCTAACAAAGTAAATAACGCAATAAAGTAACAAAATTTTCTCAAGTAATTCAAAAATGTTACGTATTCGCTATGTTGCAACTGGTTTCCTAAAGAATGACCTTAACAACTTACAACCAGAAATCCATTGTTCAACCGTTGGAAAAAAACACTTTATGATCAACCCAGCTTTTACCGGGGAGATTAAAAACCACTATTTATTAAATAATTATTTTCTCGTTATGCAAAAGTGTTGCAAATTTGCTATAGGGACAATAGGCTCCTCAAAGAATGGTCTTTAATATCCACCACACCCCAAATCAATTGCTCCCCCGTAAGAAAAGAACCACACAATGACAAATTCAGCTCCTAGTTGTATTATTAAATAACGTTATGCGTTAAAAAATTATTTTCTCATGTTATAGCAAAGTGTTGCACATTCGCGATACGAGCTGTAGGTGTCCCAAAAGTATGATCTTTTAAACCCACCACCCCAAATCGATAGCTCACTCGTGGAAAAAACTACATAATGGCACATTTCGCTTCTAGTTCTTATACTAAATAACGTTATACATTATAAAAGTTTTTTCTCATGTTATACAACAGTGTTGCACATTCGTAATTGAGGCAATAGGATACCCAAAGAATGATTTTTGAAATCCACCATCCCAACTCGATTACTCACCGGTAGGAAAAGGACCACATTCTTAAGTTTTTAAAAGTATTCAAGTAAAGAATAGTAACTATGTCTTCGGATTTGAAACTAAATATTGAAAAACTTAACCTTGTGGAAGAGTGGCCGAAGTGGAAGCGAAACCTAGAACTTCTGCTACAATATCATGATATCTTCGATGTGGCAAGCAGAACTTTGATTAAGCCATTACCTCCTTTGCCAACATCGACACCCGAAGTGCTCGAAAAATGCAGCAAGGACTAGAAAAAATACTTATACGCAATTGATACTAAATGCTAGCGTTTCAAACGACGTATAGAAGCAAGTAGGACAAATTGCGTCTGTTCAAGAATTCTGGCGTAAATTATTAAGTATTTACGAACAAACTTCTGGACAGCGACTAGACAGAATAGCGGCTAAATTTTATTGCGCATCCAAGAAAGACGCTACCACTAATATAATAACGTACACGGCTACATTACAGAAAGAATTTCATGAATTCAAAGGTGAAACGGTTAAGCAACTCAAATGCGAATTACCAGATCAGTCTTGTTGTTACGTATAGCGTTTACACTACCTGAATATAATAGTTTCATACAAATTTGGGAGATGATTCCTGTTGCTGACCGAACATGCGAGAAAATGGAGGAGCAACTGAATTAAACATTGTAGATTCAGAAGGCGTATCGTAGCAAAACACCAGCAAAGAACTTTTAAGAAGCCGACTTCGAAAAAGTATAACGGACCAAAGTATAACGTACGTTGCAAAAATTGTGGAAAATGGGGATCGCACACAATGAAAGATTGTCATACACTTAAAAAAGAATCTGCTTCTGAATCCAAAGCACAACATACCAACTCAAGTCTTTTTTGTGCAGCTTTAGGAGCTGGGTCTAATCAGAGATATCACGAAACAAAGATGATACGGTTAGAAACCTGGTATTTAGATAGTTGTGCAACCTAGCATATGACACCAAACGCCGAGTGGTTTACGACATATGAACCATTTACTAAGCCACGTTCAATCGAAATGGCTGATGGCAATACCATCGAAGCAGTGGGCCAAGGTACATTAAATGTCAAAATGTCAATCAATAAAAAATTGATTCATACAATGTTTGCTTGGTATGTGCCAAAACTAAAAGCAAATATTTTCTCACTTAGTCAATCACTTTTTAATGGCTATGAGTGGCGCACAATTGCCAAAGGTACAAAATGTTACCGAGGTTGAGAATTGGTCCTTTCAGCAAAATTGTTCGTCTTAAATATAAAAATCATAATACCGCAGAAACCAGCAAGAATTTTTCTACCAAGAAGTACAAATAATTTACAAATTGTATCACTAAAGATTTGGACATCAGAATAAAGCGCATGTTATAAAAGTGTTAAAAAGTCACAGAATCACTATCAAAGCGGATACGAATGAATTCTGCAAACGTTGTGCCCTTGGGAAGCAAACCAGAAAGACATTTCGATCAAGACAAAATAGAGTTACTGCACAGGGTGAGTTAATCAACGCTGACGTGTGCGGGCCAATGTCAGAAGCTTTATTAGGAGGATCGAGATATTATGTTTGCTACAAGAACATTATACGAAATTCCGAAAAGTATTTTTGTAAAGTTTAAGTCTCAAGTTTATAATATACTTGTCACAGTTCTGGCTGAAGCAAAAACGTCTGGACATCATTTTTGACAATTTAGAACTGACAACAGTGGTTCAATAGCGAAAAGATGTGACGTTTACTTAATCAGTACGGTGTCGAGATTAGTTTTACGATGCCGTATACCCCAGAACAAAAAGCGGAGCAGCCGAACGCGAAAACAGAACATTGGTAGAAAATGTCAGATCTATGTTACAAGTCAAAAATTTACCAACAAAGTCGTGGGCTGAGGCAGTAAATACTGCGGCCTATATCCTGAATCGTAAGGGATAAACACTAATTGAAGAAAAATCGCCATATGAGCTTTGGTATAAACGTGCATCCCTAGGAGTGAGCCACCTGCGAATCATTGGTTCTATGTGTTATGTACACGTTCCAAAACAAAAGCGGAAGAAATTCAACGCTAAAGCACAGAAAGGCTTCTTGGTAGGATACTAGGGTGAAAAAAGTGGCTATCGCGTGTACATCGATGGTAAAAAGCAGTGCTGTGTAGTTGTAATTTACGTTTTGCTCCAGAAATACCTGAAACAATCGCGAAGTTAGAGGAAACTTCAACAGAAATTTCAATTAACATTGGATCGATAGAGCATAATAAAGTTAATGAAGTTGAAGTGCTAGCGTCGAGGTCAATAGTAGAAGACTTAGCTTGGGTTACTGACGATGACAGTTTAGAGAACGAATGCAACTGGAATGTTTTCGTTGACTCTGAAGCAGAAGATAGCGAAGAAGACGTGCAAACGACCAGCGAAAGTGTAAAGTACTCGTTATGAACGTGAAATACACAAACCAGCTTGGTTGAAAGACTATATAATGATAGCTACGACCACCAAAACTAGAAATCCAAAGTCATGCAGAGGCGATGACCGTGCCAGATAGAGAAAAATGGACGACTGCGATAGACGATGAAATGGCATCGCTAACCGAAAATAAAGTCTGAAAATTGATCAGTCTACCACCTAACAAGAAAGCTATTAATAACCAATGGGTGCTTTGAGTAAAGCAAAAAGCCAATTGCTCGATTGATCTCTATAAAGCGAGGTTAGTAGCTAAAGGCTATTCGCAACGATACGGGATTGATTATGATGAAACATTTAGTCCAGTTTCAAGATACGGGACTGTACGGACAGTGGTAAGCGTCACAGCTAATGAGCGGTTAAAACTATGCCAGTTTGACGTTAAAACAGCTTTCCTGTGTGGTAAACTAACCAAAGAAATATAAATGAAACAACCTGAAGCTACGATGATGGTTCCGGCCGTGTATGCAAATTGGAAAGAAGCTTTTATGGCTTAAAACAGTCACCTCGATGTTGGAATCGCGAATTAGTAGATTTCATGAAGACACATGGACTTGAACAATCGGCAGCAGATTCTTGCTTGTTCAAGAGTGACATTGATGGCATTAAACCTATAGTGGTCATTTATATGGATGATGGTTTAATAGCTAGGACATCCCACAGTGTGATAAATAAACTTTTGGATGCTTTACAAAACTGCTACAAAATCACAAAAAAATCCCTGGAGAGTTTTCGCGGGATGCAAATTGATATTCGAAGTAATGGATCAATTCAATTGCATCAAACAAATTACACTGAACGAATATTGGATCGTTTTCAAATGTCAGAAGCACCTCCAATGAAGACTCTAGTTACGAAAGAAGTGTCCGGCACAAACGAGCCAGCTGGCGATGTGCCTTACCGAGAAGCTATAGGATGTCTAATGTATTTAATGACTGCAACGCGTCCGGACCTAGCATACGCTCTAAGCAGAGTTTCTGAAAATTTGGAGAAGCCGACAAACACAAACTGGAATAGCGTTAAGAGAATTTTTCGCTATTTACGAGGAACGTTTGATTGCGGTATTTCTTACCAGGCCGAATTTAAAACTGGACAACTGGAAGTTTATAGCGATGCAGACTTTGCTAGCTGTTAGAAGACAGGATGTTCAAAGACAGGACTAATTTGTCTCTACAGCGGAGGCGCAATTACTTGGGCTAGTAAGAAGCAACAGATGGTTGTAACATCAACAACCAAATCCGAGCTGACAGCTGCGAGTGAATGGGCTAAAAAGGTAGTTTGGTTACGACGTATGCTACGAGAAATCAGCTGTGAAATAAGAACTCCTAAACTTAAAGTCGACAACCAGCCGACAAGGCGATGAGTATCGGGCAAGGACTGGACATATTGGCATGCAACGGTTCTATGTGCGAGAGCATGATGAAAGAGGAAAGTTGGTAATCGAACATGTTCCAACTAGAAATCAACTCGCCGATCCTTTGACGAAAGCTGTGGCATGCAGACCCTTCGAACTTCATCGTTCTGAAATGGGACTTGTTAGATGATTGAGAAATTTTTTTTTTTTCGAATGAACGGAAGTGTTATGAGTATTACAGTAGCGCTCTTAAAAAAAAGAGGACGAGGAAATGGACAATACCAAATTAACGAGAATGGTGGTAGCAGATCAATTCCAGCAAATGCAAATTTTACCTCTATTGCTTTTAATGTGACAGATGCTGATCTAAACAGTTTGCATTGTGAAGAAGTGCTATATCTTTTGTATCCAATAAAGATAATTAATCAATATCAAATATTGGAATACATTTATTGATAAATGATTAACTTGTACCTGCTGGATCCTTTACTTTATATTACCTTAATTGCATCGTAACTATAGCGATCACTGACCGCAGGTACTTACATTTTATGTACAATTACTTCAATCTTCCCCACTTGTAGTAACACTTAATTTTAAATAATTAATAATGGCATATACAGTCTTGCAAATGACAAGGGCGCCGATGTTTGCTCTGTGAACGTAAAAGCAGTGATCTATTGTAGTGGTAGCGGCACAACTTTCGGAACTGGTTCTGCTAGCATCTGATATTCCGGGGTGGCATCTGGTAATTGATCTTTTAAAAGAGGCACACGTATGATTGAAAGCTGTTCTTCTGTTGGAGTTTGAAAGGTACCTTTTGCAACTAATGTCCGTCTTAGCTGGTAAATATGTCGTTTTACCACACGTTCAGAGTCCAACCAAATGAGGTAGTGTAAACACTTAATTTTTTAGTAACCGAACCAAATAACCCTATGTGCTTATTTCTTGAGAACTCTCTTGATTGAACCCTCTCCCCCATTTTAATTGATTGTACACAATTGTCTGATGGAGTGTAAGAAATTGGTTTATAAGGTTGGATGGCATCTATCTTATTTGTCTTTGTAAATATAATTCTGCTAGAGATTTTTCACAAGCTAATGGTGTGCAACAATACCGGAATAGAATTTCTAGCACTTTGATGCGCAATTGCCTTTGGTGCTCTTCCCAAGCTGCTCTTTTAGAGTTTGTACTGAGCGTTCTGCTAGACCGTTTGTCGTCGGATGTCCAGAAGCAATCAATTTTTGAAATATTCCATTTCCAACACAATAATTTTTTAATTCGGTGCTTGTAAATATAGAAGCGTTGTCAGATACTAGAACCTGAGGAAATCCGTGCGTTGAAAAGATATTATTAAGCAAAGCGATTGTAGTTGCTGTTGTTGGAGCAGATTTTGAAATTTTACATTCAACCCATTTAGATTTTGCATTGATGCATTCTAAAAGATAGTGCTCATTATACTGCATAATCGATGTGTACACGTTCCCAATTAGATGCAGGTTCATCCCAAGGGTGGAGTGGAATTTTTTGGCCGGATTATGTTTGATTACGACACACTGTCTACAAGATTTTACTAGTTCTTCAATATCCTTATCAATTCCCTTCCAATACACATATCGCCGAGAAAGTTGTTTCGTTTTTGTTACTCCAACATGGGTAGCATGCAATTCTTGTAATACCAGGTTTTGAAGTTCCTTGCGAATGACAACTCGATTATTTTTTAAAAAGAATCCCTTCATCCAGTGTGAATTTTGAATCTCCAGTTTGTTTTTAAGCTGATTTTTGATTTGACAAAGGTTATGATCGTTTTCGGTTTCTTTAGTAGAAACCTCTGCACACGGTGTTTTTGAAGATATTTGAAAAGTGGATTCCATACATAATATGTGAGTTTTCAAACCAAATGACATGTCTAAAGAACTATATGATTGTTGTATAGGTGCCCTAGGCAGGCAGTCTACGTTTGTGTTTGTTTCTCCTTTCTTGATTTTTACAGAATAATTAAATCCTGGTAGAAAAGAGGCATATCTGACAAAGCTGCTTGAAGTTATCGACAGTAATTGCTTTTTCTGATGGAAAATCCACGTAAGTGGTTCATTATTGGTTTCAAATGTGAAGTGGAGTATATACAGGTAGTTGAAAAAATTAGTAATGCCAAATATAATAGATAAAGCTTCACTGTCCAGTTGACTGTAATTTTTCTCAGAACTTAGAGATCTTGATGCACATGCAATAGGTTTTTCTTCATTATTTACTGACTCATTACTGCAGTTAATCCTGTGGGACTGGCATTACATGTAAGAATTATGGGCAGATTGGGGCCGTACGGTGTTAGAATTTTATCACTGGTTATTTCGTTTTTAAGACGAACAAATACCGATTCGCATGCCGTTATCCACCAACATTTTTGATGTTTGCATAACATAGCTTGCAATGGTGCTGTTAACGTTGATAGATTTGATATAAAACGCGCATAATAAATAACCATTCCAATAAAACGTTGAACATCTTCATTGTTCTTTGGCCATGGCGTATTTGCCACAGCTGTCACTTTTCCTGGCAATTTTGAAATTTGATTGTGCTGAATTACATGGCCTAAATATTCAATTTTCTCTGTAAAGAATGAGCATTTCTCTTTGTTCAAGTGTATATCATTTTCGAGCTAAACAGGCACTAAGGTTGTATAAACACTTTTCTTCTGTAATTCCATGTATAACTATATCTATATCATCCAAATATGCTTCAGTTTTTGACAATTCCAGTAAAATTTTTAATACCAAAACTTAACCTATTCATACGATATGTACCTCTGTGTGTAGTAATGGCTTGTATTTCAATACTGACGTCATCTACAGGAACATGGAAGTATGCTTTGCAAATATCCAATTTACAAAATATTTTGAATTTCAGAGACTATCTAAAATATCAGGAACGTGTCTTATAGGATAATTTGATGAGACAAGCCACATATAAGCGCACTCCTTTGTCTCCTTTGAGAATGGCTACTAAAGGCGATCCCCAATCGAACTTTTCAATTTTTGATATAATATCAGTCGATTATAGCTTATTTAGTTCTTCTTCTATGCGACTTCTTAGTGCAAAAGAAACTACCCGGTCTTTTGTTTAAACAGGTTGGACATTTTCACATAACTTCAGTAACACTTTCTAATTTGGAATACATCCAATCCTTGTTCAAAAATTTCTGAGTACTTACTTAAAAGCGCTTCCACAGAGTTAATAGTGGTATTACAAGCATTCATTTTTTAATTGATATTCGTCTCGTCGTCTAACTTCCCTAATTTAATTTTTAGATGACGGATTCAGATCTGACCAAGAATAGCTGGACGACCTGCTGGAACGATGTAAATTTCTTCCGTGGAACTACATTTGTTATATACTACTTGGATAGTAATTTTCCCTGTTGGTAGGAGTACATCATTCGTATAAGCACTGAAATAAGCTTCGGTTGGTATTAAGCGTTCGTTTAATTCTAATTTTTTTAACACATCTTCAGGAATTAATGTAAACCCCGCACCTGAATCTACTTCAAATTGGACCAACTTATTATTGAAGTAGACAGTAGCACAATATTTTCTAGAATCGGAGTTTGCAGTCTGGTAACAACGCTGGTCATAAATGTCCACAATTTTTGCCAATTCAGTAATTTGGTGTATACCGTAATCACAATTTTCATTTGGAATATCAATGTAGTTGTTAGAATCTGCAGTATTTGGAAACCTTGTAGGGTATTTTTCCTTTAGAAGTGTTTTTATACAAACTTTTGCGACATGACCTTCCTTCTTACACGAAATACATATTAATTTATATTTCTCTACATAACATTTATTAGAGCGATGATTATTTTGACCACAATTGAAACATAAGTCGTTGATACCTAAAGAGAAGTAGAGTCTACCCTTGATTTAGACCCTCCTTTTGAATGCGATCGATTATTTAATGGATTGAATTTCAAATATTGACCATTTCGATGACGCTTTTTATCTTTTGTGGTTTGATGTTTGTAATTTCTGACTTTATACACTCCGAAATCTGAGTTGTTCACATTTGATAGTTTATTGGTAAGCAGCTGCGTTTCACACCTGGAGGCTTCTAATACACTAGCCTTACTTACGGTATCATTAAAAATTCCAAGATTTGAATTTAATAATTGTTCACGAATCCAATTATCTTTCAATCCACGGCTAAACTGAGCTCGTAGAAAAATATCTGCGATTGATACTACTCTATTACATTCGCATTAACTGTAAATTTGCATTCACTCAAATCTCGCTGTTTTGATTCTCTTTTTGATATGTACTACAAAAATAGTGCTGTGACACAACAATGCTTCTACTTGGAGGAAGCATATCAGCAAATCCATCAATTAGTGTTTCATAGGAAAGCTCTTTTATAGGTTTTTCAGGATCTAATAATGCTTATAAATTATTGTTGTGTGTTAATCCTATTGATATACTTAATAGCTGTACTTTTTATAAGTACTTAGTGATATTTTTGATGGTTAAATAATTTTCAAAACGTTCCAAATAATTTTTGAATTTTTCCTTCTTTTGATTAAAATTTTCGAAACTAGGAATGTGACTTAAATCTCTTGATGTGACAGAGCTTGGCTCATTCGTTTTCGGATTCTGCAAGTGATCTGAAATTTGCTTTACAAGTGATGTTGTAAGACCTTGTTGACTCTTTGTGAAAACATTTATTAACTGTGAAAATTGTTCTGGATCCATAGCTTTATAATGTCGATTCTATTTAATTTGTTCTTTACCTTGTCGTCAATTGCTATATCTTTTGTATCCTATAAGGATATTGGAATACATTTATTGATAAATAATTACAAGGTAAACTTTTAAAAATGGTTATCTGTCAACTTATATCTGCTGATTCCTTTATTTTATATTACCTTAATTGCATCATAACTATAGCGATAACCGTCCGCAGGTACATTTTATGTACAATTACTATAAGAAGTCGTTTAGTTAGTTAATAGTGGAGCATCTACACATACGATTTACAAAGGCGAGTATTTTTCCGAATTTAATGAAATAGGAAAAGGAGAAATACTTTAAAAGTAGAAGCAAAGATTAATATTCAGAATTGATTAATGGACAATGGAGTGATGGTATTGAGTTGCCAACTTGTAGAATGTAGTATGCAGGACATGGTAGATAAAAACGGTGAACAGGGTACAAAAATTATGGACATAATTATAAAACGTTTATTAGGAACCTAAAACAATAAATTGGTACTTTTAAAAATCATTAAAAAATTATTTCTTTATGTTATAGCAAAGTGTTGCACATTCGCGATAAGAGCAGTAGTTTCCCTAAAGAATGGTTTTTAAAACCCACCACTCCAAATCGATAGCTTCCACGTGGAGAAAAATGGTAAATTCAGCTATAAGTTCTTACATTAAACAACGTTATGCATTAAAAAAGTATTTTCTCATGCTATACAAAAGTGTTGCACATCTGCGACAGAGGCACTAGGTTCCCAAAAAACGGTCTTTAAAACACACTGCCTCAAATCGATAGCTCCTCCGTGAGAAAAGAACCACATGGTGGCAAATTCAGTTTCTAGTTCTTATACTAAATAACGTTATACATTATAAAAGTTTTTTCTCGTGTTATACAACAGTATTGCACATTCGTAATTGGGGCAATAGGTTACACAAAGAATGGTTTTTAAAATCCACCATCCCAAATCGATTACTCTCCGGCAGGAAAAGAACCACATACTGACAACGTTAGCCACTTTTTTTCTATATTAAATATCGCTATGCATTAAAAAATTATTTTTTCATGTTTTACAAAAGTGTTGTTCATTTGCACAGTAGCTTCTCTAAAGAATGATCTTTAAAGCCCACCACCCCAAATCGATAGCTTCCACGGGGAAAAAACGGTAAATTCAGCTTCTAGTTCTTACATTAAACAACGTTATGCATCAAAAAATTATTTTCTCATGTTATACAAAAATGTTGCACGTTTGCGATAGAGGCACTGAGTTACCCAAAGAATGCTTTTTAAAACACACTACTTCAAATCTATAGCTTCCCCGTGAGAAAAGAACCACATGGTGGCAAATTCAGCTTCTAGTTCTTATATTAAACAACGATATGCATTGAAAAATTATTTTCTCATGTTATACAAAATCGTTGCACATTCGCAATAGGGGCACTAGGTTGGCCAGCGAATAGTCTTTGAAACCTACCACCCCAAATCGATTACTTCCCCGTACAAAAATAACCACATAATAGCAAATTTAGCTTCTAGTCCTTATATCGAATAATGTTATGCATTAGAAATTATACAAAAGGGTTACATATTCGTGGTAGGGGCAGTATGTTCCCCAAAGAATGGTCTTTAAAACACACCACTCCAAATCGATTGCTCCATCGTAGGAAAAGATCCCCATAATAACAAATTTAGCTCCTAGTTCTATTACTAATTAACGTTATGCGTTAAAAAATTTTCTCGTGCTATACAAGAGTTTTACACATTCGTGATTGGGGCAATATGTTACCCAAAGAATGGTTTTTAAAATTCACCTCCCCAAATCGATTGCTCTTCCGTAATAAAAGAACCACATACTGGCAAAGTTAGCTACTTATTTCTATATTAAATAACGTTATAGAAGTTATGTATCCCCCATATATATGTACCATTAATAAAAAGTATTAGAAATTATTAAGAATTAAAAGAATTACTAAGTTAGATGCAACATTGTATCTCAAGGATAATTAAATAAAGGTTAATGAAAGTTCACAAGCAAGTTGTGAGAACGGATGCAATACATTGTAGTCCAGACGATAGTGTTACTGCAAGTGGCAGGTCACAGACAGTTAAGAAACCGCAATTACTTATAAATTAAGATTGTTACATTGTATAATGAATAGAATTAAGAAATAAGCAGACATAAACTCTGCAAGTTCCCACAGACATGTAAGGGGCAGGGACAACATAAATACCACCGGGAGCCCCAAGACCATCAGTCAGTCTGAGTATTTCAGCTTTAACATTGTTATTTACTTAGGCTACTCGCCCTAATATTAGTTCAATTATTACTTTATTTTTCTACTTAGAATATTTACAGTAGTTTGTCAAAATTCCATAATTAATCTCTGTTTCAACTAATAAAATTTATTACAAGTTTTGGAAGAACTTTTCAAAAAAGACCGCTCCCAAGGCCCGAAACGTAACTGGGACAGTCGGTGGGATTCAGAAGGGCACTACGAATCAAAAAATCGGAAGACTGGTGACCAAGAATTTCAATTCACAAATCTGGAAGAACTCAAACAAAGTTGGAAGAGGTACAAGCATCGATCAAATCCAACCAAACAAACCTTGGACGAGATACAAGCATCTATCGAATATAAACCAAACCAACGTGGACGAAGTACCAAAATCGACAGTGTCCATGAAAGCGACGACGAAACTAATGTAAGTTCATTTTCCTTAAAACCTATTAATTTTTGACAAATTATTTGATATTAGCTAGTAATAGAAAAAAAATGTGTTTGTTTTTTATGTATCTACAGATTTTTTTTTAATTATTTAAATTTATTCCATCTTTGAAAATAATTTACTGAAAGAAATTGTTTTCAAACGAGAACTACTTTAAGAGAATTTATTTTTAAAGCAAGAGAAATTTTTGGAGACAACTGAAAAAACTGAAAAGTACAATTATTACGAATTATTATTAATACAAAAGGTAATCCGCGCACAAATTATTAAAACAAAACGCAACGATTTAATTCAGCAAACTTAAAAAAAGAGAACGTAATTAATTTTACAATTTTATGTACAGCTATGTATAAAACGCAATAACGATTAATTATAGAAACGATTTATTCAAAGATTAGCCTTTATCAAAGTTTATAATTAAACACCAAGTGTGTAAATTATAGAAACACTTTGCAATTATTATTAAATTAACCCATTACAAATAGAATCAAAGCGTGCAAATCTAAAACGCAACTCTGATACGAATTATTATTGGCAACCAGCAATGAATGAAATCATTCCCAATCCCAACTTTATAAATATCCACATTACTGAAAAGCTATCATTCAAGCGTGACATTTTATGATTAAATATTTCCGTACGAAGTAATTAATTGTAAAAGACGCGATTTATTACCGATCGAAAACAAAACCTTTCAGAAAACCATTCGTAACTTCATAAAGTATAATTGCATATTTTCAGTATGAAGATATCTAATTATAACAAAAACATTTACGCAATTAATCTATCACGAGGCTGAAAATATAATCTTTCAATAGACTAAAACTTTGTAATTAAAAATCTTATTCTATAAATTATCAAAGGAGACTTTGATGCAACTACTGTAACGAAACGGTAGACTAAAAACTTGCAAAATCTATATTTAGATCCAAGGTAACTAGACAATACAATTAAAAGGAAGCATCTTATGCACTTATCAATTACAATACATACGGAGACGAGATAATTAAAAGCAGACTCAATTAATCAGCAGGAATAAAATAAGATTGTAACTGACGCAGAAATATACAAATATACAATATACACTATACAAAAACTCGCAAATTTATCAGAATTACAATTCAAGATAAAACAACCAGAAGACGACGAAATAAACAAGAAACCCATGCAATTAGAACACCTGGACTTAGACGATCTCAACCACTCTATGAAATTAATGACAACTATAAAGAACAATTGAGATAAAAGTGCCAAAATTACACTACGACAATATAAGCGTTTGGACAATTGTACTAATAATTTTAATTATTTTATTAATCATGCATGTATTTTACAAAATGTATCTTAGATATAAGAATGAAGAAAACAATTTTAGACATAAGGAAACAAAGGTAAATAAAGAAACAAATGTACCCGTAGAAACAATGAATTTTGAACAGTTAATTTTAAAATTAAGCAAAGAAAACCTTAATTTTTCACTTACGTTGGGAGGAGTTATGTATCCTCCAATATATATGTACCATTAATAGAAAGTATTGGAAATTATTAAGAATTAAAAGAATTACTAAATAAAGGGCTGAACAGAATACTACCCCGTTTAACGGCGTCAACGTAAGGAAATAAATGATGCACAGAATCGACGCCGTCGACTTTCATTTTACCAATGGAAATAACCTCAGTTGTTATCATTTAATTAATTTTTGATTAGTTTTATTTACATCAAAATGGATTTTGTAACTTCAAAGTAGCGTTTTTATGACACTAGCCCGTTTATCGTATAGGATTGGATATTTGCGTACTACTTCAATCAATTCTTCTTCAAAAGTTGCCATGTTAATAAATATTATAAAACAATAAAGTAGGAATATTTCGTTTTTTAAAAGGATACTGACAACAGAAGCTCGTACAACATTCAAAGTAATAAACTAAGGTTATTTATGAGTTGCGACGTACTTGACATTCGCGAGCGTAAAAAGTTTGCCAACTATTAACGTTGAACGGCGTCAAACGCCGTGCATTGTGTGTACAGTCATTTAAAACAGGTCTTTTAACTCTTGATTGACAACCAACACCGTACAACGGCGTTGTATTCTGTTCAGCCCATTAGATGCAACATTGTATTTTAAGGATAATTAAATAAAGGTTAATAAAAGTTCACAAGCAAGTTGTGAGAACGGATGCAATACATTGTAATCTAGACGATAGTGTTACTGTAAGTGGCAGGTCACAGACGGTTAAGAAACCGCAATTACTTAGAAATTAAGATTGTTACATTGTATACTGAATAGAATTAAGAAATAAGCAGACAAGAGCTCTGCAAGTTCTTACAGACATGTGAGGGCCAGGGACAACATAAATACCCCGTGAGCCCCAAGACCATCAGTCAGTCTGAGTATTTCAGCTTTAAAATTGTTGTTTACCTAGGCTACTCGCTCTAATGTTAGTTCAATTATAATTTTATTTTTCGACTTAGAATATTTACAACAGTTTGTCAAAATTCCATAATTAATGTTTGTTTAAACTGATAAAATTTGTTACAAGTTTTGGATGAAGTTTTAAAGTGAACGCTCGTAACTTGCATTAAAAAATTATTTTCTCATGTTATACAAAAGTATTACACATTTGGGAGAGGGGCAATAAGTTCCCCAAGGAATTGTTTTTAAAACCCTTTACCCAAAATCAATTGTTCCACTATAGGAGAAGAACGACATAATGAAAAACTCAGCTTCTTTTTCTTATATTAAATAACGTCATACATTAAAAAATTATTTTCTCATATTATTTCCCTTATCGCGAATGTGCAACACTTTTGTATAATATGAGAGAATAGTTCTTTTAATGCTTAACCTTATTTAATAAAGAAACAAGAAGCTGAATTTGCCAGCATGTGGTCCTTTTTTACAGGTGAGCAATCAATTATAGGTGGAGAACTTATTGCTCATATTGCGAATGTGCTACACTTTTGTATAATTTGAAAAAGAATCTTTTAATGCATAATATTATTTAAAATAAGAACTAAAAACTGAATTTGTCATTACGTGGTTCTTTTCCTACGGGGGAACAATCGATTTGTGGTATTAGGTTTCAAAGACCGTTCTTTGGAGAACCTATTGCCCCTATTGCGAACGTCCAGTTGGTAATTTGAATGCTAGTATTGAGTTATGTAAAAACTCGTATTAGTTTAGGCAGCCCACTTGGCAACACTGTTGCATACGAACATGACTATCGGAATTTTTGGCTGCTGTCTTCACGACGACCGCTTTCTACTCAGCTAATTTTGCATGCCAGGAGTACACTTGTATGTCATTTATACCCGATGATACTAATCGCCAACTATTCACCAGGTACATTACAGTACAAATAAAAACTTTGCGCCGCATGTACGGGTCACAACCAAACTTACGAATATTCTATTATTAAATATAAATCACATTTACAATAAAAATTGAATTTAAGTTATAATTATTTTTATTAACAAAAACTTTCGACGGCGGCGAACAGACATTGAGATCCCATTAATCAAACTAAGTTTGGTTTATTATACGCATTATATTTTTTATCTTTGAGTGTACAAAGATTATCCCAGCACGCAAGCTTTATTAGAATACTTTAAACCTTTAAGAACTATATGATTTTTCATTTTTAATTTGTTATATTGTTTGCTATTTTAATACTGATTTGTTATGTTAATTGTAATAAGCTTTTATACATGCAACCAACTGTTTCGAAAGGCTGGCATATGGCTACACTTTATTAACAGATTATTCATTGGGCGTTCAACGACATATGCTACAAGGAACTTAATAACCATTTAAAAAATTTTATCGGATCCCCTTAGCGGTGTTTGAGCAACTTACAAGCATTAAGAAACATAACCTTTAAAACTCACATTGTCTTTTGACATTTTACATCTTGTTTATTTTCCTTGGTCCATGTACGAATTACGCAGTGTAAGATTTAGAAATATACAATGGGGCATTCTAGTAAGTTTTACCTTAATTTTATAATTAATAATTCTTCACACTGAAAACGTTATATATCCTTCTTTATATTATATTTAATTACAATAAATATAATCATTGAATTATCTTGTACTTAAATACAATAAAAATGGTGATCAGTGACTTAGAATTGATAGATTTTAAACTATGTAAGTTTTATGCGGAGAAATGTTACTTAAAGTTAGTTCTCCCTGTCTTTTACTGGTTTATACTAGGTGTTTAATGTAAGGTGTCACACCTCGTTTACATACTGGATTAGTACAGTAAAATGTGTCCGTGAAAAATATAATTGGTTCATCAAATTAAAATCTGGTTGCTTTTGTCAGGCTAAACTGTTTTGTAAGTAGTATTAATTTCGTTTCATTTTTTTTAGAAAAACACAAACCTGAAAAGGAGCAAATAAAAGATAAAAAAGAATATGTGAAACAAAAACTTCGAGATAAAAAGAAACTTTCCAAGAAGAATAAACATAGAGCACGATTAATGGTTCGTAATTTACCATTTACAGTTTTAGAAGAAGACTTACAAACCCATTTTGAAAGCTATGGTGAAATTGACGAAATAAAAATATTAAAACGAGAAGACGGCCAAGTGATGGGGTGCGCTTTTGTACAATTTAAGCTTGTTCAAAGTGCTGCTAAAGCACGCCATTATGTTAATGGCAAACCATTTTTAAATAGAGAAATTGAGTGTGATTGGGCTATACCTAAGGACAAATACAAAAAGGGAAAGGCACGCGAGGTTGAAGTTAAACAAGAACCAATGGATGAGGGGTATGATAAGAACGAAATAAAGGACGATCCTTTTAAACAGGAAAATTCTGAAACGATTCCCAAACAGATAGAAATACCAAATGATGTGGGTGTAAATGAGATAGAAGAGATACAGAGTGAAGAAGACGACCAAGATGTTAAAGATAGTACCGATAGTGATGACAAAGATAATTTAGATAATGACGACGTTGATGAAAAACAAATTCACGAAGATTTTAAAGGCGATAAGAAAGATACACCACGTCCTAAAGTTCAATCTAATGATACTGCAGAAGGTAAAACAATATTTATCAAAAACATACCATTTGCGGCTAAAAATACAGACATCAAAGAATGTTTTTCAAAATTTGGGCCTTTGTATTACGCTCTTGTATGCATGGATCCCTTAACAGAACATTCCAAGGGCACGGCGTTTGTTAAATTTAGGGTACGTATTTGCTTTTGTGAACATGTAGTGTATTTTGGCTGAAACGAATATTGCAACTAGCTGTGGTGGGCTCAGTACCTTTTTGAATTTAAAATGTTGCTTGCATAATTATCAATTTTTGTGAACAGGGTCAATCCATATCAAGTGGTCCAAAGGTAGTTGCTTGACCATTTTAGAAAAAATTGATATTTTTGCCATCAATTACATATGGAATCAGTAGTTCAAAACAATTTTTTAAAAATTTTAGAATCAACCGTTTAAAAATGGCGGCCCTATTTGTTTCACAGCGCTTGCTGATTTTTGAATTTGTAAGCTCCTACGGAAAACTCATTTTCTCAGGACTGGTAAGTCATAAACTAATAATTAAAACACCATTGTTTTCCTTACAGCCTGCTCTATCTTTTATGTCCTCTACACTATTAGACTATTTTGAAGTCCAATAGTTGAAAACTGCTATTGAAAACAACTGTTTTCATTTCTCAAGAGGACGCTTTTGAGGGTAATTTTTTAGCACAAGGGGATGTATATCAAAGGTGATTTTTGACATGATAATAAACCTAACTATTTAGCTTGTATTAAAAAGTACTCTTAACCCTGATATTTGTTACCTTATTTTTTTATAAATTTTTAAACTTCAAATTTTTGAAATTTTTGTTAACTTTAGGCTTAAATATCTCTGGTGAGGAACTTGATAAATATCTAATTTTTGTATATGTTATACTTAGATGCAACATAAAACTACTATAAAAATTTCAACGTGTATATTTGAGTACTTTGGTAGCTATGAATTTTTGAAATAGAGTCTTTTTTTGCGCCTATTTAGCAATAAGATAGAGCCGAGGGGAAAACTGCTGACCCAAATATTGTACACTACTTCCCACAACGTATATACTTCCTGTACTTCCTAGGAAGTATTGTGTACTTCCTTGATACTTCTCGTACTTCCTTGATACTTTCCATACTTCCTTGATACTTCCAGTATTTCCTTAATACTTCCCATACTTCCTATGTACTTCCCGTACTTCTTCTATACTTCTCATACTTTCTTGATATTTCCCGTACTTCCTGATACTTCCTATACTTCCTTCTTACTTTCTATACTTTTCGTACTTTCTGCACATTTTGCTGATGTAGGATCCCAAAATCAAATATGATAGTTCTTTATATATTAAACAAATAAACTTATAACGTAAAGCCCTTCAAAAGTAAAATAGGTTTTACCTCGAGATGATATATTGCTTTAAAATGATGTTATTTTTGTCAAGATTTCATTAAAAACAATCTTAAGTTAAGTAACTTTAACTTAAATTTTGCAAACCTATAACATGTATGTGTCATAGATAAGTGAATTTATCAGGCCTACAAGGCTCTTCAAAGTTAGGTCACTTTTGACAAAATTTAATCGATTATGGACTCATTGATTACAAAATTTGTAATAAAATACTACTCTATTTACAATTTTTTAAATATTTATATTTACTACATCTGGGACGTTCCTTAGTTAATGTCCGATAAAAGAATCACAATTGATTTTAAATACAATCTCTTTAGAAGGCGGATAACAAATCATATTACATAAATCACAAAATATAAATTGATTACAGCGAAGTAAAATTATTGTATCTACAGATTATCTATGATAGGTTTGACACAATATTACCTCTGCTCTATTGACCCAAAAACAGTATACTTAGTTTATAATAGTAATTTAAAAAAGATACGGAAATCCATTTTACATTACTTACGTCGTATATATGATGCTGCCCATGAGGACACCCAAATAACTTTTTTATTTTTAAAGTAATCAATGCAAATTTTATTAGTTGTGTAGACCACGACAGGGCATCTATATGAGTGAATTTGGTTTTTCTAAAATCAAAATCTCACAAACTATGATTAAAATGAAAAGTAGCGATTAAGATAGAAAAAAAGTATTAAGAAAAGTTGTTACTAATAACTCAAACTTCCCAAATAACAAAATTTTTCGACAACTTTTCATTTTTAATGTTCAAAATTTTTATGTAGTCAAGAGATATTAATTTGTTAAAATTTCAGCTACTCCACACAAACAAATAAACTATGATTCCATACAGTGCACTGTCAAGTTGATTCCATTCGTCTATATAGTTATGTTATGTAAAATCTTGATGATTGTCACTTGCATTGTATTGTATTAAGTTCAATTCAGCTATATTTAATTTAATTTGAACCTATTTATTAGATAGGGTTAAGTGGAAGAGCAGAGCGAACTCAGTTGCTTGCAACTTCAGCTCAACTCTGAACTTCGCCCATTTTTACCACAATCATATTTTGTATTTTATGTTTACATGTTATTATCATTGTTATGAATTACTTGTGGTTTAAATAAAGACAATAATAATAATGAGATTGCCATGGAACAAGAAAACAATTTGCAAATTTTATTCCGCATTAATAAACAACAAAACAACAACAATTTAACAAACAATACTTTAAATAGAATTTTTTTCAACTAAATTCCTTGAAGATTAATAATTTTTCCAATTAAAACAAAGTGAAAATTTTTTGGCGAAATTTGGCATTTTCGGTTTTTGAGTGATTTACAACAACTTTTTTTAAGTAATACTTTTTTTGTATATTTTAATTGTTACTATGATTTTACTTGAAAAGCTACTTTTTATTTTAATCATAGTTGGCCAGATTTTGACTTTATAAAAACCCCATTCACTCATGAAAATGCCTCATCTTGGTCTACATAACTGATAAAAATTTTGTATCCATTGCTTTCAAAATAAAAAAAATTTTTGGGTGTCCTCATGAAAAGTGAAACTCACTGTCTACAGGGTTATTCAATTTGGAAGCTCACCATTTAAATCTTAGAACCGGTAAGAGATAGCGAGTTGGTTAGATTGGGGGGGCGGCTCCGTGGCGTAGTGGTATGTGTGTGACTACTACGCCCAAGGTCCCAGGTTCGAATCCCGACACGGTCCGCTTGAAAAATGTTAGGCGAGCATTTTTCACAAAAATACACCCTCGTTCGGATGAGAGGTAAAATGGAGGTCCCGTGTGTGAGTGTTGTCATGCACGTTAAAGATCCCTACCTTGCTTGGAACAGCAAGGGTTTGGCAAAATTCAAAATTTTCCAGGTAACAAAAACTCGCTTCCTGGCCAGTGTAGTACCTTCGGGTGGAGCATTGGAAAATCACATGTAATGGTTAGATTGGGGCAAAGTTGAAGATTTTGATGCTTGTCAATATTCACAAAAGAAATTTATCGTAACCGTTTTGTTTTATAGTGATGGTAAAAAATTTTGTTACGTTGATTTTTGACATAATTAATAATAAACACGCTTTCGAATAAATTTCTTAACTCAAATCCCTTTTTCTTTTAAAACAAAAATTTATCCGATGCCTTGTTTTAGGTATCCCGTAATCTCTTAAATTCTTCGACAACATCCTGTTTACAATAATAAATACGCTTTCTAAAAATTTTCATTTTGAACTTATTTATTTCGAAACGGCAAGTTTATGCTATAATTAAATAGTCTATGCCCTGTTTCAGATAAGCTTCAATTTGTCAAACCTTCCGATAGCGTATAATTGCTTCTTATGTGTTTTCCATCTATACATTCGTCTACATAGTGTATTGAACTAGCCGATAAAACCGTGTTTTCCAGTTTTACTGCGCTTCGATAAGCTAGGATTTGCAGTTTGTCTCCGTGTGGTTTGATCCATTGTTCAATTTGATTCTATAGCTGTACGTTGAAGTGTTTTCTACATTTTATTCGTATCCGTATTTCAAAAAGCGATGCACGTTTTTTTGTTCAACTACTAGGAGGTGTCTTGTGTGTATTTGGTGAGTTTCCTCACGCGTACCCATTCCAATCAGATTCTCTTTTTAGCTTTTTTAGCTGGAGGCCAAATGGGTTTTTTCTTTATGTAGAACAACTGCTTTTGTCTGTAGACCAACTACTTTTGTCCGTGGACCAGCTGCCTTTTGTCTTTGGATTGCTGCTATAATTACGATGGCAGCGTGAATGAACCCTGACGACTATGACGTTGCTATGCTGACTCACACCAGGCGGTTTGCTAGATATGCATCCCGACGCATAGAGGTATGTGACTCGTTTTCTTTTACGTACATCGAAGATCTTTATTTATCAGCGGTTGATGTTGTGAAACCAGTTCACCACTCATGTTTAGAAGTTAGCTTTGCTAGTGCTTCGGGTTATCTTTCTTTAATTCTTACTACACCTTGGTCTACATTTAATATATTAATTTAACCCACTTGCTATTAAGAAAACCTATAGTGAATACTTTAATTTAACACATTTGCTATTGAGAAAAATCTAAGCATTACTTTTTAATGATTTTTATTACCTGTTAGCTACGAAATGCACACTTTGTGGATCCTTTATAAAATTTGTTTTGTAAAATATAACTTAAATTTAATAATTTTCTTTGTACCTATGAATCAAGAAATTTTAATTTATTTTCAGTGTTAATAGATAGTCGTAGGCGATGTTTTTTTTTGTTTCTGTTTGGTATGTAGGTAAATCCCCCCACTCTCCGCGGTTGGTAGTTAGTTTGGTGTTTACTTTTCTTCCGGCTACGTCCAGGTACGTAGCAATTTGAAAAAATCATTTTTCGTTTTTTGTCCAAAAAATTTTGATATCTGTATAAACTTCTCCAGAGCAGTCTTATGCTAAAAACGATGGTAAAGTTGAAATCGTCGTAATCCGTTTTGATTCTTCATAACCATCATCAGCTTCATTTTTTCTTATGGACGTCATATTAGATTGTTTTACATTTATATAGATTGTTTTTTAGCGATTTCAACTTTCAACTCGGTATCGCACGATATACTTTTATTTGTGAAAACATCTATTATTGATAAAAAACGGAATATGGTTTGAAAACAATTGAAACAAGGTTGTATTTTAATATTATATTCAATTTTAGGCTAATAAAATTAAAATTAGAACATATCTGATATTAATAAACAAAACCACGAAAAGTAAAAGCCGTATAAGCTTAACAATACCAAAATCAAAACTGCAACAAAATATTTGCAGTAAGTTAAATACTCGAATTAAAATCCATTCTTTTTGCATGTAAACAAAGGTTCGCTCTGAATTCAACTCTGTCTACTGCTCTTTGTATATCTTGTTTGCAAGAGTAAAAAATGCTAATTCATCTTGTCTAACAGCGACCTGCAGTGAAGTGTTTTAGTGCGTTGTATGAGTGCTTCTACCTGATGAATCGAAGACACAATGCAGTACTATCAAAAACTAATAATATTAAAGATCTAAAACTTACGATTGTTAATACATTTGCATCGATTCGCAGACGAGATATACTGAGAGCAGTAAACAGAGTTGGATTCAGAGCCAACTTTTTTTTACAAAAGAATGGCTTTTAATTCGAGTATTTAATTTACTATAAATATTTTGTTGTAGTTTTGATATTGGTATTGGTAAGCTTTAACGGGCTTTTACCTTTCGTGGTTTTGTTTGTTAATATCTTATATGTTCTAATTTTAATTTTATTAGCCTGGAATTGAATATATTTCAATTGTTTTTCAAAACGCTAAATTGCCTTTGTACGGCTCTGCATTTAGCTTTGTTCAAATTCAGTGTACGTTATAGATTTGTGCCACGAATATCGTGTAAGTGAACTTATTCTATTCTTATAGCAATAATTCAATTCTGGTACTACATGTATAGTTTATTACATAGACATGTCGTGAAGTACAAAAAAATATATTGGGTGTCGCAAACTTCACTCCCGAGATAGCTTGTTTATTTTGAAAAATAACAATAATGAACCATAATTATGTGTTTGTAAATGGGCGGAAATTCTCCGTAAGATAGCACTCAAAAAAATTTCAAGATTTGCACTGGTATAAAAGCACAGATTTTCTTTTGTTTTTTAAAATTAAACCTTATTTTTTTCTGGCTTTTATAATAGAACATTTTGTCCCGATTTCAAACATGTATACAAATATGGATCTTACATAACAAATGTTCGAACAAAATTGAAATATATGTTTATGATAAATATCTAGTTCATGCGTGAAACAAGCCTTGATACTTCCCGTACTTCCTTGATACTTCCGATACTTCCTTGATACTTCTTGTACTTCCTTGATACTTCCTATACTTCCCATACTTCCCGTACTTCCTTGATACTTCCTTGTACTTCCTTAGGTTTGTACACCAAACTTCCTCAGCGGTTTACCCCTCGGATAGAGCAGATTGTAAGGAAAACAATGGTGTTTTAATTATTAGTTTATGACTTACCAGTCCTGAGAAAATGAGTTTTCCGTAGGAGCTTACAATCTCAAAAATCAGCATGCTCCGTGAAACAAAGATGGCCGCCATTTTGAAATGGTTGACTCTAACAAAATTTTAAACATTGTTTTGAGCTACTGATTCCATATGTAATTGATGGTAAAAATATCAATTTTTTCTAAAATGGTCAAGTAACCAAATTATTTTTTCTTAACCATTTCAAATGGATTGACTCAACAAGAATCGAAAGACGTTTTCGTGCGACGATCGACATTTTTTAATTTTGACTAATTTTCTATGTAATTTACTCATATCGAACAGTTAAAAACTTACCAATTTAGAATCGTACGTTAAAGTCTGAATCGGACTTCTCTAAACGTGTCCGGTCATTCCAAATAATTTGCTAATAATCCTTCACATATTAAATCCAATTTGAATTTTGATCTGATGCAGATGTGGCAACATAAAAGCCTTTGTACAACTGTAGATTTTTCATATAGTCGTCAATAGTTAGAAAGCTTAAAATGGAATAGAAAGATAGTGAAAACATTAAACTATTATGAAAATGAGTAATTACTGTACAACTCGTAATAATTCTAGATAAAGGTTGCTTTTGCCAAATAAGTTTTACTAAATACTCGCTGTATGTTTGTTGTCGTTTGTTTTGTATTTTTCTTAATCTTTTTTTGGAATTAAGCCACTCAGAGTTGTTAAAATACATTTCGATCCATGACCTAGGATCGTTGTCAAAATAATATAACTTTCAAGTTTGACATTTTTGACACAAATCGAAGGTGACTTTGATTTATTAATGTTTGATTTGAATATATTAGGTTAAAATTTTAAAATTTAGAAACAACGAGTGCCTCCAATTTGTGTTGCGACTTCGAGGTAGCCAATACACTTAACATGAAATCAACTCATTAATTTTTATATAGTTAAATTCATATAAATTCAGTAACTGGAATTTTGGAAGATCCCTTTAGTAGGGGATACAGAATACTACTATAGTAAGCCTGCTTATCGTAAAAGGCGATTAAAAGGCGCAGCAAGGGGCAGCAGCCTTGCTGGCTAAAAGATATTGGAAGAGGGTCAGTTGGTCTCGGGCGATCCTCAATAATTTACAAGCTTGTTGTGGGTTGGCCGTGACGGATACGGCTTTTTACTAAAATCTTTAAAAACTGTGTTGTGGAAAGATATGGGAGCCTACCACAATATTTCCCAGGTGTGCATGGCCTAAAACACGAAATACATATGTTGGAGAGCTCACAAGTAAAATTCTTGTCCGGAGGTAAAATACTCCCTCATTCGTATCTCCGGGAGGGGGTACTTGGGGCTCGTCATTGTAAGAATATAAAACAACAGTTCGATTTAGTGATAGGGACTTGGAATGTAAGGTCATTACTTAGAGTAGATAAGTTAACGAATTTATTAGTCGAAATGAGAAAGGAAAAGCTGGACATTTTAGGTATTAGTGAGGTGAGATGGCCAGATAGTAATGACTTTTGGAAAGATAATTATAGAATAATTATAACTTCTTCAACTAATGGACAGGCAGGGGTAGGAATAGTGTTAGGTAAAAGATTAGGGTATAAAGTTAAAGAGTACTTACAATTTAGTGTTAGAATAATTATGGTTACATTGAGTACAAAACCCACAGACACTGTTTTAGTACAGGTTTACATGCCAACAACTCAGTACGAGGATGAGGAAGTAGAAAAGGTATACGAGGATATAAATAGTATAGTGAGAAAAGTAAAAGGAGATGAGAATTTAATAGTTATGGGCGATTTTAATGCGTCAGTGGGAGAAGGTAGTGAGGGAAAAATGGTAGGAAAATTTGGGTATGGCAGACGAAATGATAGAGGAGAAAGATTAGTTGAGTTTTGCCAGGAACATAGATTAGTAACTGTAAACACCCTACTCGAACAACATATTAGGAGAAGATATACCTGGATAGGGCTAGATACCAAATAGATTATATGCTAGTTAAACAAAGATTTAGAAACCAAGTTAAAAACTGCCGTAGTTATCCAGGAGCTGACATAGATAGCGATCATAACTTAGTTAAAATGAAGTGTAAACTATAATTCAAAAAATTGAGATAGGTTAAAAGAGAGGGATGGGATCTAGATAAGCTTAATGATAGTAGGGTAAAAGAGGAATATAAACAAGTATTAGATAATAAGAGCAAAGAGATAGCTGTAGGAGAGAATGTAGAAAATAGATGGAAAGAAATAAAACTGACTGTACATGATACAGCAACACAGACTATAGGTATGAAAAAAATAGAAGCGAGAAAACCCCGGGTAACAAAGGAGATATTAGATTTAATAGAGAATAGAAGAAAGCTTAAACCTTTCAGAAAAGTGGATAGTGAAAGTAAGCAAAAATATAATACAGTTAGAAATAAGATAGTACATGAGTGTAGGAAAGCTAGAAATAAATGAATGGAGGAGAATTGTAAGGGAATACAAGATGATTTGAAAGTAGGTAAGACAGACAGGGCTTACAGGGCAGTTAAAAAGTTTTTTGGGGAAGATAGGAAAAAATATAATGGCATTAGAGACAAGAATAATGAGCTTCTAGAGAACGACCAAGAAGAGGATGTAGAAATAGGGTTCTCAATATTAAAAGAGGAATTTGATAGAGCTGTTCGGAATCTTAAACTAAATAAAGCGCCAGGGATAGACGATATTCCCGCAGAATTAATAAAATATGCAAGTCAGAAAACTTTAGACAGATTATATGAACTAGTAAAAGTAATATATGACACAGGTGAGGTTCCAATAGATTTCGAAAAAAATATTATTATCCCAATCCCAAAAAAGTCAGGAGCTGATAGGTGTGAGAATTTTAGAACGGTTAGTTTAACTTTTCATGCTTCTAAAATACTGACAATAATAATTAAAAATAGAGTATAAGCTTTGACTGAGAATTATTTAGGCGAAGATCAATATGGTTTTCGCAAAGACAGAGGAACTAGAGAACCGATACTAATGATTAGGGTAATTATCGAAAAAAGGTTACAAAAAAATAAAAAGACTCATTTTGCATTTGTAGATTTAGAAAAAGCATTTGATAAGGTTAATTGGATTGTTATGTTCAGGGTTTTGCGAAAAATAGGAATCTCTCATAGGGATAGAAAAATTATTTACAGTCTATATAAAAACCAAAGCGTAGTAATTAGATTTGATAAAATAGAAAAGGAAGCTAAGATTAGAAATGGTGTTAGTTAGACAGGGTTGTATACTGTCTCCCTTGATTTTTAATGTTTATATTGAGGAAGCTTTAAACTTAGCTAGAGAGAGAAAAAAGATAGGTGTTAGTGTACAGAGACAGAAAATAGACATGTTACGTTTTGCAGATGATATAGCCATTATAGCAAAGTCTAGAAAAGAGTTAGGAGAGTTTTTAAATATTTTAGAGGAGATACTACAGAGTAACTATAGTATGAGAATTAACTCAGTAAAGACAAAGATAATGACAAGTGAGTTACAGCCTAGTTCTAAACCAAAATTAAAAATAGGTTAGAGGAGGTAGATGAATTTTGCTATTTAGGTAGTATAATTACAAAGGATGGACGTAGCAGAAGGGATATAGTAGCTAGAATAGCTCAAGCTAGAAAAATGTTTTTAAAAAAGAAAAACTTACTAATAGCTAATAGTATTAGTTTAGATTTAGATAATAGAAAAAGTTTCTTAAAGTCGTACGTATGGAGCGTTCTACTATACGGTAGTGAGACTTGGACAATTAAAAAAGTAGATAAGAAAAACATAGAAGCTTTTGAAACTTGGTGTTATAGGAGAATGTTAAAGATTAGTTGGACAGATAGAGTAACAAACGAGGAAGTTTATAGAAGGATAGGTGAGGATCCCTGTATGTGGAAACAATTGAAGGTCAGGAGAGATAGAATGATAGGGCACCAGTTAAGACATGAGGGACTATTTAGTAAAGTCTTAAATTATAGACTACCAAATAAAAATAGAGTAGGAAGGCCTAGACAAAGCTATATTAGTCAAATTATTAGAGATTTAGGTTGTGAAGGGTATGTGGACCTTTTTAGACTAGCTCAGAATAGAAAAGAATTTAGAGCTGCGTCAAACTGACTTTAAGTAAATTCGAAAACAAAAAAAAATAAAAATCAGTTAACTAAATGTCACCAGGACATAACTCACAATTAGTTAGCGGTCTGGCATGTTGGTAGCGTTTTGTTGCTTAAGCCTTACCATAACATATAATTTAACACTTTTCCTTTTTTGAAGCGGATAACCAGGTTATATTTCATTTCCTTATAAATGGTAATCATGTAAACATGTTAGAGTTCTTTAACAACCATCAGGTTGCTAATATCTATGTAGAACCAGGTGGATAGGAAAAACATAGAAGGATATAGGAAGACCTAGACCAAACTATATTAGTCAAATTATTAGAAATTTAGGTTGTGAAGGGTATGTAGAGCTTTTTAGATTAGCACAGAATAGAAAAGAAGTTAGAGCTACGTCAAACCGACCTTAAGTAAGGTTGAAAACAAAATGATGATGATGAATTTTGGAAAACATTTTTTTAACATGTTTCTATTATATGGTTGAGGGGATGATTATTAAAGAACTGTGCGATTACATTAGCGCAAGACTTAAGCACCCGTTTTTTATATTTATCTCAAGGAGGAAAACTACCTACTTCCACTAAATATTATCGAAATAGTGTAGTTTTCCTTCTCAAGATAAAGATAAACAAATGGCTGCTTAAGCCTTATGGTAACGTAATCGCGCACTTCTTTAATAACCTTTCTCCCAACAGTATAAATAGAAACGTGTTAAAAAATGTTTTCCAATCCTCATTATTGAATTTAAATGAAATTTAACTATATAAAAATTAATCAGCTGATTTCGCATTAAGCATTGGCTACCTCAAAGTCGCTCCCAGGGCGCAACACAAATTGAAGGTCCTTATTCTTCTAATCTTTAAAATTTTCACCTAATGTATTCAAATCAAACAATAATAAATCAAAATCACCTTCGATTTATGTCATAAATGTCAAACTTGAAATTTTTATTACTTTGATAACGTTCCTAGGTCATAGATCGAAATGTAAATAAAGACAATTTTAACAACGCCGAGTGGTTTAATTCCCAAAAAAGATTAAGAAAAATAAGTTTTGCTAGCACCTTTATATTCGTATTGACGTATATTGTAAGCTCCTAAAAGTTTTAAGTAAAAGCCTCGTTTTAAACACTAAATTTCATAAATTTATCACAAAATAATTACCCAATATTAGTGATAAATGATCAAAACAACATTTCAACACTTGTATTAGCAAAATACCAATGGAAATTTGTATTAAAAAATTTTAAGGTTAAACGTGCGGTGCAATTAACTAAAATAAACTGCACAAAGCACGATCTCTTTTAAAATAATTGAACAACTACAATCTAAACTATTACCGAGGTCATTTTTAGGGTTCCATGCCTTATAGGGTATAACAGAACTTTTATAAGATCACTCTCGTGTCCGTCCGTCCGTCTGTCACAGAGGATTTTCTCAAAAACTATGTAACGTAGGAATTTGAAATTTTGCACAATGCTAGGTCTTTATGGCGCGCACATATATCGACAGTCAGAAAATAGAAAAAAATATTTTTAGATTAAAATGGCAGGGGTTAATTCGGTCAAAAGAAAAAAGTTTTAATAAATATATCGTTTGAGTTATCATTTCAAAGAGGATTCTAAAAGGCTTCTAAAAAATTTTTTTTTATAATTTTCGGTTCATGATATAGCTCAAAATGTGCTAAAAATACACCCCCGTTCCTGAACATTTCCAAAGCTAAGATTTTGATTTTAATAGGGATAGTAGTTATTGAATCATAGATTATCGGAAAACTGCAGGTTTTTTGACTGTAATAGTTGCTGGGAAAAATTTTTTTAAACACAGTAATAGACAACGTATTTACTAATAATGTACCAGTACAATGTGGGACAATATATTGATTTTTCACTTATCACAATCAAATTTGGATAAGATTTAAATATTCATAAGAAATAAAAACAGCTTCATTTGGTATATTGATTGCTCACTGTAGTATTGGTACGGAACCCTAATAGTGTGAGCTCGACTCGCTCTTGGCTAACTTTTTCAACATTAATTAACAACTAAAATGTATAACGAACAATGTGTGAAATGCCACACTTTGGTAAATGAGGAAAAAGAAAAAAGCATTTTTGTGATTGATGCAAAGGTGCTATTCATGAGGCATATACTAGTACAACAAGCTCTGAAAAAAGGTTTTAGAATTGAAAACAGTTCGATCAATGTTTATTTTTTGCTCAGAATGTTTAGTATTCTTTAAAAAGGCTCCGACAACTATAATAAGGGTGTCTAATGTCACGAAAAGTCGCGAAAAGACACGAATTTCGTTTTGCGGTAACTAAAGTAACGAAAAGTCACTAAATCCTATATCTCGGTCACGAATTTTTAATTCATTGTTTGATTATCGTATGTATTTCCACAAATACGTCATAAAATTTTATAGCCATACTTCAGATGTTGCAGCAAATAAATGTTAAAGGACAAAAAATTCCTTCATCGCACGGAAAGCAGCCTGTCTCTTCATTTGTAACGGGCATTTTTATAGTTTTAACATTTTACGCTCTTTCCCAATTCGTAAAAACATTTCTACAAATTACTATTTCTATATTTAATATTTATTAACTCGTTGACGATTGCGTCGTATTATAATTGAGTGGATTGCATCGTTCTTGTCTTGCCGTAAATATAAATTGTGTTCCTTATGTGGATATACAAGTCTAGATAAGAGACGATAAGCGGTTGTAACAACGAATTGATATAAACAGAGGAGCAGTTGTAGCTCGTTCTTGGTTCCTATATATTAATTACGTTGTAGAGTAACTGTAGAAAGTGTAGTTCTGATTACTTTTGAAGGAAGTTGTAACATTATTTTGTAATGTTAACGAATAAACACATTAATTATTTAAAATTCAGTAACTTGCATAAAGTATAGACAAAAATTCCCACAATAAATTACCTCATTTTATTTAGGATCTTTTGTAAGAAAAGACCACATTTATACCGATAGCTTCGGGCTAGTAAATTCCAGCGGCAGGTCATAATAATGTAAAGCTCTACCCTAATAAACCAAGTAACAATAAACCTCTTAAAAGTTAGGTCGGGTACAGACTGACAAATCCGATAAAATTAAAATGTATTAGTACCTTTTTAGCGTAAATAAAGAAAACCAATTTCAGTTTGAAAAGCTTAACCTTTCGTGATTGACAGCGGTTATACAAAAACGAAACCTTTTATAAAAGCGGAAACTATTTCCAAGTTGATTTGTTCAAATATTACAAGTAATTTTAAGTAGTCTGGAGACATCCATTGTATTTAAAATCCATTTTGGCTCAAGTAGGCTAACCGGTCTTTGTTAATGCCAGACTACGGCCGCCATAGGTAGATCCCACATTGCAATAATCAGGTAATTCGTAGAAGGAAAAGATAATTTAAATTCTTGGGAAAAATAGTTGCTTCCGTGATTCTCATCTAAAAAAGGGGTTGGTTTTGGTTTCTGAAATCTTGTTTTGTGGGAGGTTCTGTTCAGTCATTGGATAACAGAAAATGACGTACATAATTATTAGGATAGGAATAGTCTATATATTTGAAGGCTTAGCCAAAAGACAGAGAGTTTTTCCAATGGGGCCGACCGTGGTTAAGAAGTAGAGAGAAACGTAGTTTGCGGGTAGCATTCTCTGGCATGACAGAATATTCCACTTCGTATCACGTTAGTAAAAAAATTGGAAAGAAGTGTTACTCTTCCAGTTTCGCGAGGGTTATGCCCATAGTTCGCGGATTTAAAGTGATGCAAGATAAATATTTAAAAAGCGTTGTAGGCGTGTGACGCAGCAAGTAAGTTATATTGTCAAAAATTCTGCCGAGTTCGTGTGCCAGTCAATTTTCTTAAACATTACAAACAGAAGCAACAAGCGAGATTCTCTTCCCAAAATTAAGAACTGTTCTACGTTGGAAAACAAACCCTCAAACAATGGACAATTATTAGTAAGTAAGTCTTTATAGTTAAGTAGCATGACCAATTTTTAGTTAGTTTATTTGTTAGGACGTTTTGGGCCATAAACCGTAGGATTAAATTAGTGTACGATTTATAATATAAGTTTTCGTTCATATACAAGTGTTTGATAACTACTTATGTACTCAAAATTTTCATAAATTCCATAGTCACCTATTCACTTAAATTTATAAACTAAAATCAATGCATGTAAGAGGTTCACGTTTATTGCTCTGTGAATTAAATAGTTTTGTTTGCCGTTGATTAAGTCAATAGTTTTTCTTATTTTTTTATATAAGTAGTAAAAAAGTGAGGAATTGATTAAAGGAAACAATTGTCCTCCTTGGGATGACAAGTCTCTCAAGGTTTTGCACGAACATTTGGACATTCTTGACTTGTCTGGCGCCCTTGGCAATTGTCATTAAGCCTCAATATTTTATGAAAGGTAAGTGCCACATTTTTGTAGTAGATTATAAATTAATTTAACCCTTTTTTTCAAAATTTCAACCCTCTATATGATCCACGACCTTCCGCTAGTTAATGCCGGTGACCCCCCTTTTAATTTTGTTTTACAGGCCGCCCCCATTTTATAATTTGACTGGAAAGGATACACTTAGTAGCTTTTCCGCCTGTAACAAAGTATGCTTTATATGTAACGTGTTTGGTTGACCACAAGTGTTGTGGTAAGGTCATAGGCGGACGGTTTTTTTTACGCGTTGCATTACTAATTGGTTTTTTTGTTGCTTTTCTGTTGGAAATAAAAGTGATAGCACTTGTCGTGCGTTTTACGGAACATTGACTTAGTGATATGCGTTGCTTTACTAATTGTGTTTTTTTTTAATTGATTTGTCTTTTTATATTTGAACTGTGTGTGCGATCTAGTTTTCGCGGTCCTTTTGTTAACAGAGTAGTGCATACTTTGGATTATCCAAATACAGTTTTAAGCTTGAGTGTTTAAAAAAAAATGATGATACAGTTGTAGCAGGTTTAGTAGAAAAAAAGGTTGCTTCTTATAAACAGGTATCTCATTCACATGTAAAGACAGTTGATACTGTAGTTTCTGAATTTTCTAACCCCAATAAATCTAAAATAGATCGTTGTTTGTGCAAATTTCGTTATTCAAAAACATTAGATGTTTCTTTGTTACCATAGGTAGCAAATAAAACACCTCACGTTACTGTTAGTTTAAGGCCTTACATCGTGCCTTGAAAGCCCATGATTCTAAATTTTTATTACCATTTTTTATTACGATTATTTCGAAATTATTGTCTCAAGAAATAGAGTTAACAAGAATTTATCAATGCTACATAGTTCCTCCAGCATGATAATATCTGCTGCTAACGCCAGTGAAATACATAGGTGTGATTAATGTAAAGTGTAAGAAATTCCATCAACACCCTCACAGTCAAGGGTGAAGTGCTTCGTTAGTGCAGGACATCATGAATCTCACACTTCAACTGCAAGGAAGCGTTACGGAAAGACTTTTTGTAAGTTGAACTATTTCCTACTTGTCATTACTTTAAATATCTATCCGTTGTTTTGCCATATCTTCGTCGTTCTGATACCTTTTACAATAGACTTGCCTGCTATTAAGAAAAAAAAAGAAAAAAAAGAAATCAATCCTACTGAATTACTCATATCTATTGTGTCTTACCTATTTATCTTTTGTTAACATTTTGCCTAATTTATGTTTAATTGGTGTGTGAGGAAACGTTTCTGCTACTCCCCAATATTACCTCACTTTGTACTAAAAATTTTTGTACTGCTTTTACCGTTATTATATTATATAGTTTATCCAAACAGTTTTTTCTTACATTCTACAAAGTACTGAATAACTTAGACTTTTCATTGCTGCTATGCTTATTCTTTTCTTTATTTCAGGTTTGCTTAACTATTTTTTTTTCTTGCAGGTATTATCACTAACTCCTTACAGCCGCGTACATTGTATGTTGGTCTGCTTTCTACAACCCCCCTAATCTCCGATTGAGCCCGGTCATTTCTTTGATTTTCTTTGTGTTACGCACGGCTACGAGCCAACGTAGCGTAACTTTGGCGCCCGAACAACGTGGCTGTCACGAATTACGTAACGTAGCACATTATACATTTATTCGGTTGGGTTGTATAAACCCTGCGATTTTTGTTTGACGCCTTGAATCTACAAATCGCAGCTTATCAATGCTTGAGCAGCAGTTTTGTGTGTATATTTCTGACATGCTTTTTTATTATTGTATGCGGCCGTAATAAATACCTGCTATTGTTATCAACCCCAGACACTGTGGCCGTGACGCTAATGACCTTCATTGTCATAGGGAATTGGAATGTGGTGTAGGTAGCAGCCGTAGGACCGCATTTAAAGAATATTACCGCAAATCAGTCGTAAATAAAACCTTATGAGATGTGTTTCGTTTTGATTATTTGTAACGCGACAAGATTTTATGTTTTTAAGTTTACACAGTGCGTATGTACTTAAAGTGAAAACTTTCTTGTAAAAATGCCTGGAAAGTGTTCGTTTTCTGAACTTTGGCTGACAAATCCGATTTTTAAAAGCTGGTTACAACCAGTACCTGGAAATGTTCATGTTGCTTTTTGTGCCTACTGCAAAAAAAATTTTGATATTTCAAAAGCTGGAATATATAATGTAAAACTTCATTCCAAGTGACTAAAGCATTCTAAAATAGCTAATCCAATACTCAGTATGAATCAACCTGTTACGGTATTCCGCGCAAACACAAACGAAAACAGTAAAAGCAAGTAAGGAAACCGTTTACGCCGAATACCGCAACAAAACGCGGACAGAATGGTAGGATTTGGGCTAGCTCAAAAACGTCGGAGAGGGGCGTGGGTGAAAACAAGAACACATTGGAAACCTCTGAGATACTCTATTGATAACCTCGCATCTTGGAAGATTATTTACAAAGCAATAAAATAAATAAGTTGCGTAATCGTGATTGTGTCATAACATATAAGAATTGGTAATCAAATATAACATCTTATAATCTAAATACCTAGTTAATGGTTCACATATAAAAGAAAATTAAGCATAAACTGTACAGTCAATCTAGAAAAAGAACTATACCTAAATTATATGTACATGCTGCTTTGTGAAGTGCACCTCCTCAGAAATATTATAATATTAAAATTAGACACCCTAACTTAAATTAATCATGTGTCAACTAGTTTTAAATTTATAAGTAAATGGTTTACATTAAAAATACAAAAGAAACAGTAAAGAAGGATTCCAACATAAACATTGATTAATTAATCTTTAATGTATAGTATAATCACCTAGTTGTTCGTGCATCGTGCATGTAAGTTTTGTAACGGGTGGTGCCAATTAATCAGATAATTATAAGCAATAGCAACAAATGAAAAGTATATTCTTCACGCAGCAAAAAAAGAATTATGGAAATAGAAAACTGTACCTCGCACAATCAGCTTCGTGCTGGTCTCATATTAACGCTGGTAAAATTGCGGCTGCATTTCTCTATGGGCTGGCTGCATGCTGGAACCACCAACTTCACTTATACAAGCACAGAGAGCATTTCTAATAGCGCGACTTTACATCAGCTATCTCCGGTAAGAAGATGTTGTCTTTAATCTTTAATCTTTAATAATCCTCTCTTTCAAAGCACGGTCTCTATTTTATAGGGCCAGAATCATGTATGGGGGGGTAGGGTATTTGACTTTCAAAGGTATCGCCAAAGAACCCAGTGTGCAGAATTTCCAGACAACAGCTGCCGAAACACAAACTGTAGCAGCTTGCCAACAAGCAGATAACGCAATTATCAAAAGATTTTTAAACAAAGGAGAACAATTTTGTTACTTTGTAACGTCTTAACAGCTGCAGAATACCAGATAACAAGTCCATTGTAAGCAGATGTAGGCAGGTGGTGAGTGGTCTTATCTTTTAAAAGAAAGCTGCAGCTTTTAATTAAAATGTAATCACTGCAAGTGCTAGGAAATATTGGAACTACTTTGTAATAAAATGTTTCCTAGGCAGCTGTTTGATTTTCTAAAGCAAACCTTTGTATAGAGTAATTACTTGAAAAATTTTATTAAATAATACTAATTCAAATGGCGGGAAATCGAGCTTGTTGAGGAATTTTAGGGCATTTTAAAAATAAATGCAGGAAAATTTGTTTGCAGTAACAAACCAGCTATTGAGAATAATTTAGTTAGAAATACTCCGGTCTCAGACCCTCCATAAAATGATATTTCAACTTCAATAACAGCTGATTTACCTGCAAAAGTGTATTCTGAAGAAGCTGCTCGTGAAAATAAAAATATTGTGTCATACATGATCCATAATGAGATTACTAAAGCTGAAATATTATGGCCTATGCACAAGATAGTATCTTATTCTTCATCAAGAGTACATCAGGATGCTACTGAACTTTTTCCAATAATGTTCCCAGATTCTCTTATAGCGAAAAACATGCAGTTACACAAAAACAAAATATGTTATATATCCACTTTTGGCTTGGGTCCGTTTTTCCAAAACAAACTTTTAAATAAAATTAAAGATGGTATTTTTTTGTGTAAAGTTTTGACGAAAGCCTGAATAAAGTTATGCAAAAATGCCAAATGGACATTCTTGTTAGATAGTGGGATGATGTAGATATAAAACAAATTATATGTCTTTGTGTTTTCTTGAAAAAACCACTGCCATCGATCTTTTAAATGGTTTTTTAAATACCCTGGATTCTCTTAGTATACCCATTAAAAAAAATTTTAACATCAGCATGGATGGACCTAATGTGAATCTGAAGATGCTTCGGGAACTAAAAGAACACATTCGAATTTCTGGTAGTGATGATGACCCCGTAATGTTTGATCTTGGTACGTGCGGGCTGCACATTGTTTATGGAGCGTACAAAACAGCACGCAATGGCACTGGTTGGTTTATCAATGAATTTCTACGTGCATTGTATTACCTTTTCAAAGACACTGCTACTAGAAGAGGAACTTTTACCTATCATACAGGTACAACAACATTTCCACATTAATTTTGTTCAATAGGATGGATGAAACATGGTGGTGTTTTACAGCGAGCAATAAAGCTAATAGAGCCTCTTAAAAAGTATATTACAGCAATTTCAACTTGTCCACCAGATTGTGCTAGTTTCAAGAAAATCAGTAAAGCTTTGTCAGATAGTTTCTTGCTAGCAAAACTAAAATTTCTTTTGTCCATAGTGTCTGATCTCGAACCGTTTTTAACTAAATATGAAACAAATGAGCCGATGTTGCTCTTTCTTCATCACGATCTAAGTTCATTGCTGCGTTGTATTGTGGAAAGATTTATAAAAAACGTATTAAGAAAAAGTGCAAAAACGTCTTTGGATTTAATTAATATTAAACTTGAAGTTGCCAAAAATTTGTCATCACCAATGCAGATTGATATTGGCTTTGGTGCTAGAATGGCAATCAAGAACTTGAAAAAAACTGTTTCAGAACTTCAAATTTTAGTGTTTAAAAAAGATTGTCAGACCTTTCTTAAACTCCTTTTTAAGAAAACCAGTGAAAAGTCACCTCTTAAATATAAAATTGTTAGAGGTGTATCATGTCTTTCTCCATATGTAATGAAAAGTGAAACACTTAGGAAACAGAGGATTCAAGACGCATTAGAAGAATTTGTAGAAAAGAAACATGTAAGTCCAGGTTGTGCCGATGGTATAAAAAGACAATATGAAACTTTGTGTGTATCAGAACGTGATTCTTTAAAAGAGTGGCGTAATGAAAGGCTGGATATATATTTTACCGAACTTTTTGTAAAATCATCTATAAACGATAAACAATTTCTTACTTTTGTGAGGATAATTTTGACAATGTATCATAGCAATGCTATGATAGAAAGAGGGTTCTCTATAAACAAAGAATGCTTACAGGGTGACTTAGAAGAAAGATCATTGATTTCACAAATATTAATTTATGAAGCAACATTTAAGAATTTAGATATAACTGCGAAAATGATTCATGCTGTAAGGAATGCATCTTCTTTAAGACGTGACGCTATTGCCGAAAAAAAGAAATCTAGGGAAAAGGAAGTATGCAGTAAAAAGCGGATTGTGAAGGAAGTTGCAGACTTACAAAAGAAATGGAAAGAATGGAGAAGCATAACTTTGAAGAACTAAAAGCATTGGACATTGAGTTGGAAAAATTAAAGAAAAAATTAAAACCATTATGAATTTAAATTGCGTTGTTCTCAAATAACCTTTATATACTTAAGTACGATAAATGTCCTGATTACTTAATTTTGTGATTATAATATTATGAAACTTAACAGCAATAGAATAAATACAAGTAAGCTTTTTTAACACTGATGACTAATATTTTATAAAATCTTACATTCTAATCGACAATTCTTACATTTTAAACGTTCACAAATACAAACCCGCAAGCGCGGTATATTAGACACCACGGGCAGTTGGTAACGCTAATCTTTGTACAGATTTCGGCGCGCCTATCTGTCAATGACGTCACCTATGCACAAATTTAATACGCAATTATCGGAAAATATAAATTTAAGACAATAGTTTATACGGCAAAATACTCACATGAATATGTCCCTGGGTTAAGGTTGGCTTCTGTTGAAATCCATTGGGGCTACTGAGGGCCCCCTTCAAGGCAATTTAAAGATGGTGGCTGCTAGCAGAGCATGGCCTCCTCCCGGGGTACGCCTACGTCCATTCAAATGGCTTCCACTAGATCTCAGGGCTCCACTCCGGAGTGTTTAAAGATGGTGCTCCGGCGTGGAATGTGGTTCGGCCAACGGCTACAAATTACCTTTACCTATGTAGGGAAAGACAGGAACAGGTATAATGGCGACAAACAAAGATAATCAGGCAAGGATATCTACATAAATAAAGATAAGGCACGATACGATACCTGACCAAACCGCTCTTCACGAAGGTCTAAGGAAAAAAGCAACGTTACCGAGTCTCACGGAAACACTTCTCCCACTTTTTGTCCTTTCCCGCGTCGGCGCGAAATTATTCGTCCAACCCACTTTTGACATGGCGGAAATACGCGCACCGAGTCTTTTGAATTTATGGCCCGAAACTTCCGCACATCAAAATTAAACTAAAAACAATGTTTAGTGCCACTTTGGCACGTAACAAAAATGGTCACGTGGTATGGTTCTTTTAATGATGATGATCAATTATCCATTTTGTTTCGTAACCTTGATCCATTTTATAGAACCCATTTGCCTACCGTCCACTCCTTGCAAGAATTACAGAACGAATTCCTGAAGTTGGAACCGGCAAAGATTCTAGCCGATAATGTCGTATCACTTAGTTAAGAACAACATTCTGTTACTGCTGAACCGGAATCAGCCTCTGCTACAGTGCCTAAGGCAGTCGCCACTCCTTTTTTGAGATCCCACCAAGGCCTCCCAGTGTGGGAGTAGAATTTCAAATTTTCTGGTGATCCAAACACTCTTACCGTACATAATTTTTTTGGAACGCGTCGAAGAACTCCGACGAGCTCAACATGCATCAGAATTGCAGTTATTTGAGTCTGCAGTGGATTTGTTCGAGGCTAAAGCATTACTTCGGTATCGTGGTTACCGGCATAGGTTTTTGGACTGGAAATTGTCCAATTTACTGATTCAACATTTTGAACCCCCAGATTTTGCTTATAGGTCTGCTACAGTTGAGAAAAATACTTTTACTTTGCATGACCGAGTTGTTAAAGTTTCTTCTACGCCTACGGATAGATCAAATACTTCTTCCGTACTTTCTACTATTCGTCTTCCTAGTTCTGTGTCTACTTGTCAGGTTATATACTTTAATTGTGACAAGTCTGGTCATGTTTAGACACAGTGTACTCGTCCTAACGTACTCCATTGCTATGGTAGCGGATATAAGGGAGTTTCTAGCCGTAACTGTCCAGACTGTCATCCTACTACTAATAGGTCTTTGAACCATATTTCAAATTCTGTCCTCACCTCTAGGTGCCTAATTTCTTCAGCTTCTCACTCTACATTCTCTTCTGTTCCTCATCCAGGTCATCCTGCTACTACTATCAAAACCTACCCTTCTTCGAAATATACACAGCTTCGAACAAAATTTTTTCCGTCTCTAGTTCCACATCCTTTTCTACACCTCCTTCTGCTCACCCTAGTACCATCACCTCTTATAGAACCGTAAACTAGGTATATGCGACACAACGGCAGTTGGTAACGCTAAACCATGATGTGGAAATTAGCGCGCCCATCTGTCAATGACGTCACACAATATACAAATTATTACACATAAATGACGAAATATGCAAAATTCATAAAAGGTATTATAAAAAAACGGAGTACTCACATGAATAGGTAAAGCTTCCTACAGAATCACTTCCTTCAGGGTTACTCGTGGCTTCCTTTAGGATAATTTAAAGTTGGCGGCTGCGGCTTCCATCAGGATTGCTCCAGGCTAGCGACTACGGGGCTCCCTTCCGGAATATTTAAAGATGGATCTCCGGGGTCCTTCGGGATTATTTAAACATGGTTCTCAGGGCGTGGACTGCTACCAGGTTGTATCCAGATTTTTTTTTAGGCGGCTCCGTGGCGTAGTGGTATGTGTGTGACTACTACGCCCTAGGTCCCGGGTTCGAATCCCGACACGGTCTGCTTGAAAAATGTTAGGCGAGCATTTTTCGCAAAAATACACCCTCGTTCGGATGAGAGGTAAAATGGAGGTCCCGTGTGTGAGTGTTGTCACGCACGTTAAAGATCCCTACCTTGCTTGGAACAGCAAGGATTCGGCAAAATTCAAAATTTTCCAGATAAAAAAAACTCGCTTCCTGGCCAATGTAGTACTTTCGGGTGGAGCATTGGAAAATCACATGTAATGTATCCAGATTTATATCTTCTTCCTGTATGTAGAGGTAACGACGGGAACGGGTTTATAGGGAACGATAAACAAAGATAAGCAAGAGAAATGGGAATCTACATAATAAAAATAAAGATACGATACCAGACCCAACACCACACTTGTCGACGTTGAAAAGCAAAGTCGAAATCCCAGCGTCTTGTGGAAACTCCCCACTTTTCTTCTCCCACACGCGTCGGCACGATCTGGCGCAAACGCACTCTGTAGTGACGGAAATACGCGCAACAAGTCTTTCAAATTTATGGCGCGAAACTCCCGCACTTATTTAAAAATGTCTAGTGCCGATTTTCGTCACGTAACACACCTCATACCATTTTCAGCCACGTGAACCTTTGAACTGTATAATTGATTTTTACGGCTATCGCCCCTACTTACCAAACCTCCACTAACAAGAACCAAATTCTTTCTGTCCTTCGCGATTCAAAAGATGACCAACTAAACCTGACCGTTTTCACTTCCACCCCAAACTGTGCCTCCAATACCAATGCAACCCATACTTCGAATTAGTGACTTGCAGCTAACTTCTCAAGAGTTTATTCCCGCTTTCTTAAATGATTCAACCCACGGAATTCCTGTTGTGTCTGCAAGCACAAATGTCGCTGAAGTGACGATAACTTCTAATTTAGTCAGCGACGGTCCTGTTGAAGTCCATGAACCTGTACCTACCTGTATCTTTAATGTCAGTTGCTGTACTGTCAAAATTTTACATGTTCTTGCTTTCTTAAACGGTTCCACTGCCGTGCCTGCAATAACAGCTGTAGCTGAAGTGAGGATAAGTTCTAATACAGGTAAAGAAGATCTTGTTGAAGTTAGGGAACCCGTACCTATAATGCCTATTGCTGCTGTCGTCAAAGTTTTACCTGATCCTGTTTCTTTAGCTACTATTGTCAAGGAATCGGTTCCTATTGGGGCTGAATTCCTAATGTCCTTTATCAAAGGAATTAACATTCATTTTTCTTTTATGCAGACGACTGAGAATGTTTGTTGCAGATTTCGTTATTTTATAAAATTTTTGTACACACACTGGGTGGTAAGTACTTGCAGTATTAAAAATGTACTTTTCTTGTGTAAAGAGTCTAATCTTTGACTGTAATTATTATAGCTTCCTCTGGTGGACATGATAGTCTCTTGAATTGCCACTCCTTTGGGCATAGAAGACTGCACCAGTTACGTGGTGTCAGGTCCATCTGGTCCGCTCCGGCCCTAGGAGCAAATGAGAGATTCAACACAGTAGACATGTGGGTGAGTGTTTCTTTCCTGTTTGTGTCGAGACCCTATTTAATTAGATTTTACTCCTTGGGGCTCATACATGTCTCGAATTATTTGTATGTATGTAATCGTAGGTGTACGATGATTTATAACTGTAGGTTTACCTTTTTTTGGAGTTATAAAGTTAGTTAGTTAAGACATTGTAGTGCCCAGATGGTATATGTAATTTTATATTTACAATGATTTAGAGCTGTGGTTTTTAGTGTTGCGTTTGGTTTTTTTTGTTGCTAAATAGTGTAAAGGGTAGGTACGTAAAAACGGCAGCTCGCCATTTTAAAAATGATTTCGTTTGATTTTGTTGATATGTGTAGCTTGTAATTATTGATTGTTCATTTGTTTTGGTATTACTGTGCTTTTGTACATATTTTTTTGTAAATTAGAGGTTTTTTGTGTATGTTTAATTGTGAGTTGTGAATGATTGAGTATATTTTTATTTCAGGCCTTCCTTTGTTTTTGTATGTGAAATACCCCGCCTACTCGCCAACTGAGCCCGGGAATTATTTTCTTTGTCTTTTAGGCTACGTCAATGTACGTAGCAAATTTCATATTTAAAAATGTTTAAATTTATCATCGGTTTATCAATTTTGGGGTTTTTACAGTCAATGTCTGTAGCAATAGCTTCGAAAGCGGAACAGGTTTTTTTTTCAATATTATACTCATGGAGTAAAATGGAATCAGATGAAGAATTCAAATCTCTCTGTTTTATGTGCTAAATCAGTTTTCCTACGTAATTAAGCTAGTAGCTGAAGGCTGCGTGTTACGTTTTTTGCAAGTGACAAAGTGGTCGGTTATTCAAAATATAAGCAGAAGTGGGGCTAGTGCTTCTTCTTGATTTATACGTTGTGAAGTCCGTCCAAAATCCCTTGATTCGTTATTGAAAGGAGTTTTATTTAACCATAGATGTTAAACTTTATACTTCTCTATTGAAATTAATCTACAGCAGGGGTGTGCTACTGGTGCCCCGCAGGTGACATGTAGCCCTCCATAAAGGTTTTTGTGGTCCACTAAGATGGTCAGAAAAAGAGATTTTCATCTTGTGCACGGTTGAAGATTTGTCTTATATTTTCTACTTGGACGGCAAAAAGGTGCAGCTCTTTGCTAACCTCCACTACTACTACAAAGTGGTCCCCGGGTCAAAACAATTGCCCATCTCTATTGTAATCTATTTTAATAAATTACAGTAGATTAATTGCCCACCTCTGATCTACTGTAATAAATTACAGTAGAACAATTGTCCACCTCTGATCTACTGTAATAAATTACAGTAGATCAGAGGTGGGCAATTGATCTACTGTAATTTATTACAATAGATCAGAGATGGGCAATTGTTTTGACCCATGGACCACTTTGTGGTAGTGGAGGTTAACTAAGAGCTGCATCTTTTTGTCATCGAAGTGGGAAATTGTTACGTGCCAATCCAATTGGCACTTAAACATTGTTATTAGGTTAGTTTGATGTGCGGGAGTTTCGCGCCATAACTTCAAAAGACGCGGTGCGCGGGAATTTTAAATAGACTATGCGTGTACTTCCGTTACGTCATAGTGAGTTTGCGCGGAGGGTGGGACGCTAGAGGGTTGGACGAATAACTTCGCGGACGTGAAAAAGACAAAGAGAGTGGGGACAAGTGTTTTCGAGACGCTTCAACGTGGCTGTTTTGCCCGAACTTTCAAGGAGTGTGGTCGGCCAGGTATCGTATCGTGCCTTATCTCTAGTATGTAGATTTCCCTTCTGTTTTATCTTGTTTGTCGTCCCTTATAAAACCTGATCCTGCCGCTCCCTACATATTAGGTAGATGAATTTGAAGCCATAGGCGTACCGGACTTCACGACCGCGAGACGACCCCGGATGTCCATGTCCTACCAACAGCACCGGAGCAGTTACCATCTTTAATTCCTCCGTGATGGAGCCCTGATGGACTTGGAATAGAAGTCAACTTTGACGCAGGGACATATCCATGTGAGTAATTATTGTGCTATCTTTTGTTCGACATTTATGTATATTTTTCCGATAATTACGTCTTAAATTTATGCATTGGTGACGCCATTGGTAGATGACCGCGACCCGAATCTGTGTAAGGTTCGCGTTTTCATCCGCCAGAGGCGTAGCCCGCTTTTCTCATTGCGCTTGCGCGATGTATTTATGAACTCTTAAACTGTATTACCGACTTTGTAACTGTATTTATCGACGTACTTCGTAAACTGTTTTATCGACTCTTTAAGTGTAAGAACTATCACCAATTAAATTGTAATAAAATATAAGACAAATCTGCAGCCGTGCACAAAATAGAAAATCTCTTTTTCTGTAATTTATTGCAGTAGATCAAAGGTGGGCAATTGTTTTGACCCGCGGACCACTTTGTGGTAGTGGAAGTTGGTGAAGACCCACAACTTTTTCCAGTCAAAGTGAAAAATATGACGAATCTTCGGCCATGCACAGGACTTTATCGAATATAATTTCACAGAACAATTTTAGATATCTTCAGTGCGATTTTTTGCATAGCAAAATATTTCTTGTCTCGACTTACAATAGAAAATTTGTTTATAAGTTGAACTTAATTATTTTTTAGATAGTGTGGATTTTAACTTTGTTTGTTTGTAAATAACCGATGTATTTAGTTTTTATAATCACAATAAACATGACAAACATAAAGTGTATGAATGTGTTTGAAGTTGGTTTTGACAAAATGAATTTCTGTTGTAACTTGTCTAAAATAATGTTTTTGTAGAATAAAGAAGACGCAGATAAATGCCTAGAATCAACCAATGTTTCACTCATGGATAACGTGTTAGAAATTCAAACCGCACTTGCGAGAGGTGAACTGAACAAAAAATCAACTGATAAATCTAGTCAAAAAGACAGAGATTCTCGTAACTTATATTTAGTTAAAGAAGGTGTGATATTAGCAGGTAGTAAAGCAGCAGAAGGTATTTCGGCATCAGATATGGCAAAACGACTTCAACTCGAACAATACAAAACACACATGCTACGCAATCTCAACATGATAGTAGCTCGCACACGCCTTGTAATTCATAATATACCAGAAAACTGGGATGACGTCAAACTTCGTGCACTATTTCAGAAACACAGTAGACCAAAAGTTATAATTAAGGAAGCCAGAGTTATGCGTAACATGCGAGTTCTCGACACCAAAGGTGTCGGAAAGTCAAAGGAGTTTGGGTTTGTTACTTTTATGACTCACGAAGCAGCACTTGAAGCGTTGCGTGCAATAAACAATAATCCTACCATTTTTTCACTAAATAAAAGGCCTATTGTTTCATTTTCTATTGAAAATCGAGCTAGATTACATGCTAAAGAAAAACGATTACATAACTCACGTATTCGAAACCCTAAATGTAAGAATTATGATCCAAAAGCTGTAAAAGCGAAACCTAAAATTCAGTCCACGAACACTACCGTGGAGCCTGAAGGTGAAAAAAGTAAATTTGCAGGTGTTTCAGCAGTACCTGGTGTTAAGAAAATGAGGAACAGGTATAATATTAAGACGCAAGCAAAATTGCATCGTGAACAATTGAAAAAAGAAAAGAAAAATAAAAAATATGCCAAAAAGACACTTAAAGAAAAGCAAGCGGAATTTACTAAACAACCTAGACAGAAAATTAATAAGAATAAGACAAAAGAGAAAGATAATTTTTCAAAGTTAGTTAATCAGTATAAAGCTCAATTATTTGGTTCCACTTCAGGTAAGAAAGAGAATACGAAGAAGAAAAAGTGGTTCTTATAGGGTTAGCTATATTCTCCGCTGTTTTGTTTGATATCTTTATACTGTGTAAATAAACTTCAAAAAAGACCGTATTTGTTATTTTTTTTATAATGTCATTATGACTTTTGTATGAGAGGGAGTTCGATATTGTTTCTGGTAGTGAACTGAACACTTATTAGGGATACCTCCAAGTGTAAGGTGTGTAGACGCGAGCTCCCTTCTTTTTTTCTAACACCATCTAATTATCTTGCACCTAGGTTGGATGGCCTCGAACACCCTCCCCTGAAATTGCTGTAAAGATGTCCGAGTTGTTATAAGTAGTTGTTTAAACCTACATTTTTATATGTTAACTTTAAATATCTGTCTGAATTTTAAAATCTAATAACCACAGCTGAAACGTCGAATTTTTGTATTTTTGTTATACTGTTAAGGATAATCGTTCGGAACACTTTTGTGTGAAGAGTTTAGGGTAAGAAATGTGCTACTGCCAAATTCAGGTAATACAAAAAGCAATCTTTGTAGAAGCTATTGCATTTATCGATGCAGGGAAATGCCATAAACTAACCCAACGTTAAAATCGAGAATTTTCAGCGAAGTTCGACATAATTGTACTCGACGCCCATTTAATCGTGCTTCAATTTGGTATCGTTTGCATTTTAACTTAGTTTTTTTGTATACTTCTTTTGAAAGTTATAACTTAAAACTGTTTTTAAGATAATTTGTCACAAACAACGATGAATTCATCGTCCTAACATAAAACTCTAGATTCGTAATTAATATTTTCTTGTGTAATACAACGTCAGGAAAGCGCTTAAACTTGCAAGCACAAGAGCTAGTGAGCTATTTTGTATAAGAAGATTTGAGGTAATAATTTAAAATTGTTATGCATATTCTATAGTTACACTGACGATACTTTTTCAGAGAGGCTTATGCTTTTGGTATTGCGATCACAACTGTATCTACTATTAACTGTTCTAAAACATGAAGTCCAGTGTTACATTCCTCTGGGAAAAAAGGGGCCATGCAGGAAATAAAGAGCAACGATTTGTGGCTATCGCAAAAATGAAAGTTGGAAACATGTATAAACAAGGTAGAAAGTACAGATTATTGTTACGACTCTATTGGAGTTTAATATTGTTGCAGGAGAGCACGGCACATTTGTTAACAAAGCCATGTAAAATGGACATTTTAAAAACTGGTTCATCTTTAAGTAGGGATGATTATGGAGATGAGTTAAAAATGTAGTTAGATTTTTTGCGAATGTGTAGAGCAGTTTGGAAAGTGACCGACGAACATCCATTAGTGAATATGATGTTCCATTACAAATCACCCTTAACGATTATAGTTCTCGAACCAAAAGTGACTCTGAATGAAGTGCGTAAGTTTGGTTAAGAAGTTTAAATTTTAATTAATTAAAGTTTTATAGCGTTAGTGCGTTTTTTAAGTAAATATTAGGTAATAGAAAAGAATTTAGGGGGATTTAGTTGGTTAAATGAGCTGTTAGTGTAAAAGCAGTCTGAAATATGTATATAGCTTTGGTGATTTACTTTAAATAACGTGGTTATTCCAATATATCAAATTAGGATAAAGAATTAAAATAGTAAAGCACCTAGTATGTTTTTATAGAAACAGCAATAACAATTGGGACTTTACACTCTTTGTATTCAATTTAGAAAAATACATCTCAGTAGATAACCGATGTATAATAATATAATAATAACAGTAATTATATGTTCATTCATCCTTTTTTTTTTGCTACATTTGTAGATAGAATGTCACGTAAGATAAATTAATTAGACAATACAAATGTGACTGTGTAACAGCCATATAAAATAAATTAATTACAAAATACAAATGTAAAATTTACATGGAGCCTCATAATTACAGCTTACATACTTATTTTGGATGGAAGTATGACTCTGCAACACTATATGGTGCAGTATTTATAGGTAATACCTTGAGGTTATGTTTAAAAATCCTCACACTTACAGCATTGGTAAGACTGTTGGGACGTACATTAAATAATCGTTTACCGCATAAATTGGAGATTGTTCAAAGAATGCATGATTGTTTTTCTGTGCAAAACAAGAATTTTTCCCTATGGAAGTTGATATTTTTCTTGTACGTTTACACGATGAGTTCAATAATAATCCAGTGAATCATGAAATTGGACCAGCACACCCTAGTACTCCAATAGTCATAAAAGCAGTCATAAAAAGTAGTATATTACATGTAAACCATGGGAGGAATTAAGATAATCCGCAATTAATCATATAGTTCTAAATTTAAGGCCATAGAAAATGTTTTGCGAATGTAAACAAATGCACCCTTCAAAAAGTGAGAACAAAATGACTGTTCACATAAATATTATGTAATTGACCTCAAAAATGTAATTAGATGCATTACTCCGTGAGAACAAAAAATGGCGTGCTTAGCCCTCGAGTGTTGAAACTTATAAAAACCATTGATAATAAAAAAGGGCATCAATTTATCAACCTTTGCTTTTCAGTTATAGAGCCTTTGATTAACGTGCAATCATTGCTATGCAGGGTGACGTTGATTATCGGGTAATTCAGTGACGGTATTAACTTTGGGGATTGTTAGTAAACAAGTTCGAAGCGCGAGTGATTATACAAAACTAAAAATACCATTACAGGTGGAAGTGCTCTTATGTTTGAGTTTCCACTGTTCCACCCGAAGATACCACATTGTCTAGGAAGCGAATGTTTTTACCTGTAAATTTCGAATTTTTCGAACTCATGATGTTCCAAGCAATGTGAGGATCTTTAACATGCATAACAACACACATATACACGAAAACTACATTTTACCTCTCATTCGAACGAGGGTGTATTTTTATGAAAAATGCTGGTCTAATATTTTTACGCAGTCCATGTCAAGAATCGAATCCCGAACCTTGTAATCAGTAGTCAAACGAAAACCTGTTTGATCCATAGATACGCCGGTGAAGTGCTCCATTGTTGGAAGCTTTCATACATTGCTAAGTTGAAGTATTTAATTATCTGTTGTTACATGCCGAAAATCGGCTATTTAAACATTTCTGTTTTTAGTCTAATTTGCGAGTGAATTCGCGTCAATATTTTAAAAGACGTGCGTAATTTCCGTCACTTTAGGTAGTTGCGTCGGCGCCCGAGATTGCGCAGACGCGGAGTGGGGAAGTGAGTGGTGATTTCCGTCATGTCATGGACTAGTCAACGAAACGTCGAACCGTGTGGTTATCTGTGTGCCTTTTATCTTGTCTTTTATCTTTTAGGTAAAGTAGGTTTCCTACCTTGTATCACCTTATTCCTGTTCCGCTACAAAAAGAAGAGAGAGGACATTTTTAATTTGGTTTAAACGGGGGGCAAAGGCCGAACCACGTCCAACTGCAGCCAAAATAGCTGCAAGTTGTGAAGAGCTCCACAGTTTACGTGAGTACATTTTGTCTTTTCCTATAATCACAATAAACATTTTTTGCATATGATAATATTTTGATGTGTAATAATGACGTAGCCCCTTATTGCGCAATATTACGCACGTATTTATTATATTACCAACTGTCGTAGTGGCTCATAAATTACGCGCCGGGACTTTAACAGTATACCTTGAATAGAACCCTAGAGTCTAATACTGAAACTAAACGATTCCTGTAACGTAGATCGAAGCTTTGTATAGGACCAACAAAAATCTGTTGTTGAATTTTTGCTTTTCACCTACTAAATATTACATGCTGTTCTATAGTTGATAATTGTGGTTGGTTGTAATACGAACGAGTAAAACTTATTATTAGGAGGACTTATTACACTATTGCATGCTTACTAAAAACGTACTATAAGCACAGAAGTTTTCATATAGAAAATCACAATTCATATGTACAAAGTACATGTACCAAACGTCTATAATTGATAAATTTAAGTTCTCTTTCTTTTAGATAAACACATATTTGTCCAATTAGGAATAGATATTATTTTTTGTTTGTTATTTACAGTGATATTCAAGTTTGATAATTTTAGGTTAGTTGAACAAGGCTTGGAGTTTTTATTATTTGTGTTTTAAATACAATGTAAGAAATATGTACACAGGGCTCCATCAACCTCTACTGCAGTAAAAACCGTTAAAATGATCTCTCGGAGCACTCATCTTCTGGACAGGCATTATCAAGGTGGGTTGACACTCAAACACTTTATTATACAAAGAGAGTTTAAAGACCTTTTAAGGTAGATGTATAAGTGTTATAATTTGTATACCCCTAAAAGTTTTGCCTTTTATTACGTTTTTCCTTATTCAATACTATTGCAACAATAACAAATCAAAATAAAGTTACACTTTGCTGGCGTTGCCAACTGGATGTAATTTGTAGGTCCCCAAATTTGATTGCATGGTTTGCAGTCGCAGGTAAAGCCCACAAGTTAACAAACAAGCCAGGAGCTTACCAATCTTTATTGGATGTCAAAGCTGCCTTCTGATTTTTAGGTCAGAATCCTCTAGGGATGGTTTCTCAATGTTTTCAAATTTTGGACCATGAAGTGAAAATGGCTATACTATAATGGAGCACAGACAGTTTTTTAGGTAGAGGAAACAGAAATTGTAAGGAATAATTTAACGAACTAACGTGCACACATGTCCGATTTCTTCAGTTGCAATAGTAAAGTCCCTTACTTTAAAATGCTGGGTTCCCACGAGCTGTAGTATACCCACCATTCTGCTTCTCAAGGTCGACTGTTTTAACCACATCACATTCCTTTAGCCTAGGAATGCGAAGGTATGCGGTTTACATGCCATAAATCATAGGGTGATTGTTCTCGAGTTTGTGAGAAACTATTTATATAATTTCACACATTTAATTCAAGGATGGAAAAACCTTTCCCATGCTGGATTCAAAAATCCGTTATAAAATCTTAAATATTAAAATAAAATTTGGTGGAACCAAAAGGCGCAACAATCGCTACAAAAAGTAAAACGTCTCTTTGTACGAGAGCTCACATGCACATAAAACTTAAATTGAATAATATCTATAGGCGCCACTTGGTTTGTTGAACCATAACAATACTTGCGATACCAGGAAACGAAAATGGGTAGCCACCTGATATTCACGCTACCTCAACTAAGGCCGCAGAAGTCTTGTTTACTGCCACATCGACTGCACAAATTTAGTCAGTGAGCATGAGAAAACGTTAAGTTAACAAGTTAGCCAATGCTACTACATTCACGATACATAATTCTCACAATTCTATCCTATCAAGTACAATATTAAAAGGCAAGTTAGCTTTTTATTTGTCAATAATAAATCCTACCTTTGGTTATAAGTACCACAGGTTTGAAATGGCAAATAGGTAAGATAATTTTTCAAAGGTATTTTCCACAAGGAAAGATATAGATATCTTATTTACTTTAAGGTAAAGGTAAGATAAAACGTCTCAGAGATAATTACAGAAAGAAAGATAAATACCTAACCGTTTATGGTTTAACGTGTTGTTTAGGTATCACAAAATATCGAAGACAGTTTCGACGATAAAAATAGGTAACAAACCACTTGTGGTTCGTAACGTTAACCAGGTAAGGTCAGATTACTAAGATATTTTCCGGAAAAGATTGCTAACCATTTATGATCATATACCAATTAGATAAGATAATGTCTCCAGGATAACTCCAAAAAGAAAAATATGGTTTGAAACATTAATTAATTAAAATAAGACCTTGAAGAGGTGTTTCAGAGAGAAAGATAAACACTAAACATTAATGGTTTATCCTAATAATTAATATAAGATAAAGTCATAAGAGAACGTAGTGCGTTTCTGGCTAGGTAGTCAATCTAGTGATCGGAACAAAAAAATGATAGATGGTTGGTTGACAGTAGATTATGTCAAGGTGAAGGGCAGGATTGCTTTTTTCTAATAGTGAATTAGATTAGGAGTTGTAATCTGATTTATTAGAAATACGAGCAGTATTTCTCCAATACCTCATCGCAACCTAGATGAATATTTTTGTTAGCTTCTGTACGTTCTCAATAAATACAATGATTTTAGTTTGCTGTCCATGTAGGCAAATAAATTAGGGCCGTTAATCCCTCAGGTAAGACATTGAGAAGAGAGTAAGGAGAAGCAATTACAACGTTTAAAGAAAAAATAATGTACAAATTAATTTTTGGTTTGGAGGCCTTATACTTGTCAATGCACATGCCCCGTTTGCAAATATAATAACACAAAAGGGGCTCCCGGAGCAGTAGAATGGCGCCGTATGAACTTGAAAAAGGATTTTTACTCATGCCCTCTAAAAGAAGTTCTGTCAAATGGTACTCGTTTATACAAACAACATGAGAGGCCGAATAGAAAAGAGAATGGAATCCCTGCATCCCTGCTTCGATTAAGGATCAGCCCACAGGCCAAATCCGGTAACAAATTCACTCTCGACGGCTTTAATGTACATCAGCAGAAGACAGTGGCGATACACGGCTAGACGGAGGTTACCCATGTCCACGACCCAGTGTCATGAGGCAACAACCTTCCAACTAATGTGGCAATTTAGAAGTAGAAGAAAAATGGAAGATTCGGAAAATATAATGGAGATGGGATTTTGAAGCTTTATAACAACCAGGTGAAAGAGAGAAGAGAAAGGGCTCGACTCGACCAGCCAAAGTGTAGTCAGCAGCCTGGAGTGGGGAAGCACCATTCTTATGTGATGGACTGTTGTCTCAGGACTCAGACAGGTCCAACAAAGAAAAAACGTCGAAAACGGAGATAGAGGGATAAGTATAAGTAGAATTGTTAGGATAAGCACCCTACAGAGAGAGTAGAGAATGCCCCTATTAAAATAGATTGGTCTGAAGGACCGCCTGCAACCTTAATGATAAGATAACCCCTATATGAAGATGTTGATACTTAAAAACAATTAGGCTCCAAATGAGACCCAGACAGAGTATATTGCATCCTCTGCGTTATAAACATCAAGTAAAGGCAACATAACCAACTTAACTATACCCACACAATAATTTCAAAGACATAACTACCATGGATACAAATAGTTGTACGATAAAAGTTAAACAAAAATAAAAGTAGGAAAATTTTGAATACAACACAATAAGGAATAATAATGGAAACGACAAAGGCGATAGCCCCTTACCAACACGGTCAGATAAATAAAATATGCATTAACGTCCTTATGATATAAAAACGTTTGATAACGCAAATTGTAACAAACGATTTAAATATAAGCCAACGAAAACACATCAATAGAAAATTTTGGTGGTCGCAACTGGTGAAATTGACTTTTTACTAGCATAGTTTGCACTTGCTATATGTATCCCATGAGTAAAATATCAAAACGGCATCGGCTAGTACAAGTCCTAAAGATTCGTCGAGTTGCTCTCTCGAAAATATATCAACCACGATAAAAAGAATGTATTGGTTTGTAGAATAATAAGGATTAAAGATGAAAATTTAATAGAAATGGAATTATTTGAGAATAAGGACGAACAAATTTTTTTTCTAACCAATAATGAGATTTACATTTTAAAACTGAAAAAAGCTATTTATGACAAGGATTGAAACGCTATAAAGTTCAAGGGAAATATCTATTTAAATATATGATAGGATGTCAAAGGTTATAAAATGACGATCTAAAGTGAGCGATATGGAAGTTCAATGGTAAGGTATATTTGTGTAGAGGGAGTAACACCGATAGAGAAAATTGGTTGAAATAAAGATAGAAAGGGGAAAATATATTTAGTTACAGGTATAAATATAAATGTAAATAAATAAAACTTATTGGGGGATATACGAAAATGGTTTTAAATCTTTAATGTGTCAACATCCTAATCTTGTAGTTTATAAATCAATGGAGAAATTCTACATAATATGGATTTAGGCGCTTGCTTAGCAGAAAACTTTTTAGTGGCATTAGATAAAACATGATTTTCCTTCCATACTTGTTCGCCCAAGGCAAAGAAAATGTTCCTTTTATAGACGCTGTAATGACTTTTACTTTTTTCATAAGCTTTAAATGCATTTTTTCCAATATTGGTAAAGATAGAAGGTAATAGTTGTGGATCTTTGTCCCAACATAATCTTTCGTCAAATTCAAATACATCAGTATCGTCAGGAACAGAACTATAATAACTATTAGCAATTGCAGTATAACGGACAAAAGTAAAAATTCGCATAGCTTCATGCTTGGAGATGCGTAATGCTTGTACAATTTTAAATATATTTTCGGCCCATTTAGTATGTTCAGAATCGATATAGGAAGAGATAGCAGCAATTACATAATTAGCATGTTCTGTTGGATTTACTTGTGGATGGTATCTGATATTAAACCAGATTTTCTAAACTTTTACCTTTCTACGAAATTTTGAAGCTTTTGAAATGAACTGTGTACCATTGTCACAACGAATAATTTGCATGTAGCACAATTTACGTAACAACTCAAGATACACCAGCTAACTACAGTGGTGCAGGACTGGATTTCTATACCTATAAATGTCAGAAAATTGAACAAAATTGAGTAATAATCAGAATTTTACTTAGGTATTTAGGTATATTTATTATACTAGATCAAAGGTGGTCAGTTGTTTTGACCCGGTGACCACTTTGTGGTAGTGGAGGTTAGTAAAGACCCACACCTTTTTGAGTCTAAGTGAAAAATATAAGACGAATCTTCGACCGTGCACAGGACTTTATCGAATATAATTTCAATTTTAGATATCTTTAGTGCGATTTTTTGCATAGCAAAATATTTCATGTCTCGACTTACAATAGAAAATTTGTTACTAAGTTGAACTTAATTATTTTTTAGATAGTGTGGATTTTAACTTTGTTTGTTTGTAAATAACCGATGTATTTAGTTTTTATAATCACAATAAACATGACAAACATAAAGTGTATGAATGGGTTTGAAGTTGGTTTTGACAAAATGAATTTCTGTTGTAACTTGTTTAAAATTATGTTTTTGTAGAATAAAGAAGATGCAGCTAAATGCCTAGAATCAACCAATGTTACACTCATGGATAACGTGTTAGAAATTTAAACTGCACTTGCGAGAGGCGAACTGAACAAAAAATCAACTGATAAATCCAGTCAAAAAAACAGAGATTCTCGTAACTTATATTTAGTTAAAGAAGGTGTGATATTATCAGGTAGTAAAGCAGCAGAAGGTATTTCGGCATCAGATATGGCAAAACGACTTCAACTCGAAAAATACAAAACACACAATGTTACGCAATCTCAACATGATAGTAGCTCGCACACGCCTTGTAGTTCATAATATACCAGAAAACTGGGATGACGTCAAACTTCGTGCACTATTTCAGAAACACAGTAGACCAAAAGTTATAATTAGGGAAGCCATAGTTATGCATAACATGCGAGTTCTCGACACCAAAGGTGTCGGAAAATCAAAAGAGTTTGGGTTTGTTACTTTTATGACTCATGAAGCAGCACTTGAAGCGTTACGTGCAATAAACAATAATCCTACTATTTTTTCAATAAATAAAAGGCCTATTGTCTCATTTTCTATTGAAAATCTAGTTAGATTACATGCTAAAGAAAAACGATTGCATAACTCACGCGTTTGAAACCCTAAATGTAAGAATTATGATCCAAAAACTGTAAAAGCGAAACCTAAAATTCAGTCCACGAACACTACCGTAGAGCCTGAAGGTGAAAAAAGTAAATTTGCAGGTGTTTCAGCGGTACCTGGTGTTAAGAAAATGAGGAATAGGTATAATATTAAGACGCAAGCAAAATTGCATCATGAACAATTGAAAAAAGAAAAGAAAAATAAAAAATATGCCAAAAAGACACTTAAAGAAAAGCAAGCAGAATTTACTAAACAACCTAGACAGAAAATTAGTAAGAATAAGACAAAAGAGAAAGATAATTTTTCAAAGTTAGTTAATAAGTATAAAGCTCAATTATTTGGTTCCACTTCAGGTAAGAAAGAGAATACGAAGAAGAAAAAGTGGTTCTTATAGGTTTAGCTATATGCTCCGCTGTTTTGTTTGATATCTTTAGACTGTGTAAATAAACTTAAAAAAAGACTACTTGTTATTTTTTTATAATGTCATGACTTTTATATGAGAGGGAGTTTGATATTTTTTTTGGTAGTGAACTGAACACTTACTACAGGTACCTCTAAGTGTAAGGTGTGTAGAAGCGGAATCCCTATTCATTTTTCCTAACACCATCTAATTATGTTGCACCTATGTTGGATGGCTTCGGACACCCTCCTCTGAAATTACTGTAAAGATGTCCGAGTTGTTATAAGTAGTTGTTTAAACCTTCATTTTTATGTTAACTTCAAATATCTGTCTGAATTTTAAAATCTAATAACCACAGCTGAAACGTCGAATCTTTGTATTTTCATTATACTTTTAAGGCTAATCGTAGACAAACAATTTTGCTTGAAACACTTTTGTGTGAACTGTTTAGGTTATGAAATCTGTTACTATCAAATTCGGGCAAAATAAAAAGCAATCTTTATAGAAGTTAGTGCATTTATTGATGCAGGGAAATGCCAAAAACAAACCCAACGTTAATATCAAGAATTGTCAGTGAAGTTTGACATAATTGCAATCGACGCCTATTTAATTGTGCTTCAATTTGGTATCGTTTGCATTTTAATTTTGTTTTTTGTATATTTCTTTTGAAAGTTGTAATATAAAACTGTTTTTTAAGAAAATTTGTCACAAACGATGAATTCATTGTCCTAACATAAAACTCTAGGTTGTAATTAATATTTTCTTGTATAATACAACGTCAGGGCAGGGCTTGAACTTGCAAGCACAAGAGCTAGTGAGCTATTTTGTATAAGAAGATTTGAGGTAATAATTTAAAATTACTATGCACATTCTATAGTTACACTGACTGTATTTTTTCAGAGAGCCTTATGCTTTTGGTATTGCGATCAGAACTGTATTTACTATTAACTGTTCTTAAAACATGAAGTCCAGTGTTACATTCCTCTGGAAAAAGGGGGTCATGCAGGAAATAAAGAGCAACGATTTTTAGCTATCGCAAAAATGAAAGTTGGAAACATGTACAAAGAAGGTAGAAAGTACAGATTATTGTTACGATTCCATTGGAATTTAATATTGTTGCAGGAGAGCATGGCACATTTGTTAGCGAAGCAAGGTAAAACGGACATTTTAAAAACTGGTACATCTTTAAGCAGGGGGATGATTATGGAGATGAGTTTTAAAAATGCAATTGAAATTTTTGCCCATGCAAAGGGAACATGAATGAATGTAAATATGGGATTAATAAAGGAAGAGTTAGTTTTATGAAACGAAATAAAAATATAACAATTTTATACCAATGTGAGTTTAAGTTCACGTTGGGCGCCAAAAAGGGCATTGTTCTAAAAATTTATATTTTAATTTGGGGGAATTATGCTGTGATAGGTGGTTGTTTAAGGGTGTACTTTATAGTAAAGGTCGTTTAGAAATTAAAAATTACCATAGGAAACAGAAAACTGCATTTATTTAGTAAAGAATTGAGAAATGGAGATAGTTTGTAAATAGTAAGCAGTCAACACCCTGTATATAAAGTATAAGTAGTTTTAAGTAACGCAAATAGACACACGAAGACGCATAGTTAGAGTAGAAACAAGGAAGACATGCATTAAGTAAATAGTAAATATTTAATACCCTGTAGATAGAGTTTTAGTTAATTTAGGCAATGCAAATAATAATATTTTTTAGTGGAAGCACGCGTATTTTTATATGTAAACATAATAAAGTGTAATTAAACACGCATTCAAAAGAGTTCCAAACAATTAGGTTAATACGGAAATAAGAAAAAGAACTTCGAGAAGCACAGGGTAAATGCGTACAAGTAGTTAAGAACTTTGATAAACAGAGGTGATTAAAAATTGCGTAAATAACAGGCAGATATGAATATTAAAAGTCGAATTGCATCAGTTGTTTATGTAAAACATGGAAAAGCGATTAGATTCGTCAAAACACCGCATGTTTGATAACGAAGCACCTGTGACCAGGCCACAATTATTTGAAAGCATAGAAAATTACATCAGAAACTACTTTAAATGCAAAGATTTGATTGGTGAAAATAAGCGACAAGTTTGTAGACCATGCCCACTGACGGAGTCGGAGGTCAATGATATATTAACAGGCACAGTGATAACGAAGTCAGTTTTCAACTCAACAAAGGCCGAGGTGCGCCACTCTGACATAAAGTGTGATACGTAATAATAATTTAAAGTGAAAAATTGTATAAGTGCGAAGATGAAAATTACGATTGCCAATTAAACGTAAGTAGATTTTAGGGAATTTATTTAGACTAAAGCACAATAATAATAGGGCTTCTGAGTCCGGGGAGAATAGATGGTATTCTAAGTTTGGGGAAACTGATAAGAAGTAATAAGTCTGAATGAGATGACAATAAATTGGGGTGCATAAGTATAAGTTAATAATGGTAGTCCAGAGGGTGATGGTAATAATTTAAATGCAATGGTTCAAGCATGTGGATAGACAATATTTCGAATGGGCATGTAATAATCCTGAATTGGGGGAAAATAAATGGATGGCTTAATGCATGGGAAATACTAGCTGATTATGGATGCGTCAATGCGAAGAAAATAGACCAGGTCATATTTTTAGTTATAAGACATTTTTTTCTATTTTTTTGTTTGAATATTGAATTTGCTTAATATAGATGAATCTGAAAAAGTCAACAAAAAGAGGACTTACATACGTATAAAGTGCGTGATATGATAAGAGGTTTTAAACGTTCCACACTTCTTTTTTTATAAAAATAATAGGTTTTTTTGGTGACTTTGGGTTTGAATAAAAAGTATATGATTTTTGATAAATGAGATTTACAACATTAATTAATTGAAAAGTGTATTTTAAATAATTTACAAAAACTACATAACATTTATTTCATTAAATAGAGTCGAATTAACTGAATTTTATAATTCCAAATAAATGCTAGTCGAGGTCATAAGATAAAGTTAATGGGAGAGATTTGATAATTTAAACAATCAAGGAGGAGCTATAAGTTGAATACGAAATTGATAACGAGTAAGGCGGTAACGTATCAAATTTTGTTATTGGTCGACAAGGTTGGTTCAAGATAAAATCCAGTTAAGTTCCTGGAGGGAGTTCATAGCAATATTTATATGACAGCCCAACGTCGGAGAATGATAAATCCAGTTAATACATAAGAAATATTTATGTCGACCAAATGATGGGGCACGAATAATTTAGGGAGCATAGCAATATATATATATATATATATATATATATATATATATATATATATACGTATATGTGTGTGTGTGTTTATGTGTATGTATATGTATTGGTACATGTATGTGCGTGTATGTATATATTATGTGTGTCTGTGTGTGTGTTTACACATCTATATAGAAAATTAGTTTACATATATGAATATGATATCTTTAGAAATGTATTTTTGTGTAAGAGTATACATATATGTATATTAATTCATATACATTTACATAATATTCAAATATACATGTGTATATATAACACCGCTTATTTATACAAGTACGTTTCTTTTTTTATTCTAATTCTTTAGCAAAATCAACTTTTCCAACTATTCATTAGCATTCTGTCAAAAATTTTATTTATGTCAAGCCAATATTTTATTTATACTTAAAAAATTTTTATTCAATTCAATTTTATAAGATTATTATATTAAGGAACTTAGTTTAAATTTATTTATGGAAGCTGATTTTTATTAATCTCAATGTAAGTAACGCTTATTACTACCAGTGTCTTTATTATAGTTGTATTACTTTTTAGTTATTGCCTTTGACAAAGCATTAAATATATGCGAAAATTTAGGCCATAAAAAAGAGTTTTCTTCTACCCCAGTAGACCTAATACCCACAAACATAATTATAATCAATTATCGAAAAGGAGGTCGTTAATCCAAAAAAAGATTAGAAGATACAAGTTTTATATATATATATATATATATATATATATATATATATATATATTGTTAAGTACTCTTTTAACCAAATGTTAAGTACACCTTTGTTGATGGATAATTATACTTGGACGTGATAGCGTAGCTTGGTAATGTAATGGTAGGGTCTTTCGTAGTGAGAGGTGGTACTTAACTCAGGTCCTAGGGACCTAGGGATCTAAAGGGGTCTTTAGGAACCGCGATGGGGTTTTGGAACCAGACATTCTTGTAAAACGATTATAATAATAAAGCGTAATGATAAGATGGAAGTAAACAACAATATTTAATAAACAATAAATAAACTTAAAGCTAAATGACATGTAACAAAAAGCAAAGCAGTAAAAGAGTTAAGGAATTACTTACGTTACCATCTGTGCTCAAATGCCTCAGCAACCATAAAGACTAGGTTACCATTTTGAGGGTTGGCTCTGAGCCGACTTGCTCCAGAGCAATGGGTGAACTAGGACCATACACAGACTGACTGAACTGATTGACTGACTCTGGTGCTCTGTCTTTTAGAGCTGCTGATAACATGAAATGGGTTTTCTGCCAAAGGTTGTGGCAAGCGATAAAAGTGTATGTTTAATAGTGGTAAGCCAAAACTTCCCTGAGTTCTAGGACATCTACAGGAAATCTAAATGTGGTTGTTACAAAGTAAAGACGACTAAAAGATTAAGTATACAAAAAGATAAGTGTGGTGAGGTAATTTCAAGAACATGACATTTGATAAACATGATGCAAGTTTTCCTAGAACAAAGGACGTTCGGCTTACTGATTCTGTTACAATGTAATAAAAAGTAATCTAAAATAATGGCTTCGCTATATACAACACATGCCCCGCCCATGAAAAATTTGGACTCCAAATCTTAAAATAAAAAAAAATAAAGTAAAAGTTGAAAAGAAAATATAAAGGAGTTTCGCAAAGAGGCAGTTGTATATGGGAAGGCATTTACATCAAAATAAATTAATTCAATTCAAATCAAATGGTCACTGCAAGGAACAAAGTTAAAAAGTAAAATTGTAAAAAGATAAAATTAAAAGTTAAAAAATTTTAAACATAAAAGAATTAAGTGACTTAAAGGTGCTGTCAATGTTAATACAAGTTAAAGGAGTTAAACATTGTTTAAAAACTTAGTTAAAATAAGTGAAAACATAAATGTAAAAGTAAAAATTTAAAATCTATCGAAATATACATGAAGTAACAATATATAAATGAGTACAAATACAAAATACTTAAAGTAAAATACAATTCGATACAATATACAATATAATACAAAAAGAAAAAAAGTAAACAAGTGGTAAATCAGAGCGAGCATATGAAGGCGTCATACAAAAAAAATAATTTAAAATGTCAATGCATGATGACTTAAGTGTTAATAGATAAAAAGTTCATACGAAAAGTCTGTGGTGCTTGATCAGGTCACACTGGTGACAAGTGGAAATTGGCTTGAAAGTGACTAAAGAAGTCTCAGGATGGTTGCAGCTGTTGAATGCAAGCAGTATGTATGCTTGGTAATGATGAAACGATGTCTGTGTTCACACAAGTTGAGAAAAAATTGATTGTTGGTTGGTGTAGTATATAATTGGTTCAATATTGTTTAAATGAAAGCACTAGTACATGATTCTGTTCTAAGATAATAGTTCCAATTCGTTCCAAAACAAGGAAAAGTTGTTCGACTATAGTGTGTAGTCGTAAAGAAGATGTATCCATATCCATAAGGAATGGGAGTTTATGAAAAAGGAAAATGAGTTTATTGAATAGGAAATATGTGCTCTTGTGCACTATTTCAGTAGTGGCTCTATGAAGCTGAGAACGATAAAGTAATCATTGGACCATGTGGCTTTGTATATTTGGTTGTAGACGTAGAAAAATGAAGTCAAGTGTTTGCAACCACTTAATATCATATTCAGTGTCCGATGTTTTGCGTTGTTTCGCATTCATAAGTTCTGGTAAAACAGTGTATAGTCCAAAGTGAACATAAAATGGAACATGTGTATGTATTGGATTATAGTCAGTAGTAAAATATTCAATTAAAATCAATCAAAATCAAAACTGCATCATTTTGGGTGGTGATGTTAGGTTAGGGTTTCATGACTAAGTCAATAATATTAGTAGTTTTTGCCATCGTTTAGCTATTCGCTATTTATTGTGACTTGCTGCCATTTAGACTGTGTTGTCGCATTCTCTGATTTGGTTGACGAAGAGTGTGAGATCTTGCAAAAAAAATTGAGGGGATTTAATAAAAAATACAAATTAGTGTTGTAAATAAAATAAAAATAAGAAATAGTAATTCGTAAATAAATTTCTTAACTGCTAATGTAAACAATAAACTATACATAAAATTTCATAAAGTTTCTTAATATCTAATCGCGGATTCAAATCCTGCTGTCAGCGAAAAAAGGATTGGTTCGCTGTCAGTTGAACAAGAGTATTCAAACATAAAGAAATGTGTGAATAAGAAATTCCATTCAAACTTCTTAAATACATGATGACGTATTAGTCGTTTAAAGAGATTTGATTGGAACAAGCGAAGTCATCTGAGGTAATTATTCATAATACCTAGTCATCTGGAATTAATACTTTCCAGGAAAAATAATATACTATAATGTATAAATGAAATCAAAAATCACTTAGGTTTGTGCCATATTAAAGTAAAATGTTCATGTGGCATGAAAATTAATTAATTGTAATCCACATAAAAAGGATTAGGGAGGAAAAGAATTGTCGTTGTTCTAATTCCTAGTTGAGATAAGATTATTTTTTGTTCTATATTCAGTATCGATGAACTGTGGTAATCATTAACAAAAAAAATTGTATTTCCTCGGTAATGTCTTATATAGAGAAAAATAATTATGACTCAGTCGGAGAAAGAGCGGAGTACGTCAACGTCTCGTTGTCCCATTGAGTTTTACAAATATTGAATAAAAAATTGCACGCGTTCTGTACGTATATAAATTAAAATAAAATTCAAAAGATAAAGCAAAAGGTTTGCTTATAAGTCATCAAAAGAAAATTTAAAAGTAATCACTTTAAACAAAAAAAAATTAGGTGTCCTCAATATAAAGAAAATAACTCATTGAATGGTTTATTTAGTTAAGTAGGGCTTTGACAAAAGAAAAAGAAAATTCGATATTATTATGATTTCGGCTTAACATGTATTAACCAATGGTTCCAAAACTGTTTAAATCCGAAGAAGTTGACTAGGTTTCTCCAGTAGTTAAGGTTGCTCAAAATTAGAGTCTGGAAAGGTTAGCTAGGTCTCTCCAGCCTTGGCATTCATGACCGTATAAAATAAATAATATCTTTATAAATTAAAAAATTAGTTCAAACTTTTCAAAATCATGTTTACTGTCTGTATGAGTGTCTAGATCCATACCAGTAAAACAAGAAATATGAAAAAATAATATTGAAACGTTTTGTCGAAAAAGATAAATTTTGGTTGGTAGATAATGTGTAATAATAGTATTTGAAATGCTTTAACCCTTGAGTATTGATAACTCTACGAAATTAGTTATAAAAAGATAATTTTCTAAATATGTTCGTAAATGTCCTATTTGGAATAATAACTGATTCCAATAAATGATAAATTGGCTGTGCTTATCAATGACTAATTTTTACGTTAAAAAATTAAACAAATGTATTTCCATTAGAAAAATAAAAATTTTAGCTTTAAACTTTTTAAGAAGTGGTTTCTGTTGGAACAGTATCTAATGACTGTCAGAAAGTGGTTTTCCAAATAAATCTGGTGGTTTAGGCTTTTATATTATCGAAACTATATGTTTGAGCTAATTATTGAAATTATTGGAAAAAATGCAAAGTTTGTAAAACATGTTTTCGAAATTTGGTAGCTTTAAAATTAAACAAGAAGGATACAACATTTTATTTTATTCTGTTCATGCGGGTATAATTATATTAAGATTGTTAATTTAGAAATGTGGTATTTAAATAAGAAATTCTAGTAGCTATAAGATAAGAATGGAAGAATCGCATAAAAAAATTTTTTAGTCGTTGATTGTGATTCATCTGCAAGATAATTGTGCATTTTATCTTTTGTGCAAGGATATTGTGTGTAGCCCAAATTAGTAATATGGCTGGTATGTTTGAGAATGTCTACGTGTTGATAAGATAATACAGTAAAATTTGTTGCAATTATAAGAATTTATCATAACTGTATAGTAGTGTTAGATAAGCAACTTAATTTTGATTTTTAAATGTTGAAAATAAATTCAAGGGTGAGTAATAATGTTTAAGAAAACTATATGTGAAAGCTTTGTTATGTTAGGTCAGTTTAAGATGAGTCAGGTTAGGTGTGTTAAAGGATTCTAGTAATTAACTGATGTGTCATTCTTTTAAAAATAATATCTTGCTTCTGCATTTGTGCTTTAAGAAAATATACTGGTTTTGTGTTCTCTTAATTATAAATTTGACAAAATTGTTGTCGGTACTAAAATATTGCTAAAATTAGAAATTTTTTCATTTCTGTGTAATTGCGAAAATAATTGTCACTGGGAAGAAAAATTTCACGGATCAATAATGAGTTCTAATTGGATTAATTTTAAAAAATGTTATACTTCTCTTTCAAAATTAGTTTAAACGTTTTAATTGTGCCTAAAAGTGTGTAAGCGTTGTAATTAATTCAAAAAAGATTTGACAAATCGGTTTATTTCACAACAAAATAAATTTCCATTTGTGTAGTTTAGCCAAAATTTTAAGGTACTGAAGAAATAGTATTTATTTTAGTCAAAGTTTTATGTTATATGGTTTACTGCATCCGTGCAGGTTTAAAATAATAGTGGACAGAAATTGTCAATAATCTCGTCTGATTCATTTATTATTGGAATATCTTCTGTCATGTCGAAGTCTGAATTAGCGTCAGTAAATGATTGTGCTTTTTGCCATTTTAAATTTACTGGTTTACGTTTGTAATCTGTGATTTGTACTAATACTGAGTTTTGTGCAGATTCTTTTTGAGGTATAATTTCTCCGATTGTAGTATTTTTTAATAATTTCATTTGCCCTTGTTTATGAGAAAGAATACTTGCCTTTAAAGCATTTTTGTGTTTATATGGGGTTTTCGTAATGGTTAGGTCTCGTTCAGTGACAAAATTTGTATTTGGTACAAACGAAAAAGTTTTAGGTATTTTCGTACACATAACGTTTATTGGAGTCTCAACATTGCGATATACGGTAATATCTTCTGCTAATTGAACTTTTATGGGTTTATTATTATGGATTTTTTCATAATATTGATTTCCCAAAAAATTATCTGTGGCTAAAACATCTTTAGAAACGTGTTGTTCAGTTCCTGTGCTTGCCAAACTTATCGTTCTATTTTGAAAATTCAAAATGGCTTCGTTATCTTCTAAAAATTTCAAGCCTAATATAAGAGGTACAGGTAGTTCTCTGATGACTAATGTAGGTATTGCAGTATTTCGTCCTTCTAAATTAATAGTTATATTGGATTTTCGTAAAACTGGCAGGGTTCTATTGTCTGCTGTTTTAAGTCCTAAATTCGTTTGCGGGTGTACTGAAATATTATTGAAAAATTTTCTCGAAGCGATATTGTAGTAAGATCCTGTGTCAAGCAAAACTGAAATTTCCTGATTTTTGTAAAATGCTTTTACTGTATATAATTTGTCTGCATCAGTATTTAAAAATAAAGGACTATTTTTATATTCATAGTTTATATACTGGGATTTTTTACCCTTATTATTATTAAATGTATACGTTTCCGTATCTTTCCGATTTTGGTCGGAGTAAAAAGTATATGCTCTTACATTATAAACGGTAATTACATTTAAAAGTTCGATAATTACAACACCGCAAGCGGGGTTTACTAGACACCATCGGTAGTTGGTAGCGCTAATCTTATACAGATTTTGGGCGCGCCCATCTGCCAATGACGTCACCAATGCACAATTTATATTGCGCAATAATCGGAAATTTATATAAATTTAAAATAATAAATGATACAGCGAACAAATTAGCAGAGAGAATACTCACATAAGAAATCCGGCGTCCCGTGGAGTTGAGGTAAAGTTGGCCTCACTAAGGTCCATCAGGCTACTAAAGGCCGTTTGAGGTAGTTAAAGATGGTGACTCCTGCCAACGTTCCTTCAAGCGCTCCGACCAGCTACGACAGTCATGAGATCGATCATCCAGGGTCGTGCAGTACGGTTCGCCTAGGTGGCTGCAAATTTATTCCTACCTATGTAGGGATCAAATAAGGAAAAAAAACAGGTAAAGGGCGACAAAAAAAGATAAGCAAGCAGGATATCTACATAGGTAAAGCTAACGATACGTTACCGAAAAACGTCCACTTCACTCGAAGGTTCTGGCAAACAAGCCACGTTCAAGCGTCTAACGGAAACTTCTCCCTACTTTTGTCTTTTCCGCGTCGGCGCGAAGTTATTCGTCCAACCCACTATTGACGTGACGGAAATACGCGCACCGCGTCTTTTGAAATTATGGCGCGAAACTTCCGCACATCAAAATTAACCTAAGACATGTTTAAGGGCCACTTTGGCACGTAACAATGCATCATTTCTATCATATCTCTTATATTTACAATTAGATGAAGGGAATTTATATCGATTATTCGAATACCTATTTTGTTGATAAGAATGCTTATTTTTGGGTTTGAAATCTACTAAAAAATTATTTTTAAAATTGTAACTCCCTTGAATGAGATATTTATTTTTCCTACATGAAGAAGTGTAGTGTCCAGTTTTATGACACGTTGAACATTGTGGTTTAAAATTATGTGCTTTACGATTAAAATGAAAATACTGTCGTGGCCTAAAATCCTGTGAATTTCTTTGTAAATGCGTATATTGGTTCCTTGTGTACCGATTTTTCTGAAGAGTATTAGAGTCGAGTCTATCGAAATTTCTCCGTTGTTTGTCTTTTTGAAAAAAATGAGTCCGCTTTGTATTTTGTGAAAGGGTAAATAAATTTGATTGGTTTAGTAATGGATTGTGTAAAGAATTAGACTGGATATCTGTCAAGGTATATGCTATACTTTTGCAATAAATTTTCAGTAATGTCCCTATTTGAAACTAATAAAATGAAATTATTCCGTAATTCGGGTAAAAGTCCTCGTGCGAAATAATCTGCAAAGTCTGAAATTGAAATAGTGGGTGTAACATCCATACTTAAATTTTGAAGTGCAAAATAAAAATCTACAGCAAGTTCCTTTGGCATCTGACGTCTTGAGCGAAAACGATTAAAAAGTTGTTGCGGTAATTTAGGTTCACCATAATATTTCAAGAAAGCGTTCTTTACGTCAGTCCAAGTTTTATTACTATATTCAGGGTTATTAATAAAGTTTTTAATGCACATTTGTGAACTATCTAATAAGAAACGAGAAAAATAATAAATTGAGAGTCATCCCAAGAATTTAAATTAGCGCATTTTTCTAAGTTCTTTAAAAATTCAAAACAATTGGTCTTGCCTAGACTAAAGGTTTTTGGCTTACTGTAGGTAGGCATGATTGGGTTTAATATGGGCTGCATTACGTAAGAAAGTGTATGCTTCGTCATTATCAGCTGTGATAAGAATTTGTGGTTTATTTGTTCAATAGTGATTTATTTATTTCTCTGATTATGGCGAAAAAATTTGTGTTGCAGGAAATTTTGGTACTGATAACTATAGATTAAAAATAAGCGAGGTAAAAAATTTTTACTGTCGGTTTCGTATTGTCTGGAATTAAATTACTTATCTATAATTGTGTTTCCTGCTTGCAATTTTAATGTTTGATGACAAACTAAAATAAAAATATTAGAGAATGATGTAACTTTTATTAACCTTGATAAAGTCAGAATAAGAAATAAGTAATAACTTTAAATATGAGTCTGAATTCGATAAATATTTATAGAACAAGATTTGAAACGCGTTTTGTTTTAGATACAAGTCAGTTAAATTAAAAAAAATTAAAAATGTTAATATAGAGCAGCTGGCGCTTCCGTCAAATGTTAATCGTAGCGTAATACGGTATGATGTTAAACATGGCGATCGTATCAAATGTTAAATACGGAACCGGCGTCTCCACCACGTGTCAAATATGGTTTTTCCAACACGGCGTAATTCGGCGGCTCCACCAAATGTTAAGTACTCTTTTAACCAAATGTTAAGTACACCTTTGTTGATGGTTAATTATACTTGGACGTGATAGCGTAGCTTGGTAATGTGATGGTAGGGTCTTTCGTAGTGAGAGGTGGTACTTAAATCAGGTCCTAGGGACCTAGGGATCTAAAAGGGTCTTTAGGAACCGCGATGGGGTTTTGGAACCAGACATTCTTGTAAAACGATTATAATGATAAAGCGTAATGATAAGATGGAAGTAAGCAACAATATTTAATAAACAATAAATAAACTTAAAGCTAAATGACATGTAACAAAAAGCAAAGCAGTAAAAGAGTTAAGGAATTACTTACGTTACCATCTGTGCTCACATGCCTCAGCAACCATAAAGACTAGGTTACCATTTTGAGGGTTGGCTCTGAGCCGACTTGCTCCAGAGCAATGGGTGAACTAGGACCATACACAGACTGACTGAACTGATTGACTGACTCTGGTGCTCTGTCTTTTATAGCTGCTGATAACATGAAATGGGTTTTCTGCCGAAGGTTGTGGCAGGCGATAAAAGTGTATGTTTAATAGTGGTAAGCCAAAACTTCCCTGAGTTCTAGGACATCTGCAGGAAATCTAAATGTGGTTGTTACAAAGTAAAGACGACTAAAAGATTAAGTATACAAAAAGATAAGTGTGGTGAGGTAATTTCAAGAACATGACATTTGATAAACATGATGCAAGTTTTCCTAGAACAAAGGATGTTTGGCTTACTGATTCTGTTACAATGTAATAAAAAGTAATCTAACATAATGGCTTCGCTATATACAACAATATATATATATATATATATATATATATATATATATATATTACTCAAATTTAGACCAGGGTAGAAAATTAATTAACGACATCAAATAATTTTAATCACCGTGTATAAGGAAGCTTTGGGAAAAAGTACGCGTAATTAAAATGCCGTGTGAAGATTTAAATCATTCAATTAGAATGTAGGGTTTGTATAGAATTTTATTAGATAATACGCGTTATTAAAACCGTGAAGCATAAAAATTTATTCGTTTCATTAAAAATAAGGGATTTAAATTATTCACTAGACGCTTTCTATAAAAAGAAGCAGAATTAAAATGCTCAACGTGTATTTAATTTTATTGTTCAAAGAAACAAATAGAAATTACGTGCGAAATTTATATTAATTAATTCAATTTTTAAGTAATGGGTATTAAACAAAGTGTACAAATAATAAATTAATATTTAGTTCGTATTCGCTAAAAATTAGAGGGTAGAAGTCAATGCCATTCATTATTATTTTAGTTGGAGTTAATTGAACCATTATTAATAATATAATAAGCATAAAAGCCTGTGAAAATCCAAGGTTAAAATATCATGAAATAAAAGCTCTGAGAATTATATTAAAACGTTAATTAGGAGCACACACCTGCGTATTTTTAAAAGTCAATTTCAGTTTAATTTGTTTGGATAAACATGAAAATTCTGCGTATATTGCAAACGGTCGGATAAACCGTAGCTTATATTAACGGGAAGGTTAGATGTGGGGTTATTTAACTCAAGTAAGTCACGTACGAATCCACGTGGATTGAAATAGCCCATAATACAGAATATTGATTTGTACCATTCAGACCAAGGTAGAAAAGGTAGGATAAAATGCGTCAAGCAGAGATACTAATAATTAAAGGCGTGATTTGTGTAGCGTCACGAGGGCTACGATTGGTTGTAATAAGATGCAGATATGAGAGGTGTAAACGTAACGATTTCTATACAAAATTAAGTAGTTATTCTCGGACGTGTTTGCGAGCCGTGTGAAAATTTCTTAGATTTTCAACTGGCGCGAATGCAAATTTTGTAGAATCGCGTGCCGAGCTGTCGAAAAGGGAACAGAGAATGCAAAACTCTAAAAATTGTCCGTTGAGGGACAAAACCGACGTGCAGGTGAGCTATTATATAAACCCGTGTTTATAGGAGTTTCGCTCTCTTAGATTGTGATTTGATTCGATACTTTAAACAGTTCTCTCTTAGATTTTCGATTTGTATTCAATACTTTAAACAGTTTTGCTCTTTATTTTTGATGTTATACCATACTTCAAGCAGAATACGTGCTACGATTCAAGTTATTATGCATGAGTGCACCTACGGAAGATAGATAAGGCAATAAAGTCTAGTTATATTTGCGGGTGTTATTGTGCCAATTATTCCAATTAGTAGCGATGAATAGATACATTGAAGTATGCAGTTTCTAGTATAGCGTGAACGAATTATGAATTTCTTTGCTATTTTGTTCGGAAGTGAGTAATCAAATGTTATTAGTAAACGTGATTGGATATACAAACAAGATTTAGATATACATACATGCGTTCCTGAGAAGCCCTGAAACTTTTTAAACGAATGGTGTTGTAGATGAATTTTAAAAGGCGACCAGGAATCTGAGGACGGAAACATAACCCAGTTGGAATGGTGAAATTAGCAAGGACGATGTACCTTGAAGCCACGAGTGCAGTAACCTTCAGGTAAATTATACAATTTTGTTCGAACTTTGATGTTTTGGTGTGTGTTGGATATCTTTATAATTTATTTGATAAAAAAAAATGGACAGTAGTGAATTTGTATGAACAACAACTTTTAATTTTAAGGTAAAATTTTCTTGTTTAAGTAGAAAGGAGTATTTAGCAGTTTATGTTTTGATTATGATGAAAATTTGGGTCTGTCTTTGAGCTCAATTAGCCTAACCTGTTTAATTAACGTAAAGGGGTGGAAGATGCTCCCTTTTATTCAGACTTAGGTCTGCACATATTGTAACTTAATTAGTATGCATCACTTTAATTCTGGATGCAAATTAAAAATGATGACAAATTTAAACTTGAAATTTTATGATACTGAAATTTATGCTGAAATATAATTTTGCAATTTTAATGTATTATGAATATTGATGTAAATAGAGTTAACGTTGATGTTTGTGGTAGGAATGTGTTTGTTTTTTTATGAATGAAGATGAAAGTTTTAACTAGGTGAGCAGCCGAGGCAGAAAGAGTAAAAAGGCGACTATCTGAAGAGATTCAACAGGGCGAGAATCACAGCAAATTTCGATGCCCAATTCAAGAGGCTCGAATATTTTTTCTTACTCAGGTGAGGCTTTTTGTAGGTTTCACAGCAAAATTTTGGACGGCCCAACGCTGGGGCTCGATTCGAAAACCTTAGTTCATTAATTTTGGAGGTATCACAGCAATATATATATATATATATATATATATATATATATATATTGCCGTGGATCTCGGGTAAGATGCTTACCAACCATAAATCATTTTCGAAAATTTTATGAAATTTACAAATTCGACAATAGACAAATTTTCAAAAATTAACTAATCCAAAAAAAATTATCCTTACCCGTTTTCCTTTCTTCCTCGGTTGAACGGCCTTCTTCAACTGCTTCCGGCTAGCTCATTCGGATCTCCTCTTGGGTATCTAGATTCACTCGCATATTCTCAATCATACACACACACTAGCAATAAAACCTCAAATACAACCAACATACAAGCTTTTATTTATAACTATTTACAAGTGATGTGCAATATAAATATAGTCCATATTCCATTGATCACGTTACACTTCAGAAAAACCTTATTTTATAATGTCCAGTATTTTATTTTTAAATCATTAAACACAGAAATTGTACCTGGAGTAAATAGGCCTTGAATAATACCTTCTCTAAAATTCCTTCTTTATAATTTATTTATTCATTTTACTCTAACTAAACTCTGGGGTAGGGTGAGCTCAGAATAACCCAGCTAATTATGCATTTGCATACTTTTAAAACAAATAACAAACCAAAGCCATGTACTCTTCACAAAAATTGCACGTTCTGATGGAACGTTTAAAAGCTTTATAGACACCTTCAACTTTTTAGTTAAATACCATAATAAAGTTTTACACGTATTAAGTTTAATACGTAAATAATACACACTACCTTGGAATTTCACTCTCATACGTTCTCCCAATATTCACAGTTTATAAAGTCACAATGTAAATCGTTACCTGGAATTTTATAGTAGATCTCTGCTCTGAGGATGATGCCATCTATTTCTTCTGCCCGTTCTGCAGGTCGTTTCTAGCTATTACTAGAAAAACTCCATCCAAATTGAACTGCAAACGCGGCCTCCCCGGTGTAAACAATTCCAAATTCCATTTAAAATTATTTCTTCATTAATTAGATGCTTCAAACCACGTTACCTAAAGTCCCGACACGAGTTGATTATAATTATAGATGATATCTCTATTAAACTGTACTTTTGGTACACTTAACCACGTATTTAATTAAGAGACTATCACCTTGTAATATAATTTAACTGATTTAGTAATACAACTCGTGATACATGGATACGTTTTTTGGAGCGATCGAAAACTTAAGGACCCTCACCACGTTCTCTAAAAGCCTTTATACTTTCGACTGTAACCTCTCCACACCTGCTTAACGCGAACTCCTCTGTTAACACCACATATTCTCAAAATTCTGCACTCAACTCCATTTTCAAATCCGCGAATTTTAATACCTCGTTTATATAATTTCAAGAATATAACGCTCCACTATCCTCGTGCTTGTTTCAAATGAAACTAACATATCGACCAATCGTAGACTTAGTAACGCTTCACAAATCCCTCCTATCCTATTAGTGTCTCTTATTTATGCGTTTTCTGTCCCTTTCTACCCTGGTCTTAGTGGTAGAAAATCAATATTCCAGTCAATATGCTATTTAAATCCACGTGGATTCCTACGTGAGTAAAATAACCCCTCATCTAACATTTCCTGCTAAAACATCCGACCGTTTCCAATATACGTAGAAGCTGCATGTTTATCTCCTCATTAGAACCTGACATTTAAAAGTTTGCAGGTGTTCGATCGTAATGAATGTTTTAAATACAATTCTCCGAGCTTCGTTTCATGGTATTTCAACCCTCCTGATATATCCGTTTGTTAGCAACGCGTCTTTAACCTTGGGTTTTCACAGGCTTTTATGCTTATTATATATCAATAATTGTTTAATTAACTCCAATTAAATTAATAAATGCATGGCATTGACTTCTGCCATTTAATTCTTTGCAAAGCTATTAAATTTTTAATTCTTATTTGTACAATTTGATTAATACCCGTTACTTAAAATAAATTAAATTAATATAAATTCCGCACGTAATTTCTGTTTGTTCCTTTATACAGGGTGTTTTGAAATTGCTTCGTTTGTATTTATTTTTAACCCTTTAGAACCACTATAATAATATATATATATATATATATATATATATATTCTTATACAGGTTTTATTACTCCACCCCTCCGCCCTAATATTTATTTTTTTTTTTATATATATAATGTAATTTTTATTTATAAATTCTGATACACGACTTTTGTCGTCGCCCCTAATTTTAGTATTCAATGAATGATTCCTATATGATGTGTTTTAGCAAAGTTTGGTTGGTTATCTATTTAACTGTTTACTATATTTTATGCCTCGACTATATGAAACCTTAATCTCAGGGCGTTCACCTACTCACCGTGGGTTCAATCGTGAGTAGATGTGCACTGCCCAACCAAACTGCACACTCGTTTGTTTTACCACTTTTTATATGGAATTATTTACTGTATATGCCAAATTTTATTGATCAATGTTGCTTGGTGCCAAATTAATTTATGTATACAATTTCTGACTTATCTGACGTTTTAAGATATTTCAAGGTACTTACCTGAATTATACAGCGCTGATGCCTTCTTTAAATGTTGCTGGCTCAAGTTCTTATTCGCCGTACGCGCCTTTACAAGGATTCACAATCACTGATAATCCTGCGTATCGCTTCCAGGTGTCTTAAGATAATTTTGCTGACCCCAAATCTGAAATAATTTACCCTACTTTTAGAATTTTTAATAAACCGTAGTATTTACTTCCCCTGCGTTAATCTTTCCGTGTTCCCTTGATTTCTGCGTTGAATCTTCCCCTGTACTTCGCTGCTCTCCTGTTTTCTCTCTGCGTGCTCCAATTAATCCTTTCGTCTTTCCGTAGTCAATCCCAAACCTATCCTGCCGTCCTGTTCCAATTCAATCTATGCCCTTCTATACTTCAATGTCCACTCTATGTCCTACTGCCGTTAATCTTTATCCAAATCACTCCAAAATTATTAATATCGTCGTTGCTTCGCCGTCGCTTTGTATTACCACTCGAATCTCCTACTGCCTTTTAACCAAAATCGTTCCAATTCCAATACCAATCTCGTTCAAATCTAACTAAATATCCGTTACTTTCCCGTTGCACTATAAACACTCTAAATATTCTTCAATTATCGTCGCTTTTATACCTTCACTTTAATAATCATACTCTTTAAACTCAAAAACAAACATTTATTTTATCCAAATATTTATACAATTTTAACACAGGTTTGCAAAACACGTCTTTTTACTAAAAGAAATCGAAATAGAATCCCCTTATTTACTTCGCTAGGCAATAAGCATAAAAAAACTAGCTTACTTAATCACATTTTAAAAGCATAAAACTATCCAATAACAACTTTTCTTTTCTCTAGTGTCACAAATACCTTAACTATAGTCTTTACATACAATCCTAATTTCTACCATTGGTCCTAAACACTTCACAATTCTCCAATTATATCTTTGATATTACTATTCACTTATAATTTTGAATTTACAATTCGTCCAAAAGTTGATTCTACTTAAATGAAAAGCCAAAATAATTCACACAAGACCTGGACGCTTGGTTGATTGTAGATATCCGTAGACGCGTCCGGTTTTCCGACGGCAAATGTACTTTCAATGGCTTATAAACTTTCAACTCAGTATAAAACCTTGAGTACCGTGCATTGTATCAACGTCATTAAGTCATCTTGTTTACCTTTTGGCACATACGTTTCAAACTAAAATGGTAAATACTTTAGCATATGTAAAGTACGGCAAAATATAGTTTTTGAATTACTGGATCTTATATATGAATTATGTCGTTTGGCATATACCCTTTTTAACACAAATCTACCCTTAGAAGCCTTGTACCCCCCCCCCCTTTACATAACAATATATATAACTTCCTATATAAAAGCAACATACCGTATACGTTTTGAATTCGTTTTGATCTCCAGATGACTTTTACCTCTGCAACATAAAAAGCAACTGGAAGCCGGAATGTCTTTTGATGGAATCAAATAGCTTTTCATTGCTACTATTTGGTAGACCAGATGTCTGTCTATTTAGAAGTTGAAGACTTCGTTTGAAAGCGGCTGATGCTTTTCCTGCTGAACACAAGGTGAACTCAAAAACAAATACGGGAATGTTTTCTTCCCTCAGTTATGAATTTTACTGTGATTCTTTTGAATATCAATGATAGTAGTTATCTAACCTACCTTTAATAAATATCTAAATTATGTGTATTCACAACAGTATCTTGTCTTATTATCTTATTAATGTCTAAATTGCCCTTGTGAGTATTCACAATATTATCTTGCCTTTTTGCTTAATTTTTATATAGTTAAAATATGCTGATGAATATTTTTTATTGAATATTACCTAACTGTGTGAACATATTTCCTGAAATTTTCTATGGGTAAAAGCTTCTTTAATATATATCTTAAAATTAATTATAACTATCTGATTTGTCTTTACAAAAAGTTTTGTATAAATGTTTATAAAACATCACATTAAGATTGTGATTTTCTGACTAGTAATCATACACATATTATAGAAATAATTGTTCAATTGTTGACAAAAATTTCAATATAAAAATTTAGTAGCTTTCTTATCTTCATTTACGTCAATTTCTAATTTCTCTTCTTCCTTCCCCTGAGATGTCTTTTGTAAATTCCACAGCCCTTAAAGTACAACACTAGCTCCGCCAAAGTATGTTTATCTTATACTTTGTAGTACACCTACCCTCTATATTACCTCAGAAAAGGGTACAGTGCACTTTTAGGGAATTATTCTAGGGCTTCAATTTCAGTTCGATTAAATTCAAGCTAATTTAATTCTATTCGTTAAAAATTAGCTTTCTTGACTTAGTGCTGGTAAAGATTATGTGTAATTTAATTTAAGAAACAATCACGTCACAAAGGAAGTTTGGTAATCATTCATGAGGGGATGAGATCCTTATTTATAGGGCATTTATATTTTTAGTGTTTGAAGTTTAATGTATTGGAGATTGGCGAATCTGGAGTTATTTCATGGCACAACACAGATCAAAGGTATATTTTCAAGATCTTTGTTAGTTGTTTTGCAGAGAGAAATGGTCCAATCTGAGGAGCTGCAATAACAGCGAAACCGGTCATTGGAATTTTCTCTTTTCAAAATAACCAACAATTATATTAATTTTCGTCTGCTATGCTTGAATTACTTTCCTAATGCCAAACAAAATTATTCATTATCATATATATTAGGATGCATAATTAGTATTCAAATTGTATGAAAATAAGTGCACCGAAACATTAAATATTAAATTTTATATTTAAAAATATTTAAATTTATTGTCGGTTTATAAATTTTGGGTTTTTACAGTCAATCTCTGTAGCAATAGCTTCGATAACTCAACAGGTTTTTTTCAATATTATACTCATGGAGTAAAAGGGAATCAGGTGAAGAGTTTCAAATCTCTCTGTTTCATGTGTTAGATCAGTTTTCCCACATAATTGAGCTAGTAACTGAAAGCTGCAATGTGACAAAGTGGTCGGTTATTCAAAATATAAGCAGAAGTGAAGCTAGTGCTTTTTCTTGATTTATACGTTGTGAAGTCCGTCAAAAATCTATTGATTCCTTATTGAAAGGAATTTTATTTAACCATAGACGTTAAACTTATACCTCTCTATTAAAATTAATCTACAGCAGAGGTGTGCAACTGGTGGCCCACAGGTCACATGTAACCTTCCATAAACGTTTTTGTGGTCCACTAAGATAGTCAGATAAAGCGATTTCCGTCTTTTGCATGGCTGAAGATTTGACTTATATTTTCCACTTAGACGGCAAAAAGATGCAGCTCTTAGCTAATCTCCACTGCCGCAAAGTGGTCTCCGGGTCAAAACAATTGTCCATCTCTGATCTATTGTAATAAATTACAGTAGATCAGTTGCCCACCTCTGATCTACTGTAATAATTTACAGTAGATCAGAGGTAGGCAATTGTTTGACCCAAGGACCACTTTGTGGTAGTGGAGGTTAGCTAAGAGCTGCAGCCGTGCACAAGACGAAAATCTTTTTCTGTAATTTATTACAGTAGATCAAAGGTGGGCAATTGTTTTGACCGGAGACCACTTTGTGGTAGCGGAGGCTAGTGAATACCCACACCTTTTTGAGTCCAAGTGGAAAATATGACCAATCTTCGGCGGTGCACAGGACGTTATCGAATATAATTTCACAGAACAATTTTAGATATCTTAAGTGCAACTTTTTGCACAGCAAAATATTTCTTGTCTCGACTTACAATAGAAAATTTGTTTCTAAGTTGGACTTAATTATTTTTTAGATAGTGTGAATTTTAACTTTGTTTCTTTGTAAATAACCAATGTATTTAGTTTTTATAATCACAATAAACATGACAAACATAAAGTGGATGAAGTTATTTGAAGTTGGTTTTGACAAAATTAATTTGTCGTAACTTGTCTAAAATAATATTATTTTTGTAGAATAAAGAAGATGCAGATAAATGCCTAGAATCAACCAATGTTACACTCATGGATAACGTGTTAGAAATTCAAAGTGCACTTGCGCGAGGCGAACTGAACAAAAAATCAACTGATAAATCCAGTCAAAAAAACAGAGATTTTCGTAACTTATATTTAGTTAAAGAAGGTGTGATATTAGCAGGTAGTAAAGCAGCAGAAGGTATTTCGGCATCAGATATGGCAAAACGACTTCAACTCGAACAATACAAAACACACATGCTACGCAATCTCAACATGATAGTATCTCGCACACGCCTTGTAGTTCATAATATACCAGAAAACTGGGATGACGTCAAACTTCGTGCACTATTTCAGAAACACAGTAGACCAAAAGTTATAATTATGGAAGCCATAGTTATGCGTAACATGCGAGTTCTCGACACCAAAGGTGTCGGAAAATCAAAGGAGTTTGGGTTTGTTACTTTTACGACTCACGAAGCAGCACTTGAAGCGTTGCGTGCAATAAACAATAATCCTACTATTTTTTCGATAAATAAAAGGCCTATTGTTTCATTTTCTGTTGAAAAACTAATTAGATTACATGCTAAAGAAAAACGATTGCATAACTTACGCGTTCGAAACCCTAAATGTAAGAATTATGATCCAAAAGCTGTAAAAGCAAAACCTAAAATTCAGTCCACGAACACTACCGTAGAGCCTGAAGGTGAAAAAAGTAAATTTGCAGGTGTTTCAGCGGTACCTGGTGTTAAGAAAATGAGGAACAGGTATAATATTAAGACGCGAGCAAAATTGCATCATGAACAATTGAAAAAAGAAAAGAAAAATAAAAAATATGCCAAAAAGACACTTAAAGAAAAGCAAGCAGAATTTACTAAACAACCTAGACAGAAAATTAATAAGAATAAGACAAAAGAGAAAGATAATTTTTCAAAGTTAAATTAATCAGTATAAAGCTCAATTATTTGGTTCCACTTCAGGTAAGAAAGTGAATACGATGAAGAAAAAGTGGTTCTTGTAGGGTTAGCTATTTTCTCCACTTTTTTGTTTGATATCTTTATACTGTGTAAATAAACTTCAAAAAAGACCGTATTTGTTATTTTTTTTAATGTCGTTATGACTTTTGTATGAGAGGGAGTTCGATATTGTTTCTGGTAGTGAACTGAACACTTATTAGGGATACCTCTAAGTGTAAGGTGTGTAGACGCGAGCTCCCTTCTTTTTTTCTAACACCTTCTAATTATCTTGCACCTAGGTTGGATGGCCTCGAACACCCTCCCCTGAAATTGCTGTAAAGATGTCCGAGTTGTTATAAGTAGTTGTTTAAACCTACATTTTTATATGTTAACTTTAAATATCTGTCTGAATTTTAAAATGTAATAACCACAGCTGAAACGTCGAATTTTTGTATTTTTGTTATACTGTTAAGGATAATCGTTTGGAACACTTTTGTGTGAAGAGTTTAGGGTAAGAAATGTGCTACTACCAAATTCAGGTAATACAAAAAACAATCTTTGTAGAAGCTATTGCATTTATCGATGCAGGGAAATGCCATAAACTAACCCAACGTTAAAATCGAGAATTGTCAGCGAAGTTCGACATAATTGTACTCGACGCCTATTTAATCGTGCTTCAATTTGGTATCGTTTGCATTTTAACTAAGTTTTTTTGTATACTTCTTTTGAAAGTTATAACTTAAAACTGTTTTTAAGATAATTTGTCACAAACAACGATGAATTCATCGTCCTAACATAAAACTCTAGATTCGTAATTAATATTTTCTTGTATAATACAATGTCAGGAAAGCGCTTGAACTAGCAAGCACAAGAGCTAGTGAGCTATTTTGTATAAGAAGATTTGAGGTAATAATTTAAAATTGCTATGCATATTCTATAGTTACACTGACAATACTTTTTCAGATAGACTTATGCTTTTGGTATTGCGATCACAACTGTATTTACTATTAACTGTTCTAAAACATGAAGTCCGGTGTTACATTCCTCTGGGAAAAAGGGGCCATGCAGGAAATAAAGAGCAACGATTTGTTGGCTATCGCAAAAATGAAAGTTGGAAACATGTATAAACAAGGTAGAAAGTACAGATTATTGTTATGACTCTATTGGAGTTTAATATTGTTGCAGGAGAGCACGGCTTATTTGTTAACAAAGCCATGTAAAATGGACATTTTAAAAACTGGTACATCTTTAAGTAGGGATGATTATCGAGATGAGTTAAAAATGTAGTTGGATTTTTTGCGAATGTGTAGAGCAGTTTGGAAAGTCACCGACAGACATCCATTAGTGAATATGATGTTCCATTACAAATCACCCTTAACGATTATAGTTCGAACCAAAAGTGACTCTGAATGAAGTGCGTAAGTTTGGTTAACAAGTTTTAATTTTAATTAATTAAAGTTTTATAGCGCTAGTGCGTTTTTTAAGTAAATATTAGGTAATAGAAAAGAATTTAGGGGGATTTAGTTGGTTAAATGAGCTTTTAGCATAAAAACAGTCTGAAATATGTTTATAAGTTTTGGTGATTTACTTTTAATAACGTCGTTATTCCAATATATCAAATTAGGATAAGAATTAAAATAGTAAAGCACCTAGTATATTTTTATAGAATAGCAATAACGATCGGGGCTTTACACTCTTTGTATTCAATTTAGAAAAATACAGATCTCAGTAGATAACCGATGTATAATAATATAATAATAACAGTATTTATATTTTCATTCATCCTTTTTTTTTGCTACATTTGTAGATAGAATGTCACGTAAGATAAATTAATTGGACAATACAAATGTGACTGTGTAACAGCCATATAAAATAAATTAATTACAAAATACAAATGTAAAATTTACATGGCGCCTCATATAATTACAGCTTACATACTTATTTTGGATGGAAGTATGACTCTGCAACACTATATGGTGCAGTATCTATAGGTAGTACCTTGAGGTTATGTTTAAAAATCCTCACATTTACAGCATTGGTAAGACTGTTGGGACGTACATTAAATAATCGTTTCCCGCATAAATTGGAGATTGTTCAAAGAATGCATGCTTGTTTTTCTGTCCAAAACAAGAATTTTTCCCTATGGAAGTTGATATTTTTCTTGTACGTTTACACGATGAGTTCAAAAATAATCTAGTGAATCACGAAATTGGACCAGCACACCCTAGTACTCCAATAGTCATAAAAGCAGTCGCTAAAAGTAATATATTACATGTAAACCATGGGAGGAATTAAGATAATCTGCAATTAATCATATAGTTCTAAATTTAAGGCCAAAGAAAATGTTTTGCGAATGTAAACAAATGCACCCTTTTCAAAAAGTGAGAACAAAATGACCGTTCACATAAATATTATGTAATTGACCTCAAAAATGTAATTAGATGCATTACCTAGTGAGAACAAAAAAAAAGGCGTGCTTAGCCCTCGAGTGTTGAAACTTATAAAAACCATTGATAATAAAAAAAAGGGGATCAACCTATCAACCTTTGCTTTTCAGTAGCCTTTGATCAACACGCAACCATTGCTGTGCAGGGTGAGGTTGATTATCGGATAATTCAGTGACGGTATTAACTTTCAGGATTGTTAGTAAACAAGTTCGAAATGCGAGTGATAATGCAGAATGAAAAGTACCATTGCAGGTGGAAGTGCTCTTACGTTTGACTCTCCAATGTTCTACTCGAAGGTACGACATTGGCTAGGAAGCGAATTTTTTTACCTGGAAATTTCGAATTTGTTCAAAGTCATGCCATTCCTAGCAATATAGGAATCTTTAACATGCGTTAACAAGTTCGAAGCGGGAGTGATAACGCATAACTAAAAATACCATTGCAGGTGGAAATACTCCACCTGAAGGTACCACATTGGCTAGGAAGCGATTTTTTTACTGGAAAAATTTTGAATTTTCCCAAACCCATGCTATTCCAAGCAATGTATAGGGATCTTTAACATGCGTAATAACACACACGAGAACTACTTTTACCTCTCATTCGAACGGGGGTGTATTTTTGTGAAACATGCTGGTCTAATATTTTTTAAGCAGTCCGTGTCGAGAATCCAACCCGGGACGTTGGAATCAGCAGTCAAACGTAAACCTGTCTGATCCATAGACCCACCGGTAAAGTGCTCCTTTGTTGGAAGCTTTCATACAACGCTAAGCTGAAGTATTTCATTATCTGCAACGAAAAGATTCCTGCAATGTAGATCGGAGCTTTGTATAGGACCAACAAAAACCCATGTTGTTGAAATTTTTGCTTCCACCTACTAAATATTACATGCTGTTCTATAGTTGATAATTGTGGTTGGTTGTAATACGAATGAGTAAAACTTATTGTTAGGACTTATTACACTAGTGCATGCTTATTAAAAACGTACTATAAGCACAGAAGTTATATAGAAAAACACAACAATTGTATCTGCATGTACAAAATACATGTGCCAAACGTCTTTGATAAATTGTAAGTTCTCTTTTTTTAGATAAACACATATTTGACCAATTAGGGATAGATTTTTTTTGTTATTTACAGTGATATTCTTGTTTGATAATTTAGGTTAGTTGAACAAGGCTTGGAGTTTTTTATTATTTGTGTTTATTTTAAATACAATGCAAGAAACATGTACACAGGGCTCCATCAACCTCTACTGCAGTAAAAACCATTAAAATGATCTCTCGTAGCACTCATCTTCTGGACAGGCATTATCCAGGTGGGTTGACACTCAAAGACTTACACAAAGAGAGTTTAAAGACCTTTTAAGGTAGATGTAAAAGAATTTAGTAAAAGTGTTATAATTTGTACACCCCTAAGAGTTTTGCCTTTTATTACGTTTTTACTTTTTCAATACTATTGCAACAATAACAAATCAAAATAAAGTTACGCTTTATTGGCGTTGCCAACTGGATGTAATTTGTAGGTCCCCAAATGTGATTGCATGGTTTGCAGTCGCAGGTAAAGCCCACAAGTTAACAAACAAGCCAGGAGCTTACCATTTTTTACTGAATGTCAAAGCTGCCTTCTGGTTTTTAGGTCAGAATTCTCTAGAGATGGTTTCTCAATGTTTTCAAATTTTGGACCATGAAGTGAAGATGGTTATACTATAATGGAGCACAGGCAGTCTTTTAAGTAGAGGAAACGGAAATTGTAAGGTTATCGAACTAACGTGCACACATGTCCGATTTCTTCATTCGCAACAGTAATGTCCCTTATTTTAAAATGCTTGGTACATACGAGCTGTAGTATTCCCACCATTCCATGCTTCCCAAGGCCGACCGTTTTAACCACATCGCATTCCTTTTAGCTTGGGAACGCGAGCGTGTGCGGTTTACAGACCATAAATCATGGGGTGATTTCCTCCAGTTCGTGAGAAACTATAATTTCACACATTTTTAATTCAAGAATGGGAGAAACTTTTCCATGCTAAATTCAAAAATCCGCTATAAAATCTTAAATATTAAAATAAAATTTGGTGAAACCAAAAGGCTCAACAATCGCCTCAAAGCTTCAAAAAGGAAAACATCTCTGTACGAGAGCTTACATGTGCAGAAAACTTAAATTGAATGACGTCTATAGTTGCCACTTTTGTTTTTGGAACCGCAGCAGTACTTGCGATACCAGGAAACGAAAATGAGTAGACCTTATATTCAGGCTACCTCAACTAAGGCCACAAGAGTCTTGTATGCTATCACATCGACCGCACAAATTTGGTCGTTAAGTTAATAAGTTAGCCAGTGGTACTACATTAACGATACATAATTCTCACAATTCTGTCTTATCAAATACAATATTAAAAAGCAAGTTAGCTTTTTATTTGTCAATAATAAATCCTACCTTTGGTCATAAGTACCAAAGGTTTGAAATAGCAAATAGATAAGATAATTTCTCAAAGGTATTTTCCAAAAGGAAAGATATAGATATCTTATTTACTTAAAGGTAAAGGTAAGATAAAACGTCGCAGAGATAATTACAGGGAGAAAGATAAATACCTAACATTTATGGTTTAACGTATTGCTTAGGTACGATAAAATCTCAAAGACAGTTCCGACGAGAAAGTTAGGTAACAAACCACTTACCACTTGTGGTTCGAAACGTTAACCAGGTAAGATAAGATTTCTAAGATATTTTCCGCAAATGATTGCTAACCATTTTTAATCATATGTTAATTAGATCAGATAATGTCTCCAAGATAACTCCAAAAAGAAAAATAAGTAACAAACCATTGATGGTTTGAAATATTAATTAATTAAAATAAGTTCTTGAAGGTGTTTCAGAGAGAAAGATAAACACTAAACATTAATGGTTTAGCCTAATAATTAATATACGATAAAGTCTTAAGAGAACGTAGTGCGTTTCTGGTTAGGTAGTCGATCTAGTGATCGGAACAAAAAAAAGATAGACGGTTGGTTGACAGTAGACTATGCTAAGGTGAAGGGCAGGATTGCTTTTTTTGTAAGAGTGAATTAGATTAAGGGTTGCAATCCGATTTATTTGAAATGCGAGCAGTATTTCTCCAATACCTCATTGCAACCTAGATGAATATTTTTGTTAGCTTCTGTACGTTCTCAATAAACACAATGTTTTTAGTTTGCTGTCCATATAGTTTTCCTTTCCATACAAGAATTAGATATGAAGGCAAATAAATTAGGGCTGTTAATCCCTCAGGCAAAACATTGAAAAGAGAGTAAGGAGAAGCAATTACAACGTAATGTAATGTAAAAATTAATTTTTAGTTTGGTGGCCTTAGACTTGTCAAAGCACCTGACCCTTCTACAAATACAATAACACAAAAGGGACTCCAGGGGCAGCAAAGTGGCGCCGTATGCCCTCTAAAAAAAGTTCTATAAAACTGTACTCGTTTATACAAACAACATGAGGGGTCGAATAGAAAAGAGAATGGAATCCCTGTATCCCGGCTTCGATTAAGAGAGAATCATCCCACAGTCCAAATCAGATAACAAATTCACTCTTGACGGCTTTAATGTACATCAGCAAAAGACAGTGGTAATACACGGCTAGGCGGAGGTTACCCATGTCCACGACCCAGTGTTGTGAAGCAGAAACCTTCCAACTAATGTGGCAGCTTAGAAATAGAAGATTGAGAAAATATAAAAGATGGAGATGGGATATTTGAAGCTTTATAGCAACCAGGTGAAAGAGCGACATTGAACAATAGCGATAGAAAAAACGGTTGATAGTGAAGCACTACTCAACCAGCCACAAAGTGTAGTCAGCAGCCTGGAGTGGGGAAGCAAGCACCGCTTTTATGTGATGAGCAGTTGTCTCAGAACTAAGACAGGTCCAACAAAGAAAAAACGCCGAAAACGGAGATAGAGGGATAAAAAGTAGATTTGTTAGGATAAGCATCATACAGAGAGAGTAGAGACCGTCCCTATCAAAATAAATTGGTCTGAAGGACTGCCTGCAACGTTAACGATAAGATAAACCCTATATGAAGATGTCGATACATAAAAACAAGTAGTTTCCAAATGAGACCCAGATAGATCATATGCATCCTCTGTGTTAAAAATATTAAGTAACTATACCCAGACAGTAATTTCAAAGACATAACTACAATGGACACAAATAGTTATACGAGAGACAGTTAAACGAAGATAAAAGTAGGAAAATTTTAAATACAACACAATAAGGAATAATAATAGAACCGGCAAAGGCGATAGCCCCCCACCAACACGTTCAGAAAAACAAAATATGCATTAACGTCCCTATGATATACGAACGTTTGATAATGCAACTTGTAACAAACGATTGAAATATAAGCGAACGAAAACACATCGATAGAAATTTTTTGCAACTGGTGAAATCGACTTTCTACTAGCATAGTTTGCACTTACTATATGTATCCCATGAGTAAAGTATTAACACGACATCAGCTAGTACAAGTCCTAAAGATTCGCCGAGTTGCTCTGGCAAAAATATATCAACCACGACAAAAAAAAATGTATTGGTATGTGGAATAATAACAAAATTAAAGTTGGAAATTTCAAACAAATGAAATTATTTGAGAATAGAGACGAATAAAAAATTTTTCTAACTAAGAATGAGATTTACATTTTAAAACTGAAAAAGCTATTTATGATAAGGATTGAAACACTATAAGGTTCAAGGGAAATATTCATTTAAATATATGGTAGGATAAATCAAAGGTTATAAAACGACAACGTAAAGTAAGTGATATGGAAGTTCAATAGTAAGGTATATTTGTGTAGGGGGAGTAACACCAATAGAGAAAATTGGTTGAAATAAAGATAGAAAAGGAAAAATATACTTAGATACAGGTGTAAATATAAATGTAAATAAATAAAACTTATTGGGGGAACATACGAAAATGGTTTTAAATCTTTAATATGTCGACATCCTTGAGGTTTGCCGTTTGAATCTTGTAGTTTATAAATCAATGGAGAAATTCTTCATAATATGGATTTAGGCGCTAGTTTAGCAGAAAACTGTTTAGTGGCATCAGATAAAACATGATTTTGCTTCCATACATTTACTTTTTTCATAAGCTTTAAATACATTTTTCCAATATTGGGTAAAGATAGAAGGTAATAGTTGTTGATATTTGTCCCAACATAATCTTTCGTCAAATTCAAATACATCAGTATCGTCAGGAACAGAACTATAATAACCATTCGCAATTGCAGTATAACGGACAAAAAGTAAAAATTCGCATAGCTTCAAGCTTGGAGATGCGTAATGCTTATACAATTTTAAATATATTTTCGGTCCATTTAGTATGTTCAGAATCGATATAGGAAGAGATAGCAGCAATTACATAATTAACATGTTCTGTTGGATTTACTTGTGGATGGTATCTGATATTAAACCAGATTTTCTAAACTTTTACCTTTTTACGAAATTTTGAAGCTTTTGAAATGAACTGTGTACCATTGTCACAACGAATAATTTGCATGTAGCACAATTTACGTAACAAAATCAAGATACACCGGCTAACAACAGTGGTGCAGGACTGGATTTCTATACCAATAAATGTCAGAAAATTGAACAAAATTGAGTAATAATCAGAATTTTACTTAGGTATGATTTTAAGCTACGTTATTACTATTACTTACTCTAGTAGGTTTTCAAACTGTCTAGTTTAAAGGGTGCCTACTATATCAAGTTACAATAGGATTTCCTCTGGCTGACATTAACCCAGAAGATTTTTAGTTATGGGGTATTCTCTTAGTGAAATGGATTTCTTTACAAAAGGTCACCTGTCTTTGAACAAATAAAACCACCCTCAACTCACTTTGCTTTAATCTATTCTAAAGTAACATTATTTGAACATTTCTGTAAACAAATAGGTATAAAACAATTTTTAAATACATTTACATTATATTCGGGTTAGTCACTTAATGATATTCCTATAACAAAATACATGCAATAAACAAAAATGGTAAAATTCATTCTCGATGCATCTAACCTTTATGGTTAAATATCACAATTACTTGTATTTAAAGTCACCCTGTCCCAACCGTATCGTCCTAATAATGTAACACTATACGTATAATTCTACAAAAAATTTACCAAAGTTTTGTCTAAAAGTCGCCCTGAATTCCATTAGAGACAAGAGATATCATTTGACGTACTCACAATCATTGCTTTTTTAAAGTTATTGCTTCTGTCTATAATATTTACAGCAAATTCAATGAAATATTTGTACGTTTCTAAACTACTGTCAATTTCAACAACTTTATCTAATAACCTGTATCGAATTTTTCGTTTCCTAGCCGACAACCCAGTTGGTTATGTAGCGCAGTTAGTAGGTAGCAGAACCACAATATCCTGTCATTTTTCTTAGTATAGCCAAGTACTTACGCACAAGCGCCTTCTTACTACTGCAATGATGGAATTTATAATATTCCACAATTTCTACTGGCCACGGAACATAAAACTACTTTAATATTTGCACTACTTCATTGTAACGTTTTGTATGGGGTTCATCTAGAGATAATACATCACACACTATTTCAAATGCTTCAATGCCGATGTAGAAAGTAGTTTTTCATTTGGACGTCTAGGATTTGGAAAATTTTGAACGAGGACGCACAACGTTGCAACCATCTTTCACATTTTTGTGTTTTTTGATCAAAAAATTCAATGACAAAGCTTGAGACCAACTACAGCGGTGAGATAGTGGGTTCCTATAGGAGAAAAAATGATAAACATGTAGAAATGGCGGAAATACAAAAGTACTTTATAAATACCGCTTACCTTGAAACGCTTTACTAGTTGTTAAAAATAAGGATACCAAAAACCGTCTTCGCCCAGCAAATCCTTTGATATTTTTGCTACTCAGAAGGCTGTTCAGGATTGATCTCCTTGCTTTCGATGTTCTAAAAATCTCGTCTCCTCATCTTTTACCTTGCGTAACTATACCCTAAACACACTCCTTAAAAAAAATTTTAATTCGTAAATAATACCACCTACCTTTCCATTGTTCTAATTGCCCAGATTGATCTAAACGACATTTTAAATCCTATTTATTTGAAACCACCCTTAACAACAATACAGAGAAAAACGGCGCATTACCAGCTTTTATTTTCACCATTCCAATGTCTATTAAAAAACACCGTGTTTGCTCTTTTAACTATAATTGTACAGTTGAGCTGACATATTTCTTACTCGTTCAAATGTTCAAACTTCCTTTGCTAAAAATATTATGCATAAATATAAACAAAATTATTTCCATCACTACTACATAGTTAAACAAAATATTTATATAATGGTATATTATTTCCCACTACATAAATACAAAACATTTTTTCTGAAATCGATCAGAATCAACGCATCAAGTGTCAAAGTACACTATTCCAGTATACGCCAAAAAAGAAAAACGTTACAGGCAAATATTTTTCTGGCCTAGGCCAGGAAAATATTTTTCCATACAGTTTTTTATCCTCATTTTAAACAACATAATGCACTCCAACAAGCAATCTCGCGAAGTATACACAAGTGAATTTTTTTATTAAAGATATTACATCTATACTACTTACACATATAGTACAACAACTATGATTTATTTATATTTACAGTAATGTTGCAATTTGTACAATCATGAAATAGTGGCTGAACCGTTCCAAAAAAGCCGTAGGCACTACTGCTGTCTATTGTTAGTAATTCTTCTGCACACTTGTTGGTGTATGTTACTTTAAACATTTTATTTACTATCTACTTTATTTGTAGAGAATTCATCTATATATCCTTCCGCAACATTTGAGGATTTCCACCCTCCATGTCGCTTTAATGCAATTAAATCTGTCCCAGCGATTTAAGAAAAAATAGTATGTGCACCTCGTACTAAAAGTACATTCCCAGCCTCTCAATGCTTGTTGGCCTCGACTCAACAATTTGCATTGTCGCCCGGGAATGTATTGCTTTTACTACTAGGTACACAATATACTATTATTAAAAATCCACTGTTATATAATTATACGTCATAAACAAACAAAAGTCTTTTATGGTATTCACAGTTTTAATTTCCTAGATTACTTTTACAACTAAAAATGCAGGATATCCAGCGACGCCAATAATTTGCCCGGTTTTTACTTCCTCTGCACACTAGGTCACCTCATTCCACCTATTTAAACTCCAACTTCCATTGCCGAGTGAAACCAATTCATCACTTTCATGGTTTAATAACCCCTACTGAAACGAATATAAATTCCACGATCTATGTTTGATCTTTCTGGCCGCGATATCCAGGAAAGCTCAAAACAATTAGACAATGGCCTCTGAGAGCCCACAGCCTACACATGTTCACTGTTACTCAAACATCATTTCTTTCTTAATTTACTAATTCCGAACTTAATCATTATACCCCATTTTTAAAATTCCATTCTTATACTTTGTGCGTTTAAAACTGATTTTATGGTCGAGTTCAATGTCATCAGTGCGTGTAAACACATGTGAATTTACACATATATTATTGTGAATGGTGTTCTCCCCAGATTTTATTACTGGTTGTATAAAAAAGTATTAGGTGCCTTTTGATTTATTTATTTGTCCTAATATATTATCCTCTTGAAATAACTCCTTTATAAAATGTTAACGTGTACTTAAGTAACACACGAGCGTTACACTACATTTCATTTTCCAATGCCCGCCCGAAGATACTACATTGGCCAGGAAGCGCACTTTGCCAACCCCTTGCTATACCAAGCAAGGTAGGGCTCTTTCACGTGTGTGACAATACACATACGGTACCTCCATTGTACTTCTCATCTGAACGAGGGTGTATTTTGTGAAAAATGCTCGCGTAACATTTTTCAAGTGGACCACATCGGGATTCCAACTCGGGACTTTGGACATAGTAGTCACACGCTTACCAACTACGCCACGAAGCCGCCTCACGAGCGTTACAGCAGCTCAATGTGAAGAAAGTTTATTTGGCCATAAAATAAGGAGAGCTTAATTGGTATGCATAAGACAAAATTTACACGTGTTGTTTTAGGTTACCAGGTTGGAAAACTAACAAAGTAGAGCTTACGCACCTGGAAAGAACTAGCCCAGAATATTTTAAATTTTGATTCACATGCACAAGGGGTTAATTATTGAGTAGGCAGCACAGCACAACACATTTGTCTATTAGTAGGTATTAGCCATAAATAATATTACCATTCCATTGTTCTAATTTGTCAGATTGAACCATACACTATTTTAAATCCTACTTATTTGAAAATGCCTTAACAATATAGAGAAAAACAATGCAATACCAACTTTTTACTTAACCATTCCAATATCCACAATTGAGCTGACATTTACATATTCCTTACTCTTTTAAAATTTCCAAACTTCTTTCGCATTATGCTTAAATTTAAATAAAACTATTTACGTCACTATTTCGTAGTCCAACAGAATACGGATGTAACAGAATCATAAACAAACAAAATGCTATATGGTACTCGCAGTTTTAATTTCCCATATAACTTTTACAACTAAAGATACAGGATGTCCATGGACGTCAATAATGTGCATGGTTTTTACTTCCGCGGCACGTTGCATCACCTCATTCCACGTATTTAAACTCCAACTTCTGTTGGCGAGTAAAACCTCCACTTGAAAAATGTTAGGCGAGCATTTTTTACAAAAATACGCCCTCGTTCGGATGAGGTAAAATGGAAGTCCCGTGTGTTGTCATGTGCGTTAAAGATCCCCACCTTGCTTGGAACAGCAACCGTTCAACAAAATTCAAAATTTCCAGGTTAAAAAAAGCTCACTTTCTGGACAATGTAGTACCTTTGGGTGGAGCATTGGAAAATCACATGTAAGGTGAGTAAAACCTCCACTTGAAAAATGTTAGGCGAGCATTTTTCACAAAAATACGACCTCGTTCGTATGAGAGGTAAAATGGAGGTCCCGTGTGTGTGTTGACATGCACTTGCAACAGCAAGCGTTCAACAAAATTCAAAATTTATAGGTAAAAAAAGGGTCGCTTTCTGGACAATGTAGTACCTTCGGGCAGAGCATTAGATAATCAAATATACGGTAAGTAAAACCAATTTATCACCTTTTCATGATTTAATAACCCCTACCGACACGAATATAAATTTTACGATTTGATCTTTCTGGCCTCCGTATCCAGCAAAACTTAAAACAATTTGACATTGACCCCTGAGGGCCCACAGCCTTAGAGACGTCCAGTGTTAATTAAACATAATTTCTTTCTCAACTTAACTAATTCCAAACTTAATTGTTATATCCTATTTTTGAATGTCCATTCTCACCCTTTGTGCATTTTAAGCTGTTTTATGGTAGAGTTCAATGTCATCAGTATGTACGAACACAATTTTATGACACATTATGATTCTGTGGTATCTTGTGGATATAAACAAATATTATTGTAAACGGTTTTAATTACTGGTTGCATAAAAATATACTAGGTGTTTTTTGATTTATTTATTTATTCCAATTTCATATCCTATGAATAACCCTTTGACAATGCGTAAACTACTCGTTTCTATAAATTTTCAAGGTGATTTCTTGCTACGGCTCATTTAGCTACTAAAATTATATAAACTTCTGTCTACAATCTTATGTGTGCTTAAGTAATGCACAAGCATTACTGTGTCTCAAGGTGGTCAATAACCTTGTAAGTTTAATTTGCACATAAAATAAGATTTTTCAGTTTGCATAAGACAAAATTTACACGTGTTTTGTTTCAGGCCACCGGGTCAGAAAACTAACAAAGTACAACACACGCATTTGAAAAGAACTAGTTCAAAATATTTTAAATCGTGATTCACATGCACAAGGATATTAATTATTAAGAAGACAGCACAGCACAGCAGATTTGTTGTTAGTATGAATTAATTAACTGACTAAACTATAACCATTACTGATTACAAACAGCAACCAAGTATTCAACAGAATATCCCTTTTGAGATATGACTACACCTGTAGACATATACTACTTCATGTGTTTACAGTCAACTAGATAAATTTAATACATTTTGTACTTTTAATTTCTGAAACCGCCTGCCAAACACTGCCAATTAAATTTTAATGTTTAAATGTTTTATTGTACTGAGTGCGTTGTAGCTCTAACCAAATTTTTTGTGGTTTAAAGGACGTTTTTATCTTGTTTAAGATGTTAATTGTAAAATAAAAAATAATTGAAAGCTGGTTATGGTTAAACCCAAACGTTATAAATATATCATGTGTAAATAACCTCTGGTGTTAATATGTAGTAATTTCTTCTCGCATTTTTGTATAAAACTGAAGAGTGGCTAGAGAAAGATTTGAGAGTCAGACTAGATTAATGCATTTGAAACCACATAAGGTGTGTAAATTTTTGTTACTTTCAGTGGCGTCAGAATTTTCAATCTTATTTCTATGCAAGATATTAGTTTGTGATGCGTTTAATGAACAGAATCAGTACACGATATTGTCATACCGAATAGTCACATTTCAATAAAATGTGTAACGCGTTCGCGTTATGTTAGATAAAAATCAGATGAAAAAGGAGGAAATTAATGTTAAATGAGCAGAATTGTATGTAACAAATGATGACCCAAAGATACATTTTTCTTTACTGAGTTTTTAATGACTGTCCTCAACAATTGTAATAACTCTCATAACGCGGTGTGGAAATTTCTTTTTGGCTACAGCAGAGATGAGAAAGGACATAATCAAAATATGGCAAATTTCTTCCACATTTCTCAAAAGTTTTCAATTACACTCCTAGATTATTCTAGGATCCCCCAGTGTCAAATTGGAGATGCTTAACAGCAAACGCCCCTTTATAAGTAATAATCGTCTGAACAATTGCAGACATCATCAACCACTTGTTGGTATAAATCAATCTTCTCAAACACCTCTCAGAGGTTAATAGAAATTCATTTACGGAAAGAATTGGATAGGAATGCCTTGTTAAGCGTAGTTTTATAATCTCTGCATATTATGATTTTGTGGGATTTTCTTTCTCATGCGTTACCACAGAGTGGCCCACTTTGAGTATGTAATTGGAACAATTACATTTTGTGTTACTAGAAAATCAAGTTCTGTTTCGACAAGTGATTACCTCACTTTCATGTAGATCGGCTTGGGCTACCTCGAGAGGCTCCATTAAAATACTTATTCCTACAGAAAAACTTCGGCAAATTCACCATTGCAATTTTTGAATTTGTACTTGAATTATTTGCAATAAGCGTATGTTAGGCAATCCTTGATGTACCCTTTTTTAACGATACTATTTAAGGAATTTTTATACAAACAAGTACAGATGGAACGTTATATTTCCAACAATATTCTATGCTGAAGCAGTGTCAACTTCAAAAAGGCAAGGCTTACCATCGATTAATACTTCCAGTGTAAAAGCAGCAATCCAAAAACCAGTAAGATTATTAATTTCTTGTTCAAATTGTTCATCTGGATTATTTTTTTGCCCTTGTTTGCAATGTATCCTTTTTAAAACAGGAACACATGCCGAATATTGTAAGTTTGCAGCTTGAATGCAAATAATTTCCACTACAGCTCTAACATTTCATCTCTGAATATTCCGTCTTATGTTTTATAGAAAGACCAAATCTGTATCACTCCTGCCATCAGCCTTTATTTAGATTATTCTTTGAGGCAGTTCAAGTTGTCACTCCACTATCGTAAGTTATTTTTAAGGTTAATTGTTTCAGCAAGTAAACGACATTGTTAAGATGTACTTTCTACTCCACAAATGATGCGCTCTCGTATAGCTTCATCTAGGAAATTACCAAGAAAGTTGCAACTATCGGCCATCGGTTGCAATTCTTCAACAAAAATAGCAATTGATTCCGTTCTGTTTTTGAACTCTCTTATACAATTTATAGAAATAAACTGTCGTAGAAGGTTTTGTTGAAGTTAGATTTATTTGAAGCATATATATTTCTGTGTTTAAACCCAAATGTAATACCTCCGGGTGGAGCATTGGGGACGTGGCCATAAGTGTTGCGGCCCTTACATTATACTGTAGAAAGTTTTGGCAGAAAATGTTCGGTCAGCTTTCTAACTAACTTCTCTTAAGAATGTTCTATTACTCTTGGGGACACAAACTAACTTTATGGTAGAATAGCATTTTGAACCACAAATGTTAATAAATTTGCACTTTTAAGTTTGTCCTGTTTAATATCATTAGCATCCATGAAGAATTCTAATCCCTCTGCATAGGATTTCTATGCTTATGGTTGGGCAGTATTGAAATCCTCAATTTTTTCCAAATTTATCATATCTTTATCCTTGTTGCCAATTATTGATACATATGCCTAGTCAATAAGGAATTTCATAATTATATATACTAAACAATTTGGAATATCATTTATTATCTTCCAATTTATAAAAGCATCGATAACTTTGTTACTCGTTACTGCTACGACAACAAATTAAGGTACTGCAAAGAATGAATTAAACTTGAGTGAACTTAACTTATTATTGAAGCATCCTGTTTAATTTTAATTTCATGTAGGTTAGTGTTTAACATCAAGATTTGCCATTAAATCTCTATTTTTATTTGAATTAAACTGAAAACCATAAATACATAGGGGAACTTAAATCAAGGATTCTAGATTATTTTAAACCACAAGAATGTAAACAAACAGTATCAATTATCATAAAGGGATACTTGACATACAGACATACTTGAGCACTAAGTCATAAGACAGATGGTGAGCAGTGAAATTACAGAAGTGTAGTGCGATGTAACCATTTCATACAATAGTGTGAGATGGTGAAATAAGCATAAAAAATGACACGTATTAACCAGACGCTGACCACAATAAAATGACAGTGAACAAAATTAGATCTGTTGGACACAATGGAAACAGAAATAAAATCAGTTATGTAGGAAACAGTGGCCTGAAAACATCAACATGTAGAGAGACGCATGAATAGACAAACACAGACGTGACTGTAGATTTAGGGGTTGATACTTATTTATTAATTTTTTATTTATTCTAACATTACAATTAGTCTGCTACCTAAAAATTACAGCAAACCTGTTACTCCTAAGAAATCTAACAGAATTATTTGCTACCTTAAGTTATATTGGTTAGTCTTAAATTATTTGCATTTGGAAATACTCGTGTGTCTGTGTGTGTGTGTGTCTGTGGGTGCATGAGTGTGTGTGTTTCTGTCTGTGGTAATGTCCTTGAGACTGCTTTCCTTTCCAGCTTCCGACCGTCGGCAGCCAGAATTCAGAAACCGAGAAGTTCGCATTCCTGTATGTGTCCTGGCCGTCGGCAGCCGGAAACCAGGGGGCCACGTACAGTCTCTGTTGTGTGTGTGCATGTGTGTATTTTGTCGTGCTGATGTTTTGTAATTATGTTGCCAGAATATTTCCCCTGTAGGAATTTCTAGTTGCGCTACAACATTGGAAATATAAACATTACATTTATGAAGCTAGTGTTAGATTTCTTAAAGCAATTACGAATATGGTTTGTATTTTCTCTTGTTTATTTTAGTTTGTTGTATTTTTTGGTTAGATGGTTAGCTTTATACGCGAATCGAAAAGTACGGCTAAATTACAGAGCTCAAAGAAAACTTTGATGGTATTGCGGCAGGGAACAGGCGGCGAACAACCTTTAAAGTGAAATACCTCTACAGATGGTAGTGTATGTTCATGAACGCTCAAGCACGAATATAATGTTAGAAAACCGTTTTGAAACAAGAGGGTAGGGCCTGGCGAGTCATCCCTTCATTCAACTAGAACTTTATGGCATGTTTTGAGCACGGGATCTGCTGTGTTTAAATATATAAGAAATAATGAGAAAAACAATACTGATGGTTGTTGGAAATCTTGGAGTAAAAATAAAGTGAGTACTGTTAAGGGCAATGTTATGGATTTTTGAATGTCAATTGTATGTATTTGGGTAATCAGATATTAATTAAGTGAAAATAACTACAAATTTGGTTGGACTAATTAGTAACTTGAGAACAGGATATGCACTAAGGCAATGATTTTATTCTGAATATCGACGAGATAATAATTAATGGCTCATCTTAAACAAGTAAATTTTAAAAGCAAAACTGGAACGTAACAAATTTAGTAGTTTGGGAACCGACTATAAAAAAATATGGGGAAAGTCGGAATTTAACCGTTTGTTTTTTTTATTTTTATAAACAACATTGCCAATAATTTAGAATTTATAAATGTATAATAAAATAGGAAAACTAGAAATTTTAGACTAATGAATAGTTTTGTTGATAGCTTAGATTTAAGCTTTTTTAAGAACTCTTTTTAGAGTATTTTTGTTTTAGCAGCAGCTGACCAGATGTGATGTTACAAATTTATTTTTATGAAAGGATATTTGTAAGTGTACTGAAAGCGCTTTTACGTTAATAAAGGTTAAGTGTAGTTTAATTTTTATTTTAATTTATTTAGGAGATAGGTAAAGTCTGATTTGTAAAGGACATCCAATTACCTCGTGGTATTTGGACGGAGTAGTTTAGTTTGAAAAGCTCTTTAATTATAACTAACCTTAGGACATCGAAGTATGGGAATTTTAACACCTTTTAACACCTACTTCATCATAACAGATTATCCTAGCTAGCTATTTTTTAATTAAACACAAGCATAACAGGAACAATAGGAGTTGTATAACTACTATTTTCCACCTTAATTAAAATACCTTGACTATCTAAATCTGAAACTTCCGATTCAATCCTTTCTCTAAGTGCATAAGGCACAGGACATGCTTTAATAGAAACGAAATGATCATGTAGCTTTAATGCTGATGATACTGGTTTACCTTTTAATTCCGCATCCGTACTAATAAAACAGAATATTTATGCAAGAAAGCATTAAGTTTTAATTGCAAACTACCTACTTTCCACTATGTGGTCTTTTGAAAATTTTATTCCAAATTATATTTAACTTCATCTAATCCCTACAAGCTTTAGCTTCAAGTTTTTCCCGTTACCATTCCACTTCTACCTCAGCATAACCTAAAACAAATGTGTATTACAGAACAAAGTCAATTTAATATTTGTTGGTTGTGACGTTATCCTTGCTCCAGAAGGATAGTGTACCAACGAACTGGTAATGATATTCAATAGTGCCTTCTGACAGGTCGGAAATTCCGAAGGAAATAAGCTTTGGCCAGGTATTGCATATAATATGGTGTTCCCGAACTAGTAACAGATTGGATCGTGGGTGTTGGATGCACACAAAAATAAATGTTATGTTAAGGGCAGCAATTGTAGTAGATTGTGGCCAATTACATCACATTAACTCAAGAAAGACAAAACCTCTTCTGCAATTAAACATGCGTGTCTATCAGCCTACCAGTCAGCCTGTTTACACCAGACAACACACTATGAATAACATATTTCCAGATAATATATCAATTTATATTTTAATTTTGCTCAGCTCAACTAAATAAATAAGATCTATTGCAATCTCTAAAACGATTAACACAAGTAGCCCTTTCTGATAACAAAAAAAAATAAATCACTCCCATAGCAACACATAACCCATTTAATTTTATAATTTCGAGTCAACTCCAAATCTTGATTCTCAAAATGTAAAGATAGTTCACATTCACATTGTTAGGCAACACAAAACTTAAAAGTTTCTATAAAAGAATAATAATTACATGTATTTAGACCAAAAAGTTTTTTGAGCGCCTGAATCAAAAGCACCTATTTCAAAATAAGAAATAAAATTAATAAATTATCAGGTAAATGCAATGAATAAAGCATGTAATATTCAAACCCCAAACGTTAGAACTTAAATTAAACTAAAAAGCCCTTCAATAAGTGAGCTTAAGTACACAAATTGATCAGAATCAAGATAACAGCAAATAATCATTGATACTCGCTGCTAATCACTCGACAACTTAACTTCATGACTCCGATTGCACCAGTAGGAGCTTCTAACCCAACCAACAATACATACAGAAGGTACTTTATTGCTATAAGCCACACGCAGTAATCCTGAATAAGCAAGATGTTGCTCTTGACAAACAGCTTAAACGTGAAAAGACAATGGTCCTCGGGAATAAAAAAATCCCGTACATGATAATTATAAAAGAGTAATATAAACTTTATAAAGTGACAAATATACACAAACCTAGCACCACAAAAACTAATTAAATCTTACTTGATACTGTAATGGTCAAGTTGGTGCAGATTGTCAACAAATTCAATAATCTTCAACTTAAGAAGGTTACTTCCTTCACAAACCACTTTACAATACCCCACTTGTCCTGAATTGGTTTATCAACCATATGCTTTCAACTAGAAACTCTTCAGACAAAATAGAGCACATTTCTTTCAAGGTATCTACTTAGCACCCTGGCTGCAAAAGGAATGGCCTTCACTGTCCATTTATAAATGTTGTTAAGGACTTGTACAAAAACTGCCTTGTGCAACCTAACCAAATTAATTAAAAGCTCAAAACAGTGAGCAACTAAGGAATTGATAGTTACCTGCCACAAAAAGACTATTCTATATTTGATACATTACATTTGATTTTCCAATGCTCCACCCGAAGGTACTACATTGGTCAGGAAGCGAGTTTTTTTTACCTAGAAAATTTGGAATTTTGCCGAACCCTTGCTGTTCCAAGCAAGGTAGGGATCTTTAACGTGCGTGACAACACTCACACGGGACCTCCATTTTACCTCTCATCCGAACGAGGGTGTATTTTTGTGAAAAATGCTCGCCTAACATTTTTCAAGCGGACCGTGTCGGGATTCAAACCCGGGACCTTGGGCGTAGCAGTCACACACATACCACTACGCCACGGAGCCGCTATATTTGATACAACTAGCAGGAACGGTTCCAAGAATAAACAGATAATGAAATAATAAATTCTTGAAAAATAAATGACAGCAACACAAACTCAAGGTGGACATAAGGTTGCTAGATTCTACGAGGCATTCAAGGCAGAATGTAGGAATCAATCACAATTGATTCACTCCAACAAAAGAATAATTTAGCAAAGAAAACTAAGTATGTGAAACTAAAATTGGACCCTGTTATAGAATAGTCGATTAAGCAACATCTGCATGAAATTGAGTAAAATAGCGTTAAAGTTAAAAGTGTAATGCGAAGCTATTGTTTAATATTTTTAATTCAAAAATTAAATACATATAGAGCACTAGTAGGAATACATTGTAGCCTAAACATATCAAAATTTTTCTTTATTTTTGATTTAAATGGTATTTTCCGCTTGATATTTTAATACTAAGAAGCGCTATGTAAGATTTTAATTCGTAATAACGGATTAACTGCCACGGAGTGGCGTTTAATTCTTAAATGAAGAACTAAGTACATCAATACACTTGTGCTGATATTTTATTATAAAATAAAAAAGAAATAATAACTATCAACTTAAAAGGTATGTTAATACATGAATAAGTAAAAAAATAAGTTTTAAGTAAAATTCAGAAGTATATAAAGCAATCTGTTTGTGCCTTTGGTTTCGATCAATATTTTAAGTATCAACGAAACAATATTATTTAAATACAAAAACCGACAACATTCTGGCAATAATACCATTATATTTGTAGTCCATATTGATATCAACATCGAAATCTAAACTTCCATTGTATCCCTCAATATCGTCCGTAACTGTGTCCGAACTTATTAAATTAGTATAAAATTCTTTTGCATCACTTGGAATAAGATTCAAAAGTGACTTTAAATCGTTTAGTTTTAGTGTAGATATTGGCTTGCCATTAGGCCATAGCGGTTCCAATTTGTCAAAATAGGAAAACCTAATTTAATTTTCCTAGCTGACTCCCTTTTTGTTATATCAACCTCTTGAAATTCTCCTACATGCGATTGGCTTAAATATATCTTATGGGGTTTATTCTTGAAAACAGAAATTTCCCTAGTTTTCAACCAGCTTTCTGAAACGCCATTGACATCCTTTTTCCTGTTGACTATAATAATAGCAATAAATTCACTTTTTTGTAGGAAGAAATCCTAATTTTCAGTAATACAAATAAAGAATATTTTTCATTAGATATCTATACATTACTTCTTGTATTAATTAAATTATACTAAAATTAATTAAATAAGACTAAAACTATTGTATGACTTTATAACAATTTTGAAGTTTAATGTAACATAATAACATTCTTTTGAATGAATGTATGTTATTGACATTTTTTAATTCACTCGGTAATTTATTATATTTATTGAATCCTTTAAAAAGCAGTGAGTTCATTGTACTCTTATAATTTGTTTTCTTCATATAAAAGTTTTCTCTTGATCTTGTATTGTAAGAGTGAATCCCATTATTACTAGTAACATATTTATTAAGGTATGTGGGATGTATACCCTGCACTGTTTAGAAATAAATATCATAGCTAAATAATACAATTTATCTTTAACCGACAACCACTGCAGGATACTTAGCATGTGCGCAATTGGTGTATATCGGTTACATCTCAAAATAATTCCCATTGACCTATTTTGTAATTTATGTATTTGAGTTTGATTAAATAGATAATTTATTGTTGCATAGTAATCAAAATGTGGTTTTATAATACTGTTATATAACAAAATTCTACTATATTTAGATAGTGATTTGGATATTCGTGAAAAAAATAACAATTTTCTTGACATCTTTTTAACCATGTAATCTAACTGTTTGCCAAACATTAGATGATTATCAATTATAAAACCCAAATATTTCTATTTCTATTCTACTATTATTCATTTCAATGTTAAGTAAACTTGTGTTAAGTTGTTCATATGTTTTGTTTGTTGGTTTTTAGTACATTTCGTTTAACTTTATTGACCTTTAAAAAACATTCAATATTTTTTAATGCTATATTAATTTTTTATACAGCACAATCTAAATGGTAGTCCAAGACATAAACAAGTGTATCATCAGCAAAAAGATTTATAGAGCGTGGTCCATGAACATAATTAATGTCATTTATATAAATAATAAAGGTCCTAACACACTTCCTTGTAAAATTCCCATGTTATTAATGATATTATCCGATATTATATCACATATTTTAGTTCTTTGACTTCTATTTGTAAAATAGCTTTTAAACCATTGCAGTACTTTCCCACCTATTCCATAATATTATAGTTTTTGTATTAATGTTTCTCTATTAATAGTTTCAAATGGTCGTTGATTAAAATATTTGATAAGTTGTTCATAAACTACAATTTCAAGAACTTTCTCTAATGCAGGAAGAGTATTTATTGGGCGAAAGTTTATTGCTTCATTGGTATTAGGTACCTTTGGTATTGGTATTATTGTACTGATTTTTAAAAGTTCAGGAAAAACAGCCCTTGTTAAAGACATATTAATGAAGTTTAATATAAAATACCCCAATAATTCAAAAGTTTGTTTTAAAAATTTACTGTTAAACGCATCATGTTTATTTACCTTTTTTAATGAAAAAATTATTTTACGTAACTGTGTCATACTTATTTCTTCAAATTTCTCTATTTTACTAGTTATTAATGGATATTCTACAGGAGACCATTTTCCTGCTTCACCTATGCCGTTTGCTATTTCAGATATACTATTCACAAAATAATAATTAAAACTGTCTGCGATATCAACATAATTGCTGCAAACTTTTGTTTGATCTTGCACATAGAAAATAATTTTATTTAAATTTGTATTTTTTGAAGGTTTTAAAAGTTGCTTCAAATATTTCCACATCATATTTGAATTACAATGATTATCATCAATGTTCTTTTCATAATATACTCTTTTCTTTGCTTTTAACATATTAACATACTTATTTCGTGCAATTTTATACAGATTCCATTTTTGCTCCCGTGAATAAGATACACTATTTTTAAAATTTTTATACGCTAGGTCTTTTTCTTTAGATAGGTTCTTTAATTGATCATCATAATATGGAACTTGGTTTTATTTAATGGTTATGGTTCTAAATGGCACAATATTATTTACTACCGAAGTACAATTATTAATGATTTCTTGCAATATTAAATTTACATTATCTGTATTTAAGTTCTTTGTCGCTATTAAAAGTTGCTCATTTATCTTTTCATATATATCATCATTAAAAATTTGAGTTCTAATACATTTTGTAGTAGGTTGCTATTATTACATTTGAAAATGTTTATTGATATTATAGAATGGTCAGTAATTTTTGGTATATTATTCACACTAACACCAACACCTTCATAATTAGTAATAACGTAATCAATTACTGTTTTGCTATTATTGATGATTCTAGTAAAATCATTTACAAGCTGATGTACTCCAAAAGTATTAAACAAATTTTTTATCTTCTTTGTATAATAGTAGTTTAAGTTTGTGTAAACAATATTAAAATTTGCTTATAATACACTTTCTTTTAGAAAAATATTTTTCACCGACACCTTCCAGAAAATCTGAAAATACTGAATGATTTGTATTTGGTGAATGATATAGACCACCTATTAACCACTTATTGCTACCCATCTTTACTTCAACAAATTGCAACTAATACTTCAACTCTAAAACAAAAGAATTCTTGATTTTGTAATCAATATTGTTTTTAATTTAAATTAAGACACCACCAGTATGCCGGCTACTGCTATCACAACGAATTACAGAATAATTGTCTATTATTATTTCAATATCTTCGATATCTTTGGTCACCCTAGCTTCACTAAAAATGATCACAACAGGATTGTAACTTACTTATTCATTAAAACATCGTCCTTGTGAGCTAAATAACTTGTAATGTTTACATACATAATGTCTTGATTAAATGCAGGCCTAGAAATCGAAGGAATTAATGCACTTACTGTAGTTGATTTTTGCCATGTTAGTTTTTTAAATGTTGAAATTTCATTTTATCGACAATGGTAGGTTTGTTATTGATATATTTAATTGTTTTTGTCTGAATGCCATGATCTTGTAATTCCTGTAGTTTCTTTTTTATATTTAGATAGTATTCATATTGTTTCTTTGTTTCGTCACCAAATACACGAATATTGTGGATTGATAAATTTATTTTATTTTTAAGTATAGTTACAGCATCTTCCTTCAAATTCAATATAACTTTTAATTGTCTTTTTCTTTCTTCAGAAAATTTTCGCAACCTAAAGGTTTTAATGTTCAAATCCAAGTTAAGGTTCTTCAAAAGTTGCATACCTGCATCCTTAGTGTGTTCATTTCTCTCAACAAACATGTTGGACCGAGATTCTTTAATATCTAATATAATAATATTGAATGCACGAGCTTGTCTATCCATTATTTTGGGTATTAAATCTTCAGCATTTTCCGGTAGTTTCTCAGAACATACAGCTTGAATGGTTTCATCTTTATTACCATCACTAAGTTTACTAACTTTTTCTTCCAATAGCATAATCCTATTTATTAACTCTGGTATACGAAACATACCATTTTCACAACCTTCACAAAAGAACAAGTTTTCTTTTACTTAATTTTAAGCATCTTACTTCAGTTTCTGAAATATCACCACATTTTTTACACAACTCCTTTTTACAGCTGTCACAACTGAAAAGTTGATCTTCTTCCTTTTTGCACTTATAGCAAAACATTCTATTTTTGTAAAGTAATTCAAATTTTCCTTAATCTATCCTTTATGAACGTTTGTTTATATTATTATTAGAAATATAAGTAATCATCACTTCTGCCACATAAGGTACTGATAACAAAGTTTTTAGCAATTTACCAACACCCACAAAGTCGTTTTTTCATTTTTGCAGCAGAAAGTTTGTTTTTCTTTCTACAGTTTAACATTATGTAGTCATCGAGTGTATATAATCTTAGCTGCGATTTTAGTGCTGACTTGATATCTCCAACATCGGAGTCATTAAGCATGAAACTGTGGCCTGAAATTAGGAATCGGAGGGTTATTTTTTCAATATGCGGGTTTCCCTCCATTACAACAAAAAGTAACATTGTTAACTTGATATTACAGTTTTGACCCCCACATGAGTCAGACCACAAGATGATTTCATTAGCTTGGATAGCAACATTTTCTCGAATGTGTTTTCTAAGTACGAAACCCACTTCTTGTGATCCTCTTCCAGCAGAAGACTACCCAAGTGTAACAGGATCCATGTTTTGTTTTTCTAGAATATATCCCACAGTTATATAACCATAGCAAACGTTTGTAAAAAACTATATTAGTTGGCACACGTGGCATTGGTAACATTTTTTCCATGTCAAATGTTAACACCTCTAAAGTATCATCCTCTTGGGTACGTTTCAGATAATCTTTCATAAAATCACGCGCTGCTTCAGCTTGTTGATGATGTAAATTCCGTTCTTCCTCAAATTTTCCTCCTTCTTCAGCTGTTGTACTATTACTAATACTGATTTCGAATATATCACATTTATTGCAAGTGCCTTTTTTGGTTTTTTCCTTTAAAGATTGAAATCAGTATAAAAAATTCGTTTGTATGTCGCAAACAGACGTTTTTACATCTATTTTATATAAGTTGTACAGCAATGGAAGTGTGACATCAGATTCTAGATGGTCTTTCTGTTTTTTCCCTGTAGTAATGGGACTTGTATTTTGGGAACTTATCTATATGCTGTATTATTTCATTTTTGGCTTGGTCAGAAAGGTGTTTAGATTTTTTGACAAACCTCTATTATCTCTAATGACATCCTTCGAATTAATTACTTTTTAAGGTATCAATCAACTCTTGCAGATGAAATTCTGAGACTTTGAATAAAAAACGTTGCACAAACTTCCTTGCCGGCAATGTAATACATTCTTGTGTGGCTACTTTTTGTTAAACTTTTATTTTGTTTTCTTTTTATTGGAATGACTTTCACATTACTAGATATATACAAACATTTAGCCTGAAAAGTGTCCAAATTCCAAAATTTAATGAATTCGTTTCGACGTTCTTACAATGATACCTTTTTGTAGCACTTATCTGTAGACTGAAAGTCTCTACTCGCGAGGATTTACCGCTATTTCCTTCTGACATATACTTTTTGTTTGTTTGGCAACACCTTTTTCTGGATTCTCTGGTTTGATTCTCATACTTTCTTTTTCTGCCTTTTTTGGACCTTACTTTTCAGTGTTCTGAACGATCTGATGTAGTCTGACTAATATTTACTTCATTTGCAATTTCTGTTATTACAGTTGGCATGTTTAAAGGATTTTGTTCATTTGTATCCAGAACTTCATCACATGACGTGATCCCATTATATCGGTATTCAGGTTGCTCTAAATTTATATCATTATTATTAGATTGAAACTGATGAGGTCCATATGTAGTAGTTTGTTCGTCAGTTATTGATATTTCATACCCGGATTGAGTCAGTAGGAATTTGTTCATAAGCTGACGCTGACTGATTACCAATTTGATCAACCGAGGAAACATATTCATAAATAAATGTTTCATTTTCGTCCAAATTGTAATGATTATTAAAAGGGCATGTTCTAACTGAATCATTTGCATTTTCATGTTCCTGAGTAACGTGATGCATGTTTGAAATATCTAACAAATTAGTGCCCGTTTTATACTTAAAGTTCTGCGATGGTAATAAAATAGTGGGTGGAAGGGGTTCACTGGGATATCCAATAAAAGCTTCGTCTGCACTAGATGATAAATGCGTGATCTAACTGTTATGAGTAAACACTGTAGTTCATATCTACAATCCATTGTAAAAAGTTCAGGGTCTTCTTGAAAATTGACTTCAGTGGTGCCATCACGGTCTTTACATAGATTTCATAAGATAGCAACCTACAAGTAATAGGTAAAAAAATGTAACACCAAATCTATGTACAAACCTCTTCAAATTTAATGCTATTTTGCACGTCTCCTTGAGTGGTGTCTGTCATGTTCCAGTATGTAGTCTGAAAGTAAAGCAATTAGGAGCAAAAGGAACACAACGGTCCATTGTTATAAGAATTTACTGATATCTCAAACTATTGTCTTTAATTATTGAGGCAATATTTGATTATAAAAATATAGATTGTACGTACATGTTCAATGCTACTGATGTTTTGGATATTTACCTGTATAATACTCAAAATAGCATCACATACTAAGTATGTAATAAATTAATTATTTTCTTACCGTCGCCATCGGTTTGTTTGTCTCATTGGAGTTAATAAATGGAGAAATCATCTTGTAACTTCGGCGATCCTTCTTAAAGTAGTATACAGACATCTCATTCAATAATTACTAAGGTACATACTTTGAAAACACACTTGCATAAAATGTTTTTTTAATTACTTCAGAAATTTCAACGGGGAAACACTGCATACCAAGTGTATTGGTTACGACTACCGTAATAACCACTTACAACTAGCAAAAGTGCGTTTCAAAAACATCAAAAGCGAATTAAGCAACAAAGAAGTGCCACGTAATCACATGTTTTATCTAGAAAGCAATGTTCCTTTATAAGCATTATCGTATTAAGTACATACATTGGTTGATATGCCGATTCATTGTACTCAAGTTATCTGAATATAGAGAATCAAACGTCATTTATGGCATTTAATTTGTTTTTGTAAGGTATCCCAAAAAGATTACTTATATTTTGCATTACCGTACTTGGAGATTGATTCTATATTTCATAACTTAAAATTTTAAGTTCTATATCAAATTTTGGATTGGCGTTTAGTTCATGCTCTTTTTTACGTAAGTAACTGAAATCGTTTTAGGATATTATCGACACCTTGAGAGATAGTTAATAAGCATATGAAGCAGATGGCACGACTAATACAATTTTTGTTAATTTGTCGCTTAATTCGGTATTCCATAACATGGTCCAATTATAAAGATCAGAAACAAACTGTTACAGGAGTTGAGATCAATCTTATTAAAAATCGTACAAAAGTGAATTTCATTAATTAACACTACAGACCTACCATTGTCAATTTTCATCTTGCATGGGTTATTATGTATTTTAACTTCAGTTTCTCTGCGAATACACCATTATTGTTACTGTTGCTGGTAGCTTCTTCGATAATATTATAAATGTAATATGTTACATTTTACCTTCATCAAAACACTGTATCTTTTTTAAATATTGACGCTGAAGATGACCGACATTCCTACAAAAATTGCGCTTGGTGTCTGTTCGTTTAAAAGACAGCAAAATCCTGTCTGGTACATCTATAACACATTACTTGTGTGTCCTGCTGGCTTTGATATAACTTGGTAGCCGTGTTGGATTTGTTTCCACTTCTAAACAAATTTGATGTACTCACAATGACTGCTTTTTAGAACTTATTACTTGTCTATATTATTTACGACAAATTCAACAAAATTTTTGTACGATGTTTCTAAGCTGCTGACCAATTCAGCAGCTTCATCCAGAGTCAGGTCGGCAAGTTCTAATAACCTTGTTGCGGTAATCTGTACATACAAGAGAAAAGTAAAGTACAGGAAGCAAAGTAACAGTTAGCTCGCACCAAGTACTGTAACAAAAATACAGGAGAATCGAAAGAATTAATGCCGTGCTAGCTAAGAACATCACAGAGTGGGGTGGGTTACACAGAAAGAAAAAGGAAACCTCAAGAAAAAATTTATTTACAAAATCTTAAGAAAACAACATTATAAAAGAAAAACAAACTCGCAAAAAACCATTTATCTAGAACATTCCGGAGGATATACACAGTGCACAAAATCTACGGAAAATAATTAGCATGCTCAACTACCTCAATTTCACTTTTAAACAAATTAGCTTGGTTGCCAATGTATTTTTTTTTTTAAATTAATAGAACAATAAAACAAACAAATAATTCTTAATTTTTCTAGGGTATTAAACCACTCAGAATTTTTAAAATTGTCTTTATTTACATTTCGATCCATGACCTAGGATCGTTGTCAAAAAAAATTTTGACCACTCAGAGTTTTTAAAATTGTCTTTATTTACGTTTCGATCCATGACCTAGGATCGTTATCAAAAAAATTTGACAACGACCTAGGTCATGGATCGAAACATAAATAAAGACAATTTTAAAAACTCTGAGTGGTCAAAAATTTTTTTGACAACGATCCTTGGTCATGGATCAAAACGTAAATAAAGACAATTTTAAAAACTCTGAGTGGTTTAATACCCAAGAAAAATTAAGAAGAATACAAAACAAACCACAACAAACATACAGGAAATTACAAAAATAATTACTTACATAGTTACAGCAATCAATGAAACAAGAGAGTAGGGCCTGGCGAGTCATCCATTCATTCAACTAGAACTTTATGGCATGTTTTGAGTCAGGGATCTCCTGTGTTTAAATATATAAGAAATAATGAGAAGAATAATACCGAAGGTTGTTGACAATCCTGTAGTTAAAATAAAGTGAGTACTTTTAAGGGCAATGTTATGGATTTTTGAATGTCAATTGTGTGTATTATGGGCAATAAGACATTATAAGTGAAAATAATTATAAATTTGATTGGACTAATTAGTGACGAGATAACAAATTCATTAGTGAAATTTAGATTATTAACAGTATTAAATTTAGTAATTTGGGGACCGACTATAAAAACATATAGGAAAAGTCGGTATTTAACTGTTGTCTTTTATTTTTATGAACAAGATTGCCAATAATTTGGGATCTATAAATGTCTAATAATTAAATAGGAAAACCAAAAATTTTAGTCTGGGAATAGTTTTGTTGGTAACTTAGATTTAAGTTTTTTTAAGAATTTTTTTTAGGGTGTTTTTATTTTAGCAGCAGCTGACCTGATCTGATGTTAAGAATTTATTTTTAGGAAAGGATATTTGTAAGTGTACTGAAAGGGCTTTTAATTTATTTAGGAAATAAGTTTGATTTGTAAAGGACATTCAACTACCTCAGTGATAGTGGTATTTGGAAGGAGTATTTTAGTTTGAAAAATTCTTTAATTATAACTAACCTTAGGACATCAAAGCATGGGAGTTTTATGCGGAATAAATCTTCCACATAGAAATGATAACAAAGGTGTATTGCTTTGATAGACTGTTTGGTGCACCTTTATTTTGATGGTAGGAAGACTTTCAGGGTGTGTTATCGTAATGTGGAACTTTTTTATTTAAGTCTTGTTATTTATCTTTTTTTGTATTTCTTTATTCTCTTTCTCCTTCATCCATAAGAACCCACTCCTGCACCAGCCGATGCACTCTCATATTGTAATGGGGTCCACCCCTTCAGGGTAAATCAAAATTTAATTCTTTTAACACCTATTTCATCCATAACAAATATCCTAGCTAGCTATTTTTTAATTAAATACAAACATAACAGGAACAATGGGAGTTGTATAATTACTATTTTCCACTTAAATTAAAATGCCTTTACTCTCTAAATCTGGAAGTTCCGATTCAATTGTTTCTTTAAGTGCATAAGGCTCAGAACCTGTTTTAATAAAAGCGCAATGGTCATGTAACTCTAATGCTGATGATACTGGTTCTCCTTTTAATTCCGCATCCATACCTAATCGAAGGGAATATTTATGCAAGAAAGCACTAAGTTTTAATGCAAACTATTTACTTTCCGCAATGTGGTCTTTTGGAAATTTTATTCCGAATTATATTTAACTTCATCTAATCCCTAAAAGCTTCAGCTTTGAAGCTTTTCCTGTTACCATTCCACTACAACCTCAGCATAATCTAAAACAAATGTGTATTACAATACGAAGTCAATTTAATATTTGTTGGTTGTGACGTTATTCTGCTCCAGAAGGATAGTGTACCAACAAACTGGTAATGATATTCAATAGTGCATTCTAACCTGTCGGAAATTCCGAAGGAAATACTCTAACCAGAAATTGCATAGAATATGGTGTTCCCAAACTAGCAACAGATTGAGTTATGGGCGTTAGATGCACACAAAAATAAATGTTATGTTGAGGGCACCAATTGCAGTAGATTGTGGCCAAATACACCACATTAATTATGGAAGGACAAAACCACTTCTACAATTAAACATACCAGCCTGCCAGTCAGCGTGTTTATAGCAAAAGACAACTCACTATGAATAACATATTTACATATAATAAATTTTAATTTTGCTCAGCTCAACTAAATAAATAAGATCTATTGCAATCTCTAAAACGACCAACACAACACGCAGCCCTTCACAATAAAAAAAAAATAAAGTTCACCGGTTTTATATCCCTAAAATTGATTATAATTAATTTGTATGCTTCATCTGTCTTTCCTACTTCCATCTTAGTTTGTACCTCTTTGCACTTTTCATCAATCCATTGCTCTTTAGCTTTCCAGCATTTTCAAATAATTTCCCATTTTATGGCTTTGTATCTGTTTTCCTGTTTAGTCTGATTTATTTTTGTATTTTCGTCTTTCTTCTATTAAATTCAGGATATCCTTTGTTATCCATGGTTTCTTATTTTCTTTTTGTGTATACCCCAGAATATCTCTGGCCGCCATGTCTAGGCTGGATCTAATGTTATTCCATCCTGTTTCTACTTCCTTAGTATCACACATTTTCCCGATATCTTCGAGCAATTCATTTGACTTTTTTTTAAATCTTTCTTGAATATCTTTATCTTTTAGTTTCTCTAAGTCCAAGTACCTTTTTCTGTTTCTCTTTTTCACATTCTTAAATTTAAGTGCAGCCTTCATAATTACAATGTTGTGGTCAGTATCTATATCTGCTTCTGGGTAGCTTCTACAGTCTTCTACTTGATTCCTAAACCGTTGTCTAACAAGAATGTAATCTATTTGATATCTTCTAGCATGATGTTGAAATAATGTGTTTGTAATGGTTAAATTGTTCTTGTCGCAAAATTCTACCAGCCTATTTCCCCAGTCGTTTCTCGTGCCTAAACCAAATAAACCTACTACCGCTCCTTCTCTACCCTCACCTACCACGGCATTAAAATCCCCCGTAATTATTAAATTTTCATGTCCTTTTACGTATCTTAATATGTCTTCGATATCTTTGTAGATGGCTTCTACCTCTTTGTCACTGTAGCTAGAGGTGGGCATATATACTTGTATTATTATAGTGTTTACCGGTTTAGATTCTAATCTAACCATGAGTACTCTTTCGTTCTTTTGTAAGTAATTTTCTACACAGTATTCTATCTTTTTCCGCATACCTATCCCCACACCCAAATTTCGTTCCTCTGCTCCTGTATGAATTACCCTGAAGTCTCCACCCCAAAAATCCCCCGCCCCTGGTCACCGAACTTCGCTGATCCCTACTATGTCTAGTGATAAACTATTCATTTCGATTTTTAGGTTCTCTATATTACCTACTTGTTTCATACTTCTAACATTCCACGCTCCGACTCGCAGAATGTTCCCGACTATTATTTTTAACTTTCCAATGGCATTCTCCAAAGTAGTCCCCTCCCGGAGATCCAAATGGGGGACTATTTTAACTCCGGAAGCTTTTACCTCAGAGAATGCCATCATGTTTGTTACAATTTAAGTACGCAGTGTACTTGGGAGGTAATGTGATGGTTTCCTGTTGCCTTCCACATCGCGGTAGTGTGTCTTAGACTGCCATACCGACCCCTATGGTATCTGCCAATCTAAGTACCGAAAGAGCCACTGCCCTCTTTCGGGGACCTGTCTTTGGTTCCTCACTAACGACCCTACTACTTTGGTTGGACCTGTAGTTTGGCTCCTTATCTCATTGGAACACGCAAGCCATTTCACCTGTTCCAGTAATCTAGAACTTCGGCAAAGTGCAGGTCCATTCGAAATGGAAGAATTTGATCGACTTATCTTATTTTGTGTATGTGGCAAATATTAAAAGTGGGGTCTCTTCGAATATGAAATATTTCTGTTCTTATATCAATGGCATTCGTAAAGAGACTAGTATTCCTGCTAGTATGGAATTAAACACTGATCAGTATGACAATCAGGTTGACATTGCTAATGGATTTGCCAAGCATTTCCAAGCATGCTACACAACCCACAAAAATATTTTTCATGGTACCTCACACTTACATTATAGTTAGAGTACTGTAAAATTGTCGTTACATAAGTTTACTAAGAATGAGATAATGAAGAAGATATGTGAACTTGATGTGAATAAAAAAGCGGGACTTGATGGTATTCCTCCACTTCTATTGAAGAAGTGTGCAGAATCGCTTTGTAAACCATTATTACAACTTTTTCAAAAATCTTTTGATGTGGGGGAATTTCCATCAACTTGGAAAATTGCAAAGCTGTTCCCGATCTTTAAGTCTGGTAAAAAAAACCAAATAGATAATTATAGAGAAATATTAGTGTTATAAGAAAATAAGAAACTATGGATAACAAAGGATTTCCTGAATTTAATAGAAAAAAGATGAAAATACAAAAATAGATTGGACAAAACAGGAAAACAAAGATACAAAGCCATAAAATGGGAAATTATTCGCAAATGCAGGAAAGCTAAAGAACGCTGGATTGATGAACAGTGCAACGAGGTACAAACTAAGATGGAAATAGGAAAGACAGACGAAGCATACAAATTAATTAGAATGAATTTTAAGATATAAAACCATATGGCAAATATATAAGGGATGCGGGAGGAAACGACATTATAGAAAATGTAGGAAAAGTAGCTAGATGGCAGGAATATTATAGGGAATTAATATTCAGGAGAGAAACTAACAACATTAGAACAGGAATCAGACTTTGAAAATGATGACCTGGGATATCCTATACTTAGAGATGAGTTTGAATTAGAATTAAAGAGTCTGAAAAATGGTAAGGCATCAGATACAGATAAGGTGCAAGCAGAAACTCTAAAAGCCGTGGGACAAGCAGTAACAGAACGTCTCTTCCGACTTGTAAGTTATATGTATGAGACAGGCGAGATACCCAAAGATTTCAAACGTAACATCATAGTAACTATACCAAAAAAAGAGGCGCCGATAGGTGTGAAAATTTTCGAACAATAAGCTTGACAGCACACATTTCAAAAATATTAACTAGAATAGTACAAAGACGAATGGAAAAACGAGCTGAAGAAATACTGGGAGAAGATCAATTTGGGTTTATGTGAAACAAGAAAACACGGGAGGCTATTTTAGCTCTAAGGGTGATAATAGAGAAAACAATAGAGAAGGGAGAAAGCGTATATATAGAGTTTGTAGATCTAGAAAAAGCATTTGACAATATAAAATGGAAAAAAATGTTAGAAATACTCAAAAAGATTGGAATGAGTTTTAGGGATAGACAGATAGTACATTGCTTATACGAAGAGCAAACAGCGGTAATAGAATTAGAGCAAGAAAGTAGAGAAGTAAATATTAGGAAAGGGGTGAGGCAGGGATGTGCCACATCCCCATTAATTTTTAACTTGTACATAGAAGAGGCAATGAATACTCTCAAATGCAAGAAGACATTTGGAATTAATATGCAAGGACGAAAGATTGATATGCTTAGATTTGCAGATGATATAGCAGTATTAGCATGTAGCAAAGAAGAGGTAGAAGCTGCTGTTAATGAAATGGAAACAGTTCTAACAGAAAGATATGGTACGAAAATTAACAAAATTAAAACTAAAGTTCTAGTATGCAAAAGAGGGGAAAATAAATCAAAAACAAGAATACAAATAGGTAACGAGAACGTACAAGAGTCTAAGGATTTCTGATATCTAGGAAGTGAAATAACGCAAGATGGGAAAGGCACAAAAGATATAAAACAAAGATAAGCATAAGGTCGTGCTACATTTAACAAGAAAAAGCAACTACTGTGTTCAGAGACCACAAACATAGAAACAAGGAAAATATTGCTTAACACATATGTGTGGAGCACAGCACTGTATGGCTGTGAAGCCTGGACAGCAGGAGACGCAGGCAAGAAAAGGGTAGAAGCCTTTGAAATGTGGTGCTACAGACGTATGATGAAGAACAAAGAGTTGCTAGAAATGGTAGGGGAAGAAAGAACTATGTGGAAAACCGTAAAAAATAGGAGAGATAAGATGATATGCCACATACTAAGACATGAGGGAATAGTGCAGAATATATTAGAAACAGAGATAGGAAAAAAGAAAAGTAGAGCTGGACCTAGGTTAGACTACTGCACACAGATAGTGAAAGATGTAGGCTGTGAGAATTTCAGGGAAATGTGTAGGCTAGCTCAGGATAGAAATAAATGGACAAAAATAATAACTGTACTTAAACATGGTGATTATTATAAACAACTACAGATATTGGTTTTGCAATACTCCCAAATAATGTTAATTGTGCGAAAGGATTTACTTGAAAACTATTAATATGGCAAGTGTCTAAGGGTTGGGGGATCCTTGGCAGCCACAGGCTGCTTAACCCCTTTCACATACCACTGAATCTCGGTGAAATAGGGCATATAATTACAAAACAATAGAAGGGAATCAAGCTGTATATCGGCTGTTGTGATAATTGCAGGGAACTGTGTAGGCTAGCTCAGAACATAAATAAGCTGAGGCACAAGTCCGATCAGTTTCAAAATGTAAAACCCAATGACGAAAAAATAAGTGCTCTTAAGTCTGATGATTATTATAAAAAACTACAAGTGTTAGTTGTGAAATACTTTCAACTAATGTTGATTGTGCGAAAGGATAAATTAGAAAAACTATTAATTCGACAAAGGTTCAGGTGCTGGGGGAACTTGGCAGCCAAAGACTGCTTCAAATACCACTGAATATCCAGGAAATAGGGTATTTAACTGTAAAACAATAGGTGACCAAACTGCATCAAACAAGAAAGAACAGCAGCTATGTTCAAAGACAATGAACATAGATACAAGAAGAAAACTGTTCGAAGCATAGTGTGGAGCACAGCGCAGTACATCTATAAAATAGGGGCAGTAGGAAAAGCAGACAGAAAGAGATAGAAGCCTTCTGGAATGTTGTGCTTCAAATGTATGAGGATGGTAGCATGGACAGACAAAGTTAATGACAAATAGGTTGTAGCAATATTAGAGGAAGAAAGATATCTGTGGAAAATGAAAAAAATAGAAGAAATAGGACAGGATACGCTCTAAGGCATTTGTGGGGAATAGTACGGAATATACTACAAGCAGAGATAGGAAAAAAGAGGTAGAGGTAGACCGAGATCAGACTTTCGCACACAGATAGTGATAGATGCAGACTGCAAATTTCAGGGAAATGTGTAGGTTGGTTCAGACTAGGAAACAATGAAGGTACGCGTCGAACCAGTTCTAGGACTGAAGACCCAATGATGATGATGATGATCACTATTATCCACTATTTCTAAGTTAATGGAAGCTATTATTTCTGACGAAATTTTTTAAACCTTTAAAAATTGCATAATCGAAGAAAAACATGGATTCTTCAGGGGCCGCTCTACTTGTACCAACTGGGCAGTCCATCAGAATTTTCTAATTTCGTCACTTGAAAGTGGCAAGCAAATAGATGTGATATACACAGATATCCAGGACGCATTTGATAGTGTGTGTCATGAATTATTATGTTCCCAATTACATTTATTGGGAATACATAGCAATTACCTTAAATGGATAAGTTCTCATCTAGTTGGACGAGTTCAAAAAGTTGTTGGTGGGGCAAGCTCAAATAGCATTTCAGTTACCTTCGGAGTTCCTCAGGGGTCACATTTTATTTAGTCTTTTCATAAGTGACATATCCCAAATACTACGTAACAGGAAGTTCCTGTTGTATGCAGATGACCTTAAAATGTTTGCAGCTGTTGGTTCTACACAAGACTGTAACATGATCCAAAACGATATCAATAACCTTGTTCGATGGTGTGACATGAAAAAGCCGTGCTTAAATATCAGTAAATGCAAAGTTATGAGATATTACAGATGCAGAGACCTGATTGTTTATGAGTATGTTTGTAAATCCCAGGTCTAGAATCTGTTTCCACTATTAATGATTTGGGTGTTACATATGATTCGAAGTTAGCCTTTAGCTGCCACATTGATAACATTAATATTAAAGCTTTCAGGATGTTGAGCTTCATCAAAAGGTACACAAAACATTTTTCAGATGTTACTGCAATCAAAGCTTTATATAAAGGTTTAGTACTTAGTATCCTTGAATACAATAGTATTATTTGGTCTCCTATTTGTATTTGTCATTCTACGAGACTAGAGCATATTCAAAATAAATTCACTAAGTACCTCTTGTGAAAACTTCATTTTACACATGACGCTTTTACAGCAAGTACCAGATTGCAATTGTGTGGCATGACTACTTTGCACCAGAGAAGACAATGCTATGCTGATATTCTTGTTCAAGATTGTCAATGGTCTTGTAATTTCTGAATCCTTAGTTGCTGAGGTATTGCTTCGAATACCGCAGCGTAACACACGTATGGTACGTTTATTTCAAGAAAGGCAACATCGAACTAACTATGGCACCTACCACATATCAGATCGGCTATTGGTTAACTATAATAAACATTTTTCAGGAATTGATTTGTTTAGTTTAAGTTTGAGTGTAGTGAAGAAGATTGCATGATCCCTTAGAAAGAAAGGGGCATGCAATATTTAGGATTATTGCTCTGTCTGTTTTATTATACCATATTGTTATATTATTATGTTGTTATGTTATTATATTTTTATTTTTAGTTAAAGGTGGTCAGTTGGAATCAATGTTTCTGTAGTGCCATGATATTTTAAATAAATAAATGAAATAAAGCACATTTCTTTCAAGATATCTTCTTGGCACCTTGACTGCAAAAGGAATGATAACAAATGGCCTTCACCATCCATTTATAAACGTTCGTGCAGACTGGTATAGCTTCATCTAAGAAATTACCAGGAAAGTTGCAACTATCGGTGATCTGTTGCAATTCTTCGAGAAAAATAGTAATTAATTCGTTCTGTTTTGAACACTGTTATAGGATCCATAGCACTGAGCTTTGTAGAAGGTTTTGGTAAAAAGGTTTAGTCAACTTTGTAATTAATTTCTCTTTAATATTATCAGTCTCCATGCAGAACTCTTAATCTCTCTGCATAAGATTTCCATGCTTTATGTTGGGCAGTATTAAAATCCTCAATTTTTCGAAAATTAGCCATAATTTCTTTATCCTCATTGCCAATTATTAATACATATAACTTAGTCAATAAGAAATACCGAAATTAAACTTGTAATATCACTTGTTTATCTTCCAATTTATATAATCATTGACAACCTAGTTAAATATTTTTTAATTCATCACAAACGTAACAGGAACAATAGCAGTTGCATAACTATCATTTTCCACTATAATTAAAATGTCTTTTCTTTCCAATTCTAAAAGTTTCGCTTCAATTCAAGTATATAAGACAGAGGATGCGCTTTAATAAAAACGGATTGAGTATGTAGTTTGTTACGTGCTGTTCCTGCATTAGAATATCTCCATTCTTATTTGATTAAATTTTCATATCCCTTACTTTATTTACAGTCATTTGAAAATTTATTAACGATTTTGACTGCCTTTTCAGTTAAACGGTTGCTATTAATTGTGCCATATTATAATTTAAAACACTTCAATCTATTCTATTTAGTTATGGCATTAAAAATGTGGTGTTCTGTTATCAACGACGTTCGTTCTCCTAAATATTTAGATTGAGTTTAAGTATGTTTCATCAAGGTTAGTTTCAGTGCAAAAAGTTGGCCAAATCATCCTATGCATCCTTCATGTGATGTTGGTTGGGTTTCCCATTTATTGATCGTGTTTCACTTGTTAAAAGAATAGAATAAGTTTTGTTGTAAGAGTTGTCTCGAATGATTCTTTTAAGAAACATTATTTTCGTTTGTGTAAAATTAGAAATATTCTATTTCCTTGAATAAGGAAGAATATAATTTGTGGAATGTTTAGTAAAATCGTGATGTAAAATTGTAAAAATCATGCGATTATTGGATTCGTTTTCCTGCTGCACCTTCACGGAAGTCATTGGTATTCTAAATTTAAATAGATCCCCCATTTGTTGTTACAGTTCAAAACAATATATATTTAACTTCGTATATTCTAATACCAGTTTAAATATAGCTAACGCAATTGTCCAATATAATCATCACAGACTGTTTGATTTATTAACAGCTTAGAGGCACAAGGATTGTTTTTCCTGCAGCTACAAATTTTAAATCTGTCCTTGTACACATCGTCGACCATTTTGAAGCATATGGTCAAATATGGGCGACCATATGGTAGGAGCACTGGTGGTGTTTTTGTCGAGTTCCTTTGATGATCGTTTCATTATCGTAGCATTTTCAAGGGGCAAGAACAGGACGCCGGAAAGTGCACCTTTTGAAGGCACCAATCCCACCAGTGTGTATATATTTCCTTTCTGTGTATAGATAGTTTGGTTTTCTGAGTCAGCTCACCTAGTTGGCTTTATCTATTAGGTCACGTTAGAATTTACAGGACAAAATATTAAATTTTTTTGAGATAAAAATTAATTTAGGACCATACAATAATTCTAGGGTATATAAAAGAAAATTAGATAAAAATGTTATTTACATTTGGTTTCGTTATGTGAGAAAATATACGTAATCAAGTTCTAACTATAAATTATAATTTAGGTATAAAATGTTTTTACGTGATTGTTTCAAGTCACACTGAGATAAACAAATTTGTGTAGAAACAATCTGCTAAATTTCAACTGCTTTGGTTTAAGGTTATGAATATGCTACTGGAGGCAGCTTTTGTTGTTTTGGTATTAATTATAAAATAAGATTAGCATTGACTATCTATAAGATCTTCGTTATGAAATTTTAGAGTTACATTATTGTTTAGGTGTGACCTTATTACATCATTCTTTACCACTGCTGCAAAATGCATTTCATCTGGTAATTAGTTTTATCCCTTTATTGCTGTTGTCTACTATTACATTATTTTCTTGGTCTTTACTTGTCAAGAGTTGCTGTTAAAAAGTGCTTGTGGACACAATGTAAGTACATATATTTTCTTAATTGTTGTTTTATGTGAATATAAAGTATATACGAAATTGTATTAAACAAGTGACAGACCAATCTATATATGTATTGTTGTGAATTTAAAGGGTAAATAGGTGATACACAATAAAATTTTAGCAACCATGTATACAGGGTGAATGGTATCGTTCGTGCAAAAATGAACTGGGAGATAGTACACTTAATTTGCAACAAAAATTGTTAATATGACCCCTGTCCTATCTTGATTGGTTTAGGAGATATGTTTTTTTTAGTCTGTTTCTTAATAACGGGACTTCTTGCAGTAAAAGTTCAATTTCTCGGCTTCTGCTGCAAATAACTAGATAAACAATTCGATTTTCATAAACTACATTAAATTTCCTATAAAAAACAACTATTTCGATTTTTTAATTTTAAAAAACATTTATTATAAAGCATTAAAGGGTAAAAATTACAAAAAATTTTTTAACAAAGTTTAAAGTAATATTACAGCGAAATTATTTTCTCTACAAATGAGCAAATGTCACAAAACAACCTCACTTCATAAGGTTTCCAGCAGTGCGAAACACTTTCTATTTGATTTTAATTTATTAAATTATTGCATTCGTAATGCCGGAAAAACCTTGTTCGATTATAAGATAATCAAGGCAGTGTAAATTGAAAACAAAATGTACAGTAATTTTAAGAGCACAGATACGTTCATAGCATGTAGTTGTCACATTGACAGTGTGAAGCATTGTCACTAATTAGACAGTTGTATTCGTATAAATTTTTGATATCTAAGATGCCTGCTCGTTATAGCAATAGAGAATATGCAGATATGCATTTCATTTATGATTTTTGTAATGGTAATGCTACAAGATCACGGAGGAATATCAACGTCAGTTCCCAAATCGTCCGATTCCCAGTCGCAACGTGTTTGCAAGAACGCACCAATGGCTCCTTGATGGAAGAGCATTTTAAGTACCTAATGAAAGGGAGCAAGATCTGGACGTAGAAATTGACGAGTTTGTCTTGGATCGGGTGGAACAAGACCCTACAACTTCTACATGTCAAATTGCAAGAGAGGTTGTAGTTTAGCAATGGAAAGTAGTAGATGTTCTGCACAAGAATAATATACGTCCTTTTCACTTTACACCTGTTCAAGCTCTGGAAGGCGGAGGCGAAGATTTCCAAAGAAGGTTGATGTTCTACCGTTGGTTATTAGCACGGGATATTGAGCGCCATTTTTTTAGAAAAATACTGTGGTCTGATGAGTCCCTCTTTATGCATGCTGGCGTTCTAAATCTCCACAATTACCACTATTATGCCGATGAAAACCCTCATGCAATAAGACAGAAATCGTTCCAACGCAGATTCGGCCTAAATGTGTGGAAGGCTGTGATAGGAAACACCCTTATTGACCCCTATATTTTCGAAAGAAACCTCAATGGAAAAGTGCATTTGGACTTGCTTCAAAATCAACTACCCTATTGTTGGAAGATGTCCCTTTAGAAGTTCGTAGAGATATTATTTTGAACATGACGGGCTCCTCCTCATTACACACGTGGTGTCCGCCAGTTTTAAATGAACAGTACGCAAGGTGGATTGGTAGAGGAGGAACGATTCCGTGGCCAGCAAGATCGCCTGACTTGAATCCCATGGATTATTTTGTATCGGGCTTTTAAAAGAATACGATACAGCACGGAGGTAGTCAGTTTGAAAATTTGAGACAAAGGCTCGAAAATGGATGTCAACTCTTAAGAGAGAAGCTATCTATGAGCGTGACCGTGGTAGGTATGCGAAAAAGAGCAAGAACCTGTATCAGGTGCGGTGGTCAGCATTTTGAACAATACTAATAAAATTTAATTTATCAAATTATTGCCTCCGTAATACCGGAAAAACGTTGTGGGATCATTAGATAATCAAGGCAGTGGGCGAATTTTATTGCGAATTGGAAACAAATTATTTGTTTCCATATTTCCATACTTGATAAATTAAAAATCAAATAGAAAATGTTTCGCACTGCTGGAAACCTTATGAAGTGAGGTTGTTTTTGTGACATCTGCTCATTTGTGGTTAAAATAATTTCGCTGTAATATTACTTTAAACTTTGTTAAAAAAATTTCCTTTGTAATTTTTTACCTTTTAATGCTTTATAATAAATGTTTCTTTTAAAATTAAAAAAATCGAAATAGTTGTTTTTTATAGGAAATTTAATGTAGTTTATGAAAATCGGATTGTTTATCTAGTTATTTGCAGCAGAAGCCGAGAAATTTAACTTTTACTGCAAGAAGTCGCGTTATTAAGAAACAGACTAAAAAAACCGTAGCTCCTAAACCAATCGAGATAGGACAGGGGTCATATTAACAATTTTTGTTGCAAATTAAGTGTACTATCTCCCAGTTAATTTTTGCACGAACGATACCATTCACCCTGTATAGAAATAAGAGCAAATTATTTACGCGCCAAATTAATTAATTTATATAATGGAAACGGACGGGTATTAAGGTATTTTTTATATTTAAATTGGAATGTGAAAATTAGATAAGGGAAGAAAAGCTTTAAAGTACATAAAAGCTCAAGGATATGCATAATTAATTAGAATTTCTTATAATCAAACACATGAAAGCAAGAAGGGAGCGTGCTTGCATAAGAAAATCAATAATTTCTAATGCAAATGTATTCGTTTTAAAAGCCAACGTTCATTTACACAGATACTACAAAGGGAAAAAATCTAGAAATTGTTATTTTCAAACGGTCGATAATTTCAAGAAACACCTGTAGATTAAATGTTACGTTCAGAGAATATTAAACGAACGTTAATATAGAATTCCATAGAAATTGTTTTCAACGGTCAATTTGTATAAGCAGCTATAATAACAAATATCTTAAGGAGTGAGTGGAATGAACAATCGATAATGTAAGATAGATAGAAAAGCAGATAAAGCAAGCGTTGGATAGAAGGCACATAGGATATACACGTGAAGTTGGTGAAGGACGTCTACAATATCGACTTTCTGTACCTCAAATGGAGTTTGAAAGGAGACAACAAACATGCATAGAACAGAGATGGATGGGTAGAGCATTGTGACGACAGGAAATTATATCATTGGTTGATAGCCAGGAGTTTTTCGAAAAGAGCGTATACGGTAAGGTAGGAAACGAATTCTATGTAAACGGCACGACGGACGGGAGAAATTTTTCAGAATTTATAGTCGGTTAGGTTCAAAATTTTAAGAAGCCGCTTGAAAAACAAGCTTTTCTCATGAAACGAGTCCCAATAAGGGGATTGGAGAATAATATAAATACACGGGAGAATATACTAAAACTCTCTTTTTCCTTCCATCGAGTTCTGAATACGAGTTCAGTTCTACATCATATTAGTAAAAGCTTTCGGTTAGAATTTGTGTGTTCAGTAATGTTACATTAAACATCTTATTTGAAATTATAAAAGTTCTAGTAGCGGACCGTAAGTTAATAAAAGTGATGCACGAGTTAGTGCTTATTTAAATAAAAGGTGCCATTACTACGACAAAATCATTATATGGATGGATGATATTTGGGGTAAGCAGAACTGGAAAGCAATTTGTATGCGTGAAATATCTGGAGTGGTAGCGGAGATATTAGGTGGTTGGGATCTGTGGATCCTGGCATCAGCGTAGTAGATGGACACAACGATGAGGGGTTTCTGGTAGCCATGTCCAGCGGTGACGAAGTGTGAAGGCGTCTCCAGGTAATAAATTTGAAATTTCTGTTTTTATATAAACATTTTTGTGGATATTTTTGTGTTTGTATGGTTGACTTATTGGTGGCGTATTTATTGTTTAAAAAGGTACATGTGCAGGACAATTTAATAATTTTGAGTATTGAAAAAGGGTTTATTAAGGACATATATAAAATTTTATTCAGGCTATAAATTGTGGTTGTAAGGAGTAAACGGGTCTGTAAATTTGTTTTCAATAATGCAAGGTTTAAAAAACATATACAAACAAAACTGGGTTATAATGAGCTCACAATACACCAGTATGAAGTCAAATTAGGGTTACATGCGGGGCCCATCTACTCATATCTACTCGTATGTATTTAAAATCATTTGAAAATCAAGGACTTTAAAGCATTCAATAATTTGAGCTGGTAATAATTGTACCAAACTGTTTGTACTCATGTGTAAATATTTTATGTTATGTGTAAATAAAAGGTTGTATGGTTGTTGTATTATTTTGGTAATTTCATTTGATGGTGTGTGAGAGGTATGTACGTAAAGATAGGTATTCAAGAAGAGGCCGATTGCTGAGCTAGCCAGGTGAGCAGACAAATTCGAAGGCGTCCTAATAAAAGGGCAAGAAATATTTAAAAAAAAAATTTTTTTTTGAATTTTTCAGGTGGGGCACGAATTTTATAGAGGTTCCACGGCAGTATATATTTTTTAATTTGTTTTATGCAAATAGTACAATTAAGGTTAAAACTTAGTTCGACGTGTATTAATTATTTTTGCGAAGATTTTTGTAACTGTGTGAATACTCCGAGATATGTTGGATAAATATTGTTTTCTCCGTAGGTTGGTTTTCCTTTTTGATTAAAGGTTTTGTAAATAATCCTTCTCTGGAGTTTTTCTTTTTTTGTTGACCCACCTCACTCTACGACTTTCTAGCTAGCATGGCATTCTTTGGATTTCTTTTTCGTTGTGGTACTCCGTGCGGGCTATTTTTGTTTTACCTACGTTGCTGTTTTGCTTGCCCGCATGGAATACCGCAACAGCTTTAATGATAGTGATACTGCTTAGCCTTTTAATTCTGCATTCATGCCTAATGAAACTTTAGGTTTAAAGTTTTTCCTGATGCTATTCCATTACTACCTCAGCATAACCTAAAATAAAGGTGTAATACAGTAAGAAGTCAATTAAATCTTGTAGGTTTGAGATCAATCTCATTAATAATTTGTTATGGATAAAATGAGCCTACGTTACCAAATTTTAATTTGCCCTGAAGGGGCAGGAACCCCATAACAGTATAAAGGTGCGTCGATTAACTGCAGTGGGTTCCCATGGAAGCAATTATAAAAAATCGCAATAAAAATAAATAGAAATTATAAATGAAAAAAATGACTGAAATACTAACAATCTGTTACACTAATCACTTACCCTTAAAGGCTTTTTCTTTTTGCCATAATTAAGGGAAGGGACACCAAACCGTCTCTCACAGCAATCTCTCTCCATATTATCCCTACAAGAAAGACGATTATTCAACATGTCTCCCTTGCTTCGATTTTCTAAATTGTATCACCTTATACATCAGCCTTCTCCAAAATATCATAGAAACTCTTTCTAAATTTTTGCCGAATTAAAGAATTTTTCAAAATAAAATGCCGCTACCAAATACAACTCCATCATTGGAGTAACTGGATATCCTGTTACAATGACCTAATTTTTATCCTAATTCATAAATGAAGATAAAATTCAATCTATACATAAACTCTATTGACGATAAAAATATAAATATACTTTTCCTTATCAGAAACATCTAAATTTCTTAACCTCCGGCCAGGTTATACTAAAAGAAATCTTAAAAAAAGATTATTAAATTAAATTTATCAGTAAATCCCAATTCTCCCGTTTCTCATGTTAAATTACCTGACCTCACAAATTACAATTTCTGAAAATGTCGTTAATAACAAACATAGAAAACAGTTAAGTATTGACTTTTTCATTGTCCAATCCAAAACACTAAATTTTTATATTTTAACCAACTCTACAATCTACCAATAAAATTTACAAATAAATTATCATACGAATATATTTCCTAATCTTTTAAAATGTCCCAAACAATTTCAGCTTCCTTACACAACAATATCATCGCTAATTCATCGTTCAACAAAATAAACTTTCACATTCACTTCATTTTCTACAACTCGTTTGCATTTAAAAATTCACATATACATAAAAACATAAACAGCAGCTTATAATTACGGCCTAATTCACGTGTTATAAAGTTAAGAATGTCCAGGTTACACCAGTTTCCAATTTTCGTTCTTCAAACAATTACAGAAATCATCCAACTGACAGCTTCCTTAACACAATATACTTATTTTACACCCGCAGGTAGCCCTTCAAACACGGTACATATACGCATTTGCAAAATCTCACCCTTGCCAAATGTGCAAGGGCTCGTGGACTGTTTAAATACTCCCCTCCAGAGAAAGCCATGTTACACCTTGATGTTAGTTTCGTTCAACTTCCTCGCCTTCCCTTACTATTCTCTTTATTACTGCATTATGATGTTTTCTAATTAACTTCTTGCAGATAATTCATTTATTTTGTCGTCGGATGTAACTCATCTATTTCTTCCACTATAAAATCCTATCATGTGAAAGATGCACAACTTTCTATGGTGCGTACTGTGCTTAATTTCTTTCAGTAATATAAATGAATACATTACAAGTGTTGTACGAAATGATTAAATTATATCTGCACCCTGATATTTGTGAATTTCACTAACGAAGATTTGAGTTTTAAGTAATTACCACATAGTAAACTATAATTGTAATTGTTTCGATGTATTATTATATGGAACTATTTCTAATGTGCATAAGAGCTTTCTTAATTTTATGTGACAAATGCGCAACATTGAAATGTTTTCCATTTGTAGTTTTAAAATAATTTCTGATTTTGTGGTTTGAGTTTATCGCATAACGCTCTACATTCTATACCTATTTACATTCTTGTTTTGACATGTTTATTTTGTATCATTTATGAAGTTTTTTATTTCACGGGCTTTTATTGTCGCGACGTTAATCCTATTTAATGACTAATGCGTTATCTTAATATTGTAAATTGCACCAATTTTATTTTTATTCCTTCGGTAATACTAACTGCCCTAATTTAAAATTATATTCTCTAAAACAAAAAATTAAAATATCAATGTTATTTAAGATTAATTATTTTCCCATGTAATTTGTAACTAGCATAACACAACACTTTGCATCCCTCTTACAGATAAGATTTTCCCCAAAAAACTTTTACCCTACCAACATCCCATAAATCAGTACCAGTTCAAGTACTAAGTCAACAGTCCTTTGTAAATCAAGTCCAAGAATATTAAAGAACTAAAAGTACAAAGTAAACAGCATAAGTTCTTAAACTCAGAATCACACAACACTGTTGTTGAAGGTTAAAGGTCGCAACGCAGCCTTCTCTACTGCATAAGGGGAACAGAACACTCAAAGGGGTTAAGCTCTTTGCTCTGAGTGCAGAAGTGCTAGGGTAACACCACTTGAGAAATGGAGCAAGCTACATCCCCCAGTTAAGTATTATTACCCCAACTCTGTGGGCATAATTTACAATTAGACGATTTGGCCAGAAAGTTCATTCAGAAATCGACCCCAGCTAGCACTCTCTTGATCCCCTCTTCTATGTTACCCCACTCCATCTTGTGATTTTAAGGTACAGTACAACCTTGATAATCCGAACTAATTAAAACCAGACTGTTTCGGATTAGTAAAAATTCCTGATTAGCAAAACAACCCATTTTTATGGACTATTCTCTGTAGGAAACACATTTTATTGAAAATAATATACATAATTATGTATACATGCAAAACACAAAACAAAAAAGTACTAAAACTACTAAAAATAGCAAAAAATTAACACAAGTGTATGAACATAGGTAACACAAACCAAAGCTACTTGTTAAAAAACATGTAATTTTTGTCTGTTTGACTTGTTTAGATTGGTTCATGAAAGCTGTATCTTTAAGTCTTTGAAGAACTAGTATGTTGTGGATTGGAACGTTATTTTCTTCTGTCCATTTTAAACACACATTAAAACTTTTACCTGCCTCCTCATTTTTAATTTTAGGATTTTCATTTATGACTTCAGTTTCACCATCACTTTCTTCACTGGTCTCCGTTTCATTTGGAACCAAATCTTCGTCTTTTTCAATCCATTGGTTAACATCTGGATCATCAAAAGTGTCTTCACTTAAAGTGTTTAGCATTTGTGTAACATCCTTCAAGGCGACCTGCTGATCTTGCAATTCATGTAATGGGATCAGATCCTCGGTTTCCCATTCCAAATCAGAACTTGAAGGGTCTCGGTTACACCACATTACAGCACTTCACTATCGTGTCACCAGATACTTTAACCCATGTGTTGCTAAGCAAGCATACATCTTTCAGATTTATGTGATTTAATAACTGAGCGATGTTTTCTACTTCTTTGGATAAAATATGTGCCAAGAAACTTTTTCGGTAAAATAACTTAGTTCTGATCAAGCGGTTGTAGAAGACGGTGCAGTTTGGTGGAAAGAAGAATGCTCTAAACTGATCATCATCACTGGACAGGTTTTCAATAGACCCATGGCTTGAAGCCTTGTCAATAAGAAGAAGAGTGTATTCTGGGAATTCTTTGCTGTTTAAATGAGTTCTTGACGAATAAATAATTTGTGAAACCACTCTTAGAATATTGCTGTCGTCATTCAAGCATTGGAAGAGGATTTATATTGCACTGGAATGTTTTATTTTTGAAAGCTCTGGGAATTCGTGCTTTTCCTATCACCAGAAGTTGGAGTTTGTGTGAACCGTCAGCATTTGCATAAGCTAAGAATGTAACACGCACCTTACATATCTTCAGTCCAGATGCAGTTTTTTTTAGAACAAACCATTGTCTTTTCTGGAAGCATTCTCCAGTACAGTGCCGATTCATCTGCGTTGTATATTTGGGCTGGAATCAGGTTAAGTTCTATGATTTCCTGTGAGAATGCAAATAAAAACGGATCAACCGCTGTTAACGTTATTGGCCCATTTTTCACCGCACACCTTTAAGGAACACAAACCAAACCTCGACTTGCTTGGAATTTTTCTTGTTTGTATACTGCTTGATGCAATAGCCTTGCCTTTGCCGACACAACTTCATATGATATGGGAATGTGTCGAGATCATTGTTTACAAAACCAGCCAAAGACAATTTTCTCCATTTCTGGGAATTCCGTTTGTTTTAATGTCTTTCTAGCATATGGAATTTGATCACACTTGCCAACGAAACTAAAACACAAAATACATACGTATTTATTATAGAATAATTAATGTACATGTATATGTATGTAGGTTTGATTACCTTTTTTTTGTTTCATTTTCTTTATGTCCGATATCGTAGATGTTCTCACACCATAAGAAATAGCCAACTGTTTGCCGCTCTCGTCCCGTTCTAGTCTTGTTAATACATCAAGCTTTTCTTTTATAGTTAAAGTTTTGTGTTTTCGTTTGGAAGGCATTGTGTCTACCTTCTCGTGCACCTGAACTTGATGAAATAATTCATAAATCAGTCGGCATAAATAACCAACCGAATGTGTATGAAACCCAAATGTGCCGCGTGATCCGTATTACAAAATACTAGACGATCCAAACCAGAACATACATAATGTATTGAAAGTGATGATCCGCATTATGTAGAAAAAAGGTAATGTATGTGATAAAATTTGGAAAACTGAAGCAAAGGAGACCTATGTGAAATAATCTTCTTCTGTGTAGGGATAATATCGAAAAAAATTGCTCTGACAGATGGTTTGGCGCCCCTTAATTACTATAAAGAGAAAACATCTTTTAGGGTAAGTGATTAGTGTTACATAGATTGTTTGTATTTCAGACATTTTTTTAATTATCGTTCTTATTTCTTTATTTTTATTTCAAATTTGTATTTTCCTAATATTTTTTATTTCTTCCATACGAACCCACTCACACACCTTTAATTTGTTATAGAGTTCCCGTCCCTTGAGTGCAAATCAAAATTTACTAATGTAACACTCACTTCACCCATATCAAATCTTACTAAACTCTTACATTAATTAATGATACAGAATTATCTTTATCAATTTCCATCTTCATGGCCTCATTAATTATTTTCACTTCACTCCGTATTTTCACCGGATATACCACACCAATATTGTTGTCGCTGGTAGCTTCATCGATAATATTATTAATGCAATACGTTACTTTTGCCTTCGTCAGAATTTGTCTTCTTTGCTTAAATATTGATGCTAGAGATGAGTGACCTTCCTGCAAAAGTTGCACTTGGTATCTGTACATTTACAAGTAGTAGCAACATGCTGCTTTTTAAACATATTGCTTCTGTCTATAATACTTATGGCAAAATCAATGGAATTTTCGTGCAATGTTTCTAAACTATTAGCAATTTCAACAGCTTTATCCAGGGTAAGGTCGCCAATATCTAATAACCTGCTTCGAATTTATTCTTTCTTAAACGACAAACCAGTTGGATTACGCAGTGCAGTTAATGATATTCCTATAACAAAATACATACAATAAACAAAAATGGTAAAATTCATTCTCGATGCATCTAACCTTTATGGTTAAATATCACAATTAATTGTATTTAAAGTCACCTTGTCCAAACCGTATCGTCCTAATAATGTAACACTACACGTATAATTCTAAAAAAAATTTACCGAAGTTTCATCTAAAAGTCGCCCTGAATTCCATTGGAGACAAGCGATATCATTTGACGTACTCACAATCATTGCTTTTTTAAACTTATTGCTTCTGTCGATAATATTTACAGCAAATTCAATGAAATCTTTGTACGTTTTTACTGATAGTTGAACCTAAAACTGCATTAATATTTGCACTGTCCAAATTTCTCAACAAATATAAACATGTGAATTTGTTGTTCATGTAATTCTACAGACGATGAAACTACTGCAGGATATCCATGTTACAAATTTGAGAATTGGATTTGTAATATATGTTCAGACATAACAGCTTCAGAAATAAAAAGTATGAAGTTGAGGAAGCGGGTACTGATCTTTCAATGTAATGATCACAATTGTGATCCGCAATTTATATATGAGCAAGACGATAAATTAAAACAGTTATTTGAGAAAATGGAGAAACTTGAATCATTGATAATAACATGCATAACAAGATTAATGGAAGAAATCAACAACATCGTAGGAAATAATCCCACTTTACCAAATGTAGTAACATATAGTGAAATGATGAAAAAAACAAAACCAAATGGTGATCAGTAATTAGACCAAAGACCACAACTAACCAAAACTATAATAGAACAAAAAACACACTGAAACACAACATAGATTCGACTAAGATAGCAGTAACTGAGATTCAGAATGCTACAACAGAAGATGTAATTATTGAACGTAAAACTGCACAAGAATCAGATAAATTAAAACAAAAGGCCGAAAAAAGATCAGGAATAATTATGAAATAAAAATACTTAAAAAGAGAACTCCAATAATCAAGATAGCAGGTTTATCGGAAAAACTTGAGACAAATTTTTAGAAAAAGTTAAAGCATAGAATGATTTCTTACAAGGAGATGTATACATGAAAATATTGCATAGGTATGAGGTTAAATCAATATACGGGGATAACTATAATTTGAAAATAGAAGTAGATGGAAGAACTTTTTCTAAAGTAATGGGAGCAGGATATTTAAATATAGGATGGGATCGATGCAAAGTATTCGAAAATGTTGATATACTTAGGTGTTTTAAATGTAATGAATTTAAGCATATGTGAAGAAAGGAATAACATTTGTCCAAATTGTTCTGGAAATCATGAAATAAAAAACTGTGACTATGACATTCTGACATACATAAATTGCACTAAATTGGTACAACGTTTGAAATTAAATAATAATACAGCACATTCTGCCAAAGATTAACAATGCCCGGTATTAATCGGAACAGCTGAACAATTAAGAGCTAAACTTGATTATAATTCAGATGACTCAACTTTTTTAAATAAACAGTAGCAATTATCGATATTTTGTGTAAATATACAAAGTTTGTTACCGAAAATAGATGAATTACAGATATATTTGAAAACTAATTCTTATGATTTACTGTCAATAATAGAAGCACACATTACAGAAGACATACAGGATCAGGAAATACAAATTGATGGTTTTTAGTTAATAAGATGTAATTCAGAGACCAGACACACAGGTGCTGTAATTTGTTTTATTAATAATAAACTAAATTATAGTGTTGTATTTAATGCTAGCCTAAATAAAAGTATATGAGCTATATGATTAAAATTCGACAAGAACATCATAACCACTGTATACCGATCTCCTTGATCTAATATTCTAGTTTGTAGATTAGATATCACAGCTGAGGTGAAATTTTAGATCTTCCAGCAATGAACTTTCACATAATGGGGAATATGAATGTAGATATAAATAAAGGGTTGTTTTATGGCACTAAACTAATAGAAAACTTTTAGAAAGTAGGAATGATTCGACTTGTTAAAAAATGTTTTCCAAATTATTGAATTTATATAAAATTCACCAATAAAAATTAATCAGCTGATTTCACGTTAAGCGTATTGGCTACCTAAAACAAAGTCGGTTCCAGGCCGCAACACAAATTGAAGGCAATCATTCTTTTAAACTTTAAAAATTTTTGCTTAGTGTACTCAAACCAAATATTTTGAACATCAATAAATCAAAGTCACCTTCAATTTATGTCATAAATGTCAAACTTGAAGTTTTTATTATTTTGACAACGATCCTAGGTCATGGATCGAAACGTAAATAAAGTAGATTTTAAAAACTATGAGTGGTTTAATTTCCAAAGAAGATTAAGAAGAATGCTAAACAAACCACAACAAGCATACAGGGAGTATTTAAAATATGTGTGTGTTTGTGTGTGTATATATATTACTCATATTTAGACCAGGGTAGAAAATTAAATAATCACATCAAATAATTTTAATCACCGTGTAGAAGCTTTGGGAAAAGATACATAACTCGCGTTATTAAATAAAAGCGTGAAGCATAAACATTCATTCGTTTCATTAAAAATAAAAGATTTAAATCATGTACAAGACGCTTTATATCAAAAGAAGCAGTATTAAAAAGCTCTACGTATAATTTAATTATTCCTAGTAAAGAAACAAATAGAAATTACGTGCAAAATTTATATTAATTAACTCTATTTTAAGTAACCGGTATTAAACAAAACGTACAGATAATAATTAATATTTAGTTAGGATTCACTAAAATTTAAAGGGTATTAATTTTAATTGAAGTTAATTGAACCGTTAGTAACATATAATATCTATAAAAACTTGTAAAAACCCAATAAAATAAAGCTCTGAGAATTAATATTATGTTTGAACACCTGCGTAGTTTAAAAGTCACGTACGGCGAAAATGTTGCAGATAATTAATGGGTACAGAGAATCTTGAAGAAACCGTCGCATAATAGTTACCAGAAATGCTAAAGGTGGGATATTTCACAGTGCACATGGACTAAAATAATCGATAATAAAGAATATCAAGTTGCATCAATAAGAACAGGGTAGATAGAGACAGATAATATGCGCAAGACCGCGACACATATAGTAAAAGGCGTGAGTAGAGCAACGTCAAGGGGTTGCGATTGGTTGAAAGTAAAAGGCAAAATTTGAGAGGTAAAAATAACATTTCTGTAGAAAATAAAATTAGTTATTTCCAGACGTTGCGTGCCGTGTCGAAATTTCTGAGATTTAACTGGGGCGAGTACAAAATTCGTAAAAATCGCATGCCGGGCTACGGAATGGGAACCGAGAATGCGAAATTCTTTAGAATTGTCCGTTTTGAGGACTCGACCGACAGACAGGCTAACCTCTATATATACCCAGGTGAATATGAACAAGCTCTCATACATCTGCGACTTGATTCAATGCGTTAAACAGTGTTTTTTTAGTGTGATAGAATAATTTAAAAGTTTGCTCGTATATTTTGGTGATGTAAAACAGTTTGTTCTTTACGTGCTACCATGAATGTACTTTAGTGCACTTAGATACAAGGTAATAAAATTTAGTATCACTGTACCAATTAGTAAAATTTACAACGACAAATGAGTACACAAAAGTAGGCAGTTTTGGCGTATATTGGTGAAAGACGCATGAATTTCTTTGCTATTTTTCGGGGGTGTTAATAATTAAATAGTTCAAAAACGTGTCTGGATCCACGAAACAAGGGTCAGATATACACAGAGGAGTTCCGGAAAAGCCCTGAAACAACTTTAGATGAATGGTGATGGAGAAGATTTTAAAAGCGTTGAGAATCAGAAGCCGTAAATATAACCCAGTTGGAATGGTGTGATTAACAAAAGGGACGATGTACATTGAAGCTACGAGTGCAGTAACCTTCAGGTAAATTATACTATTTTGTTTGAACTTTGATATTTTTGTGTGTGTTGAATAACTTTATAATTGATTTACTCGAAATGGACAGTAGTGAAATTGTACTAACAATAAAATTTTAATTTTAAGGTGAAATTTGCTTGTTTAAGTAGAAAGGGTATTTAGTATTGATGTTCTGGATTATGATGAAAATTTGGGTATGTCTTTGAGCTCAATTAGACGAACCTGGTTAATTAACGTAAAGGGGTGGTAGATGCTCCCTTTGTACTCAGACTCAGGTCTGCATATATTGTTATAGTAATTAGTAGGCATCCTACAAGGACTTTAATTCTGGATGCACATTAAAATGATAACAAATTTAAATCTTGAAATTTTCTGATACTGAAATTTATGCTGAATTTTAATTTTGAAATTTTAATGTATTGTGAATATTGATGTAAATAGAGTTAACGTTGATGTTTGTGGTAGGAATGTGTTTGTTTTTTTTTATGAATGAGGATGAAGGTTTAACTAGAGGAGCAGCCGAGGCGATTAACAGAAGAAAGTCAATGGACCAACACAGTTAAGGTAATGAATAGCTTTTTGTAGGATTCACAGCATTCTTGACATCCAATTCGTAGGGGCTCGATTCGAAAAGCGGAGTACCCGGATTTTGGTGGTATCACAGCAATATATATATATATATATATATATATATATATATATAGCTGTGATAAGGGGTTGTTTAGGGGTGTATTGAGTAGTAAGGGTCGTACAGTAACTGTAAATAGTGATAGGAAGCAGAAAACTGCATTTATTTAGCAGAAAAATGAGTAATTGGTACATTATGTAAATAGCAAGTATTTAACACCCTGTATATAGACCGTAATTAACATTAATCAATGCAAGTAAGCAAATCTTTCAACAATAGAACGCGTATTCAGCAGAGAAATAATCATACATGTAATTAAAACTATGTTGAGAATGTTTTACAAGTTTATGAAATAAAATACACAGAAGATAAGACAAAAACCTAACAAATCTTCATGCAATTACGCTTGCGATAAACAAGGAACAATATGCGCTTTGATAAGAAACGCACTTTCAAATAAATAAATACATAAACAAAAATAGTACTAGAGTTACATCATTTATTTTTGTATAATTATCCAAAAGCATTATCTATACAAAACACGAATGTAAGTTGAAAGTCTGGCCACGATAACAACACCAAATAAACACTATGACACGAAAATACAGAGGAGTTGCATCAGAAAACAGCTTCAAAAATACAAGGAATATTAAAAACAAAACCTGGTTGGTTGAAACAATCTGCAAAACTGCTTGAAAACCCAACCCAGATGTAGTGGGAAAAAGCTATTTAACACCCATTCAATGATAAGACAAGTCAGTTTCCACTTGATGCACGTCAAAGCTACGACACTTTTAACCAGAAATCTACACGTCAAATAAATAAAGTTTAGAATATATCAAATTTGTTATTGTGAAAGTAGTGCTGTGCAACAATTACGTTAAGCATACATAAAGAGTTTTGCCGTTTCTTTTAGAAAACGGCTTCTAATTCTAATCAGATTCTAATTGGATTCTAATCCGCGTCGGAAATAATTATAATTCTAATTGGCTTCTGGTAAAATTCTGGTACAATTCTAATCTGTGTCGAAAATATTTAAGGGAAGAAATTCAAATCATATGCAGAAAAATATAAAATAAAGAACAAGGTGATTTTTGGAAAACAAGGGGTAACTGTACTGAAATATTGGGTCGACAAAACAGAGCATTGGTATTCGATTGAAGACAACAAGGGGGTGTTGATCCACAACACGAAACAACATATCAGCAGATCACAGGTTAGATCTAATTAATTTTAAGATATTTTTCAATTTAAATTTTAATACTGAATTTATTCAATTTATCCAAAACTTGTAAAGAAGTCAACAAGAAACATTGCATACGTTAAACTTACGTAATAAATTATAAAGAGGTCTAGAACGTTCCAGATTTTTTGGTAAAGATATAGTATTTGGCGACTTTATATTGAATCAAAAGTATATAAATTTTGGGATAAATAATCCACATGATATTAATTGATTGAAGGGTGTATTTAAAGAATTTCTAAAATTGTAAATATTATTTCCTTTCATTGTATGAATGTTGATTGACTTCGTTTATCAATTCAAACAGGTAATCATAAAGGGGCGAGAGAAAATACGTTGTGCACTCTGTGTGGATTAAAAAAAGCTAGCTGTGGCATAATAATAAAAGTATAAGATTAAATTGAGAGAACACAGAGCGGTGGCGTTAAGATATCAATATATATATATATATATATATATATATATATAATTATCTTAGTGTTTAACGACCTTGCTTTATATATTTATAAATAAAATATTGGTTGTGGGTTTCAGGTCAGCTGGAAAGTTCAGTACTACTCTTTTTTATAGCCTAAATTTTCGAATTTATTTTAATTCTTGATCACAGGCACTACAAATGATAAATTTTAAAAAACTGGTACAATTTGGTTTTAAAGTTACATACTAAATCGAGGTTTATATAAATAATTAGCAACAATGATGTCGTGTCTCTTTTCACAAATATTCTAAAAGAAATAGTACTCACTGATATTAAATTAATTTGGAATAAAATAGAAGAAAATTGTATAATACCACAAAAGTTATTTTTGGATATTATATCATTCATTTTTGACAACAGCTATTTTTCTTTCAATGAAAATTTCTTTTTACAAATCTCGGGCTGCCCAATGGGTTCGAATCTAAGCCCTATTATGGCAGAAATAATAATGAATTCTTTATTAAATAATGTTTTACCTTTACTTTCTTTCAATGTACCCTTTATTAAAAAGTTTGTTGATGACATCATCACATGTGTTCCTTATGATAAAATTAACTCTTATTAACTCTTATTAAATTTAATAGTTATAATTCAAAAATACAATTTACTGTAGAAACTGAAAAAAAATAGATCAGTTCCATTTTTAGATACCCTACTAATTAGAGATGATACAAATAAAATAATTCTGGACTGGTATCAAAAACCTATAAATTCGAATAGATGTATAAACTATCATTCATACCATTCATACAAAATTAAAATAAACTTCATTTTAGAATTGAAACAACGAATTAAAAGAATTTCACATATATCATTATACAATAAAAACATAAACAAACTTTCAAAAATTTTAAAAGAAAATAATTATCCATTAAATCTTATTCAACAACTTTTATATAATAGCGGTAACAATAATACCAACCATAAACTATATAATATAAAAACAAACAACAACCAAATCAATAATACCACCAATGATGAAAACATAAATTTACAAAACCAAATAATTTACAGATCACTTCCTTTCATTAAAAATTTAACAACAAAACTAACCACAATATTTAAAAATGTAAAATTCAAAATTGCCAAACGAAATATATTCACATTAAATAAACTACATTCCAAATTAAAAGACAAAACACCTAAACTACAACAAAGAAACTTAATTTACCAAATTAACTGTACTAATTGTAACCAAATCTATATTGGTCAAACTTCCTAACACTTAAAACAAAGAATAATTCAACATAAAAGCGATGTTAAACGAAAACCGAATGCATGTGCTTTAACTAAACATATTTTAGAAAATAATCACGTAATGGACTTTCAAAACCCAAAAATTATTCAAATTCAAAAATCAGAATCCAAACAACTATTTTTAGAAATGTGTTATATTCATCAAAATTCTTGTACAATGAACAAAAAGACGGACATAAACAACTTGAGCTCTATATATACTTATTTATTAAATTTTAAAAATTAGATACTTGAAATAAGATACTACGTATTGGATCAAAGTACTTGTTTGTTGTTATTACAGTGAGATGTTATAAAATTACACCATAAAAATAAAATATTGATAAAACATAAAAAAAAGAATACACACACACACACACACACACACACTCAGATTAAAACCCACTTAATTCATAAAAAACGTTACATGCATACATACATGCATGCATTCAATTTTGCCATACCGTCACACACAAAAATAAAAGAACAATGTGACAAATTTGATTGAAATGGTGTCATTTTATTAAATTATACATTTTATATTATTTTTAGTTATGTTAAGTTATAGTTCCTGTTATTTTTTACATTGTTGCTAATTATTTATATAAACCTCGATTTAGTATGTAACTTTAAAACCAAATTGTACCAGTTTTTTAAAATTTATCATTTGTAGTGCCTGTGATCAAGAATTAAAATAAATTCGAAAATTTAGGCTATAAAAAAGAGTATTACTGAACTTGCCAGCTGACCTGAAACCCACAACCAATATTTTATTTATATATATATACAGGGTGCCCACAATCTATCTCCGTATATGGGTAACTTTTTTATTATAGAAGATACAATGTTGGTTAAATTAGCAAAGTTCAAGAGAAATTTACGAGTAGTATGATGCTTTTTTGAAAACTCACCTAGATGCTCAACTTTTTTAGATATTTGAAAAAAACTGAAATTTGCCATTTTCTTCAAACGCTAATAACTTTTTAACGGTTTAACCTATAGAGAAAATAAAAACTGCTTGTAAGGTAACTTTTTACGTAGAATTCAATAGCGTATATGACAATTTTAATTGGAAATGGGTTTTCAAGCTACAAACATAACCTCACTTTTTTTAAATGGAAACCATAGTTCAATATAACCCAAATGGAAAGGTTTTTCTTTTCTGATTACCCTGATGTAAGGGTTGATGTACTTATTTTCAGTAGTTTCTTCATAATAAAGAAAAACGATTTATTTATTTGCGGGCATCAGGAGTCCATGGATACATATTTTAAATAAACAAAAACAACTGGCATTTGTCAGATATTATTAGTTAAAGTGTTTATTTGCTCTGGGTTGCAAATTTTGTGTAGAAGACTTTTAAATTTATTTGATTATAATAGAGAATGTATACAAACGACGAAAAAATGACATGCTCTTTTGTTACTATGCCTGTAACAGAAATTGTGATGCTGCTGGTGATATGTATTATGAAAGATATTTGGAAAGAAGGCAGCCAGATAAACGATTGTTTTCTAAATTAGAAAACAATTTAAAAGGTTTGGTGCTTTTACAAAACCCAGTACTGATAAAAGAAAATTCAAAACTGATGATGAAGAACGTGTGTTAGCCTACATAAATTTTAAGCCAACAGCGTCCACCCGAGAAACTGCAATTGAGTGTGCTACTTCTACAGAAAAAGCTCGCCTAATTTTAAAACAAAACCGCTACAAATCATACAAAACCCATGTTAGCAATACACTGTATCATGGGGATTGTGAGAGAAGACAACAGTTTTGTAGGTGGTTTCTTAATGAAACAAATAATAATCCTGGTTTTAGTCACACTATTATATTTACCGACGAAGCAAAATTTACTAACAAAGGCATGTTTAACAGAAAAATACAGTCTACTGGAGTCAGGAAAATCCCATTTAACAGAAGAAAGGCGGGATCAACATCAATTTTCGATAAATGTGTGGTGTGCCATTTTGGTAATAAAATACTTGGGCCTTTCTTCTATAATTATAATTTAAATGGTGTACACTATTTGAATTCTCTACAAAACGAATTGCAAGAAATGCTCGATAATTTGCCACTTCATTTACTGCAAAACTTATATTATTTTCAGCATGACGGTGCACCTGCTCACAATGCTCAAGCCGTTTCTGAATATCTTGATAATAGTTTTCCAAATTGGATTGGCAATGCAGGTCCTGTTCCATGGCCGGCAAGGTCACCAGAACTATCGCCACTGGATTTTTTCTTTGGGGTACTGTAAAGGATGTAGTGTATGCTAAAAATCCAATAACATTGAGCAACTCAAAGATAGTATTACAGCAGCTATTACAAGTATAAAACCACAAACGTTAAATAAGGTGCACCAAAACCTAATTAAAAGGTGCGAAATGTGTTTGCAAGCTAATGGAGGTCATTTTGAGAATATGTTAATGTAGGAGTGGGCATATTCGCATTAATTAATTTTGTTTCCTTTGATTAAGTTATTTGTATTGTATGGATAGTTTATTTTTTAAGTATTTTATTTTTCTTAGTTTATAATAAATTTAGTTACAATAAACTTGTGTTTCCATTATTGATTTTTACACATTTTGTTTGTTTGTAATATGTATCCATGGACTCCTTGATGTCCGCAAATAAATAAATCGTTTTTTCTTTATTATGAAGAAACTACTGAAAATAAGTACATCAACCCTTACATCAGGGTAATCAGAAAAGAAAAACCTTTCCACTTGGGTTATATTGAACTATGGTTTCCATTTAAAAAAAGTGAGGTTATGTTTGTAGCTTGAAAACCCATTTCCAATTAAAATTGTCATATACGCTATTAAATTCTACGTAAAAAGTTACCTTACAAGCAGTTTTTATTTTCTCTATAGGTTAAACCGTTAAAAAGTTATTAGCGTTTGAAGAAAATGGCAAATTTCAGTTTTTTTCAAATATCTAAAAAAGTTGAGCATCTAGGTGAGTTTTCAAAAAAGCATCATACTACTCGTAAATTTCTCTTCAACTTTGCTAATTTAACCAACATTGTATCTTCTATAATAAAAAAGTTACCCATATACGGAGATAGATTGTGGGCACCCTGTATATATATATATATATATACACACAGGGTGAGTTTTTAGTGTGGCAACGGTCGATAACTCCGTTATTATAAAAGCTACGTAAACCAAATTTGCAAGCATATTAGGCGTGCCTAAAGCGCACATTTTAAAAATATTTGGAAGCATACAGAGTGTTTCATAATTCCAGGGCACATTAAACTTATATTTTTTTAAATGGAATACCCTATATATTATTACATTTTTGAAAAGCCCATAAAAAGAGCTTTTATTTGATATAAAATTGTATCTGTCTATTCTTTTTAGTTTTTGATATATTCAACTGTTTTTAGAAAAATTGACCCTGATTAGATGCATTGCCACTGCACTAATACACAACTTATGTTAATTTTCAAGATGCAGAAAATTTTACTATATACCATAGTATTTTCGTAATTATCACTTTTTTGAAATTTCTTCACGGTATACAGGGTGTGTCAGGTTTCACAAAATGCAATTTTTAAAATTTTTTTTAAATGGCACCCTACCAATTTTATTGCTACAATGGATAGTCCATTAAGTTTCCTTTCATTTTTGTTAAGCATTCCCTATACCTAAATCCATTACTTTCTGAGATATTTTTAATTTTCTTCAAATTTTAAGAATGTTTTTAATTTACATAACTAAAAATAACTTACTATTGGAGAATATTATAAAACAATTAATACATAATGATTAACAATTAACTACACTTATATAATAACAATTTGCAGTAAAGGTATAACAACCTACAATAATACAGTAAATCAGGCAGGCTTTGAAAAAATAAAAATTACAATCAAAATGTCATTTAGGTTTATTAATTGTAGTGTGTTGTCATTTAACACATTATCAGTTCTGTTTTAAAAGTAATCTCTGAAGGAGTTTTGAAAATGAATTTTACAGTGGAGGAACAAATAAATATGATTTGGGTTGTAACAATTTTATTTTTGGTTGATAAATCCCTTCATTAAAAGTGCGAAAATAATAAAACACTTTTATTAAATAATGTCGTAATACATTTAACAAGTAAAATAATACATTAAAACAGCATCTTGATTTGTTAGTCTATTTGTGGTTGGATGTCGGTGTATTCCACAGCCAGTCGCAGGCGCGTTTAGGTGAGACAACCTCCCCCTTGGATCCTCCGGTCGTCCGACCGAGTATGATGATCACTCGGCCGTGCGTGGAAGAAGTAACAAGATGTATGAAAGAACGATGGCGAGTAATCTGCGTATCAATTTTAATGAGTGAGCACATTTTCTGAATAGCGGTTGGTAAAGTATAAACGTTATTATCTTATTTAATTTGGGAACATTTGTTTAGCGCGACGAGATATTAGGCGACGAGAAACATCACTACAATCTACGATGCACTTAGAAATTTGAAAACTTTAATCGACTTTAAGAAAACCACTTCATTTTACGACGTGTACGGTGTACTTGGAAGATGGAAAGTTGATCTAATTTAAAGAGGATCGTTTGTTACACAGATTAAAGATGCTACTTTGGTAGAATATATGCAGTAAATTTCGCATGGTAAAACAAGTACCTAATCAAGGCTAGGAATGCAGTTTTGTTTGGTTCGTAGTAGATCTAAGAAATTCTTTTGTGTTTCACTTTAGAAACACGCTATTTTGTTCCGATGTGTAGAAGTACGAATATGATATTTGTTTCAACTATTGCTAAGCTGGATTTCCCAGTGTCAAACTTAAAATTCACTCATTTGATTTTGTAAGAAACAACACGTTGCTTCAGTATAAACTGTTAGTTACAACAACAGGTGTTACTGACGTCACTTGTTTGTCTGGAGTATGCTGCTGACACACGTATCCTTGAAAGCAAATGCTTAGCACTGCGTTACTACCACTTTTGAAAAAAACAAGAATATTTTTGTGATCATTTTCATTAGAAACTAAAACTAGTACTTTTAACTTAAAGAGGAAAATTTGTATAGTAACTTTTGTAATGTAATCGACCTGAACAGATCTGAACTGGTTAGAGTATCTTTGTGTAATAAGTTACACCTTGCTGTAATATATTTGATCATGAATAAGGTTGATAAACCTTACTTTAAAATTTACAAAGTAATTCAATTATTTATTCAATTTTGTTGCATTGCATTTTATTTAAAAAAAAAAAGATTCTTTTTAGTAAATTATTAGTCCAAGCTTAAAGTTTTTTATTTTGATCAAATGTGATCAAACCTAACCACAGGAAATTAATATCTTTAAGAGTTGAATTTTGATGCCAACCTTATATAGAAAATATCTTTTTAATATTTCTTTAGGTATGTTTGCGGGACACAAACAGCGTTCCAATTTTCTATTAATCTAATTATTATACTTTCTTACAGGAACAGCGTCTTATTCTGTTAAGACAGGTTTTTTGTCATCGAAGGCGATCTTTCTTTCTTTGGGTCTCCACGTCCGCCCTTAGAAATATGCCATGCCATTAACGTGAATCAGTCCGGACTTGGTGGCGCCTATTTGTTTTAGTTTGAGTATGACCCACCAACAGATTTCGACTTACCCCCCCATTTCCCATAGCTCTACCCAAGGAATAGACCCCTAGTTATGTCGGAAGACTTCGTTTTGCTGACACCCAACGTCTAGAGTCAGATATATATAATAATAAGAAAAAACGCTTCACTGGCGCCCATTTAAGAAAAACGTAACACTGGCGCCGGCAACGTGAGGCCTTTGAAAAAATACGTTTAAGGGTATTGGGAGCAAGTTTAAGAAATTTCCTACTTGCATCAAGAATATACCAAGAGAGATATCATGTTAAATGACAACACACTACAATTAATACACCTAAAGGACATTTTAATTGTAATAGTTATTTTTTTCAAAGTCCGCCTGATTTTCTGCTTGAAAATTTTCTATAAAATGCATATTGTTGATCTGGCAGAATTCTGTTGATAGCGTATTATTGTAGGTTGTTATATCTTCAGTGAAAATTGTTATTGGATAATTGTAGTTAATTGTTAATCAATATGTATTAATTGTTTTATAATATTCTCCAATAGTAAGTTATTTTTAGTTATGTAAATTAAAAACATTCTTAAAATTTGAAGAAAATCAAAAATATCTCAGAAAGTAATGGATTTAGGTATAGGGAATGCTTAACAAAAAAGAAAGTACACTTAATGGACTATCCATTGTAGCAATAAAATTGGTAGGGTGCCATTTAAAAAACAATTTAAAAATTGCATTTTGCGAAACCTGACACCCAGTATAGTGTGAAGAAATTTCAAAAAAGTGATGATTACAAATATACTATGGTATATAGTAAAATTTTCTGCATCTTGAAAATTAACATAAGTTGTGTATTAGTGCAGTGACAATGCATCTAATCAGAATCATTTTCTCTAAAAACAGTTGAATATCTCAAAAACTAAAAGGAATAGACAAATACAATTTAATATCAAATTAAAGCTTTTTTTATGGGCTTTTCAACAATATAATAATATATAGGGTATTCCATTTAAAAGAATATAAGTTTAATATGCCCTGGAATTATGAAACACCCTGTATGCTTCCAAATATTTTTAAAATGTGCACCTTAGGTATGCCTAATGCGCCTCCAAATTTGGTTTACGTAGCTTTTATAATAACGGAGTTATCGACCGTTGCCACACTAAAAACTCACCCTGTATATATTTTGCTGGATAGAATATTTACATTTACCAAATTTATGCTTTTAATTACTCTCAAGTATCTTCGAACGTTCTAAGATGCTCTCCCTGTTTTCATATTTTCAAATGACCTTTTTGATGACTCTTACAAATGCATAATGTATAGCAAATATTAAATTTTAAACAGTCTTTAAATAATAAAATGTTTAAAAATCGCTAACCTGGAATGGTCACTGGAGGTCCCTCATAGTGTCTGTGGTCTGCATCCCTTGTTGTGTCCGCTTTACTTATTGGCCAGAATTATCCACTTTTGATTTCTGGTATTTTTCCTTGAATTAACTTTGAGTACCCTTTTGATCTCACTTTCAGAGGTATTTTTAGATTTGTGTTAAGGCTTAAATCTCGACATGAACATCGACTCGACAAAAGCCGTCCAACAAAAGCCGCCACAATAAAATGGCATCAGCAAAAGCAGTTTCAATAACAGCCGTCCCAATAAAAGAAGCCGTCTATTTGTAGATCGGCTTATTTTTCGTCGCACAAATTTTTGCACTTTCAAATTTTGCTTGTTCTAAATTTTGTTTCACTAATTAATTACGTAACTTTCTAGCGCATTTGAGCATAGTTGGTGCTTGGTTAAATATGAACTATATGTTTATTTATTTCCTATTATATCTATAAGTCCTTCCCACCAATCGTTTCCATTGGCGTGTTTATCGATTAAAGCTTGCACTTTGCCTTATCTCTGGCAGAACTCGGTATTTTCTCAAAATTCCTGTCGAATTCTAGGTTGACAATGCTTTCTCAGTCTTCTTCTTAATCTTCTTTGGGGATTAAACCACTCAAACCACAACAAACATACAGGGAGTATTTGCTTTCTCAGTCACGTAAGCGTTCTGATATATTACAGTATGTTGTTAGAATTTCCGATTATTGCTTTTATCCAGTCACGTATTTAATGTTTGTCGTTAAAAGTCCAAGACATCATATAATTGAACCGTCTGGTGTTTATTTGTTTGTTTCAGAATGTTGGTTTTCTAAACAAATGTATTCGTTGTAGTCACATATTTAGTGACGTATTAAGATGCGTTTGCATATGGATGCGTTGATATTTTCGACGTAATTATTAAATACTTGGAATGTCAATTTGTTTCCCGATAATTTTATTCGCTGCAATTAGTTGCTTCTAAAACCTTATCTTTACTAGTAATTTATACTTAAACATATTATACGATGCACACATCACTATTCGAATTAAATTGTATTGGATTATTACTAAATGAGCTTCTTTCTCATGCATTTAATCAAATATCCTTTATATACAGTGTCCTCGCAATTGACTTTTTGTAGGATAGTCTATTTACTCCTATAATTGATGGAATTATTTGATTTTCTTAAAGTTAAAGTTATTTATATCTATCCTACGACCCCTATGACTTAATCTACCCTTAAACTACCCTCTTATCATAGCAATATAATATATATATATATATATATTGCTGTGATATTGTTGCAATAACCCGGTGCCCCCTTTTTGTGAAATAAAAAGGTTAAAACTTTTCTTTTTGTCAATTTTAATTTTTAATACCACGGCTAGCTCAGTTTTAACCACGCGCGGAGCTTGCGACAATACGACAACAAAGAATTTTAATTTTCCTTTTACCTCTACTTCCTATGCTTTTCAGTCAAAACACCATTAAGCACAACTACTATAATATTCTCAAAATATTTACAATGTACAAAAACGTTTAAGAATTCTTTGAATAGAACCTACTTTTAATAATTGAATTCAATTCTTTCTATAATTATCATTCCCGTTACTTAAACAAAAAGTCAGCAAAAATTACCCTTATTATTATTATTTGAAGCCCTAAGAACGTTATTAAACTTCCTTCAATCTTTATGTCATTTATAACATGTACTAAAACTATCTTTGTTGACCCTCACATAAAGTTTTCATGAAAGCAATGTTTAAAATATTCAGAAATAAAAATACAACAAAATATTCAGATTGGCTAACCTGTTGTCTCCAGTTCGAACCAGTTCCTGCTCCAACTACTCTAAGCTTCTAATTCTGCTTATAGTGATTTAAATATTCTAACATTGAATCCAGATCTACTTTAGATATGGTTTGCATTTTTCTTAGTATAGCTTCCCCTCATTAATTATTTTAGAGTCCTTGTTAAACTTGCTGGTCGGATCCAGTAATTGTTTAGATGCCTATTATGCTTCCTCGTAGGATCCAGTAATTGTTTATATACTTGTTGAATTTCCACATTGGATCCAGTAATTATTCAGAGTCCTTTTGTTATGTAAGTTTTTAAGGATCAAAACGACAAACCTCATTTAATTATGCACTATCATCATTATATAATTTATTAACTACAAAATCACTTTTAATTCTTTCTCGTAAATATTTTCTTTCAGGTGATGTGAACCATGCTTTAACCCAAGTTAAACTGATTTGTTTACAAATCCTGTCGTATTTAAAAGGAACGCCTATCTGTTGATAGAGTAGAGTTCAGCAATTAAAAGCTTTGAAGGTGATTCTTACATGCAAGATTTTGGGTATTTCTACTAATTTTTGATGTATAACGAAATTGATGCACTGTTTCCTGCATATAGGACTACAAGTTCTTGGCTTGGTTCTCTTGGAGTTTCATTCTCCTTGGTCACATATGTCTTGTTTGTATAGTAAATTTGATGAACTTTGCTTTTATCACCATGCCGTAATTATTTCTAATCTATCAAGGTGTTGGAATTTACCTTTCTGGTCACGTATTCTAAATTTAATTTATGTATTAAATTATATGCGTTTCCTTATCTTGCGCATTTTCAAACCTGCTTGTTTAACTGGGATTCTTAGTGTAATCATGATGCATTACCCACGCGTATTGTGTTGCAGCTTCCGTCCATGTTGTTTTGACTTGCCAAGTTGTTTATTTAATTAAATCTTCTAGAGCACTTTTCATTTCTTACAATAATTATAACTATGGTTTATATACAGAGCGTTGTCACTTGCTTTCCTGTCTAATCGTTGAATTTCTTATTTTCTTCGTAAAAATGTCTAGTTTTCGGAAACCTCATGGTGTTTTCATGAAGCGCACTATACTAGTGATCCTATCTACCCCTAAATGACCTTATTAACATAGCAATATATTATATATATATATATACATACATATATATATATATATATATATATATATATATATATATGTGTAGCAGACTTACTTACTAATTACTACTTCATTGTAACGTTTCCTATGGGGTTCATCTGGAGAGAATACGTCATCCTCAATTTTAAATATTTCAATGCGATGTAATGAAGAAAGTTGTTTTTCACTTCCACATCTAGAATTTGGAAAATTTTGAACGACACAACTCACAATGTTGCAATGATCTTTCAAATTTTGGTGTTTTCTGATAAAAAGGTCAACTGCAATGGTGGAGGAGTGGGTTCCTATGGGGAAAAAATTATAAAAATACTAAAACATAAACATATAAAAATGGCAGATATTACAAAACTACTGTACAAATACCATTTACCTTGGAAGGCTTTACTAGTTTTCAAAAATAAGAGTGACAAACCATCTATGTCCAGCAATTCCTTAAGGATTTTTGCTACTCGGAAGACTCTTGTTCCAGATAAATCTTGCTTTCCATGTTCTAAAAAATCTCGTCACCTCATTTTTTACCTTTCGTAACCATACCTTAAAAACACCGCTTAAAATACATTAATTCGTAACTAATACTACATACCGTTCCATTGTTCTAATTTCCCAGATTGATGTATACAACATTTTAAATCCACCTATTTGAAAACGCCCTTAACAATATAGAGAAAACCAGCACATTACCAACTTATACTTCCACCATTCCAATATCCAATAACAATACTAAGTTTGCATTCTTTAACAATAATTCCATAATTGAGCAGACATATTTCTTACTCGCCAGTAATATTATGCTTAAATTTAAACCAAATTATTTCCATCACTATTTTATAGTTCAACAGAATACTTACATGATAGTATATTATTTCCCACTACATAGGTACAACAAACCATTTTATTTAAAATCTATCGATACAGAATTATACATCATAAACAAACAAAAAGCTTATACGGTACTCACTGTTTTAATTTCACAGATTACTTTTACAACTAAAGATGCAGGATGCCCAGGGACGTTAATAATTTGCCCGGTTTTTACTTCTTTGGCACCTTAGGTCACTTCATTCCACCAACTTGCGTTGACAAGTGTAACCAATTTATCGTCCTTTCAGGGTTTAATAACCCCTACCAAAATGAATATAAATTCCATGATTTACATGTTTGATCTTTCTGGTTTCCATATCCAGCAAAGTTCAAAACAATTCGACATTGGGCCCCGAGGGCCCACAGCCTACACATGCCCGCTGTTACTCAAACATTTCCTTCTTAACTTATTGATTCAGAAATTAACCATCATATCCCATTTTTAAAATTCCATTCTCACACTTTGTGGGTTTAAAGCTACTTTAATGCTCGAGTTCAATATCATCGGTACGTGTCAACACATTAAGTTTATGGCGTTTTATGATTCTGTGGTACCTAAATCACGTGTGGATTTATACAAATATTACTGTGAATGGTGACTTCCCCGACTTTTATTACTGGTTGTATAAAAATCTTGTAGGTGCCGTTTAATGGATGTTTTTAAAAATATTTGTACCAATACGTGTTAAGCAAAGAGGCAATATACCACAGAAAGTGAATTGTAGGAAACCGACTTTAATTTTCTAATCAGCAGGTCATGGCACTCAAAAGTTGTGAATCACATGTTTCCCAGCTTATAGGAATACCTACTTTAACTGATGTTAAAAAGGCACGTAGAGTAAGACGTACGGAAAAAACATTTCTTATAAATTAAAAACTTGCGACAAATGTTTATGCAAAGAAATTGCATTGAGAATAGCTCAATATCATTGATGACCATGTATTTATTAAAGCGTGTCAGTAGCCTAATTTTATTACCCCTAACTACAACCTTTGGTAGTATTATGTACAAGCCAATGAACCGTTGATAAGTGTAGTGTTGGAATATTTTAATTCCTCAATTTTGTTAATTTACTTTTATCCACTTCCACCTTTACAGTAATTAGCGGAAGTTGGAAATATTATCTATAATCCATGCTACAATATATGTTTATCTTTGTATGTTTTATATACGATTTAGGATTTCTGTCTTTAAGATAGTTCAGCAGTGGTACAATATTGGGTGTGTCTTTCAGCATAGTTTGTACATCTTGTTATTTGTTGTATTTGAGTCTGTTTTGCTGATATTTTTCACAATTTGTTAGGATATGCTCCACTGTTAGGTTTGCTTTACACTGTTCACATATAAGTTGAGGTTCTTTTGTCACGAAGTAGTTGTGTGTATATGCAGTGTATATTATTCTTAATCTTGTTAATATTATTTGTTGATTTTGGGATATGTGCATAGGGTTCGGTTTTTGGTTTTATTTGTCTAAGTTTGTTATTTTGGGTGTTCTTCCAGGTTTCTTCCCATTTTTGGTCTATTTTGCTTGAAATAATCATATAGATGTCTGTTTTTGGAGTTTTGAGTTGGATATTGGTATTAGTTATTTGTTGTTTAGCTAATTTATCTACTGCTTCATTTCCTTGGAGACCAAATCAGTATTATTTCAGTTCCGGTTTCTTCTGTTGTTTTGTGTAGAGCATCATGTATGTTGTTCATTATTGGATCTGTTGTGTACCATTTTTCGAGTAACTTTATAGTGCTTGTAATCGGTGTGTCGGACACCAATTGCCATTGCCTCGGGTAGGTACACAAAATAAATCCAAATATTGTCGGCGATTTCAACAATTTGTAATATATTTTAACAATTAAATTCTAATAATAACAACATGCATAATATATATTAAAAATGCAAATTGCGCTTATCAATTTAAACCAAAAAGCACGACTCATTGACAATTAATATTAACTTGCTTTCTGTATGTCTGTGCAATAACCCTACATTTATCTTAATATTTGGTTCTTATGTGCTTCACGGCTACTGTACTGTTTAACAATTCGTGCAGAATACACCAAGGTTTAGAAAATAGCTGTCGGCAATTGCTCTTTCGTTGTACTAGCCCCATAATGTGTTTCCTTGTACAAAGATGTCACGATATTCTCGTACCGTGCAAAAGGATGTGCCGACTAGGCTGCAGCCCAAGATTGGGAGTGGGGGGAGTAAGCTGAAACTGAAGTAACTCAGCAAGGAGAAAATTAATCATTGAAATAAAATAAGGTTTGTACATGCAATAGAAAAGCAATAATTAATGACAGGACGCTAGTCCGTCCAATTAAAACATATAGGTAATAAAAATAACTTTGTTAAAAAAATTCAAGTTAAAAATATACTTTATTTGCTTATCATAAGACTTGTAATCAATCATCATTTCAGTAAATATATATGAGCAGTAAAAGCACAAAATGAACTTTTAAGGAACGTTCACTAATCAGATAAAGAAAATAATTTATATTTAATAACCCTAACGAGCTCGTGTAATTACATTCTAACACATTTATAGCAAGAAGGAAAAATGGAATATTTATTTTTATACAAAGGGGTCCATCCAAAACACTGATGTTAACTATGTTCATAATGGAATATTAATGATGCATAAAGAATGTGAGAGTATCTCAACAGTAACTGCTATAGTAACTATAACGTATTAGTATTGAAGGATTGTAGATGATTCAAACTTATTAAACATTACAGTAAAATTTTTAACTATCAGAGCTATAGTAAAGCACTGCAGATGAGGAACGTGTTATGCAATTATTAGCATATATGTGGGAAATAATTTATTATATGGACTACTAGTAAAATAGAATTTAAAAAAAATAGTCTACTTTTGACTACGTACTTATAACGCGACAAAGAAATGTTTAACATACCAGTAACCAGCTAAGATCCGGAACAATGCATTTTCTTTTAGAGTCACAATACCTGGTAGCTCGAGGATTCTGGAAGACCAAAAAGAGTTGTGAGTAGTTAGCAATCCATGCGGTCCAACATCAAACCTGAACACACAATCAAATCCATATGATAAAATTCTACACGTACGGGAAAGTTTTTAACCTTGGGTATGAACTACTTTTAAGTCATAGGATAAGACCATATGATACGACCATACGATACGAGCTAGAAAGTAAACACGAAAATCAGTAATTTATCAACCATTTTATTCACTTACCGAATACACAAGAAGTAGAAACAGAAAGAATGTGCGTGTATTTGCTCGTTCAGAATTAAGAACTGTTTAAGAGGATCTGTTGAATGTCTAATAAAGTACAAAGTAAAAATGAATTAATTCCCAACAGAACAATTTATAATCTCTACTCTGATAACATAAGGTAATACCGTTAAAACAAGAAATTACCAGGCGTTGATAAGGACAATAATTTGTATACTAAATTGTAGTATAGCCGATAAGAAATTAATATTAATAGAAAAACCAAACTGCTTTATGAATAAACTGATAGGTTAATGTGCTTTATCTATAATAGATATAACTTTGAAAATATTCAAAAAGAGCGAATTAGGATATTTATTTAAACTGGTAATAATTTATCAATGAAGGGTATTAGAAAGATGCAAATTCAGGAATTGAACGTAATAAAGATTAAAGTTGAAGTTGGATGAGTTGAATTAAAATTATAATTAATAGAGCAACAAAGAAGAACCAAACAAACCCCAGACCAATAGTCCTTTTAAATTAAGTTGGTCGTTCCTCCCATTGAGTTGCCAAAACTAGGATGACTTTAGATTTCTACTTTTAATCACATGTGTACTGGATGTTGGCCGGAACAAAAATGTCCTCCGATTCGTACAAGACAAAAGGGATCGTTTCACGTAAGTACAGAGAGTGCCCTCCTTGCATTGTTATAAGAAGCATTCATTAAAACTGTAATTTAATCATTGCACAAATTTGCAATTTTTGCTAATGTCCACAAGGTGTCAGACTTAGCAGCATAACAATTATAAGTTATTTTTAATCAGATAGTCATGGCTGTTGCATGCTTAAAGAGTCTGTGCATATTGCATATTGGTGTGTGTGGGGTTTGATGTTATGTCTTGGATGACTGTTAAAATTGCTACTTTTTCGACTGTATAACGGCTGCAGTATGGGTGTAGTGTTATTTGGATTTGTTTGTCTTAACTGAGTACAGCCGCAGCTACATGTTGGTAGTTTTTAACCCATATTTGTAGATAAATTCAAGCCTCTTGTAGTGCTCCCTTAGTTATTTAAATCGTTGATAATACTGAGCTTTGATTGTATGTTTTTTTTTGAATAATTTGATAGTGATACATGTCATTATGTTTCCTAATCCATAGTGGGAATATAGGTAAATATTGTGGAAGATTTCAGGTAGGTTAGTTTTGGTTGTTTCATTGTTTTTTATGTGTATGGCTGTTGGAGTACACTGGTATCTAATTTCGTATTGTAAAGTTTAATTTTGAAGATGTCATGGTTTGCTTCTATTTTCCAATTTGATGCTAGTTTTACAATATATTTTAGGTTCAATTTATTTCTTCTTGTATCTAAAGGTGGTATTTGCTATGCATTGTACACTATTGACTGCGCTTGTTCTATAGGCACCTGTTGCTAATCTGAGAGCCGTGTTTTGAATTGTGTCTAACTGATTTATTTTATAAGGTTTGGCAGTGCTGTATGTGATAAACTGTAGTCAAGTCTTGATCTGATAGTAGTTGTGTATATCTTTAATGGTTGTTTTGTGTGCACTCCCCAATCTGTTTGAGAGTACTTTTAAGATATTTATTTTTTGTTGCAGTCTTTTTTAATTCTGTTATGTGCTTTCTCCGTTTTAACTTTTATCAAAGTATATGCTTAAAAATTTGATTTTATCTGTATATTCTATTTGGCATTTGTTTATTAGAAGTTTTAAATCTATGTTGTTTTCTTTTTTTGCAAAAATGTATTGCTTTTGTTGTTGTTGATGAGAATGTGAAACTTATTTTTTGCCCATTTTTCTATTTCTGTTATATTTTGTTGTAAATTTGTTTGTATTGTATTGATGTTTTTGCCTTTGCGATATAAATGTCATCAGCAAAAAGTAATATGTGTTTGTTTCTTCACAATTTTTGTTAATTAGTAGAAGAAATAGTGTGGGACTAAGTACTTCCCCTTGGGGAAATTCATTTTCTTGCCTTCTTAGTTCTGATAGGCATCCATTTGTTTTGGCTTGGAAAAAGCGGTTTTCCAGGAAGTTTTTTATGTAGCGTAGTATTCTTCCTTGTTTTTCATGTTCTATTAGTGTTTGTATTATCGCATATTTTCATGTGGTATCAAATGCCTTATATAAGTCTTCGAATATTGCCACTAGATGTTGTTTCAGTTTGAATGCTTTTTCCATTTCTATTTTTAGTTTAAGTGTCTGGTCCGTTATTGTTCTGCCTGTCTTAAAACCTGCTTGGGTATTGCTTAATGTCTTTATTTTCTATATACTACATTAGCCTTTTATTTACCATTTTTTGCATTATTTTGGATAATATATTTGACAGTGTTACAGGTCGATAGTTTGCTGGGTTTGTCTTATATTTTGAAGGTTTTAATATTGGTATTGTAATGACTTTGTTCTATTCTATAAGGTATACATCGTTGTTCCATATAAAGTTATATATGTCTAATAGGAGTTTTTCTTATTTTCATCTGGTAGGTGTTTGATCATTTCTGGAATTATTTGATCTGACCCTGAACTTTTTTTACTTTTTTTGTTGTGAAATACTGTTTTCTAGTTCGTCCATTGTAAAGCATTTGTTTAATGGATTGTTTTGTTCTTGAATTTTGATAATTTGATTGTATTCTGTATTTGTTTTTATTATATTAAACTCTTTATTATAATTTAAATTGCTTGATATTTTGGGAAATTCGTCTGCTATTTTCTGCTATTTCTTGGGGTCTAATATGATTTTGGTGGGTCCTATGAATATTATATCTCTAGGACGTGGGATGTTATTTATCCCCTTAATTGCTTCTATTTTGTTCCAAATTTGGTTATTAGGTGTATCACAGAAAACATAGTTTTCCTATGCTTTTTTTCTTGCTGTTTTATTGTACGTCTGCTAATACCCTTTGTTCTTTTAAGTTCTATTTGGTTTTCTATGTTTTTGTTTTTCCGATATTTGTATAGTGCTTTTTTATTGTCTTTGCTTGCTTTTCGCATTCCTTATTCCACCATATTAGGTGTCAAGATTCTTATAGCTATTGCTTCTAAGTTTGTTGTTAGGGCTATTTCTTCTAAATGTTTTTTGTTGTTTAATAGAATTGCTACCCCTCGGCTAGCTATTTGTGTGTTTGGCCTGTCCTTGCGATATCGTATAAAATTGTGTGTATTTATGTTTTGATGTTCTTGAAGCGTGTTTCTTATAAGCATATTTAATGAGGTCGTGCTTCTTCAATTAGTTTTTGAAATTCGGATTTATGGGATTGAAGTCCATTGCAATTCCATTGAATGATGATCATGTTATTAATTATCGACTGAGATAATTCCTCATTTGAAATTGTTTTTCTACAAAACAAGATATTCTTTTGTGGTTATTTAAAATTAGTGGTATTAATACCACGAGCATTCAGCTTGTTTGCTTCGTTGGGTGTTTTAAAAATAAAGTGAATGATGCTAACACAAACATTCTTAAGCAAACCAGTTACATCAACATATGGGTATTCTACAAAGGTGCAAAAGACTGTATTTGTGTATTCAACAAAATGGAGGACATTTTGAACACCTTTTGTAAGCAGAACAATTAGTAGCTACTTTAATTTAAGTACATGCTTTCTTAAACATTTGTTTAAAGTTTCTAATTTCTAAGAAATCATGTTTTTGTATAAACATTACTTTACTCAAAGTGTTTGATTGACCATTTTATTGGGTAAAGTGGTATACTGATTAGAAAAATAAAGTCGGTTTCGTATGAATGGTTTTCTATGATGTCACCTCATTTCTTTATACACACACGTACGGACATTTTTAGAAACACCCATTTAAATTCTAAGTCCCTATTTTCTAATAATTTTTTATGCATAAATATCAATCAATGTCCCTTTATTAATCATCAGTTAAAATATTTCTATAAAGTTGTGAATCACCCTATATATGAATCCACTTCGGCTGCACCACTGTAGTTAGCCAACGCATCCTTAATTGTTATGGGATTCCCAACTCATCTGGGCAATTTAAAATTTAAACAGCCAAACGATTCTTTCGCCGGTAACAGTGAAGACACGTAACGTTTTTCATTCTTGTGTATAACATTTTTGTTTGAAACAGCCATCACAAATATCCAGAAACGAAAAAATAGAGTTAACTATTGCATTAACATTTCATTCATGCAAACATCTCTCTTCAGGTCAAACTCTCGGGACTTTCCCTAACCGCTCCTATAAAATTTTGCTAAATATGTAGTGTTTTAATGTTTCATACACGAGATGATTTATCGTTATTTATCAAAATGTTATAAATTTATCGATTACCTTTTTTTAGATTTCTTTAACCAATCGCCTAGTTCTAATTATTAAGTTTTTAGGTATACAATGTAATACTGGTCGTTAATATTTCATGTCAAACGACGTTAATATTTGAATACACTTTGCTTTACATAAAAAAAGTTAACAGTTAGTCTTCAATAAAGTTTTTGAACATCAACTGTTGAATATCAAGGATCAAAATGGAGCTCTGCCAAAAATTGTTTACCACATGCACATTGCCTAAAGTAAAACTAAGCTTAATATGAACTTTTCTAGGTGTATTTTGTATCTCTTTTATAAGAAACCCAACATGATTCTCCTAACTGAACCCTGTAATATTTTTTTTAGAAGTAATTATAATACGAATACTACAGACTTTATTTTTCTTTAATTCGTAGAAGGATCAGTACATAAACTTAAGGTATAGCTATAAAGGAAGTTCAGCAAAGCTGTCCTTACACTTATACCTAAAGTAATAAATTTAGATTTTAAATGTAAACATTAAAACTAACTAATGTTAGATATGTATGTATACACATGTACAAGGGTCATCTTTTGTTAGAACCGGTTGTGCATCGTGTTTGCGAAGCATGTAAGGTAACGCCAATTAAACGTCAGCCATTACTCTGCAGCTCTAAGTCTATCGAATGATTGGTTATGCTGCAATATATGCTGCCATGTTAATTAATAATCCCAACGACCGAGAACTGCATTTCGTCATTCAGTTTTAAATGCAAAAAAGTCAACCTGCTGAAATATATCAACCAATTGGTGAAATATAAGATATAGTGAATGATGGCATGTGTGTAAGCACTGCTGACTGTTTGATGAACGAAGGACGTGTTCACGATGCATGTCGATCTGGACCTACTGTCATCAGTGAAGGGTTGACACAAAAAGAAGACAATTAGATTCATCAAACAGGTGTTTCACTAATCAACAACCTTCATATTTCCCTCAAGTTTCAAGGTCGGTAATTTTTTACCGACATACTTCAATACAGAAAAATTTGTGCAATATGAGTGACAAAAATATTAACAGACGAAAACAAAAGAAAATGTTTGGCAATTGTTTTTAGAGCACTATGAAATGAATGATGAATCACATTGTGGCATAAGATCAAACTTGGTTTGGTTAGTATAGTCCATAGCTGAAACGACAAACCAGTTAGTATGACATAATTTAAATTCTTTGACAAAAACAAAAAAAATTCAAACAACCATCAATACGATAAATTATATCAAGTTTTCCTGAAGAAGAGTGTTCTTCTGATACATTTCCTGCCAGTTATGATAAATCCACACAATCGATCTATTTCTGCATACTTCACATAAATATTAAATTCCATCTCCTTTATTTTACATTCATTTAGAAATGCCCAGTAAAATTTGAACTCAAACTACTTCACACACCTTATATTATTTTGAGTCTTACAAATTTTCATTTAAGCAGTTCGATTACCTTTCAATTGAAATGAATATTTAAGTCTCCTATAAAATCTCATAGTGTTTAGTACAACGTTAAATACTTGGAATCTACTCTATAATTTGCTTTAGTTTAGAAAAAGTTAAAAGCCTCGCATTATAAATTCTCTTAAATAAGCAAACACCTGCATATCGTAAATGAATACATTTAATGCTTTGACATGTATCTGTTACAAAATAATAAACGCGGTATTTCGTTATCGCGTAGATGTTCACGTTTACGAGCAATAAAACTGTCCCTTTATTTATCGGTTCTCGGTATTGTAATTCGAAATAGAAACTCTCCATGGTTTTCTATAACAAATTGGCTACGTGTCACATCCTAGACTCCATAATGCTGCAAGGCATGTTGCATACCTAACTATTTGAACAGACGTTTTCTCATGCGAACAATTTCACAGAGTCATTATGTTATATTGAGGCCTTGTGCTTTCATTAATTGAACTTGTTTGCAAGCCGTGTTCTTGGAATATTCTACAGTTGTGCCTTGAAAATACTTTTGTAGGTGCTGTTCTTAGACTAATTTACATTTTATCGATGGAAATTGTTTTTGAAGCAAAACGTGTTGCTTTCTCTCCCTATATATACAGACCGAGCTTTGCAAGAGATTGTATTCTATTCAGGGTCCTATCCCATAAACAAACTGTGTAAAATCGCGGAACTACTTAAGATGCTTTCTTTTAAGAGGCATTGTTGTACTTCAGTGTTAAAGTCAAACTTAATCTAGCAAAATTGGTTCATAAAGTATCCAATCCGTCGGCAAGTGTAAGTATACACTTCCAGGTATGCTACGATCGTACCAGATGCAGGCAGCTACTTTTCTTAAGGTACAATCGCTGTTTTTTCTTGATGTTTCAATGAAATCTAGCTACTATTTTTATTGGTTGATAACCATGTAAGAGCTTGAGTTATTTTCTTACACGTGGTTATAGCACAATCAATTACAGACTACCGTGCAAGAATTTATGCTCACAAGATAGTGCACAAGTGATCATTCTTCAAGTCACGATTAATATAAACCGAAGCTCACGTTAGATCAATTTTATTAATTTTAAATTAACTTTAGGAAATGCTAATATCAACAATTTGTTTACTAAATTCTAATGTAGATTGTCTAACACTTGGTTCACTTCAGTTAAGGGTAAGTATCCTTGCACGTGTTATTTAGATTTTACGTGACTGGGAAATAATTCCTAATTTATATTTGCTCAATGGTATATTTCGATTTTGTGTTATATACGAGTTGACACTTTTGTTTACATCATGTTGTAACAGGACGATTAGGTAAATGATCAAGTTAACGATTTGTAAATATTCCTTTTGGTACTGTTTGTTAACTAATGGTGTGTAATAAATCTACTTGTCAAGGTTTCCAATTTTCCTTTCTGTGTGACCCACCCTACTCTACAACATTTTGAGCTAGTACGGCATCTCCAATTCTTTGGATTTCTATTCTCCCCTTGTTTTGTTGTGGTATTCGGTGTGGGCGATTTTCTTTGCTTACTTTCTTTCTTATCTGCTCGGAATACCATAACAGAGAATTCCGCCTTTTTGGCATTACAAGCTGTACTACAATAATTAAGTATAGGGGATTTCCAATCCTAACGGGAATGTTACTTCCCATCATTATTTAAGTAGGTTATGATACATGCAGATGTGGTTGTTGAATTCCCATGCACTGGTAGGTAAAGAAGCTATAGTCTATCGTTTGTGATCTGTTAAATAAACATTTTCTTACTCTCGAAGTAATGTGCCATCATTGCTCAATCAATGAGAATGTTCAACAGTTGGAGGGGTTTTGACGAGTTCATGTGTATGGATGCGATTATCAGGGAGATCATCTTGAACTATCTTACAGAACAGACCTGGTGACAATTAGTGCATGAAGATGTCGTGACGTTATCTGAGAACTCCTTTACCTTGCACCATTTGGTTCCTTACAGGTGTTGCTTGATTTAATATTGCAGATCAACTGCACTGCAAATTTGTAGAAAAACGCCACCGACCAATGAGGGCCCTGTCAAACTTTTACAGAACATGAGCTAGTTTACAAGGATTAAAGGATGTTGGGCCTACTTTAAACTACTATCATTAAAGATTAAACTTATTGTTCTTTCATAATTGAAAAATTTATGAATATTACCACGCTTGGTACTAAAGTATATTTATTTGTAACTGCCATTTTACAAATAATAAGAGAATGAAAATAAATACTGAAAGGCATTGTGTAAACTTATTACAGCTTAAGCACACTATTCAAAGTCACCAGCGGAGACTATTTTCAAGTGACGTCATTGTTTCACGATTAACATTGGTCATAGGTTGCAGCAGGGACAACAAAACTGAACAGGCTTCAATTCAATTCAGGAATTCTTGGATGATAATCTAGCAGATTTTTTATCGCGATTATTACCATGGAAGTATTTACCATTAACTACTTTGGTGCATCACTTTACTCCTTGTATTTATTATAATTATTTCAAGGTATGAGTGTTTATTTGTTAGATACTCTTATGTAAAATGGGTGCAAATAAATATATATCTAATCGAATCTCTCGAATTGTCCACTCTACATTCCTGATTTAGCATCCTCGTAGTTTATTTTTTTTGAAGCAAGAAATTTTTGGGTAAAAGGCGATTGGAGAATGATGACGTGTTCAAAACAACTGGACAGGTGGCAGAGTTGTTTGATGATGGTATTCAAAAGCTGATGCCGTAAACTAACAAGTGTTTATATATTAGCAATGATTTGTAGAAAAATAAAATTGTTCACATTTTCATTTCCCGTAAAGTTATGTTTATAAATAAATTTTTTCTTGATCTACTACAAAACAGTTCTTACTTAAAAAATGACCATCGCACGATGTTTGTTTACATTTCAATCAATTTCATAAGGCTTTCTATAACTACAACCTACATCAAACACAATCGTGTTATAAATTAAATTATTAATATTGTAATTACATAACAGAAATATAGAAGTTGCTAGGCAAAGTGGGTATTAAATAATACTGTTGTGGTGTTTTTTTTTTGAACGAACTAAGTTTTTAAATTTTTTAGGTATGTGATGATTTACGCAGTAACACATTTAGTTGATAATAGACCTCTAGAGCAAATATTCACATGGCACACCATCAATCCTGAATATTTCGGACACTAATATCATAATTGTATACAACGATACAGGCTGAATGAAGTAATCTTTCTACATACACTTAAGAAATTTATGCATATTCGAGGCACTATCAGAATATTCGTGAACGGAACTCTATATAACTGTTGAACGTGTAAGGAAATGACAGTGAATGTAATACTTAATGAATCAGTGTGTCGAATTACATTTCATTGGGAGGTCATGCTTAGTCTACGCATTGAGTTTTGTAACCATGTGTTGACGTTCATTTTGTGAATATTATGACGACATAGATTCAACCAACAAACTTTCTTTAAGTTTTACTTTAAATTGGTAAATCGCAAACTAACTTAACCAATGTTACTGAAAGCTTTTGAATAACATTCCCTAAGAAGAACACATATTTTTGAGTGGTACACACATTTTAAGCTCGATAGAATTCACTTGAAGATTGGCATCGTTCAGGATGACTTCCACAAGGAAAACAGACAAAAATGTTGAAAGGATTTGACAACTCGTTCAGGAAGACCGCGAGAAAAAACGTGATGAAAAAGGTTCAAATTGTGAAAAGAACAAAACTTACAATTGCATCATGACAATACACCTGCTTATGCTTCAATGAAAACAATAGTTTTTGGCCACTATCCTGCACCTTCCATTTCGTCAGATTTTGCTTCCTGTAACTGCTGTTCCCAAAACTAAAATTAACTTGAAAGTTTGCCATTTTGACACAGTAGAAGACATTGAGAACAAAACATAGAAACTGTTGTTGGTCTGAAGTGCTTTATAGCAAATACGATGAAGTGTAATGATTGGCGTTACATTAAAAAAATTAAATGTAAAGAAGAAAATTAATCTTGAACGGACAACTTAATATTAATATACTCTGTATGCATGTCTGCATGTCATATAATTCATAGGGAATCATGACATGTATCTTCCACAAGTGGTAGAAATAATAAAAGTTAGACATCGAATGAAAGAGAAAATTAATTATTTGCAAGCCGGTAATAAGAACACATCAAAAATGTTACACAAAAATGTAATATAGCAGTAAATCATGCCATGCCGGGTGGAAGGGCAATATAGCAGGATGTTAAGTTTCGAAATGTAAAGATGTAGTAATACGAGCAAACAGTAAAAAGTTGAATGAAACAGCTTTAAGGAAAAATAAATATGGATGTTACCGCAGGGGACACTAGACGTGGCATTCGATAAAATTTTGAACTGCCTTGCACAGGCCAGGTATTTTCAATGCAGCTGTGGGTGAAATTATCGTCGTCATAACCAGTTAAAGAGATTGAGACTTGGATAGGTCGCATCATCATCAATTTCGAATTTTGGGTTATGTTTGCTCAATGTAGCTGTTGTTCGAAAGTCGAAAAAATGGAAACACTTAAAAATGGAAAATTGGTGTTTCTGGATATTTTTTACTTTAAATAGGTGAATTAAACCCTCAGTAACAAAAACTTTTATGATTATATATTTTTTTATGTTATGTGAATGTTGAATGTAAACAAAGTTGGTATCTTATGACATAGGACATTTATTGAACGTAAAAGTCATCATTTTATTGAACAATAATTTACTGTCAAAATGAGTGGCGATTAGATTAAGCATGATGTTGTCAATTTAAAGTATTAAAAACTCTAGCATGTGAATTTTACATTATTTTGAAATAGACAATGAAAAGATATAATGAAAAAGTAAGGATTCAACTGTTTTCTATGTTGATTATTAAAGACATTTCCAAAAAATTGGAATTTATAAATGTCATGCAAATTAATATTGGAAATAGGATAATTTAGAGTGATCATAGCTGTGTTGAAAGATTAGATTTAAGGTCATTTTAGGATTTTTAAGTAAAGTTCAAAATTAAGTTAGGAAATTTAGTTTTTTAAAAAAATCTATTTGCATCTGTATTTCATGTTAATAGAGTTTAGGTTGATTTTTATTTTAATTTATTTAAAAACTAGGTACACAGACACATTTGTAAAGAATATTCAACTACCCCAGTGATGGAATTTTATTTGGAAGGCATTTTGTTTTGAGAAATTTCTTTATGTATGATAATTAATAAGTATTTTAAGGTATTTTTGAGAAAGGTAAATAAGACGATAAAATTTAGGATATGAAGCAAGGAAGATTTATGTAGAATTTCTGTGACAGACAGTTTGACATTCATTAATTAGGACAAGTAGAAAAAACATTTCAGGATAAGTGATTAAAGTAACGTAGATTTCTTGTTCTTCAAACCTTATATTTACTTATTTCTTAAATATTTCTTCTTTCATATTTTCTTTTGTACTTCTTCCATAGGAACCCACTCCTGCACCGCTGCAGTTAGCCGAAGAACCCTTATATTATTACGAAGTCTTTCGCCCCTTCAATTGTTCACGTAATGCTCATCTTCTCTGCAGCAAAAGTTTTAACCATCCGATATTTAATATATGCTTACTACTCTCTCTGCACTATGTAGGTTCCAAGTTACTGACCCACTAATGAGTATTTTAAGATTCAAAAGTAAATAAATGATATTCATTATCATACTGATGATAGCTACTATAACTCGTAAGTCCATTCTCATAAATTGTATTTAGTAACAATACCAGAAATACACCAGATGACACTTCAAGTTCACAGATTGTTCGGGTAGATGTCAAGCAAATTTAAAGGAATTAGATTCCAATATATTTGACAATTATTGATGAAAGTGTTTGGTGATTCAACATATCAACTGCTTTCTTGCAGTCTAAAACTAAAATGCTTAATTTCTGTTAATTAGTGTTAGTTATTAGCAATATCATTCATGATTTGGTCAAAATTCAAATAGGTAATATAGCAAATTCCTTAAGTTTTTCATGATTTACTTGCTAACCAGTTATGTATTGAGTAAATTAAGTCATAACATGCCGTTCCAATTCCTAAACCAGTTTCCACTTTCTTATATTTAATAAATCTTAAAATTTTTATACTAAAAGTAGGGTAATCCCCGTTTTCTTCGATCTGGTTTTGAGTATGTTGTAAATTAGTAGTTACTTTGTAGCTTAGAATGATTTAATATGTATAAATACGTTAAGATACTCTCAGTGGCTATTTATCGTTCTCGGGAAATATAGCGTGAACACATTATCAAAGCGATCTATTCCAATTGATTATAGGACATCAACCAATCCCACGGAGAGGTATTGCTATACTGTGTTCCACCATATGTGAGAATGCATTGGAAAACAGATCGGAAGCCAACTATGTCAGGCATGTTACTTCTCACAAGACGGAGTATTGCATGTGCCAGATGCAGTCGAGTTCATGTGTTTTAACATGTAGTAGTGCCCGCAGAACGTTAGTTTGGCCCATATTATTGTATCACGCTTTATAATTAAATAAACTATTTGGTAGTTTGGTTCTATCTTGTAAAATAAATATGGACTTATCTATAAAAGGCACGTGGAAATTGCAGTTTTCTTTACATGAACAAAAGAAAGCTTTGCCAGTTAGGTTATATATTATTATAAAACTCAAAGTATATTAGCCAGAAACTGACCGGAATGGAATGATAAACAAATTATTAATTTTTAGGACATCACTAATACTAAATGGAATATGCATGAACACAGTAGAATAAATTTCACCAGTATGCACTTCTCTCCAGAAATCCCTTGTCACATTCTTTAATTTTATGTTGAAAATTATTTTTCTTTTGCTCTTTACTATCAAAATTGCATAGTTTTGTTCAAAATACTCTCACTGCCAGGAATGTTTGTTTTAAAATCCTTTATTTCCAAATCTAATAAGGAACTTTATACTGTCAGCCAAAAGTGCGCACGTCTATATTATTAATAGACGCCACTTACAGAAAAGGCTTGTCAATTCTACAAATAATCACGTTTATAACAAGATTATTCCTATTATTAACATTATCCATGAAAAAAATTGAATGTAAGGAAATACATCGAACACGATGGCAGATATATTCTTAATAACATTTTAAAAGAATGATATTTTCTTATAACTAAATGGCGTTGCAGCAAGAGCTAAAATACACTAAGCTGAAGCACAATAGGAAAAATTCAAGTTAACCATTCCGTAATTCGCCACTAATGTTGGATCAGAAATTAGAATTAAATCAAGGACATTAAAAACACATAAGTTCCTTTACTATTTGAGTTAAATTGACACGATCAAGAATAGACAAACAAAACCATTTTGAACAAAGTAAAATTAAAAACACCAGTCCATAGTTTGAATTTAAACACCAAGAAATCCAATGTGCTGTTAAACACATTAATAACTATTAGATTTGCTACTAGAGGTCTATAAGTGATTACCACAGCATGCAATTTATTTCCAGTAAAGAATCCACATTTGTTCAAAAGAATAAGAATAAAACCAGTGAGCAGCGCACAAACATAATCAGTTCTGCTTATCAGCAAACGCAAACTGTTAACGATACTGGAAAGGGGTATCGTTAACTGACAGCAGTTGCATTTAAATAACCAAGCATTTTATTAAGAGTACCTTAACTATCTAAAACGTTTCCTTAAATATCCTAATACGTATCTAATCTACATAAACATCTAGCTTTCAAGGTTATACTTTATAAAAAAATCAATACAATAGAAACATTCATGCTGTAATAGTATTATTATAAATACACATATAACAATTTCTTTACCACTTTAATCCGAGAAAAGTAATCTTACCTTTACTCTTTTTCAGGGAGGGTAGGCAATAGGTACTTTTTAAATTGATCAATGCGACACATTTCAAAAGAATTTCTTCTGCAACAGTCTAAAACAGTTGTTAACACATATATGGTTTACTAGGTAATCCAGATGTAAAATATTCTGCAACACTAGCGATACTAGAAAAATAAAAACTATTCACTATTAAAGTAAGTTTTGGAACATACACTATCTATTAAATGCTATACTCTAAAAATTCGTTTTCCTGGTCTTCATTCATTTGATCATGTACCACTTCGTATTGTGGTATTTCAAAAAATGGTGGTTTGATGATATTACTGTCATCAATGGACTTTTGAAATATAATTTCTTCAATACATTCACGAAGAGAGTTAAAGTTACTTCTATCAACCTGAGGATACAATGCCAAAAACACGTCTTCAATATAATCGATAAACATACCACCATCAGGATACTCATCTAAAATTTCTAGCACATATTCTAATGGGGTGCTATTTCTATGTGGCACAAAATTTGAATCCTGTATTAATGTTTTCGAAAATTCACCAACTTCAACCGGTTCAGGTTGAATGTGAGGATCATTATCTATTATGCTTATTGTACTTGTTTTTGGTGGTCTGAGCTGGAACTTTTTACTTGGGTGTTTGGCTTGAAAATGACTTTTATAAGGATATCTATCTATGAATACTCTGTGACAAATCACACATATATAGGGGTTATTCATATATGCAGACATGTGAGCCTCGTAAAGTTCACGATCAGTAAATTCCTTAGAACAATGTAAGCAATTAGCTATGAAGTCTGAGGCATGAAATGATTCGTGTTGCTTAAGATGTTCTCTAAAACAATTATTGAAGTAATTATAATAATAGTACATACAACCAAACATTTATAGCTCTATAAATCTTTACCGATTAGCAAACTAGTTTGTTAAATTATAGTGAGGAACGAGAATTAAGATAAAATGATGATCTTCCGGTTTGATACCCATCTTGATCACCTTACTTTCAATTCCAAAATATTCTTTATTACCTCCCAATTTATTTTAAGACTGTTTACGAATTTTAACTTCAAGCGTAAAGATACTAATATATTGCTACATAGGCACTATTTACTATGTTTCACTATGTCGTGCTTCTGCTCCTCTAATAGAACATTCTAAAAAGAAACAATTGTATTTAGGTCCGTTTACTTTATTATCAGGAGAATTTAAGAAACGAAAAATATCTTCAATCGGAATATCACTAGATTTATTATTCATATACTGTTATGCACAGCTTGAACTCCCAGAACATCTAGTCTATAATTCACAAAAAACTCTTGAAATACTCTGCTAGAAATCTTGTTTTGGTAAAATACTAAGAATCATGACTGTACTGACAAAGTTGGTTGCCGACTAACTCAATCAGATGGGTAGTGTGACTGTTTAAAGAGTCCTAGAAAAAAATTAACAAGAGGGTGACAAAATCTGAAATGAGGAGAGTGATTCTGGCTTTAAAATAATCCTGAAAATTCATTAAAGATATTAAATAATTTAAACATAAAACAAACATAAACGCTAAGAACACATAGACCTATTTAAAACTGCGAGTTGAAAAGGTTTCTAAAAGCAAATGATAAATGACCTGAAAATTCAATTACGCTTCTATGTAATTGCAAAATAATTTATTATAGCAAAACTGTAACTATACCTTTAAAATAAGAAAACAAACCCAAATATAAGCATGTCTTTACATAATTATATACGATTTGTTTCTAACTATATAGCACACTTACGTTTTCATTACAAATACATCATATGGTTTTAATCAAGTATTAAAAATCAAACGTATCACAAATTTATGTAACTAAATCCTTAGCCTAAAGTCAGCTTCATTGGTCCATGCAATAATTTCAAATGTTTATTTAGTACTCTCTCTCTCCCCCCTCTCTTTCTCACTCTCTCTGTCTAGTATAGTTTCAGAATTTTTTTTCTAGATACTTGAGGAGTAATTGACTGTTGTTATGGTGGATACCATAAACTGCCTCTAATTGACTTCGTCCTCCATAACACATTTATTTCCAACCTATAGTTATCAATCTGGAACCGATGTGCCCTTAAAATTGAAACTGGCCCACTCGGTAGGGTATTATGGGAACATAAGTTCTTCATTTTGTACCCACAATAATATAGAAAATAATTCAGATGTTTTGAAACCTTGCTTAGAAAATCGTAAATAGCATTCTAATCTTTCAAAGTCCGGGTAAATAACTTATTGTTCACTATATATCTCAAGGTTTTCAACTAGTTTCATATATAAGGCACATGGTCACCAACCACTTGTGCTGATAAGAACTCTCAAGTCGAATTGTCCTCATAAGTTGTTTTCTTAGTCCGCTCACTTCCATGTAATCTTCAAGTCGAGCGACATGAGAGTCGTTGATAGTGAGAATTAGTAATGAAGAATTAAGTGAATTAATTTATATTCATTTCAGAGCAAATGCCCGCATGTTCAAAAATTCCCTCTAGTCAAGAAATACATCAGAACAATAAAAACACCCACAGATCAAAAGGCCAATAAGTCCCCTAATTTGAAATCAGTGTGAGTTGTTACATATTACACTGGCACACAAACAGCTGGAGACAATCAGGAATCTGGGCACAAGCAACGCCAAGATAGCAGTCAGTGACCACTGGTTAAGGGTGTCTTTTACTTCTGCCAAATCCTTAAGCAGATTTATTTAACAACCCGGTTCTCCACTTATGGTCAATCACCAGCCATGAAAATCCTCACCGTTTCAGTTCATAAAATCTGTTAAATATTTAAACTTGCTTAATTTTATTAATTTTGCATGACTATATATATATATATATATATATATATATATATATATATATATATATATATATATATAGTTATTAAGATGAAATGAAAACCCAACTTTGTATTTAAAGTTGAATTACCATTTCAAATCGAACTAGTAATTGAAAACCACTAAAGAACGGCTACAGCAGGATTTGAACCTGCAACCTCTGATTCTCCGGATCAGTGCTCTAACCAATTGAGCTATCTAGCCTAATTGTTTAGATGATGTTATACTTAATCCTACTGAAGCTTGGCCCTTGTTAATGATTTTCAATTCGTCTTGCATTTAAGGAAATTGAATCTAGTTATATACATAATTCATGTACTAATAACTTGATCATCCGATTTTTGCAACGTTCGAATAATACAAACATGTAATTATATTATTATTAATACAGAAGAATAATCCACATTTGGAATGCAAATGAATGCTTGATATATATTAATAGTTATTAAGATGAAATGAAAACCCAACTTTGTATTTAAAGTTGAATTACCATTTCAAATCGAACTAGTAATTGAAAACCACTAAAAGAACGGCTACAGCAGGATTTGAACCTGCAACCTCTGATTCTCCGGATCAGTGCTCTAACCAATTGAGCTATCTAGCCTAATTGTTTAGATGATGTTATACTTAATCCTACTGAAGCTTGGCCCTTGTTAATGATTTTCAATTACGTTCTTTTAGTGGTTTTCAATTACTAGTTCGATTTGAAATGGTAATTCAACTTTAAATACAAAGTTGGGTTTTCATTTCATCTTAATAACTATTAATATATATCAAGCATTCATTTGCATTCCAAATGTGGATTATTCTTCTGTATTAATAATAATATAATTACATGTTTGTATTATTCGAACGTTGAAAATGGGATGATCAAGTTATTAGTACATGAATTATGTATATAACTAGATTCAATTTCCAAATGCAAGACGAATTGAAAATCATTAACAAGGGCCAAGCTTCAGTAGGATTAAGTATAACATCATCTAAACAATTAGGCTAGATAGCTCAATTGGTTAGAGCACTGATCCGGAGAATCAGAGGTTGCAGGTTCAAATCCTGCTGTAGCCGTTTTAGTGGTTTTCAATTACTAGTTCGATTTGAAATGGTAATTCAACTTTAAATACAAAGTTGGGTTTTCATTTCATCTTAATAACTATTAATATATATCAAGCATTCATTTGCATTCCAAATGTGGATTATTCTTCTGTGTATATATATATATATATATATATATATATATATATATATATATATATTGCTGTGTTAATAAGGTCATTTAGGGATAGTTAGGACCAATAGTATAGCGCACTCCATATAAAATACATAAGGGCTCAGAAAACGAGATAGTTTTCTGAAGAAAACAAGAAATACGATGATTAGACTGGAAAGTAAAGGACAACGCCCTGTATATAAATAATAATCATAATTTAGTTAATGAAAAATATTTTGAAGATTTATTTGAATAAAACAAATCCACGAGTCATTAAACAACATCATTGTAAGCTGAAATGCAACACACATGGATAACGCAACATTATTACGTCAAGAATCCTAATTAAAACAAGCAGGTTTAAAAATACGTAAGATAGCAAACGCATATAATTTAAGGCAAACATTGTATTAAGTCTACGTGACTGCAAAACTAAAATTGACACCTGATTTATTGGAAACAAACAAGCCATGGTAATTAAAATCAAAATTCACCAAATTTATTTGAACAATCAATGGTTTACTTATCTAGAAGTACGAAAATCCAAGCGAATCAACGCTATTAACTCGAAATAGTACGTGACAAGAGTAACGCGTGATGTTAATAATACAATAATAATACCAAGGGATATCTGAAAACCTGGTATGAAAGTTTATACACAAACAACAAACTTTGCGCTTGTCAATAGATAGACGGCGCATTTAAATATGACCGGATTTGTAAACAAATCATTTCATCATGAAGTAAGGCTCAAAAAACGAGACAGTTTTCTGAAGAAAACAAGAAATACGATGATTAGACTGGAAAGTAAAGGACAACGTCCTGTATATAAATAATAATCATAACTTAGTTAATGAAAAATATTTTCAAGATTTATTTGAATAAAACAAATCCGCGAGTCATTAAACAACATAATTGTAAGCTGAAACGCAACACGCATGGATAACACAACATTATTACGTCAAGAATTCTAATTAAAACAAGCAAGGGGACCAAACTGCATCTAACAAGAAAGAGCAGTGCCTATGATCAAAGACAACAAACAGAAACAAAAAGAAAATTGTTGAAAGCATATGTGTGGAGCACAGCACAGTATGCTTATGAAATATGGGCAGTAGGAAAAGCAGACAGAAAAACGGTAGCAGTCTTTTGGAATGTTGTGCTTCAGATGTATGAGGATGATAGCATGGACGGCCAAAGTCTTATTACGTGCCAAAAAATTTTGGCACTAGACATTTTTAAATAAGTGTTAATATGAGAGGATTTCGCGCCATAAATTTAAAAGACTTGTTGCGCGTATTTCCGTCACTTCAGAAGTGCGTTGGGCGAGACTTCGCGCCGACGCGTGTGGACGAGGAAAAAAGGTGAGGAATTTTCGGAAGACGCTTAGGGACTTGCTTTTGAAACGTGAATAGGAGTGGTTGGTCTAGTATCGTATCGTATCTTTTTATTATGTAGATTCCCTTTGTCTTTTTTGATTATCGTTCCCCAAACCCGTTCCTTATCGTTACCTCTACATAGGAAGAAGACGACCGAATTTGGAAGCAACCTGGTAGAAGATCCACAGCCCGAGATATATTAACGAATCCACGGAGCCCCGCAGCCGCTAGCATGGAGTAATCCTGATGAAAGCCGCCGCTATCATGGAGTGATCCCGAAGGAAGCTCTACTTGTTCACGTAAGTACCCCCTAGGGGTACTGTAAAATTGGTATATATTAAAATTGCGTCGCCCTAATTTGCATATTGTGTGACGTCATTGACAATTGGCGCGTTAATCTCCGCATTATGTATTATCGTTACCAACAGTCTTTTGTGCGCATGTGCCGCGTTTACGGCAATGTAACAGTCTATAACAAATATGCAGACTGTGCAAATTTCAGGGAAATGTGTAGGTTAGTTTCAGGACTGAAGACCTAATGATGATGAGAGTAAAGTTGTTCACGCTACTTGCCTTGATCTTCTTATCACAGCAGTTGTGCTCTATAGGAAGATGATTTGTGTAAGTTTTATTTGGAATTTAGTTGTTTTCAAGTATTTACGTAGTGATAAATTTATCGTATCGTTAATATCGCAGGTGTCCTATAGACCTATCCGTCTTAATAGAGACATTCTCTTCTCTTTATCGGCTCTCTAGGATGCCTATTCAAAATCCCTTGCTTTCTTATCCCGCTATCTCCATTTTAATTCTTAGTTTTTCTTGTGGTGGACTTCACAATAAATTATGTCGGCCCAATGCAGGAACATGTGATTCCAGAGTAAAATACACAGTAAATTATATCGACCCAATTCGTGGGGCGAGTATAAAGGGTTAACTTCACAATAATATATATATATATATATATATATATATATATATATATATATTGTTGTGGTTTCAAAGGGTTAAATTTGGGATAAACAGTACAATTTAGACCACCCTGTATTGAGAAAAGAGTAAATTATTTACGCGCAAAATTTATTTAATTCATTTAGGGAGAACGGACAAGTATTGACGTATTTTTATAATTAATGATTGAAAGGTTAAAAGTACATAAAGAAAAACAGTTTTAAAACAGATAGAATCGCATAATTAATCTTCAAGACGGTTGTATTAAAATTTGCAGTCTGTGAATCCGCTCAGTCTGACAGCGCATGGGCACGAAGCAGAGGTGTTCTGGTGATCGTCGTCAAGGGAATGGAAGTCTGAAGCATTCTCCAGGTAATTTATTTGAAATTAGTAAAATTTTGTGTTATGCGAGTGAATTTTGGAGTTTATTTATGGTTATATAAACTTATTGGAAAAGATACATGTACTGGACAATTTATTGGGGTTATTTAAATATTGAAAAAGAGTGTATTTAAAACTTACTAAATTTTATTCTAAATATAAATTAGATTGTAAAGGGTAAACGGGTCTATCAATTTTGTATTAATTTATGCAAGGTAAAAGGCTGGGTTATTATGAGCTCACCATACTCCAGTGTACTATCAATTAGGGTAATATGTGGGGCCTATAAAAGATTGTATGATTGTGGTATTATTTGGTGATTTTATTGAATGGTGTGCGAGGGTGAAGGAAGTATGGTTTTATATTTAGGTATCCGAGAAGAGGCACAGCTGAGCTAGCCAGGGAAGCTGCTAAAGATTGTTGCAGCAGAATAAACGGATAAGAAATGTTTTTTTTTAAATTTTTTATTTTTGAAAAGAATTTGACGACACTGGTGATGTTAAAAGTTTAAGTCCCCGACCACAGCAATATATTAACCAATTTTTTATCTTTAGTTCTTAAATTAAATTGTTTTTTTAAATTCATTTATGTATACTGTAAATACCATTGGGCTAATTAAATAAATAAATAAAAAATAAAATAAATTAATTAAAACTTCCATTGCATAAGGAACAATACAAGAACCTTAAAAATTATTTATTTCTTGTTTAAATCCTTCTTCCCCGACTATTTTCAGTATCCGATATTATATTTGTAGTAGGTGAATGACTCTTCTTTGAAAAACAAACTTTTGCAATGTGACCTTTTTTATAACAGGCAACACACCTAGAATATCTGAGTTTGCATTTTGAACGCAAATGGTTACCACCGCAACTGTAACACTGCTGCTATGCATCATCCTTATTCCAATTTTTTATAGAAAAACACGAATCTGTAGTACTACTGCAATCAGCCTTTATTTCAACTATATTCTTCGAGGCAGTTTCGCTAGCAATTGTAACTTCGTAAGCGACTTTTAAAGTCAGATTGGTTTCAGCAAGTAAAAGCCACTGTAAAGATTCACTGCCTACCCCAGAAACTATGTGGTCTCATATGGCTTCGTCTAAGAAATTACCAGGAAATTCACAACTATCGACCATCGATCGCAATTCTTCAATAAAAGTAGCAATTGATTCGTTCTGTTTTTGAACCCTTTTATAAAACGTATAGCGCTGAAATATTGTAGGTTTCGAAGAAAAATGTTCTATCAGTTTTGTAATTATTTCTTCATAAGAATGTTCTGTTACTTTTTTGGGAGCACAAATCGACTTAATCGTACAATAGTATTTTAAACCACTAACTGTTAATAAAGTTGCACGTTTAAGTTTGGCCTCTTTAATATTATTAGCCTCCATGAAGAACTCTAATCTTTTGGCATAGGATTTCCATACTTCAGGTTGAGCAGTATTAAATTCCTCAATTTTTCCAATATTAGCCATAACTTTATTCTCGTCGCCAATTGTGTAAAGTGCGTCTTAATAATATATTAAACAATTCTGGAAGTAGTACAAGTATTAATCTGAGAACTCTTTAAAAGTTGTATATAATATGAATTGACGTAACATGACAAGCATGTTTTCAGGATACCTAGCAACATCAAAATCTTCGCAAACTATTTCATGAATACAAACATAACAGCTTGCATTGTCTAAAAGAACTCTGCAGTTATGTGGGTTGCCAAAAATGTCAAAAACTGTGTGGACTGCAGTGGCAAATACAACTTCTAACTTCACAGCAATATCAACTGTCAAACTAACAGGTGTAGCAGATGTAGAAATGGGTTGTTGATCAGCAGTAGCAGTGTGAAGTATTTTGTGCAGAAGTAGACCGCATATTTGCATTGGTGTCTTTAAAACAAAACAATGCGGTGGAATTTTACAGATTTAAGACACCTAGTAGATTTGCAATATTTTGCTGATTTACTAGTACCTAAACGGTTGAGCGTAGCCGTGTATAATTTGTTTAAGCCATTAAGTTTTGTAAAATCGGTACAATAGTAAATTAGGCAGATGCTTTGTAGAAGTTGAAACAAAAGATACGAAAGTTATGTTTGTTTGTTGTGATGTAACTTACTATTACAGTTTTGTTTCACCATTGACTTGTAAAGATTCAAGAATTCGACATCTTTCATTTAAGAAATTGTTAAGTTTTGCAGCTCAGGTAAGTGACACATTTTGTTTTCCGCTTTCCAAGCGTGGCATGTAGCGTTATCAAATTTGCTAGTAACTACATACATACCCAAGTTACCCCAATGATCAGTAGGACGTTCGAGAACATTTAAAGAGTGTAGGTAGTTTTAAATACTGTCTAAAAGTAGTAGCAAACCTCCATGACTCTTTTGTGGTGGATGATAAATTAATATTGTTTTAAGGTGATTAGTGAAAAACAACTGTTCATTTTCAAACAGTTCTTGGATTAATTTTCAAGCGATTAAATAATTGAAGTTAGATACTTGTAAAGATTTAATTGTCAGCAGCAGTTCCAACCAATTGAACATGCAAATAATGATACTTAATGACGTTAGAAATACTGGTACTTGAATGAATAATTGACAAAACTATCTCTAAGAATAAACATTGTTCAAATGATCCTTCAAAAGTTGGTGGAGTTAACTTCAGCAAACTCCTGTAGGAGAAACAGCATCAAGAATAGCGTTTTATCACAAATAAATTTTTGGACAGCTGTGGATAATTTTAAAAAAATCAACTTCAAAATTTTCTCACTGTGGAGGTTGACAGTGGCATAGTCATATTTGCATTGTTCACTTGCATTTTCAATTAATAATTGAACCGTGTTAAATTCATCTAAAAGTAATTCAGCTTGATTAAACGATTTTGTAATTCATGTAAATCATAAATTGTGTTTTTTACCAAATTAAAGTAAGTGCTGTTTGTTTTTGTTTGTACTAGACATTGTAGAATACGTAATGTAACAATCGAGCAAAAAAAATGCAAGTTGTAAAAACAGCACAAGCTACCGCCAACCAAACAAAGGGACATCTGGATGCTACATCAAGATTAAAGACACACTGGGATTAGGATAACCACGGGTAAGTGCTAATTTTACAATTTGAGACACATTTGATGCCCCCCCTCGAGGAAATTTAACCCTGTGTAAATTTTAATATATTTTATATTATTTATTGTAGTATATTATGTAGTAAAATTTAACAGTAAATTAATGTTACAGTGGCACTAAAACATGGGGTCCCTTTATAAATTTGAGTGTTTATAAAAAAAGAGTTGGCTTTTTCACATTTAAACTTATCTTCTCAGCTTACATTACCTAGTAATTGCATGTTTATCTTATATCTAATATCTAACTAGCAAACATCAAAAAATTGTATGTTTAAACTTGAAAACAGTTGGGTATATTCTTGATTTTTGCAACTAAAAATCTCTTATACTTAAAAGTAGTACCGAAAGAATAAATGTAACCACTTCCATGGTGGTAACACTGTAAACATAACAGTAAATATGGCCGATGTCATTTCATGGTCAAAATTAATTTGCATTTTGGTTGTTGTTAATCTTACACCATTTTTTAAATTTTGTAAAGTAAGTGATTTTAAAAAAATTCTAAATAATTTGTTGCGTTTAGTTTTACTGTTATATATGTTAAATGATACTCTAACCCACAGATGGTTAGGTATTTATCTTTCTCTTTGCAATTATTTCCGAGATGTTGTTCTTACGATGCCTTGAACTTATAGTAAAGAAATTATCCATTATCTTTTTCATTGTAAGATGCCTTTACGAAATTAGTTTATTGAATCTTTGGTATTAATGACCAAAGGTAAGATTTATTAGCAAACGGTGAAAAGTGCAACTTACACCTTAGCGTTGTATTGCATAGAGTAGGTTTAAAAAAATTATGTATCGCAAATGCAGCAGCACTGGCTAATTTGTTAATTTAACGTTTTCGCTGCTGCATCATATTCTGTTAAGTCAGCAAAAAATTTGTTTAGCTTAAGCGAATATCTTCAGATATGCATGTAAATTTGTACGCATTCGTACGCGAATGTATTTATATTTATAGTGAAGTTAAGTATTAGCTATAAGTGTGTGTCTCATGTTCCAGATTAAATTTGTGCGGTCGGTGCGGCATCAAACAAGACCTGTGCGTACTTGATTGAGTAAGCCTTAGAATCTGGTGGCTAGTCATTTCTGTTTCCTGGTGTTGCAAATATTGCTATGGTTTAAAAACCAGGTGGCCCCTATACACAAATTTAAGCGTTCTGTGAATGTAAGCTCTCGTATGGAGAAACTTTTTCTTTTTATAGCTTAAAGGCGATTGTTGCACCTTTTTTTTAATATAAAGCTTCAACTTTTTATTGGATTAGTTATGTTCAGTGTATTTTTAAAGCCCACACAGAACACTCTCCAGTATTATATGATTAAAATAAGCAATATATGAAAACCACACACAAAGTTGGTTCTCACATAAAACTAGACATTGATTAACGATTTGTGGTTTGGGAAGTTGCAAGGAATGCATTTCTCATGCTTAACGTGCAGCTGTACTAACCAATTTGTGTCAAAACATTAACCTATCCTGGAGGAGAAGTGATAGGGTTCATGTTAGCCATTGTGTCGAAACAAAGAGGGTTTACTACCAGCTTTCCTCGAGTGTAGACATATTTCGGTAGAGTTCTGACAGTCAACAAATTGGCCCATTTCCTTTTCGTTTCTTATCCCTCTACTGTTTTACAAAATATCGGTGCACCATCTATAGAAGAGCTACCACCAACCAAATCAGGGGATATCTGGACACCACCCAGAGATTAAAGACACACTGGAGTTAGGATAAGCATGGAGTAAGTGTTGGTTTTAAAATTTGAAACGCATTTAACTCCGTGTAAATTTGAAAATATTTTATCTCATTTATTGCAGCATATTATGTAGTAAAAATTTAAATTAATGTTACACACTTTACAGGTTTGAAATAAGAAATAAATGAACCTTACATAAAATTTTTGGAATAGTTTAAAAGAAAGTTAAATACCTTTCCTGAAGTAATTGTGTTTTTATAGTAAACAAACCAGTAGTATTGTATGCAGGTGCAAGTACAATATGTGTAGAATGAGACAGCAAATCAGGTGTACAGTTGCATGAGCAAATGCGAGTATGCAGAAAATAACTATCAATCCTAAACAGGTAAACCAACCCTTGTAGTGATGTGGACGTGTAAAACATTTTATCACTGGGTTTTAATTAAAATAATCAAGCTACAAAGGACTACTTTTTTGTTATGAGATCAACCATTAATGTGCAATTTTTGAAAATTTTACATACAGTACACAAATTTATTTGTAAAATATACAATTGTAATGAACAAGTACAAATTAGGCAACGTAAAATATAATTGCTGGACTGAGCAATGCATCTTGGCTGTTCAAGACCACCAGACGTAAAAGCACTGGTTCTTAGGTGTATCGTTCGATGTTTTGTGACAAATACAGGTGCAAAGAGTAGACTTGTATTAACAATTTTTATTTCAAATGTTTCTATTTTTATTTATAATTTCTTCCATAGGTACCCATTCCCACACCACTGCAGTTAGCAGATGCACCCTTAAATTGTTATGGGGTTCCCATACCTTCAGGGCTAATAAAAATTTGTTCAATTACCATTAATTTTACTCATAACAAATCTTTGTATGCAGAACTGGTTACTTGAAGTTAAAAACACTATAAGTAGGTAAGTAAGGCCGATCTGACTTCAAAACAGTGCACTTGAATGTTTTTCCATGTAACATACGCGTGCACCGTTTTGAAGCCAGACCGGCCGTATATACTTTCAATGCAAAATACGTGTGGACACGTTGTGAAGTCAGACCGGCTTTATATTACTTTCAATGGAACATACGTGTGTGACTTCAAAACACACGTATGCTACATTGAAAATATGTAGATGCGTGCAGCAAAATGTGTTGTTTTGAATTCTAGCGAGAAGTTATAAAGTAGGTCAGATGCAAAATATGCTAATGCCAGTTTGAATTCAAAGTGCAACCACTCTGCAAATACACATAAGCCGGTTTCAATTCAAAAGGTGTTCACTCTTGTGATAGATTAAAAAGTAGGTTAGCAAAGTATGCAGATGGTGGTTATCTGCTATATAAGGAGATTGCTCCTAATATTAATTTAATTAGTCAAAGTTTACTGCATATTTACATACCTACATATACAAACATGTATATAATTGATATTCAGGGATTTAAATACAAGAAAAACGAGTTTGTGTGCAAAGAAATTGCGGTTTTGGACTTGTTGGAAGTCGTTGTTTGGCATCAAATTTTTAAACTGCCAATGTAGTCTAGTTGTTTGAGCAAAGATCATATAAAACATAACGACTGGGTGACAAAGAATATTCATTGTATTTCTTGGGATGAATCTTCAACGGTTGGAATGGTGTCATCATATACAGCGCTTTACTTGAAGCAAATTATCAGACCCGGTGAAGAAGTTTGTGTGAAGGGTCTAGAAAAGAAGAAATGGATGGAAACCTTTCTAATGCAAAACGTTGAAACTGATATGCTTGCACTAGGTTGTCCTAAGCTATCGGAGTTAAAAATCAACAATCTTTTACTATGTAACATAGATTGTTATAGACACAACAATAATAGTCTGCAATGTGCAAAACAAAATACCTTGTTATTAAAAGAATGCTTTGATAATAATAAAAAACAATAGAAAGATTATGTCTGTATTATTTATTTTAATTTAATTTTACAATGTTAGCCTTATTAACAATTATTATTATAACAACTTCTAGCAAACATTATTTTTATCGATCCAGCTATTGTGTACGTTAGAGAAGCCTAACCATTTTACAAAGACTTTATTTCCACTCTTTCTTAGGACTTTTTCTACCAGGTAAATTCCTGGATGTTTAACCTTTTGCAACTCCATTTCATAAAATGCATCTTTGATTTCTTTCTCGTCTTGATCTTCTAATATATACGTTGTCGGATTGGTTACGTTTACCTTTTTAATCTTAAAAATTTCATTTGACCAGTCTGGCATGTAACCTTTCATAAATGCTTCCCTGTGTTTACTAATCCTCACACTATCTTTAATTGAATATTTTGGTTGCAAGTTTGATGTGGGTAAATGATGATTTAAGAATAGTTTTACAGGTTTGACTCCAATAGTACTGTGAACTGTATTGTTGTACTGTTTCACAACTTCGCTTAAATTTTTTATTTAATTGTAAGAACCGTTCAGGTTAAACAAGCGCCACATTTTTCCCTTTAAAGTTCTAATTGCACGTTCCACAATGCATGCTTTCTTTGTAGAAAAAACACTATAATAGTTTATGCCATATGTCTGCATTAAGGATTGAAAGTGTTTGTTATAATATTCTTTACCAAAATCAGACTGCAAATTTCTTGGCGGATTTTTAAATTTATTTAAAATTGTTTTCATTGCAGCAGTAACATCAATACCCGTTTTACTTTTAAGTGGTACAGCCCATACGTATTTGGAGAAACAATCAATAACTAATAAAATGTATTTAAATCCTCTGTTTGTTTGCGAATATGGCAACATTTCAATCAAATCGGTCTGAAGAAGGTCATTTAACCCTTTTACTATCACTTTGCGTCTCTTGAAATTTATTCTTGCTGGCTTATGAATTTGGTTTACTATATCCTCTTTCACTTTTGATTGAGCAAATATCATAATACTTTTTTTCTAATCAGGATTTATTAAATACAATCAATAAATACTTCTACGTTTGAATGTTGAGGGCTCCACTTGCTTTGAAAGGAACTTTTATATAAAATCAAGAAACAGTGTGGTATTGTTTATGCTAGCACCGCTGTCACGAAAGCTGATTACATCCATACGTCTAAGCAAAAATCCTTGTAACTGTGCAATTACATTGTTACGTGCCAATCCAATTGGCACTTAAACATTGTTTTTAGGTTAGTTTTGATGTACGGAAGTTTCGCGCCATAATTTCAAAAGCGTGGAATTTTAATAGACTAGGTGTGTACTTCCGTTACGTCATAGTGCATTTGCGCAGATCGTGCGATGCTAGAGGGTTGGACGAATAACTTCGGCGGATGTGTAAAAGACAAAGAGAGTGGGGACAAGTTTTCCGTGACGCTCTTAAAACGAGGTTTTTTGCCTTTGATCTTCGAGTGAAGTGTTCGTTTTTTGGTAACGTATCGTTAGTTTTACCTATGTAGATTCCTTTGCTTGATTATCTTTTGTTTGTCTACCTTTACCTGGTATTTCCGTCATTCCCTGCATAAGTAGATAAATTTGAAGCCAGCGAGGCGTATCGGACTGCACGACCCGAGATGACGAGTCACCATCTTTAATTACTCCGGGATGGAGCCCTGAGGAACCTTGATAGAGGCCAACTTTGGTTCAACCCCGCAGAAAGTTCGGATTTCCGGGGTAAGTAATACAGTGTTTAATTTGTTCACTGATATGAACTTTTGTTTAAATTTTTATATTTCCGATTATGGCGCAATATAATTTTGTGCAATGGTGACGTCATGGTAGTTGGCAACGCGGAATCTGTAATAAGGTTCGCGCTTCCGGCCGCCAGGGACGTTGCATTGCTTTCGTATTCATTGCGCTTGCGCGATGTATTTATGAACTCTTAAACTGTATTACCGACTTCGTAAACTGTTTATCGACTTTTAAATTGCAAGAACTATCACCAAGTAAATTGTAATAACATAACTTTTATCGTTTAAAAGAGTTTCAATGTCTTGCGGGTATCCTATAATATTCTCAATGACTGCTTCCTGATAAGGAAATTCATAATTATGTTTAATGTTGAAAATAAGGAATGTGTTGCAACCGTCGAGGAATGTACTAGAGTAAAACGTTGCTACTACCGTATAATGTAGCATATGTAACTTGTACTCAATCAAGGTTTCAAAACCTTCATTTTTTTTTTCATATTCCTGTTCACATATCTATTTGACGGTTATTTAAGTGCTTTCCAAATTTGTCAATTGTCATATCATCTAATCACTTTTACCTCGCGCAATTCTTCAATGATCGAATTTATTTCGTTGCCGTGACCTGTGTCCAGCAGTCTGAGATGAAACTAAAAGCCGTAATCTATCAACAAGTTCGTTGAGATCATTCCAATATAAATAATCTATGGCGTTATTTGATACTTCCATTGTCATACCATCTCCAAGACGCATTCTATAGGGAAATGTTCTAGGTCTACGAGGTGTTTGGGAAAGTATGTTCAATGTAGATATTATATTTTGTATTCATATGAATTATTACCCTAAATTTGTTCTGTTTCAGAATAATATCTTCTATTAGCATTTGTTCTTTTCACAATATCAAGGTATGACTTTAGATCTTGCGGTCTGTACCCAACAGGATATTTTTTAAACAGTAGTTCGTATAATCCAGGAGTACCTTTATATTTCAAATCATTTATTAGTACATTTTCATCATCCAACGCAAAATTAAAATTGCCTATCATAAGACCATTTGAATCAGGGTTAAACCTAATACCATATTTATGATCAAATTCGTTCTTACCATCTTTAAACATATTGTAAATATATTCTCGAGGTAGCAGATGTGTGCTGTTCGAGATAATATGTCATACCAGGTGAATCAACAAAGCTTTGTATATATTCCTGGGCTTCTTGAGCATTTCAATTAACTTCTGTTTTGTATTCATTATCATCATCATCTTCATCTATGGCATCATTTATATTCGGTATATGCTGAGCAATAACCGGTGAATCAATATAGTCAACGTTCCTTTTTAGCAATTTAGGTTTAATTTTTTTACACTGCTATGAGGCAGTTCTTCTTTAAATTTATCTTTCTTTACTACACTTTCCCCTTCCAGTTTATTAGCAATAGTTCTAATCGCGATGTTATGGGTAAGCTTGATTCCGCTTGGACGATTTCACTATCCTTTAACTGGCGCAGTTTGTTTTTTACAATGTTTCTTTTCTTAATTAAAATTCTTTTAAGTTTTATCGCCTCCCTGTTCATAGCGTAAAAAGTTTATTGTAATAAAAAAATTCTTGGATACTAACGATACTTGAGTCTCTCTCAAGGTTTAAATATGTATGAAGTGATCAAAACCTATTCGGTACCTTCCTTGACCTGGATCAGTATCCTTGTCTACAACTACGAAACCGTATTTGTCTTTCCAACAAGCACCACATATTTCACGGAATTTATCATACTTCATGTCAGTATTGATGTGATCGTCATATATGTGTTTTAAGTTTAAATCATCTTGTTTAAACAAAACTAAAAGATTAGTATTATCACGTAGTAAGTGCTTAGGTAAACGAGTAGAACTTTGACAAAGGTAAAAACTGTCTACTTGTTTATGGCGCCCCATACTAAAGTATTCCCTGATTATACCTTGTTTATCGCAAGCTACATCATCAAAAACAAATATAGAATTATTTCGAGCATCAGATAGTGATATAATATTATGAGAACTGGAAAATGTATAATATTTGATCCCTTTTATTGATCGTAGTAGACTTTCAAGGTATTGATACTTTAGTTGATAAAGTGATTTAGAATAAACATATACGTTTTCAAACTTTAAACCATTAGGATGTTCTATCAACCCAATCATAACGTTGGTTTTACCGCAGTTTCATGGACCAACAACTAGACATCGAATAGATGAAGGCAGAAGAACGCTATTTTTTTAGCTAAGGATTGCACGTCAATGTCATCATTGTCTATGATTAAAGATGTTGATTGTTTCACAACATGCATGTTTGCAAGTACTAAATTCGATTGTAAAGAAGTGGAATTAAATATAAGAAACGGCGAGTATATAAAGAATCATTAATTCGCAATAATTTATTTACTGCACAGCTTGAGAGTACAGTTGTCCGCTAATGATTACTGTTATGGTTGATATTCTCAATACGACATTCGCATTTTAGCAGTGTATTAAATAGTTATTTTTTTCCGTATTAGATTGTACATACTTCAATATTGATAGCGCGTTATCAGGCACGAGTTTGCAACCCAGCTTTAGTGGTATCATCTTCACATGATTTTTCATTTGAATCGTACACTTTTAATTACGCTTTGGGTTCGTATATATGCCCGCCTTCGTTGAAGGGATTTTAGCGAATTAATTTGAAAGGAAATTATTCTGAGGTGATTTTAATATAATTTTCTTTATTGCCTAATTGGGATTACGGCGATTCATCTGAAGTTGAGTCCTCGACTGCGATCTGGTAACCACCTGTTACACATTTTGTTTGTTTGTGCATTGAAACCGATTGTGAATCGGTAAGTAAATCGCAATTTTTCTGACTGTAATTAGGGGATTATATTTTAAGGTTCAAGTTCTACTTCAAGTTCTAGTCTAGTTCCATTCAATATTTATGTTCCACGTTTTGTTCCACGTGCTACATTCCACGTTGTATGTTCTGCTATTGTATGTTCTAGTACCGTTGTAACCTGTACGTTGAATTTCGAGTTCTAGATGTGGCATCTGTAATTAAAAGGAGAAGATGTTTACAAGCAAGGATCCAGTGGACCCATGCGAGATAATTGGTAGCGATATTCTACCTGCACGCGCCATTTGAGCTGGAACATCGCCGTCCACATCAGCAGTTGGTGAGTCCATTCCATATCTTTTTATTCATCGCAGCCGTTGGTTGACGTTGCATGCTGGTGAATTATATTGTATTATTATTGGGTTTAGGGTTGCAGTGTCCATACAATTATAATAAGGTTGGGTTCTAATTTAGGGTGTTGAACATTGCATATTCACAATATTTGATAGAGTATGTAAAACTAATCCAACAACCCGCCTATTATTATTACAGGTATTATTGCAGATACCCGCAGTACTTAAGGGTTATCCTGCTAAGATCCTATTGCAACCCCTTATTTGCGTAATAGTCTTTTTAAATCGGCCGTATGGTCGCAAATTTATGTTGCCTTGTTGGCTGTGTTAATATTTGATTTTAAAGTGAAATTCGAATTAGTCAATCGATGTATTGGTATATGTATCGTTAGAGTTGTACCATAACAAGTGGGTAAGTCCAGTTATTAATTAAATTATAGTGTATGTGTTTATTGTTATTAATTTGATATATTCTTGAATAGTAAACGTATTGAATAGCTATGAGGTTTACATTACTGTGTGTCAACATATGTTAGCTGGATTATATGCTGTGTGGGTATTATTTGTGACCGTGAGAAATTTTCTATCTCAGTTCCGTCGGAGCCCAGCTGTTAGAGTTAGGTGGCGTTCATTTATGGCAAGAGGTTTGGTTGATGGTTTACCCCACTCCCCGCCTCGGTACTGGGTTAGCTCAGGGTACATTGAAGCTGATTGCTCCGACTGCCCAATGCATTTACCTTGCTTACCTCATTAGCGATTTTAGTTGTAAATTAGAATTCAATTTGAAATCTCCCCTTGCTCGTTGTCATTGTATTGCGAGCGCCCCGTCCCGTTATATTACCTATAATAATTCTAAAACTACTGGGAACGGACTGTTAAATACTGTAATTAACAATTTACCATTTGAAGCGCATATTCCGGGTTACAAATTTTGCGGTCTGTGTACAAAACTAATCAAACGGTTAGCTCGGGGAGACAAAGGAATAAACAAGTTAGACGAAGCTTGTAAGGAGCATGATATTGCATACTCCAAAGAAAAGGATCTATCTAAACGCCATCAAGCAGATTCGAAGTTAGCTCAGTTAGCTACAGAAAGACTAAATTCTGGTGACTCGTCTTTAGGTGAAAAGGCAGCAGCATTTGGAGTAGCTACTGCAATGAAAGCTAAAGTAAAACTTGGTATGGGTGCCTGCGCATCACTGAGAACAAAAAGAAATATCAATAAAATAAGAAAACTGATAAAGAAACGTAAAATAAGAAGTACGCTAGGTATTAAAAGTATTATCAAACAAGCACGTACAGCTTTAAAAAGGACTAAAGGATCTAATATTATGGATGCAATCAACATAACGATTAAGAGGATTAACAAATTTTGAGTCTTATAACACAATTCCAAACGTTGAAAAAAGAATAAATAATAAATTTTATTATGAACCTAACGGAGAATTCATAGAACTACCTGAAGGTACTTATGAGATTAAAGAAATTAGTAAATATATTCAAAAAGCTTTAGGCGATAAAAGGTGGCGTGGTCGTGTGGAACAATCACGAAGCGCTAGAAAGACGCCAGTGTATATAAAAATTACAGCTGACAATAATACACTTAAATGTAGTATTAAATGTAGTGATGATGTGGATTTTACCATAAAGTATTCAATTGGTTCTCTTCTCAGTTTCAATCCGCGAAAATTGCTAGCATATGCCACGCATCAAGCAGACTACTCGATCAACATTTGTAAAGTGAATGCAGTTTTAATCGACTGTAATATTGCAAGTGGATCCTATTTAAATAGTAAACCAGCGCATGTAATACATGAATTTTTTCCTCAAGTACCTGCAGGTTTTAAAATTGTCGAGTGCCCACCTACGATTATATATCTACCAATCAGGTCACGTATAATAAACGAAATAATAGTTAGTGTTAGATCAAGATAGAAATTTAGTTAATTTCAGAGGAGAACTGCTAACTGTAAGGTTGCACTTAAAAAAGATCTGCAATAGCCATGGGTATTAAGTATAATGCACGCAACATGTCAAGAATTGCTATAAAAGCTGGAAATTTCAAAGCAATGAACATTCGATCAATTGTTTCAAGACCGTTAACAACACAAAACCGGCAGTTTCTAAAATCGTTAGGACTGCATTTATTTAATTAAAAAGTAGAATGAATAGTGAAATACTGAACGTGCGTAAAAAAGTTTACTTCGACAATGCAATTGTTAATATTGAAAAACATACTCATCAACCTTATGCTAACATATCTTTAAACAATAATGATGAAATTCGAATCCCTATACAACAACAAGATGTTTACACCTTACCATCGAAGAGTATGCTGTACATAGAAGGCAAATTAATTAAAACAGATGGAACGCCGTCTCAGACAGCAAAGTTTGTAAATAATGGGGTTTTGCCGCTTTTTGAAGAAATTAGATATGAGATTGGTAGTGTCATTGTAGATCGTGTTCGGAATCCTGGATTAACGTCTATAATGAAGAGATATGTTTCATATAATAGCAATCAAAGTAAACATTTACAAAACGCTGGGTGGTTTCCTATGGATGATTCGCAAATAGTTGATGCCAATGAAAATTTTAACCTTGCAATAAACCTTTCAGTGGTTCTAGGATTATGCAAAGATTTTAAAAAAATTATTTTAAACCTTCGCCATGAGTTAGTTTTACTACGTTCTAGTTTTGATACTAATGCTATAATTAATCCTATACCTGATGAAGAAATAAAAGTAGTTTTAAACAAAGTTTTATGGAAAATGCCGCATGTAGTCGTTGATGATGCTCAACGAATTAATTTAATAGAATGCATTGCACAAAATCAGGATTTGCATATTCCGTTTAGAGGATGGGAGTTGCATGAATATCAACTTCTACAAGAAACGCAACGTCATACATGGAACATTAAAACAACAACACAATTAGAAAAACCAAGATTTGTGATTGTTGGTTTCCAAACTAACTGAAAAAATAGATACATGAGCAACTACAGTTGTTTTGATCATTGCTATCCACATTTTGATTCAGTATTACGCTACAATTCCAATTGCATTAAAAGATAGAATATTAATTCTAACTATTTAATGTATTTTGATGTTAATAATTTATATGGAGCTGCAATGTCTGAATATCCTCCATATGGAGAATTTGAATTTTTTTAGATGACACCAGTCCAGAAATAGTATGTTTAGATGTACTTAATATTCCCGATGTTTTTGATGTAGGATTTTTTTTTTTAATGCGATTTACACTACCCAGTATCTTTACATGAAATTTACAGTTACTTACCTTTGGCGCCTGAACATGTAAAATAATAAATAGACTGTGATTGCTAAATGATTAATTGTTTTTTCTTTTTCATAATTTGTAAAGGTACAGCAATAAAGTAATTATAATATTCTTATGCTATTTGAGAGTGGATTGTATTTGACTATCTTATCATGAAGTATAAGGCAATGACAAGATTTATTTGACAAAACGTTTCTTCTAGTTTCAAATTTTAATCTAATATCGACAGTACCAGATTTTAAAGCTTCGTTTTGTCTAGAACAATCCATGACTACTAATGGCGCAATACTTCATAAATCTTCAGGATTAAAATGTGGTTCATTTTCCTTTTCGTAGTATGATTGCTGAAACTGAAGACAGCCCTCATAGAACCGAAAAGGCAATATTTTACCGTTCATAGTTGGAGTGAGTTAGAACTGTTCTTTATATTTGGGATGCTTGCTCATTTAGAAAACGAAGATATAAACAACTTAAGTGAATTATAGTATGTTTATTCTAGAGTACATAACATTATATATATATATATATATATATATATATATATATATATTGCTATGCATAAACAAGAATTGGAATTATCGTTCTCCGACGTTGGGCTGCCTTATTAATATTGCTATAAACTCTCTCCAGGAACTTGACTGGATTTTATCTTGAACCAACCTTGTCGACCAATAACAAAATTTGATACGTTACCGCCTTACTCGTTATCAATTTCGTATTCAACTTATAGCTCCTCCTTGATTGTTTAAATTATCAAATCACTCCCATTAAATTTAACTTATGACTCGACTAGCATTTATTTGGAATTATAAAAATTCAGTTAATTCAATTCTATATAATGAAACAAATATTATGTACAGTTTTTGTAAATTATTTGAAATACACTTTTCAATTAATTAATGTAGTAAATCTCATTTATCAAAAATCATATACTTTTTAATCAAACCCAAAGTCACAAAAAAAACCTATTATTTTTATAAAAAAAAAAGAAGTGTGGAACGTTCAAAACCTCTTATCATATCACGCACTTTATACGTATGCAAGTCCTCTTTTTGTTGACTTTTTCACATTCATTTATATTAAGCAAATTCAATATTCAAATAAAAAAATAGAAAAAAATCTGACCTGGTCTATTTTCTTCGCATTGACGCATCCATAATCAGCTAGTATTTCCTATGCATTAAGCCATCCATTTGAATAAAATTTATTTTCCCCCAATTCAAGATTATTACATGCCCATTCGAAATATTGTCTATCCACACGCTTGAACCATTGCATTTGAATTATTGCCATCACCCTCGGGACTACTATTATTAACTTATTCTTATGCACCCCAATTTATTGTCATCTCATTCAGACTTATTACTTCTTATCAATTTCCACAAACTTAGAATACTATCTATTCTCCCCGGACTCAGAAGCCCTATTATTATTGTGCTTTAGTCTAAATAAATTCCCTAAAATCTACTTACGTTTAATCGGCACTTATACAATTTTTCACTTTAAATTATTATTACGTATCTCACTTTGTCTCAGAGTGGCGCACCTCGGCCTTTGTTGAGTTGAAAACTGACTTCTTTATCACTGTTCCTGTTAATATATTATTGATCTCCTACTCCGTCAGTGGGTATGGTCTACAAACTCGTCGCTAATTTTCACCAATCAAATCTTTGCATTTAAAGTAGTTTCTGATGTAATTTTCTATGCTTTCAAATAATTGTGGCCTGCTCGCAGCTGTCTTGTTATCAAACATGCGGTGTTTTGACGAATCGAATCGCTTTTCCATAAACAACTGATGCAATTCGACTTTTAATTTTCATATATGAATGTTACTTATGCAATTTTTAATCTCCTTTCTTATTAAAAATGGTTAACTATTTTGTACGCATTTACACTATGCTTCCTGAAGCTCTATTTCTTATCTCCGTATTAACCGAATTGTTTGGAACTCCTTTGAATGTGTGTTTAATTACACTTTATTATGTTTACATATAAAATACGCGTGCTTCCACTGAAAAATATCTTTATTTGCATTGCCCAAATTAACTAAAACTATCTACAGGGTGTTAAATATTTACTATTTACCTAATACATGTATTCCTTGTCTCTACGCTAACTATGAGTCTTACTGTGTCTATTTGCGTCGCTTAAAACTACTTATACTTTATATACAGGGTGTTGACTGCTTACTATTTACAAACTTTTCCATCTCTCAATTTTTTTACTAAATAAATGCAGTTTTCTGCTTCCTATGGTAATTTCTAATTCCTAAACGACTTTTGCTATAAAGTACACCCTTAAACAACCCCTTACCACAGCAATATATATATATATATATATATATTTTGCTTATATTTTAGCATGTTACATCTGTGCTTGGCACTATTAGCATATAAATGCTTATATCTACATTTAAATATAAAATTACTCTCTTTATTATATAATAATATTTTCTAAAGAATTTATCTTGCATAATTCTGGATTATTAGTTTTAATCCACGTGTTACTAATTTGTTTACATAGTACAAATAATTATATCTATATTAAATTTTCCTATTGGTTATTTCTGAAGTGTTTATTTTAAAAACACAACTGATGTGGTTCTAATTCTGTATTATAATTATATCTAAATGAAATTTTCCTATTGGTTATTTCTGAAGTGTTTATTCCAAAATCACAACTGGTGTGGTTCTAATTTTGTATTATTGAGAATAATTGCTAGAGATCGTCCATCCCGAAAATGGTCGAAAATAATTTATTTGAAGTGTCAAATTTTCATTTCTCTGATATCGGATTGCTTATCTAGCACTGTTGGCCATTTGTGATTTGAACTCCTACCTTGCCCAATGTGCTTACCTGATGTTTTGTATAATGAATGAAGAAGTTGTTTATCCGTTAATCCCATCAAGTATTTATAAAGATGGTTGTTCCTGTAACATATGTTCCTCCGGTCAAGTATTCACCGGTAAAGTATTTTCCGGTCAAGTATGCTCCGGTCAAATATGCGTCACACCGAAGTGTTTTCTCTCATTCGGATTTTCTACATGGAAAAGTTACTTGTCGCACAACCAGATGATGTAAAATAACACTCATCACAAGAATTTTATATTTTGTTTCCTACTACCTTACGTATTACTGCTCAGTTATTATCTTATTAAAAAATATCTACAACTTTAATTTTATGGAACAAGAAGTCTGTTAAGGACAACATTTGAAGTTGACCACATTTTGTATTTGTACCTACACTAGGAGTTCCTCCAACGCAGGAAGTCTCAGTTTCCTGGATATTGAAGGATTCCTATAAATTAAGTAACTTACTAATAGTTCCATTACGGATACTACAGGTAGTATGAAATTAAAACTTTTACCTTACTGTTTTTCTGTTAAAATAAGGAGGCCTAACCTCTATTTAAATTTGTCTTTGTCACTACAAATATTTTGTATTGATTATTAATTACCTTTTACTTACCTTAATTGATTTCAAATAGAAATTCTCTAATATATAATCTTATCTTAAACGATTTCAAATATAATTCTCTAATACATAACCTAAAAATATGTAAACATTCATGAAGCTTCTTATGGTGAAAAGGTTTATTACTTGAACTTTCATTTCATGTGCATTTTGTTACATGACATTATTACAATTATGATCACTTTTGATTTACTACTGCATTAAGTATAATTTTGAGTTTCTAAACAGAGATTATTTATTTTGATTTCTCTATAGAAATTTTCTTGGGTACATTTTATTAAATATGTGAATTATATCATGTTAAAATATATAGCGATGTCTACAATGTTAATGACACAAGCGAATATCTTATACATGCCTTTGGAATTGTAATAAGTGAGTATTAATATACATATTTAGTCGAATTTCTCTTATTGTGTTTTAACTTTTGTTTCTTTAAGTTATTTTACAGTTGTGTAAACAAGTGTCTTGATATTGAAATTTTAACATTCAGATATTCTCTAAACATTCCCCTTACCCTGATGATTTCAAGTCTCATGCAGCCTCCGAAACCATAAAGGTCGATGCAAGCTGTGCCGAAGTATTTCTTATACTTCGTCGTGCACTTACTCTTTTTATAACATCGAGAAAAGAGTAAGGAGCAATATATATATATATATATATATATATATATATATACATATATGTGTGTGTGTATTTTATAAATTACAATAAAGAAAAATACATTGTGTTTCATTTCACATTACTCCCGATTTAATAACTACGACTTGTTATTCTTTAAAAGCGAAAATGAAAAATTGATGCAATCAGTCTGTCTGTCTTTGGCAAATTTCAAGATATCTGTACATTTGGAAACCAGTAAATAACTCATAGCATATATTTCAATAGATTTATTTCTAGTTTTTGAAGTTGGAGCATTTCATAAATTTCCCCGTTTATATTTCTTGCAGATAACTGAGTTCACAATTTAATAACTACGACTTGTTATTCTTTAAAGCGAGAATGAAAAATTGATGCAATCAGTCTGTCTGTCTTTGACAAATCAGTATATATTTCTTGCAGATAACTGTGTTCGCGATTTAATAACTACGACTTGTTATTTTTTAAAAGCGAGAATGAGAAATTGGTGCAATCAGTCTGTCTGTTTGTCTTTGGCAAATTTCGAGATATCTGTACAATTTGTTGAACGTTGTAAAACCAGTAAAGAGCTATTGCGTTGATCAATTATAATTGCTTTGAGGGTTGAGAGTCCCATTCGTGCTGACTGAGTTTAATCGTTTTTTCTGCAGACATCAGCATTAAATTTCCTACTGACTACAATAATACAGACACAATCTTTCTATTGTTTTTTATTATTATTAAACCATTCTTTTAATAACAAAGTATTTTTTGCACATTGCAGACTATTATTGTTGTGTCTATAACAATGGATGTTACATAGTAAACGATTGCTGATTTTTAACTCCGATAGCTTAGGACAACCTAGTGCAAGCATATCAGCTATGTTTTGCATTAGATAGGTTTCCATCCATTTCTTCTTTTCTAGACCCTTCACACAAACTTCTTCACCGGGTCTGATAATTTGCTTCAAATAAAGCGCTATATATGATGACACCATTTCAGCCGTTGAAGATTCATCCCAAGAAATACCATGAATATTCCTTGTCACCCAGTCATTATGTTTTATATGATCTTGGCTCAAACAACCAGACTGCATTGGCAGTTTAAAAATTTGATGCCAAACAATGCCTTCCAACAAGTCCAAAACCGCAATTTCTTTGCACACAAACTGGTTCTTTTTTTTGTATTTAAATCCCTGAATATCAATTATATACATGTTTGTATATGTAGGTATGTAAATATGCAGTCAACTTCAACTAATTAAATTAATATTAGAAGCAATCTCCTTATATAGCAGATTACCACCATCTGCGTACTTTGCTAACCTACTTTTCAATCTATCACAAGAGTGAACACCTTTTGAATTGAAACCGGCCTATGTGTATTTGCAGAGTGGTCGTACTTTGAATTCAAACCGGCCTTAGCATATTTAGCATCTGACCTACTTTATAACTTCTCGCTAAAATTCAAAACAGCTCCACATTTTTCTGCACGCATTTAAATTTTTTTAATGTAGCATACGTGTGGACACGTTTTGAAGTCAAACTGACCTATGTGTATTTGCAGTCTCTAAACAAAAGTAAAAACATAAATCAGAATCCACTTTAATTAAATACAGCATTCTTTATCCAATTGACTTAGATGTGATATTATGAATCAGACCTACTTTATAACTTCTCGCTAGAGAACCAAATTCAAAACAGCTCCACATTTTTTTTTGCATGCACCTACATTTTTCAACGTAGTATACGTGTGGACACGTTTTGAAGTCAAACCGGCCCATGTGTATTTGCAGCCTCTAAACAAAAGTAAAAAACAAATCAGAATCCACTTTAATTAAATACAGTTCAAAACAGCTCCACATTTTTTCTGCACGCACCTACATTTTTCAATGTAGCATACGTGTGTGATATTTTGAATCTGACCTATTTTATAACTTCTCGCTAAGCAGGAATGAAGAATTGATGCAATCAGTCTGTCTGTCTTTGACAAATCAGTATATATTTCTTGCAGATAACCGTGTTTGCGATTTAATAACTACGACTTGTTATTTTTTAAAAGCGAGAATGAGAAATTGATGCAATCGGTCTGTCTGCCTTTGGCCATTTTTCAACGTAGCTAGCATACGTGTGGACACGTTTTGAAGTCAAACCGGCCTATGTGTATTTGCAGCCTCTAAACAAAAGTAAAAACATAAATCAGAATCCACTTTAATTAAATACAGCATTCTTTATACAATTGATTTAGATGTGATGATATTATGAATCTGACCTACTTTGTAACTTCTCGCTAAATAACTGAATTCAAAACAGCTCCACATTTTTGCATGTACCTACATTTTTTCAACGTAGCATATGCGTGGACACGTTTTGAAGTCAAACCGGCCCATGTGTATTTGCAGCCTCTCAACAAAAGTAAAAAACATAAATCAGAATCCACTTTAATTAAACACAATTGACTTGAATGCGATATTTTGCATCTGACCTACTTTATAACTTCTCGCTAGAAAACCGAATTCAAAACAGCTCCACATTTTCTCTGCACGCACTTACATTTTTCAACGTAGTATACGTGTGTTTTGAAGTCACACGTATGTTCCATTGAAAGTAATATAAAGCCGGTCTGACTTCAAAACGTGTCTACACGTATTTTACATTGAAAGTACATAAAGCCGATCTGACTTCAAAACAGTGCACGCGTCTGTTACATAGAAAAACATACGCTTACACCGTTTTGAAGTCAGACCGGCCTTACTTACCTACTACTATACAAATTTAAATATGTATTATCTAATGATTTTCGTTGGCAGCTGCGATTCTATAGTTTTAAGCCACATACGTTACTGTGAAACCATTTACTACAATTTTTAGGGAAAAACTTTTGAAAACCAAATCCAAGTTTTGCAAAATTCTTGTATTAGGTATTCATTTAGTGTGTTACAGAGATCATGTTACTCCTACATACATCAATCATGGTAGCTTAAAGCTAGGCAAACAGTCTGAACTACACTTTGCTGGACTGTTTTATAAGATATATCAGAAGCAGTGCCTATCATACCTATTCGAATTACTGACCAAACGTTCTACTACGCACTATATAGCTCTGCAGGATACATGCTGATTAAACACCACTTCAGAATTAAGAAAAATTTAACGATTCATTTGAATATCAAGCCATGAAATCTATAATATTTATAGCAATCTATACATCCTGTTTTGCTCAGACGACATTTTCAGAAAGACTTAAAACATCCCATAAACCTTGTAGTTATTAAAAAGTTTTTAAAAAACAGCTTGCTGAACTATGTTCTTTTTCTAATAAATTGTCTATAAATAAATAAGAAGAAAGTTCAGCAAACAGTTAGTAATAAGTGATGTTCCTAACTTAATATTGGTTAATAAAATGTGCTGTTGTTATATTCCTTTTTTATTATTTATTTAATGTATGTAACAATCTAATATACATACAGGCCACATTGATCAAACTAGGTTTTATGGCGATCCAGTTATGTAAAAACCCTACAAAATTTAAAATCCCTACAACTGTCAATGGCATTAAAATGTTCATACATGCATGCAAGCACAAATACTATATGCACCCGTGCACATATTGTAAAGCTATAAATGCTTATATTTGAGTTATAAATGTTGGTGACAAATTATAAAAAAAGAGTTAAAAATAAGTACTTACTCTGTAACAAATATTTCTGAGCATTGCTCACATTTAAATAATGCAACACATCCATGTACATCAATCATATGTTTCGTTATTTGGTTATGCGTGTTATAGAAATGATAATAGCTACAGAGAGTACAGTGAAACATACGAGTAGTATATATTTCTGTAATCTCCCTGCGTTCTTCGTATGCAATTCTTGTTTTAATAATTGGTACCATTGAAGGATCGTCTTCAACATTGACGGGAAATGCATAGCATTGCTTTTCTTGTATTAAATATGATTTGAAAAACTTATAACTACTGCTTTCCTGTACACACAAAAGATCGTTAAACATATTTAATAAACGCGTATTTTGGAACTGTTTTTGTATTATATCCTTTCTGATACGTCTACCCACGATAGCAGAACGACACAAATCTCTCTTTTTACGATTATGACTACATGCTACATGATGATATCTATTATGCAAGCGCTCTTTTTTTCTCGACCATCTGCTCCCACCCTTTCTACGTCTACGTTTTTTATATCGTGAACCAACAGTAGTTCTAGATTGTGCAGCTGAAGGTGCAGGTGTACTTTTGGCAGAAGTTTCAGTAGCAAGAGTTTCACTAGCACAAAGCGGTTGTGATGTGGCATTTGATGTAGTAGGTTTGTTGATTGTAGGAATAGGTCGTGAATTTAACGTGTCTATGGAAGTGGCAGAATTGAAGTTCGAGTTGACAGGTTTAGTTCTCTTACGTCTAGTTCTAGGTGGTAAACTTTCAAAATGTGTAGACTCTGAGTAGTTAGTCGTGCCTAAGCAAACTTTAGAGCGTAATCTAGAACTGATAGAACCTTCTGCTTTTGGATACTCGCGTTTCTTTCGTTTAGGCCTTTTTTGATTATGTTTATCCAAACTGTGTTGAGCTTTTGAAATCTCATATTCAATTAGATCATAATCATGCCCTCGTTTTACTCTAGTGAAACTTGGGCCGTCAGTACTACCAGGTATTTGTGGAACTTTTTTGTAAAAATATGTAGTTTGTAATGATGATTTTGAGTTATCCGAATTGTTAGAGTTCGGGTAGACAGATGGGGTTTCTCGAGATGATTGAGAACTTACGTCTTGTGAGTCTGAACAATATGTACTAAAAATAGAGTTATTACGCTTATATTCCCATGTGGTTATATTATTAACAGCTTCATTTGCTTGTGACGCCTCTTCATCACTAATAAGTTGAGCTTTTGAAATTCGCTTTTCAATTAAAACATATTTATCTAACGTCGAATTCCAATGTGAGCAGCCAGGAAAGCTTTCTAAGGTAACTGAAACGAAAGAGCTTGAACGTTGTTGAAGGTCATGTTCCTCTTGGGTAAAGCATAGTTTTTCATTATTGGTAGCTTCGTCCATTCTTGGTATTTCTTCATAAGTTTGAATTCTAGTGTTCTATTAAAACATGCTAATTGTCTCCAGATTATAACTTGTGTCGAACCTTAGGGATGACCTTTTTGTTACATTTACGTTCGTTCTGTTCTAATACAATTTCCATCAATCAAAAGACCGCCACACCTGAAAATAAATAGAACATAATGGAAAGTATGAATATACCCATACCTCGCTTTATGGCCTAGATACGTTCCACGAAACTTGGCCGCAAAGCGAAAAGCCGTATAAGGAATCAATTATTCTAATACAAATTCAACGGGATCGGTTCCAAATTTGTTATATATGTAACATGGTTTATCATTCAAAATGCATTTTATCAACAATAATCTATAAACAAAAATGTAACAACTTCATGTTACATAAAATACGTGTATGTATACATACATATTTTTTTAATGGCTTTAATCTGAAGACGATGAAGAAATGGTAACCTGCAGATCACTGTCGTGATGATAAGCACACACTGAATAACGCTCGTAAACAAGAAGAAATAGAAAAGAGTGTGCATCGGGATTGCGCTTGTGCAAGATTGGCAAAATGTACATATATCGAAATCGGAAAAAAGTTTTTTTGCCGTTATAGCGAAACATTTTAGGCCGTATATCAAAAACATGTTTTAATTGAAAAGGGTCGTTATAGCAAAATGCCGTATCAAGAGCGGCCGTATGACTGTATATCCCCAATTCTATTTAAACCATGAGGATCATTGCAGAATATAGTACAACTTGTATTGCTAGCGTTCATTTTTTAACCTACAACTCAAACCAAGCACTTTCATTTTAACAGAATTTAACAAAATAATATTTTTGATTAAAAACAGAAATTCGGACATGGTTTTTGAACAATGATTTTTATAATTTTCAATATGGTTTAATTCCACGGCAACATGAAAAACTTTGTTGTTTCGGAATGAATGTATTATGTATGTTAATTTATTAGCAGATGCTATTAGAACAATAAATATTATCACAACAATAAGTAATAATTACATAATATTTATACTATATATATAGTTATAGTTATTAAATTTGTTAGGGTTGATCTTTTCGGTAAGAACCCATGTTGATGTGGTGAGAAGTGAACTTGATATAATAAGGAATTGTAGACTACAGTTTCAAATATTTTTGCAAAGTTAGAAATTATTGCAATTGGCCTATTTGAAGTTTCACCAGACTTGTGCACTGGGCAAATTTTAGTTAATTTCCATACAGTTGAAAATTTAGAAGTTAATAAAATTAGATTAAATAATAATTTGAGGGGATATAAAAGAACAGAACTGCAGTCATGTATGAGAAAGCCTGGCATTTGATCTAACCCACAAGTTGATTTGTTCTTTAATTTCTTTATGGCTATTTCAAATTCTTTTTCTGATATGGACAGTATGCTTACAATGTTGATACAATGAGGTACACTTTCAAAAATGAGAAGGAAGGTTAGCAAGTTCATAAGTTGATCTAAAATAAGTGGCAAAGCCACTGACTATCTCTGGGCCATTACCAAATTCATCAGAATTGCGAGTCATGAAGCCTGGGATCCGTGACTTGTGAGATTTAGAACGAACAAAATTCCAGAATTCCTTGCGATCATGTCCTATATTTTTTCCACTTGTGTAACAAAATTTGCATATGCTTTTTATATCGTTGCATAGAGAAGTCCGAAGTGTATAGAACTGTTGACGGTAGTATGTGGAAGATCTTTTGTTTCTCCCAAAACTGTTGCTTGAGTTTTAGGTCTTGAATAATTTGTGGAGTAAACCAAGATGGAAAATTCATTTTTCTATTAGAGAATGCAGGAACAAATTTCTAAAATAAAGTATAAATGATTTTGTAGAAGATTTCTACGGCTTCATCTACATTCTGACAATATTCAAGATTTGACCAATCTGTTGCTTTTAAGGCAGTATATAACCCAATAAGATTAGCCTTGCGAAAATTAAAGTTAGGCTGAGGAGTATAATTAAAGTTGTGTTGTTTATGACAAGATAATCTAATAGTCATTGCAAGTGCGGAATGATGATGGTCTTCACCTAAAAAGGGAGACCAATCATTCCAAACTTTTAAGGTTACATTAGAAAATACTAGATCTAGCATTCTGCCATTGAGATTCTTAATTATATTATATTGTGTTAAGTTAAGAAAGGACACATGATTAACTAAGAGATCCTTCCTTCTATCGAAAGGCAGGTCTGCTGCATCTGTACTATAGGATGGAACGTTAAAGTCTCCTAATAATAGTAAGTTAGAATTAAATATGCAAGGCATACTTTCTAGTAATTCTAAAAACAAAGCATACTTATCATAGTTTACTCTAGGCAGTATATATACGTTAATTACACTTAAACAAATATTATTCAACATTACTTTACATCCTACCACATCAATTTCAGGAATAGCATCATGCACAAAAGTGAAGTTGAGTTTAGAACTAGAAAACTTATTGGATATAGCTAAAACTACTCCACCCCCATGAGAAACATTACAAGAATCATAATCACACCGATACTTAATATAGTTTTGCGGACACCATTCACTATCACTAATTCCTTCGCGAAACCAAGCTTCTGAGATAGCTATTACATCATAATCACTATTCAGAATGGATAAGAGACGGTCAGTCAGTTTGGATTGCACTCCCCCAGGATTTTGGTAGTAACAAGTTAATATAAATGGAATTTTGCTGTTGGACTTATTTAATTTAAATTCATAGTAGTACTAGTTTTAATAATTTTAGGGATACCCATAATATATTTAATTCTGATACCCTGCTCACCCTCTTTTATACGTTCATTCAATAGTTTCTTTAAATTGCGGTAGTGATCTAATTGTAATGGTGTACGATCTGGAAACATAAATACATTTTTGATACTGCAATGTTTTTAAGATATTTAGACTGGCATAGTAAATTCATCACCATTTCGCAAGTTCGAAAAATAACCTTTAATGGTCTAGGATTAGGTCTGTTAGCTACTGGTTTTTATTTATTTATTTATTTTTTAGTTATTTTTATTTATTTACGGAAATCCCCATTATAAAAACAACATTTTCTTCCAAAATATCATTATTTTTACAATGTTGTTGGCAATATCAGGCTCCTTTAGTGATGAGCAAATTTGTTTTATATAGGTGTGATTCAAATGGTTTTTTTTTGCAATGATTCATCACTTGATTTTATATTTGCATTATCTTTTATGAGCAAGTTATTTTCTGGAGCTCCAAATATAATTAAATTGCATTTGTGTGTATTCCTTTCATAAATTCTAAAATTATATTCTCCTGTAGTTGGGAGTGATCAACATTACTGGCCACTGCTTGCACAGGAATCTTTTAATGTAAATTCATGAGAGTCTCCACTTGAGTGGTAAGTTTCTCCATTTTCTGGATCAGAGAGGGTATCTGGAATATGCAAGTTTCACAATCTGGACAATAGAATTTTAGTGTGTGCTTTTTCAGGGCCAACCATCTCACCTCTGATGCTGAAAGATCTGCACATTCATGGTAGAATTGCCTTTTGCAACCATCACAATGATGACATAATTGTTCATCAAATTTTTTAATACATTAAGAGCACAGGCTCATATTGATTTATTATATTACCGTATTTTCTCGAATCTAATGCACATCTTTTCTGTCCATTTTTAGTTTCAAAAGTCAGGGTGTGCATTAGAATCAATGGCACACTAAAATCACATATTTTCTGCAGATTTGATGGAAACCATATTTAATGCATACGTTAGAATAATTAACATACCTAGCTGTTAGTATACCTAGTAAAAGGATACTATTTATTTATAATTTTAATTTTAATTAATTTATTTGTTTATAGATAACAGACTGACAGACAGACAGACGGACGGACGGATAGACGGACAGAGAGAGACAGACAGACAGACGGAGACGGGCAGATAGACAGAGACAGACGGAGACAGACAGAGACGGACGGGCGGACAGACAGACAGATGGACAGACGGACAAACAGACAGGCAGACCGACACAGACACACAAACAGACACAGACAGACAGACAGACAGACAGGCAGGCAGGCAGGCAGACAGATAGAGACACAGACAGACAGAGACACAGACAGACACAGGCACAGACAGACACAGGCAGACAGACCCAGACAGACAGACAGAGACACAGACAGACACAGGCACAGACAGACACAGACAGACACACAGGCAGACGCAGACAGACACAGACCGACACAGACAGGCAGTCATATAGACAGACATAGACCGACACAGATAGATAGACAGACAGACAGACAGAGAGAGACAGACACACACACAGACAGACAGACAGACGGACAAACAGATAGATACTTATTTTATGTAACGAACTACATTGGCTGTTTGTTGACATTATCTATAAGCACTGAGTATTGATACATGGTATTAGTAAAAATCAACAAATATGACTAATTGACCCAACAGGATGTTTATATCCTGTTTGTAGTAGATTGGAGAAACTGCCTATTCACTATCTTCCTGATGAGTCATACTGTTCATGGAATTTAAGAGGAACGATTGACAACCTGCTACCTCAGTTTCAGTTTGTTCCCAAATGCAAGTTCGATAACTTAACCTTTATAGTAGACGTACTGTAGAAGACGCGTAATTCGTATTCGTGTATCGTATTGTAAACGGTAGCCTGCTGTAGTGCACTTACAACCTATACTAGGTATTGTTTTCATTCAACATGGACCGGAAACACAGAAGAGTGTCGTATGGAGCCAGTTTCAAGAGAAAGATTATTTTGCATGCTGAACAACATGGAAACCGGCAAACTGCAAGAAAATTTAGCATAGCAGAGAGCAACATTAGGTTATGGCGGCAGCATAAAACAGCAATTTTTTCTTGTCGGGCATCAAGAAAAAAACTAACAGGGTGTCAGCGAGGGAGACATCCCCAAGTTGACACCAAAGTGCTAGAACTTCTTATTGACCGTAGAAGAAATGCACTACCCGTGACTAGTAAAACAATACAACGTAAAGCTTCTGAAGTGGCTGCCAACCTGAAAATACCGCGTAATGTGTTTAAGTGTAGTCGTGGTTTGGCTGAGCGTTTCATAAGAATAACTGGACTGCCATTGAGGAGGCAAACGACTGTATGCCAGAAACTCCCTTCCAATTTCGAAGAAAAATTACTTAATTTTCAACGTCATTATATTATCGACAAAAGGTCAATTATCGACTAGCACAGATCGGTAATGCAGATGAGACACCAATTTGGTTTGATATGACAAGCAATTACACAACTGAAGAGAAAGGCGCAAAAGAGGTAGGAATAAGGACGAGTGGATGCGAAAAACAGCTGGCAACAAGCTTCCTCCATTTTTAATTTAAAAAAACAAAACGTCACCAAAAAATAAAACAACTTGTCATCTCTACCCCAGTGGTGTAATTGTGCGATTCCAGGAGAAAGGGTGGATGACTGAGGACCTAATGCTGGAATGGCTTACGAATGTGTGGGGTCAGCAACCTGGCACTCTTCTCAATACCCCATCGATGCTCTGCTTAGACTCCTTCTGAGGCCATATGACTGAGCAAGTTAAAAGAAAAATGTCTGATATGAACACAACACTCGTTGTCATTCCAGGAGGTATGACGTCCATTTTACAACCACTAGATGTCAGTGTAAAAAATTCATTTAAAAATAAAGTTCGACGACAGTACGATAAGTGGTTATGCGATCCAAATCGCGAACTGACCCCAACCGGGAAAATCAAGCGTGCCTCGTCCGATACTGTCTCGCATTGGATTTCAGTAGTGGAAAAATATTCCGAACAATCTCATTGAAAAGTCCTTTAAGAAATGCTTAATCTCAAATGCATTAGATGGGACAGAAGATAATGTTCTTTGGAATGAAGATGAGGAAGACAATGAAGGTACTAGCGATTCCGATAACGTTTCGTCAGATTCTACCGATTCAGAAGATCAGTTACCTTGAAAATTGGTATGTACGCAAGTTAATTTGAAAACATTCTTTAAATATGGACTAGAATTTTATACCTAATCTCTGATTTTAAGACAGTAAAGTAAACTTAATGATGTGAATGAATATTCCATATATAGTTTAAATAAAGCAGATTTTTCAATTTGCTAGATTTTTATTTCGGTACATGTACCTAGATTTCTATTACCTAATTATTGTTGTGATGTAGGTGATGCGCAATAGATTCGGGAAAATATTAAAATTGGAAATCTTGCACATCAAAAACGAGCTGCGCATTACATTCGATGGCACATTAGATTAGAGAAAATACGGTATATTATAAAAAAAAGATATTATATGGTTACAGTGTGTAAAAAATTGTTAAAAATCAGAAACTTGTTACTAATAATACTCTTCACACTTTATATTAAATGCTGTTTAACAATTATACAATGTTTAAGTATGAAACATGATGAACATATGCGCACAATTATTAAACCAGACGTAAATGTTGGCTTATTTGATTAATAAAACACCAGGATGATAAGCTATTCTTTTAGTAATTTGAACAACAAAAACCAATTACTTGATTTATACACAATCGAAGCTCATAAATTGAATAGTAATATTCAATATCCTTAAGTACCTGATCTGGTAGAATTTTAATTTCACATTCCGTTTACTGATAAATATCAAGTTTAATTGAAGAGTACTTGATTACACCACATTCACTATACACTATTCACTCAACTTGTGTTAGTTATAATAATTTAACGACACAATAGCCCTGGAGAAATGTTATTATATGCGGTAAATATCACTTTACCGAGATCTAAATGCGGTGGTTTTTAAGGTATTTCAAGCTAACCTACATGTTTCCCTAAAATTCCACAGCCCTACATCTTTCACCACCTGTATGCAATGGTCTAATCTAGGTTTACCTCTACCGTTATTTTTTCCTTTCTCCGTTTCCAATATATCCTGTACTATTCCCTCATACTATAGAATGAGTTGTCTCATACTATCTTTTCTATTTTTTAATGTTCTTCACATATTTCTTTCTTCCCCTACCATTTCTAGAGCTTCTTTCTTCTTAACTTTGTATGTCCATATCATATCAAAATTTAAAGAATTCTATATTTTTCCAGTCCGCTTCTCCTACTGTCCACGTTTGACAGCAGTACAGTGCTATGCCCCACACATATACCTTCAGCAATCTATCCTTGTTTCTATGTTTGTTGTCTTCGAACATAGCAGCTGCTTTTATTGTGAGTAGAGCACTGCATTGTGTTAATCTTCCTTTTGCACTTTTTCCTTCGATTGTTTTCTAAAAATATACGTGATTTCACCGATATTCAATGGTACGTAAAGGGGGTAAAGCAACTTGATGGCTAGCAAGATATCCACCACTTAGGTATTTGCCAAATCAATAGTTTTCCAATTACACATTTGTTGAGAATATTGCAAAACCACAGTTGCTTGCAGTAATCATCAGGTTTAAAATGCCATTACTTATTTCCCTATTAGGTTTTCCGTCCTGGAACTGGTTGGGTTTGTACCACTATTGATTTCTATCGAGCTAACCTACAGATTTTCCTGAAATTCCCATAACCAACATCTTTCATTATCTGTGTACAATAGTCTACTCAAAGTCTAACTGTTCAGTCTCTTTGTCGCATGTTGTCGTGTTTAATTTTAAGTCGTAAATCTGTAGTTGTAAATCTAATAGTAAACCTGTCATCCCTTGTTCCCTTATATCCTGTCGTAAAAATTCCTTGTGCATGTGTAAATAAGTTGAAAAAGGGGTAGTGAACAAACACTCTCTCATCGATATCGAAGCAGAACAGTCGGTTTTTTCGTTCGATACGTGAGTTAGTCATAGTGCTACTGAATGTGAATTTATTTGTTAAACCCCTAAAATACACAGTGCAAGTGCCAAGTAACACGTACTATAATCTCCAATACGGTCCACTTAGTTGAGGAGCAAGGAACTGCAGCTTAGAACAACAAAAACCGCGGAGGTAAGTCAATATATAAATTTATAAGACCCCCCGCGCTGAACAAATGCCCTTCATCACCGGATTATTAATTAATTAATTAGTTCCTATCCTTTAAGCTCCTTATTTATACTAAAATTTAATAATTATCGTAGTTTTGAGTATGTTTAAACGTGTTACCAAGAGAATAACATCCTGCTTACAAATTTAATGGTAGAAATATCTGGTTATAACGGTAGATTTTACAATATATCCCTTATCCTTTGTTGCAAAGATTAGTGGTCGAACAGTTTACTTTGGTAAACTAAATTTATGAGGGGTTATTGTATTGTAAATCTTTACCTTATTTGTCATTTCAAGTTCGAGAAACCATTCCGGTTCATGCAACTTGTATAACAAAGGGGTTGGAATTTATTTGAAATGTTTGTCGGTTTAGGTTTCTTAGTTAATAGATCTAATTAGTTTTAAATATAAAATAAGTTAGTTCATACTTATTTTGGTGGGCGGGATGTTCGGTTTCTTTGTCGCACGTTGTCGTGTTTAATTTTAAGTCGTAAATTTGTAGTTGTAAATCTAATAGTAAAACTGTCATCCCTTGTTCCCTTATATCCTGTCGTAAAAATTCCTTGTGCATGTGTAAATAAGTTGAAAAAGGGGTAGTGAACAAACACTCTCTCATCGATATCGAAGCAGAACAGTCGGTTTTTTCGTTCGGTACGTGAGTTAGTCATAGTGCTGCTGAATGTGAATTTATTTGTTAAACCCCTAAAAAACACAGTGCAAGTGTCAAGTAACACGTACTATAATCTCCAATACAGTCCACTTAGTTGGGGAGCAAGAAACTGCAGCTTAGAACAACAAAAACTCCGGAGGTAAGTCGATATATAAATTTATAAGACCCCACGCGCTGAACACTACCACTGCCTCTCTTTTTACTTTTTCTGCTTCTAATATATTCCGCACTATTTGCTCATGCCTTAGTATGCATCATATCCTCCTAATCTATCCTAATTTTATTGTTTTCCACGCATTTCTTTTTTCCCCTACCGCTGTGGGCCTTCTTTGTTCTTAACCTTTTAGTGCATCGTGTAGTAGAAATGCAACAGTCTTTTTCTATTTATCCTAAATCATGAATATGAACCGTTCAGCTTCGTGCACTTTGTTGCACTACTGCTACGATATTATTCAGTTCTTATTGGCTACTCTATAAAAGTTATTTTCGCACAGACAGCACAACAAGAGCTATAGACTAATGACAGTGCCACTAGATTCTTCACACAGCACGTGAAGCAACTAATTGTTGGTATTTTTGTTGCGTTTGTGCCACAGTAAAAGTACATGACAACTGGGAATCATTTTTTAAAGGTATGTAAATTGTAATTTTGAAGTTGTTTACATAGAATTTCAATTCAATAAAATTCAATCAAGAATTAAAATTTATGTAGCAAATATGCAAAATTGTGCGTGAATAGTTTATTTTTCTGCTCATAGAGATGGCTGGTTCAGACAAAGTAAAACGACTGAATGATGCAGAACTACAGTACTTCGCTGACGATTTGAGCGAAATAAGTGAAGATGGACAAGATATTGATGACTGGTTGGATGAGGAGCCTGATGAACTTTATGATTTTGAACCAGATGAAATTCCTATCATACTTGATAATGATTTCACAGAAGTTGAAATTTCTCATATGCCAATAGAATTTGAAGATGAAATATTGATTCAATCAGAAAATGATTTAGAACTCACCAACAGCCAACAAGAAGCTTCGCAACAGTACCATTCAAACTCAGGTGCTGTAAATGTACCTTCCACATCATGCCATTCAAATAAAGTTTCAACATACAAGAAAACCAAAGCAAAGAAACCTATTCTTCTTTACAATATAAAAGATTTGAAATGGGAAAGGATAATTTAATAGTTTTTGAAGAAAATTTGGAATTTCGAGGTAATGCCACTTTACCAGAAGAAATAATTCAGCTTTCCAGTCCATATCATTTTTTTAAATATTTTTTTACAGACAGCATTATAAATTCAATTGTTGAAGAAAGTAACCTGTATATGGTACAATTAAATCCAAAGCCGGCAAATTTAACCACCGACAATATACGAAAATATATAGGAATATGTTTCTATATGTCCACAGTGCATTTGTCAAGCATTAGAACTTATTGATCAAAACAATTGGTTATGAAAAAGTAATTGCAACAATCAGCCTAAATGAATTTGAAAAAATACGTGCGTTTCTTCATTTCAATGACAATTCTAAAACTACACCTAGAAATGAAGCTAATAAAGATCCGAACGAAGAACACGATCGGCTTTTCAAAATTAGACCTATTGTAGATAGTTTGAAAAGCAGATTTAAAAATATTTCATTTGAAAAGTATCTTTCTGTTGATGAGCAACTTTGTGCAACTAGAGTTCGCCATTATCTATTACAATACATACCTCTGAAATCACACAAATGGGGTTTCAAAGTTTTTGTGGTGAGCGAAGTTTCCAGATTTACCTATGATTTTGAGATATATACGGGATCCGAAAACGATGAGTCAAAAAGATTAGTAAGCGAACCTGATTTGGGTGCCAGTGGAAATGTTCTGGTAAGGTTATTGAGAAATGTAACTAAAAATGTAAATCATCATTTATATTTTGACAATTACTACACGTCTCTCCCTCTTATCACCTTTTTACATAAAAATGGAATTCAAATTATAGGAACTATACAAAGGAACTGAATACCCAATTGTCCTTTTCCCAGCGAAGCTGTATTGAAAAACATCAAAGAGGCAGTTCATTGGAATATACAACTAACATAGAAGAAACAAAGGTATCTCTCGTGTCATGGAAAGATACTAAGCCAGTTATGTTGGCTTCAATGTTTTGCGAAGAATTGCCAAAAAACGAAGTCAAAAGGGTATGACAAAACCCAAAAAAAGAAAGTGGGTATCCCATGCACAAATGCAGTAAAAGAGTACAATCGTCACATGGGAGGAGTTGACCTTACCGACAGCCTCATCGGCAGGTACGAGATCCGAATACGATCAAAAAAATGGTACTTCAAAATTTTCTACCATTTGCTAGATGTTTGTATAGTCAACGCTTGGCTTTTATAAAGATGCATTAAGAGAGAGCAAAGAGAAAAGATATTCTCTCATTATGCGAATACCATGCCGAAATTGCCGAAACAATGTGCACCATAAACCTGCAGACTTCTGGGAAACATGGAAGACCCTTGAACTTTGACAAAGAAATTGAAGTAAAAATGAGGAAAAAAAATTGTACTGCTCTGCCTCCAGAAATAGTAAGAAAAGATGCCATTGGGCACTGGTCAATATTTTCTGAAAAAAGGAAAAAGTGTAGTGATAATTTTAAGTTGTTGTTTCAACTTTTGTCTGATTTTCTTATCGCAGTGGATGCATTCGTTAGAGTCTAGTAATTTTTTTTAACTTATATGTCCTAACTTACCTGTATAACGGCTTCAAGGAGCCACTCTACCTTGTATCTTTGTGATGGATGACAAAACGGCTTGGTGAGCTGGAGAATTCTACGCTATATCTTTAATGTACGTAGTCGTAGCGTGCCTTAGCATGCTGGGATGTTTCGGATCCACCTATTGTTATCTAGTTTTATCTGAATATCTGTATCTTACCTATTATCTTTGATAATAACGTGAGCTTAATATCTTTATCTTACTATTATCTTTGATAATAACTTGAGCTTAATATCATTATCTTACCTATTATATTTGATAATAGCTTGAGACTTTGCCTTATCTTTTTTTGTTTTCCTGACGTTTGCTGTTTATGATCAGACGTAGGAATTATTTTTTGAATATAGAGTGAAGAAGCTAACCTGATGGTAGCAATGTAATTTGTTAGGTTAGTAACGTAAGAAATTAGTAAGATGGTATTGTTGGTAAATTTGTTGATTCACAACCGTGTCATGAACAAGTTTTGATGTGTATTGTTTATTAAGCCAGAGTACCACTACATAAAAATTTGCCAAAGTGCATAGTAACTTGCTCTCTTGGACATTTTGAAATTTGGGAATTTTCTTGCCAAAGAAAAAAACAGTTTAGATGCAATACTTATGTGCGGGTGCACTTAAAAACTGTAATGTTAGCTTTAGTTATAGTATATATGTTAGGCGACTTGTTGCATTTGTTTTATATATAGTGTTTCGTGCTCTCCGACAAATTTGTGCTGTCGATTATAACTGCGCCACATTAAAGACTCATGTGTGCATTTATAGATGTAGTTCATAAACAATGGAGCTGCACATTCCGTTTCCTAGTTATTCGTAAGACGCGTTATCGGTTGAAAAACCAGGTGGCGCCTAAAATAAACATTTTCTAGAATTTAAGTTAGGGTATACATAGGTTAGATAGGCTCTATTAAGTTTTTACCGTGCTAACAGTAATTTTCTTTTTTAAGATTTTTTTCTTTTATGGCTTTGTCGCGATTGTTACATTCCAAATTTGGACATGAACACTTTTAAGTTTGTGAGGGAATCTCGCCATTATTGTTAAAATAGCTTGTTCATTTCCGTTATTTCAGACAGTTGCGTTTGCGCAAAAAAAATGCACAGGCACGGAGTGGCATAAGTACGCGGTTTGGACACGACAGGATTATTAGCCACCGAGACGTCGAACGGTGACGTTTGCCTGAGTTGTTTTGTTGTCTTTTCTTTTTTTAGTATGTAGATTCCATTTACCTGTATCTTCTACCGTTACCTCTACCTTTATTCCTTCGCCCTGGCTACAAACAAAAGAAGAGGGAAGACGATAAATCTGGATTCAACGATGACATGATGCAACCCACTCCCAAACGACAAGGGCGCTGAGATCGAGCTGAAAGGAGCGTTTTAAGTGAGTACCTCGCTTTATTTATCTTTTTGAGTGCCAATTGTAGCATTGTAAACGCATTTGGTATGTGATACAATTTGACACGTAATTATGAGTAATATCATTATTGCGCAATATTGTGAACGTGGAGCGTATCAGTGTTGTCAACTGTAGTAGTGGCGACGAGGTTATAACAACTACTTCTCATTAATTTTTATCAGGAAAAACTTTTAACTTTTTGGCACGTTCTTCCTTGTTTTATGTTAGACTATGTATTAGTATTTAGTATGATGAATAATGTAAATAGATTTAAAAACTCAGTTTATTATCATGTAAACACGCTAAACAAGAATTTTTTCATTGTAGCTTTAAGTTTTTTTTGCCATAACTCCTTATCCTATTGAGTTCCAATCTATAAATTTCAGGTTTTATAGTTTGTAATAAGACTGAAACATATTTTTTTCAAGATTTTTAAAAAATACTTCCCATTTTTTTTTAAAAGTACTATGATTTCTTCTACAGCGTGATCATAATAATAGGTAAGTAAGGGGAAACATTTTTATTATACATTTGAGACAATAAAGTTGTTGGGCAAAAACGTCCTGCTTTATTTTAAATTAATAACAGCATGTATATTTTCAATAAATTTTAACTCATTACTGAAATTTCTCTGTCCGTCTGTTCAGTCGTACACACATTTTTTCGAATTCTAATATTTTGACTTCTAAATCTTAATAAATATGTATCGATTACAGCGGAATTTAAAAATTCTGATTTCGGATTTAAATTCAACATGAAAAATAAACAAAAAATTGTATTACGAAAACTTTGTGCCGGTTAAGATAAAAAAGCTATGGAGGTTTAAAGTTTCTCCAGGTAATGCTAGCATACCAACTTTTAACTGGTAACACTTTTAATAAAATTCATCAATCACGTTACCGTTTTGTCAGTTTAATTTTTGTTTTGTAATTTAGTTTTGTAGTGTCATTGTAACAGAAGTTATATTACTTAAATGCCATTAACCAACCAAGAAAAAGTTGAAATTGTTTTAATCTTTAGGAATAATTACAGAACATGTAAAGAAGCAGCAAATGAATTTAATTTTAATCATAAAATCAGAGGTACTACATAAGTTTAAACAATGCACACAAAATTTTTTACAAAGGAACCTGGGGGAGCGGGATGCGGTGCGTACAATATCCCCCTTAAGCGGACAATGTTCTGTATAATAGCGGCCTTCGATAGCGTGGAGAATGTGTACCCCAAGAAATCAACGTTACAAATAACTACAAGTCTAGGATTGCTAGTACTTACCTGTGGCCTTGCTTGACAAACTGTTCCAGGAAACAGGACAGCAATCTTCGGCTGGCACACCCGTTGAAAACCCGTGGAACACAAACCATAAAAAATTGGTAGCGATAAATTAAACTGCGTGTTCTCAAAAAATTGACATTTGGCCCTTTTTTTCATATTGTTATTTTGGTAGTTACGTCAAACCCAAGCGACGCGATTATAATGTACAAATACAACCCCGAGGTGCAGGCTGTAACCCAGAACAGAACGTCGAGACAAGACTCCAAAGCTACCAGCATCATCCAGCTCATAGCTATCTGGCGTCTTATTCCTGCGGCGAACATTCTCCCGCTTTGAAAGTATGTAGAACTTTCAATTAACTCAAGTTGTGAAAAAAATTGAAAACAAAAGAAAAAAGTATATAAAGAAAAGAAAAACTAGTATTGCGTAATAAATTAAGCTAAATAACTAAACAATCCCGATTGTGAGATTACTGATTAGGTATTGGGCATAATTTTACTACCGGGCGTTTAAGTTTAGTAGTTCTGGTTTTAACCAAAGCCACGCGAATAACTCCATCAGCCCCAGGGTACACTTCTTCAATAATACCTAAAGGCCAACTTAATGGTCGAACGCCATCTTGCATTAGAATAACAACGGTTCCGACCGTTACAGGATTATCGGGCGTGCACCACTTTTTCTAACCTGTAATGTGTGCAGTACTCAATCCTCCATTTGCGCCAAAAAGAGTGAACTAACGAATCTAGCAAGCGTTTACGATCCCTCACTGTCAAATGCTCTTTTGACATATCGTAAGCGGGTAAATATTGTAGGGGAGTTTGCATTAAAACATGTGCTGGAGTTAACACTTCCGGATAAGGATCCTCCGACAACACGCAAAGGGGCCTTGAATTTAGAAGTGCCTCAATTTGGATCAGCACAGTCAAAAGTTCCTCATATGTGAGTAAATGACCACCGACAATGCGGTACAGATGCGTTTTAAAAGATTTTACCGTCGATTCCCAAATTCCACCAAAATGTGGAGCCTGGGGTGGACTCATTTTCCAGGAGATGCGTCGATTATTGAATTCAAGATTTAAAGCAGTTTGAAATTTTGAAGATGTAATCAAATCATAGATTTCATTTAATTTGGACTTGGCTCCTATAAAATATGTACCATTGTTAGAATACATACAGGAAACTGGACATGACGTGACAAAAGCGCTTGAATGCGTCCAAAAAGTTTCGGTCGACAAATTCGAGACTAGCTCTATATGGACAGCTTTAGTAGTCAAACAAACAAATATACAGAGATACGCTTTTGAGAGCGCTGCCTCTTCTGCGGAAAGCGTAATATTGATAGGGCCAGCGTAATCCACCCCAGTGTGCGTAAACGCTTTGGCTTGCTGCACACGGCATGATGGTAAGTCTGCCATCATTGGCGTGGGTGTGTTGGATTCACTCGAAAACAAAATTGCATAATCTAATCCTTGATCTTATAATATCTCTAGCAGAAATAATCCAATATTTTTGTTTAATAAGCGAATTAAGAAGATTAGCACCTGTGTGACAATTAATGCGGTGGTAGTGGTCAATTAATAAATTTATTATATGATCTCTTTTTCGTAACAGCAGTGGATGACAAGCGGCAAAAGGCAATCCCGATCGTGATAAACGACCACCCACTCGAATAAGACCCACTTCATCTAAGAAGGGTTTAAATTTCTTATGTATAAAGGCACAGTGCCCTTTTTTAAACTTTCCATCAGCTCTGAAAATTGCACTAGTTGTAGCGCATGTATTAAATACTGTTCTGCTACATTTAGATCATCAGCGTCAATTCTAAGAGAAAGCTTAACAATTTTACAAAACGTAACACATATACAATAATGCGTAAAAGTTTGGACCACGAGGACACAGCTTGTGCCCTCTCATACAATACCGAAGCTCGGGAACAATAATAGCTAAATTTCTTGAACATAATTCCGGAATTTCTTCATTTGGCGAAGCGGAAAACTGTTTAATGGGCCACATATGAGGAGGTAACGACATCCATAATGGACCATTCCACTAAAGATCATGCGACAACAGTTGGGAGGGCAACATGCCTCGAGATAGGCAGTCACTGGGGTTTTCTATCCCAGCGATATGGTAAAAGTGCTTAGGGTCTAAGTTGCTTTGAACTTTAGCCACTCTATTAGCGACAAATGTAGACCAACGATGAGGAGAAGAATGAATCCACGATAAGGCTATCGTAGAATCTGAAAATGCGTATAAGTTTTTTATGGGATAACGTGAATTATATATATCATACACGTTTCTTATCAATGTGGATAGTAGAACTGCAGCGCAAAGCTCCAGGCGAGCTAAAGTCACTATTTTTATAGGAGAAACCCTTGATTTTGAACAAGCGAGGCGTATTAAAATATGACCATCTGAATCTGTTACATGCAAGTAGACTGCACAACCAAAGGCTTTTAAACTTGCATCACAGAATGCAACTATGTTTACAGTACAGTCATTAGCGACCTTTAAATGACGTGGGATAACTGCATTCCTTAGTAATGGAAGTTCAGATACAAGCTTGAAGTAATATTCAGTTATATGCTTAGGAGGTACATCATCCCATCCAAGGTTTGCATTCCAGAGATCTTTTATTAGCAATTTGGCGTATAAAATTACAGGCGAGACCAACCCCAATATATCAAATAATCTTGCAACACAAGACAAGATTATTCGTTTGGTGCATGATGCGGTTGAGATTTCTGCGGTTTGAAAGTAAAAGGCGTCGTTTCTAGGATCCCATGACAGACCTAGAATCTTTTGGTTACTACCGTCGGTAAAATTCACAGGTGTACAACTCGATAAAGGTAGGGTGCCAAGCAGTTCGAGTGGAATTGCTAGCCCACTTAACCAAATCGAACCCTCCGCCGTAAATAAAGATATCAGCTGGTGCGATAACTTCACTGCTTCTTCAGTATTTAATACAGGCGACACTAAATCGTCCATGTAAAACTCTGACTCTGCCATCCAAGCAGCATCCGGGTATCTGTATCTTTCATCTGCGGCGAGCTGCTTGACAGTGCGCATAGCAAGAAATGGACTGCATTTTAATCCGAAAGGAACACGAGTGAATTTGAACGGCGAATGCTCTCGTTACTATCAAAGCGAAATAATATCCTTTGGTATTGATGGTGTTCCTTAATAACACCAATTTGCAAATACATTTGTCGAATATCCGCTGTAATGGCGACTGGAAAAAGGCGAAAATTTAATAAAAGTTTAAATAAATCAGCTTGTAAATTCGGCCCAGGGTACAGGACGTCATTAAGTGATAACCCTGAATGGGTTTTTGCACTTGCATCTAAAACAATCCGTACCTTGGTAGTCCTTTTATCTGGTTTTATAACAGCGTGATGAGGTATAAAGTACCCCTGATCGTTGTCCAACTCTGGTGGAACCTCTACCAAATAGCGATTTTTAATATATTCGTCTATAACTTCGTTATAAGCTTTGCGAAAGTCTGGATTCAATTTAAACTTACGTTCAAGATAGATTTTTTTTTTTTAAGTAGTAAATTCACTTTATTGTAGGAAGAAATCCTAATTTTCAGTAATACAAATAAACAATAATTTTCATTACATATCATACACATTAATTAAATAATACTAAAACTATTGCTAGCCCATATAACAATTTTGAAATTTAATGTATAATAATAACTTTCTTTTGAATAAATGTATGTTATTGACATTTTTTAATTCACTAGGTAATTTATTGTATTTATCTAACCCTTTAAAGAACAATGAGTTCATAGTACTCTTATAATTTGTTTTCTTTATATAAAAGTTTTCTGTAGATCTTGTATTGTAAGAGTGAATTTCGTTGTTACAAATAACATATTTATAAAGGTATGTGGGATGTAAACCCTTCACTGTTTTAAAAATAAATATCATAGCTAAATAATACAATCTATCTTTAACTGACAACCACTGCAGGATACTTAGCATGTGTGCAATTGATGTATATCGATTACATCTCAAAATAATCCTCATTGATCTATTTTGTAATTTTTGTAATCTATGTATTTGAGTTTGGTTAAAAAGATAATTTATTGTTGCACAGTAATCAAAGTGTGGTTTTATAATACTGTTATATACCAAAATTCTACTATATTTAGATAGTGATTTGGATATTCGTGAAAAAAAGAACAATTTTCTTGATATCTTTTTAACCATGTAATCTAACTGTTTGCCAAATATTAGATGATTATCAATTATAAAACCCAAGTATTTAATATCAGTCACTATTTCTATTCTACTATTATTCATTTCAAGATTAAGTAAACTTGTGTTAAGTCGTTCATATTTTTGTTTGTTGTTACAATCATAGCCTTGGTTTTAGTACATTTAGTTTAAGTTTATTGACCTTTAAAAACATTCAATATTTTTAATGCTATATTAATTTTTGTACAGCACAATCTAAATGGTAATCCGAGACATAAACAAGTGTATCATCAGCAAAAAGATTTATAGAGTGTGGTCCATGAACATAATTAATGTCATTTATATAAATAATAAAGGTCCTAATACACTTCCTTGTGGAATTCCTATGTTATTAATGATATTATTCGATATTATATCACATATTTTAGTTCTTTGACTTCTGTTTGTAAGATAGCTTTTAAACCATTGCAGTACTTTCCCACCTATCCCATAATATTGTAGTTTTTGTATTAATGTTTCTCTATTAATAGTTTCAAATGCTCGTTGAAAATCAAGAAAAACTGCCACAATATATTCACTATTATCCACAGCATTTTTCCATTCTGTTATTATTAGCTGTAATGCAGTTTCACACGAATGATTTTTTCTGAATCCAGATTGACATCCCAAAAACAAATTATTGTGATTAAAATACTTCATAAGTTGTTCATAAACTACCATTTCAAGAACTTTCTCTAATGCAGGAAGAGTATTTATTGGACGAAAGTTTATTGCTTCATTGGTATTAGATACTTTTGGTATTGGTATTATTGTACTGATTTTAAAAGTTCAGGAAAACGGCCTTTGTTAAAGACATATTAACGAGGTTTAATATAAAATGCCCTAATGCTTCAAAGGTTTGTTTTAAAATTTACTGTTTAGTACATCATGTTTATTCACCTTTTTAATGAAAAATTATTTTACGTAACTGTGTCATACTTATTTCTTCAAATTTCTCCATTTTACTAGTTATTAATGGATATTCTACAGAAGACCATTTTCCTGCTATACCTATGCTGTTTGCTATTTCAGATATACTATTCACAAAATAATTATTAAAACTGTCTGCGATATCAACATAGTTGTTGCAAACTTTAGTTTGATCTTGCACATAGAAAATAATTTTATTTAAATTTGTATTTTTTGAAGGTTTTAAAAGTTGCTTCAAATATTTCCACATCATATTTGAATTACAATGATTATCATCAATTTTCTTTTCATAATATATTCTTTTCTTTGCTTTTAACATATTAACATACTTATTTCGTGCTATTTTATACAGACTCCATTTTTGCTCTCGTGTATAAGTAACACTGTTTTTAAAATTTTTATATGCTAGGTCTTTTTCTTTAGATAGGTTCTTTAATTGATCATCATAATATGGAACTTGGTTTGATTTAATGGTTATAGTTTTAAATGGCACAATATTATTTACCACTGAAGTACAAGCGTTTGTGTGCTACTCCCCGAGAGTTACCTAAATTGTGTTCATCTCCAGTGAGAGGTAAAGCAATAGTATAACGACCGTCACTTTCACGCGACATATTTTTGATGAAATCATTTTCACACGCGGTTTCTCGTGGACTGTAGAAGCGAGTAGTAGGAACTTCTTCAAGTTCCCAAAACTTTTGTAAACATTCTTGCAAATCATTATTATTTAATGCGCAGTATGTGGTAGATGTGAAATCATGCTGTTGTTCTGGAGCGGTAATAGGTATTTGACCCATTATTACATGCCCAAGAGTAGTCTTCAATACAGAAGGCGCGTTGGTAGGAGTATCAATAGGACCGTCTAACAATAAGAACGGAAACAGCTGTGCTCCCAGAACTAAATCAATTTGTCCAGGAACATTCCAATGACTATCAGCTAATGGCATTTTGTTAAGCTGTGTCATATGCGATGAATCAATGTATTGAGCAGGTAAATGTAATACAATCAATTACTAAAACTTGGATGTTATAGGTATGCGGATGAATACGTGATTCTATAGTAAGAGTGGCGTACCCACGTATAAGACGGGAGCTCATGCCAACACCTTTAATCACAGAATTATTTAACGGAGTTATGGACAGATTCAGCTGTTCACAACACGTTATAGAGATTAAATTATGTTGCGATGCACAATCAATCAAGCATCTGATAAGCTTTCTTGGATTGTTGTTGGTTCGAGCGAAAACTTGCGCCGTAGATAATAAAACATTGTTCATTGGCGAGATTGCTTTCAAGGTTTTACTGCGAGAATGCGATGTTAACGTCACAGTGACATTCGTGACGTGTGAGTTATTGTCATTTGAAGGCGGTACAACATTACATAATGCGGTAGAGTTTGAATGCGATGCGTTGAAATTTAACTCATTACTAGCCAAAGAATTTCCATCACCAGGCAGAGCATCAAAATGTAATAATGTATGATGCTTTTGTGGCATGTTTTACATACATTTTGTGAATTGCATGTGTAACTAGAGTGCGACAGGCTTAAACAGTTTATACAAGCATGGTTCGATTTTATAAAGGCATAACGATCCTTAGCCACTAATTTTTTAAAATCAGCACACTGGTACAAGTGCACATGATTCGACTTACTACAAAAGGCACAAGTCACAGTTTTTGATAACTTATTGCCCGTGGTTACAAAAGAATGAGTAATTTTAGAACCACCTTGTAACTTCGAATGCGATTGTATCTGCGTAGATTTAGACTCAGTTTTGGATGTGCGTTCTAAAACCTTCACCTGTTCACGTAAAAGGTTACAAATTCGTCGTAAGTTGGCATATCACCAGCTTTTCGGTGCCCATTTTGAAGGATTTAACAGTATCAGAATCTAACTTCTTTAATCCAATATGGACAAACATAAATTCCTTTAAGTCACAAATTTTTAACTGACCCAAGGCTTGGTAAACAGATGTAAACTTATCTACAAAGTACTCAAGAGATTTTGACGTTGCGTTACTAATTGGTTTGAGTTCAAGCAGTTGATCAAGAAAAGCAGATGCTAAAGCTCGATTATCTTGATATTTTGCAATTAAGGCGTTGCATAACGGTAAATAGTTTTCAGGTGTTGGTGTTATACCATGACAAATATTTTTTGCTTTACCAACTAATACGGATAACAAGTACTGAATTCGTTCCGTATCAGATAGATGTTCATTCTCATGTATTAAAATGTTAAAGTTTTGAATAAATAAAGGCCAATCGGCCAAATTATTTCCAGAAAAGGGGCTAGCGAAATGCGAGGCAACTTAAAGTAATTTTCTTTGCGTTTGGTATCATGCCCAATCTCCGGTTTATCAATTTGTTTCATTGACAAAAGCGTTCCTTGCAGACTGAATAGAGCTGCACATTTCCGTAAATGACCACACGGTTTCAAATTCAGGTTCAAACTCTTCAATTAAGCGCATTGATAAACTATTGATTTCATCCGCTAACGTCATAAACTCGCTGCGTAGTCCGATAACATGCAAAGATTTGGACAAAAAACTTTCTATCTGTACCGTGTCTTGTTTTTCTGGAATAGCAGCAACTAGCTTTTGTGCGTAACTAAAATACGACGCAAACTTTGACTCCAAGAAAGCTAAACGAGCCTCCTCTTCAGTCCGTTTACTCGTTTGAAAAATTGCGGTTTCTTTATTAGATGCGCGTGCACCTCTGGGCATGATGGCAGTTATAGCGCCGGTAACAATAAATCAAGTATGTTTGTTAAGAAGCGGATAAGAAGCGCAATGCGGAAACTTATGAATTATGCCAGTACCTAATGCAGTTTCAGATTGTTTTTTGTATCCGGTTCGATTAGGATCAAATTCTTATGGGGGAGCGGGATGCGGTGCGTACAATATCCCCCTTAAGCGGACAATGTTCTGTATAATAGCGGCCTTCGATAGCGTGGAGAATGTGTACCCCAAGAAATCAACGTTACAAATAACTACAAGTCTAGGATTGCTAGTACTTACCTGTGGCCTTGCTTGACAAACTGCTCCAGGAAACAGGACAGCAATCTTCGGCTGGCACACCCGTTGAAAACCCGTGGAACACAAACCATAAAAAATTGGTAGCGATAAATTAAACTGCGTGTTCTCAAAAAATTGACATTTGGCCCTTTTTTTCATATTGTTATTTTGGTAGTTACGTCAAACCCAAGCGACGCGATTATAATGTACAAATACAACCCCGAGGTGCAGGCTGTAACCCAGAACAGAACGTCGAGACAAGATTCCAAAGCTACCAGCATTATCCAGCTCATAGCTATCTGGCGTCTTATTCCTGCGGCGCGAACAGAACCTATACTGAATCATCTTAATCATAACGAAACCAAATTACAAGTTATATTAGCTGTTGAAGAAAATCCAAAAATTTTAATACGACAAATTGGCCAGAACTTGAGTTTGTGTTATGGCACTGCTCAAAAAATGTTTAAAAAGCACCAGTATAAACTATACAAACCGAAATTTATACACACTATACTAGAAAGGGATCAGAATTTACGTTTGGAGTTTAGTGGATGGTTTATTGAAAAACTGCAAGAAAATAAAACTTTTTGGAATCAAATTATGTATACAGATGAAGCTACATTTACCACTAACGGGGTAGTTTGTGCCCAAAATTCAAGGCATTGAAGTAGAGAGAACCCTCATTGGATAATTGAGTGTCGCAATCAATATTCAGCAAAAGTCAATGTTTGGTGTGGCCTAATGGAGATCGGCTAATTGGATCTTTGTTTTTTGAAGGAAATATTAATGGTGCGAAGTTTTTACACTTTTTGGAAATGAAGATGATTTGATGACCTGCCCCTAACAAAAAGGTACAAAATCGATCATTTCCCAAACAAATGGATTGGCCGTTGTTCAGATAATGATTAACAATAGTTAAATGGGCAGCCAGATCACAAGACATAGCCCCAGTAGACTACTTCTTGTGGGGTTATTTAAAACAAAACGTGTGTGCCAGCCTACCACATTCAAGAAACGAGTTGATAGAACGAATACTTTATGAATGTCAAAATATGCCACCACAAATAATAAAAAACGCTACCTAGGAAATGTGTAAGAGAACTGAAAATTATATCCAGGCAGCTAAGGGGTCTGTGAAAGCATAATTCTTCAGATATTAGTAAATTTTCGTTTGCAATTAGAAAAATTCGGTTTATTTAAGAGCAGTTTTAAATACTTCAACAGCAAATGTAAAACAATTACAATTTAAAACTTTAAAATCACTTCTTTATCCCAAAAGGATGTTTGGATTTATGTGTGCTTATTAAATGTTTTTTACCCCACCAGGTTCTTTAAGATTCTAAAATCAAATATTAATATTCGAAAAAAGTGCGAACGATTGAACAGATGGACAGAAAAATTTCAGTAACGAGCTAAAGTATGTTGAAAATATACATGCTGTTATCAATTTAAGATAAAGCAGAACTTTTTTTGCCCAAACAACTTTTTTCTCTAAAATGCATAATAAAAGGTTTCCCCTTTGTTACCTATTATTATGATCACGCTTTATATTTTTATCCTTTATCCAAACTCGCCAATGGGTATATCAAATTAAACCTTTGGAATTCTCTTTAAAATGAGGGGTCAAGCAGTTCTTTATGACCTATAGAATAAAAGTTAATCAAGATTAAAAGTGTCAGCGCAAACAAACAACTTGTTTTTATGCAAATTTTAAAAATGAATTACATCAAAACCTAATAATAAGAATTTTTTTTAAAATATATTTTAATTTAAACAATTTGCAAGAATGGTTCCTGAAAGTTTCAAACCGATCGGAGATAGTCAAGTTGGCTGACTGGGTAGTTTGGTATGGAATGACCCACAGCACAGTCGCCGTTTACACCTTCCAAAAAAACTCATAAACTTCTTAACAAGAAAATTTGATAAACTTCCTGGAAAGATATTTTACTTATCTGATGGGTGTGCTCCCCAATACAAAAATAAGAAAAACTTCATCAACTTGTGTTTTCATAAGCTAGACCTCAATATTGACGCTAAATATCATTTTCCGCTAACATCACGTGGAAAAGGGCTTTGTGATGAAGTCAGCAGTACAGTTAAGAGACTAACGGCCAGAGTAGCTTGCAGCGACCGTACAAAAACCAAATCATGACCACTGCTCTCCTGCTTTATGAATGGGCAGCAGAAAATAAATGTTTCTGCTATTAACTTCAGTTTTGCAACACAGGAAGAATATGTAAAGTCCGAAGAATTTTTAAAAGATCGTTTCATGCAGGTTAAACACTGGATGTAGGTGTCAGATTTGATTCATGAATGAACTCTAACTCTCATACCGATATGATGATTTCTAAGGCTGAGTTTTTGGTTTTATTAAAACGAACACTTAAAACGTTTATGATCCAATGGTTATAAAGGCAATTTACATTTCATTAATTGAATCAATTCTAGAATACTGTAGTCGTTTGGTGTCCTTATTATGCAATCCATGTAAACCATGTTAAAGCGATAAAATGCAGATTCACAAAATATGCCCTTAGGATGCTTCCATGGATTGGTAAATCTCCATCATTTATCATAAATAGTCTTGTAAACGGCAAAATTAATTCATCTATTTTAGTATCTATATTAAGGTTTGCAGTTCTCGCCATGAGCAGATGTTTTTGTCCACTGTTTTTTTTGAAGTTTCACAAAACCAATTATAGTCAGCATGATCCGATAAATCATTGCTGTATTATCTTCAATAATTTTACAATATTTTAGAATTTGACATGAACCGAACTTCTTATAGAATGGCAATATTAACTTATTATGATTGTTTGCCTATTTGACTATATTAAAACCTTTGTATCAATTGTGTGACTATGTATATACTTATATTTATATCATTGTTTAGATGTATTTATATGGTTGTTTGAAAATTCACAGACCATAAATAAATAAATAAATAATCAGGATCCACTAGGAAAAACTCGTCTTCCAGAAGATCGTTGCATAATTAAAGTTTATTTACAAGTGAGGAAGTGTCCTGAAATAAGGATATCGGTCGTTATTTAAGCTCACATACTAAGCAGTCATACAATGAATTTAAACATTGAAAATATAAAGTTAGTCATTTATGTTCAGATAATGAAACGTCAGATTATTTCTTAAATAAGTTTCAGAATAACCACTTTCTAACAAGTAGTTGAATACTTGGGTTACAATTTATATAGTTTAGTAATAGTCCGAAATAATAATAATAATAAAGGTCTTTATTAATATAATATAATATATAATTCAAACGACGTAGAAATAAATAAATTAACTGGTAGTGGGCAAAATTCAGGTAGTAGTGAAACTACTCACTGTTCTTCCATTTAACCCACAATATTATTGTATATTGCTCAAAAGCAAACAGAGCCAGAACCTCAGTTATATTAAAAATAATACACTAATTAGAACATCTATGCCAGCCATAACAAAACCTGTTACAAGTACACTTAATTCAATCAAAACATAGACCAAATATTAGAAAATTATAATGTAGCCATCAAAGCTATTGTAATTAACTTTGGGCATGCGAAATGGTATATGCTCGCTTGCTACATACCACCAGCAATGGGATTAGAGGTTTATCAGCACTTTTTGACCATCTTGCATCACAATTAATAGATAATGACAATTTGGTATTAGTGGATGACTTAAATATACCACAACTGGTTAATTTATATGATGGTATACGTGACGACTATTGCAACACTGTAATTTTCCATTACCAAAATTTTATGGCATTACTAGGTGCCAAACAATATAATAAAGTGAAGAAAGCAAAGTTTACGGATTTTGGATGTCGTGCTATGCAACCAACTATGTAATGTGACCAAGAGTGATGCTACCTTAGTCCCGGAAGATAGTTACCATCCGTCCTTAGAAATTAATTTTCGGCTTCAATCGCCCAGTAGACATAAAATTTCTCAATGTCTGGCATATAATTTCAAAAAGGCAGATTTCAAAAAAATGTATTATTTGTTTTCAAAAGTGAACTGGGATCCAATTTTCAAGGCTACAAGTGTAGAGGAATGTGTTGAATCATTTTACACTATTATTGACCATATCTTCAGTCAGACAGTACCTCAAACCAAAACTGCTTTTAAGACATATCCTCCATGGTATAACACTGATATTATTTATAATCTTAAATTGAAAGAAAAATATAGAAATAAGTGTAAATTTACAAACAACATTAATGACCAAACAATATACAAACAGCTTAGGGCACGACTTAATAAAGATGTTAGAATAGCACAAATGGCATACATGTCTCAAATAGAGCATGATGTAAAACGCAATCCTAAGGAGCTGTTTGCTTACATTAATAAAAAAAGGAACACTTCTAGGATCCCGACATCTTTAGTTTATAAAGGAGTTACATACAGTGATGATAAAAGTATTGTTAATGCTTTTGCACATCACTTCTCTTGTGTATATGAAGATAAAGTATTACCTTATGATGGAGATGATCATTTCGATCGCAATATCTCTCAGTTTTTTGTAGATCTAAAATATGTCTCTGAAAAAGACGTTTTAGAAGCTATTGGTAAACTTAAAACCAAAACTTCAATGGGAGATGATAACTTTCCAACATATATATTAAAGGGTTGTAAAGACTTTTTAACCAGACCGCTGCAGTATATGTTTAATTTGTCATTATCAACCCATTGCTTTCCGAACAAGTGGAAAATAGGTAAGGTGTGTCCGATATTTAAAAAAGGTCATAAAAATGAAATTGAAAACTACCGTCCAGTAGTTATTCTATCATGCTTTTCTAAGGTATTTGAAATTATTTTATACAAATACATATATACAGCTATTATGCCTATGATATCAGTCAAGCAGCATGGGTTTATGCCTACTCGTTCTGCGGTAACGAATCTTACAATCTTTTGTACATATATTTTGAATGCCTTCGATAATTCTCGTGAGGTTGATGCTTTCTACTTAGATTTTTCTAAGGCATTTGACAGAGTTTCTCATTCTGTGCTACTCCATAAATTAGAGTCCCAATTCAATTTTTCTACTGGTCTAGTACAATTTCTAAAGTCATATCTTGACTCGAGGAATTTATATGTTGTTAACAATAACATAAGGTCAAATTTATACATTCCAACAGCAGGTGTTCCAAGGAAGTAATTTAGGTCCTCTTCTCTTTTAATATTTATTAATGATATAGTTGATACAATCTCATCTGAGATTTTATTGTTTGCAGACGACATTAAACTGTATAAACAAATTACATCAGTGTTGGATTGCGACATGCTGCAAAAGGATCTGAATAGTTTACTAAGCTGGTCAATAAGAAATAAACTTTTTTTAAACTATGATAAATGCTTACATATCAAATTTTCCCATAAGATTAACAATACAAATTTTGAGTACTATATGAATGGTAAACCAATATTCCCCATATTCAAAATAAGAGATTTAGGAGTTACATTAGATGTTAAACTCAATTTTCAAGCACATATTCTGCAAATTATCAAGGAGTCATATATTACAACAGGCTTCATCATAAGGAATTGTAAGGAATTTAGAGATCCTAATACACTCATCACACTTTTTAATAGTTTTGTTAGGTCAAAGTTAGAATATTGTTCCCCAGTTTGGTCTCCTAGCTACATCAGTAATATTGTTATAATAGAAAGTATTCAGAAAAGATTTCTGAAACACGTACTATTCAAGCAGGAAGGAAAGTACCCCCTGTTTCTATCATATGAACCATTACTTAATAGTTTTAATAGTATCAGCCTCTGTAAAAGAAGATTCATAGCTGACATTTTATTTTTATATAAACTTTGTAATGCAGATATTGACTGTCCTGATCTGTTAAGTACGATCTCGTTAAAGGTTCCATCAGGAATGTCAATGAGAACCGCTCAGACCTTTATGTATGATTGTCCTAGAACTAACTACATAATGCATTCGACATTAGTTCGTTCAGCCAAAATGTTTAATTTATTTTGTGCTGATTTAGATTTGTTTAATTCCACTACATCTGAGATTAGAAAATATTTATTGGATAAAATATCAAATGACTATTATAATACCATACGATAAAAATTAATGGCATCAAATTATAATGAGAGACTTTTGTTATAACCTAATTGCAAGTTGATCGATACTAGTCTGCTTTGTTTAGATTTGGATATTTTTGCACCACTTTTGCTAGAACTGCGTTATGTTATTTACAATATCTTAAGATAAAAAGATTATCAACATTACATCAAAATGTTGGATTGTAATATAGTCTTAAACTATTAAATTTATGTTATTGTTATATTAGCCATAAGTTATGTTATATTACCTTCTCTGCAATGGCTTTGTGCTGTTGAGAAGTTGCTTAATAAATAAATAAATAAATAAACATCTTACAAAGGGTTTTCTTACAAACTAAAATATTACAACTTTTTAAAGATATCAGTACCATATTATAATATTTATGAATATTTTATGAAAACGACGATTTAAATTTTTGAATAATATGTGAAGGAGGAGTTAACTTACCCATAAATCGAACATCAGTGCGGAATTTAATTTTGTTGTACAAATACTTTGGTGATTTGCTAATAATTAACTTACGATACAATGTAAGAGTATGACATATACGACGCTTATTCATATTAATCCATTTTATTTCAATTAGTTTATGACTTATGTGCTCATATTTCCTTATCCCATATATTAGTCTCAAGCAAGAGTTCTGCAAAACTCTCAGAGAGGGACCATAAACTACATCTCCAAAATCTACTTGTAATAACACTAACGATTCGATTCACATAACGTATTTTTGATACGAATACTTAAAGCATGGCCATTTTGATATATAGTTTTTAAGTTAAAGTAATCTTTCTGTAAAATTTTAGACACATGGCTAGAAAAATTCAATTTTTCATCTTTAAATAAATGCCTAGATTTTTATCATGATACGATTGTTTTAATAAATTACCGGCTGCAGATATTTTTAATTTATCATTAATAACAGATGTATAATGCTCAGTGCCAAAAATGATCATTGAAGACTTATTAGAATTAATATTCAAGCAGTGACTATCAGAGAAATGAACTAAATTCCCCAGATCATAATTAATCGCTGCAGCACCTTAGAAAATTTCATTTGGATAAAAAGATAAATAGATCTGCGTATCATCAGCATAAAGATGAACATTACATGATATTAGTGCAGTCTGAAGTTGTGAAGTATATAAAAATAAACAAAAGTGGCCCAAGAATTGAACCTTGTGGAACTCCGGTGGTGATACACAACAAATCTGACAGCCTCATTATGTCTCACAGCTTGCTTTCTATTTACTAAATAGTACTTGATCAGATTCTGCGAGTTATTGTCCATACCAAGATAATGAAGAATATTCACCAATAACTCATGGTCAATCATATCAAACGCTCCGCTATAATCTAATAGGACTAAGCAAGTTATTTTATTATTATTTTTGACACGCAGTATGTCGTCGGTAATATTTAACATTGCGGTAGCACAACTATGCCCTCGTCGAAACCCAGATTGAATTGGTGGCGGGATATTACATGCTTCTAGGTCACATCAGAGTTGAGTATTCAAAATTTTTTCAAATATGTTGGGAAAATACCAATGGGTCAAATATTGGTCAATAATTGTCGGTTGGGTGATTTTGAAAAAGATGTTATGTTCGCAACTTTCCACACAGTAAGGAAGACAGCACACATCATACAGTAATTAAAAATATGCATAATATAAGGCAAAAAAAAAAAAGAATATACAATTTAATTGTAGGGATATTAATACCATCTGAACCAGCAGAAGTGTTTTTCGTGGACTTGATTACATTAAACACAACATCTTCGAAACTGTTTGAAATGGGAAAACTTGATTTATTTGATTACCTGCATTAGTGCGATAAAACTGTAAAGTATCATAACTAAGGGTCTGAATTTGGTACACTAGAAATAAAATATTTATTCAGAATATTAACGTCACGTCACGCAAGTGATAAGGCAATTCGAGTGATTTTGATTTAATATCAAGAGTACTAAATATAGACCACATCTGCTTGCTACCCACTTTGGTGAGTTGTTTATCGAAATACAATTTCTTTTAGCCCTTAACTGCATTATTAGTAAAATTTTGCATTTGTTTATAATATTCCCGATCAGAAAGTTGTTAACTATTTTGAAACTCAGTAATGCCCCATCTCTAACACGCATCAATTCACGCACATTGCTATTTAACCAGGGTGCATAAGTTTTAGTTATTCTACGAGTAACTAGTGGTGCAAATATATCAAGTAGGGAATTATATTATTGGTAAGATATTGAACTTTAGCATCAACATTCTCCAAGTCATAATATATATTCCATGGTATAGCGAACAAGAGAATTCTAAATTTCTCATAATTGAATTGAGTAAAATCTCTATATGCTGTATACCGGGTGTTCCATTAAGCGTATCGCGCGGCTGTATATCATAAAGTATAAGGCCTAGAGCTTTGCGGAAAAAAATTTATTAAGTAAAGTGGCCAAGAAAAATTGCTGGAAATTATTTTTAAGTTTCAATTTCTACCGCAAGGGGAAAGTATTTGCTAAGGTCAACAACAAAATTCAATTTTTCTCCCAAAATTTAAGCACAAGGTATTATGCTCAAAACGCGAATAGGCAGTTATCTTTATTATTCACAACTTTTATTTGAAACTTTTTTCTGTAGATCGCACAAGGACAGCTGCAGGACCGGTGAATTGGTTTACATGTAAATAGGGTTATCTCACAATGCCCATGTTGGAATTTAATAATCTTAGAATCGTTTGAAAGAGAATTTCTCAGGGATAAAGAAAAACGACTAAATTGATTTTTCTAATGTTTTCTAAATATGTTAGAGGGCGCTTTTTCCAATCATGCCAGTTTTTGTTCATTTACTTAAAAAAATTAAATGGAAAGACATATTTATCAAAGGGGAATTAAATGAAGGGTAAAAAAAAAAGATTTTAGTGAAAATCACACCTCGATATCTTTAATGGTTCTTAAGTTATTGCAAAAAGTATGTGCATTTTAGAGATCTACCCCAGTACTAATTAGAATTTTGCTGAATTTACGAATCAAATATTTGAAATTATTTAGTCATAAATATTATTATAGCAGATGTTCAAACGTGCCTTTCATTTAGCGACGATGTTTATAAACATTAATAATATGTCGCTAATAGATCCCTTTAAAATGCATCAAGTAGGCGATGAAAACAAAAACATCCATATCTGTCAACAGGTATAACTCTGTCATACTAGTTATTGATATAGTAGTTAAATCGTGTATGCTCTGTGTGTAAGTTTGTTTGTTAATTTTGAACTACAGAAATGTCTTTCTCTAATGCTGAAGCTTATGACATGCTTAGAATTTACTTTCAAAGTTTTGAAAACGCGGCTATTGCTGAGTGTGAATATGCAATGGCTTATCCTGAAAGAAAACACTATACCAAAATGGTATTTACACGATTGGCAAAACGTTTAAGAGAAACAGGGCGTGTGCATCCAATTAAAATGGCCACAAGAAAACGTACAATTAAAAGTGAAAACAGTGTTATAAATGTTCTTACGTGCGTTGAAGCAGATCCGCATGTAAGTACCAGGCAACTTTCTGCAAATTTAGGGATACCTACGACATCGGTGCATCGTATTCTAATAAACCACAAATTGCATCCATATCATGCAGTTTTGCACCAGAACCTTTTAGATATCGATACCGACAGAAGATTGAATCATTGCCATTGGTTGAAAGATATGTGCACCGAATATCCCTTATTCTTGTTCCGCATATTATGGACAGATGAAGCTACCTTTAGTAGCGATGGAGGAGTAAATTTACATTATATGCATTATTGGTCTGAAACTAATCCTCACTGGATGCTACAAGTTGATCACCAACACAGGTGGAGTGTAAATGTTTGGTGCGGCATTATTAAAAACAGAATTTTAGGCCCATTTGTTATTAATGAAAATTTGAATGGAGCAACATACTTGCATTTTTTGGTCAACAATCTACCTGAACTTTTGAAGGCTGTTTCACTAGAAACTAGGCAGAACATGTGGTTTCAGCATGACGGTTGCGCAGCAGATTATTCCGTGGAAGTTAGAAATTATTTAGAAACGACCTTCCCAAATCGCTGGATGGGAAGAGGAAGTTTATTTCCTTGGCCGGCTAGATCACCAGATCTTACTGTTTTAGACTTTTATTTATGGAGAAAGCTAAAAGATATGGTTTTTTAAACACGACCTACCACACGCGAGGATATGATTGCTCGAATTCAAAACGCCATAACAAGCATATCAAGAGCCGAAATTGAAACTGCAGTGTCAAGCACCCATCGAAGATTAGAAAAATGTATTTTTAATGATGGAAAGCCCTTTGAACATGTGTTGTAATAATGTTAGTTGTTTATTGTTCGTTTTAGTTGTTCTGTTTGTGTGCATTTAATATGTATTTAGTTTTACCAGTTGACTAAAACTGGTAACCAAAAATGGCCTTTTCTTAGGGCTACAACATCGGCCATTGAAAATACAACATTTTCATAGACAATCATGCTAAAGTAATCGCACCCGCATTTTCCTCCGATTTATTATTATTATTATTAATGTTTAATCGACTACAAGGAAAGACAACGTTGTTTGTAATTGTGTTTGTGACTATGTTAGCGTAATAATGTATGTAAGCAAAAATCACAATTCTGTATTTCCTTTTCTTTAAAATAAAGAATAACTAAATAATTCAAAACGCTATTTAATCCAAAATTCAAGGAAGTACATATTTTTTAATATGAATACGCTTTTTGCAATAACTTAAGAACCATTAAAGATATCGAGGTGCGATTTTCACTAAAATCTTTGTATTTTTACCCTTCATTCAATTCCCCTTTGATAAATATGTCTTTCCATTTAATTTTTTAAGTAAATGAACAAAAACTGGCATGATTGGAAAAAGCGCCTCTAACATATTTAGAAAACATTAGAAAAATCAATTTAGTCGTTTTTCTTTATCCCTGAGAAATTCTCTTTCAAACGATTCTAAGATTATTAAATTCCAACATGAGCATTGTGAGATAACCCTATTTACATGTAAACCAATTCACCAGGTCCTGCAGCTGTCCTTGTGCGATCTACAGAAAAAAGTTTCAAATAAAAGTTGTGAATAATAAAAATAACTGCCTATTCGCGTTTTGAGTATAATACCTTGTGCTTAAATTTTGGGAGAAAAATTGAAACTTAATAATTTCCAGCAATTTCTCTCGGCCACTTTACTTAATAAATTTTTTTCCGCAAAGCTCTAGGCCTTATACTTTATGATATACAGCCGTGCGATATGCTTAATGGAACACCCGCTACAGAAATTATTTGACGAGATGAAAATCTTAACCTCATCTATGTGTCTAAGCAACGATCTAATATTTAAATGTCCTATCTTAAACTTATTCACTACATGTTTAGCACCTGAGGTTTGGCAACAATACATCTCTGATAATAAACCAAAATTAAATTACGAGTATGCAAATCAAGTTATAGTATAACTTACTAAATTTAATCACTCTGTTAATATAACTGGATTGTTTAGAACAAACCAAACTTATGTCATATATCAATGTAGGGTTATGGTTTGATAAAATTTATTTCATTTCAGACATCTAAGAGCTGCATAAATACCTGTGAATTCCAATTAAATGAAACTACGGCCATCAGGATACTTTAAGCCGGATAAACGCCTACAATGTCCTTGACTCGACTTGAACCCTGCAAAGTAATAATAATAATAATATTTATTTAAAGTATGTACTAATATTACAATACATTAAAGTAGAAAATAAAAAAACATTCTTTCTTAATTTAAGTAGATATAAATACAAATACATTTAGTGTTACTTTGAAATTACTCAAGACCAAAAAAAAAATTTTAGTATCAGCAACTATAACTAGAAGTTTGAAAATAAAAATTACTCCTACCAAATTTAAGTCATTTGGTTTATTTTATAAAGTACTTACATTTTAGTTAGGTTTTAGTTTTTTCATTAATTTCCGTTTAAAAGATATCAATGTATTACACTCTCAAATATCTTTTGGTAAAGTATTATATTTAATGAGACCTTTGAAGAATATTGAATTCATAGTCTTTTTCAATTTGATCCTGCAACATATACGAGGGCCATTTTTTTTTTCAACCTCCGATCGCTCCGTGCAGACCCTACGCAGGTAGCAGAAAGCGGGCAATGCACTGTAGGCGACTGCGCAGCTCTTGCACTACACACTCCGCCATTGTTGACATTCAGGCGTCAGTCGATGTTGTGCTCCAGCTACGTAAACATGTCCGCTATTATTGATGCTCCCGCCAAGTGTGAAGTGCGAAGTGTGATTCGTTTTCTACAGACCCAAGGCCATAGTGCTGCAGAAATCCATCAAATAATGCGTCGTGTGTAGGGGAAAACTTCATGAGTGATGGTGTTGTGCGTGAATGGTGTCGAAAGTTTAAAGATGGCCGTAATAATGTGCATGTTGAAGGGGGCCAAGGGTGCAAAGCTGTCGTTTCAGATGACCTGGTTCAACGTCTTGACAGAATGGTTAAAGAAAACCGCAGATTCGCCATTACTGCTTTGTCTACGAAATTTCCAAAAGTTTCAAGGTCTGTTTTGTACTCTATTGTTACCGAACGGTTAGGCTACAAAAAACTTTGTGCACGTTGGGTCCCAAAAATTCTGACGGATGGCCACAAAACTCGACGAATGGCGTCAGCGTTGGAGTTCCTTGAGCATTATCATGATGAAGGAGACAACTTTTTGAAATCAATCGTGACTGGGGATGAAACTTGGAATAAATACGACACACCGGAAACAAAAGGACAATCACAACAATGGATGCATTCAACTTCACCAAACAAACTAAAAAAATTCAAACATACCTTCAACCACAGAAAGACCATTGCTACTGCGTTTTGGGACCAACAAGGCGTGTTGCTTGTGGAGATTATGGGGGTCCGGAACCACAATCACTGCAGCTGTTTATTGTGAAACTTTATGACAGTTGCGTAGAGCCATTCAGAACAAACAAAGAGGCATTTTCGATCATCCTGACTTAGCACCAAGCGATTTTCATCTTTTTCCTGACCTGAAGACGTGGCTTGGTAGAAAGCGCTTTCAAACCAATGAGGACCTTCAAACCAACGTCAAGGACTACTTGAATTCATTGGCGGCAACTTTCTTTGAACAGGGTATTGAAAAGCTTGTCCACAGATATGACAAATGTCTTAATCTCTTCGGTGATTATGTCGAAAAGTAACCGTAAGTGTATCACTCTTTTGGTAATAAAATTATTGTTTTATATGAACTAGTCTTTTATTTATAGCCTATCGGAGGTTGAAAAAAAAATAGCCCTCGTAAATTGTTTTGTGACCGTTTCATGGTTATATATTTGGTTGGTATAAACAAAAAACTCATCAAAATAACTTGGCATTAATCCATAGATAATTTTAGAAATAAATATCATTGTTAAATATTCAATTTTTCAGTAACCGAAAGCCATTCTACGGTGCTTAGTATTTTTAGGATGTTAGTCCTTTTGCTACATACGAGTATGATTCTTAAACCTCTGTTCTACAGTTTTTGAATAGTACTTAACTTATTTTGGTCAAATAAATATAGTATTGTTGCGCAGTAGTTAAAATGTGGTTGAACGTTTGTTTTGTGGACTGTAATTTTAGTTCTTAAAGACAATTTAGGTACTAATCTTGAGAAGAAATATAGTTTTTTTGTAATTTTATTTTTAACATAATCCAAGTGATTTTTAAGTGTTAAAGTACCATCCAACATAATACCTAAATACTTAGTTTGTTTAATAATTTGTAATATTTCATCACCCATCTTCAATGTAATAGCATTTCTATCGAGTTTATTTAATTTATTAGTATTTCCAACAACCATTGCCACAGTTTTGCTTATATTAAGTTTCAACTTGTTGATTTGAAAGTACCTATAAATTTTATCAAAACTATTATTCATTTTATTTGTTGCTGTTCGTATACCAGATTCTTTGATTACAAGTATGGTATCACTAGCATATAGATTAACAAATTCACATTCGTGGTCAATACTCTAAAAATCATTTAAATACAAAATAAGTAACAGCAGTCCTATAACACTTCCTTGAGGGATGCCATTTCTTCTTAGCACTGAACTAGATGTTGAATTTCCTACTTTCGTTTTATGTCTTCTATTTGACAAGTAGTCATCCAACCATTTTATCACTGTTCCACCAATGCCGTAGTGTTGTAGCTTAGTCAATAATAATTGTCTGTTAATTGTTTCAAATGCTTTTTTAAGATATAAGAAAACAGCAAGTATATACTTATCTTGATCAATGTAATGCTTCCACTTACTAAAAGTTAGATGAAAAGCAGTTTCACAAGTGCTTAGATCTAAAACCTGATTGATTACAATCCAATAACTGGTTACTGTCCACATGGTTTATTAATTGGTTATATACAGCAATTTGTTACGTTTATTTTAAACATTTTTTTCTGTTAATAAGAAATACGCAATCTAATAATTTTCAACTCAAATCCCTTTGACGTTAAAAACGAAAATTAATTCAGTAAATTAAAATAACCCTTTCACGAGTTAATTCATTTATCTATTTGTATAAATTCGATTCCTATTGTTAAATCCTAGAGCCTACTTAATAATAAATACTCCTAAGAATTCCTCAACATAAAGTTTATGCTAAAATTAAACAGGCGATGACTGGTTCTAGGTATATGATAATTGATTATGTGTTTTCCATTGAAAGCTTCATCGAATTAAAGCCGCGTATTATCCCAATAAACCATGTTTTTATAGTTTTATTTCCTTAACAACAATATTACTTTAAGCTCTGGTTATTAGTGAAACGAAATTAATATTGTTTATTGTTTATTGATAATTAACGGGATACACCCATGTTTTACAAAATGATTTAACACATGCTGCAACTAAACACAAGCTTTTCTACTATTAGTTATAGAGGAAAAAAATATATAATGTAAAGTAATAATGTAAAGTAATAATAATAATATAATAATATAATACACGCCTTACCTTAATACTAATTGTACATCAGTGTACTAATTACATACTCTGAATAAATGATTTAACAAGTGTTTAAATGATTCGTATGATTAACAAAACATATCTACAGATTTACAATGAATATTAAATTCACGACTTATCCTTGAAATTGCACTGAAATAACTAAAGTTCTGCTTGTGGAAAGAAACGTAAAAAATTTGCAGAACATAATGTCCTTAATGGAATATTCAAACTAAAAACCGCAATAGCTCAGAACAATCTATAAAAGAATTAAACAACTTAAACACTAAACACACATCAGTAATTATGCACCTATTTTGCAATGACACCATATTTAGAGTTCGTAAAGTACTATTGTAACAGTGCACTGCAATACCTAACTTATATGCTGCAAAACGTAAAAATGTATGCTGAATTGATTCAATTTTCTTTATGTATAACATATAACTAGGTGACCAAATGCAGGGACAATATTCCAAGTGTGACCTAATCAATGAGCAATATAAAATTTTAAATGTAATAGCATTTCTAAATTCACCTGAAAATCTCATGATAAGGCCTAGCATTCTTCTAGATTTAGAAACAATCTTATCAATATGTTGCCTAAATGGAAGTTGCACATTGAAATGAACCCCAAGATCACAGATATCAGTAACAACACTCAATGATACACCATTTAACATATATGACTAGAAACGCCTTGTAGTACCTACGGTACTACGTTGGGTGCCGAAATCGTATTCCGCCCATGATCCCATGTAACCTTTCATGGAACCACCTCACTGAGTTAGTTGAATTAAGACCACTTCGGTTTAGTAGAACTTGTCAAAATCACCCCGGAGAGTCAATCGGATCAAAACCACTCCGCCCTAGTAGACTGTTTAAATCAATTCGGGCAGTCGATCGGATCAAGATCACTTCGCTTAGTCAGTTAGTCAGTTAGCCAGTTAGCGAGTTAGTCAGTTAGTCTGTTAGTCAGTTAGTAAGTTAGTCAGCTAGCCAGTTAGCAAGTTAGCCAGTTAGTCAGATTGACAGTTAGTCAGATAGACAGTTAGTCAGATAGACAGTTAGTCAGATAGATAGTTAGCCAGATAGGCAGTTAGTCAGATAGATAGTTAGTCCGATAGACAGTCAGTCAGATAGACAGTTAGTCAAGATAGCAAGCCAGGCAGTTAGCCAGGCAGTTAGTCATGCAGTTAGTCAGTCAGTCAGTCAGTCAGCCAGTCAGTCAGCCAGCCAGCCAGTTAGTTAGTCAGTCAGTTAGTTAGTTAGTCAGTCAGTCAGTTAGTCAGTCAGTCAATCCCAGTCAATCCCAGTGAATCCCTGTCGATCCCAGTCAATCCAAGTCAATCGTAGTCAATTCTAGCCAGTCAAGTTAATTCCAGTCAGTAGAATCAATTGCAGTCAGTAGAATCAATTGCAGCCAGTAGAATCAATTGCAGTCAATAGAATGAATTGCAGTCAGTAGAATCAATTGCAGTCAGTGGAATCAATTGCAGTCAGTAGAATCAATTGCAGTCCGTAGAATCAATTCCAATGGGTATAGTCAATTCCAATGGGTAGAGTCAATCCCCATGGGTAGAGTCAATTTCACTCAGTATAGGCAATTTAAAACAATTTAAAAGAATTTAAAACAATTTAAAAGAATTTAAAACAATTTAAAAGAGTTTAAAACAATTTAAAAGAATTTAAAACAATTTAAAAGAATTTAAAACAATCTCGAATGCAGCAGAAGAATTAAAAAAAAAGCGACACAACATTTTATTCTGTAGAAATTGTAATGGAGTCATGCTTTAGAACAGCCGCATGCGTCATTAAGTGTAAAAAACAAAGGCCACAAGCAATGTTCCTAAACGAAATAAAGTTTAAAAGTATTTTACAAACACACGATCCGAAGGTTTTTCTTTTAGCAATGTGAAGAATACCAGTTGCATATTCCTGTTTACAGTAAGTGTGAAATTAGTAATGTTGATATAAAAACGCTAAATATATGAACCTTTCTAATTCAGCACAAAACAAAGCTATCATGTTTTGTAGTGAGTGTTATTGTCGGGTAACGTATATGATTCGTTCAATTGAATAGTTCGGTGAGGCTGATGTTTGGCATATCAGTAGCAAATGGCCGTCAATGAACTTACATTGTTTAAAAATATTATAATATATATAGCCAATCAAAATTGAACAATATTTAATAATTGTTAATGTAGTCAGTTTTGCATATGAGCATAATCTTAATAACGTGTTCGTTAATAGGAACTTATCTTAAACACAACTTTCGGCTGAAGCTAATGCAATAAATTGTACCATTATAGATTTAACTGAAAAATGCGTCTTCCATGCCGTAATATGCGTTTAACAGATCTCCAATAAATTGTAGAAATGAGTGTACGTAAGCATTAACGAATTTAGGTTTTACGCCTAAAATTTTTGTTTGTAGCACATAATTGGTATTTTATAAGGAAATCTAGACAACCTAGTGTGTCACACTTTGACAAAACTACACCAAGCTGTCTAGTTTTTACAACGTATTGGGTATGCTCGTTAAGATAAATTGTAAATAAATGAACGTCATCAATGCGAGATTGTTTAAAAACATAATACATACGTGCAAACTGGATTGAAGACATGTTTTTAGTCGAACTGATAATTTCCATGTACGTTTGAGATGTTTTACATTGGTCCATAAACAATTTTTAAAATCAAGGGTATAGGTTATTAAAAGTAATTTATGATGTTTAATTCGCTGTAGAATTATGGTAAAACCCGGCTAAATAAATAACGATAAAGCCACGTTAATGTTATGAACTAATTATATTCTTTACAGCGGGCATTATTTAAATTAGATATTAAAATACTCCAGCTTTCTATATATAGCAAATGTTCTATGTTATATAAGGGATACATTGAATTCTATTATTTGAATATAGTCTGTATGTGCGCCTAACATCAATCTGTTGTTGACGTTACCCGAATTAATTATACAAAACTTAATAAAAGTTTTAAGGAAGTACCGTAGTACCAGCTTGCAAACTGGTAACAATTCAGGTTTTAGGATACGGACAGCATATATTCATATATATATATATATATATATATATATATATATATATATATATATATATATATATTAGAAATTTGATATAGGCATAATAAGAATTTTGGAAACCAACTCGATCTTCTTTCTCTCTCACACCAACGCGCTTCGTGTTTTTTGTTGAAAACGTTCACACCATATTACTTAATGCATAAGTCAACACTTCCAAACAACTTGGAGAATTCCAGGAAACGGATAGTGTTATAAGTAGTTTTAGCATGCGATTCGATTCTTATAATGCATATTGTTAAATTAATTAAATTTAATAAATGCTGACGGTTGTTTATAAAGTTGAGGAAAAAATACAAAAAAAAGTAAATTGAACTGGGCATTGAACCATTAAACTTACGAATGGTAGCCAGACATTTTAGCATCGCGCTACGGAGGTGTCAGTTTTTGAAAATTGGTTAGTAGTATACTTTCAATATAGTGGGCCATACACGAAATCCACCGATTTCTGACCAAACCACGGTGTATTGTAAATGCTCGGGTATCATCGTAGTCACGAAAAATTTAAAAATGGATTTTTTTTGACGCAAATAGTCCTTGTATATTAATAAGCGGCAGGTTTGTACAATAATAATCAATTTGCGGTACTAATGAAACGCATTTGATGAATTGTAGGTTTAAATTTGACGAATTCGATCAAAAGTGTAAAATGACAGATCGTGAAGGTACATATTTGTTGGTTTCCGGCGATCTTCGTAACCTGATTTTGACGTTTCTCGAATAAATTATACAATTTTTAACAAGTGTTTCAAGAAGAAAGTGCAACGCTAGCTTGCAAATTGTTAATGATTCAGGTTCTAGGACAAGAAGAGCGTTTGGTATAATTTAGATAATTGTTAGCGGCCTAATACGAATTTTGGAAACCAACTTGTTGCTTGTTCTCTCTCGAACCAACGGAAATGGATCTATTGCTAACCTCGTTGCACGGCTCGTTCGGCTTTTGAGATCGGGTATTTCTCGAGGATCCAAGCTTTTTTATCACGTAAGGCGATGACGTCGCTGCAGATTAATCTTTTCCCGAAAAACCCTTATTTCTCCCTTAATAATCGGTTTTTCGGGATAAAAACCGGCCTAAGCAACGTAAGAAAAATTTTGACACCCGACCCATACGTTCCCTTCCAAGAACCTATTCCCCCTTCGGAGGAGATACGCGATTAGCCACCCACTCGGATTTCTCAACTTTAACACAAAGACGGGCTAATGCGGATTACGATATGGGATGTTTGAATTTGAGATTTACCACGATAAAATTTCATGCAATAGCACTTTTGTAAATTCAGCTGCAAGTCATTCACAGCACACCACTGTTGAAATCTATTTAGATTGTTTTGCAAGTCAATACTATCTTACAGTGAAGCAATAGTAGTAAAAATTTTGATGTCATCTGCAAAGAGTAAAAATTTACATCCCTCAAATACCAATTTATTATCGTTACTAAAAATGGAAAAAAGAATCGGCCCTAGATGTGACCCCTGCGGTACACCTGACGTAACCCGAATTGTTTCAGAAATATAATTTTTAATTTTTACAAATTGAACCCTCTCACACAAATAACTTCTAAACCAGTCAAGCAAAGTGCCATCAACTCCCGACACACACAATTTCTCTAACGAAAGTATATGGTTAACACGGTCGAAGGCTTTAGCAAAATCACCATAAATAGCATATACCTGTAGACCAGCTTCAAAGGCCGTAGAGATATAATTGGTATAGACCAGAAGATTCGAGGCAGTGGATCTTCCTGCACAAAACACATGCTGCTCCCCAATAATAACATTCTTAAACAGTAAAGTTAATTTATCACATACCACACTTTCCAGTATCTTTGGAAAACAACTACAAATAGAAATTGGACGATAGTTCTTTACATTTGATTTATCTCCACTTTTGTGAATTGGTATAACGTAACTCAACTTCCAAAGCTCTGGAAAAACACCACTACTTAAAGACCTATTGAACAGAATATATAAGCATCGTGTAAATATGAATATACAATTTTTAACTAAAATAGGTGGAATACCATCTGGACCGGGTCCCTTATTAATTTTAAGTTTCTCAATTTTGCTATAGATTTTTGTTAATGAAACATCTAAGCTGCTAATGTTAACTAGTTGTTTATATTCAACTTTTGGCAGAGCAACATTGTTGCTTGAATACACCGATGAAAAATATTTGGCAAATAAATTAGGAACATTCAGACCAATGACTGTTTCATCATCTAAACTCATAGCATTTGGAATATTGGCATCCCTTCTTAACGAATTCACATAGTGCCAAAAGCAACCTGCATTATTGAATATCATATTTTCAGTCTTACAGACAAATCTTGTAAAATCTCGCGTTAACACTGAACAATCGCTTAACTGTGAGAAGACTAAGAAGTCTTCTAATGATGAAGTTTCTTTAAACCTTTTATGAGCAAGCTTCTTTTGTAAAACCAACCTTTTTAATTCGTGTGAAAACCATTTTGGAAAATTAGACGTTTTTGAACTTCTTACAGATATATATATATATATATATATATATATATATATATATATAATTAATAGAGAGAAATAATCCACATTTGGAATGCAAATGAATGCTTAATATATATTAATAGTTATTAAGATGAAATGAAAACCCAACTTTGTATTTAAAGTTGAATTACCATTTCAAATCGAACTAGTAATTGAAAACCACTAAAAGAACGGCTACAGCAGGATTTGAACCTGCAACCTCTGATTCTCCGGATCAGTGCTCTAACCAATTGAGCTATCTAGCCTAATTGTTTAGAAGATGTTATACTTAATACTACTGAAGCTTGGCCCTTGTTAATGATTTTCAATTACGTCTTGCATTTAAGGAAATTGAATCTAGTTATATACATAATTCATGTACTAATAACTTGATCATCCCATTTTGCAACGCTCGAATAATACAAACATGTAATTATATTATTATTAATAGAGAGAAATAATCCACATTTGGAATGCAAATGAATGCTTAATATATATTAATAGTTATTAAGATGAAATGAAAACACACAATTCATGTACTAATAACTTGATCATCCCATTTTTGCAACGTTCGGAATAATACAAACATGTAATTATATTATTATTATAGAGAATAATCATTTGAATGCAATGAATGCTTAATATATTTAATAGTTATTAAGATGAAATGAAAACAATAGTTTTCATTTCATTAAGATGAAATGAAAACAATAGTTTTCATTTCATTAAGATGAAATGAAAACAATAGTTTTCATTTCATCTTAATAACTATTAATATATTAAGCATTCATTTGCATTCCAAATGTGGATTATTTCTCTCTATTAATAATAATATAATTACATGTTTGTATTATTCAACGCTGTAAAATGGGACGATCAAGTTATTAGTACATGAATTATGTATATAACTAGATTCAATTTCCTTAAATGCAAGACGAATTGAAAATCATTAACAAGGGCCAAGCTTCAGTAGTATTAAGTATAACATCTTCTAAACAATTAGGCTAGATAGCTCAATTGGTTAGAGCACTGATCCGGAGAATCAGAGGTTGCAGGTTCAAATCCTGCTGTAGCCGTTCTTTTAGTGGTTTTCAATTACTAGTTCGATTTGAAATGGTAATTCAACTTTAAATACAAAAGTTGGGTTTTCATTTCATCTTAATAACTATATATATATATATATATATATATATATATATATATATATATAAATGGTTTCCCAATCATAGCTAGCAAAGTAATTACAAACATTTCCATAATTAGCATGCTTAAAATCATAATAAAATTCATCATACATTAAGGACGAAACATTGTCTTTAAGATTCAATGTTGCTGTTATAGCAGGATAGAAATTTGTAACAATTTTATTTTCGATAATAATTCTTTGCATATAATTTCAAGAATAGTGTAACAATTTTATTAATAATAATAATTCTTTGCATATAATTTCAAGAATAATGTAACAATTTTATTAATAACAATAATAATTTGCATTCAACTTCAAAAGTAATACGCTAAGCCTGCATCGTCCTTTAATAATCTAGTTATATTCATATATCTGTGTCGTATACAGCTATTTACAAGCACATCTCTGTTTGATTGTTCCCCTCCTGACGGCGCGACCGCCCGAGCTGGTTATAAGATAGTCGGCCACAGAGGATAGAGATATCAACATGTTCCCTTGGCTGGAGACCGGCAATCTGCGAATCCATTTCAAATAGTGAGGATATCTTCGAATAACGCATGACAAGTAGGATGCAACTTTAAAAAAACACACAAGGACACAGTAAAACACATAATGTAAGGCGACAGGATATGATTCGACACGTGGAACGAAGGAATTATAGAAGTTGGTTTAGATGAATTGGTTTCAAATTGCAAACGCTGTTATCGTTGCTTGAAGAACGGGGATCCCGTTTTCCTTTGTCACAATGCGACAATTGCAGTTTTGGTTCGTAGATAGCTATAAGTTCTTTTTATGTGTTTCAAAATTCGGAACACGTTAACTTGCTTTGATGCGTAATACATGTACACTGAAAAAGTTCCAACTAATTGTTGAGCTGGATTTACCAGTAGTAAAACGAAAGTTCATTGATTTAATGTTCTAAAAGCAACATGCTTTGTTCCATATGAATCGTCGGTAATGTCAACAGGTGTTACTGACGTCATATTTTTCTACTTTGTATATCTGACAGATGTTATTTTAAAAGCAAATGCTTTGTACAGCTTTAGTACAATTTATGTAAACATATCTATTTTTGTGATCAGCATTATCTATATTAAAATTAGTATACATAATTTTGAAAGCTCAAATGCTAATATTGTTAGGAGCTATTAATTTGTTATCTACCTGAAAAGATCTGCCCAGGTCAGAATCCTATTTGTACAACAAGTTCATGTTTTAAAGTAAAGTGTTTGATTAAAAATAATAAAGACAAACATGAAAGTTAAAAGTTTAAGATTGATGCAGTTAATGATTAAATTTTTTGTTACAAGTTATATTATTTTAAAAGAGATCTTTTAGTAAACAATTGGTTCTAGATTAAAGGTTTTTTATTTTGATCAAGTGTGATCAAATCTTATTACATAAAGCTAAAACCCTTCTAAGTAATAAATTGATGCCAATGTTATATTGGAAATACTTTTTTTATTATTTCTTTATGTATTTTTGCAAGACACAAATGGTGTTCCGCTTTTTTTATTTATTTAACTATCACAATTTCTTACAGGAGCTGCGTCTTATTTTATTAAGACAGGTTTTTGTCAGCGAATGCAATCTTTTTTTCTTTGGGTCTTCACGTCCGCCCTTAGAACTATGCTATGCAATTATCGTGATTACATCAGGACTTGGTGGCGCCTATTTGATTTAGCTTAAGTTTGATCTGCAAACAGAATGCGACTCCCCCTCCCCCCACTTCTCATTGCTCTACCCAGGAATAGACCCCTAGTTGTGTCGGAAGATTTTTGGAACAATAAGTATTACTTGCGCCAAAACAAATAAATAACAAAATACGTTTCACTGACGCCCATGCGTGGGGTCAGTCATATATAAAAAAAATACGCTTCAATAGCGCCACAACCTACGCAAAAAAAATACGTTACAAATTATCACACTTAAGAAGAGGATCCAATGTAACATCAACCTTTGTACCTATTATGTTTGTAAACAACAAATCCAATATAGTATCAAACACATTAACAACAGTATTTAATTGAACTGAACCATATGAACCAAAACAGTCAGAAATTGCATTTGATGGATTTATTTCATTCACAGAAGCCCCCTCTTGGTGTACTGCATATACACCAAAACTATTAACATTGTTATCGTTAACCCAAGATGTTTTGGGTAAATTATAATCACCCATAATTATAAGCTTGCCATTTAAATTTTGTTGTGTAATTTCATCTACAGCAGTACAGTGATCTAAATATATATTCAAAGAAGATCTCCGAGGTATGTACACAGCACCAACTAGAAGCGTTTCAGAAAAGCAATTAATTTTAACAAACACCTGTTCAATATTAGACATTGAAACAGTTATTGAAAACACTAGATTCAGGACTACGATCCGTTCTATATATATTATAATTATCAAGTCTGAGCTCACTAGTAGGTATATTATTATGCAGTCAAGTTTCAGTAAAAACAATTATGTCGTACCTTACACTAGATGAGTTAATAGCTAACATCAACTGTCTTAATTTTGTACAAACACCCCGAACATTTTGGTAGTGTAACTTTAGTTTTTTGAATCAGTATGTGTGGTAACATTTACAATTGTTGAAACCCCATTTATGTATCTGATAGACTTATTTCCACTGTTTCGTTTAATTTCATTAAGTTCATTTTTGATTTTGCGAAAGTGTTCTCTTTGCATAGGGGTTTGATCCATGCTAATGCCATAGATGTTATCAGAAAGCTTATTCCTATTTCTCAAAGCTACTTTAACCAGATCAGCATCCTTCAAAACTAGTTTAATTGGTCTAGGTTTATCACAATCAATTTTACGACCCACTCGTATCACCTTTAAAATATTGGACTGCTTGATTCCCAACTTCAGAATCATCTTAGAAATTAATTGTGTATCATCAGCCACCTTATCCTCCAATTTTACCCTATTAGATTCTTCCACATTATACACCATCAGATTTCTTTCACGTACTCTTCTCTCATGCACCTCATGATAAACTGTTTCAGCATTAACAGAACCAACGTTTTCATGAAATTCTTTCACTTCCTTCTTTAATGCCATCAATTCCTGCTGCAGGACAGAGAATTTATTCAAAATATTTGGAACCTGTTTAAAGGATTCTCTACAGACTTCACAAAAGTATATAACCAGTCTCTTCTGCAAAAGAACAGCACGAAGTTCTGTACTAGATAAACCAGTACATTTTTCATTTGCAACTGACTGACAACAATCGCAAATTACTAATTTCTCTTCATCACCAATTTCTGACCTGCACTTCACACAAGAATTTTGAAACATATTAAACCAAATAAACTAAATTTTCCTTATTCAAAGATTTAAAATTAAACAATTGATTCAGTTGATACACAATTTAACACAAAATATATAATCCAGACCTGTATTTATTGTTTATGTTTGTTGTCATATAGATAACACAAAACCAGACCGCAAGATAATTAGCACATGAAGCAAAGTTCATTTGATTAAAAGTATTCCTTAATTTTTCAGCACTTTTAGGCAATTTTACATCACAACCCTTCTTAATCAGTTTTAAAAAGTTGTCCACTTAAATTCTACACAGTTTTTTATATTACTGAACACTATTTCAATTTATTATTTTAAGTTATTCCATCAAATTTTTAATTTATTTACAGAGCACATTGCAACACATGCATTCTTCACCATCATTAATTTCAATTCACTTGCTTTTCAATCTACACAACAAAAACACGTGTAAAACGATTGATTGTTTCCGTTTTTCTGCATGAAAAGTTTGCACACACCTTACAATGTGGTGAATATTTATGGGTTTTATAAAATTGTACTTTTCGACGACAATAAATTATTTTTATTTATAATTACTATAGTCCTTCCGGTGGCCTTTAAGCCACAATAAATGGTCGCCCCTTGTGATGGGAATCAGGCGCACCTGTTTCGCACCGTTTTTACAGACAGTAGGAGCCAACCCGACGGTGGTGACTCAGGGTGAGTGTTTATACACTAATTTTCTTATATGGGTACCGGTAGTTGTTGGAAACAACATATGTACACGGGTCTACAGATGCATCACCTTGTTGGTGGTAAAATAAATAGTTGTTTGTATGTGCAAAGATATTATAATGTTTACTGATTTCTTTATTAGGATAAATTTATGTATAGAATTCCGTACTTACGATGCTGATTTCGAGCTGTGATTTTTAGTGGGGTAATTTTGTTTCTTTTTTCTTTGAAGATTAATATAGAGGGTGACCTAAAAACTGTAGCTCGCCATGTTAAAAATGATTCTTTTTTTAATTCGTAAATGTGTATATTGTGTACCTACAAATTGTTCATTTTTGGTACTATTGTGTTTTGTATATAATTTTGTTTTTTAAATTAGAGGTTTTTAGTTTGTATATGTTTGATTGTGTGTGAGTGAGTATATTTTTATTTCAGACATCCCTTAATTTTTTGTAGGTATAATACACCCCGCCCACTCGCCGATTGAGCCCAGTCAAGTTCTTCTTTTTCTTCCTCGTTTTTATTTTCTTTTTTTTTAGACTACGTCGCTGAACGCAGCAAATTTCTAATATTTTTCAATACAAGGAAACGTGTTTATTGGCCTGTATTCGCTTGCTAATGTGGTGTTTTCAACTTTTGGAATAGAAATTACTGTACTACATTTTAGCTTGCTTGGAAATCTGCCAGTTCTTAAGGAGGAGTTAACCAGATGAAGACGAACATGCCCAAATGCATCAAAACTTGCCGTAATTACTTTTTTGTTTACTGTATCTGATCAGTTACACTTGTTAGGTAGATTATCCACAATTTTTTTTATATCATTTAAGGCTAACAACTTAAATTCAGCAAATTTTACATCATGGCTGTGCAATGGGTTTAGTCGATATAGATTATTAGTGTCAGGGATAATCCTTACAATACCTTCAATGCTGCTAACAAAGTAGTCATTTAAATGTTCAGCTGTATCCTTTTCTTCTCTCAATGATTTTATAGTGATTATTTTCAAATTGTACTCTTTGTATATGTCACAATTATTTTCTTTATTACTAACCAACATTTTTAATATTTTCCACATTTTAATGCTCTTCTGTTATTGTCAATTTGTTTTTCATAAAATTCTATTTCTTTCCTCTTCAATAAATTAACAAATTGATTTCTACATGTTGTATAATCTTTCCAGTTTATAACACATTTATTGAACTTGAATTTTTTATAAGCAAAGTCTCTTTCTTTAGCTTTGGCACGCACTTCATTGTCATACCACTTTAAACAATAATGTGGTTAAAATTTGCTTCGAATAGGAGCTTAACGCATGGGTAACTTTATTTAGTATATCATTCAGAATTATATCAACATTTGTGTTGTCAAATTTCCATGTACATTTTAAAAGTCTTAGGTTAATTTGGCGAATGGCTGTATCATTTAGGTCTATGAATTGACTTATTTGGTTATTACTATTATAGCGTTTATTTTCTTTAGTAATTGCTACTGATATAATATTGTGATCAGTTATTATTGGTGTCGGATGGACAATAGCCCTAACTTGTTTAGCATTAGTTAAGATATAGTCAATTAATGTTGAACTATTTTGTACAATTCTAGTAGGCTCTGTAATTAATTGCTGTATACCATTTACCCTAATAAGATTACTCAACTTTTTTACATAGTAATTACCTTTATTCTCATAATTTAAATTAAAATCTCCCACTATAATACATCGTAGGTTCGTATTAAATAGGTTTTCACTCCATTCTTCAAAGTTATTCAGAAACACTGCATCACTTGCACTTGGGGAGTGGTATAACCCTCCTATGATAAAATAATAACACTTTCACAGCTTTACACCAATAATTTGGTTCCAATTCAATGGTCTTTGTATGCTTTAAAATCAATGTCTTTACGAATATAAATTAACACCCTCCAGTATGCCTGCTAATAGAGTCACACCTTACTAAGATATAATTATCAATTGCAATTTCTTTGTCTTCCACATTATTAGTTACTCTAGTTTCCGATAACAATACTATCATAGGATTAAAACACATCACATCAACCATTAATTGATATTTGCTAGACATTATACTTAGAACATTTAAGTAGATTATGTGAGAATTGAGTATTAATGACGAATTGCCTTTTAGTTTTTTTAATTTCTATCTTTATCTACAATTGTTGGTTTTGTTATTATTATATTTATTATTTTTTTGAGGTATCTCCATTTTCAGTTATTTCTTTTTAACATCCAAATAATATTGCCATTGTTTTGGTGTTTGATCTCCAAATATCCGAACATTTTGACTTGTTAATTTTGTTCTATTTCTTAAAATAGACATTCCTTCATCATGAGATTCCATTAAAACCTTAAGTGGCCGATTTTTGTTTTCCATGCGTTTACCCAGTCTAAAGGTTTTAACATTATCTAAATCAATATAAAAATTCCTAAGTAATTCACCAACAGTGGTTTTATCTTCTGCCTTTCTATCAGAGTATGAATTACCATTTGATTCTTGAACATATAGTATTATAATATTTCATGATCTATTTTGCCTATCAATCATTTCTGCTATTGTCTCTTCACAACCTATTGCACTTTTCTGTTTTTCAAGATCTTCATTCTTCTTCTGTAAATCTTCTATTTTTATTCAAGAATAATTAATTTATTTAAAAATTCCGGAATTCTAAATAAACATTTTTCACATCCATCACATAGAAATATTAATTTTCGCTTACTAAGCTTCAGACATCTAATTTCTGTCTCGGTTAACTGAGCAGTCTTTAAACAGATGATTACTGCAGTAATCGCAATCAAATAAATAATCTGATTTTTCTGAACATTTATTACAGTTTTGCATCTCAAAAAATAAATCTACTGTAATCAGAAAAAGAAAAAAACCATTTTGACTCCAAATTTTCTACATGCAGTTTCCTTTCACAAATAGTAAAATTGAATTTACCTTCTTCAGGATACCTTGAATCAATATTCCAAATTCAAGCCAATTGTCTTAGATTACAAAGTGCGTGAGTAACACTGATCCTAGACCTTCACCGCTTGTAATTTAATTCAAATTAACCCACAGGTTAATTTTAAACAATTGGTAATGACAGCTAAAAATTGCAATATGCACATTAGCAAAGTTTAGTTTATTAAAAATCTTTCTTGCCACTAGCCTGCTGTAATTACTGCGTAATACAATATTTACAAGCAAACATGCTTTCTAAGCAACCTCATCGCTGAAATCATCCTCCATTTCATACCTTGATCAGTTGCTTTCATGGTTCGAATTCAAAGAAAACCGATAGCCAGACGGCAACATCAGGCATTGCCGTCGGATCTCGCGTCCCTACCACTTTCTAATATGCTCTACAGATAATAGAAACCTATACCAATGTAGAATGCTTACATAGCATAAATAAAGTTGCCTACAACTTACCACAATTAAGTAACAGATATGTATACTGTTACAGTGCATTAATGAAGACAGTACAAAAAAAAATCCTTTCAGAGTAAGTGTTAATGGTTAAGATAACTTGATAATTTTAACTTCCCCATTACATTTCGCAATTTATCAATTTGTTTATATAGCCACTCCTGCACCACTGCAGTTAGCAGGTGCACCCTTAATTTTTATAGAATTCCCATTTCTTACGCGTAATTCAAAATTTAACAGTCCAACGATTCTTTCACTCGTAATATAAACTTTTGATACCCAATGTTTGAGCCTCAATATTGCTTTTTAATTGTTTAATAACAATTTTCACAATGTAAGTTTTCCTTTTTTTTTAAAATTTTTTGATGTCATTTTGTTAGAGACTTATAGCATATTAAAATGTGGGATTTTATTGAAGGGATTGTTTAGGCAAATTATCTTGAGAAATTTTAAAATAAAAATAAACTAATTGTGACTAAAAAGGTAAAAAATTTCAAAATTGTTACGTTCATTTTCGGCAATAATTGGTTATTTCATTTACATACATGCCTTTTCTAGTATTAAATTCTCCAACAATACCCGATATATTGTACCTGTTCAGATAAGCTCGCTTTACCATAATTTTCAACTCAAATCCCTTGTTAATTCATTATCCGTTCCTATAAATTCACGTCTATTGTTAAATTCTTCTTGCATAATTAACAATAAATACTCTTTATAAGAATTTCTCAACGTAAATCTAGTTGTTTTGAAACGACAAGTTTATGCTACAATTAATTAGTCAAGATCCTGTTTTCGGTACCTGTGAGTGCGTTATACCTTCTGATAATGTATAATTGCGTTCTAGTGGGTTTCCTATCTAAAGATTTGTCAAAATAATATATCCTACTATTCTCCGGTAAAACTGTGTTTTCCAGTTTCAATCGCGTTTCGATAACGCGGATGTTTGCTTTTCGAGTTCGTGTTATTTTGAACTCCTTTTAAACTTTGATTCTGCAGCTTGTGCGTTGATGCACTTGTAAAAACTACTCGTTCTGTTACTCCAAGAGCGATGCACGTTTCTCCTCTATGAAATGTATCGATTTGGCGTGTATCAATAAGCGCTCCTGAGTTGTTAATATTAATAAGAGTTTCCTTTTATTTTAGCTCTTAGCTGGAGGCTAAATTGCTTGTTGCGTAGCCCGATCATTCCTTGGTATAGATCAACTGATCTTGCAGGTAGACCACCGTTGCAATTACAGTAGTAGCATGGTAGTTGCTGACTATCGCGGCGATGCTGCGTCAATTCGCTTCCGAGGGCTGACAAGATAAGTATCCCGATACATGTACGTGACTTGTTTTCCTTCTCTAACATACCCAGGGATAAACCCAATTAGAAATTAGATACGCTAATGTTTGTTCTGGTAAAATCTTTACTAGAAAAGTTTCGAACTTTAATGCTTTTGCTTTTTGTACTTAACCCATCTGCTTATACGAAAGTATCAGCAGTATTCTTTTTTTTACTGATTAGAGTTATAACAAATGCTTCGTATGGTAAAATCCTTACTAGAAAGGTTTCTGAATTTAATGTTTTTTTATTTAACCATCCGCTTATACGAAAGAAACAGCGTTATTCTTTTTGGTACTGATTAGATTTATTGCATGTTAGCTACAAATTGCGCACTTCATGGAACAATTAGTGAATTTGTCCATAGAGTAAAATTGTTTTATTAAATAGTATTAACGTTAGTTAATTTTGATTTGCTGTTTCAATAGAAATTTTTTTATGGCAAATAGAAAATCGTTGGCGATGTAATATTTTTGTGTCGCTAGGAACCCCTCCCCTCTCCGCATTGGCAGTTAGCCTGGTATATTTACTTTTCTTCCGGCTACGTCATTGTACGTAGCAAAATCTAAAATGGAATTTATCTATAATGTAGATCGATTATTAAAAAACGAATTCATTTATAAATTACAGGTTAGGGACGTGGAAACATAAAACTTTAGTGGCTAAATTGAGGAAAATTCTGAGAAAAATAGTTAAAACGCAAACAAAAATAGATAAAGAATTTTAATGTCCACGTGACTTTATAGATGACATTACTGTAATCACAAGAGTATTAGTGGAAGTTAAAGACAGTATTTTAGAATTAACCCAAATTTATTTTTGTATATGTAATATCCATTCTGAATGGACATGCACTTTGAAGAAGTGGTTACGTTCATTTTCGTAAATAATTGATTAGTTTATATGCAATAATTTTTAACTTAAATTCCTTTTGGCATTAAACACGAAAATTATTTCGGTAAATTAAAATAACCCTTTCGTGTATTAAAATTTGTATTGTAATTAATAATAAACATCCTATATATTTTACTTGATAAATTTTTCTGCTCATTAAAAATAAATATCCTTTCTAAGAATTTCTTACCGTGAAATTTGCGCCATAATTAGATAGGCGTCTTTCCAAGTATTCAATAATTAAGGCGGGTGTGTTTTCCCTTTTTACAGAATTCGGCGAAATTGTTTCAATAAATTAGGGTTTTCCTGTTCTATTTCCTTGAGCTTTGGTGCTTTAACTAAACAAATTTAATATTCACTTTCTGTTCGAATAGCAACAAGAAAACATCCGTCCTACTTTGCTTCGTTCCGTTTTTTCGTTATGCGAATTTCTGGCACGCATTATCTAGCATGGTGAGTATTTAGAGTTTGTATAAAACAATACTTTTCGGCTTCAATAAATTAATTTATTGTTCGTAATTATTCTACCTTATTAATCCCGTGAGCTGGGCGTAGGCCTACCTACTCTCCGATGTGGACCAGTGACTGACTCAACCCTGACGTCAGTAACTCGAGGGTGAGTTTTTTTCTTTGTATTCGCTTCTTACTTTGGAACCAGAACGCCTGGGATTTTACTGTTCAAATATGGCATTTCTAAATTTAATTCTTATATGAGCCGTTTATTTTGAAAGTGGCTTAAGTCCATTTTCATCTTTTATCAAGTTGGCACTTGTAACATTTATAATTTATGCTGAACTGTCAAAAAAATAAATCGGTATTGAAATATACTTAGTACATTTGAAAATTTTATATCACGTACATTTTCAAAATAATATAAATACTGAAAATTCTAATTTTGAAAGTGACCTAAGTCCACTTTTTATTGACGATTTAAAAAATAATATTTAATTTAAAGAAATTATTAAACCCATGGGAAAGGATAAAATAACAAGATTTCTTGATTCTGAAACTGAAGAGGAATTAAACTCATACAACAGATTTAAAAAAAGAAGGAGAATTTTAGAAGTTCATTCTTCAACAGAGGAAGAGGAAGTAATTGAGAATGAGAATTTACAAAACAGCACCTTCAACGAAGGATTCAGAAGTGGTACTTATATTCAGAAAATTCGTAAAATTAAACGGAATTCAGGAAAAAGATACGATACACAATCGGGAAAAATTATTCCTGCCAAAGTTTTTCAAAATGAAAATTGTCAATGCCGAAAAGACTGCATGAAAAATTTAAATGAAACAGAAAGAAAACGTATTTTCAAAATGTTTTGGAACTTAGGAGACTTTAATAAGCAAAATATATTGCTATACGAAGCGACCGATGCAGTGTTGTAAAAAAGAAGACGTCAGAGAAACGGAAAGGGTTCATGTAGAAATGAGAGTTGTACGTATTGGTTAAATTCTAAAACAGGCAAAGTTGCTGTTTGTAAAAAATTCTTTTTAGATACTTTTCAAATAAGCGAAGGACGATTGAAACGTGTATTAAAATTTAAAAACGTTGGCAACGATTTACGTGGACGTTTGCCTGGATCGTCGAGAAAAATATGTGATGAAGCAAATATGATTGTTCAAAACCATATTAACAGTTTCCCGAAATTTGAATCCCATTATACTAGGGACCATAATCCCGACAAAAAATATCTTCATCCTGAACTGACTATAAAAAAAAATGTTTAATTTTTATAAGCTTCACTGTGAAGAAAATAATTTAAAAGCAGTTAATGAATGGACTTATAGAAAAATATTCAAAAAGGATTTTAATCTACATTTCCACCAACCACGCAAAGACACATGTCAAAGATGTGATCTATTAAACATTAAAGTCAAAGCATCAGAAAACCATGAAGAACAGAAAAAACTTATGGAAGAACATGATATTCATTTGAAGCTAGCAGAATCGGCTAGAAATGCGTTAAAACAAGATCAAGTAATCCATCTCATTATTTTGGCTTTTCATTCGATTTGCAGAAAGTGTTACCATTCCCAAAGTTCTACTACTTCAGTAGCTTATTATAAATGTAACATGTATATTTTAATTTTAGGCATACACAATTTACACAACGATAATGTATACATGTACGTTTGGGATAAAACAAAAGCTTCTAGAGGTTCCCAAGAAGTGGCTTCATGCCTATTGTTACGTGCAAATCGAATTTGCACTTAAACAGTGTTTTTAGGTTAAGTTTTTATATACGGGAGTTTCGCGCCATAATTTCAAATACGCGGGACGCGGGAATTTTTAAATGGACTAGGCGGTACTTCCGTACATCAGAGTAGTGCATTCGCGCAGTGTGCTTATCCCTAGAGGGTAGAGCAATACTAGACAAAGAGTGGGGACGAGTTTTGGTGATGCTCTGAATCGGGCTGTTTTGCCCGGAATTTTGAAGGAGTGAAGTGGTCACCTCGGAGGTATCGTATCGTAGCTTTTACCTATGTAGATTTCCCTTGTTAATTATCTTTTGTTGTTGTACCTTCTACCTTTTTTTCCGTCATTCCCTGCGTAGGTAAATTTATAGCAACCTTCGGCAATGGACCCTAGACGACCCTGAGGTACATGCTCCGCTGGCAGACCCGGAAGGATGTTAGGCGTACCTGGAGAATGTCGGATTTCCGGGGTGAGTAATACCGTGTTTAAATTGTTCACGAATGTGAACTTTTGTTAATTGTTTATTTAATTTTTATATTTCTGATTATTGCGTAAAATAAATTATCGGTGACGTCATGGTGGATGTGCGCGCCAAAAATCTGTAAAAGGTTTGCGCTTTCCTTCACTAGAGGCGTCACTCGCTTTATTCATTGCGTTGCGCGATGTATCTTGTGAACTTTGGTAACTGTATTACCGACTTTTAAGAACTATCTATCACCATATAAATGTGTAATACTTTGTTAACTGTTTTACCGACCATATAAACTATCACCAGAATACTGTAATAACACTCTTGAGACACCTAAAAACCCTGAAAGGTGAAAAACACATCATTGCATATAGTGACATGTGTGGAGGACGAAACAGAAACATCAAAATATCTTTAATGTGGTTAAAAATTCTATCGATGGGAAATGATGTGGAAATCATAGACCACAAATTTCAGGGCATTCATTTTTACCTAATGACAGAGATTTTGGCGTTATAGAAATGTCGTTAAAAAGAAATCAGTTATTGTACGTGCCACAAGATTATTATAATATAATTAAAAATGTAGAAAAGGTAATACTTTCATACTAAATGAAATGAAACAAGAGGATTTTATATCAACAAGACTCTTGAAAGAAGCAGTTTACAAAAGATCCAAAAATACCAACGGAGAAAAAATAAACTGGCTTCAAATATGCTGGATGCGATTTTTAAGAAATGAATCATATAAAATTTTATACAAAACAACCATGGATGAGAACGCAGAATTTAAAATTCTTGATTTATTGCCACGTCGGGGTAGACCTAAAAAATTTGGCAATATTGTATTGCCATCGTTATATAAAAGTATAAGAAGCATCACATCACTAAAATACCAACACATGATGGACTTATTGCGGTATATACCTCCGGAACACCATAACTACTTCAAATCACTCCCGCATACTGAGAATGTTAACGAATAACTTGTTACTAAATTTATTTCTATTATCTAAAAATTTAATTTAAATGTTTTTTCCCTATTTTTTAAGCTATATGTAACGGACTTAAGCTCTTTCACTTTTTGTAACAAAACAAATTGTTATTTTAAAAGTGACCTAAGTCCTTTTAAGGTAAGCAAGGTCATATTTATACACTTAATAATAGCGACTTTTTAATAGGATGTATAAAATTAAATCCCTTAAATGCGATTTAACATTGCAAGTCAACCATATATCTTACGTATATTTTTAATTTTGTAAAAACGCAAAACCTTAAGTATTTCAAATTAAAGATAAATGGACTTAAGTCACTTTCAAAACGAACGGCTCATATATGAAAATTATTGAACTATTTTAGTATTCACTGCTCTTTTATTACTGCTTTACTATTTGTTTATAAATCACTCAAAATATACTAATTATTAATGTAAAAACGGTTTAAAGACTTGAGGGCACATTTGAAAATGTTGCCATTATGTATGTAAATATAGGTTAAGTTTATATTTATGATGATCTAGAGCTGTGGTTTTTAGGGTTGCGTTTGGTTCTTTTTTTAATAAATACTGTCAGGGGGTAATTACCTAAAACCTACAGCTCGCCATTTTCTTGAGTAATTTTTTACTGTGTTGTGTAAATATTTTGTTTAATTATAAGTTCTTTCTTTTCCTTTGTATGTTTTGTTCTGAGTGTGAATGAGTGAGTGTTTATGTTTTTTCTCTATTTATTTCAGGTTTCTTTTTAATTTATCTATAGGTATAAGACCCTGCCCACTCAGCGATTGAGCCCGGTCATCCTTTCTTTCTTTTTTTTGGTTCTTTTTTTAAGGTTACGTCAATGTACGTAGCAAAGTTCTGGAATACCAAAACGAGTAGATTGGTTTGCATGTTCCAATGAGCTAAAGAGGAATGAAAGAGTACGCATGGTTAGATTAGCATCTAAACCAGTAAATACAATAATAAGACAAGTATACATGCCTAACTCTAGCAATGCTACATTTGATTTTCCAATGCTCTAACTAAAGGTATTACATTGACCTGGAAAATTTTGCCAAACACTGGCTGTTCTAAGCAAGGTCGGAATCTTTAACGTACATGACAACACACACACAGCAACTCTAATTTATCTGTCATTCGAACAATTTGTGGAAAATGCTAGCCTAACATTTTTCAAGCAGACCGTGTCAGGATTCGAATCTGGGACCTTGGCATAGTAGTCACACGCATACCAACTACGTCACGGAGTCGTCCCACCTTTAGCTACAGTGAGGAAGAGGTAGAAGCGATCTACAAAGATATCGAAGACGTGCCAAGATTCATAAAAGGTCATGAAAATTTAATAATTATGAAAAATTTTAATGCAGTGATAGGCAAGGGTAGGGGAAAGGAACAGTATTAGGTTTTTAACTTAGACACCAAAAAACGACGAGGGAAATAGGCTGGTAGAATTTTGTGACAAACAATTTAACAATTACAAACACATTATTTCAAAAACTTGCTAGAAGATGATATAACGTGGAAGATGCCAGGAGACATAGGAAGATATCAAATAGATTACACTCTTGATGGACTATTGTTACATTCACTTGCAACGGTAAGTTAAAAACACACCCTTCTTTGTCTTACATTATTCATGCACGTAGATTCTGCTCAAATCCTCCAACAACACCCGGTATATCAGACCTTCTTACAATAAGTACGCTTCACAATAATTTCCATTTAAACCTATTTACTTCGAAACAAAAAACTGTTCTATAATCTCAATCATCCGTACCTTGTTTGAGGTATCTGTTGACTTGATACACAATACTATAGCACATAATTACTTCTTATTAAACCCAATCACAAAGACTCGTTGAAATAATGGATCGTACCTATTTGCTAGGTTTTGTTTAAAGTTTCTAATCACATTTGTAATGCAAGGATTGAAGTTTGAATTCTTGTTATTTAAACCATTATAATTTGATGCTGCAGTTCGTCCTTATAGGTATTTTCTATATTACTCGTCCTATTACTTCAAGAGCGATGCACTTTTTTTATAAGAAGTGGGGATCTTGGGTGTATCGGTAAGTTCGCTTGCGTTATTAATACTAGTAAGACTGTCTTTTTAACTCTTAGCTGGAGATCAAATTGTTTTATATAAGCCCGATTATTCTTTTATGTAGAACCAACTGTGCTGGTATGTGTTCCGCTGTTGCAGTGATTGTCGCAGCGCTCAACACCTGTCGACCGTGGTGACGCTGCAACTGGACGCAGCCACTCTGACGCTGAGCTGATTAACCTCCGTGGATGCAATGAGTACACAATAGTATCTAGGCACATGGAGGTTTGTTGTGATAGTCTTCCCATATATCGGGAGCACCTCTTTTTTTCTACTTTTAGTGTTAGTGCTGCACCTTACTCTTTTCTCGATGTTATAAAATGAGTAATTGCACGACGAAGTATAAGAAATACTTCGGCACAGCTTGCATCGACCTTTATGGTTTCGGAGGCTGCATGAGACTTGAAATCACAGGGTAAGGGGAATGTTTAGAGAATATCCGAATGTTAAAATTTAAATATCAAGACACTTGTTTACACAACTGTAAAATAACTTAGAGAAACAAAAGTTAAAACACGATAAGAGAAATTCGACTAAATATGTATATTAATACTCAATTATTACAATTCCAAAGGCATGTATAAGATATACGCTTGTGTCATTAACGTAGTAGACATCGCTATATATTTTAACATGATATAATTCACATATTTAATAAATGTACTCGAGAAAATTTCTATAGAGAAATCAAGATAAATAATGTCTGTTTAAAAACTCAAAATTTTACTTAATGCGGGAGTAAATCAAAAAGTGATCATAATTGTAATAATGTCATGTAACAAATTCACATGAAATGAAAGTTCAAGTAATAAACCTTTTCACCATAAGAAGCTTCATGAAGTTCGAATGTTTACATATTTTTAGGTTATGTATTTAGAGAATTTTATTTGAAATCAATTAAGGTAAGTAAAATGTAATTAATAATCAAAACTTTAAGATAAATAAAACGTAATTAATAATCAAAACAAAATATTTGTAGTGACAAAGACAAATTTAAATAGAGGTTAGGCCTCTTTATTTTAACAGAAAAACGATAAGGTAAAAGTTTTAATCTCACCTGTAGTATCAGTAACTGAACTAATACTAAGTTACTTAATTTATAGGAATCCTTCAATATCCAGGAAACTGAGACATCCTGCATGGGTGGATCTCCTAGAGTATGTACAAAACAACATGTGGTCGACTTCAAATGTTGTCTTTAACAGACTTCTGTTACATAAAATTAAACTTGTATATATTTTTCAATAAGATAATAACTGAGCAGCAATATGCAAGGTAGAAGGAAACAAAATATAAAATTCTTGTGATGAGTATTTGTTTTACATCATCTGGTTGTGCGAATTGCACGAGCAACTTTTCCATGTAGAAAATCTGAATGAGAGAAACACGTCGCCGTGACATCGGTAACCGGAGCAGCATATGTTACCGGAGCATATATAACCACCGGAACACCCTAGAAAATTCAGTTGTGTTACAAAAGTGAAAATTTAACACGAGGTGCAAAGGAAAATTAATCTATTAATTTCTTATCATCTGTATAAATATTTGATGGGCTTAACGAATAAACAACTTCTTCATCCACTATACAAAACATCTAGAATTATATTTAAATGTTAATTTAGGATTTATGATTAGAAAATTTACATACCAGGTAAGCACATGAGGCAGGGTAGAAGTTCAAATCAAAAATGCTCAACAGTGCCAGATAAGCAATCAGATATCAGAGAAATGAAAATTTGACACTTCAAATAAATTATTTTCGGCCATCTTCGGGATGGATGATCTCTAGCGATTATTCTCAATAATACAGAATTTAGAACCACACCAGTTGTGCTTTTGAAATAAACACTTCAGAAATAACCAATAGGAAAATTTCATATAGATATAATTATTTGTACTATTTAAACAAAGTAGTAACTTGTGGATTAAAACTAATAATCCAGGATTGTGCGAGATAAATTCTTATAGAAAATATTATTATATAATAGAGTAATTTTATATTTAAATGTAGATATAAGCATTTATATGCTAATAGTGCCAAGCACAAATGTAACATGCTAAAATATACGCAAAAAGGCATGTTACAGTGCGTCGCTGGTGCTCCATAGTACTTTATTAAATGATTACTAGAATTTGTTCAACTGTTAATAATTTTCCTTTAACACCCTGGTGTAATGAGAAAGCATAAACAGTAATTTTTTCTTTCTTTCTTTTACTGATGAATTCTACATGTTAAACGAAATGCGCACTTCGTATGCCAATTCTTAAAATTTGTTCTTTGTAATAATACTTTTTATTTTTTTTGTTGATTTAAACCAAATTCTTTTTTTAATTAATTTTTATTGTAAATAGAAAATCGATGACAATGTTTTTTTGAGTTGCCGGAAATCCCCCACTCTCTGCATGGTTAGTTAGCATGGTATTTCTACATTTCTTGTGTTCTGTTCTGTAATCGTGATTCGTGCGGGTCCTCACTTTAAGTATCCTTTCTATTTTTGTCTGACCCATAGGCTTCATAACGTAGCACGATTTAGGAATTAAATAAAAGACTGTAAAAGCTATCCAGAAGCAGATATAGACTCTGATCACAACGTCGTAATTATGAAGGTCGCACGTAAATTAAAAAATTTAAAAAAAAGGAACGAAAAAACACTGACTATGAGAAACTAAAACATAAAAAATGTTAAAATATGCAGTCTATTTTATTTCTATTTAATGTCAACATGTGTTGAACAATTGATTAAGTTGTTGTCGTCGTCCTGCTTTAGGATAGTTATACTTGTATATGTAGTTGGTATTGGCTTATGTGACAGTCAACTTGTAAAAATGGTGAGCTGTAAAATTGCACACGTATATAAAATAAAAATAATAAGTTTATGTTCATGCTTTTATTCCCTATAATTTCACATGGTAGCAGACCTCCGTGGTTGATTAAAAATAATTGTACTGGTAAACAAGAATTGAAAGTAAAATTTATGTGAATAAAAATGGGTAATGACAATATTGCAATAGAAAAGTTGACCACCAAGGGGTCAAAGTACGATGAATGGCAACGATAGTTCATGTTTTTATTGAAGTATAAAAAGTGTATTTCGGTTATTGAAAATGAAGTGCGTCCTACAAATGTTAAGGAAGAAGATTGTAATTTTACTGTGGACAAAGTGATGTATTATTTTTCAATTGCTGTTTCAGCAGACAATATGATAAACTGTGATACACCAAAACAAGTGATTGAAAAATTAGATGGATTGTATATGAAAAAATCCAAAACTAAACAGTTGTTAATTGAGCGTCAATTATGTAATTTAAAGTTGAATGATGGTGACATTTCTGAAAAATTTCTCGAAACATTCGAACGTAAGACCAGCGAATTACAACGCGCAATTATGTAATTTAAAACTTAATGGTGGTGACAGTCCTAAAAAAATTTTCAAAACATTCGAACGCAAAACCAGTGAATTACAATGTGCGGGAGGTGAAGTTGGCCGGAAGCTAATAATGTGTTCCAGAAAGCTGTAGATATTTTATTGAAACAATTGATTAAGTGCCAGAGGTTGAACGTACTGTTGAGTATATTCGCTAGTAATTAATGAGTCTTTAAGATTTAAACAAAAATTCAGACGAAAAAAACCTTTGGATAATGCTGAGCCAAATGTTCGGGCATTTAAAACAAATATTCAAATAGCAGGTAAGTAGATAAGAAAAATATCATATGTTATGAATGTGAGTGTTCCGGATATACAAAAAAATTGTTGGACTTTACGCTGTAGATTATCAATCGAAGCAAGGTAGTGTTTTGGAAACGGAGGTTGTAGACATTTTAGCTATGGTCCTGGAAATTCAAACTATAACCAACAAAGAAATTTTCGTGGTCGCAGTTCGTTTAGTGAATATTTTCAAGGAAGCTAAATAACAAATTTTCATTTTCAGGGACATCGAGGAAATAATAACTTTGCCAGAAATACTAATGTTAATGAAACAAAGGAGGAACATGATATGCAGTTATTTCACATTGATGTCAATAGTAATGTAAGTAAAGATGAAAAAAGTAATGTACTAGATGGGACGATTGATAGCGGATGTATGGATCACATAGTAAAGTCAGATGAATATTTTTATAGTTATATTGATCTTAAAGTTAGTGCAGAAGTACAACTTGGTAATGCAAAAGTTGTAAAAACATCAAAAATATGGAGTATTTTATGTAAATTTAAAAATGGAAATTCAGAAAGGGTTGTGAATATTAGAAATGTACTTTATGTCCCAGAAATAGACAAAAATTTATTAAATGTTAGCACTATAACAAGTAATGGAAAATCTGTTATTTTTCAGTCTGATTGAGCAGAAGTTTACGATCATAAAAATGAATTACTCTTTTATTCACGTTTTAAAAATAAGATTTATTCAATAAGTTGTGAGGTTATAGCAGAAAGTAAAATAATTTTGGCTAATCATATAGCAAAAAGTGTTTCTGTTAAAGAGCGTTTACATAGAGTGCTTGGCCATGTAAATTTTTATGACCTGCAAATAATGTGTAGTGAAAAATATTTAAATGATCTTACAGATTCTCTGGATAGTACTTTAATGTATTGTGAAATTTGCCTAGAAAGTAAAATGTCAAATTTAAAGTATGAAAATAATCGCAGACGTGCTGATTACTGTAGACAAAGAGTTCATACAGACGTAAAATTTATGGATGAAGATGGTTTTAACGGTGAAAAGTATATTGTTAGTTTTACAGATGATTACTAGAGGTTTGCAAAAGCATTTTGCATTAAAAACAAGTCTGACGTGTTTGATTGTTTTATGGAATATTTTAATGTCATAAACTATGCACAAGGTCCTTTATTAGAACTGAGGTGTGATAATTGCAAAGAGTATTTGAATTAAAATTATTACAACATGGCTAAAAAGGAAGGTTTTTGAGTTGTACCATGCATGGCATATAATCATGAGGTAAATGGGGTTGCCAAACGATTTAATAGAATAATTATGAACTGTGTTACATTTATTTTGAACATCCCGTACATTTTTACCGATTAATAATCAATACGCGGTCCAATAAATTTTCAACTCAAATCCCTTTTTTTAAACGACAAGTTTAGGCTAAAATTAAATAGTTTACATCCTACATATTTTATTTTCTGCAATAAATACGCTTTCGAATAATTCCTCAATTTAAATCTATTTGCTTTGAAACGTAAAGTTTATTATGCGATAATTAATAGTTCATAGCCTGTTTGTAGGTAACCTTCAATTTGTTCAACATTACAACTGCGTATAATGGGTTTTCTCTATTGTGACAAAGTAACAACTTGTTGAAATAAGGTCGCGCACTATTCTCCGATAAAAAGCGTTTTTTCCAGTTATCGCGTTTCGATAACACATGTTTGGATTTCGAATTTACGTCATTTAAATTCATTCTGAATTTGATTCTGCAGCCCGTGCGATGAAATATGTTCTAGATTACTCGTTCTATCACTTTAAAAGCAATGCACGTTTATTGTTGTCCTGTCAATTAGAGATGTCTTGCATGTATTTGGCGAGTGTTCCAGCGCGTACCCCATCTAATCCGATTCTATTTTTAGCTTTTTTTGCCGGAGACCAAAGGCGTTCTTTCTGGGTGTAGCCCACCTGTTCACTGCCGTGTACCAGTTACTGTAATTACAATGATAGCTACGTTGTTATGCTGACTTCTTCCCCCCAGCAGTTGGCAAGTTAAGTATCCTGACGCAGAGAGGTATGTGCCTTGTATTCTGTTATTCATGTCAAGGATTTTTATTTATCAACAGCGGATGGTGTAAAACCAGTCCACCATTTGTTGAACAGCTGATTGCGCTGGTGCTTCTGAGTATACGTCGTTAATTCTTGCTACTGTAACATGTCAATTCACTTTTCCCTTGCCATGTTACATCGTGGTCACACTTCCTTCAATATAAAAATATTATTCATCTTAATTTTATATTAATACCTTTTACAATCACAAGTCAGTTTTGATTTGTGTAACATTTGCCTTTAGTATTATTAAATAATACACTATATACATCGATCATTAGTTTTAATTTAATATTCTTTCTATTGCATAAATAATAATAATCAGATGTAATTTTCTAATTGGTAAACCTTTGAATAATGTCCATAAATACACAACTGGTGTATATATGAATCTGTCATTTAGGATAGTTTTCTTGTTTTCTCCTTCTCTCAAAATGTGTGGTTATCTTTAAACCAGAATAAATTTTCGTTTGTCTTGATATCCAACAGTCTTTTGAGCACATGCCGCCTACCGATAAAGATGTCCTTTCTAAGGCCATGATGTCGTACCTGAATATTAGCAAAATACGTATGGACAAAGTCTACCTGAATAACCCGTTCAAAATATTAATGAATGGGTCCTCTGGTGGCATATCCTCTGACCACATATTCCTTGGTGAAGTATCTTGAAGTGATATATTCTTTGGTAAAATATTCTCTGATGGAAAATTTAATTATCTATGATAGGCTATCTAAGCCTATGTATTAATTTTACTACCTACAAATATTATCTTTTATCATAAAAGAATTCATGTTGCCATTATTTACCTTCTAAAATAAATTAAATGCTCCGTTGACAAAACATATGGTTGTGGAAAGGAAAGATTGGCTCTTACAAATTAGAAGTTTGAGGTTAACAACCAAAATAAACAACGATGATGTTTGTCTCAACAAACCGTAAGAAGATCTTATAGTTTTGAACAAGCCGTAAACTCAATGCTTAAGTATACGTTTTCTTTCATATATCCTGAATACAGGTATGAGTTTATCTTATTTACTTTTGTCATAGAACGATGTGCATGCGTTACATTTTAAATCTCAATCATCTAGAAAACTAATGCATGTAAAATATAGTCATAACTTTATTTACCGATTACATTAACTAATTTACTTTGCTATAAAACCTTATGGTTTGTATACAGAAAAGCTTTCATGAAACCTTTTTTTGTAGATTTTGAGGTTATGTTCGATTTAAATGTTCAACTCAAATTCTCTTAACTAATATTAAACATAACAAAGTGTATTTATAATTTCCTTTTATTTAGAACATTATTTTGGAATTGTGTCTAAGCACAATAATAATTTTAGATTTTCTAATATTTGATTTGGTAGCATTTAATACAAAATTTTAAAATTATGAGAATGTAGATATATAAACTACACTTACAGATTTTGTCGTATGAAAATTTGATTGTAAGAAAATAACGATATATATATTTAATTTTTTTTATTAATGTTATTAACTAAACGTCAATATATAAGTTGTATTAAGGTATTTTCTTTTGTCGCTTTCTTAATTGCATCCCTATAACTTGTCTGGGTAAAATTTAACTTTGTTCTCTAAACCCATGAGATATAGTCTTTTGCAATCTTCCGCAGCCACAAACGGTCAATACTAGTCCTGCCAGAGTTTTATTTAGACTCTGTTGTACACCCATTCCTACCTGTAAAAAGGAAGGGTGCACTACAACGTGGGTTGTATTTAATGCTTAAGTTTAACACCTGTACTAGATGTAAAACCTAAATTTATCTTTAATACTTCAAAACTTAACATGCTTGCTAGGTAGTAGATTTATATTTAATACCTAAATTTAACATACTTGCGATTGGAAAATTTTAAGCATTCATTTTCCTTTTTTTACTGAGTTTTATTACATGTTAGCCACGAAATGCGCATTTCGTGGATCCACTGTCCAATTTGTCCGTATAATATAATTGATGGCGTTCAAATGATAATGCTTATTTTATTGCATTTTCTTGTTTGACCAAATTGCGTATTTAATTTTTTTTAGTTGTTAATAGATAATCTTGGACGATGTACTTTACTTTTTTTTTGTTTTTTTTTTGGTATGTAGGCGAATCCCCCACTCTCCGCGGTTGGTAGTTATCCTGGTGTTTACTTTTCTTTCGGCTACGTCTAGGAACGTAGCAACCGGGTATGGTGTTTGAGAAAAGAGGCGAGATTAGAAAAAAGGTATTGGCCGGAGATTGTATTGCTTGCGTTTTGTAGGTAACAGATTGAAAAATTGTTTGACTTTTGAAAAGATGACGCCATATGAAATATTTTTTGGTCGCAAACTATGTGTGAAAATTTTAAAAATGTATCGAAGTGACGTTTTTGTAAGAATACTCAAAGAAAAAAGAACTACATAGAATAATAGGTAGATAAAAGAAAAATTAGTAGGTTATGTTGATCAAGGATACAGGGTGTTAGTTAATGGCAAAGTACAGTTGGCAAAAAATGTGATATTTGTTGCAGCAGGTACTGAATGTATTCAGTTGAATAATGAGTATAGTGAGAATGAGTCTGAAAAGAAAGAAAAAATGAAAAAGGTCAGAAATAAAAATAAAAGAAAGATAAGAATGTCAGTACGTTACGATGTTGTATATTCAAACTATGTAAACTTGAATAAACCTAAAACGTATGACGAAGCAAAAAGCTTTGGTAAAAAAGAATGGCGTAAGGTAATGTTAAAGGAATTTAATTCATTGAACGAATCAGAAACTTGGGAATTAGTTGACAGACCTGCAGACAAAAACGCGTTAAATGTGAAATGATACAAATAAGGGGAATTGTTAGATGATGTGTATGCACCTGTTGCCAGGTTATCAATTTTACATACATTGTTAAGTGTTTGTGTAGAACGTGGTTATGACATCCATCAGATGAATGTGCAAGCAGCGTTCCTGTATAGTCAAGTGAAATCGGAGATATTTGTTTAACAACCACTAGAAGATGAAATTAAAGGAGCAAGTCTATAAACTAAGGAGATCATTATACGAACTGAAGGAATCGCCAAGAAACTGGTATGAATGTTTTAATACATTTATTGTTAGTCTTGTGTGTACACAGTGTAACAATTTTATTTTTGATTAATAAATCCCTTCATAAAAGTGCGAGAATAATAAAACACTTTTATTAAAACAATAGTAAATTACATTCAACAACTAAAGTAATACGTTAAAGCAGCATCGTCCTTTGGTATTCTATTTGTGGTTAAATATCTGTGTCTTCTACAGCTATTTGCAGGCGCGTTTCTGTTTGACTGTCCCATCCTCGGACGCCTCGGTCGCCCGAGCTAGTTTTGTAATCAGTCGGCCATACGTGGAAGAAGCAATAAGATGTATCAAAAATTGCAGGCCGGCAATTTGCGTATCAACTTTGATGAGTTAGGACACATCTTCGAATAGCGCGCGGCGAGACATAATGCCACAATTGACAATGCAACTCTGAAAATAGAAAATTTAAGAAACCAATTTTATGAAAACCATTTTGTTATACAACGTAAGGATGCTACTTTGGTGAGGCGGCGTGATTCAACATCCGGATTGCAGCGGCTGCCAAATGTATCGTGGCCGTATTTGATTCTACACGTGGAGCAACTCCATAGTAGAAGTTGTTTAGTATGAACTTGGTTCACACTACACGCAGTGATCTTTGTATGAAATAACAAGTACCTCATCAAGGCGAGAAATGCAGTTTTTGGTTCATAGATAGCTTTAAGTCCTTTTTATGTGTTTCACACTAAAAACACGTTAATTTGTTCTAATGTGTAAAAGCATGAATATTATAAAAGTTTCAACTATTGCTGAGCTGGATTTTCCAGTGTCGAAATTAAAATTCACTGATTTGATGTTTTGAGAAACAACACGCGTGGTTCATTATGAAACGTTAGTAACAACAACAGGTGTTACTGACGTCACATATTTTTCTGTAGTATACTGCTGACAGATGTATTCTTGAAAGCAAATGCTTGAACAGCTTTAGCACAAGTTATGTAAACAAGAGTATTTTTGTGATCTGCTTTTAGAAACTAAAACCTGCACATGTAATTTAAAAAGAAAACTTGAGTAGTAACATTTTTAGAAGTAATTAATTTGTCATCTGCCTGAACAGATCTGCACAGGTCGGAGCTTTTTTGTATAACAAGTTTACAATATACTGTAAAATATTTGATTATAAATAATTTAGATAAACCTGAAGTTGAAAACCATGAAGTAATTCAGTTATTAATTAAATTTTGTTGCAATTCATTTTATTTTAAAAGAGATTCTTTTAGTAAACAATTGGTTCAAGATTAAAGTTTTTTATTTTGATCAAATATGATCAAACCTAAACACATAAAGCTAACATCCTTATGAGTAGAATTTTGATGCCAACTTTATATGGAAAATATCTTTTTACTACTTCTTTATGTATATTTGCTGGACACAAATAGTGTTCCACTTTTTTATTTATCTAACTATTACAATTTCTTACAGGAACAGCGTCTTATTTTATTAAGACAGATTTTTGTCATCGAAGGCGATCTTTTTTCTTTGGGTCTCCACGTCCGCCATTAGAAATATGCCATGCCATTATCATGAATAAGTCCAGACTTGGTGGCGCCTATTTGGTTTAGATTAAGTTTGACCTACAAACAGATTTCGACTCCCCATTTCTCATAGCTCTACCCAAGGAATAAACCCCTAGTTATGTCGGAAGACTTAGTTTCACTGCCACCCAAAATGGGGCTGGTGCCTTTAAGAAAAGATAAGTTTCAACGTAGTCAGCATGATCTTTGTTTGTACTCTAGCATTAAAAAAGATCTCTATTGGATTATTTTTGTAGATGACATCCTTATTTGTGGAAGTAACAAAGGTTTTATTGAAGTAATTAAAAGGAATTTCACAAAGCATTATAAAATGACCGATATTGAAAGAGTAAAATCATATCTTGGTTTTAACGACGAATTGTTAAATAAAATAAAGGTTTATAAAGATATTAGTGAAGTTTGTATGTTAGCAAATAATGGAAATTTTATGACAAGATCTAAAAATGTAAATGCCGCACTTCACTTTGTTCATGATTTAGTTGAATACGATGTAATTAGTGTAATAAAAATTGAAAGTCGCACCAATGTGGCTGACATTTTTACTAGCACTAAGCCGGTATAAGTTTGAAGTATTTAGGTTTAAGTTAAAATTGTATTGGTAAACAAGATTGTGGTAGTTAATGTGCTTTTCTTACTACTTTATTACGATAGAGTTGTTTCTTTTTGTTGTTGATGCCTGTATCGCAAAGGTAGATGTTAAAAATATGTGATAATATACATCTGTTTTATTTCATTTAATGTCAACATGTGTTGAACAATTAATTAAGCTGTTGTCGGCGGTTAAACTTGTACGTAGTTTGTATTGGGTTATGTGACAATCAAAATATAAACATGGCGCTGTAAAATTGCACACATATAAAATAAAAATAATAAGTTTACGTCCATGTTTTTATTCACTATAATTTAACGAAGATATCCACAAAAGATTTGAGAAAAAGTTAAACAAATTGTGAAAGACATCAGGAAAATTTCTGATACTAAGAAAATACAATCGGAATGGAATAACATTAAATTTAGCTTATACATGGAGTTCAGAGATATTCTGGGGTATAAACAAAAAGAAAATAAGAAACCATGAGAAATAATGGATATTCTGAATTTAGTAGAAGAGAGTCGAAAACACAAAAACCGTCTAAACAAAGCAGGAAAACAGATACAAAGCCATAAAATGGGAAATTATCCGCAAATGCAGGAAAGCTAAAGAACGATGGATTGATGAAAAGTGCAAGTGGTACAAATTAAGATGGAAATAGAAATGGCAGATGAAGCCTACAAACTAATTAAAATGAATTTTAGGAATATAAAACCATATAGTAAAAACATAAGCGATGCGAAAAGACTTCATTATAGAAAATATAGAGAAAGTGGTTCGCTGGCATGAATATATAGGGAATTTATATGCAGACCAAAATTAGACGCACAAGAACAGGAATAGACATTGAAAAGTATGACAGGATATCCATCGTATTTTAGGACATATTAATTTCAAAAGATTTAAACACTATGTGTAGGGAGCAATTATTAGATGGGTTACCACAAAATTTAGAATAGTTACAAATTAATTGTGGGTATTGTTTAGAATGCCAAATGGCAAGTAATAACTTATTTTTTACTCCTTTTCATTCAAATAACTACACCTACAATGGACCTGTTAGTAGATTGGTCAATGAATGTAAATTGGACTTCTTTTATCTTCCAATGAAACCGTTTAAGATAAATGTAAAAACTCATTGGAGCAATACAAAGATTGAAAAGTTATTCTTTATCAGTTTTTTTAATAATTTTTGTTTAATATTTTATTTATATTTTAATATTGTACATGTACACTGAACAACAAATGTATATGGATAATTTTGAAAATGGTAATCCGTTAATTAATAAATTATTTTTAATACAATAAATACAAAATACAAGAGGTTCGAAAATAATCGTAACCCAACGAGATAAATATGTGAAATAATACATAGATGTGAAAGGTCCTTTTGACGTAACCGGATATGGTGATGAAACTTATTTTGTAACCTTTATTGGTGGTTATAGTAACATCGCTAGAGTGTGTTGCATTAAACACAAATCAGATGTGTTTTCATGTTTAAAGTCATCTTACTCATGTTTCAAATTTAACTGGTACTTAAATAAGTCGGAGGCTCCGTGGCGTAGTTGGTATGCATGTGACTACTACGCCCAAGGTCCTGGGTTCAAGTCTATCGAAGTGCAATTGGATCATTACTTTATTTGTCCATTAACACTAGATCGGACATTGCAGGTGCAACATCAATTTTGGCTAGACATGTAAGTGACCTAGAATATGTGATTGGAATGAAGTGAAACGTGTGTTTCGATATTTAAAAGCAACCAAACACACGAAACTAAAAATGGGAGACAACAAGAACGACAGAAGTTTTAAATGCTATGTAGATGTCAATTAGGCAGGTGATCATATCGACAGAAAATCAAATACAAGTTATTGCTTCATATTTAATGGGACACTAACCACTTGCACTAGTAGAAAACAAACTTCAGTTGCGTTATCTTCAACCGAAGCAGAATTTGTCGCATTAGCTGAGGCTTTACACAAACTTCTTTGGATTGAAAGAATATTAAGCGATTTTGATGAGAAAATTGAGTCTCCAATCACGATGTTTGAAGACAACCAAGGTTGTATTAAATTACTGAATGACCAAACTTGCCACCAACGTGTAAAACATATTGATGTCAAATACAAGTTCGTACACGATTATATTAATACGAAAAGAATTAGAGCTTTGTATTGTTCTACAGAGAAGCTGATTGCGGAGATATGTTGACTAAACCATTGGATGGACAAAAGTTAGCTAACCACGTAAAAGCAATAGGGCTGATTAAAGATTAAAAATTTTTTTTATATTAACGTTGAGAAGGGGTGTTAGATGTACAACGCTTACTATAAAATTATCATGATGCTTGTGTATCAAGTTGCCCTACTATTTTGTAATTAACAATGTCATAATATAAGTTTTTGTTACTGAATAAAATATTCTATACGTATGTCACCCTTTTTCCAAGTTGATGATTGTTGATATTCCTTATTAAAATCCATTGACCTTTTAACAACCTGTAATATAAAATGCCTTAGAACATGACCTGTCCTATTTCACCCATTTTTTTGTTTTTCACAAATCTTTCTGTCTCTACTATTTCTAGAAGCTCTTTGTTATTAACTTTGTCTGTTCGTGATATCTTCATCGTACGTCTGTAGCACCACATTTCAAACGCTTCTATCTTTTTCCTGTCCGCTTCTCCTACTGTCCAAGTTTCACAGCCGTACAGTGCTGGGTTCCATACATATGCTTTCAACAACCATTTCTTTGTTTCTATGTTTGTTGTCTTAGAACATTGTAGTTGCTTTTTTGTTAAATACAGCACAGCCTTGAGCTAATCTTTGTTTTATATCTTTTGCACTTATCTAATCTTGTGTTATTTGGTCTCTTAGGTAGCAGAAATCCGTAACCTATTGTAAGTTCGCGTTTCCTATTTATATTTTAGTTTTTGATTTATTTTCCCTCCTTTGCATACTAGTACTTCAGTTCTATTTTTGTTAATTTTCATATTGTATCTCTGTTAAAAGAAACATGTTTTAGGCTTAGAATAATATCTAAGTGTGTGTATGTCTTTCAATTAATATGCATGTCAGTTTTGTCAAATTAATATTATTAAATATTGAGTATATTTTATCTGGAATAAGTGTTGAAAATAATGATCTCCTCTTTGATCATCAACTTGATAATTTTTCTTCTGACATTGTCACTAATTATGAACAAATTAACAAGCCTCCTGTGTTCCAGGAATTGTGGATGATCAACGGGAAATAATGCAAGTACAAAATGATTATTCAGTTGGTATTATTCCTGTAGTTGACGTTGATAATATCCAAACGGAAGAAAATTTTGGAGATGCTCTTGATGCTATTATTTCTACTGCAGAATGTTGTGCTTTTGAAGATACTATTGATGAAAATAGGCAAGTTTGCCAATGTCGCTGTCCTTTTTGGTACAAGGACTATGAGATGAATTATTTTTCTGAATTTAGCATTGGTTACACGCAATGAACCTCAAACTTATAAACAAGCTGTTAACTCCGAAAAAAGGAGCAATGGTTAAACGCCATGAATGATGAATATAATTCACTTGTTTCACATGGTGTTTGGAAATTGGTCGATAGACCAGAAAATACAAATGTTGTCAAATGCAAATGGGTATTCAAAGAAAAGACCGACGCAAATGGGGTATTAAAGGAACATAAAGCTCGCTTAGTAGCTGTTTGGATTTCAAATATGTGTCATTTAAATTCATTCTGAATTTGATTCTGCAGCCCATGAACAAAATATGTTTTACATTACTCGTTCTATCACTTTAAAAGCAATGCACGCTTATTGTTGTTCTGCCAATTAGAGATGTCTTGCGTGTATTGCTGTTTTTGCTGGAGGCCGGGTGTAGCCCACCCGTTCGTTGCCATGTACCAGTTGCTGCAGTTACGATGGTAGCTACATTGTTATGCTGACTCACCCCCCCCCCTCCCTGTGCGGTTGGCAAGTTAAGTATGCTGACGCAGAGAGGCATGTGCCTTGTGTTCTGTTATGCATGTCAAGGATTTTTATTTCTCAACGGTGGATGGTGTAAAACCAGTCCACTATACTTGTTGAACAGTTGGTTGTGCTGGTATACGTCGTTAAACTATCTAAACGCACGAATGAAACGTAGAATACAAGTCTTACATAATACATGCTTCAGATTTGCATATAGAGTACCTTATAGACAGCATATCACACTGTTCTATAATTTGCACTGCAAGCTTAAATTCGACCGACGAGCAACCTTATTTTTAGCTACCTTCATATATGCTATTATCACCTCCCGTACCGCATTTTATCTGTATGAGATAATGAAACCAACAGCTAGTATGCACCTACGAAATCTAAGAAATAACAATAACCTCAGTATCATGCAGCATACAACTGCTAAATATGAGAGCTATTTTGCTTACATGGCTACAAAATTGTATAACAAATATAAAATAATCTTTTATGAAACCTCAAAAGACAAATTTCACAAGAAGCTATATGATGTGTTACTATATGAGCAATCACAAAGTTAGGCTGCTAGAAATCTAGGAAACGTTGGAATCCTTTCTTCTATTCATCATTTTAACTTAGTTTATAATTTTTACTTAGTTTGGCATATGTACATTGTGTTTACCAATTATTTTATAATTTATTTATAATTGCTATATTTCATAATTTCTAGGAAGAATTTAAAATCAGCTTTGCTGAATTCCTTACCTTTTGGATATACCAATAAATAAAATTCTGATTTTGTTTTTTTTTAAATTTTTAATTCTTGCTACAACGTGGGATGTATTTAATGCTTAAGTTTAACACCTGTACTAGATGTAAAACCTAAATTTATCTTTAATACTTCAAAATTTAACATGCTTGCTAGGTAGTAGATCTACATTTAATACCTAAATTTAATACTTGTGATTGAAAGATTTTAAGCATTAATTTTCCTTTCTTTTACTGAGTTTTATTACATGTTAGCCGCGAAATGCGCACCTCGTGGATCCACTATCTAATTTGTCCGTATAATATAATTGTTGGCACTAAAATGACAATGATTATTTTATTGCATTCTCTTGTTTCTACCGAATTATGTATTTATTTTGTTTTGGTTTGTTAATAGATAATCGTGGGTGATGTACTTTATTTTCTTTTTGTTTGTAGGCATATCCCCCTCCCCCCACTTTGCTCTTAAAATGAAAATTTATTTGATAAATTAACTAGTCATACCTTGTTTTAGGTATCTGTTAATTTGTTAAACATTCCGATAAGGTATAATTGCTTTCTCTTGTGTTTCCTATCTAAAGACTTGCCAAAATAGTGGATCCTACTATTATTTGATAGCGTGTTTTCCAGTTTGCTAATTGCGCTTTAATAACGCGACGATTGCAGTTTAAACTCGTGTTATTTGAACCAATTTTTAATTTGATTCTGCAGATTTTACATTGAAATATATTCTACATTACTCGCCCAAGTATTTCAAGAGCGATGCACGTTTTTTTGTTTGACAAGTAGGAGGTATCTTGCGTGTATCGGTGTATCGGTTTTTTTTGTTTTTTTGGTATGTAGGTGAATCACCCCACTCTCCGCGTTTGGTAGTTAACCTGGTATTTACGTTTAGGTACGTAGCATAAATTCTGACGTCGTGGCGTGGGGCCCAGATTTTGTTTCGTGTAACTTTGGCCCCGAGTTTGTTCTAGTTAACAGTTACTTTAATTTGGTTTTGATTAATTTCGGCTCCGAGTTTGTTTTAGTTAATTTTTGCTGATTTGTTTTTGTTGCTAGTGCCTAAGTTCCTACTTTAACCGCATGTCTCGGCATGATGCTGTTTGTTTTTCTTGCTTTACGTTTGACCTATTGTTTATTTTTTCTTTTTCTTTCGGCTCTTTGGTGTTCCTTATATGAGGATCAGTTTTCTTTATTTCTCATGTGGTTCGATCTTCTTGAATTTTATTTTGTTTTCTTCCTTGATTGCTAAATATCCTTGGTTAGCTCATGTCATATTATTGGACTTGTGTTTTCGCCTATAATCCTAGTCCATTGAAAACGTTGGCGCCCAAAATTTTTCTTTTTTCTTCCTTACCTCTCTGTATATTGTGTTCTCCCTGTCACGCTTAGAGTTAGTTTTTTTTCTACGATTTTTCTTTTATTCTACATGCCTATTCAAATTTCTATTGTGTTGTTTCGCTCCTATTGGTATTTCTGAAGTTTATCCGTTGAATATGTTTTAAATTGTCATGTATTCATTTAGCTTTCATTGAGTTACGGTTAGCCTTTAGTTAGTTACTTTCCGCCAATTTCTTTTTTTTTAATTCATACTAAAAATGACTGATCATATGTTGGTGGTGTTAAATATGATCTGTAAGAGACAGCAGAAGTCATCCGAAAGCATTACTGACTATTTCGGGTGTATGATAGGTCTGTTTGGAAACTATGGTCTTTTTAGTGAAGATATTCAATTGTCCGTTTTGTTTCGTAACCTTGATCCATTTTATAGAACCCATTTGCCTACCGTCCACTCCTTACAAGAGTTAAAGGACGAATGTCTGAAGTTGGAACCGGCCTGGTGTTTACGTTTCTTCCGGCTACGTCCTGTTAATTATAAACAGAGTATGGGCACATAAGAAGCATCTTGGAAGCAATACTAGAGCAGTAACTATCAATCAATTTGAAAACACAAGATATATTTTATTTTTACCTTGCAACTATTTGACATACATCAATCTTATTTATTTTTCCGTGGCAAGGTCTATATATGAATTATCTCAATATGGAATATAATATTTCTTAACACCCTCTCTTATTGAATGAATTCACAGTGACCAACCCAAATTAAATATGTAAGCCGCTTTCCAAACAAACTTTTTAGTCTAGGTTTATGCAGCAGTTTAGTCAACTGATCCGCTAATTGTCTCTCAGTCACTATCCGATTTACACATAATTCGTTATTTTGAACACACTCCCGAACATAGAAATGACGAATTCGAATACGCTTCATGCATTTATGATATTTAGGATTGTGCGCTAGTTTAATTGTAGCTTCGTTATCGTCATACAAATCAGGAATGCCATTGAACTCGATCATATCGGCTAGTAATCGTTTTAGCCACACAATCTCTCAAGAAATCTCACTTGCAGCCACTACCTCAGCTTCTGTAGTAGATATTGCTACTGTTTTCTGTCGCTGACTTAACCATAAAATGGCCCCACCAGCGTATAAACAGATTACACCTGTTGTAGATCCTCCGGTCTCTCTGTAATCTCCATGATCAGCATCACTGTATGCTCTCAATTTTCCAACATCAAACTTGTACACAATGCCCAGAAGATTAACTGTTCCTTGTAAATAAGGAAAAATACGCTTCAAACTGATTGTATCATTTTTACAAAAATTTTCATTGCAGTGTCACCAACTGCATAGACAATATCCGGTCGCGTTCCTTGAGCTAAATACATAAAAGCTCCAGTTGTTTCCCAATAAGGGAAATTAATGTTTTCATTCTCAACTATTTTTGCAACTTCACCTTCTTTCACAATTGGTGTTGGTGCCTCTCTGCAACCTGTCATATTAAATCGTTCAAGAATCTTTCTAGCATATGTACTGTGGCTAACTTTTATTCTTTTATCGCCATTTTGTTGAATTTCTAATCCAAGAAAATAAGTTGCATCCATTACAGTTATTTTAAATTCACTTTTCAATTCAGATAAAAAATTTTCTGTTTCCACGTTATTGGTGCTGGCAAGTAGTCCGTCATCAACATACAATGCTAACAGAATTTTGTCACTTCCTTTCTTACGTATAAATAGACATGGATCTGCTTTACTAACTTCAAACCCTCTCTGACACAGAAATTCGCAAAAACGTTTGTTCCAACATCTTGGTGCTTGTTTGAGACCGTAAAGACTACGTTGAAGTTTACAAACTCTATTTGTACCATCACTGTAGCCTTCTACTTGCTGCAAATAAATTTCTTCTTCGATTTCACCATACAGAAATGCGGTTGACACATCGAACTGTGTCAGTGTCATACCTTCACTTGCCGCTATGCGTAAAACTGTTCTAATTGTAGGAAATTTGGCTACTGGACTAAATGTCTCCTTGTAGTCGATTCCTGCTCGTTGAGAAAAACCTTTTGCAACAATTCTTGCTTTAAAACGATTAACTGAACCATCAGGATTACACTTAACTTTGTAAATCCATTTGCAGTTAATTGCTTTTGTTCCTATAGATAAATCACATAAATACCAAGTTTTATTTTCCTTCAACAAATCCATTTCACTTTGCATAGCTTGAAGCCACGTTTCTTTGTTTTCACTTTGTATTGCCTCGATATAACTTTCTGGTTCAACAAGACCAAGAGCCCGTTCGACACTGTACGTAACAAAATCTTTTAAATATTCTGGTTTCCATAACTTTTATCACGTAAATTATGTCTTTGCTCAATAACTTCAGGAATATCTTCATCATTCGCCAATTCTTCCTGTGGCAATGATGGTACACTTCTTATAATGGAAACTGAAATTATTTCTGATTCTAATTCTTTCTCTAATTGAATAGGCGTCTGCATGCACTCTTCAAAAACAACATCTCGGGATCGCATCTGTTAAAGCAGGATTCCAATTTTAGGAGCAGTTTGTCCGCCAGATTCAAACACAGGTTTCTAGCGAACGTATCGCTTTAAAAAACTATATATTGAAACAATAATTACAATTCGTTTTAGTTATAATAACACTACTTACTTTGGTTTCCCTTTTTTTCTCGTCAATACACAGCTTAATTCTAAATAAATTCAAGTAATAGACAATAACAATTCTTTGACATTTAAATTTTTTCAGTTTTCCAGGCACCCTCTTTTTAGTTCATTGCGTTACCGGGACGACAACAATTTCAGCGGCATGAGTAGCACAAGTGTTGCCAACATACTCCCCGCCGGTAAAACGATCCGAGTGAGTTTATACCTTACTAGTGGCAACTACGCGTTGTTCGGAGCGATCCCTTCACGTCAAGCACTGCAATCTTGGTTGCGGACGATGGTACTCTCCATTGGTTGTTCGAACACGGGCGCTCTAACTTGGCCATCCTTACCAGCAAAGGTTTGGATTACGATCCCTTTGGGCCAAGTGCAGCGAGGAAAGTTCGGATCGATGATTATTACTACATCACCTACTGCCAGCGGTTTGACTTGATCGGTCCATTTACTTCTTCTAGTGAGAGTCGGTAGCACTTCAGTCACCCACCTCTTCCAAAATTTATCAGCTAAAAACTGAGAGTGTCTCCAAGAACTTCTAATATATTGGTCGGTTGCGTCAAATTTGCCTGGCAATTTAGCGCCAGAAGAACTGCCCAACAGAAAGTGATTTGGTGTGAGTGACTCTTGTTCTGCGGTGTATAGCGAAAGGTAAGTAAGCGGTCGGCTATTTAAAATACATTCAACTTCTAGGAAAAGGTTATGCAGTTTTTCATCTGATAATTTCGTTTCGGGTGTTACAATATGGTACAGCACATTTTTCACAGAACGTATCATTCGCTCCCAAGAACCTCCCATGTGAGGACTAGCGGGTGGGATGAAGGTCCACTTAGTTTCGGATGTAGTAAATTGTTCCTGCAAGGCGTTAAAGTCCAGTTGCTTGTAAGCTTCTTTTAACTCTTTTTGGCTGCCGTTAAATTTGTGCCGTTGTCGCTAAACATCTGTGCCGGCATGCCTCTCCTGCTACTAAAATTCTAATCGCCATTACACACGAGTTCATGGACAGCGAATAGGCTACTTCAATGTGTACTGCACGACATGTCAGACACGTAAACAGGACGCCGTATCTCTTTTCCGGCGTCTTCCAATTACCACTAGAAATGGTCCGAAAAAGTCTACCCCAACGTATGTGAGCAGGCGAGAGTTCGGTGCTAAAGCGTGCTTCGGTAATTGACCCATTTCTGGCGGATTGGGCTTAATGTTACGATTTTACAGACTTGACAGTTGTTTCTAACTGTTCGCAATATACGCCGCAAACTTGAGATATAGAATTTTGAAAGATTTCGTAACAACGGTTTCGTGATGAACATGATGGTACTTACGATGATACCAGTCAATCAGCAAATACGTGATTCTATGATCTTTTGGTAAAATGATTGGGTGCTTTGTTTCACTTGCGATTGGGCGTTATCTAACCGTCCATGCAGTCGTAGTATTCCCAGGTTGTCAACGACGGGAGAGAGTTTCCTAAGAGTACTTCCTTTGTCTAGAATATATCTGGGGTCTCGTTGCAAATTCGCCATTTCGATTGAGAACGAATGCGTTTGTGCAAGCTTGTAAAGAAATTCTAGGCTCTGTGTTAACTCTTCCCTGTCAGATGGTTCGATTCTAATTCCACTACGCTCGTACTAACTTGTAAGTCGTTTTGCTTCGCTCTGCGCACCCTTCTTATAAACCGTTTGACGTAAGCTACGCATCTCACCAAGCGTTCCCATTTTGAAAAGCGGAAGGTATCAACAACTGGAGAACATTTTATCTGGACCGCCACGATTTTTTCAGGCATCTCTGTTTGCGGTTCAAAATGTAATTATTCGTTGATTTAAAATTTTGCAGGGCCATTGGTCAGTTTGTAGCTGCAAGAACTCCGGACCCGAATACCACGCTCGACGGTTCAAATACATTTTATTATGCCACGTAGTCAGGTCAGCAACATTTATTCTTGATGGTAGGTAGTGCCACGCGTTACATTTGTATTCGTTTGTATTTCAGCGATTCTGTACATCACAAATTGTTTGTACTTTCGTGGGTCAGAGGAATCCATACTAAAACAGTTTGCGAGTCTGACCAGTAATGTGTATCGCTGATTACAAGCTCATGTTCTTTAACTATATGCCTTGCAAAGCGAGAACCCAGTACTGCAGCGAGAAGTTCCATGCGGGTATAGATATTGGGCTTAATGGCGCTACCCTTGCCTTAGAACCTATCAATGAAACATGAATTTTGTTTTCGTAAACGAATCTGAAGTATGCGACAGCGCATACGCACAGTCACTTGCGTCCCACAAACACGTGCAATTCAATTAAGCAGTCTTGTGCTCTCACGTCGTTATTGTAGCATCTTGGAATGTGAATTTGCGGCACTAGCTCTAAGTGTGAAAGCCATTGCTTCCAACTAGGTATCAACTCACTAGGGATTGTTTCGTCCCATTCGATTCCAGTACGCCAGACGCACTGCAGCAGGATTTTGAGTTGAATCGTATAGCATGATAGCAGGCCGAGGGGGTCGAAGATTGACATCAACAGTCTTAAAAGTTCTCTTTTGGTTGGTGCCTTTCCTTCATGTAGAATTTCAGTGCTGGCTTTTGTATACTTTAAACTAAACGTAAAAGTATCGTTACTTGTTTGCCACCACAGACCAAGTACTTTTTCTGGCTGAACCACATGATCGATTGATTGCCCTGCGTGGCAAAAGTCTTCTTTTACTTCTGGCGGAAAACCATATTGGTCTTCACCTAAATAATTCTCAGTCAAAGCTTCTACTCTATTTTTAATTATCATTGTTAGTATTTTGGAAGCATGCGAAGTTAAACTAACCGTTCCAAAATTCTCACACCTATCAGCTCCTGACTTTTTTGGGATTGGGATAATATTTTTTTCGAAATCTATTGGAACCTCACCTGTGTCATATATTACTTTTACTAGTTCATATAATCTGTCTAAAGTTTTCTGACTTGCATATTTTATTAGTTCTGCGGGAATATCGTCTATCCCTGGCGCTTTATTTAGTTTAAGATCCCCAACAGCTCTATCAAATTCCTTTCTTAATATTGAGAATTTTAATTCTACATCCTCTTCTTGGACGTTTTATATCTCATCCATATCGTCTCCCTTATATAAATCTTCTAAATATCTTTTCCATCTGTCTGCTACCTCAACTTTATTTATTAGAAGCTCATCATTCTCGTCTCTAATACCATTATATTTTTTCCTATCTTCCCCAAAAAACTTTTTAACTGCCCTGTAAGCCCTGTCTGTCTTAGCTACTCTCAAATCATCTTGTATTTCCTTACAATTCTCCTCCATCCATTTATTTCTAGCTTTTCTACACTCATGTACTATCTTATTTCTAACTGTATTATATTTTTGGTTACTTTCACTATCCACTTCTCTGAAAGGTTTAAGCTTTCTTATATTCTCTATTAAATCTAATATCTCCTTTGTTACCCACGGTTTTCTCGCTTCTATTTTTTTCTTACCTATAGTCTGTGTTGCTGTATCATGTACAGTCAGTTTTATTTCTTTCCATCTATTTTCTAAGTTCCCTCCTACAGCTATCTCTTTGCTCTTATTATCTAATACTTGTTTATATTCCTCTTTTACCCTACTATCATTAAGCTTACCTAGATCCCATCCCTCTCTTTTAACCTTTCTCAATTTTTTGAATTATAGTTTACACTTCATTTTAACTAAGTTATGATCGCTATCTATGTCAGCCCCATGGATAACTACGACAGTTTTTAACTTGGTTTCTAAATCTTTCTTTAATTAAAATATAATCTATTTGGTATCTAGCCCTATCACCTGGCGTTCCAGGTATATCTTCTCCTAACATGTTGTTCGAATAGGGTGTTTACAGTTACTAATCTATGTTCCTGCCAAAACTCAAGTAATCTTTCTGCTCTATCATTTCGTCTGCCATACCCAAATTTTCCTACCATTTTTCCCTCACTACCTTCTCCCACTGACGCATTAAAATCGCCCATAACTAGTAAATTCTCATCTCCTTTACTTTTCTCACTACACTATTTATATCCTCGTATACCTTTTCTACTTCCTCATCCTCGTACCGAGTTGTTGGCATGTAAACCTGTACTAAAACAGTGTCTGTGGGTTTTGTACTCAATCTAACCATAATTATTCTATCACTAAATTGTAAGTACTCTTTAACTTTATGCCCTAATCTTTTACCTAACACTATTCCTACCCCTGCCTGTCCATTAATTGAAGAAGTTGTAATTATTCTATAATTATCTTTCCAAAACTCATTACTATCTGGCCATCTCACCTCACTAATACCTAAAATGTCCAGCTTTTCCTTTCTCATTTCGACTAATAAATTCGTTAACTTATCTACTCTAAGTAATGACCTTGCATTCCAAGTCCCTATCACTAAATCAAATTGTTATTTTATATTCTTACGATGGCGAGCCCCAAGTACCCCCTCCCGGAGATCCGAATGAGGAAGTATTTTACCTCCGGACAAGAATTTCACTTGTGAGCTCTCCATCATATATATTTCGTGTTTTAGGCCACGCACACCTGAGAAATATCTCAAAAACCAAAAACTGTTTTGGGGATTTCTAACTGCAATTTTTTTAGGCCTTTGATTACACAACTTTTCTCCTATTTAACCAAATCTGTATCTCATACCGTTTTCAAGATCCCCATAGTGGCCCTCCTTATCTCGGACAGTGTATTTTCCGGTTGTCGATTAACGAAAAGAAGTGGCATATGTAACTCAAACAAATGCGTTGGCGATTGTATTAGGCATAAAAGCTATGAGATACAGGATTCTTGTAGTGTACAACCGAATTTGGTTTTAAATCGAGAGGTTTGAGATATGAGCATCAAAGCTCGATTACGAATACATATGTTCTATATGTAAAATTATTAGAATGATTTTAAACGAATAACGAAAACATAATCGATATATTTCGATTATATTATTCATAATCGTCCAACAAGTTGACACTTATTAAAACAGTAATTATTCGAAAAATAATGTAAGACATGCATTTTTTGTTAATAATTACTTTTTAGACACTCACAGTTTAAAACATCTTGCAATAGTTTTAGTTTTCAGCAGTGTGAAATAGTGCACCACCCCCTTTTAAATTAGCAGGTAGAAGTCTACCTAAGACAGAATATTAGCTTTCGAATTATAAACTACTATCTTTCTGCAGAATAACTGTTTGCAAGAAATATCTAACAAGAGCCCGAATTCAACTGTATGAATTACTCAATAATTTCTAGATAATTTTGAACTATAACTATGCAATACTGGCGTTGTTGCTAAACTAATATAAGGCAACAGCCTCAATCAATAATGGAAAAACAAGATGGTCGACAATAAATGTCGCGATGGCTTTATTTGGAAATTTCTAATTATTTTCCCACATTTTTAACTAGCAACATTAATATATAATAATAATAAAAAATTAATAATAATGAGGAATTTGTTGAAATAACACCATTACGAGTTGCTTACCTGAACAAGTTTGTCATGCGAAAAAGATGAACTTATGTATAACTACATACACTTAGTATAGAAACTGCCTTTAGATAGAACTAAAAAGAAACTATTCAGCACATAAAATATTAAAATCAACGCAGAATTCCTATATAAAATCAGAATGAATAGGAAGTATGGACAAAGCGTCCATTAGCAATTCGAAATTACGGCGTCTGTCATCAAGTGGCTGCATTCATCGATCGCTTCTACTCTTGTATTATTCGAACACTGCCTACTCCTTTGAAAAATAACAAATAAAAGACGAAAAGATAAAGCTGCATAAAATATATCTAAATATTATTTAATCATTAACTTATTAAAATATTAAAAATTTATTGATTGGGAAAAATTATTAATTAATAATTATGACTTTTATGTTTACTATTATTTTCTTAAGTGGTTGCTTGTACTTAGACTTGTTGCTCAAGGTCAAGAGATTCCTGAAATTGATCAATAAATTGTTGTGTATAAAACAGCCATAATATTTATAGGACATCTGTTTTAACTAAGAGGTATGAACGTAAAAGCATAAATAATTGCCGAATACTTTCTATAGCAGATGTTAAAACAGCTCATCTAACTTTCAAATATTCTTGTGTTCACCATCCGCTTCTTTACACTATTGTCATAAAACTGCTACACGTGTGTGAAACAACTAAAATACAAATAAATTGTAGTTATTATTACTTCTATATTAGTTGGAATGTCCCTCCCATGACTCCGTATTGATTACATTTGACAAAATATATCAACTGCAGCGAGAATTATATTAAAAGGTAACCGAAAACCACTTGTTTTTTTTGCTTTATTAATGAGCCACTAAATTTAGCAATATTCCAGAAGTTAGAGATTATAGGGTGGATTCTAAGAGACGCAGGGATTATACCGTTACTTGTCATTTTAAAGTATAACAAATCTTTGTATTTAAATTCGTTTAAATTCCTGTTGGGAATTATGTGATTAGCTTTCAGCAATCGCGTAACCATGGTAAACTATGAGAATTAACTGCTGTGATTGGGGAAGACAATAATTTTTCCGGGAGTGAAATGGACATCTTTATTGGTACGACAATGATGAATTGCTTTTCAAGCATTGCTCGAGTAGTCTCTATATGTATTTAATTAATTGTTTAATTTTAATAAATTTATTTTTATTAAAGTATGTAATCCGAATTTTACGTAAGTACGCTATGTGACAGAATTTTTAGTAGATAGTTAAAACAGGAATAGGTACAATGATTTATAACATTGTTGTGATGTAACGTGCTCTATCGTTTATCTTCTACGAAGATCAGCGGGTAAGACGGCGTCCAATTTCATTCCAACAACGTACGATTCTTGACGGCTGAGAGTAATATTCGGATGTAAGTGGATCCCCGAAAGGCAAAACTCTGTTTTAATGTTGGATTCTCCGTATATGAGAGTGGAGAAGATACTACATCTACTGCGTATTGGCCAGGAGAGCTATTCTTGCTAAACGGTGATAATTATCGAATGCGATACTTTACGATTTTCGCACAAAATGTCCAAGTTGGTGTTCTCTAAATTTTGCATGAAACATATATGCACGAACTGCAACGTGCGATATATTTATCGCATGAAAACACAAGTACTGCGCAAAATTACTGAACTAAATCAACTCCTTTATGTTTGTAAGTATGCTTCAATAACATAACCATAAACTATTACTGTTTGATAATTAATTAATAATTATGGCGAACTTCGAGGAGGCGGTATTGTTTACTGTTTTAGGGCTACTGCAAGAAGCTGCCGAGGATCCTCAAAAACAATTCTATAAGCGTATCAACCATCCGATTCAAGTGAAAAATGTTTGCGCGTATGTTCTGCTTAGCATAAGAGGTCATTCAAAACGCACCCCATTCGATTACTTGCCATTCGCTTTTCATCAGTTAAACAACACGTGTTTTTTACAAAAACCAAACGAGCATTCAATTCGCCTAATTTTTGATCTTGTCGGTCACATTACGATCTATCAAGCAACTTCATTAACCACGTGCACTCGTTCCTGTTTACTATTGGCTTTCATCTATTTACGTGGTTCTTCTATTCGATTCTTGAAATATATCACATATTCTGGAGAATGGCAACCCTCATAGATTGTTTCGCATGCGCAAGTGTTGGGTGATAAATATCACTGATGATGTGGCATATCACGTCACAGTATACTGAACAATACGGTAACGACACCAAGCATCGGCCCTTGTGGATACAAGAACATGGCTGACTCGGTGTTCTTACAATAATTTCACGCTAGATGGCGACAAGAAAACGCGCTAAAATCCTAAAATTGGAATTATACGAATCATTGAATTTTATTAATATTTAATTTGGAGGTCCTCTATATTGTTTAATATCAGTTATATCATTAAATTTCTTAATGTATCACACTAGGTTAGGATACAACACAAAATTCTAAGAAATTACCGAAATCATGAGAGTGTTACTATTTTATAGTTAAGGAGACGATTTATTTTGAATAAAAATTTCATTTATGTTTTTACCGTTTCTTTAATTGATATATAATGGATAAACGTTTTTGTTTGCAGAAAGCGTATGGAAATGTACTATTATTGAACTTGTCAATGTACTGATATACAAACTTGGTACTTTAAGCACACATTGTAATAATTAAGTTAATCGTGTACGTAATTGTTAAAATGGACCTCTTCTTATCATTTATTTATTTATATATATACACAGTTCCAAAAACATGCCTATAAATTGGAACAGGACTAACATAAAAATTACAATATTACACGTACACATACAGACAGTTATACATATTTACATGAGACAAAGTCTTTTAAGGAACCAACAGTGCAGCTATTAAAATTAATTTCAGTTCTTATTTTTTCATATGTGTTGCACAAACGATAAAGTGGAGAATATTTTAATTTATATGTCCTACAAAGTCTTTTCAACAGTACAGCTATTAATATCAATTTCAGTTTTTATTTTTTCATATGCATTGCACAAACGATAAAGTGGAGAATATTTTAATTTATTTGTCCTAGGTGTTGAAAGATAGACGTTTGTGGGTGCCTGGATGCTGACCTTGGAGTGTTATACTGAAAGGATTTGTTAATTTTATCACATATTATTTGTTGATTAAAAATCTTATGTAAAAATAATAATAAAATGTACTGCCTAGCAAGACTTTGAAAGGTATACTTCCTCAACAGAGCAGTATGTGAGTAACCAATTGGTGGATACGTTTCTTCCATCCTAAAAGTTAAAAATTTCAGAAATCGCGTTGTATTGCCTCCATACACCTAATGTATATGTCGTAATTCGGTTTTCATACTATAACAGCATATTCAAGGTTGGATCGCACATAAGCATTATAAAGTATGGCAAGAGTCTCATTTTCCCTAAAACTTTTACTATTTCTGATAATGAATCCAATCATTTTGTAGGCCTTATTTATAATGAACTGAATATGCTCAGCAAACAACAGTTTAGAATCACATATTACTCCTAGATCGCAAACCTCAGTAATCTTGATAAGATATTACCATGTATAGAGTAACCATAGGTAATTGTAGAGTATGCAAGAGTATAAGACAACGCTACATTTGTTCACATTGATAGTAACTTAATTATTTTCACACCACATTATGATTTTGTTTAGGCTCTGTTGTAATATATGACAGTCCGCAATACTGAATATCCGTGAGTATATTTTGAGATCATCTGCATATAGTAGGCAATGTACATCTGGGTTTAGTTGGCATGTGATGTTTTTAATAAAAATATTAAACAGAAGAGGCCCCAGGACAGAGCCTTGTGGCATTCCAAAAGTCACAGATATTATATCAGATTTAGTTCCTTGCATAAGTACAAATTGTCTAAGAAATACGAATGAAAGAGAGTCAGAACTGCATCTGAAAAACCATACTTTTGCAGGTGATTTTATGGTCAAAAGCTTTCGACAGATCCATGTATATTATGTCACACTGTTGTTTATTATCAAAGGCTTGCGCAATAAATTGCATTACGCAAAATAGATTAGTTGTTGATTTTCCACTAACTAAACCATGTTGGCTCGCATTTATAAATCTCTCAAAATAGCTGTATATCCTATTGTACAAAGTAATTTCAAAAACTTTACTGAAGTTATTAACCATACCTATAGGCCTGTAGTTCTTAACTAAGCTACTTTATACACAGGGCATATTTTTGAAATGTTCCATTTATCTGGATAAACACCGGTACATAAGCATAAATTAAAGATTATAGTAAGAGGTTTAGCAAGAACTACTGAACAATCTTTTAAGAGAAATGAAGGAATCTTATCTGGTCATGCAGTTGCTTTACTCTTGAGCCTTTTTAAAACAATTAATACTTCCTCTTCCGAAAATGATTCAGTACTGAAAATTGTTTGTACATCAGTAGCATGTGGCTTAGGGTATTATAATTTTGCAGTTGGAATTATGTAAGAACTCTTAAATAAGTCGAAAAAGCATTAGCAATAGCCTGATTATCTGAAGACATTTTATCATTAATCATTAGTGATTGTGGTATATTAGAGGATTGTTTTTTAGCTTGTAAGTATTTCCAAAAGTTACCTGGATCGCCCACAATTCCTTTCTGTAGGTTATTTAAATATCGAGAATGCGCCTGTCTGATCTCAATTTTAATTGTAGCTTGTAATGACTTAAATTCTAGTAACAATGTCATCTGCAAACGATTTCTTTTAAACTTCTTCCATCATGTTTGTACTCCAAACGATATGTAACCATTTACTCATGGTTAATGTATTATCTATATTGATTTTACAGAAATGTGCGCATTTAAAGATAGCCCTGAGTAAGAAGTTCAAAATACCATACGAAAAACGCATATTTAATATTCATGGAACTTACAGAAGGTTCAATGTTTTTTAGCAAGCGTTTTACTGGTTTCCAAAGACTTAATTTGAAGTTCCAACATCGACAACAAAGAAACATTAAGAGTTAGAAAGAAACCTTGCTATGAAAACTCAATATTTTGCAGCAATTGTATTTATATTAATCACTGAACATTTCATATTTGTTAAAAGTACATGGCATTGTAAGTACTAGCCCAGTAACCCGTTAAAAACTTTAGCAGCGGGTTATTTTAGGTTCCTAACATTGCCTTAGCTTACCTTTTAAAACTCTCCGTACGGTTAATTTTAATTTGGCACCTAAATAGTTTACCTTCTTTTATGATTACACCAGCTTTTCTTGCATTATTTTATTTTCAACAATGCTCAGATTATAATTAAGTACCCGACATAGTAATTAAGGTATGTAGGAATTAGCTAAATTTTTTATTACCTCACTATAGATGCATTACAGCGACTGAATCTTTTTTTATTTGGCCAAAATTGACAAACATTTTTAACCCTACACTGCGCAATTTTTTCTATTACTTAGAAAAACATATTTTGTTACAGCAAATATTCTTTAGAAGTATTGAAAAATATTTAAAAAATGCCAAATCATATATTTTTCTCAAAAATAAAATAAATAGTGGTCTTAAATTTAAGACAAAACAATTTATTAATACATAGTTACATATTTTACGATATTAGGTTTTTAGGTAGTATGAAATTGCACAAAATAGTTGTTGTTCTTATTTAAGCATAAGTACACTCCACATTTGTTGCACATTATTTGAGAACAATATTACACGTAGGAAATTTACATTCTTGCCTTTCTTTAGTATAAATAGGCCAATGGGATTGGCCATCCGTCCTTATATCCCTTGGTGGAATGTAGTAAGTTGTTGCAAAACGTTTCTTTTTCTGGGTAAATTTCGTTTCTACATCTAAGGGTCTCCCTTTCTTTAATAGGCGTTCATTACCAACCTTGCAAAGACATTCAGCAACTTCTGCTCTAAATTCTGCTAATTTTAGAATTTTATTTTCGTTCCTTTGAGCTGCAACTCTCTTGTAGAGCAGCCAAGCATTAACCAAAGTAAGGTCTACTAAATGATAAAATACTTTCATGTATAAGGTGACCAGATTTTTAGATGGGCAAAGCGTGACAACTCTGAAGGAGAGGGGATCAACAAAAATTTTCATACAGAATAAAATTAATATTGTATTATTTTTTATTTTTAACATAAGTACAATTTGTAAATATAAAAAAATGTATAATATTTTATTCCTTGACATATTTTTTATTTGAGTGAATTTGTTTCAGTAGATTGTGTCATTTTTTAAAATATTGTAAAAATCTTCACAAGAATTCGTCAAATTATATTTGACACATAAAGTGGCTTTCAAAGTTTCAACACTTAATTTTGATTTTTCTGATGTCCACACTTAATTCTAAAAGTCGGGACTTTTGAAAAACGTCGCGGGACAAATTGTGAAAAATCAGGACTGTCCCGCTGAAAGCGGGACGTCTGGTCACCTTACTCATGTACCATTTTTTACTATGCATAATAATCTTGTAGCGACCAATAAGGCTATCAAGAAGGTCTACGCCACCCAGGTGCCTGTTATACTCTAAAACTAGATTAGGGCATTGGACATCCACAGTTTTCTTTTCTCTTTTGTTGAAACGTTTAACTGTTTTCTTTGGAAGTTCTCCCATAAAGGTGGACAGCAAGAAAACATTCTTATTATCCTTCCATGTCACAGATGTTACATCGACGCCATCAAAACTACAAACATGCTTTTTCATTACATAATCGGTAGGCAATTTGTAATTAAGAAGGCGATTTTTCCTTACTGTTCCCAATGCAAATATACCATTGTTTACCAAAAATGACATAAGTGGTAAAGAAGTAAAATAGTTGTCAAAGTAGACCATCTGGTTTAGATTATGTGGAACAACTTTGCACAAACGTACGGCAATATTTGAAGCTGCTCCCAAATCTGGTAATCTGAACTTTGCTTGATTTTCACAACCGGTGTACATTTCCAAATTATAGGCAAACCCACTAGATCCACACAGAGTGAACAGTTTATAGGTCCATTTATGAGGCTTTGCAGGCATGTACTGCTTGGTTGCACACATTATAATTTGAGTAAGGGCCGCTATGCCTGCGGCCACGTCCCCAATGCTCCACCCAAAGGTACATTGGGTTTAAACGCGAAAATAAACGTGCTCCAAATGTATCATGGTTTTCATTATCATTGGGTAACATGTACAGATTGTCATTAAAATGAAGCACTTTTCGAATAGATTCAAAGTGTTTTTGGGTCATTGTTTCTTTTATTTTTGAAAATCCAAATCGACTACTCCAAAAAGACCTTACATTAGGCATATGTACGATGGACATATATATATATATATATATATATATATATATATTGATATGATAACGCCGTAATCGATGTAAAGGCGTTTTTACTTAACTCCACCGCTCTGTGTTCTCAAATCAAACTTAATCTTACTAATTTTATTATTATGCCACGGCTAGCCCTATTTAATCTACACAGAGTGCACAACGTTACGATGATCAATTTTTATCTTCTCCACCCCTTTATGATTACCTATTTGTTTGAATTTATAAAACGAAGTCAATTAATTTCATATAATGAAAAAAAATATTATTTACAAGTTTTGAAAAATATTAAAATACACCCTTCAATCAATCAATATCATATGTATCATTTATCCGAAAATTTATAAGCTTTGAATTCAATCTAAAGTCACCAAAAACTACCCTTTTTTTCAAAGGAACCTAGAACGTTCTAGACCCCTTTAAAATATATTACGTACTTTTAATGTATGTAATGTTTGTTGCTAACTTCGTTACACTTTTTATATAAATTAAGTAAACTCAGTATTGAAATTTAAATAGAAAAATATCTTAAAATTAAATAAATCTGACCTGCTACGGCTTGTTCGGATTGTGGATCAACACCCCTTTATTGTCCTTTTTCGTTGAACCAGTGTTTGAGTACAGTCATCCCTCGTTTTCCACAAATTACTTCGTGCTTCTTTATTTTATGTGCCTTGAACCTCGCAACTCAAAATTGTACCAGAATTTTACCAAAATATAATTGTCGACGCATACTTGAATTATTCAGAAATACACCACCAATTTGAATTATTATCCTCAACACACATTTAAATTATTATATCTATCCACTCGAATTATAAAAAAAATGTACCATAGATTCGAAATATTCAGAAATGTACCATCATTCGAGTTATTAACATCACATTCGAATTATAAAAAATGTACCATAGATTCGAAATATTCAGAAGTGTACCATCATTCGAATTCCAAACATCACATTCGAAATGTTCAAAAAGGTACCACCAATTAGAATTCTTATCATCAACATTCGAAGCCCTATTATTATTAATATTTAGTTTAAAAAATTACCCCAAATTCTACTCATGTTAAACGGCAAAGAAGTCTTCATAATTGTAGCACTATTATCACTTGATATTTTATTAAATATTTAAAATTACACGTGACTTTTTGATTGACAGTGACACAGCTTCGCCCTGCCGGAGTTTAAACTGACTCGTCTTATCATTGCTTGGTGTTAATATAGGCTGTTCCCACTTACATGTGGGCTGGGTTTTCAACAGTTTTGTAGATATCTCAACCAACCAGGTCTTTGTATTTCCTGCATCTTGTTTCTGATGTAATTTACTTGGCTTTCCGTGTAATATCTATTTGCTATTGATACATCGTTATCTTGACCATACATTGTTTTGTTTAGATATCGCCTTTTCCATAATTGAACAAAATAAATGATGTAACTTCAATTCTACTTTCGTTTATTTTTCGCATGTTCGAACTGCGTTTTCTTATCAAAAATGTTTATTGTTTCCGCGTACTTACATAAAGCTTCGTTAGGTTTTATCTCTTATCTTCATATTTGTTTTATAACTAATTAGAACACTTCTCAACGCGTGTTTGTTTAACTACAAGTACTATCACTTCTTCTGAATAAGCGTACTTTTAGTGAAAGATATTCTTACCTGCATTACTTAAAATTAATAAAGGTCTATATACAGAGTGTTAAATACTTGTTATTTACATAATGTATAAATTACATATTTTTCTGCTAAATACGCATTCTATTGTTGTAAGATATGTTTACTTGCATCGCTTAAAGCTAATTATGGTCTATATACAGGGTGTTAAATGCTTACTATCTACATAATGTATGAATTACTTAATTTTCTGCTAAATAAATGCAGTTTTCTGATTCCTATTGCAATTTATGGTTACTGCACGACCCTTGTTATTCCATACACCCCTTATCACAGCAATATATATATATATATATATATATATATATTGCTGTAATAAGGGGTTGTTTAAGAGTGTATTTTATAGCAATGGTCGTTTAGTAACCATAAATTATAATAGGAAGCAGAAAACTGCATTTATTTAGTAGAAAATTGAGTAATTGGGATAGTTTGTAAATAGTAAGCATTTAACACCCTGTATATAGAGTATAAGTAGTTTTAAGCGACGCAAACGAACGCATCTTATAATAATAGGACGCATAGTTAGCATAGAAATAAGTAATTCATGCATTAGGTAAATAACAAATATTTAACATCCAGTATATAAAGCTTTAGTAAATTTAAGTAATGCAAACAACTATATTTTTCAGTAGAAGCACGTGTATTTAGAAGTAAGCATAGTTCATGTAATTAAACACGCATTGAAAAGGATTCGAATTAATCATAACATAATACGGAGATAAGAGATAAAACTTAAAGAAGCGTAGTGTAAGTGCGTACAAACAATTAACAATTTCTAATAGGAAAGGTAATTAAAAATGCGTAAATAGATAAACGTACATGAAAATTGAAATTCGAATTGCATCAGGTATTTGTGTATAATATGGAAAGGCGATTATTTTCTCAAAACACGGCATGGTCTGATAACAAAGCATCTGTAAGCAAACAATAATTACTCGAAAAGCCAACAATGTTACATCAGAAAACCATTTTAAATGTAGGAAATAGAAAGACCTCATTGGTTAAGATTAGTAAGCCAAACCCACAGACAAAGGGGGAATGAGGAGGAATGATAACGGAGCTCAGTTTTCAACTCAACAAGGCCAAGGTGCGTCACTTTGAATCTAAGAGTAACGCGTAAGAATAATATTTAAAAGTGAAATTGTATAGTGACAGATAGTGCTACGAATATGAAAATTTCTATTGCCGATTAACGTAAGTAGAATTTGGGGAATTTATTTAAACTAAAAAATAATAATAATAATAATAGGACTCTAAGTTTGACAAGGATAAATCTTAATCTAAGTGTGATGACAATGTTCTGACGCTGGTGAGAATAATCCAGAGGGTGACAATAATTATAAGTGTGATAATAACAATTCGGAGTTTGATGACAATGTTCTAAGTATGATAAGTTTTCACGACAATAATTCGAGGCTGATGATAATTTTGAAATTCCAAAGGGGTGCATAATTCAGTAGATATTTCAAATGGGTATATAATAATTCCGAATTGGTGGAGAATAATTTCGAATACGATGTTAATGATCCAAATGGATGGTATAATAATGCATGGAAAATTCTAATTGATGTTGGTTGATAATGGATGTGTCGATAATCTTGGTACAATTTTGAGTTGCGAGAAAGAAATAAAGAAGCACGAAGTAAACAGACCAGGTTAGATCTTATTAGTTGTAAGACATTTTTTTCTATTTGAATTTGAATATTGAATTTGCCTAATTAAGATAAACTAGTGTAACAGAGTCAGAAATGAACTTTGCATACGTTGAAAGCACGTAATATAATAAAGAGGTTTTGAACGTTCCAGGCTTCTTTGATAAAAAGAATAGTTTTTGGCGACTTTAGATAGATTGCAAAGTGTATTTTAATAATTTTCAAAACCTATACATAATATTTCTTTTCATTATATGGAACTAATTAACTTCATTTTATAATTCAAATAAAAGCTAGCCGTGGCAGAACAATAAAATTAGTTGGAGTGAAATTTGATTAGGAAAACACAGAGAGGTGGAGTTATAAGTAGAAAACGCCATTGACACCGAGTACGGCGTTATCATATCAAGTTTTTATTGGACGGAACAACGTCGGGGCTCCAGAGTTCCAGTTAATACATAGCAATATATACACATGCCTAAATACTCTTGCAATTCTCATATTGTGAGATTTGTCGTCTTATTTGGATCCTTTTGAATCGTGTAGATATTCGATTCGTCAACTATTTTTTGTAGTATTTTATCATCAAAAAATATTTAAAAAACACAAATGGGGTAGCTAAATCCACGAAACTACCACCAAGAATCTCACTTCCTTTGAAAGTTGTAGCATCTTCATCCAAAACTAAATTTTTTCTCCAGATAATTTGAGGAAGTCTTTTCTTAGTATTATTGTCTGCAACTGATTGAATATTGCTGGGTCCGGCTTTGTTATGAATCTCAGATTCAGTATTTTTCTCAATGTCATTGTTTTTCGTGGTCTCTCTGTTAGTGTCTGATAGTTCATTTTCCAATATAAATTCGTCATCTTCAAACTAGTGGCAAGATCTTGTATATCACATTCTTCTAAAGCATTGTCTATGAGGTAGTTTTCATCGTTATCAGTCTCAGAATCATCAAATTTATCTTCACTTTCGAAAAACTGGGTCGCAAGTTCTTCTAATTGGGCCTCTGTAAGATACTTCTTCCTCCAAGTCAGACCCAAGATAAAGCGCTATGTCTCAAAGTTAATACAACTAGGTTTATGACTAATTCTGTAAACCAATATAAAAAATAAGTAAAGAAATAGTGCACCTATATAATAATCTTACCTTTATAAAGTAAATTTAAATGTTTTACACAGATGTTTGCAATAAAAATCACTCAAACATGTACGGTTATGGCCGCTCTGCAAGTACAACTATGAAAACTACAATTCTAGAAATTTGATAAGGCGTAGATGTAAACTAAATTGTCCTTGATGGATATTGAGTTTTATGTACCATATGGTACATAAAGGAGTCCTGAATTAAAGACATAATGTTTGTAAGCGATTTAAAGAGAAAATAAAAGTGTTGTCTTAAGTTTAATACAGTGCACAGTGTAGGGTTAAGTATAAGATACGGGTTGCTGCTTTTTCCAACCTTATCAAATCATACATTATTTTGTTCTACAGAGTGTGGTTGCATCTCCTTAGCTTACGCAGATCACAAATTGAGTAAAGATACAAACTCACAAAATGAGTTTACCGTTGAACGAAAGTTCCGTCCATAGCTATTACACAATAATTAAATATAAACTAGTATATATAATTTATTTATTAAATAGCTTTCATTCAAAATTAACAAGATGTCACATAAAGTAACACATTTTGTAAGTTCTAAAATGATGGCCATTATTTTAACGTAGAATTCTATAGACATATTTTTGTACTTAATGCTTTAGTTAAGGCCCAACAATAATAGTGCTATCTCGTGCTAAAAATATTCGAAATACTTAGTTAACCATAAACACCAAAAGCAACTTACAGTACAAATGTAGATACTTAACTTACTGTTCAAGTTTTCTTTGCAGTTATTTATTAACACAATATTAACAATACTTGAAGTGCTATAATTTATTTCAGATAGTTGAAATACAACTTGTCTTTTGTGAATACATTAAAAAGTATTTTGAATATCAAATACTAAGCACCTATATTAAAAATCACTTCTGCAGATAGATACGATTGAGAAAGTTTAGAAATAGGTACTGATTGTTGCCAATAATTAATTGGCACTTTTCTTCAAAGGTTTGTACTGTATTAAATCGTGTAAGTTGCATATTCCCCAATTAAAATGTATATAAATTTAAATGCCAATATTATGTCTTAAGAAATCGAATGCTACATTGCATAATTGAAGGTTATAATATAAAAGGTTAACAAAAGTTCATATCAAACATGGAATGGAAACAACTACTTTGTATTCCAGATGCAATCTGATACTTCACGTGCAGAACACAATCAACTGCAATAGAAGCAGACTTAATTAAGATTACTAAGAAGTAGGACATTGTATGTTAACAAGAAGTAGCAGATGTGAGATCTGCACTTTGCTAGAAAATGATGTGCGAGCAGGGATTACATAAATACCCTGAAGAGCCCCTGATGGTCAATCAGTCTCGAACTTTGTAACATTTTACACATAGGCAATTTCAAAGTGACTATATATTATGTGGAATGCCACAATCAAGGCGTAATATTGTTAGTCAACGTGATTATCTATCCATGCAGCCATGCGCGTGAAGCTCAAGGCGCTTGCCCAAAGTACTTACATTTGTTCTTGTACGAGCATGTAGTCAGATAAGACGCAATTGTTTAAAAAACGTGGGAGGAAAATTTCCTTGCCATGTTGTGTGGAAGGAATTTCCATTCTTGGGAAAGGCATGTTGCCTGATTCGTAATGTAGAAAAGATTATTGTTAAAGCTAAGCGGTGAAGTGGACGCAAGATATATAGAACGGTTCGTAAGCGTGACAATACAGCGTCTTTATCGCTATTAATTTGTTTGAATTTTTAGCAAGCAGTTTCACCTTTAAATACTCATAATAAATTACAGGAATTAATTTGTATAGTTTTATAGTAGATGGAAGTGGGTGAAGCTTTGAAGATAGGTTCCTGTTCGTTAATAATGTAACGACATTTGCACGTCGCCGCCGCAATCCTACAGGTGTTGTAAATTTTTGTAAGCAGCTTTCCTAGGGTGAGTACGCTTTTTTTTGTAACAAACATCAATTCAAGAAAGAAGCAAATTCATTGTGAAACGTTGTCGAATTGGAAGACAAATAATTACCTATACAACTTAAAATTTCAATAAATTTTCCATTATTAAATATATAAAAGCTTTCTTGTTAAAATAAATTATGCTTCATTTAGTACATATAAAGTAATTTGGCTAACAATTTAAAATTTTTTTAGTATGTTTTTGAACATTAAATACGAAAGCTTTCCTGTTGAAATAAATTGCACTTTGTTAGGTATATGTCAGATGATCTGGCTAGATTTTTTGCCATTATTCGTTAGTTTTAAATAGTCGTTTAGGGTACAATTTAGTTTAACATCTGCCAGATAAACATCTGGTGATACATGTTTACTTAAACAAGTCACATGTGTGTTCTGCAAACAAGTTGTATATTAAGATAATCCTTGACCTTTATTGAAAAGCTACTTAGATGTTAAAAAGATTCAAGTTTGATCTATAACTAAACCTTGTGAGCCGAAAACAAAGATCTTTTCTTGACGCATTCGCTTAATGTAATGAGATTTTTTTTTATGATGGGCCTCGCCCATTAACAACTGCTAATTTGTCGACTTAACATTACTAAGACCATTCCACTTCATGCTATTATATTTATGATTTTGTCTTTGTTTCTTTTGTATATAAAAGAAAAGCAAATAGTTTTATTACATATCTGCAAACTATTGTAATAGTTTTATTTCTGAAAATCTAACAAGAGAAACAGTGATTTATCCAATTCTGGTTGCAATAATTAAGTATAAAAGAAATGGAGTTATGTTTTTGAATATCTATCTTCAGGCATAAGTAAATTCCCTTAAGGTTTATCTGCGTCTTTCCTTAAGATTAGTTTTTGTTTATGTAATCGACGTAGTGGCGCCCTAAATTGTGCAAAGACAGGTTCAATGATAGAAAAAGACACCCCCATCTCATGCCTCCGCAAGGATAGACCCCGAGACTAGTCCGCAAGCATTAATAATTCTTTTTGGCAACACAGTTTGGCTCAATGTCATCCCAATTAAAAGCCACCCTCAGTAATATATTAGTCAAAAAGTAATTATTGATTTCAACTTCATAAATAACATTCTTGGTGGTTCAAGCTACTCACCATAATTTTTAATTATTAATTATTAACTTCAGGTATTTTGTCAATTTCAATTAGTTTAGTGAATATAAACGATTAAGTTGATTGTAACAAGAAATGATTTTTGTAATTGTATAACTGAGAATAAAACTGATAGAAAAGTTTTTTGGGAAATATGTTTTTAAAAAAGGTCCCAAAGGCCCAAAACCTATCTTGTAACATTCAAAAAATTTTGAAGACGTTTATAATTTTATGTATTCAGCGATATTCACAACGTCAACAAAATTTAAATTCGTTTTTGCAATCTAGATGTAGCTAATAACAGTTATTCCCAGCAGGGCTAAAATGATATTTCACAGTGGAAGGTCTAAGCAAATTCTTCTTCTGCTGAAGAAAGAAATCGACAACCGATAGTTGTTGCAAAAAAAACTAGTATTTCCTCTGATTCGAACACGGTAGACCCAACTTATAGCAATATTCCATATAGTTCGCAGTTTCCAAAAACCTTTATGAAAGTAAAAGTGTTGTTTTAAACAACAATACCGTTGGAAATGTCTGAACGTTTTTTTATATCAAGAAACTGTCAATCACAATGTAAAAAAAAATTTTTTAAATTCGATCATTGGTAGATATGATTGATAAAAATTTCAGAAAATGCGGCATTTTCGAACAGATGACAACTTTGAAGAATTTGTTCAGAAGCTATAAAAAATGCCGATCTTCTTGAAACAGATGCCGCATTTTGTTTACCGCAAACTGTTTAACGTCGAAAGAAAAAGGTCCATTTTGATTATCAACATGAAGATAAGGTGGAAAATGATCTGAAAAAGAATTTTGAACGGAATTTGTATTTGGTTATTTTAGGTACGACCATTAACTCACTGCAAAAACGATTTGCTCTACTTATGAGCACTATACACTTTGGATTTTTATGCTGCATACCGAATTTAAAAAAAATTCTGAATAAGATTTGAGTAAATATTGCCTAGACTAAGTAATATTAATTGAGAAGAATGAAAATGATATCGAATGGTATAGAACCATTCAAAGAAATAAATACCGTTTTTAGTTGTAGTTTAGAAAACCTAACACAGTAATTGCACTAAAAATAATTTTAACGCTACCTGTTTGATTTGCTTCAGCTGAGAGATCGTTCTCTAAACTTAGCTTAATTAAGATCCACCTTAGGATAACAATGATTCACAAACGTGAATAAAATACTGGATGCATGAAATATTCATAGTATTGTCAAAAAGTTTTCTGAAATTAAAGTTCGGCGTGTAAAACTTATAAATCATATTCCTTATTAAAATAAATAATTATTAGTCTCCTTTCAGTTAATGTTTGTTTAAATTTTAGTTAACCTTTAATTCGTAGAAATTGTTTTGCTATTATATTTACTAATGTTACATTTTTCTATTAACCTTCTATATGTTTGGTATGGGCGGCACAATACATCATGAACACAGACAGTCCTAGTAATTGCTGGTGTTTTATGTACCTCATTTAAACTTATATTTTATTAAAGACATAAAATGGCTACCGATTTATTTATTGCTACTTATTTTCTCTTTCGTAATAATGAAAATAGATCACAATTATTTTACTTTATATTAAACTTTTTGCAGACTCTTCAACATTGTCTACGCACTCCCAGTGGTCACAAGCATTTCTGAAAATCCCTCGAAAAAATTTTAGAAACATGTTCTAAATTTTAATTTTGCACAATAGTTTGTTTTAACCTTAAATCTTCTTCTTCTTCTTCAGTTACCAATGGCCTCTTGCCTTGCGGCATACAGCCAGATATAAACCGTTAAGTCTCACTATTACACTGTGAAGGGTACTAAGCTGTGCTTGGGATAATACCCATCCCCCTCCACTGCTTGTTTGGGTATATTATGAGCAGGGTTGACGTATATAGACAGCCTTCTCACTCTGTGGCATATGAGAGCATTAACACAAAGGATTGCGCCAGGAGACAGGATGTGGGTATATTAGCCTAAAAAAACACTATTTTTACTACATTCTAAATTAATGTTAACTTAAAAGCAGTAGCACTACCACGTGCAAAAGCTAGCAGTTATATTTATTATTGTTAATTACTAATTTACTACCCCTTTTTTTATAACTTTAATTAAAGTGTTAGATTATTTATATCAATGTATTCTAGTATGAGTTGCACGACTTTACTGTTGGGGTCAGCCAGTAGGTTATGTGTGTCTATAGGGGTTGGCTTTAGTATTGCGAGTTGCTTGTACAGATTCAAATTTTGTTCTTCTCTGCTATTGCATCCAAGGAGTATATGGTTTAGGTCCCCAATATCTCCACACTCATCACATAAAGGGGTTTCTTTGAGCCCTATCCTATGCAAATGTTGAGGTGTACATCAGTGTAGTGTTCTCATTCTGCTCGCTATACTCATATGTCTTCTTTTCCTTAACGATGTATCATAGAACCATGGTTTAAGGGTTGGTTCTGGTACAATTTCCAAGTATCTTTTACCTTTATAAGTCGCAATCTCTTTATACTGAGTACACCATTGTTTCCATAATCGATTTTTAATCCTTGGGATTATTTCACTATAATGATTTGCTTTTTTTAAGAATGGTTCCTTCTTTACACCCTGTTTCCCTAACCTGTCTGCTATTTCATTCCCCTCGATACCAACATGACTAGGCACCCATACCAATTTAATGTTTATGTTTTGCCCCTTAGCCATTATAAAAGCTTCACGTATCTCAAGTATGATTTTGTTGTTGTCCTTTACCAAGCCGTTCCTAGCTATCTTTTGCATTGCACTCTTGGAGTCTGTAATAATTAGTATGTTATCTTGTTCCTCGGTCAGAGTAGCCAAATCTATAGCAACTTTAATGGCATTAATTTCTGCTTCACATATGGATGTTTCATTGAATAACTTAGTTGAGTAGCAGTAGTTGTTTTTGGGACTATATATTCCGATGCCACATTTATTATCCCCTGGTACTTTCGATGCGTCGGTGTAGTATTGCGTATAATTAGGGTGGGAGCAACAAAATTCTTTAAATTCTATATTGGCTTGGTAATTTTTTCTTATTGTAGTGTAGATCACTTCGATTGGTAGAACTTGACTATCATATTTTGCTTCGTAGCATGGGCAGTTCTGAGTTTTTTCTATGGTGTTGTTAAACTCTAGTGCTAGGTCTATGCCGTCCATTAAAGCTGGTGTTGGTTTGCCTCTCCAATATATTGGCTTTTCATTATATATGGCATACATGTCTATCAGTAGATTGCCAATCTCAGATTTAGTTTTTGCTAATTGTTTTAAACAATATTTGGCACAAAGCCAGATCCTCCTAGTTGCTAGTGGGGTCTCCCCTGCTTCTGCTAGTAGAGCATTTGTTGGAGTAGATCTCATACATCCTGTTACGACTCTTAAAGCTTGGAATTGTCTCCTATCTAATTTACTCCAGTTAATCTACGAATTCTTATATATTGCTTGTGATCCATATTCTAGATGTGTTCTTACAATTCCTTTATAAATGTTTAGCAATATTTTAGGGTCTGCTCCCCACCATGTCCTAGCAACTGCTCTCATTATGTTAATTCCTCTTTCCGCTTTCTTTTTGCAGTTAATGGTATGTTCAGTCCATTTCATGTTTTTGTCAAAAATCACACCTAAATATTTGTAGCTTGTAACCCACTCTACTTTTTGGTATTTGTATGGGGCTTCAGGAAATTTTGTATTTTTGTCTCTTTTTGTGAATAGGATAGCTTTAGTTTTTTCTGTTGATATGCTTAATTCGTGCATATCCATCCACTCGCCTATATCCGAAAGGGCTAAGTCCATTTCTATTACTGCCTTGTTTGGATCTGGGTGCGAACATATCAAAGCAATGTCATCTGCATATTGTAAAACTTGAATGTTTTGCATGACGCACGATTCCAATGTTAAAGAGTAAATATTAAATAAGACTGGACTTAGTGGAGAGCCTTGTGCCAGTCCTTTGTGGGCTTGCTGGAGACCTGTCATTTCACCAGTATTAGGAGATCGAATACTTATACTTCTATTTGTTAAGCTTTTGACTATTGTTTGTATTATGTCTGTGTCTACTCATATCTTTTTGCATTCCTGTTGTAGTATATTAATATTTACGTTGTCATATGCTCCTTTAATGTCGATAAATCACATATAGTTACCCAGTTCCTGGTGAAGGCTTTGTTTATTGCTGTTGATAAATATACAATGATATCCATTGTGCCTCTCCCTTTTCTAAATCCATTTTGTAATTTCGGATACATGTTGTTGTGCTCTAGATAATATTCTAGCCGGGTTTTGATTATGCCTTCGAATATTTTGCCGATACATGATTCCAGAACGATTGGTCTGTAGCTATCATACTCCATCGGGTTTTTTCCTATTTTTAGAATTGGAATTATTGTTTGTGTTTTCCAGTCTTCCGGGATGCCGCTTTTGCCTTCTAATATTTGATTGAACATGTTTACCAGCTGCTCTTTAATGTTTAGTGGAGTATGACATCATTGAGTACGTGAACTGATCTTCACCTGGTGTAGTGTCTTTCTTTCCTTTAAGTTGCAGTTCCAGCTCATGTATGGTAATTTTATTTGATGGTACTTTTCCAAACCCCTTATCCATATCTACCTCCGCACTATTAGGTATCAGCGGGGTAGTCATTTTATCTAATAATCTTTGGATCCATTCTTCTTTTTTTGTCTTATGTATTTTATCTTTTGCTTGCTGTGCATCTGCAAATTTTCTAATTACCTTCCAAATTTGGCTAATAGAAGTATTTTGATTTAAGCTTTCTGTAAATTCTATAAATCCCATTTTTTTCCCCTGTCTTAGTGCTCTACGAGTTTGGGCTGCTATTGATCTATATTTAATGAAATTTTCTTCAGAAGCATTGTTTTTATATCTCTTTAGAGCTGCACTTCTACGCTTACATGGTACATTACACTCTTCATTCCACCACGTTGGTTTCTTAGGATATTTACCTTTTCCGTCCCCCTTTGTTTGTGGAATTGCTAGTTCCGCAGCATTTCTTATGTTCTCAATCCATATTCTTCTGTTTGTGAGCTTTCTGTTAGTGTTTGTATGTAAATCGGCCAGTTGGCCTGGTTGGTTTTATATGTTAACCTTGATTTACACGTAATTCTCTTGATGCTATTGTGAACTATCCTGCACATGGTGATATAATGATCGCTCATTCCAACAGGATCTAGTACTTCCCATTCTACATTGGTGCCAATATCGTCTGTGCATATAGTAATATCCACACAGCTTTTCCTTTGTCCTGGTCTGCTAATTCTGGTGGGTCTCTCATCGTTGGCAAAAATTAGGTTGCTTTCCTCTAATGCTTCCATAAGATTTTTTCCGTTGGTATTAACCATTCCAAATCCCCATACTTGATTCTGTGCATTAAAATCTCCCATGACAACGTATGGTCTCTTGCTTTTTAAAAATTTTGTTATACGCCTTTCTTAAAGGATGTATATCTGGCGGGCAGTATATATTTATTACTGTAATGTTGTATATTTTAAGTGCCATCATTTCAAATCTTGCGGGTAACTCAGGGTCATAATTTTGTATTGCAAACGGGATATCTTTGTGAATTAAGCATGCAATACCTACACGTCCATCTCCCCTATCCTTTCTGACACATGTGTAGTGTAGCATCTTAAAAATCAGTGTCTCTTTTAAACATGTTTCATTTAATAGTACCACGTCTGGTTTATGCTGTCCTATTATATATTTGAGGTCTAAGTAATTGCTAATGGCACTATTTATATTCCATTGGATTATAGAAATATTATTCTTAGTATGCGCTCTCCACATCAGAGTTTGTTGAGTTCTCGTCTGCAACTTCCACTTCCATTATTTGTATTTCATCGAGCGTGTTAATTATAAAAGTATGTGGCGCTTCCCTTACCACGTGATTTGGTGAATCCATCGTGCATTTGGCCAAATTCTGTATTTCTTGGACAACCGTCTCTCTTATGTCCCTGTCAATGTTTTTTGCGTCAATAATTCCTTTAAGTATCTCAAGGGAGGCAAATATGTCTACCTGTATTTCTTGTTGTTGCACTTTGCTTCTTTGCGATTCTGTAGGTTCCTTCGTCTGAACGTTTTGCTTAGGATTCCATGACATTTGAGGGTTTAAGGCTCTTTTGTGAGCTTCTTTATCATATCCTAGTATTAATGGCGAAGTAGGCTTTCTTTTCCTTTCACTTGTGATTTGTGAATATGGAATTTACCTTATATTTTGAGTCGCATGTGCTTGCCTTTGTGTTACATCTACCAACTGCAGTTCTTTTTCCCTTGATCTGTTGACAAGTGGGGGAAACTCTTGTAGTTTAGATGTATGTCTCTCTTTATTAGGCATAGATCCATCATATCTTCGTGCTTTTTGCCTTGTGTCAAAGTAGAATATATTTTCGAATGTCATTATTTCCTTGATGTTTTTTTTTCTTAGGTATTCCTTACATTTCTTATTCGTGGCTTCATGATCTAAGCAACAAAAAACACATTTGATTTCTTCTGCACCACAGTCCTTCTCCTCGTGCTCTTCTGAACAGTTAGCGCATCGCTTTCTACTGCGACAATTCTTTTTGGTGTGCCCGTATCTCAGGCAGTTTGTGCATTGCAGGACAGGGTCAATATATACTTCCACTTTTGCTTCATAGTAATTAATATGAACGTATTCTGGAAGCCTCTTCCCTTTAAAAGTTACAACCACTGACTCTGTAGGAATATATGTAATCTTTTCATTAAGTTCTACACGTCTGTTAAGCCTTTTTGCTGATACCATTGGTCTGGCAGCTGTGCCTTCTTTAACAATTTCCTCTATCGATGTATTAACGTCAATGCCTCTGACAATACCTTTCACCTTAATTAAGGATGTTGGTACAAATACTTCCCACTGGTTATCTATATTAATCTGATGGTTAATAAATTCATTAGCGGCTTTCGGGGTTTTAAAATCAATCCCTATACGGTTACGTCCCTTTCTAGTAATTTTACTTATAGCCATTATATCGCTCCTTTTCAGGATTCTACCCACTACCGTCGGGTGCACATTCCCAATGTTTTTGTCTTTACTCTCCACAATGATTGTATACGGTGCAGTATCGTAGCAATCGTACATAATTTTTGGTCGTTCTGGCGGATGATCCTGGGGGCCACCTGGGCCCCCAGTCCCCGTTAACATGTTATACTTTTACCCTATATGTATGTGTAGGAAAACAGGTTAAAGGATTAAATAATTAATAAGCAAGCAGGCAAGCAGCGATAAAAATTGTTTTTTACTCACGTTCGTGTTCCCCACAATTCCATTTACACAAACACACAGTCCCAACTATTCAACCACAAAAAAAACCTAACCCTAAAGCAACTGAAAGGTAAATCAGCCTAAAAATAGTTCTTAAATTATTACTGGTGTATTTTAGCAACAGCACATTTAGAAATTCTAACCTCAAAACTCTCTAACCTTAAATCTGTTTTAAATTTTGTATTATACACTATAAATATATGGACAAATTATTAAATGTTCTGACCATAAATGACATGGTCTCTACTTAATTTGTATACAAGTTTATAAATACTCAAACCAATTGTATCCACAATTAAGGTATAGATGCCACGATCTGGTAATAGAAATCGGGAAGCAGACACATTCTTTTGTTAAGGTCTTGCCGATATTTGAAATTATATATTTTGTATATAAAAATGGTGATGAATAACCTTGAATTGGAACACCTGGTACGAGTAATTATTATTGCTTGTAATTTATTCAAAGAAAAATAGCAATTAGGTAAGGTGTCGTGATACGATTAGATTACATCGTTCAATTTTGCAATTATAGAGTAAATATGAAAGTCGTTACTTATGCTATGTCTTGTATAGGAAGATTAATGGTTTTGGAATAGTATGTTCCACATAATATGAATATTACACTTATTACCTTACTCGACGGAAGTCAAGCATATTTGTAGTGTATTATTAACGGTTGTATGTTGTATTAAATACACAATACGATTTTATGGATAATCTAGTAGAAATGCATCGTTTTTCTGGTAAACGTGTTGCTTTATACAAGATTACTGAGTTTGTATTAAGTAGATAATAACCAATGGCACCACTAACAGAGGGGACAAGGTAAAATGCGTCTTGATGTATAAATTAAAAATACGCCCTTGAAGTTAAATAAATATACGGCATCAACATCATTAGGTTTTCAGTCCTGGAACTGGTTAGACCCGTACCTTCATTGTTTCCTATTCTGAGCTAACCTACACATTTTCCTGAAATTCTCACAGCCTACATCTTTCATTATCTGCGTGCAATAGTCTGATCTAGGTCTACCTCTATCTCTCATTTTCCCCATTTCTATGCTTGTAATACATTTCACACTATTCCCTCATGCCTTAGTATGGGCTCTATCATTCTATCTCTCATATTTTTTTACCGTTTGCCATATATTTCTTTCTTCCCCTACCATTTCTAGTACCTTCTTGTTCTTAACTTTGTCTGTCCATGATACCTTCATCATACTTCTATAGCAACCCATTTCAAAGGCTTCTAGCTTTTTCTTGTTCGCTTCTTCTACTCTCCACGTTTTACAACCATACAGTGTTGTGCTCCACATGTGTTCAGCAATCTTTTCTTGTTTCTATGTTTGTTGACTTTGAACATAGTAATTGCTTTTTCTTGTTAAATACAGTACGGCCTTGTGCTAATCTTTATTTTATATCTATTGCACTTTTCCCATCTTGCATTATTGGGCTTCCTAGGTAGCAGAAATCCTTAACCCCTTGTAAGTTTTCGTTTCCTATTTGTATTCTATTTTTTAACTTATTTTCCCCTCTTTTACAAGCCAGTGCTTTAGTTAAATTTTTGTTAATTCTTATACAGTATCTCTCTGTTAGTACTGTTTCCATTTCTTTAAGAGTTTCTCCTAACTCTTCCTTGCGAGATAATAATAGTGCAATATCATCTACAAATCTAAGCATATTAATGGTTTGTCCCAGCATAATAGTTCCTAATGTTTTCCTACATTTGACAGTATTCATTGTCTATTCGATATACAAGTTAAAATATTTACTTTTCTACTTTCCTGCTCTAATTCTTTACAGATGAAATGGTTGTAGAATATTATAGTCATCGATTACTGAAAGAATTTAAATGATGAAAACCTACACGATTTGGTTTAACGTTATAGACTTTATGTGCAAATCATGGATATTGTTATGTTGTTTCTATACAGCGTCAAGGAAGCAAAAAGAAAATTGAAAGAGTCAATTTTCTATTGCAGTTAAAGGTAATTATACATGTTATCTGTGCTAGACGACCCAAGAAGTCACTGTATATTTCGTTAGCTTTTTCACCAGCTAATTAAAAAAAAACACAGTTTTAAAGCCACTACTACAATAAAAGATAACAACAGCATTCCATAACATCATCCCAAATACTTAAGAAAAAATTGCAAAGTTTGTATGACTGCCAGGTTTATAATTGGAATGAGAGCCAATATGTTTCATCAGCAACAACCTCTGATACAAAATTCTTCTAACAGCACAAGCTCACTGGAATTGACACCAAAAGTCAGTTTCTACTAGTACTACAATGTATCAAAAATTGTAATAAATATACTAGTGGTGTTGCCCAACATTACTAACTTTTGAAAAGCATCATATTTCAGTAAGTGGCAAAAAATGACATCTGTGTTTATTCACTTGTATAAATTATGTCCATTGTGAATAAAACATTATTTATAACAAGGTACAATTTCAGAGCCTCCCAGTTAACGAATTTTGCAGGCACGATTAAACTATGGAGATTCTTCACATCTTTATCTTCTCTTAGTAGAACATTATACTTGCATGCGGTACATGTACCGATTTTAGATCGTATTTGTATAATGTAATCAATTACATACGATACTGCAAATTTGCAAGCAGTGCCACAGAATGTAATCCATCACTAACAGTACATTTATAGATGTCCTGTAATATAAAAATCGTTAATGAACATCATACAAACTGCAAATATTTTTCCATACTTACAAAAAAATAATATTAACCTGATTAACACAAATAAAAGTTTTAGTTCCAATAAAATTGACGAACTACCATCTATGCAATTGAAACTAATCGATTTTGTAGACATCATGGAATTGACAAATAGGAATTTGTAGAAATATCCAAATGAAGTTGTTGTTCGGTTTACAACTCGATGTCCTCGTTGCCTAACAGTTCCAAAAAAATTTTCAAAAGGGCCCTGATTGATACTTCTCATAAACATTTTTTTGAAACAAAAGTTTTGTAACTTGGTGCACAGGAGACCTAAATTTCTCAATGTAACAATCCAGTTTCTAAGTGTTGGTGGAACAGATTGTTTCCCTCCAGACTCACAGACTCCACAGTTTTAAAAAGACTGATTGCTTCAACCCACTTCTGTAGTGATGTCAACGGCAGTTCTGAATATCTTTCCATCTTTATCAAAAGTAGCATATCCATCGACGCTATCAAATAACGTATCACAAAATTTACGAAAAGTAGCTGTTTCTGTTGCTGTCTCTTCCATTTGAATACTGTCGAAAGTGTACTCTGAAAAAGAAGTCCATTCAATTCAAATTATAATCACAAAACCATAATATCTTTCATGACAACAGAACTGGATGTGCCAGAAATGCGATATGTTAAAACACTACGATAATAATACAAACAACTTACTACTTTTCACCATGCGGTTTATGGCTGATGATACATTGCAACTGAAGACCTGAGAGCTAGCAGACATTTTAAATTTCTCTACATGTGTTACGTTAAATTTCTGAAATCGATTGATTTCTGCAACTATATAAATATTAATTTACAACTACTTTGTTTCACGTTTATTTAGAAACGCCCTATAAAATTTCTAACTTCCCACTCATTAAGTGGTTTAATAAGTTCGACTACCTTCCAATTGAAATGAGTACTTATTTAAACGTCCTATTATATTTCATTAAATGTTTAATACAACGTTAAATATCTAGAATCTATTCTGTGTTAAGTTGCTTTGTTTTGCTAAAGTTAAAAAGCCCGCATTATTCATGGAAGTCGTTATGTTATCGTTAATTGGCTCTTGTTTGCAAGATGTGTCTAGGAAGATTTTACAATTGTCTTGAAAATACTTCGTTATTATACCTAACATGCATGGTTATCAGAATACTTTACATGTTATCATTGAGAATATCGTTTTTGAAACAAAAACGCGTTACCTCCTCTGATATTTTTTCTCATTATAAATATAGGCTGAGCTTTGGCAAGAGTTCTATTCTATTAATTACAGCATCCTTTCCCGTAAAAACTCTAAATCGTGGTATTACTTAAGATGCTTTCTTTTAATAGGCATGTTTTACTTCAGTGTTAAAGTCAAACTTAACCTAGTGACACTGTTTCATAGAGCATTCAGTCCGTCAGCAAGTGTAAGTACACATTTCCAGATCTACTATGATGGTAGTAAAGGCAGGCAGCAAGTCTTCTTAAGATACAATCACTTTGTTTTTTCTTCTTTATGATTCTATGAAATCTTGTTGTTTGATAACCACGTAAGTGCTTAACTTCTTTTCTTTCAGACTGCGTGCTAAAAATTTACTCTCACATGTTAATGTATAAGAGATACGCGATTGTTTTTAAATCACAATTAATATAAACCAAAGCTCGCGTTAGAGCAGTTTTTTACTTATTTTAAATTAATATTAAAAAATGTTAACATCAACAACTTGTTTACTAAATTCTAATCTAGATTAAGTCTAGCACTTGGTTCGTTTCAGTTAGTGTGAAGCTAGTTAAATTTATGGTTACATTATTACTTTTCGGGAGTGCACTCAGGCAGCAGGTAGAATAGCGTTCTAATACTGTACGTATTGTTTTATTTTTACTTGTATTTTAGGTCTGGAAATGTTATGTAAGTATCCTTGTGTGTTATTTAAATTTTACGTGACTGGGAATAATCTATATTTGTTTAAATGAATATTTTTATGTTGTGTTATACGCGAGTTGACGCTTTTGTTTACATCATATTGTAATAGAACGATTACGGAAATGTTCGATTTGGTTTTTGGAAATATTTCTTTTGATACTATGTTTGTTAACTAACGGTTTGTAAATAAATCTACTTACTGAGGTTTCTAATCTTTCTGTGTGGGACCCACACCACTCTACAACATTTTGAGCTAGAACGGAATCCAATTCTCTTGGATTTCTATTCTACCTCTCTGTTTTGTTGCGGTATTCGGTGTGGGCGATTTTCTTTACTTTCTTTCTTGTCTGCACGGAACACCGTAACAAATGATATGTAGTTAGTTTCAGCATCACTCTCAATTCTCCACTGAAATTATCCAGAAACCATGTTTTTCAATGTTTTACCACCTTGCTTCTTGACGTTTATTATTCATAGTATAAATGACTTTGATAGCAAATTGTTCTGGGTTCCCTTTAGTAGATGTGGTCTGTCATAAATGGAATAATTTCTTTCGGGTCAATTTCAAAAACATGGTTTGAAGTTCTTTACCCTGTTGCAAAGATTTTGTCCGAGTATCATTCACCAGCCTATTAACTTCTGATACATAGTTTGTCCCTTCGCAAATAGTTGCTACTATATTAAATCTAGCTTGTTCTACTGCCCTCACAATATCTTTTATGGTTTTTGCTGTTTTTTTGTGAACTAGCAGCTGCTTTCACAAATTGATACAAAATAGATTGTTTCCATTTTCTGTACAGTTCTCTGAGAAGAAACACTCACAATTAACAAAATTATAATGTAACATTTTCGCATATGCCAAAAGAGCAACACCAATTAAGTATGAATTGTTACACTAATATTTACCTGCGATTTTAGTACTTTTGTGATAACCAAAATTTTCAAATCCTTCTACCATATCAACGTAAGCGTTATATTTTAAATTGGCAGAAAGGCTCACCTCATCAAAAAGTAACAAGCGATGCTTTTCAATGGAATTCAATGTTTGACCTGTTTCTTCTAAAATATACACGTGTTTATCGCATGTTTAATTGGAATGCTATACAGTAGTTTTATCAATGTTACTCGTAATGGAAGCGAGAAAAGTCGGGAAGCAACCTATAACCTGATTCTCTATGTTTAAATAATGTAAGTGCCATAAGTTTAACATCAAGGGTAAACCTACTCCCTTTCGGTTTCTTATTAAAACAGTTCAATTGACTTTTAAAAAAGTTTTTGGCCACTACATTCCAATTTCTGGTGTATTTTCCAAACCATTTAGTTTCCGTAAATCGATCAGCTAACTTTAATCTTGATGTAAGTTTAAGATTATTTCTTTGTATTGCCACAGCTTGTCTTTTAAGAACTGTGACTTGCTTACGGCAAAACTTCTTCCTGGGAATCAAAGTTGACACTTTAACTCTTTAGGCTTTTAAACAGTCACTGTTAATAGCAGATGATAACACCGGAGTCGCATAATTTTCCCTTTCTACAATATTGGGCAATTAATGTTCATGTTCTGCAGTGGAAGACAGAGCAGAATAGCTATGTTCTTCATAAATAGTACTAATGGGATTACTATAAGTAGCACCATCTTGGAAAGCATCACTCACAAAATGCAACTGTTCTGAAACTATAAATACAAATAAGCTATAAAAAATATAGAAATATCCTGCATATTTAGATACATCTACAAATGAAACTACCATTAATTCCTACATTAACAATCAGTACTTCAATTTTAAAAATTATTACTTAAATTGTGCTGCAAGAAACAATACAATAATAAAGTACTAACTTGCTAAAAAAAAAGGGTAGGGTACGCAGTTTTTCAAAAATTCTATTAGGTCCCAAATCCTCTGCAATGAAAAGCTTTGAACAAATTCTTAGATAGTCATATATCCCCTTCTCAGTTAAATTATTCAAGCTGTAACGGTAAAACGCACAGGTCAAGCAGAAACGGAAAGCAACGTAAGGACCACTGGAAACATGATCAGGTATAAAAAGATAAAAGAAACGTAGAAATAACGTGCTAACTACAGAAGCGGAGAGTGGGGTGGTTCAAATAGACAAAGAAAGGACAACGTCATCGACATTCTTTTTATTTGACAATAAATACAAAAAATTCCTATTTTAAAAAAGCAAAAGTGATATTCTACGGACAATCTTTTAAAAATTGAAGTACGAAGTGCGCATTTCGTATTTTAACCTGTAAAGAAAACTAATCGGTAATTAAAAGTAAAGCTTGGTTTTCTTAATAGCAAGTGTGTTAAATTAAAATATAAAATTCAGAAGCATTTCCAGCAAATATGTTAAATGTAACAGGACACATTGACGAAGCTAATTTTAATGCGGATTGTAAACTGGTTACATCTATTGGAGTGATGTTACTTGAGTTTATCCGAAATCATTGATTATGCGCAAAAATCAAAAGTGGATAACCAAGATTTTTTGATAATAAAAAGAAAACATCACAACATACCTCCACATGTGGTGATTCTAATCTTGCGCATACTGTTACATGCCGAAAATCAGCATATAAACATTTCTATAAGTTCCTAATTTGTAAGTGATTTCGCGCCAATAATTTAAAAGACTTGTGCGTGCATTTCCGTCGGCGCTCGAGATTGCGCAGACGCAGAGTGAAACAAGAGTGGTGATTTCCATCACATCGAGACAAGTCAACCAGACGTCGAACGGAGTGTTTATCTTTGTGCCGTTACCTTGTCTTCTCTTTCAGGTTATGTAGGTTTCCTTTTATCTACCTAGTTATCGTTCCTCATACCAGTTTCCTGTGATTCCGGTATAAAATAGGAAAGAAGAAGACGAATTGAATTTGGATTCGACAAGGTGGCCAAAAGAATGACCCACGCCCACAATGCTCAACAACGCCCAGCTGCCACCAAAATAGCTGTAATGCTGTAAAGAGTCCTACAGTTTACGTGAGTACCTTTTGTTTTCTCTTATAATTAAAATAAACATTTTTTTCTATGTGATAATAATTTTATCAAAGGTATGACGTAACTGCTTATTGCGCCACATTTTGCAAATATCTTTTGTGTTACCAACTGTCGTAGTGGCTCTCATACATTACCCGCCGGGACTTTAACAAGTACACCTTAGAGTGTAGACCGTAAGTATAATAATACTTCAGTGGTGGTGAAACAGCTGAACAATTCTCGCATCATGCTGAAGCGACACAACAGTAGCCTAATCATTTCCCAAATTCCCGGGTTCGAATCCTGACACGGTCCGCTTGAAAAATGTTAGGCAAGCATTTTTCACAAAAATACACCCTCGTTCGGATGAGAGGTAAAATGGAGGTCCTGTGTGTGTGTTGTCACGCACGTTAAAAATCCCAAATTTTCCAGGTAAAAAACTCGCTTCCTGGCCAATGTAGTACCTTCGGGTGGAGCATTGAAAAATCACATGTAAGGTAGCCTAATCATTAGCGCTGTGACCATACCGCAACAGTGGGCCTACACAAGAGCTAAAAAAAGATTCTTTCTAGTATGAATAACCACGTATGAAACACATATGCACAAAGGATATAAGCTTCTTGTGGAAAGCGTGCATCATTCTTGACGTAATAGAATCAGCCATGCAGAAAGTACATGCTAGGACGAAAAGCAGAATCAAAGTGAACGATATAACTGATCGAAATATTAGGACACCGCATGTCAAAAGAACACTTCTAGAGTCTTTTTAATGAATAAATAAATAAAGGAAACCAGTAAATTCGAATCCAATTGTCACCCCAATCACACATCTAGAAAATCGATTTTATTTACACACTTATTGCTACTTTTAAATAAGGCAAACATACTGCTTCAGAAAGCAATGATTGCTGACAACCGAATCACTTGCTGTGCAATATCAAACAATAAAGATAGATTGAAGTACTTCGACTCAAACTACTAACATTCTACTGGGTGTTGAACAAGCACTTATTTTAATTGTATTAGAATGAGGTAGTGGAGATATTCGAATATTTGTGAACATCATACATTGAATGAAAATATTTAGGAAATTTAACGTGCACGAATTGTTAATACATCTGTTCACCTAGATAGACAAAGATAGCCAGAAAATCGTGTACTTTCACATAAAATGTGCGTAAACATTTTCTACAAACTTTGCTTGTGGTTTTGGCAAAGAATATTTTTCCATTCGTGGGATTTTGAAAACTCGCGTTGTTACATGCCAAACTGGCCACGTATCATGGTTTAGGTTTAGAGATATATTTGTAAGTTAATTGCCACGTATTTTTGAAATAATATGCTAACTTCCGTCGTCGCTGACAGTTGAGTCTGTGCAGATGGAATGCGGATGTGCGTGAGTGGGGAAGCGGACATTAAGTCACGAGACATGAACTAAACAACAAGCATCTAAGTGCAGTGTAGCTTTAAAGAAAAAGGAAGGTATGTAGTTTCCCTTTATGATTTCTTAACTTATCGTTCCGTTACCTCACTTCCTTCCAAACCCTACGAGATGCAATAGAAGTTACGTGACGGATATTAATTTGATGTTCAACATGGCGTAATCAAACCCAAACCACGTGCTGGACCCTGAGATGAAGTTCCGAGATACAAATCATGTAAGTAATTAGATTTTTACCTAAATAGTGCATGCAAATTGACTTAGACAGAGATTGCATTATCCGGAAAAACGTGATCTGTAAATGTTATAACAATGGCATTAGAGCCACGCCTAAAGTGTAAAAATAGCGCGTAAATTAGGCCGCGTAAATGTAACAATTCGAGGACCACGTTGGACGCCATTGTTACATTTATGCGGCCTAATTTACGCACTATTTTTATACTTTAAGCGTGGCTCTAACGCCATTGTTATAACATCTACAAATCACGTTTTTACCTGATGATGCAACCACTGTCTAAGTTAATTTGCATGCACAATTTAGGTAAAAATCAAATTACTTACGTGATTTGTATCTCGGAACTCATCTCAGGGTCCAGCACGTGGTTTGGGTTTGATTACGCCATGTTGAACATCAAATTATTATCCGTTACGTAACTTCTATTGTATCTCGTAGGGGTTTGGAAGGAAGTGAGGTAACGGAACAATAAGTTAAGCAAACAAAGCGAAACTACCTACCTTTTTCTTTAAAGCTACACTGCACTTAGATACTTTTTGTTTAGTCTGTTTCGTGGCTTAATGTCCGCTTTCTCCACTTGCGCACATCCGCATTCCATCTATGCAAACTCGACTGTCCGCGACGACGGAAGTTAGCATATTGTTTCAAAAATACACGGCAATTAACTTACAAATATATCTCTGAACCTAAACCATGATATACGGCCAGTTTGGCATGTAACAGTGTATGCTCTAATAAAAGGGCTACATACATATGTAGCTGAAATAAGTAGATTGTTTTGAGTTAGGGGAGTTGGTTAGCTGCAATTGATACTCAGGTCTCTGGATATTCTTAGATTTAAGGAACAGACATAAAATTGTGAGTAATATTATAATGTCTATATGAAATTTAAATGTAAATTATTTGGTATTCATGAGTAGAAAATAAAGCAAGCATGAAAATGATTATTTAGTTGAATGATAAATTACCAACGAAATTAACATTTGTTAAAATTTAAACATGATGTTGTTCAAGGAAGTTTGAAACGTAAAATATTAAGAAATATTTACGTATGGGAATTTAAACGTAACTTTTATTGGTAGAATTTTGTGTTAGTTAAAGCATAAAAATTAATATTTTTGGAATGCGCAATGAAAGGATTTCATGAAAAGCTGGTAATTAATCGTCTTCTACGTTGGTTACAAAGTCGTTTCCAGAAATTGGGATTTACAAATGTCATGTAATTAAATACTAAAAAACAGGAAAATATGGAGTGCTAGCATTGATGGATTAGATTTAAGATTTCTTTTTTATAGTAATACCTGGCCAGAATTGTGGTTACGAAATTGTTCTCTTAAGGAAAGTATTTTATGTAATTTTACTACAAATTATTTTGTTAATAGAGTTAAATTCAGGTTCATTTCTATTTCTATTTATTTAGGTAAAGTCAGTGGTTTGTAAAGGATATCCAGCTAACCCTAGTGATGAAATCTTGTTTGAAAGAAACATTTCATTTCGAGAAATTTGTTTAATTATGACAAAATTAATGTGTTTTAAGCTACTTAGGAGAAAAATATAAGACGATGAAATAGAATCCTGAAGCAAGAGAGATTTATGCAGAATAACTGTCTTCCATGTAGAAATAGTATCAAAGGGATTGCTGTAACAGACGATTTGGTGCTCTTCAATTATGACTGAAAAAAAGCCTTTCAGGGTGTGATAATGTAACGTAGTTTTTGTATGTCAGTTTTCATTTCTTCATTCTTTATATTTCAAATTTTTACATGTACTTTTATATGGTTTGTCATAGGAACCCACTCCTGTACTGTATTTAGCTGGTGCACCCTTCAGGGTAAATCTAAATTTATAACGTAATGTTCATTTAATACATAACAGTTTCTAATGAATGCAGTATGAAAATATCAAATTAACTACTGATCCATATGCAAACATGAATTAGAGGAAGATAGACATCTCAACCTTACTGGTTGTGCACCTCTACCAACCTACGTTTTATGCTAAAAAAGCAAAGCTATTTTAGTTTGTATATCCTTAATTGTTTGGAATAGAGTGTAGATACAAACTCAGTACCTACAAATTTAAAAATACCCTACTGTAATCATATATGATAACAGTAATACTCAGGTTGCTTGGCTTTGGAATTTTTTTGTCAAAAGGACCAATCATGTCATACTGCCTAAACTACAAGAGCTAAAACAAAAATAACTACTACAAATTTTGCTACCCTACAAACATGGATGCACAATATAAGCATATAGGTACAGTACAAATTCTAATTATTAGCGTTTGCCACAGAGAAGGCGTACTATATTGCCACGAATTTTACAAAAGCCTACGATCATTTACGTGTTATATTTATCATTGTAAATTACTTAATAATTCGCTTACCTCTAATTACAGCATAACAGCAAGTTGGTTAATTGAAGCTATTTTTAATCTCCGATGGTAATGGTCATAAATTTTTCAATGCAAGTTCTATATATTTATTCTTGTAGTAAAGTTGGTTGCAACCTACAACAAATACAGGAACAAGACAAAAGTGTGATAACAGAAAGGCAGGAATTAACGGGTTAACTCCACTACATTATCTTTATAATGCACATATCTACAAGATAAGGTAGTCATGTTCAGAATGAATCATGCAGCTCGTTCTAACACACATTCACCACAACCGCTTCTACGTAGTGCATTCCGATTGATAGGAAAAACAGCATATCCGTTCCCGAACCACGCAAAACGTCTACACCACAAAATTGCGTAATAATAAAGGGCTATTTCCCCTAAACATTGTCGGGGAACTGAGACCACGTCAATATGCGTAACTACATCTAACAGCATATTACACAACAATGTGTAATATAGCTAAATTAATTGTCAACAAGAATCTTAGTGGAGCAATTTGAAGCGTAGCATGCAATGACCAATTGTTGGTTAATTGTTGATCCTATCAATGTTATGTTGATATAAACATTTCAGGCAGCTGTGGAATTATGTCTATTAGTGTCGATTATTTCCAAATGTAAAAATCGACCTACTCGATTCTGTTGCTGATGTGAATGGAATATTCTAGAACGATTTTGATCAGCATCTTATTTTATGAGCATTGTTTAGGACGTCATATTGTGGGTTCCACATGAACAACGGTTACATTCCCTGATTTGACATTCAACAAAACTCTAAATGCAATTTTACCAATAAAGATTTTTAGAAGTAGTAAAATTGCATGAATCACTGAAATTATTTTGCCCAATGAACTTCTCCCTTACATATCCATCAGCAATCTCACTTAAAATCAATTGAATATAAATATACTTTGTATTTCCAACGCACACTTTTGTACATGAATCTTATGTCAAAAAAGTTTTCCAAAAAATTTTAGACTAAAATTGATTTTATCACGCAACTGAAACAAAAACAATTTGCGGTGCAGAAATATTGAATACTTGTGCAACGACTTCTGCCAACATTATAAATCGCTTAAATCCACAGCTTCAATTTTAGGTGATAACATTTCAATTTTGTTGGCTAAATTGGTAACTAGTTTTGGTATGTCAAGTTTCGACCAATTGCCTGGTTCGGCTTTTCTCAATTTTATTTCCACCTTAGTTCCATACATGGAAACATTACTTGCTTCAATGTTGATGATCTACAACTCAAATATAAGTACAATTTATACAGTTATAACAATACCAACGCCTTGCAATTCAATGTCCAGAATAAAGGTGGCATATGACTGTTGTGGAAAAATTAAATTAGCAAATAATCTAATGGGATTTAATTGAACAGTGCTTGTCTGAGGACAATATTGTTTTGCGTAAATTGCTACTACAACATGTGTTGGAGTTTGATGCCAATCCCATCGACAATCCACTACTTGATTGTTATCCTCCTAAAAATTTTGCAAATAAAAATAAATAAGGGGTGCACATTGGTCAGAGATTGTGGTTCTTAAAATTAAAAACACAGTACAGTGTTACATACTTGAATCTTAAACATGAAAACAATTTAAATTTTATGAAAGATGAAAAACATGAAGTCCCGGACAAAATTTGAACCGGTAACTTTTAGATCTGATCACCAACGTGTTAACCAATTGCACTACCTGGTTAGCTCGGCGGTCAAAGCTGAAGGTTTGAAACGCGATGCTGTATGCTAACCATGAATTACATAGGAAAAGCAATATTTAATCTTGAATGGACTAATTTGTTGTATGAGCACTCTGTAGAGTCTTTATTTCATATAAAATTATGTTTAAAAACCAAGACGTTATTATATCCTATTTTTATTCTAATAAACTAAAAACCACATGTGCAAGTTATATCTCTGTAAATACATAAAGAAACTTGCAAAACCACATGAATATAAACACATCAATTATAACCATCAAATTATATAATACAAGCATTTCATGCTCTTTTAATAAGCTTTCATAATTAGGAAAGAAAACTCATTAAAATGCACCTTAAATATGAACTTTAAGAAAGTTGATAAATAAATTTCAGGCAATACAACATAATTTTAATACATATTGTTGCAGCTATCATAAAGTAAACCACAAATACACTGTAACACTTTAGTTTTAGGCAAATACATAATGCACTTCGTGCTATGTGGGTTGTCGGAATTTAGGCAAGAAAGTCATTGCTAACGTATTTCAAATTTCGCAGTCGTAATTGGATAATCATTTGCATTGAAAGGTAAACTTCAAAGATAATTCTTGTCGTCGACATGTAGTCACTAGATACGTTTTTTGAAAAGGTGGTGAGTGAGTTTTTGAGCCATTATGGGCGGAAGAAAGCTCCGCTCATGGAATTGCACTTAGCTTGGCGTTGGGGCCATAGCACCGAGGTATGTTAGAACACAGTTCTAATTAAGATTGAGAATTTATAGAACGGTTCGTAATTTAAAATATGGCGTTTTAATTGTTACTAAAAAAAGTTTTAATTTTTAGCAAGCAGCTTTAGATTATAGACATTATGGATTAGAAAAATAAAACAGAGTCCCATTTCAATACCAATCATTCTACCTCAAGATGTAATTCTTAGTTTTTGTAAAGAAGTTTTCGTGGATTGTAGAGAAAATGGCGGACTCATAATGCTCTGACTAGATAGGTGTTCTTATTGTTATTACTTAATGCTGTCAAGCTTTGGTGAGTACAATTCCTTTTTTTACAATCCAGTGGAATCAACACTTAAGTGATGAATGTTTTGTTTGACAAGCCGAGTTAGCTAAACTGAAAAATTATTAGTTAGCAAATACGAGATTCAGCATTTTTGATTTACAAGTTCGAACGGTATCTTATTAAAACAAATCATATTTTCATTTGGCGTAGTTAAGATGATTTGGCAATTTTTTATGTAGCCGTATTCTTATGTTAAATATTCGTTAAGAACAACACTTCAAAACAGCATATGTAATGATAAGAATCTAGTTTTCCATGTTTATTTAAAACAGATGACACTTATGTTACTAAGTAAGTTTTATATTGAAATAATTCATGATATAGAGAAAATTCAGTATAACCTTAGAAAGACTAAAGTATAAACTAAAGACAATTTTTGTGAGCTATATCAAAGATCGCTGATTACAGCATATGACTAATGTAACAAGATAATGAGTAATTTTTTTATGACAGGCCTAGCCTGTTAATAACTGTGAGTTTTGCCCACTTAACATTTTTATCAGCAACATTTTCATCAGCATTCACTTTCGTGCCATCGTATTTACACTGTAAATTTTAAAAAATTTTTTTTTTGTACAAAGATGAAGAGAAACTAATTTTATTAGATACTAGTCTAAACTCACAATTGTTTTATTTCTAACAGCTCAATAAAAGAAATAAGTATTTTTATTACTCTTCTTTAGGAGTTAAACCACTCATAGTTTTTAAAATGATCTTTTTTTACGTTTCGATCCATGACCTAGGATCGTTGTCAAAATAATAAAAACTTCAAGTTTGACATTTTTGACATAAATTGAAGGTGACTTTATTTATTGATGTTCGATATATATGGTTTGGGTATATTAGGTAAAAATTTTAAAGTTTAAATGATTGATTGCCTTCAATTTGTGTTGCAGCTTGGGACCAACTTTTTAGGTAGCCAATATGCTTAACGTGAAATCAGCTGATTAATTTTTATTGGTAATTTCAAATAAATCCAGTAATTTGAGGTTTGGAAAACATTTCTTAACATGTTTCTATTTATACGGTTGAGAGGATGGTTATTAAAGAAGTGTGTGATTACGTTACCGGTAAGGCTTAAGCAGCCAGGGGCTGCTAATATGCCTATTGTTAGTAATTAGTTGTATGTATAAATAGAAATCAAGTATGTAAGCTGTATTTGATGTTAATATTGCAAGAAAACCCAGGAAAAACTTGCAATGCTACCTAGATATTGTGGGCATTTGATTTTCATTTGTTATTTCTTTTAGTAATGGAATCCGTTGCTTTCTAAAAGTCACGGATTTGTTTGCTACGCAGTTATTTTTATGTAGGGTTGTATAAGCAGCTTCTTTGATTTTCAGTTTTTGGTGGTTATCTTCTTTGTCGATAATTTTTGCGTCTTCCCATTTTATTTTATGACTGGAGTCCCATGCATGTTGGTAAATCATGGATTTTTCAAATTTTCTATTTTTTATATATGATTTATGTTCTTTTAATCGGACTTCAAATGGTCTGGAACTTTCCCCTATATAAAACTTGTTATATTCACAGGGTATTTTGTAGATGCAGTTTTTTGAACTTTGTATTGTGGTTTTGGGTTTTGTTTTTGCTAATTGTGCTCTTAGTGTATTGTTGGTTCTAAATGCTGTTTTAATTCTGAATTTGTTTCCTGTTCTTTGGATTTTTTCAGAGAATTCTTTTATGTATGGCATGTTACATGCCAAAATTGGCATTTTACAGTTTTAAATATGTGACTGAATTCGCGCCAATAAAAAAATTAACTTGTTCATTTACGCCATTCCTTACAGTTGCGTCGGCGCAAAAAAATGCGGGCGTGGAGTGATGGGGTAAGTGCGCGGTTTCCGACACGACCGGACATGAGAATTAGCCAACGAGACGTCGAACAGTGAGGTTTATCTGTGTCGTCCCTTTTGTCTTTTCTCTTTTAGAATGTAGATTTCCTCCTTACCTTTGCCTCTTATCGTACCCTATCTGTATCCTTATCGTACCGTTACAAACGAAGAAGAGGGAAGACAAGGCAATCTGGTTTCAACGAGGGCATAGGCCCACTCACACCCAACAACATCCAAACGAAGATGAGTATGGCCCCTGCGCAAGGATGACCGCAAAATCGTGAAGGGTTCCACATTTTTAAGTGAGTACATTTTATCTTGTTAAGGTGCATCTTGTATCATAATAAACATATTTGGCATGTGATACAATTTGGCAAATTATGACGTAATATCTTGTTGTGCAATATTGTGTACGTGGTTAGTATGTGTTGCCAACTGCAAAAGTGGCTCCTAACGGTTGCGCGGGACTATAACAGGTATTGAAAGCATTTTTTGGTGCGTATCGTTGTTTTTGTTTTCTCTTTCTTTATTTTTTGGGACTTTATTTCTTTCTCTATTATTCTTTTAGGATACTTGTTTTCTATTAGTGTACACCTGATTAGATCTTTCTCTTTCTTTAAAATATCTTCGTTTGATGATATTAATTTTGCTCTACCATACATGGTTTTCATAATTCCTCGTTTGACACAGTGTGGGTGGTTTGAATCGAAATTTAAGTATCCGTTTGTATGCGTTGGTTTTCTGTATACCGATGTATTAATTGTTGTATCGTTTATGTTAACTAGAATATCTAAAAACGGAAGTTTTCCTTGTTGTTCTAATTCATTTGTGAATTTAATAGTTGGTTCTATTTTGTTAATTGACTATACAAAGTTTTTAATTAGTTCTGTATTATGAGGCCAAATAGCATAGACGTTATCTACGTATATCCACCAGATTAGTGGTTTCAATTATTGTGTGAATATTACATCTGTTTGCGCAACAAGTGCGATATTCAATTAAATTTGGTTTTACCATTTATTTCAAATTAACTGAACGCACGCGCGGTCGAAAACAAGATAATCCTCGCGTATGTTATCAGTGACCGTCGAGCCTTTGAAAGTGACAGTCGAGTTTTAAAGTACCTGTCGAGACCTCAACTTCGCGGAAGTGCTCTCGAACCGTTTGATTGCGTGGTGCGAGTTGTTTGTTTCCTTTCCTTTTCTTTCCAAAATATCCTCTTATAGCTTCAAGTGATAAAAGTGGACCGCTGCCGCTATCACCATCGGTAAGTCTTTGACTTTTGTTTACGTTTTTCTGATATAAACTATTCAACCATTTACGTATTTCCCGTTGGGATGTTGTCGTAACAATGCACGACTGGTCCACTAACTTATCGAAGGAAAAATATTAAATTTACTGCCGTGCGTTGTTATACAAAACCTACAACATCTTTTTTGAATTCCTCCATGAATATATTACTAAATATTGGTGATAGTGGACTTCCCATTCCATTTTGATTGAAATAATGAAAAGTAACGAAATTATGTTGCTACATATCTAAATTCAGGTAGATATCATTCCCTTAAGGTTTATCTGCGTCTATCCTTAGGATGAATTTTTGTGTTGGTTTTGTTGATGCAGTGCCGTCCTAGTTTATTTAAATTTCAGGTTTAGTCTCGGAAAATACCCCGACCATCTCATGCCTCCGCAGGAATAGACCCCGAGTTTAGACCGAGAGCATACTACTTTTTCTTTCGCAACACCGTTTGACCCTACATCCTCAATAAAGGCCATCCTCAGAAAATCTATATATAGCGAAAGAAAAAAACAATACAACACCTTACTACAATGTAGCATTCAGATGCTGAACCATGTATAGGATTACAATAAATGAAATAATCTTTTGTACATTACAGTACAATGTGTGCAAATATAGGGTTCAGATAAAAAAGTACAGATACATTTGTGTAAATTACAGTAAAAGAGTGACTTCCTATGTTGTTATTTGTCATAAACATAATAGCAATATTGTGCAATAATATGAAAAATTCAGGCCAATATACAAAGTAGAATGGGACTTATAGGATAAAATCAATTGAAATTGAATCAGAAGACAGTAATATAGAACCGAATTATCTGAAATCATGCAAAATATAACGATACACGCATGGATAAAATAAAGGGGGATGGGGTGATAATGTGTTTACAGGAGATTTGGCCAAAAGTACAGAGGCTCCAAGAAAATTGTGTAGCATGCCCAAAAGGCAAGAAATGCAGAAAATGCAATAAACAATTGAAATATTGCATTTAGCAGGGTATTTCCAGTTTAGGGTAAGAGTGGTTTTAATGACAAAAGAACGTTTAAAACAAAGGGTTGAGCTAAGTGAGTCATCCCTCCATTAAATTGGAACTTTGTAGCTTAATTGGAGCAAGGTCTCCTGTAAATACTCCCTGTATGTTTGTTGTGGTTTGTTTAGCATTCTTCTTAAGCTTCTTTGGGAATTAAACCACTCATAGTTTTTAAAATGATCTTTATTTACGTTTCGATCCATGACCTAGGATCATTGTCAAAATAATAAAAACTTCAAGTTTGACGTTTATGACATAAATTGAAGGTTACTTTGATTTATTGATGTTTGAAATATTTGGTTTGAGTACACTAAACAAAAATTTTTAAAGTTTAAAAGAATGATTGCCTTCAATTTGTGTTGCAACCTGGGATCGACTTTCCTAAGGTAGCCAATATGCTTAACGTGAAATCAGCTGATTAATTTTATTGGTGAATTTTATATAAATTCAATAATTTGGGAATTGGAAAACATTTTTTAACATGTTTCTATTTATACAATTGAGAGATTTCTAATTTTATGTCTTATTTTACCGAGATTCAGTGAAGGGGGTTAAGCAACCTGTGGCTACCAAGATCCCCAACATTTATAATTTGCCGTATTATGTCATAAACGTCAAACTTGAAGTTTTTATTATTTTGACAACGATCCTAGGTCATGGATCGAAACGTAAAAAAAGATCATTTTAAAAACTATGAGTTGTTTAATTCCCAAAGAAGCTTAAGAAGAATGCTAAACAAACCACAACAAACATACAGGGAGTATTTACAAGTCAGGTATGGGCCTGAAATTTGTATTTATTTTAGACAGTTGGACAATCTAAACCTAAAGCTATCGCATTCCAAAAATTCACTCACATTCCTAATAAAATGCAGAAACAACGAAATAATACCAAAAGGATTTAGAATCAAATTCGGAAAGACAAGCAATAAACTATCAAGAATTCTCGAAATAGCAAGTTACAGTATGATGAGGGAAAGACTACAAAACCACCGACACATTATTTATAAGTTAAAACAAGATATTGAGGGCATTATAAATTTCATACGAATAAAGGTAACAAAATATGATTTTGATAAAATTCTCATTAGTGCAAAAACCTACTACAAATCAGTATTTTCCAAACAAAAAGAAATTCACATAAAGAAATTGAATAACCTATTTATAGAGAAAAATAACGCACAAACTAAAACGTTAGAAAACAGGAACACCATGCTAAACACCGTGATAATTTTATCAAACAGAATTATTAACGACACAGAAAAATCAATTCTTTCAAAAGGCCTTAACTTTGCAGTAACACCAAAATCAATACCAACCTTTGAAATAATTAGCTGTATTGAGAAAACAGCAAACCAACTCGAAGAAGATCAAGCAAACGAACTTAGAATACGATGTAAAATCGAAATAGAAAAGAATCACAAAATAAAACCAAATGTAAGTAATAACGAAATAAAAGCAATTCGCAATCTAAAAAACGATAACTCAATTATAATTCTACCTGCTGACAAAGGCAATGCAACAGTAATAATGAATAAAAACGATTACAACACAAAAGTCAACGAACTATTGAACACTGAGAATTAAACCAGTTTAGAAACGGACCCAACAAAATCAATTGAAAATAAAATATTCAAAACTCTATTTAAATTTAAAAATGAATTTGAAGACAAAGAAAGAAGTAAACTAGTCCCACATTACAGTAAACCACCCCACTTTTACGGTCTACCAAAAATTCATAAAAAAGACATTCCTTTAAGACCTATCGTAAGCTCCATAGATTCACCATGCCATAATTTAGCAAAATTTCTATTAAAAATTAAAAATCCATTAGCAGAACCGGATTCTTTCATTAAAAACAACCAACACTTTTTAGAAAAACTATCAAACATAAAAATTGAAAATACACACACAATGGTAAGCTTTGATGTAGTAAATCTCTTCACAAATGTCCCTATAAACAAAACGCTTAATATTATAAAAAACAAACTAGAAAAAGATGACAATCTTAAAGAAAGAACAAAACTAAGTATATCATCGATTATGAAATTACTTGGTTTATGCGTAAATACCACATATTTTCAAATAAATGATCAATTTTACAAACAAAGCTTCGGAATGGCAATGGGAAGTCCACTATCGCCAATCTTTAGTAATATATTCATGGAGGAATTCGAAAAAGATGTAATATTTACACAAGAATTGAAACCACTGATCTGGTGGAGATAAGTTGATGATGTTTATGCTATTTGGCCTCATAATATAGAATTAATTAAAAACTTTGTACAGTCAATTAACGAAATAGAACCAACTATTAAATTCACATATGAATTAGAACAACATGGAAAACTTCCGTTTTTTAGATATTCTAGTTAGCAAAAACGATACAACAATTAATACATCGGTATATAGAAAACCAACGCACACAAACAGATACTTAAACTTCGATTCAAACCACCCACACTGTGTCAAACGAGGAATTATCAAAACCATGTATGATAGAGCAAAATTAATATCATCAAACGAAGAAATTTTAAAGAAAGAGAAAGACCTAATCAGATGTACACTAATAGAAAACAAATATCCTAAAAGAATAATAGAGAAAGAAATGAATAAAACCCTAAAAATAAAGAAAAGAAAACAAAACAACGATACACACCACAAAATGCTCTCAATACCATACATAAAAGTATTCTCCGAAAAAATTCAAAGAATAGGAAACAAATTTAGAATTAAAACAGTATTTAGAACCAACAATACACTAAGAGCACAATTAACAAAAACAAAACCCAAAAACGCAATACAAAGTTCAAAAAACTGTGTCTACAAAATACCGTGCGAATGTAATAAGTTTTATATAGGAGAAAGTTCCAGACCATTTGAAGTTCGATTAAGAGAACATAAATCATATACAGTGTGTACAGTATAAAATGCAGTACATGGGGATTTTGGAAACTGTAGGAGATACGATCTTGGTTAAATGGGACAAAAGTTGCATAATCATGAGGGTATCTCTGATCGGTTTTCAAATTTCAAAAATTTTTCATAGGTTACTAGATAGAGGCAAAAAACACAAAATTGACGATTTCTTTATTTGCTCGTAGTTAGTCTACTAATTGAAATAGAATGTTCAAATTTGGTACATAATGGTAATTCCCCATTGCGCTTCACATTTTCAACTTAGATTTTGTCTAGGACATCTAGATTTTGCATGACGATGTTCAACTTTTTATTTTTAAATAGCCGCCATATTGGATTTTTACATTTTTGAAATGCTGACAAAAAACCCTTTCCAAAGAGGTATAACATGGCTATGTTTGATTGAATCAAAACACTAAAAATCACATAATTATGTTTTGGTCGTAGTTAGGCTTTAATTTCCATTATGACAAAGAGAAACAATTGCTCTAAAAATTTCAAACTCAATTTTCAGTGGTAATAAAAACAGTAAAAAACGTAGAAAATTGAAAATAAATCTGTATTAATCAGAACTTACATAACTATGCATTTACAAAGAATAAATACAAACTAGCATCTATTCAATACAAAATATTATTTAAGCTGTTTTTATTTGTCATTCATGTTCAGACAATTGCAAATAAACAATCAAGGAAAAAAAATATAACAATAGTCAGCCACATGAATTCATTATTTATTTTAAATGTTCAAATAACCCCCCATTTTGTTGAACACACAACCGACACCTTTTATAAACATCTTTACAAGATCGTCTTATCATAGTTGGAGTTATTTTATTTACGGCCTCTTGGACTGTTTGTTGTAATTGGCCTACATTATCATACGTTTTTGAGAACACACGACTATTTAAATGGCCCCATATAAAGAAATCTATAGGAGTTAAATCCGATGACCTCGCCGGCCACTTAATTGGTTCCCGATTTCCAATCCAGTTTTCATTATAATCAGAATTAAAAAAAATTGTAATAATCAGAGCATTGTGGAGTGGAGCGCCATCATTTTGAAAAATAATATTTTGCAAAGTAGCGAGTGGAAGCTCCATTAGTCTATCTGCCACATTTCCCTGCAATAAATCTAAGTATCTCGCAGAGTTTAAATTTGCATCATAAAAAAACGGACCTATAATGTACCTTCCAATAATACCAATTCAGACATTGAATCCCCATTTAACTTGATGTCTAACTTGGCGGTTCAAATATGGAATTTCATCTGACCAAAAAATTGTATTTTTGCGGTTGAACATACCACAATTCGTAAATCGACTTTCGTCAGACCACAAAATTGTATATGCAAAATTTGAATTTTCGTTGCACTTTCTGATGTACCAAGCACAAAATTCCATTCTTCAAATTTGATCATCAGTACGCAATCCCTGACATGGTCGTTCATGATATGGATGGTACTTGAAACGTTTTAAAATAGCTCTTGCCGTAGAATGAGCAACACCTGTTATATTCTGAATTTGTCTAAGAGAAGTACGAGGATTCTCGACAACTGTTTGTAAAACGCTGTTTTCATTATCTTTTTTAATTTGCCTATTTCTCTTAGACAAGCCAAAACTACCATAATTTATTAAATTATTTTGTAATCTCCGAAACATACATCTGTTTGGTTGATGTTTTTCTGGGTATTTATTTAAATACAATTCAGCGGCTTTAACATCATTCCTTCCAGAAAGAAAAAAACATTCCAACATTTGATATTTATCACGGTTAGTAAAGCGATCCATTTCAACCGCAAATGCTTTGCTTAAATTTCTATGTAAATGTAAATGTTGAGCAATTGTTTCTCTTTGTCATAATGGAAATTAAAGCCTACTACGACCAAAACCTAATTATGTGATTTTTAGTGTTTTGATTCAATCAAACATAGCCATGTTATACCTCTTTGGAAAGGGTTTTTTGTCAGCATTTCAGAAATGTAAAAATCCAATATGGCGGCTATTTAAAAATAAAAAGTTGAACATCGTCACGCAAAATCTAGATGCCCTAGACAAAATCTAAGTTGAAAATGTGAAGCGCAATGGGGAATTACCATGATGTACCAAATTTGAACATTCTATTTCAATTAGTAGACTAACTACGAGCAAATAAAGAAATCGTCAATTTTGTGTTTTTTGCCTCTATCTAGTAACCTATGAAAAAATTTTGAAATTTGAAAACCGATCTGAGATACCCTCATGATTATGCAACTTTTTTCGCATTTAACCAAGATCGTATCTCCTACAGTTTCCAAGATCCCCATGTACTGCATTTTATACTGTACACACTGTATAAAAAATAGAAAATTTAAAAAATCCATGATTTGCCAACATGCATGGGACTCCAGTCATAAAATAAAATGGGAAGACGCAAAAATTATCGACAAAAAAGAAAACCACCAAAAACGCAAAATCAAAGAAGCTGCCTATATAACCCTACATAAAAATAACTGCGTTGCAAACGAATCTGTGACTTTCAGTAAACAATGGATTCCATTACTAAAAGAAATAACAAATGAAGATCAAATGCCCACAATATCTAGGTAGCATTGCAAGTTTTTCCTGGGTTTTCCTTGCGATATTAACATGAAATACAGCCTACATACATGATTTCTATTTATACATACAATAACTAATTACATAACAATAAGCATATTAATTTAATAAACGTCACCATGGCGTAACTCACAATTAGGTAGCGGTCTGGCATGTTGGCAGCGATTCGTTGCTTAAGTCTTACCATAACATATAATTTAACACTTTTCCTTTTTGAAACGGATAACCAGGTTGTATTTCATTTCCTTATAAATGGTAATCATGTAAACATGTTAGAGTTCTTTAACAACCATCAGGTTGCTAATATCTATGTAGAGCCAGCTGGATAGGAAAAAGATAGAAGGATATAGGAACACCTGACCAAACTATATTAGTCAAATTATTAGAAATTTAGGTTGTGAAAGGTATGTAGAGCTTTTTAGATTAGCACAGAATAGAAAAGAAGCTAGAGCTGCGTCAAACCGACCTTAAGTAAGGTCGATAACAAAATGATGATGAAGCATATTAACTAGAAAACCATTATTTCGGCAAATTATAAATGTTGGGAGATCTTGGTAGCCACAGGTTGCTTAACCCCTTCACTGAATCTCGGTAAAATAAGACATAAAATTAGAAATCTCTCAATTGTATAAATAGAAACATGTTAAAAAATATTTTCCAATTCCCAAATTATTGAATTTATATAAAATGCACCAATAAAAATTAATCAGCTGATTTCACGTTAAGCGTATTGGCTACCTTAGGAAAGTCGATCCCAGGTCGCAACACAAATTGAAGGCAATCATTCTTTTAAACTTTAAAAATTTTTGCTTAGTGTACTCAAACCAAATATTTCAAACATCAATAAATCAAAGTAACCTTCAATTTATGTCATAAACGTCAAACTTGAAGTTTTTATTATTTTGACAACGATCCTAGGTCATGGATCGAAACGTAAATAAAGATCATTTTAAAAACTATGAGTGGTTTAATTCCCAAAGAAGCTTATGAAGAAGGTCTCTTGTGTTGGAAATTAAGGCAACCATTGTAGCAATGGGGTTCTTAGATAATCTCGCAGTACACAGTGAGTAGATAATTGTACTTTAAAAATTTAAATATGCATGGATGAACTAAAATGTATTGGTAAATGGTTGTTATTTATGTAGCAGGGAATTAATTTTAAGGCGAAAAATAATTATTGGATGGCACGAATTAGTGATGGAATGAATAGTGATTTGAAAATTATCAGTAAACTGTAGGTTAAACATGGAATAAAAACTTATGTATTGTGAAAAGGACAATGATATGGCATAAAGTAGGAATTTAACTGTTTTCTTTAAAGGACATTATCAATATTTTGGGATTCATTATGTCTAATCTTTAACTAGGAAAACAGGAAACTTTTGAGTGGTGAATTGTTTTGAGGGTTTAGACTTAAGTGTTTTTGAAAGCTTTTAGAATAATTTTTTTTTATTTTGGCACCACCTAGCCAGATTATAGGGCAAGATTTATTTTAAGAAAAGTATATTTATATATACATGTATGACAATGCATTTTATGCTAATAGAAGTTGTTAGATAGATTTTTATTTGACTTATTTAAAAAATAAGTAGTTAGGATTTGTAAGAGATATCCAGCTATAGTCTTTGCAATTTCTAAATAGACCTGCGTCATTACCATTTGTGACGTCAAATTGTAGCGACGATGCCGCTACCAATATCCTATTGCCACATGACTATATTAGCGCCATCGGTAGAATACAGAGATTGAAAATGTTTAATAGCAGATGATGAATGTGATTTGTTAGTTTTTAAAAAAGTACTTTTTAGGATAAATTTTTATCGACAATATTACAGGTTAAAGTCATTAATTAACAATATATTTTATTTACTTCTATATTTTTACCACTGAGCATGTTTTAAATATAGTTGCGTATTTCTAATGCTCATAATTTTATGGCCATTAGTATATTATACCAGAGGCGCAATAATAACCACAGTTATTCAAGAGGTTATGTCATTGGAATTATAATTTAAACGTTTTGATTACACAAATCGAAAAGAAAAGAAACAGAAATTACAATTCCATTTGTAAGTAAAATTCTCATACACTTTGAATAATTAAGATATGTCACTTTAAAATAATCTTTTAGATTTCCTTGAAACCATCTACAAAGACTAAAGTTATGTTATGTACAATGCAAACGAAGGATTTAACACTTTCAAATCACCCTAAAATTTGTGATCATTTTACTTGTTTATTAGTATGCAACTAGATTGAATACGGCATGTTTTGAAAGCATTTCCAACAACTAAAACAATACATATGGATAAAGACTTTAAATGAACCAACTTTGAATTATGTTGTTGAAATATGCCATTATTCAAGAAAAGAATAACTGTTACAGGATTATTACTGTTCCCAGTAAAATCCAAAATTGCAACTTATCTCCAGTCGGTGTCGTAAGCTAAAAATGAAAACTTTATAACCAAAAGGTTCAACGACTAATCATTTCGATAGAATTCTTAAAGATATAAACAGTAGTTTGTTAAATATACAAAAGCATGAAGGGCAAAAATCTTCCAAAAATAGGCATTTACTTTATTACTCTTCGAGGCCATATAATTGTTGCAGGTAATTGAGTAGTTTGAAACAAATAATTCAATATACAATTTACCATTTTTTGTAGATTGGTGTAATATAAAGACTTTGACCTTACTTGTATTTAGCACCTCCAAAATTTAAGCTAGTGTAGTATTGGCCAGTTCATCACCAGTGTGTTTCTTACATCCATTAAAATTGAACGCTGTAGAAGCTGTTAGGATGCCAAAATCCAATATCCTGAAGATGAATTTGCAACCCATATTTTAAAACAAGTCGCTCAAGAGTTTAACGAGTATTAAAAGCTTGTAATTGAACAATAAAATATATATGGTTGTACTTGTTTATTATACATAAAGTTTAAGATAGTTGTAATTAATAAAAGTACATCGTACATCGTAAAAATTTTTCAATTGCATTGAATATGCAGTGATACGGAGGCAATCTTAACACCTTATGTCCATATTGTTCGGCCAGCAAATCCGCTTTAAAATCTTTGGCGGTTTATACCTAAAATTTTAATTAATACTGATATGTTATAAAGCACATAATTAAGACTTACATCGTCACAAGTTAAATAAGCTTTGCTTAAAATCATTAGTTCCATAAGAAATTGCTTATTTAGTGTGGCTCTACAATGTTACTTTTTTTCTAGAAACTGTTAGATGTTTTATTTAACAAGTATAATAATACGACATGTTGTCTAAAATTATTGCAAATAATTTTTCCAAATTCTTTAATAATTAATTTTCAAATTTTGCTCATTCACTTCTCTGTAGTAACTTAGGGTTTTTTTGTGGAAGACGAGAAAAATCAATTTCAGCCACATTTAGTAATTCATTTACATTTCGTGCATATAATGTACCTAAAAGACTAATTACATTATACTGTATTAAGGATAAGTAGATGACACCAACCTTTTTCGATCAATTTGTGTGCTCTAATTGTTCTTATTGCATGCTTTGCTAGATACGGCACCATTCTGAAAAAGCCATGTTTTGTCTAAAAACACAAAAATGCTACAGATTCTCTTCTTTTATTTTCATATATGTTCCGGAATCGAATTCTATTTATTCATAATATTTAACAGTTTCATTAAACCTATTCTTGGATTATCTTTCAGCCATTTAAATCCAAGACTGTATTTAGGATCGTGCACTAACTTTAAAAACTCCACATGTTTCAAATTCAACCATCAAGTATCAACAGAAACGTGATAAATCGAAAATAATTACATGTTGCACTATAAATGTAACTGGAAAACAAATACTAGCGATTTTCACGCAGCCTATAAAGGTGATCAAACTAGCAACAAGTAGCTTAGTTCTGGGTCTAAATGAATCTCGTTCATCGTCTTTGGTTATTAGAGTTCAGTTTAATACTAATATGAGTTGTGAATAGCACTGTTTGAGGCAAAAACCAGCCAAATATCAATATATAAAAACGGAAAAATTTAAGAGGTCGTTGACACCAACAAAACAAGGAATGGAATATAACCTAAAATTTAAACGTCAAAATTTAATATTTGGCTTTAAAATTATTGGCAACGTCGTAAATTGCTATTATTCAAACCAAAACTATAACATTAATATTGTACGGTATTAGGTTGACAAACATCTACATAAATAGTTAGTACTTGTGTGACGTCACGGATGACGAGGTCTATTTAGAAATTGCAAAGACTATACCCCAATGCTAGTCATAACTGGAAGGAGTATTTTATTTTGATAGAGAAATGCACTGAGAACCGAATGTAGAATAATCAAAGTAAGGGAGTTTTATGCAGAATAGCAGTCTTCTACATAGAAAAGAACATCACAAAGCTTGCGCTGACCGACTGTTTGACTTCTTGATGTTGGCAACAACAAAACCTTTCAGGGTAGGTGTTAATGTAATGTAGAATTTTTAATTGGAAGCCTCTTAGTTATCATTTATGTATTTCTTTATTGTTCTTTATATTCTGTTTACACTTATCCATAGGAACCCACTCCCGCATCACAGCAGTTAGCCAATGCACCCTTCTATTGTTACAGTGTCCCTGTCCTTTCACGACAATTCAAAATTTAAAATGTTTTAATGCACAGTTCATCCGTAACAGTAAATATTACACTCGTAACAGTTTACAGGTTTGATTCCTGTCTAGGATCTTATATTTTCTATCTTTCAATTACTTTTGTATATCCATCTAAGTGTGACTGATCAATAATCCTTAAGAAAACCTCAAGATCTGACCTCAAAAACATAAGGAAATTATTCATTTACAAATAACATATATACACTAAAATCTTATATAAGTTTAACAGACTTAAAAGAAAAGTATACCAAGCAAATGACTTTTTAAAGATTGAACAAAGATACACTTGCGTTTTTTATCATTAAATTATGCAGGATTCCTAATTCTTTAAACCAAGTCTTTAATCAAATTTCCCTCTCCATTTTGTACCATAATAACTACATCGGAAAATCAGTTTTCAATTCCTTCATTTATTTATGTTAATTAACTCCATAATTCTTCTTCCCATTTAATTCATTCATACCTCAATAGAATTAACTTTTGTACGTTGAATTTCACTTATTATGTTAAAAAAAAAGATATTGTTTTAACCAATATTTAAACGCCAAGCAAAATCTGACATACAATTTAAATTAAACTCTTACAATTCAAGGTTATCAACAAAAAGTATCATAGGCAATACTATATAAATAGATCGGCTATTAGAAATGATCGATCTTGAATGAGTGCCTCCTAATTATTTACCGGCTCATATAAAAAAAATCTTTTCTTCATAAGTTCTTGAAATTTAGATACGTTCTAGTTGATATGAATCATGAGGCTGATGTAATAATTACCCAGAAATTCATTCGTTTTACATGTTTATCTTGGCTGCTATTTCAGATTTCTTATGCCACAAAAAGTTGTTTTAATTGATGCCTTATAGGAGTGAGTAGAAATGCCCATTCGCTATTGCTTTATTATTATTTAATAGGTTGTTAAACGTCGTATCTTATCTAAATTATGGTTGTAAAACATGTTATCGTATCACTAATTGGGCTGTTATACTAAGAGATAATTACGTCATTTCTTTATTAATTTATTGATTCTGGCTACTGAATGAATGCATCTTAAAAGATCTATAATGATGTAGGTAGCTTCTTTCAAAGAATACAAGATTTCATGACACGTTTTTAAAATGCTTTTCTTTTAATGAAAAGAAATGTTTTCAGTAAAAGTACTTTTGACACAGCGCTTTGTTTAGTATTTTTAAAAAAGTTACACAACGCATTTTGCGTTGCCTTCAAATTGTTAGTTTTCAGTGGAGGCTGAATGTTTACCTTTTAAACTTGTAAATACTCCCTGTATGTTTGTTGTGGTTTGTTTTGTGTTTTTCTTGATCTTCCTGGGAAATTAAACCAATCATAGTTGTTAAAATCGTCTTTATTTACGTTTCGATCCATGACCTAAGATCGTTGTCAAAATAATAAAAATTTCAAGTGATTTATGACATAAATCTAAGGTGACTTTGATTTATTAATGTTTGATTTGAATACATTAGATGAAAATTTTTAAGTTTAGAAGAATAAGTGCCTTCCGTTTGTGTTGCACCCTGGGAGCGATTTTGAGGTAGCCAATATACTTAACGTGAAATCAGCTGATTATTTTTATATAGTTAAATTTCATATAAATTCAATAACTTGAGGTTTGGAAAACATTTTAATATGTTTCTATTTATATGGTTGAGAGGATGGTTATTAAAGAAGTATACGAATACGTAACCTTAAGACTTAAGCAGCCGTTTTTATACTTATCTTGAGAAGGAAAACTCATTATGATTTAGGCTACCTCTTTGGTATATTTCAACATGGTTCTGGTGCGACCCTATGACGGGTTTACACTTGTCAGATACCAATGATGTTCAACGAAGATTGTATATGAGTCTGAGGCGACCATATGGTGAGTTTTCACTTGTCAGATACCAATGCTGTTTTACGGGGCTGTTAATATGCTTATTATTATGTAATTAGTTATTGTCTGTATAAATAGAAATCATGTATGTAGGCTGTATTTCATGTTAATATTGCAAGGAAAACCCAGGAAAAACTTGCAATGCTACTTAGATATTGGGGCATTTGATTTTCATTTGTTATTTCTTTTAGAAAAAGGAATCCATTGTTTATTGAAGGTTGCGGATTAATTTGCTACGCAGTTATTTTTATGTAGGGTTATATAAGCAGCTTCTTAGATTTTTCGTTTTTGGTGGTTTTCTTCTTTGTCAATAATTTTTGCGTCCTTCCATTTTATTCCTGAAGTTCCATACATGTTGGCAAATCATGAATTTTTCAAATTTTCAATTTTTGTATATGATTTATGTCCTTTTAATCGAACTTCAAATGGTCTGGAACTTTCCTCTATATAAAACTTGTTACATTAGCACGGTATTTTGTAGATGCAGCTTTTTGAACTTTGTATTGCGTTCTTGGGTTTTGTTTTTGTTGTGCACTTAATGCATTGTTGGTTCTAAATACTGTTTTGATTTTGAATTTGTTTCTTTGGATGTTTCCGGAGAATCCTGTTATATATGATATTGAGGGCATTTTTTGATGTGTATCATTGTTTCTGTTTCCTTCTTTTTTATTTTTTGGGACTTTATTCATTTCTTTCTGTATTATTCTTTTAGGATACTTGTATTTTATTAGTGTACATTTGATTAGGTCTTTCTCTTTCTTTAAAATTTCTTCGCTTGATATTAATTTTGCTATATCATATATGGTTTTGACAATTCCTCGTTTGACACAGTGCGGGTGGTTTGAATCATAGTTTAAGTATCTGTTTGTGTGTTGGTTTTCTGTATAGTGATGTATTAATTGTTGTATGGTTTTTGCTAACTAGAATACCTAAAAATGGAAGTTTTCCATGTTGCTCTAATTCATATGTGAATTTAATAGTTGGTTATACAGGGAGTTTATAAAAGAACTTCTTCATTTAAAAAAATCATAATTAAAAAACGAAACCAGTAATAAACTTTCGGGTTATGAACTTGAGTTCAGTATATTGTCAAGATTGTTTTGCTAATATTTGATCGATTTAGCAGTCTACATTTTGAACAGGATCGAGAAAATGAGAACTTCCTTGTAACACCCAAGAACATTTTTAAATTAATCCAAATTTCAAACAAAATTTTGCTCATCACAGACAATTCTATCTAAAATGTAGTTACCCAACCCTAGTTTGGTTTTGGGTGACAGTTGACAACTTAAATGAACATAACCTACCAACTGATATCTAACATCCCGTGAAATTTAGGAATTTTTAAATTAAGGCGCCAAAGGAAATAGTAGTTTGTTCTAGAAAATTCGAAACCGGAAGTGTGCTATAATATTTAATTTTTCGCGATATCTATAAAAAATATTAACAGAAAGTAATTTAGAATATTGAAACATAATTTAAATTTAAATATAGGGTAGTTTCCAAGCAGCAATAGTAATAATAAAAGTTGATTTAAGCAATTAACCTGAAAGCACATGTAGGGATGATTTAAGATTGAGAAATATATAAGGTTTTTGATTAGCTGGACCAGTCACGTGATCGAAGGTATATAACTATGGTAAGTGGGAAAATTAAAAAAGACGAAAGACGACACACAAAGACTCGCAAAGACACACAAAGTCTCGCAAAGACACACAAAGATATGAAAGGAGGCACGTGAATGTTAATGTAACTAGCCCGGGGCTGGTGCGTGTTATGCTGCAATGCCACGTAGCAGTATTGGTTATATACCAGTTTAAATTAAAGCAATGTTTAGTGAATAAATCTGAGAACTAAGTATGCTTATACAGGAAGAATAGTGGATTTAAGTAGTTGATGGTGGACATAATACTAAATATCCATATTCGGAGATATACAAATATTAGTTTCATTCTAAAAGATAAGTTAGGCTCTTATAGGAGAATTAAATAGCGATAAATTTAAATTTAATCAGAAAATTAAATGGTTAAGCCGTAAGTCGTTTAATGGTAGGAAGCGCAGTTTTACTAACTGCAAAAAAGATGATGACTCACCACCAACATATATTTCTTTGTATGGCGATGGTGATGTGTTAAATAAAAGTAAAGTTACGAAGAAGAACCACTCCCATACGGTTCATTATTTAGTGATGGTGGGAGTTCGGTTTTTAGAAGCTTGGTCCCAATTCAATTTGGTGAAGAAGTAGGGGAATATAAAGAGTTTAGAGCGCAAAATTTATCAACATCCGTGTTAAGCACTATCAAACCGGTGAGGATAAGTTACCTCGGGTACTTTAGACACTGGAGCAACGGTGGGTATTGTATACCCAAAACAGGTATTGGGTGAATCTTTGAATAAATGATTCGAGAGAACGGACGTGTATAAGCATATGCATGCATACACGTGAGGATGCAGGTATGAACTTTTATATATTTATACATATGCTTTTATATGAATATGTTATTAAGTTGCTAGGTTAATGTTGGAATTTTTGGACATTATTATTAACATTACCATTTAATATTATGAATTTTGTGTAGAATATCAAAAGTTCTTCTTTATGTTTAATTCGGGGCCAATTTGTAGAATTTACATTGATTAGTACAGTGTATAACAACCCGGGTTAAGGTAACTTTTAGTTAAATAATAGATATTCTTTTGTTGCATTCAAGTATGTCTTTTAATTTATTGGGTAAAAGACCAAGAAAGTGAAAGGTATGTCGATATAGGTAATGTATATAGTTATATAACCATATTAAAGGTTATTAAATGCATTACTTGATACAAATGTTGATATATATATATATATATATATATATATATATATATATATTACAATTAAAAGGTGTTCGTTGAAATACATTTAGGTACAGATATTTTGTAAACTCTCGGGTAAGTTAACTCACCAGTGTCGGTTTCAGAGTTCTATGCCTAACCACCCTGAGAAATGTCCATGTACTCTCCGCTGTAGAGGAGCCGAGGCGTTTGAGTGAAGTACAGTGATTGCCGTGGGATCAGAAATAGTTGACAACCTTCTGGAGTAGGTGAGTGGACACTTGTATTGAAATCTTGAACTTTAAGAATTGATATTTGCATTTATTTTATATGTATTAGGTAACTCGTTCCTTGTTTCTTTGAGTGTAACTTAAGACAAAGAAAGAGGGTGAAGTGTTACATCCTAGAAAATGTTATGTTTTCAGAAGAGGCAACTTTTCACGTACGTGGGTCTGTCAACCGACACAACTGTAGGATTTGGGGGTCTGAGTCACCGCATGAATTCATAGAACATCAGCGAGACTCTCCCAAAGTCAATGTTTGGTGTGGATTGAGGCATGATCGTATCATAGGACCTTTCACCTTTGCAGAGAAGACAATTAATGGGGATATTTATGTGAAATGCTTGAACTATACGTTTTTCCACAGATAGATGATATTAAACTAGAAAAGCGACTGATTGTCTTCCAACAAAAAGGCGTGCCACCTCACTATAACAACCGTGTCCGTGATACAGTGAACTTGCATTTCCCTGACAGGTGGATTGGTAGACGTGGGCCAATTGCATGTCCACCAAGGGGCCCAAATCTGACTCCACTAGATTTCTTTTTTTGGGGACATGTAAAAAACATTGTTTATTCCAAGAAGATCCGCGACATTGCTCATTTGAGGGAGGGGATTGTTGCAGCTGTAGCATCCGTCACTCCTGACATGCTGCTGAATACCTGGGAAGAAACTTTAGACGTGGCCAGGGCAACAAATGGTGCACATATAGAACTTTATTAGATATAAAAAAAACTTGAGAAGATTCTCTTTAATACTATATAGGTTTAATAACTATTATTTTAACTTTACTGTGTACAAATAAAACGTTAAATCAAGGAGTTCTTTTATAAACTCCCTGTATTTTGTTAATTGAATCTACAAAGTTTTTAATTAGTTCTGTATTATGAGGCCAAATAGCATAGACATCATTTATGTATCTCCACCAGATTAGTGATTTCAATTTTTGTGTGAATATTACATCTTTTTCAAATTCTTCCATGATACTAAAGATAGGCGATAGTGGACTTCCCAGCATCATTCCGAAGCTCTGTTTGTAGAATTGGTCATTTATTTGAAAATATGTGTATCGACGCATACATCAAGTAACTCCATGATCGATGATATACTTAGTTTTGTTCTTTCTTTAAGATTGTCATCTTTTGTAGTTTATTTTTTATAATATTACGCGTTTTGTTTACAGGGACATTTGTGAAGAGATTTACTAAATCAAAACTTATCAGTTCTTTCAATTCGTATTGCCTGCTAATGAATTTATAATTTTTAGGAGAAATTTTGCTAAATTATGGCACAATAGTTCTCAAAGAAAGGTCTCTTTTAAGAATTTTTGATAGACCGTAAAAGTGGGGTGGTTTACTGTAATGTGGGACCAGTTTGCTTCTTTCTTCGTTTTCGAATTAATTTTTAAATTTGTATAGAGTTCTGTATATTTTATTTTCAATTGATTTTGTTCGGTCCGTTTCTAAACTAGTGTAATTCACAGTGTTTAACAGTTCCTTAACGTTTGCCTTGTAATCGTTTTTATCCTTTATTACTATTGCATTGCTTTTGTCAGCAGGTAGAATTATAATTGAGTTTTCGTTTTCTAGATTGTGAATTGCTTTTATTTCATTACTTACATTTGGTTTTATTTTGTGATTCTTTTATATTTCGATTTTGCATCGTACTCTATGTTCGTTTGCTTGATTTTGTTCGAGTTGGTTCGCTGTTTTCTCAATACATCTAATTATTTCAAATGTTGGTATTGATTTTGGTGTTACTAAAAGTTTATGCCTTTTGATAGAATGTTTTTCTGTGTCGTTAATAGTTCTGTTTGATAAATTTATGAGGGTGTATAACATGGTGTTGCTGTTTTTTAATGTTCTAGTTTGCGGGTTACATTCCAAATTTGGACATGTACACTTTTAAATTTGTGAATTCCCGTCATTAATTTTAAAATAGACTTGTTCATATCCGCCATCCCGGGCAGTTGCGTCGGCGCAAAGAAATGCACAGGCGTGAAATGGCATAAGTGCACGGTTTGAACACGACAGGATTAGCCACCGAGATGTCGAACGGCAACGTTTGCCTGTGTCGTGGTGCAGTCTTTTCTTTTTTAGGATGTAGGTTTCCCCTTATCTTGCCTTATCATTCCTCACATGGTTGTTCCTATCGTACTGCTACAAACAAAAAATAGAGGGAAGACGATAAATTTGGTTTCAACGATGCAGGACGTAACCCACACCAAACAACTCCCAAACAACAAGGGCCTTGAGATTGGACTGCAAGTTACCTTTGAAGTGAGTTCTCCGCTTTATTTACCTTTTTGAGTGCCAATTGTATCATTGTAAACGTATTTGGTATATGATACAATTTGACACGTAATTATGAGTAATATCATTATTGTGTAATATTGCGAACGTGGATCGCATCAGTGTTGCCAACTGTGGTAGTGGCGCTGAATACGACGCCGGGGTTATAACAGAATTTCTTTTTGTCTGGAAAATTCCGATTCGTAATAGGTTTTTTTTTCAATTCTCAAGTTATTACATTTATATAAAATTTAACAATTGACACAGTGTGGTTGTCTGTCGATAAATTTTATTTATTTTGTAATCATTAAGTGTTTTATATACTAAAAGACTGGCCAAAATTTTCAAACAAAACTCTGCAAAAATAGAATAACAGAAACAGTTCCTAATTTAATTTTGCAATAGTTATAAATTTGAAGTGACAACTGTCAAAACATATATAATTAATTTTTTCAAATTTGTACTTAATTATCTTTATATTTCACGACGAACTCATAATGGAGAGTCAATGGATTAATGATGATTGACGTAACAAGGGAAGCTATGCATGTTCAAATTCCGATCATTAAAATTATATACATAAAACATAATTAAATAAAAGGAAATCAGAAAAATCTGCAAGCATATGAAATGGATGATAATGAAGATTTATGCCCATGTGGAAAAGAAAGTATCTCAAAATAGTGTATTCAATGTGACACATATTTTATTTGGTATCGCTTTATCTGTGCTGGACTTGATAATGAAGAAGTTAAGCAGCTTGGTTTGTCTGATAGCACGTGGCTCTGTCCTAAATGCAAAGCTTCTTCAAGTATACAGTCTTCAACTTCCACTTCTTCCTCTGAAATGATATCATG